>CM065804.1:79096500-80346500 GCA_033398695.1 Orobanche coerulescens | reverse complement strand
GAAGAAGTGTAAAAACAATACAATCGAACAACTGAAGTTCAAATACAGATTTGGTTCAACCAATCAAATAAGTTAACTAATACAACCATATCGAATTGACTTTATTACAACAGACGTACTCGAGTACTAAACGAACCAAAAAGACCAAACACAATAACACCAATCACATCACTGAGCCATCTCATCGTCCTGTCGGTACTGTAGTTGCTTTCCCGCTCCTCGGCTACCTGAACATCAAAACAATGTCCACCCCCGAAGGGGTTAGCAAAACAATGCTAGTACAAGTATCATCATACAATAAATCATCAATACATCACGAAACATGCAAAACAGACTTCCGCCACCGGAATCCAACGATGCGAATCCTCACGATTCCATCAACACAATATATAGTAATCCAAATGATCCGGCCCTCAAGATAGATCCCCATGATGATCCCGTCGAACCAACGCATGGTGGAAAACCCGTCCAGCGATCCAGCGCCTCAAAGATAGATCCCCATGATGATCCCGGACCAACGCATGGTGGACATTCGATCCAGCGCCCTCAGCATAGATCCTCATGACCCCCCCTCGGATCATTTATACCATAATCAAACAATTATGCATACACATATGCATTTCAATATGTTCATCAATACGAACAAACAACAACGAATATCACGAAATTTCTCAGAAACACATCTCATATTCAACAATATGAATAAAACCACAAGTATGATAAATCGAACTCGACATATGATACTTGCCTCGAAAATGGCAAGGACGAAACACTTCAATGTTCTCGACACGCTCGAAGGCCGCCTCCTTCGATCAACGTAACAAGCTCGAACCTTAACAAAAGGAACGATATACAAATCATCTCAAGTCGAACGATGGCCTAACAATTCGGTCTACGGCCGAAAGGCTCAAAAATAACCAATCTGCTCGATCATGAAGGCGTGCGCTACGTATTTACGTAACGCGGCGCTAAGCAGCTTGTTAGCGACGCTATCATGTAAGACTAGCGTCGCTAGCCACGGTGCAGCGATCGACTCGGCTGGTCTCATAACGACGCTACGTGCGTTTCGGGTGTTAATCGGCCCGATAGCGCACGTTAACTCACATGTGTTAGCGTGCGCTAATACCGCATGTGAGAATCTTGAAATCCAGCTGGGTTGAATGGTGAAGAACTCATGAATTCTACCGTGATAATACAAGTTATCTTCGGGCAAATCATGCTAATAAGGTTTGTGGAAGATTTATGATCGCGAAATACAAAAATACGGATAGTCATCTCAATATCATATCTTTTCTAAGATCTTCAAGAACTATTCTAAGTTCCGATTATTCCAAGTCCCAAAACACATGATTCCAATGTGAAACATACGAACTAGGTAATCTCCGATTACTAACCATAAATCGATTTGAAAACGCTTAGGAGTTCATACTACTAAGATGGTTCAAAGGTTCATACGATGAATAAGTGTCGAAACATCGAAAATATCCTTCTAACATGTGATGACCGATCATAAACAAAATAGCGGCTATCTAAACATGATCGAGGCGTCGCCTTAAGAACATTACTAACGTTGGTGAGGAATCACCTACCTCAAGTAGTGAAGAACACGGAGGAAAATGAAGCAATCCGACACCGAAAGCTTGAACAACAATCTCCAATGATGAACGATCTTCAATCACAAATCGGGATGTTGATATGAAGTGTTTGGGGTGAGGAAGTTATGTTTTACGTGTAGGAATTCGGGTAATGAGAGTAGAGAGAATCGAATCACGAATAGGATGTCATCTCTATTTATAATAAATGGCTATTAGCGCGCGCTAGACCTGTTCGTAGCGTGCGCTAACGGCTCACGATCTAAATCAGTACTCGGCACTTAGCGTGCGCTACGCATATACTTGTAACGTGCGCTAAGGCGTTGACTCGGCTTTTCCCCGAAAGCCGTCAGTGCGTCCCGACACTATCCGGTCAGGTCCCGGCCAGCTCTCACCTACCGCACGTCTCAATCAATTTGACCGCGCATAGCGTGCGCTAAGGATACTCAGTAGCGTGCGCTATGAACCCACGTTAGCGCACGCTAAACATAGCTGATAGCGTGCGCTACATGCGCAGATTTACAATCTTTAAATCACAATCACGGAATTAAATGCTCGACAACATCGGATTATGAAATACGGAAAATAATACTCAAATCAAGTACAATCATTACAATATCACGAGTTCCAATTACATAACAGAAATCTCGGGTATTACATCCTTCCTCCCTAAAAAGAAGTTTCGTCCCGAAACTTAAGATGAAAACAACTCCGGATATCTAGTCTTCATACTGTCCTCCATTTCCCAAGTGGCCTCTTCGACTCCATGTCGTGACCATTGTACTTTAACCAAGGGTATTGGTTTATTCCTCAATTGCTTGATCCGTCTCTCAAGTATCTTGATTGGTCTTTCTTCGAAGGTGCCATCATTAGCTATCTCGATCTCGTCGAAATCAATGACGTGACTGGGGTCCTGTACATACTTCCGCAGTTGGGATACGTGGAACACATTGTGAACATGACTCAGCGATGGCGGTAAGGCCAACCTGTATGCTAAATCCCCAACTCTCTCTAGGATCTCAAATGGTCCGATGTATCTCGGACTAAGCTTGCCTCTTCTCCCAAAATGGAAAATCCCTCGTGTAGGAGACACCTTCAATAGTACATGGTCCCCAGCGTCGAACTCTAGAGGGCGACGACGTACATCTGCATAAGACTTCTGTCGACTCTGGGCAGTCAACAGTCTCTCTCGAATCAAAGTTATCTTCTCTTGAGTCTGGATAATCAATTCTGGTTCTGTCCCGATCAAATCCGAAGAATCATCCCAACACAGGGGTGATCGGCAACTTCTCCCGTATAAAGCTTAAAATGGGGCCATCTTAATAGAAGCATGCCAACTATTATTATAGGTGAATTCGACTAATGGCAAATGAACTTCCCAATCAGCTGACCAATCCAAAGCACAAGCTCTAAGCATGTCTTCTACAGTTTGAATAGTCCTTTCGGACTGACCGTCCGTTTGGGGATGATAAGCTGTGCTAAAGTTGAGCTCAGTCCCCAAAGCCTTGTGAACTGCTTTCCAGAAGTGCGACACGAAACGACCATCTCGATCCGAAATAATGGTCTTCGGCGTCCCATGCAATCTGACTATCTCCGCAATAAATACTCGCGCCAATCTCTCGGGTCCCCAAGTATCTTTGATCCCTAGGAAATGAGCCGTCTTGGTTAGTCGATCAACTACAACCCAAATCATGTTCATTCCCGTTCTAGTCCTTGGCATACTAGTGATGAAATCCATCGAGATATCCTCCCACTTCCATTCAGGGATCGGGAGCGGCTTTAACATTCCGGCAGGTCGCTGATGTTCAATCTTAACCTGCTGACAAGTCAAACACTTCGAAACGTACTGCCACGTCCTTCTTCATATTCCCCACCGGAAGTTTTGCTTAAGATCCTTATACATCTTACTACCGCTGGTGAATAGAATAGGGCGCGCTATGAGCTTCCTTTAAAATTGTCCGTCTCAAATCATCATCCTCGGAACGCAAAGTCGACTTTGAAATCTCGAACTCCATCGTCTTGTATCACGAATCACGGGCTTTTCCTTTCTTTACTTCGTCACACAATCGAAGGATCAGGGAATCGTTCAGTTGTTTAGACTTGATCTCCTCGACTAATGATGAAGTCAGTTCCATCACATAAAGTTGCCCTTGGATTCCCGGTGCCCATACTTCAATCCCCTCGCGGATCAGTTCCCGTTGAATACTGGTTTGGGACGTAAGTGCTTCCAACACTCGAAGGGAAACAGGCTTACGACTCAAAGCATCAGCTACTACGTTTGCTTTCCCCGGATGATAGAGAATCTCTAAGTCGTAATCCTTGATTAATTCCAGCCACCTTCTCTGCCTCATGTTTAACTCTTTACAGTGAAAATGTACTTGAGGCTCTTATGATCTGTAAAGATCTGACAATGAGTGCCATACAAATAATGTCGCCAGATTTTCAAGGCAAAGACCACAGCTGCTAGCTCCAGATCATGAGTCGGGTAATTAATCTCGTATGGTTTCAATTGCCGAGAGGCATAAGCAATCACTTTATCCTTCTGCATCAATACACAACCTGCACCACGGTTCAAGCGTCAGTATACCATAAATCCGTCAGTTCCTTCCGTAGCGCTAATATAGGTCGTCGTCGCCTCCTCTTAAGTTCGTCAAAACCCGCTGGCACTTCTCATTCCACATGAACTTTTGAGTTTTACGTAATAGCCGGGTGAGCGGACGAGCAATTTTGGAAAATCCTCTACAAAGCAACGATAATATCCGGCTAGTCCTAAGAAGCTTCGGACTTCCTTCACGTTCTTAGGAGCTTCCCATTCTAAGATCGCTTCGACTTTCTTGGGTCCACCGAACTCCATCGGCTGATATCACATGTCCAAGGAAGGTCACTTCCTTAAGCCGTAACTCGCATTTTGAAAATTTTGCATATAGTTGTTCTTTCCTCAAGGTGCTCAAAACCACACGCAAATGTTCAGCATGTTCCTCTGCGTTTTTCGAATATATCAGGATGTCATCAATGAAGACGACCACAAATTTATCCAAGTATTCCAACAATACCCGATTCATCAATTGCATGAATACTGCAGGAGCATTGGTAAGTCCAAACGGCATCACTACGAATTCATAATGCCCGTACCGGGATCTGAATGCAGATTTCGGTATATCCGATTCCTTAATTCTCAACTGGTGGTATCCTGATCGCAAGTCAATCTTCGAGAATACCCTTGCCCCTTGCAGTTGATCAAACAAGTCGTCGATCCGAGGTATAGGATACTTGTTCTTGATTGTCATCTTATTGAGTTCCCTGTAATCAATACACAGTCGGAGGGATCCGTCTTTCTTTCGGACAAAAAGAACGGGCGCTCCCCAAGGAGAAACACTAGGTTGGATATAGCCATTCTGTAACAATTCCTCCAGTTACTTCTTGAGTTCATACATCTCGGTTGGCGCCATGCGATATGGTGCTCTGGAAATAGGAGCTGCTCCAGGCTCTAGTTCGATAGTGAATTCCACTCCCCTCTGCGGAGGTAACCCAGGTAGTTCGTCAGGAAATACATCGGAGAACTCATTCACCACTGAAATGGACGAGAGCTCTACTCCTTCCTCTTTCCTCATGGCATAGCACCAAAGTCCGTGACATCCTTGCTTCAGTAATTTCACAGCTTTCATTGCCTTGATCAATTTCCCCGAGCTTCCCGGTCTCCATCCTCGGAATAAGTGTTCAGATCCGTCATCAGCAATGATGGAAATGACTCTCTCTCGGTAATTCAGCACAGCTCCATAACGGTTGAGCCAATCCTCTCCGAGAATTAAATCGTCACCGCAGATGTCAACCACAATAAGATTCGATGGCCAATCTCTTCCTTCTATAGATACTAGGAAATCCTTAGCTTCTAAGGTTCCCACAATTTTCTCCCCGCTCGGTAATCCCACAACATAAGGTTCACAATTATATAAACACGAGATGTTCAAACGATTAACACAGTTCAAGGATATAAAAGAATGCGTAGCTCCTGAATCGAACAAAACACTAACTGGTTGCAAAAGGATCTGAATCGTACCTGATGCAACAGCTGTGTTTTGATCATCAGATCTCCTCATTTCGTACAGGCGTGGAGGAACGGACCCAGCACTGGATGCCTCTCTCTTCCCAGCGTTCTGCTGCTGAAATCCACTTGGCTGCGTCTGGTTCACACTCGTCTCTTTCGGGACTGGAGCTGGAGCGTGAGTACCAAAAGATCGGGTCACATTCCCACAAAATGTTGCGCGATGTCCTTCCTGTCCACACTCGAAACAGGTCACAGCAGGCGCGAAACAATCACGTCGAACATGTCCCGCCTTGCCACAGTTGTAACACTTCTTTCCTGCGTCAGAACCAGTCGGTGCTGCCCGGAACTTCTTTCCTCCTCGAGAAGGATGCGGAGGTCTCCTGGATGAGTGAAAAGAGGACTGACCCGGCGGGGCCCGCGGTTCTTATTCTCCGTGAAGTTGCCGACACCTTCATTTCTTTGCTTCCGTCGATTTTTCTCTGCCGCCTCCTTCATGTCATAGGCCAACGCCTTGTCACAAATCTTTATGCAAGGTGGCACATTCAAATCCGGACATATATTGCTGAATTTCCGGCTTCATTCGCATGTCAAAATGAAAATCTTCTCCGCCTCGGTCTGACTAAGTGGCGCACATAAGTCATTGGTGATTAAAAGTCTTAATCACGTCCGTCACGTATACTTCCGAATTTTGTGGTGAGAAAAACTCCCGAACTCGAGCTTCTCTAATCGGACGAGGACAATCTGCCTCCATCATCACTTTGAATTCCGTCCGATCAACATTGTGCTCCTCTGGTCGAATGGCCTCCCACCGATCGAAAGCCTCCCGGCCAAAAGATCTTGGGCGACCGGAACCTTCCTAGCGTTGGGACAGTTAGGCCCTGCTAAAATCTTTTCCGATTCCGTCAGCCAATGATCCCACGAAAGCGTCTCAGCGGAACCGTCAAATTTCGGAGGATGCAATTTAACCACCTCGGTAAGCCATTTATCTCCCCGATTATCCGCGTTATTCTGCTGTCCCATCGCCGTCTGCATGCGATCCACAACTTGAGCAAACTGGTTTATCTGGGCAACCACCTGCTGAAGCACTCCCGGCACGTTAGGGTCTGCATTATTATTTGCCGATCCCTGCTGTCCCCCAGAATGTGAATCCGTTTGGCTAGCGGCTCTCTCAGGAGTAGATACCGACTCTTCTTGCCTCGCATTCCCACGTCCGCGTCCACGACCGCGTCCGCGTCCACGACCTCCTCTCAACATACTGTAAACATAAATACTCAATATCCAGGGCAAATGTTCTAAAAGTACATCCATCAATGTTTACAAGACAGGAATTAAATAAAACAGTAGTATTCGAGATTAGGAAACTTACAACCACAGTCCAATTGACGATGCTGGCTCAGCAGTGATGTTACGAACGACCAATAATCAATAACGTAAACAGACCCAACTAACCCAACTGCCAAGATATCCATAAATATTAGCTCCGATACCATATTCTGTAACACCCCGATATATTCGGAATAATTACAGCGCCGTAAACCCTTTAGATAAGGATTTACAACGCTATTTTAGAAGAAGTGTAAAAACAATACAATCGAACAACTGAAGTTCAAATACAGATTTGGTTCAACCAATCAAATAAGTTAACTAATACAACCATATCGAATTGACTTTATTACAACAGACGTACTCGAGTACTAAACGAACCAAAAAGACCAAACACAATAACACCAATCACATCACTGAGCCATCTCATCGTCCTGTCGGTACTGTAGTTGCTTTCCCGCTCCTCGGCTACCTGAACATCAAAACAATGTCCACCCCCGAAGGGGTTAGCAAAACAATGCTAGTACAAGTATCATCATACAATAAATCATCAATACATCACGAAACATGCAAAACAGACTTCCGCCACCGGAATCCAACGATGCGAATCATCACGATTCCATCAACACAATATATGGTAATCCAACGATCCAGCGCCCTCAGCATAGATCCCCATGATGATCCCATCGAACCAACGCATGGTGGAAAACCCATCCAGCGATCCAGCGCCCTCAGCATAGATCCCCATGATGATCCCGTCGGACCAACGCATGGTGGACATTCGATCCAGCGCCCTCAGCATAGATCCTCATGACCCCCCTCGGATCATTTATACCATAATCAAACAATTATGCATACACATATGCATTTCAATATGTTCATCAATACGAACAAACAACAACGAATATCACGAAATTTCTCAGAAACACATCTCATATTCAACAATATGAATAAAACCACAAGTATGATAAATCGAACTCGACATATGATACTTGCCTCGAAAATGGCAAGGACGAAACACTTCAATGTTCTCGACACGCTCGAAGGCCGCCTCCTTCGATCAACGTAACAAGCTCGAACCTTAACAAAAGGAACGATATACAAATCATCTCAAGTCGAACGATGGCCTAACAATTCGGTCTACGGCTGAAAGGCTAAAAAATAACCAATCTGCCTGGACTGCTTAGCGTGCGCTATGTACTCTACGTAACGTGCGCTAAGCAGGCTTGTTAGCGTACGCTATCATGTAAGACTAGCGTGCGCTAGCCACGGTCAGCGATCGACTCGGCTGGTCTCATAACGTCGCTACGTGCGTTTGTTAATCGGCCCGATAGCGCACGTTAACTCACATGTGTTAGCGTGCGCTAATCGCATGGCGAGAATCTTGAAATCCAGCTGGGTTGAATGGTGAAGAACTCATGAATTCTACCGTGATAATACAAGTTATCTTCGGGCAAATCATGCTAATAAGGTTTGTGGAAGATTTATGATCGCGAAATACAAATATACGGATAGTCATCTCAATATCATATCTTTTCTAAGATCTTCAAGAAGTATTCTAAGTTCCGATTATTCCAAGTCCCAAAACACATGATTCCAACGTGAAACATACGAACTAGGTAATCTCCGATTACTAACCATAAATCGATTTGAAAACGCTTAGGAGTTCATACTACTAAGATGGTTCAAAGGTTCATACGATGAATAAGTGTCGAAACATCGAAAATATCCTTCTAACATGTGATGACCGATCATAAACAAAATAACTGGCTATCTAAACATGATCAGACGTCCTTAAGAACATTACTAACGTTGGTGAGGAATCACCTACCTCAAGTAGTGAAGAACACGGAGGAAAATGAAGCAATCCGACACCGAAAGCTTGAACAACAATCTCCAATGATGAACGATCTTCAATCACAAATCAGGATGTTGATATGAAGTGTTTGGGGTGAGGGAAGTTATGTTTTACGTGTAGGAATTCGGGTAATGAGAGTAGAGAGAACTGGAATCACGAATAGGATGCTGTCCTATTTATAATAAATGGCTATTAGCGCGCGCTAGACCCTGTTCGTAGCGTGCGCTAACGGCTCATGATCTAAGCAGACTCGGCACTTAGCGTGCGCTACGCATATACCTGTAACGTGCGCTAAGGCGTTGACTCGGCTTTTCCCCGAAAGCCGTCCAGGTACGTCCCGACACTATCCGACAGGGGTCCCCCGGCCAGCTCTCACCTACCGCACGTCTCAATCAATTTGACCGCGCATAGCGTGCGCTAAGGATACTCAGTAGCGTGCGCTATGAACCCACGTTAGCGCACGCTAAACATAGCTGATAGCGTGCGCTACATGCGCAGATTTACAATCTTTAAATCACAATCACGGAATTAAACGCTCGACAACATCGGATTATGAAATACGGAAAATAATACTCAAATCAAGTACAATCATTACAATATCACGAGTTCCAATTACATAACAGAAATCTCGGGTATTACAGCAATCAGATATGGAGATTTGGCAAATGAATGTCAAGACTGCATTCTTGAATGGAAGTCTAGACAAGGAAATCTACATGCGCCAATCAGATGGATTCATTGGTGAAGGAGAATAGCACTTAGTGTGCAAGCTTAAGAGATCCATTTATGGACTTAAGTAAGCATCTAGATCTTGGAACATACAATTTAACGAGGTTGTCCAGTCATATGGATTTGTCCAATGTCCGAGTGCGAGTTGTGTGTATAAGAAATACGATGGAAAAGTGTTGGTGTTTCTTGTATTGTATGTAGATGATATCCTTCTGACTGGAAACAATGTAAAGGAGTTGTCGAACGTACAGGTATGGCTATCTGAGCAGCTCGATATGAATGATTTGGGGGAAGCAGGGCACATCCTGTTGGGATTCGGTGCCTAAAACGAAGGCCCAACGGAAGCGGTAAAACGAATATTAATTCGATCCGAATCCCTACGAGGATCGATCGAGCTATGTATATACGAATATATAAACGAAAACACAAGAGATGTAGGAACTCACCCTTGTAGTCCTTTGATTAAATGGAATCCTTCTCATGAGCTATTCCCCAAGCTTTAATGGAATTCCCTTGGAACCAATTTGCTCCGAGCTCTTGGATGATCCAACGCCGAAAGAACCGCGTCTCTACTTGCCATGCGCTGGAGAAACGACTGAAACGACTAAACCTTGCTATCCTCCAAGGATACGGCTAAAGAAAGTTTGTAGAATCTTGTATATTAAGATTATTACACTCTAAGTGTTTTTAATATTTTTCTCTCAATTAATATTTTGATATTTCTCCAAGAAAAATTCAAGATGAATGAAGAAGAAGTAAAAGACTTGGAAAAACTATTTTTTCCTTCTCTCTCTCTCTCTCTCTCTCTCTCTCTCTCTCTCTCAAACTCACGGTTGGTACAAGTGTGGAGAAGTGAGAGTTGTCTTCACATTTATTCTTCAAGAATCAAGATCAAACCATGATCATATCACCTTTACCATATAATAAGAGATTCCAAATCTCTTAAAGTCATTTGTCTTCCATTTATAAATGGAGACAAAGACCAAGATGGGAGGGTGATTGGAAGGGGGCGGACATCTAGAAGGAACCGGACAAGTTCGGTCCGTTTCGGACTCCCGTGAGTCCAAACAGATAAACTCCGATTCTGTTCCGATGTATTTATATCAATTAATTAATCCAATTAATTAATAATATCAAATACAAAACAATATAATTAATTTCTCCAAGAAATAATTATATCTATGAATTAAATTTAATCACCCAGTAATTTATTTAATTCATTAGGCCGTAAATTAATTTATCCAATAAATCAATTTAAACATCCAATGTCCAAATAAATTAGATATCCAATATTTAATATTCATAATGAGAGAGTATGCTCGATTCATTCCGTCGTCAATCCTATTGCGCGACTCGGTAGGTCCGTCTCAGTCTGCAATAGGAGGAACCAAAGAGTAGTAACACCACCTAGCCAGCCTGGCGGCCTACACTGTACCCCAACTGAGAACGAATGATTTGGATCATTCAAGAAACATTCTGTCGTGAATACCAGTATACGTATAAACCCTTGTTACAAATGTCCCGATCATGTTTTAGGGTCACGGTCAGTCAAACCCTATCTGTGCTTGATGCTATGCATGCGTTAGTACAAATCGAGATCATTGAGGTCTCGTGTATCCAATACAACTAGCTCCAATGCTTTGGCCAAAGACTTATGATCTTATCTGCCAATAACCGCATAGGACATATAACCCGCTCGCTAAAGGGAGAAAGAATTCTATCTTGGTATTCAGTAGGACCTGCTACTTGCCCGTCAAGATGCACGTCGAGGTTGACCCCCACCTCCAGGTTTATAGGGTCGAACTACTCTAATGAAAATCTTGACGTCACAAGCACATCCCTACTAAATCCTCAAGTCGAAGGTTCACGAATACCTATCACAACCTTTCGATTCCATCATTGACTGTCCCAGAGTGAAATCCGTGTGACGAATCGAGGGTGAGTCGATTCGAGTATACTAATCTAATTAGCATACCTATAACGTGTGATCCCACTAACCATTAGGGTTTGATAGGCACTCTCCATATCAAAGAACACGTCATACAAGTCTTCACATAAACTTAACGCCCAGTCAAGTTTCATCGATTTGCGAACGATTAAGTATTTGAGCTATAAACCTTTCCAGTGCCAACCCACTTATACAATAAGGAGTGGAACATTTTGCTCTCAAATGCACGAACTAGTTTCTATATGTATATTTACGAGTTAGGAATGCCAGTAACTACTAGTAAATAAAGAAATATTCATTGCCTTATATAAATGATTTACATAATTACAAGTAGAATGCCCTCACTCAACATCCTCTGAGTGGCATTCGAGGGCATACTCCTAACAATCTCCCACTTGCACTCAATGCCACACACTATGGTATCTAATACCCATTTCTCCAGATGACGCTCCAAGCTAGTCTGAGAAAGTGGCTTGGTCAGTGGATCAGCGACGTTGTCGGCCGAGTCTACTCTGTGCAGCACAATGTATCCCTTGCGAACAAATTCTCTTATGAGATGATACGTCCTCTCAATATGTTTGGTGCTGTTGTAAAACCTAAGCTCCTTGGCCTGCGCTACATCTCCGTCGTTGTCGCAGTACAGCGGAACAGGCAGCTCAGCACATGGTATCACTTGAAGTTCTCCCAGAAACTTCTTAATCCAGAACCCTTCCTTGGAATCCTCCGAGGCTGCTTGATACTCAGCCTGACAGGTGGAATCAGCAGTCGCGCTTTGCTTGGCAATACGCCAAGATACTGCTCCTCCATTAAGAGTAAATATGTAGCCAGAAGTAGACATCGAGTCGTCCTTTTGTCCTTGGAAGTCCGAATCAGTGAATCCCACCACATCCAATTCTCCACTGCCGTACATCAGAACCATATCTCTAGTCCTTCTTAAGTACTTGAGAACGTTCTTTACGGAAGTCCAATGTTCCCTTCCTGGGTTTGCCTGAAACCTACTCACCACGCTTACATCATGTGCAATGTCAGGTCTTGTACACAACATAGCATACATAAGGCTACCCACGGCCGAAGCATATGGTATATTACTCATTTCCTTTCGTTGTTCCTCACTTTGAGGACACATCTTCGAGGTGAGTTTTATTCCATGTCGCATCGGAAGGAACCCTCTTTTAGAATCATCCATCTTAAATCGCTTTAAGATTTTATCTATATAGAGGGCTTAGGAAAGACCTATTGTTCTCCTCGCTCTATCCCGGTAGAGACGAATACCAAGAATATAGGTTACTTCTGCCAAATCTTTCATGGAGAAATTACTCGAAAGCCAAGCTTTCACAGAACTGAACATTCCCACATCATTTCCTATTAGTAGAATGTCATCCACATATAGTACTAAGAATGCGATCTTTCTCCCACTAACCCTCTTATATCCACAAGGTTCCTCTTCATTTTGCACGAAGTCAAACTCTTTGACCGCCTCGTCAAACGAAGGTTCCAACTACGCGACGCTTGCTTCAGTCCATAAATAAAATGCTGAAGATTTTACACTTTCTGAATATCGACTTCGGACACAAAGCCTTTAGGCTGCTCCATATAGATTTCCTCCTCGAGGAATCCATTAAGGAAAGCCGTCTTTACGTCCATTTGCCATATCTCATAATCGTGGTAGGCAGCTATAGCAAGCATCGTGCGAATAGACTTGATCATAGCTATGGGCGAGAAGGTATCATGGTAATCGATCCCTTCTTTCTGGGTATAACCCTTTGCCACAAGCCTGGCCTTATAGGCGTCAACCTTGCCATCACCATCAGTCTTTCTCTTGTAGATCCACTTGTTCCCAATAGGCACTATGCCCTTGGGGTGGTCTACTCGAGTCCAGACTTGATTGACATGTATCGAGTCTATCTCAGTTTCCATAGCTTCACGTCATTTCATGGAGTCTACATCCACCATCGCTTGGTCATAGGTTGTTGGGTCGGTCTCTTGGCTATCACTTGGAACCTCATGGAGACCCAGCTCCTCCAAGTGCACAAGCCCATACCTCTCAGGTAAATGAGACACCCTACTAGACCTACGAGGTGGTTATACATATGTCTAAGAAGGTTCGGTTCCAGTTTCTTGCACAGGTGTCTCCTGAGGAGTTTCATTGTATTCTTCTAAAGAAATACTTCTACCTGCTCCGCCTTCCTGAATGAACTCATCTTCCAGGAAGTGTGCTTGTAAAGCAACAACGATCTTTCGATCTTTAGGCATGTAGAATAGATACCCCATCGTACCAGACGGGAATCCAATGAAACGTCCCTTCGTGGATCTCGCTTCCAACTTTTCCACCTTAGTCTTCTTGACATAGGTGGGACATCCCCAAATCCTAATATGATTCAGACTTAGTTTCTTGCCCTCCCACATCTCATGTGGAGTTTTAGGAACGGATTTGGAAGGACATCTGTTCAAGATGTAAGCGACAGTCAGGAGTGCATACCCCCATAGGTAAATCGGTAAGTCAGTATAGCCCAGCATGGAACAGACCATGTTCAACAAGGTCCGGTTCCTTCTTTCTGACACACCATTTAACTGAGGAGTACCTCGAGGTGTTAGTTGTGAAACTATTCCATGTTCCTTAAGGAACTCGTCAAACTCCATGCTCATATACTCGCCACCTCGGTCCGACCGAAGTGCTTTGATATGATTACCAGTTTGTTTCTCGACTAGGGCCTTGAATTCTTGGAATTTCTCAAAGGCCTCGGATTTATGTTTCATTAAGTATACATAACCATACCTAGTATGATCGTCTGTAAACGTAATGAAATATTGATATCCGTCACGTGCTGCTTCCAAAGAACCACATACGTCGGTATGGATTAATCTCAGTTTATCAGCGGCTCTTTCAAAAGTCCTTGTGAAGGGGGACTTAGTCATTTTGCCTTTAAGGCAAGATTCACAAGTAGGAAAGGGATCCGATCCCAA
Organism: Orobanche coerulescens; assembly: GCA_033398695.1. Taxonomy (NCBI): domain Eukaryota; kingdom Viridiplantae; phylum Streptophyta; class Magnoliopsida; order Lamiales; family Orobanchaceae; genus Orobanche; species Orobanche coerulescens. The sequence continues at coordinate 80,332,041 of CM065804.1, read as the reverse complement.
TGGACCCATAAGTCCATCTTTTTCCATCTTGTAAACCTTGGTCTGACCAACATGACCATGTCTAAGATGCCATTTCAAAACTTGATTGGTTTCATCCCTACCACGTTTTCTAGTCATAGTATTCACAACTACTTTGTTGCTGAGATTTAGATGATACAATCCATTTAACAATGTAGCAGTACCAACTAGTTTATTTCTGAAATAAATTTTGCAGGAACCATCACCAATGAAAAATGAAAAGCCTTTTCGGTCCATGACCGGAATGGATACAATGTTTTTGTGCCCCTTGGGCAAAACAAGTACATCTTCTAAATGTTAGGAGTATGCCCTCGAATGCCACTCAGAGGTTGTTGAGTGAGGGCATTGTACTTGTAATTATGTAAACCATTTATATAAGGCAAATGAATGTTTCTTTATTTACTAGTAGTTACTGGCATTCCTAACTCGTAAATAAACATATAGAAACTAGTCCGTGTATTTGAGAACAAAACATTCCACTCCTTATTGGATAATGGGGTGCTTTGGAAGGTTATAGCTCAAATACTTAATCGTTCGCAAGTCGATGAAACTTGACTGGGCGTTAAGTTTTTGTGAAGACTTGTATGACGTGTTCTTTGACATGTAGAGTGCCTGTCGAACACTAATAGTTAGTGGGAGCACACGTTATAGGTATGCTAATTGGATTAATATACTCGAACCGACTCACCCTCGATTCGTCACACGGATTTCACTCTAGGACAGTCAATGACGGAATCGAAAGGTTGTGATAGGTATTCGTGAACCTTCTACTTGAGGATTTAGTAGGGATGTGCTTGTGACGTAAAGATTTTCATTAGAGTAGTTCGACCCTGTAAACTGAAAGGCAGGGGTCAACCTCGACGTGCATCTTGACGGGCAAGTAGCAAGTCCTACTGAATACCAAGATATAATTATTTCTCCGGTTAGTGAGCGGGTTATATGTCCTCTGCGGTTATTGGCAGATGAGATCATAAATCTTTGGCCAAAGCATAGGAGCTAGTTGTATTAGATACACGACAGCTCGATGATCTCGATTTGCATTAACGTATGTATAACGTCAAGTACAGATAAGGGTTTGACTGATCGTGACCCTATAACTTGATCGGGACATTTGAAAGAAGGGTTTATACGTATACTGGTATTCACGACAGAATGGTTCTTGAATGATCCCAATCATTCGTTCTCAGTTGAGGTACAGTGTAGGCCGCCAGGCTGGCTAGGTGGTGCTACTACTCTTTGGTTCCTCCCATTGCTGACTGAGACGGACCTACCGAGTCGCGCATTAGGATTGACGACGGAATGAATCAAGCTAATTCTCTCATTATGAATATTAGATATTGGATATCTAAATTTGGGACATTGGATGTCTAAATCGATTTATTAGATAAATTGATTTACGGCCTAATGAATTAAATATATCACTGGGTGAATAATTTAATTCATGGATATAATTATTTCTTGGAGAAATTAATTATGTCATAATGTATTTGATATGATAAAATTAATTGGATTAATTAAACTATACAAATACATCGGGACGGAATTGTAGTTTATCTGTTTGGACTCTCGAGAGTTCGAAACGAACCGAACTCATCCGTTTCTGCATGGTAGCCGCCCCCCTTAGTTCCACCCACTTTCCTCTTGTCTTGTTGTTTTCATTTTATATGAAAAAGATGACTTTGTGGGGTTTGATCTCATGTGACATGAGTTGTTCACATGAGGGTGGAATAAGAATAAAAGGAGGAAGACTTCTTATCTCTCCTACATGATTTCATTCGTGAGATAGGTTAATAGAGAGAGAGAGAGTAAACTTTTATCAAAGTCTTCATCATCTTCTCCAAGTCTTCTTCCATTTTTCTTCACAAGTTCTTGATTTTTCTTGGAGGAAAATTGAGAAATAAAAGAGAGATTGTGAGTTATACACTTAGAGTGTTATAATTTCATATTGGAAGCTTCATCACTTAGCTCTAGCCATATCCTCAGAGGATAGCAAGGTGATTGTCGTTACGATCGTTTCTCCGGCGCATGGCAAGTAGAGACGCGGTGCTTTCGGCGTTGGATCGTTCAAGGGCTTGGAGCGGACTGAATTCGTAGAGATCAAACTAAAGCTTGGGGAATATCTCAAGAGAAGGAATCCATCTAATCAATGGACTACAAGGGTGAGTTTCTATATCTCTTGTGAATTCGTTTTTGATATTCGTATATACGTAGCTCAATCGATCCTCGTAGGGATTCGGATTGAATTAATTTTCGTTTGACCGCTTCTGCTGGGCCTTGTTTTTAGGCACCGAATCCCAACAGTGGTATCAATGAGTAGGTCTTGCGATCGTATATACGATATTGGCATTTGGAATTCTCAATTAGATGGTGAATGATTTGGAATCATTTTAGTCATAATCGTGGAATATGTTTTTCGTTCGTAATAATTATATTTTTCGTAAATTTATGTCTGTTGTGTCGAGAATTATACTCTCCGACCGGCGATCGCCTCAGAGATCGGGCGACCTAGCCATTGCCGAGCAGCCAAGGCAGAACTGCCGACCAGAGACCAGGCGACCTAGCCATAGCCGAGCAGCCAAGGCAGATCGGCCAGCCGAAGGTCCCAGGACAAGTCCCGGTGCCGAGCGATCGACATCTAAGACGATCGCCTCTCGGTATTTGGCGATCGACTCCTGGTGGCCGACTAGCAGACGATCATCTCCTGGCACTTGCCGATCGACCCCTGGTGACTTGCCGATCGACCCTTGGTGACCGACCAATGCCGACCGCCTCATGCCGCTCGAAGCCGATGATCACCCAGTCGGCAAAGGCCGAACCTCAGGACAGACCCCACGTGCAGAGCCGAGACAAGATACGCATATCACGGATCATTGACCATAGCCTATCAGCATCTTCCCACCAGCCGACAAGCCCGCCGAAAGGTGTCCGTGGGACCGCCTGTGACAACAACTCCGGACGCGTGCTGGCTCCTCATTGGACCGCACAGCTGGCTGCCAGCAGCTGCCTTGGACTTTAGGCAGACTGCCCATGTGACTTGAAGACGATCGCCCCATTATTTTATTGGCCGAAAGGTGATCGCCCGCCAGGAATCAAGGCTCCTCAGCCCCTATAAATAGAAGGCTCCCTACATTGGTCCAATCTCTCTGGCATTCTCGCTATTCACGCACAATACAGAAGCAATACTCACAACTTGGCTTTCTCCTACTCTTGGCAACTGTTATTTTTGGGTTCCTTCTTCTCTCTCAGCCTCTCTCATACAGAAGACGATCGGCCGAAAGCAAGAACACCAAGGCTTCGCTCAAGAGCTGGATTAATAGGATCTTTTTACACTCATTGTACTTAGATTCTCACATTAATACTTGTATCCATGAATATTTGTATTAATAACATCTCGCGAGAGCATTCAAGCCCGGGCCTAACAAACCCGGCAAATCTAGTGTTGTTTACACCCCCTCGGAAGTGCTCTCGCAACCTTGTTTGTTGTCCGTCCATTCCAGCAGTATTTCATCTTCGGATAAATATTTTGGGCAACAACAATTGGCGCTAGAAGGAGGGTATCCAACCCTCAATTTTACTTCCCATCAACTTATAACGCGATCGGCAGCCGGACGATGATCACCAGTCTTCCAGCCCGATCGCCATCATCAAGCTACATCACCAAACCCGGAGGACTCGTTCACCATCGACAGTTCACCATCTAACATGATGGACTAAGGCACGAGATCGCCTCCACCGCACACCATAAAGCCATGGTCCTGGTAGTCGATGGAACCGGCTGCTTCGGTCATGCAAGGTCCCTTTGGGCCAAGATCGCCCGCCCTTTGTTTAAATACGAGGCCGGCGTAGTCTGAGGGCCCTCCAAAACTAATCAGTGGACATGATCGCCCGCCCTCAAAGGTTCATCATCTAACATGGTGAACCCGGACAATGTGACGCGTCACTACCCCCGTCTCAACGTACATCGTCGAGGTTCGCCATCTTCATGGTGGGCCGAGGTGGAAGCAGAGCTAATAAGCCGCGGAAGTGGAGTTGATTAATCTGACGACGCCCCGCGAAAGGACTCCTCTAGACCAAGACCGCACGCCCTTCGTTTAAATACGAGGCGAGGCGCAGCCTAACAGAGGACCCTCACAATAAAATGAGTCACGAGATAGTCAATGTCGTTCGCGCATAAGACACGGTCATGGAGTCGGTCCATCGAACTCCGCGACTGTGCACGGTTCCTCAGCGAAGAAACAATCAAGTTTCTACGAGGGATCAGCCAATGTTGTTTTTTGCAGGTGCAAGACTGAAAGATAGCTAGCCAATCGACCAGATCGCCCAAGTCCGAATCCAAAGTCAGCTCAACGGGTTGCCCATCCTCATCTTACACGATCGCCAGCAAGAACCACCTCGCCCCATGTCTTCAACATCGGAGCAAGCTGGGGGGCAATTGTTGTGTCGAGAATTATACTCTCCGACCGGCGATCGCCTCAGAGATCGGGCGACCTAGCCATTGCCGAGCAGCCAAGGCAGAACTGCCGACCAGAGTGTTAGGAGTATGCCCTCGAATGCCACTCAGAGGTTGTTGAGTGAGGGCATTGTACTTGAAATTATGTAAACCATTTATATAAGGCAAATGAATGTTTCTTTATTTACTGGTAGTTACTGGCATTCCTAACTCGTAAATAAATATATAGAAACTAGTCCATGTATTTGAGAGCAAAACGTTCCACTCCTTATTAGATAAGGGGGACGGCACTGGAAAGGTTATAGCTCAAATACTTAATCGTTCGCAAGTCGATGAAACTTGACTGGGTGTTAAGTTTATGTGAAGACTTGTATGACATGTTCTTTGACATGGAGAGTGCCTGTCGAACACTAATGGTTAGTGGGAGCACACGTTATAGGTATGCTAATTGGATTAGTATACTCGAACCGACTCACCCTCGATTCGTCACATGGATTTCACTCCGGGACAGTCAATGACGGAATCGAAAGGTTGTGATAGGTATTCGTGAACCTTCGACTTGAGGATTTAGTAGGGATCTGCTTGTGACGTCATGATTTTCATTAGAGTAGTTCGACCCTGTAAACCGGAAGGCGGGGGTCAACCTCGACCTGCATCTTGACGGGCAAGTAGCAGGTCCTACTGAATACCAAGTTAGAATTCTTTCTCCCGTTAGTGAGCGGGTTATATGTCCTATGCGGTTATTAGCGGATGAGATCATAAGTCTTTGGCCAAAGCATAGGAGCTAGCTCTATTAGATACACGAGAGCTCGATGATCTCTGTTTTCATTAACGCATGCATAGCATCAAGTACAGATGGGGTTTGACTGACCGTGACCCCATAACTTGATCGGGACATTTGAAAGAAGGGTTTATACGTTTACTGGTATTCACGATAGAATGGTTCTTGAATGATCCCAATCATTCGTTCTCAGTCGGGGTACAGTGTAGGCCACCAGGCTGGCTAGGTGGTACTACTACTCTTTGGTTCCTCCCATTGCTGACTGAGACGGACCTACCGAGTCACGCATTAGGATTGACGACGGAATGAATCGAGCTTAATCTCTCATTATAAATATTAGATATTGCATATCTAATTTTGGAACATTGGATGTTTAAATCGATTTATTGGATAAATTGATTTACGGCCAAATGAATTAAATATATTACTCAGTGATTAATTTAATTCATGAATATAATTATTTCTTGGAGAAATTAATTATGTTATTATGTATTTGATATGATTAATTAATTGGATTAATTAATCAATATAAATACATCGGAACGGAATCGGAGTTTATCTATTTGGACTCTCGGGAGTCCGAAACGGACCGAACTCGCCCGACTCCTTCTAGATGGCCACCCCTCTTTCCTTCCCTTTTCCTTGGTCATAGTCTCCACATGTTGGTGGAAGACTTATGTTTTGTCAAGGGGACAAAATATCACCTTAGGTGATTTTGTCAAAAGGTGATTGATATGAGGGGATTTGATGGTTAATATATAGAAAAGACCACATCTCCTTGCCTAACACAAGAGAACTCACATTTTTTGTAAGTAGAAGGAGAGAGGAAAAGTTTTTTCCAAGGCTTCATACTATTCATCATCATCTTCACAACATTCAAAAGTTTTTCTTGGAGAAAAATATTTGTGAGGTAGAGAGATACTAGATTAAACACTTAGAGTGTTGTAATCTTGAGTTGTATAGCTTCTATAACCTTGTTCTAGCCGTATCCTTGGAGGATAACGAGGTTTAGTCATTCCGGTCGTTTTTCCGGCGCGTGGCAAGTAGAGACGCGGTGCTTTCGGCATTGGATCGTTCAAGAGCTTGGAGCGGATTGGACTCGTAGAGATCAAACTAAAGCTTGGGGAATAGCTCAAGAGAAGGTTACCATTTAATCAACGGACTTCGAGGGTTAGTTTCTTACGACTCTTGCTTTTCGTTTATATATTCGTATATACGTAGCTCGATCGATCCTCGTAGGGATTCGGATCGAATTAATTTTCTTTTTACCGCTTCCGCTGGGCCTTCGTTTTAGGCACCGAATCCCAACAGTGTAGTCGGAGCGTAGGTCTTGCGATCGTATATACGATATTGGCATTTGGAATGCTCGATTAGATGGTGAATGATTTGGAATCATTTTAGTCATAATCGTGGTACATGTTTTACGTTCGTTATAGTTATATTTTTCGTAAGTTTATGTCTAAATATAAATCTTAAATTTCTGGGAAATATGATTTATATTGAAGATATGAATGTTGAAAAATATTTATATTGGATATCCGGTCGAAAATCGAGCTCCGAATCGTCGTCGGACGACTTTTCGGACAAAGGGCAGGAAGCTGCCAGGGTGACTCGGCCGTGTCTGGTGACACGGGCCGTGTCCGGCAGTCTGGCCAGGCCACTGTCAGGCGGACCCGACCGTGTCAGGCGACACGGGCCGTGTCTGGCCGTCAGCTTCCGGAAGTGACTCGACCGTGTCAGGTGACACGGCCGAGTCTGGCAGGAAGGTCTAGGACACTGCCGGCACGACCCGACCGTGCCATTCGGCACGGGCCGTGTCCGGCCGGCAGTGACTCGGCCAGGCAGGCCAATTTTTCACCCGGCTCGATTTTTTCGTGTATTCTTGAAAATTAATCTCCCGCATGTTAAATTGGATTTAATATGATTAAAATGATTTATGGTATTTCATTTTATAAGGGAAATTTGATTAATTAGAATATTCATGGTCGACCGAATTATTTTGAACGTTATCATATTACCGATTGTGTGAATCGATTGGATCGGTTCGTATTGTTGATTGGATCAATGTATCTCTACACTTTGCATTTATATTGTATTTATTGGATGAATGCTTTTGAATGTGGATGTGGTTCGTGGACTTAGTTTTGAATCGTTCGTTTTATTCGATTGGGTTGTAAAGGCCGTTTTGAGCCTATTTATTTTACTAGAAATGTTTGTATCTAGGATGCAATTTTCGATGTAAAATTTATATGTAATGACGAAGACCGGAGGAAGATCCATTTCGAGAAGACGAAGATTCAAGACGAAGACTTGTAATTATATTACGGAGTTTTTGTTTTCTAGGAACGGTCCATGAACCACATGTTGGTAGCAACTAGGTTGTGAATGGTTTTTTCATATTGTATGAATACCACAAATGCGCTAATATGATTAATGTGCAAAGTGTAACATTAATCACGAAAATTCTCCCACGACAAATTATTAAGTTTATAAGGTTTCAAGGTTTTCCTTCCCTCCATCGAGCTTTCGGGAAATTGAAATCCAAACCGGATGTGCTATGCTTCCGAGTTATCAGGGTAGTCGTTCGGGGAGGATGAATAAATTACCGGGAGCGCATTGGATGGCTTCGGTTGGAGCAAATTTTATCCCTAGAAACCTGATAGGTTGCCGGATAAGATTCAATTGTGAAACTAATTTGCGTCGATGGTATAAACTTAACTTGTTCACGAACCATAGAAACCGTATAGGTTGAGGGGAGTGAACAAGGGGAAAAAGAAGATCAAATCATCCATTAGATGGGTTGGTGTTGGACACCACTTTATGAAAATTAATAGACTAGAAACACATTGGTTGCCCTCTATTAAGATTTATAAAGAACTCGATCACCACTATGAAGTAGAGCGACGATACTTCCGGATTTCACATGGGAGTGTGTTATTCCGATAAAAATAGTGGGAGCTGGGTGACAAGAATAGAAAAGACCTTAATTCTATACTCAGAACATAATTGAATGAGTCACTAATTAATCTATCGTACTTAATGCAGACTTAAATCTCAATATGACAATGAATCCACTCGCAATTCTGCTCGAAAAGAACACCTTAATGGGACCTAACTTTGTGGATTGGCTCCGCAATCTGATGATTGTCCTCAGTATAGAGGCACTGGGATACGTCTTAGAGACGGACATTCCGGCGCCTCCTGTGCGGACCCGAGCCAATCAGGAAGAGATTGAAAACCACGAAAAGTGGGTTAAGGATGATGTGAAAGTCCGTGCTTATATGATGGCTTCCATGTCTAATGAGCTTCAGAGAGCTCATGAGAAAATGACTTCTGCTAGGCAGATTCTATCTCACTTAACCGAGCTTTATGGTGAGCACAGCAGAACTGCTAGATATGAGATATCCAAGCAACTGTTCGGTGTAAGGATGAAGGAAGGTGAGAAGGTTGGGGAACACGTCCTCAAAATGATATCCATGATCGAGAGATTGGAGGCTCTTGATTTTAAAATGGATACTTCTCTCCAAACCGACCTTATCCTACAGTCTCTCCCTGATTCCTTCTTACAGTTTGTTATGAACTTCAACTGCAATGAGATTGCATGTAACTTAGCTGGGCTAATGAACAAACTGGTGACCGCTCAGTCTCAAATGAAGACCCCGCGGATGAAGGAGTCTGCACTTGAGATTTCTTCTGGACTTCGGAAGTCTAAGAATAAGAAGAAAAAGACCAAGAAGCGGACTGGACCACAAGCTAAGGACCTTAAGGGTAAGGGAAAGGCCCCGATGGTTCCAAAGAACAAGAAGAAGAAGGATGCTTGTCTCAAGTGCGGTGAGTGGGCCCTTTGGGCTAGAGACTGTCCGATTCTTCATGGCACTTCGTCTGAGAACTTTTAGTTTTGGAAACAAATTGTTCTCTTGTATTTTCTACTTCTGGATCTTGGATTAAGGTGCTAGTTCTCATATTTGTACCATGAATCAGGATCTGGAACAAAGTAGGAAGCTTGGAGCTGGAGAAGTTATGATCACAGTCGGAAGCGGGCATAGTGTCGAGGCGACCGACATAGGATCACTTCTTTTGGGCTTAGAATCCGGTTTTGTTTTGACTTTAGAAGATGTACTTGTTTTGCCCAAGGGGCACAAAAACATTGTATCCATTCCAGTCATGGACCGAAAAGGCTTTTCATTTTTCATTGGTGATGGTTCCTGCAAAATTTATTATAGAAATAAACTAGTGGGTACTGCTACATTGTTGAATGGATTGTATCATCTAAATCTCAGCAACAAAGTAGTTGTGAATACTATGACTAGAAAACGTGGTAGGGATGAAACCAATCAAGTTTTAAAATGGCATCTTAGAGTTGGTCATGTTGGTCAGACCAAGGTTTACAAGATGGAAAAAGATGGACTTATGGGTCCATTGGGATCGGATCCCTTTCCTACTTGTGAATCTTGCCTTAGGCAAAATGACTAAGTCCCCCTTCACAGGGACTTTTGAAAGAGCCGATAAAGCGGGATTAATCCATACCGACGCGTTTGTGGTGCTTTGAAGCAAGACATGACGGATATCAATATTTCATTACGTTCTGAGATGATCATACTAGGTATGGTTATGTATACTTAATGAAACATAAATTCGAGGCCTTTGAGAAATTCCAGAATTCAAGGCCCTAGTCGAGAAACAAACGGTAATCATATCAAAACACTTCGGTGAGGTGGCGAGTATATGAGTACGGAGTTTGATGAGTTCCTTAAAGAACATGGAATAGTTTCACAACTAACACCTCCAGTACTCCTTAGTTAAATGGTGTGTCGAAGAAGGAAGCTGGACCACGTTGAACATGGTCCGTTCCATCTCGGGCTATCTTGACTTGCCGATTTACCCGTGGGGTATGCACTGATCGCCGCATATATCTTGAACAGATGTCCTTCCAAATCCGTTCCTAAAACTCCACATGAGATGTGGGAAGGAAGGAAACCAAGTCTTAATCATATTAGGATTTGGGGATGTCCCGCTTATGTCAATAAGACTAAGGTGGAAAAGTTGGAAGCTAGGTCTGCGAAGGGACGTTTCATTAGATTCCTGTCTGGGACGATGGGATATCTATTCTACATGCCCGAAGATCGAAGGATTGTTGTTGCTTTACAAGCACACTTCCTGGAAGATGAGTTCATTCAGGAAGGCGGAGCAGGTAGAAGTATTTCTTTAGAAGAATACAATGAAACTCCTCTAGAGACACCTGTGAAAGAAACTGGAACCGAACTTTCTGAAACACAAGTACAACCACCTCGTAGGTCTAGTAAGGTGTCTCATTTACCTGAGAGGTATGGGCTTGTGAACTTGGAGGAGCTGGGTCTCCATGAGGTTCCAAGTGATAGCCAAGAGACTGACCCGACGACCTATGACCAAGCGATGGTGGATGTAGACTCCGCAAAATGGCGTGAAGCTATGGAAGCTGAGATAGACTCGATGCATGTAAATCAGGTCTGGACTCTAGTAGACTTCCCCAAGGGCATAGTGCCCATTGGGAATAAGTGGATCTACAAGAGAAAGAATGATGGTGATGGCAAGGTTGACGCCTATAAGGCCAGGCTTGTGGAAAAGGGTTATACCCAAAAGGAAGGGATCGATTACCACGATACCTTCTCGCCTGTAGCCATGATCAAGTCTATTCGCATGATGCTTGCTATAGCCACCAACCACGATTATGAGATATGGCAAATGGACGTAAAGACGGCTTTCCTTAATGGATTCCTCGAGGAGAAAATCTATATGGAGCAGCCTAAAGGCTTTGTGTCCGAAGTCGATATTCAGAAAGTGTGCAAGCTTCAGCGTTCCATTTATGGACTGAAGCAAGCGTCGTGTAGTTGGAACCTTCGTTTTGATGAAGCAATCAAAGAGTTTGACTTCGTGCAAAATGAAGAGGAACCTTGTGTATACAAGAAGGTTAGTGGGAGCAAGATCGCATTCTTAGTACTATATGTAGATGACATTCTACTAGTAGGAAATGATGTGGGAATGCTCAGTTCTGTGAAAACTTGACTTTCGAGTAATTTCTCCATGAAAGACTTGGGAGAAGCTACCTATATTCTTGGTATTCGACTCTACCAGGATAGAGCGAAGAGAACAATAGGTCTTTCCCAAGCCCTCTATATAGATAAAATCTTAAAGCGATTTAAGATGGATGATTCTAAAAGAGGGTTCCTACCGATGCAACATGGAATAAAACTCTCCTTGAAGATGTGTCCTCAAAGTGAGGAACAACGAAAGGAAATGAGTAATATACCATATGCTTCGGCCGTGGGTAGCCTTATGTATGCTATGTTGTGTACGAGACCTGACATTGCGCATGCTGTAAGCGTGGTGAGTAGGTTTCAGGCAAACCTGTAGGGAACATTGGGTCAGTAAAGATCATTCTCAAGTACTTGAGAAGGACTAGAGATATGGTTCTGATGTATGGCGGTGGAGATTTGGATGTGGTGGGATTCACTGATTCAGACTTCCAAGGACTGAAGGACGACTCGATGTCTACTTCTGGCTACATATTTACTCTTAATGGAGGACCAGTATCTTGGCATAGCGCCAAGCAAAGCGCGACTGCTGATTCCACCTGTCAGTGAGTATCAAGCGACCTCGTAGGCTTCAAGGAAGGGTTACGGATTAAGAAGTTTCGGGAGAACTTCAAATGATACCATGTCCGAGGCTGCGTGTTCCATTGATCTGCGACAACGACGAGTCAGCGCAGGCCAAGGAGCCGAGTTTTCACAACAGCACCAAACATATTGAGAGAAAGTATCATCTCATAAGAGAATTTGTTCGCAAGGTATACATTGTGCTGCACAGAGTAGACTCGACCGACAACGTCGCCGATCCACTGACCAAGCCACTTTCTCAGACTAGCTTGAAGCGTCATCTGGAGAACATGGGTATTAGATACCATAGTGTGTGGCATTGAGTGCAAGTGAGAGATTGTTAGCAGTATGCCCTCGAATGCCACTCAGAGGTTGTTGAGTGAGGGCATTGTACTTGAAATTATGTAAACCATTTATATAAGGCAAATGAATGTTTCTTTATTTACTGATAGTTACTGGCATTCCTAACTCGTAAATAAAAATATAGAAACTAGTCCATGTATTTGAGAGCAAAACGTTCCACTCCTTATTGGATAAGGGAGACGGCACTAAAAAGGTTATAGCTTAAATACTTAATCGTTCGCAAGTCGATGAAACTTGACTGGGCGTTAAGTTTATGTGAAGACTTGTATGACGTGTTCTTTGACATGGAGAGTCCCTGTCGAACACTAATGGTTAGTGGGAGCACACGTTATAGGTATGTTAATTGGATTAGTATACTCGAACCGACTCACCCTCGATTCGCCACACGGATTGCACTCCGGGACAGTCAATGACGGAATCGAAAGGTTGTGATAGGTATTCATGAACCTTCGACTTGAGGATTTAGTAGGGATGTGCTTGTGACGTCAAGATTTTCATTAGAGTAGTTCGAACCTGTAAACCGGAAGGCGGGGGTCAACCTCGACCTGCATCTTGACGGGCAAGTAGCAGGTCCTACTGAATACCAAGATAGAATCCTTTCTCCCGTTAGTAAGCGGGTTATATGTCCTATGCGGTTATTAGCAGATGAGATCATAAGTCTTTGGCCAAAGCATATGAGCTAGCTGTATTAGATACACGAGAGCTTGATGATCTCGGTTTGCATTAACGCATGCATAGCGTCAAGTACAGATGGGGTTTGACTGACCATGACCCCATAACTTGATCGGGACATTTGAAAGAAGGGTTTATATGTTTACTGGTATTCACGACAGAATGGTTCTTGAATGATCCCAATTATTCGTTCTCAGTCGGGGTACAGTGTAGGCCACCAGGCTGGCTAGGTGGTGCTACTACTCTTTGGTTCCTCCCATTGCTGACTGAGACGGACCTACCGAGTCGCGCATTAGAATTGACGACGGAATGAATCGAGCTTAATCTCTCATTATAAATATTAGATATTGGATATCTAATTTTGGAACATTGGATGTTTAAATCGATTTATTGGATAAATTGATTTACGGCCAAATGAATTAAATATATTACTCAGTGATTAATTTAATTCATGAATATAATTATTTCTTGGAGAAATTAATTATGTTATTATGTATTTGATATGATTAATTAATTGGATTAATTAATCAATATAAATACATCGGAACGGAATCGGAGTTTATCTGTTTGGACTCTCGGGAGTCCGAAACGGACCGAACTCGCCCGGCTCCTTCTAGATGGCCACCCCTCTTTCCTTCCCTTTTCCTTGGTCATAGTCTCCACATGTTGGTGGAAGACTTATGTTTTGTCAAGGGGACAAAATATCACCTTAGGTGATTTTGTCAAAAGGTGATTGATATGAGGGGATTTGATGGATAATATATAGAGAAGACCACATCTCCTTGCCTAACACAAGAGAACTCACGTTTTTTGTAAGTAGAAGGAGAGAGGAAAAGTTTTTTCCAAGGCTTCATACTATTCATCATCATCTTCACAACATTCATATGTTTTTCTTGGAGAAAAATATTTGTGAGGTAGAGAGATACTAGATTAAACACATAGAGTGTTGTAATCTTGAGTTGTATAGCTTCTATAACCTTGTTCTAGCCGTATCCTTGGAGGATAATGAGGTTTAGTCATTCCGGTCATTTTTCCGGCGCGTGGCAAGTAGAGACGCGGTGCTTTCGGCGTTGGATCATTCAAGAGATTGGAGCGGATTGGACTCGTAGAGATCAAACTAAAGCTTGGGGAATAGCTCAAGAGAAGGTTACCATTTAATCAACGGACTTCGAGGGTTAGTTTCTTACGACTCTTGCTTTTCATTTATATATTCGTATATACTGTAACACCCCAAGATATTCGGAGTATATTACAGCGCCGTGGATCCCTACATGGGGCCCACCAGGCTACAATAAGAAAACACTACTCGACTAACCATCTCGGTTAGCGAGGACACACATTTAATCAATATGACATATAAAGATACGCCCGGAACGACCGGTGAAATAAGCATCAACCGACAATCTAACAATTTAAAGTAATACAATACGGGGTTTGAAATGAAAAGCCTAAGTACTCGCGTGTACCATCTATAAGTTTCAAAAGTGGACAACAACCATATCGAAATAGACAAGAGAAATCAGAGGACCAAAATGCACATGTCAACGACCCTGTCCAACATCCTCGTACTGCCCCCGTGCCCGCTCGTCCGGAAGAACATAACCTGAAATTCATAACAAGAATTTCCCCATAACGGGTCCCCAAAGGGGTTAGCAATTACGCTAGTACAAGTAATCAAGGCAAACCAATCACTTACACATTTCATAGTACATGCACCAATATCAATTTCAAAAGCCAAAACCAGACATGTCTTTTCCGGAAACAAACAGTCAAATAATCAATTTGCCTAGGACCAGGACGCCACCATGAATCCCACCCGAGGCCTCTAAGGATCCCTTCCGGGATGGCTACTTTATAACAACAAATCACGCACAGGCATCGCCTAGGACCAGGACGCCACCATGAATCCCACCCGAGGCCTCTAAGGACCCCTTCCGGGCTGGCTAGCGAAACAAACTCGTGAATCCAGAGTGAAGTCATAGATTCCCCCGAGGCCCCGTAGGACCCTCCCAGGGTGAGCAAAGCACACACAATATACATTACCATTTCACGTTAAGCATAAAGGTTTCCAAAGAAATACTTGCCTTGAATTATTGACGACGTAACGAACGGAAGGATAATCACCAACGAACGCTAAGAATCAACGGAACCGAACCTAACGATTCGAAGAACATAATCAAAACCTACTCTAGACGAATACGGAAATGGAATACACCTGAAAACCCGCCTACGATTCATGTATATTCGTATAAAAATAACAACGAGGGCGGACCACAACCAAACCCTCTCGATTTCGCAAAACCATGAAAATATACCATGAATCCGTAGGGAAACTAAGAATACCAACAATATTAATCATAATCATCATGAATCCACCAACAAAACGGAACGGATCGGAAGAAAATCCCAAAACCCCCAAATCGCCCAAAACTAGGGTTCTAAGATATTTACCTTGGATTGATGATGAAGAACACAAGTAGGTGTTGTTAATCTACTTCAAAAACTCAAGGTAGAGGATGCCCAAAATAATCGAAGGGAAGAATCGCTCGGAAATCGCCTGGAGAGGTTCTGCGTCGCGGGGAGAGAAGAAATGAAAATAATGTGTTCATCTGGGTCAACTCCCTGGTTTATATAGCCAGGGAGTGTTAGCGCGCGCTAATCCTCAAGGTTAGCGTGCGCTAACGGGATAAAATTACAGGCCAAAATAGTTAGCGTCCAGTCCAGTAGCCAGACTTCTGGCCGTTAGCGTGCGCTACTCCAAACGTAGCGTGCGCTAATAACCTTTCGGTAGTGCGTGCTATCGACCAATAGCGTGCGCTACCTGGACATCAGCCGAGTCCAGAAGCAACTGTCAGTACACACCTGATCCGGTTAGCGCGCGCTATCGACCAAACATAGCGTGCGCTAAAGTGTATCGGTAGCGCGCGCTATCGACCAATAGCGTGTGCTACCCGGGCATTAGTAGAGTCCAGTGGTAGTACTGGACATCCGCACTAGCGAACGCTACTGGGCGTCTCAGCGTGCGCTAACTCCCAACATTAGCATGGGCTAGGCTACGTAGCGTACGCTAATCCACCAGTCCAGAGGACTGGAATCAGCACTGCCACCCCCAGGGCATGCCCTCTAGCGCGCGCTATGAAACGGTCGTAGCGTGCGCTACTAAGCGACCCCTAGCGTGCGCTATGCAGAAAATATAGCGTGCGCTAGGTACGAGATATGAACGGTCCAAAACACCGGAATGTGAACGAAACATCATACGGAACATCTTAACAGGCATCATAACGTAGAATGGATCCACGGCAACCCCGAAACGGCGGTTCCGCACAATAATAACGGGAATAAAATCCATAGATAATAGGAAAGATACACTGAAAGATACACGATGGTCACTACTATCGGGAAAAACGCCGAAAAAGAAAAATACAAGGGAAAAAAAGAAAAAAATGCGGATATTACATTCTACCCCTCTAAAAACAAGTTTCGTCCCGAAACTTAAGAACCAAACAACTCGGGGTACCTAGCACGCATGCTATCCTTGGTTTCCCAAGTTGCCTCCTCGACACCGTGTCTCGACCACTGCACCTTGACCAAAGGGATGGTCTTATGCCTCAGTCATTTCTCCCGATGTTCCAAAATCTTCAAAGGACGCTCCTCAAAAGTAATATCCTCGGCGACGTCAATCTCATCATAATCGATGATGTGACTAGGGTCCGGGACATATTTCCTCAACTGGGAAACATGAAAAACGCTATGAACATGACTCAGGGCCGGGGGCAACGCCAAACAATATGCCAACCCACCGACTCGCTCGAGAATCTCGAAGGGTCCAATAAATCTCGGACTCAACTTCCCCTTCTTCCCGAAACGGAAAACTCCTCTCGTCGGCGACACCTTCAGCAAAACATGGTCTCCCACCTCGAATTCTAAAGGTCGACGACGGACATCGGCATATGACTTCTGTCGACTCTGGGCAGTCAACATCCGTTCCCGAATTAATTCTATCTTCCGTCTCGTCTCTAAAACGACATCCGGTTCGGTCCCGACCAAATCGGATGCCTCATTCCACCAAATCGGTGATCGACATCGCCGCCCGTAGAGCGCCTCATATGGTGCCATCTGAATCGTCGCGTGCCAACTATTGTTGTACGTGAATTCGATTAATGGCAATTGCTCCTCCCAGTCACTACTCCAATCGAGAGCACAAGCACGCAACATATCCTCGAATGTCTGGATAGTGCGTTCCGACTGTCCATCTGACTGGGGATGAAAAGAGGTACTCAAATGCAAACGGGTACCCAACGCCTTATGCACCGCCTGCCAAAAGTTCAATACGAAACGGCCATCACGATCCGAAATAATAGACTTTGGAGTACCGTGAAGCTTCACAATCTGCGCGATAAACACACGAGCCAACTTTTCTGGACCCCAAGTGTCCTTGATGCCCAGAAAATGTGCCGACTTGGTCAGACGATCAACAATCACCCATACCATATTCATGCCCGACCTCGATCTTGGAAAGCTCGTAACAAAATCCATCGATATATCTTCCCATTTCCATTATGGAACGGGAAGTGACTGTAATAACCCAGCCGATCGCTGATGCTCGATTTTGACCTGCTGACAAGTCAAACATCTCGCTACAAACTGTGCGACCTCCTCCTTCATATCATTCCACCAGAAATTCTCCCTCAGGTCCTTGTACATCTTACTCGAACCAGGATGAAAGGAGTAAGGTGTAGCATGGGCCTCACGCAAAATACTCTGTCTCAACTCTGAGTCGTTCGGCACACAAAGCCGACTCTGGAATCTCAAAATACCATCCTCGTGAATCACAAACCCAGGAGATTTTCCCTTAAGAACGTTCTCTCGGATTTGGGTAATCATCGGATCCTCTAACTGCTTTAGCTTAATTTCATCGACCAAGGACGACGAAATCTCTAAGGCACAAAGTTGCCCGACAGCTCCAGGCAACAAAATCTCAACATCTAACTCGATCAAAATCCGCCGGACCTCCGACTGAGACGTAAGGACCTCAAGCGTTCGCAACGCAACCGGTTTCCGACTCAAGGCGTCGGCCACGACGTTCGCCTTGCCCAGATGATAAAGTATTTCGAGGTCGTAATCCTTAATCAGCTCTAACCACCTCCTCTGACTCATATTCAATTCCCGCTGAGTAAATATATATTTCAGACTTTTATGATCGGTAAAAATCTGACATGCAGAGCCGAAAAGATAGTGACGCCAAATCTTGAGCGCAAAAACGACTGCCGCTAACTCCAAATCATGAGTAGGGTAGTTAAGCTCATACGACCTCAACTGTCTCGACGCAAAGGCAATGGTCTTGCCGTGCTGCATCAATACGCACCCAAGACCCTGACCCAAAGCATCGCTATAAACGGCGAATCCCTCGTTGCCATATGGCAACACCAAAACCGGGGCTGAAGTCAAACGCTTCTTCAGTTCCTCAAAACTCGACTGTCTCTCGTCGTTCCAGATGAACTTATCGGATTTCTGGAGCAACTGTGTAAGTGGCCGAGCTAGTTTTGAGAAACTCTCGACGAACCTACGGTAGTAGCCAGCCAAACCCAAGAAACTACGGACCTCCTTCACATTTGTGGGCGGTGCCGAATCCAACACTGCCTCAATTTTCTGCGGATCCACACGGACTCCCTCGGCTGAAATCACGTGACCCAAAAACATCACTTCCTCCAGCCAGAACTCACATTTCGAGAACTTCGCATAGAGTTGCTCGGTCCTCAAAATGTCTAACACTATCCGCAGATGACGGGCATGCTCTTCCTCATTCCTCGAATAGATAAGAATATCGTCAATGAAGACGACGACACACTTATCCAAATACTCGATAAAGACTTTGTTCATCAATTGCATGAACACCGCCGGCGCATTAGTTAACCCGAAAGGCATAACTACAAACTCGTAATGTCCGTATCTCGTCCGAAAAGCTGTTTTCGGCACGTCGGACTCTCTCACCCGAAGCTGATAGTACCCCGATTTCAAATCAATCTTCGTGAATACCGCAGCTCCCTGCAACTGGTCAAACAAGTCATCAATTCTCGGCAAAGGATACTTGTTCTTGATGGTCACCTTGTTTAGTTCGCGATAGTCGATACACAAACGTAGTGAACCATCCTTCTTCCGCACAAACAGGACCGGAGCGCCCCAAGGCGAGGCGCTCGGTCGAACGTACCCCGACTCAAGAAGCTCGCTCAACTGCTTCTTCAACTCAGACATCTCTGAAGGTGCCATGCGATACGGCGCCTTTGAAATCGGAGCCGCACCCGGGTCTAACTCTATAGTAAACTCAACCTCACGATCCGGTGGCAATCCCGGTAACTCGTCAGGAAATACATCAGGAAACTCACTAACGACTGGAATCGACGAAAGCTCGACTCCACCATCCTCCGCCTTCAAGGCATAGCACCAATAACCAGTACACCCCTTTCGCAGGAGACTCATCGCCTTCAAGGCATTAATAACGAACTTCTGGTTTCCCCTCTTTCGTCCCGCGAAAGAGTGTTCGGTGCCGTCCTCGGCTAACATAGTGATGATTCTCGTGCGGTAGTTCATGATTGCACCATGCCGCTCCAGCCAATCATCCCCGAGAATTAAATCCTCACCCTCAATATCAACAACGATAAGATTAGAGAGCCAGGCTCTCTCACAAATAAACACAGAACAGTCTCGGACCTCTCGATCGCCAACGATACTATCACCGCTAGGAAGTTTAACGATGAAAGACTCGCAAGGCTACAAACAGTCGAGACTCAAACGGCGCACACACCCCAGTGATATGAACGAATGTGTAGCACCAAAATCGAAAAGCACACTGACAGGATGAGAATGGATATGAACAGTACCTGTCGCCATAGTAGCTGCTGGGTCATCGGCCCTCCTCATCTCGTAGATACGCGGCTGGGCAGAGCCGACACTGGAAGCTCCCCCTCTAGCGGGCTGACCCCGACCCCTACCTCGGCCGGCACTCGGTGGAGGCGGCGGAGCAAATGAGCCCTGGTTCACACTCGGCTCCATAGGTGCTGGAAAAGAAGTCTGAGTACCAAAAAGCCGCCTTGCCCGCTCACAAAAGGAAGCCTTGTGGCCCGACTGACCACAAGTATGACAAATCAGAGGCGGGCAAGGACACTCCCGGTTCCGATGGCCCGGCTCGCCACAGTTAAAGCATTTGGTATCCCGAACGAGGGCACTGGCAGTACCTCGATAGCCCCCAGAGAAACGAGCCAAATTACCACCAGGAATATTCGCAGACTGAGACTTGTGCTGACCTCCACCCTTGTGACTCGAGAAATTTCCGGTGGATTTCTATTTCTTACTCTCTCGGACCGCCGCACTGGCCGCCACCGACATATCATAGCCAAGAGCTCGACTCTGATAATCCTTCAGGGTAGTGCAGACAAGTCCAGACATGTAGTCCCGAATCGACAGTTTCATACGTCTGGAGAAATGAAAAATTTTATCGCTCTCCTCGACAACTTGGGTCTTCACGTAACCCAACTCCTTGTTAAAATCGGCAATAGATTGGGACACGGGAATATCCCGTGGTTGAGCATCATAGAAAGCATGCACTCGAGCCTGTCTGACCGGCCACGGACAATATTCGGTCTCCATCAATTCTTGAAATTCGGCCCACGAAGCAACATGATCTTTGGGACCAACGGCCTCCCACCAATCTGTAGCATCTCCCGTGAGAAAGTATTGAGCAATAGGGACCTTACGGTCCTCGGGGCAGTTGGTAGCAGTGAAGACTTTGGATATCTCCTTGATCCACCCTTCCCAGCCGATCGGGTCCGAAGCTCCCGAAAACTGAGGAGGATGCATCTTGATGACATCCTGAAGCCAGCGATCCGCTCCGCCCCGATTAGCATGGGCCTGATCGGGGTTCTGGACCACCTGAGCTATAGCCGCCATTTGGTTAACCATTTGCTGCATAACAGCCGCAATACCAAGATCGGCGCACTCCTGAGAAGAAGCATGACTGTGACGGTCGCCGGTACTGCCGGCTCCTGAAGAGTGCGACGTGGCCGCCCCACCGGCTGTCGCACGTCCTCGGCCGCGTCCACGGCCACGACCACGACCACGACCACGGTTTCCTCCGGCATCCATACTGGTGTTAAGAGATAACAGAAGTATATCGAGGATGAGTAAGGAAGGAAAAAGCATTCACGATGATAAGCAAAGGAGGGAGAATAACCATAGTTCAGGAAACGGAATACAGTACAAAAAAATAAAGAATCGAGTAAGGGAACTTACGAACACTGGAAGTACTGAGATGCCGGCAGCGGTGTGACAATGTGCAAAACAAAACACGACTAGACCCAAATAATCGACAAGCCTAGGTATCCATAAACCTAGAGCTCCGATACCATTTTCTGTAACACCCAAGATATTCGGAGTATATTACAGTGCCGTGGATCCCTACATGGGGCCCACCAGGCTACAATAAGAAAACACTACTCGAATAACCATCTCGATTAGCGAGGACACACATTTAATCAATATGACATATAAAGATACGCCCGGAACGACCGGCGAAATAAGCATCAACCGACAATGTAACTATTTAAAGTAATATAATACGGAGTTTGAAATGAAAAGCCTAAGTACTCGCGAGTACCATCTATAAGTTTCAAAAGTGGACAACAACCATATCGAAATAGACAAGAGAAATCAGAGGACCAAAATGAACATGTCAACGACCCTGGCCAACATCCTCGTACTGCCCCAGTGCCCGCTCGTCCGGAAGAACATAACCTGAAATTCATAACAAGAATTTCCCCATTACGGGTCCCCAAAGGGGTTAGCAATTACGCTAGTACAAGTAATCAAGGCAAACCAATCGCTTACACATTTCATAGTACATGCACCAATATCAATTTCAAAAGCCAAAACCAGACATGTCTTTTCTGGAAACAAACAGTCAAATAATCAATTTGCCTAGGACCAGGACGCCACCATGAATCCCACCCGAGGCCTCTAAGGACCCCTTCCGGGCTGGTTACTTTATAACAACAAATCACGCACAGGCATCGCCTAGGACCAGGACGCCACCATGAATCCCACCCGAGGCCTCTAAGGACCCCTTCCGGGCTGGCTAGCGAAATAAACTCGTGAATCCAGAGTGAAGTCATAGATTCCCCCGAGGCCCCGTCGGACCCTCCCAGGGTGAGCAAAGCACACACAATATACATTACCATTTCACGTTAAGCATAAAGGTTTTTAAAGAAATACTTGCCTTGAATTATTGACGACGTAAAGAACGTAAGGATAATCACCAACGAACGCTAAGAATCAACGGAACCGAACCTAACAATTCGAAGAACATAATCACAACCAACTCTAGACGAATACGGAAATGGAATACACCCGAAAAACCGCTACGATTCATGTATATTCGTATAAAAATAACAACGAGGGCGGACCACAACCAAACCCTCTCGATTTCGCAAAACCATGAAAATATACCATGAATCCGTAGGGAAACTAAGAATACCAACAATATTAATCATAATCATCATGAATCCACCAACCAAACGGAACGGATCGGAAGAAAATCCCAAAACCCCTAAATCGCCCAAAAGTAGGGTTCTAAGAGATTTACCTTGGATTGATGATGAAGAACACAAGTAGGTGTTGTTAATGTACTTCAAAAACTCAAGGTAGAGGATGCCCGAAATAATCGAAGGGAAGAATGGCTCGGAAATCGCCTGGAGAGGTTCTGCGTCGCGGGGAGAGAAGAAATGAAAATAATGTGTTCATCTGGGTCAACTCCCTGGTTTATATAGCCAGGGAGTGTTAGCGCGCGCTAATCCTCAAGGTTAGCGTGCGCTAACGGGATAAAATTACAGGCCAAAATAGTTAGCGTCCAGTCCAGTAGCCAGACTTCTGGCCGTTAGCGTGCGCTACTCCAAACGTAGCGTGCGCTAATAACCTTTCGGTAGCGCGCGCTATCGACCAATAACGTGCGCTACCTGGACATCAGCCGAGTCCAGAAGCAACTGTCAGTACACACCTGATCCGGTTAGCGCGCGCTATCGACCAAACATAGCGTGCGCTAAAGTGTATCGGTAGCGCGCGCTATCGACCAATAGCGTGCGCTACCCGGGCATCAGTAGAGTCCAGTGGCAAACTGTCCAGTACTGGACATCCGCACTAGCGCACGCTACTGGGCGTCTCAGCGTGCGCTAACTCCCAACATTAGCGTGCGCTAGGCTACGTAGCGTACGCTAATCCACCAGTCCAGAGGACTGGAATCAGCACTGCCACCCCCAGGGCATGCCCTCTAGCGCGCGCTACGAAACGGTCGTAGCGTGCGCTACTAAGCAACCCCTAGCGTGCGCTATGCAGAAAATATAGCGTGCGCTATGCAGAAAATATAGCGTGCGCTAGGTACGAGATATGAACGGTCCAAAACACCGGAATGTGAACGAAACATCAAACGGAACATCTCAACAGGCATCATAACGTAAAATGGATCCACGGCAACCCCGAAACGGCGGTTCCGCACAATAATAACGGGAATAAAATCCATAGATAATAGGAAAGATACACTGAAAGATACACGAGGGTCACTACTATCGGGAAAAACGCCGAAAAAGAAAAATACAAGGTTAAAAAAAGAAAAAAATGAGGATATTACATGTAGCTCGATCGATCCTCGTAGGGATTCGGATCGAATTAATTTTCGTTTTACCGCTTCCGCTGGGTCTTCGTTTTAGGCACCGAATCCTAACACAGAGACCAGGCGACCTGGCCATACCCGAGCAGCCAAGGCAGATCGGCCAGCCGAAGGTCCCAGGACAAGTCCCAGTGCCGAGCGATCGACATCTAAGACGATCGCCTCTTGGTATTTGGCGATCGACTCCTGGTGGCCGACTAGCAGACGATCATCTCCCGGCACTTGCAGATCGACCCCTGGTGACTTACCGATCAACCCTTGGTGACCGACCAATGCCGACCGCCTCATGCCGCTCGAAGCCGATGATCACCCAGTCGGCAAAGGCCGAACCTCAGGACAGACCCCACGTGCAGAGCCGAGACAAGATCCCTATATCACGGATCGTTGACCACAGCCTGTGAGCATCTTCCCACCAGCCGATAGGCCCGCCGAAAGGTGTCCGTGGGACCGCCTGTGACAGCAACTCCGGACGCGTGCTGGCTCCTCATTGGACCGCACAGCTGGCTGCCAGCAGCTGCCTTGGACTTTAGGCAGACTGCCCATGTGACTTGAAGACGATCGCCCTATTATTTTATTGGCCGAAAGGCGATCGCCCGCCAGGAATCAAGGCTCCTCAGCACCTATAAATAGAAGGCTCCCTGCACTGGTCCAATCTCTCTGGCATTCTCGCTATTCACGCACAATACAGAAGCAATACTCACAACTTGGCTTTCTCCTACTCCTGGCAACAGTTATTTTTCGGTTCCTTCTTCTCTCTCAGCCTCTCTCATACAGAATACGATCAGCGGAGAGCAAGAACACCAAGGCTTCGCTCAAGAGCTGGATTAATAGGATCTTTTTACACTCATTGTACTTAGATTCTCACATTAATACTTGTATCCACGAATATTTGTATTAATAACATCTCGCGAGAGCATTCAAGCCCGGGCCTAACAAACCCGGCAAATCTAGTGTTATTTACACCCCCTCGGAAGTGCTCCCGCAACCTTGTTTGTTGTCCGTCCATTCCAGCAGTATTTCATCTTCGGATAAATATTTCGGGCAACAACAATGTCCAAATATAAATCTTAAATTTCTGGGAAATATGATTTATATTGAAGATATGAAAGTCGAAAAATATAGATATTGGATATCCGGTCGAAAATCTAGCCCCGAATCGTCGTTGGACTATTTTTTGGACAAAAAGGGTAATCTGGCCGAGAGTGACTCGACCGTGTCCTGGGTGACTCGATCGTGTCCGCCAGTCTGGCCAAGTCACTGCCAGGCAGACTCGACCGTGTCCAAGGTGACTCGGTCGTGTCGGGCAGTCCGGACAAGTCACTGCCAGGCAGACCCGACCGTGTCTGGAGACACGGGCTGTGCCTGGCCGGCAGCTGCCGAGCATGACTCGGCTATGCCAGGCCTGTCTGCCGGCAGGCTGCCGAGGGTGACTCGGCCATGGCAGGCCATTTTCGCCCCGGCTCGATTTTTTCGTGTATTCTTGAAAATTAATCTCCCGCATGTTAAATTGGATTTAATATGATTAAAATGATTTATGGTTTTCATTTTATAAGGGAAATTTGATTAATTAGAATATTTTTGGTCGACCGAATTATTTTGAACGTTATCATATTACCGATTGTGTGAATCGATTGGATCGGTCCGTATTGTTGATTGGATCAATGTATCTATATGCTTTCCATTTATATAGTATTTATTGGATGAATGCTTTTGAATGGGGATGTGGTTCGTGGACTTAGTTTTGAATCGTTCGTTTTATTCGATTGGGTTGTAAAGGCCGTTTTGAGCCTATTTATTTTACTAGAAATGTTTGTATCTAGGATGCAATTTTCGACGTAAAATTTATATGTAATGACGAATATCGGAGGAAGATCCATTTCGAGAAGACGAAGATTCAAGACGAAGACTTGTAATTAGATTACGAAGTTTTTGTTTCCTAGGAACGGTCCATGAACCACATGTTGGTAGCAACTAGGTTGTGAATGGTTGTTTCATATTGTATGAATGCCACAAATGCGCTTAACTGATTAATGTGCAAAGTGTAACGTTAATCACGAAAATTCTCCCACAACAAATTATTAAGTTTATAAGGTTTAAAGGTTTTCCTTCCCTCCATCGAGCTTTCGGGAAATTGAAATCCAAACCGGATGTGTTATGCTTCCAAGTTATCGGGGTAGTCGTTCGGGGAGGATGGATAAATTACCGGGAGCGCATTGGATGCCTTCGGTTGGAGCAAATTTTATCCCTAGAAACCTGATAGGTTGCCGGATAAGATTCAATTGTGAAACTGATTTGCGTCGATGGTATAAACTTAACTTGTTCATGAACCATAGAAACCGTATAGGTTGAGGGGAGTGAACATGGGGAAAAAGAAGATCGAATCATCCATTAGATGGGTTGGTGTTGGACACCACTTTATGAAAATTAATAGACTAGAAACCTGTTCGGTTGCCCTCTATTAAGATTTATAAAGAACTCGATCACCACTATGAAGTAGAGCGACGATACTTCCGGATTTCACATGGGAGTGTGTTATTCCGATAAAAATAGTGGGAGCTGGGTAACAAGAATAGAAAAGACCTTAATTCTATACTCAGAACATAATTGAACGAGTCACTAATTAATCTGTCGTACTTAATGCAGACATAACTCTCAATATGACAATGAATCCACTCACAATTCTACTCGAAAAGAACACCTTAATGGGACCTAACTTTGTGGATTGGCTCCGCAACCTGATGGTAGTCCTCAGTATAGAGGCACTGGGATACGTCTAAGCGCCGGACATTCCGGCGCCTCATGTGCGGACCAGAGCCAATCACGAAGAGATTGAAAACCACGAAAAGTGGGTTAAGGATGACGTAAAAGTTCGTGCTTACATGATGGCTTCTATGTCTAATGAGATTAAGAGAGCTCATGAGAAAATGACTTCTGCTAGGCAGATTATATCTCACTTAACCGAACTTTATGGTGAGCACAACAGAACTGCTAGATATGAGATATCCAAGCAACTGTTCGTTGCCAGGATGAAGAAAGGTGAGAAGGTTGGGGAACATGTCCTCAAAATGATATCCATGATCGAGAGCTTGGAGGCTCTTGATTTTAAAATGGATACTTCTCTCCAAATCGACCTTATCCTTCAGTCTCTCCATGATTCCTTCTCATAGTTTGTTATGAACATCAACTGCAATGAGATTGCATGTAACTTAGCTGGGCTAATGAACAAGCTGGTGACCGCTCAGTCTCAGATGAAGACTCCGCGGATGAAGGAGTCTGCCCTTGTGATTTCTTCTGGACTTCGGAAGTCTAAGAATAAGAAGAAAAAGACCAAGAAGCGGACTGGACCACAAGCTAAGGATCTTTAAGGAAAGGGCAAGGCCCCGATGGTTCCAAAAGGCAAGAAGAAGAAGGACGCTTGTCTCAAGTGCGGTGAGCTGGGCCACTGTGCTAGAGACTGTCCGATTCTTAATGGCGCTTCAGGTACAGAACTTTTAGTTTTAGAAACAAATTGTTCTACTACTGTATTTTCTACTTCCTGGATACTGGATTCTGGTGCTAGTTCTCATATTTATATCGTGAATCAGGATCTGGAACAAAGTAGGAAGCTTGGAGCTGGAGAAGTTATGATCACAGTCGGAAGCGGACATAGTGTCGAGGCAACCGATATAGGATCACTTCTTTTTGGTTTAGAATCTGGCTTTGTTTTGACTTTAGAAGATGTACTTGTTTTGCCCAAGGGGCATAAAAACATTGTATCCATTCCGGTCATGGACCGAAAAGGCTTTTCATTTTTCATTGGTGATGGTTCCTGCAAAATTTATTTCAGAAATAAACTAGTGGGTACTGCACATTGTTAAATGGATTGTATCATCTAAATCTCAACAACAAAGTAGTTGTGAATACTATGACTAGAAAACGTGGTAGGGATGAAACCAATCAAGTTTTGAAATGGCGTCTTAGACTTGGTCATGTTGGTCAGACCTAGGTTTACAAATGGAAAAAGATGGACTTATGGCTCCATTGGGATCGAATCCCTTTCCTACTTGTGAATTTTCCCTTAAAGGCAAAATGACTAAGTCCCCCTTCACAGGGAATTTTGAAAGAGACGCTGATAAACTGGGATTAATCCATACCGACGTATGTGGTGCTTTGGAAGCAGCACGTGGCGAATATTAGTACTTCATTACGTTTACAGATGATCATACTAGGTATGGTTGTGTATACTTAATGAAATATAAAACCGAGGCCTTTGACAAATTCCAGGAATTTGAGGCCCTAGTCGAGAAACAAACTGGTAATCATATCAAAGCACTTCTGTCGGACCGAGGTGGCGAGTATATGAGTACGGAGTTTGACGATGTAATATCCTAGAATTTCACTATGATTTTTTCGCATTATTTTATCTGGGATGTACTGTACAGAGTGGGACCGACACGATATGAGTGGATAATTTTGGAAACCGTGACAGCCATGCCAGTATGTCTTTCGAGGTTATTTTGATTCTAGGATAATACATGCTTGGTGTGTTTTTCTATGTCGGATATACTGTATGAGTATTTGTACAATTGCCGTACTTGGTGGACAGTTGTATTCGAGGTATCGTGCATCAGAAGTATCGTATGAAAATAATATCGGAACGAGCATATGTATTCAGTATGTCGCGTGTATGTATTCAGTATATTGAGATGACAGACAGGAGCAAAATGGCTAAGTATGAAAGCCATTACGTACGTTATATGTTGGAGATTATGTAAGTAGCTAAGTAATCTTAACGTACGTTAAGCTGCTGCACATTACGACGTTAAGAATGGAATCGGTGGTCCGAGCCGTGGTGTAACACCCCAATCCGCTCGTGGATATTACACGCCGTAGAACCTTTCCTCAAGGATCTACCAGCGGGTAACAACAATCGAACAACTCGACAATGCCTTTAAGGCTAAAAAGACTCGAGAGACCGATTTGGCCTTTCAATAAAAACATACAACTCTAACACATTACATGCCCACGCAGGTCGAATACAAAATGCTCCAAAGACAACGGGGAAAATACTCGCAATGAAATAAAATACAACTAAACCAATACAACATCAACGGGTCCTCGTGTGATTAGTATCGTTCATCTTTCATCATCGTTCATGCCGACCCTGTGCTCTGCTCCAAAACCTGAATGCAATACAGACATCCACCCCCCAAATACTCGGGGGTTAGCAAAACTCCACTGTTTTGCTAGTGCAAATACAAAGTGCAAATACGAGCCATATAATTCAAGTTCCACGAATAACAATAACCAGGAATCCTTAAAGATTAAAATACCAGGAAACGAATACTTCCCGAGGCAGGAATTTGAGTAAAACTTTCCAAATCCGAAAGATCACAAATAACGAGAATGGTTTGCAAAATGGTTTAAAATACCCTTGGGAGTTTTAATAGAAAACAAATTAGGATTATCAAATCCTTCTCTTTCAAAAATCAACAGGGTCACAGCCCAAAGGTTTTATTTTCGCAAATAGAAAACCGACAAAAATTCACAGGGCCAGAGCCCAACATCACGTGTCCTCAACGGACATAAAATCAACGAAACATAATCACGCACGCGCATCGCCTAGGACCGGGACGCTACCACAGACATCCCACCCGAGGCCTCGAAGGACCCTCCCGAGCTGGCTAGCGAAACAAATCACAACATCTCACGGTTGGATCAATCGCTTGTTGCATCCTGGCCACATGATCGCATGCCATGTGCCACCGTAGATTAACTTTGGGGCTCACGGTTGGATCAATCACTTGTTGCATCCTGGCCACATGATCACATGCCATGTGCCACCGTACTTTTCCTTAGGCTCTCACGGTTGGATCAATCGCTTGTTGCATCCTGACCACATGATCACATGCCATGTGCCACCGTAGGCCCCGCCCACATTCACACAATCACACACATATCACAATGCAACAAAGATATCCAAATAATTCATCCAGAGGCATCAACACTTAGCAAAACACCACGTCAAACCACAACGCACCGAAATGAAATAATATACGTCCACACGCAATACCAAGTGCAACATCAACACCAAACATATCCATAGAGTTCACATAGTCATTCTCAAACCACACCATTCACAAAACACACGCGTTTTGAAAGCAAGCCTTTAACAGGGCTAAGACGAATCTTTTGAAAGTTCAAATCAAACGATCAAATAAACACATAGGGACGATCACTAATTATCATATCCATAAAACAAGAATTATATGGACAAGGTACTTGCCTCGAAATCGGCACGCAAGTATTCCGACGAACACGGCTCAACCGGAAAGCTTCGGAACGCCCGATGCTAACGAAAAGGAAGATGACAACGAACGAAAGGGTTCAACACGGTTTCTTCGCAAGAAACTCGACCCTAACAATATATAATCCATAAATCAACAATCATACGAGGAAGGATAATCGTAGAACGCCCGAAAACCCCTCTATAACATTTTACCGAACACCTTCAAGGCGTCGGTCAAGAACTCGACCCAAATAACGAATCGATACGATCCAACCATGGAATAACAAGGGAAATTATATAATACATCTAAATAATCATCAATCCATCATAATCCTAAGTTAAATCGGATTAATCGGACGAAAACTACCAAAATACCCAAATTCCCCAAAACTAGATTTCTAGAAAATCTGACCTGATTCGGTAGATTGGAGGATGTTATAGGATTGATGATTGATGATATGAACTCCAAAACTTCATGGATTTATTGTCCAACAACATCTAATGACGAATCTCTAAGCCACATCCACGGAAGAAATTGAGAGGAATGAGAAAAATGGGTAAAAACCCGATCATAGGCCTTAAATAGCCGATCGGCCGCCGAGTTACGACGTAATCGCCAAGGCTTACGACGTAACCGAAGTCATCGCCTAATCTGCCGCCGTTACGCACGTAATCGGCCAGGGCCTTACGTACGAATCGCCTTACGACGTAATGGCCGAGCACTACCGCCGTAACTCGCCAATGCCTACTGGCCTGCATCGCCTGCCATGACTCACCGGCCAACTCCGACGGCCCGAACGACCCGAAACCCGAACCTGAATACGAATCGAAGATACGGTTACAAAGTACTCGCAAATACGAATACGAGCACTAATAGAACTCACGATTCCGACTACCCGAAGGCTCGAAATTCGACAACGGAAAGTAATTACCCCAAACTCTGGGAAATTACGAAAATGGCCCAAAACGCCCGAAAATCACGATACGTGATCGAAACACCAAGCCAAAGCTCGCAACATGAATAATAACATTAAATGAACTTACGAGAAAGTCGAAACAACAGTTTCAGACGAGATTCGCAAGAATCGAACTCAAGTGCGGAAAAACCGCTAAAAAGCACGGAACTCAATAAAACGACACCGAAACGAGCTCGGATGACAAAAAGTGCAGAATTAATCATTCTCGGAACGACGAAATGGTCATGAGCGAGTCGTCAAAACGGACTTTCTCCGAAAAAAAGAAATTACCGGAAATCGAAAATTGCGGATATTACATTCTACCCTCCTTAAAAGAAGTTTCGTCCCGAAACTTAAAACAAGTAGGGAGAAGAAATATCCCGGAAGGAAAACTCAATGAGATACGCAAGAAACACGTAACTAATGCCCAATGGCGAAACGTTACAAACAACGCAACGGAATATACGGTGTGAAAACACGCTCCACGACGACCAACACAACGTCGCCGTTAGAGATATAATAGAACCAACAAGTGACAAGCGTCATCAAATGGATAATACAATCAAGTAAATTATCCGAACAATCACAAAACACAACGAACGAAAATCAATACGATTGACCAACCCAACGGTACATCAATCAAAACGTGAGCCAGTCGCTGAACACATACGGAATTCCACCGCTCAAGGGTTGGAAGATCGAAAACGAGACTAATTTTCCGAACTTAAGGAAATTAGGAAGGAGTCTGAACGTTCAACAATCACGAAACGAGATCAACAAAAGCCGAACAATCAAACGATCGAGACAACAAAATTTGAACAATCATGTTCGAATTTCGAAGAACAATAAAATTCAAACAACAACTCCGAGGTTCACATCTCGACTCGAGACAATATATGATCAGGTGAAAACAACAGGATGTGATTCACATAAGATCCATAGGAAAGGGAACAGCAATTGAAAAGTCACAACGACAAACGAGTAATTTCGAAACACCACACTCGTTCGATCAATAAAAGCAAGGGATAGGGCAAGCTCAGAAAATGTAAACGAACATAAACGAGTCGACACAGTCGAAAACACAAGTGTTCCAAATCCGATCCACTTCGAATAAAAGAATTAGTAGAACCAAAGGATGTTACTTCCGAACAAGGTTCACAAGAATCGAACCGAACTCGGAAAGTTACAGTGATAACCAGATCGACCCAAAACAAGATCACACTGCTCGAACGATGAAACCAAGTACGAACAAGTTGAAAGTATCAACGAACACGAGCGAGCCGATAGACTCGAGAAAGAGGAAAAGCAGAGTCCAAAATAATACGGGTATTATATTCGACCCCTTCTAAAAGAAGTGTCGTTCCCGAAACTCACAACACGAAATCAAGGTGACAACACAACAAGCAACTGACAGAAACATCTTTCGAAGGCCTCTCAAAGCCGATTCTGATAACTGTGCTGAAGCGCGAACTCCGAAAGTCTTGGTAGTCAATTTGCAAAACTGAATTCGGTGTCCCTCGAGTCCACACTTGAAATGTGTTACCGATGAGAAGGAAAATTTACACGTGCATGCCCCGGCACATCACGGTTGAAACGCCTCGGCTCGGCACACCGAAAATACAAATGCTAGATACAATGGGGCATAACGTCGCAAAACAACATAGTGGAGATGCCAACTCAGCACAACAAGGAATCATAATACATATCATATACAATGATTATCACCGTAAAATAATACGCACAAACACTACAGCAACGACGGTATCGTTCGGCGATTACAACGGCTTAAACAATAGCCAGCACACAACCATAAACATCATGAAAGGATCACCAATGTGCATAAACGCATAAAATTCCAAGCTTTAACAGCTCACACAGGTGCGATAACACGCAAGCCACCACGAAATGACAACATTAAAGATCGTCATCACACCTCCCACAAGGGCTAACAAAATATATGCGTGGTGAACGACTCGACGCTCACGCCACCAATTCAATCACAATTCGGGGTTAACACCGTAACGAAAGTTCGAAAACCATACACGCATTTCCGGTCCGCGAATAGGAATGATAGGTTTTAAAAACGAAAACCACCTTTTGCAAATAGTTTGGAAACAACAGTTGATCTTGAGTATCATTTTACAAAAAGTAGTACAAACACCATTATCGAGACTTTGAAAATCATGTTGCGTTTGAACAAAAATGAGGACACCTTTCTTTTAGTGAAAAACTTTCAAAAATATTCGACCCTTGGGTCTAAGCAACTGCATTTGAAAATATCTCAAAATATTTTTGGTCCTCAACCGGAATTTTTTTGAAATGTATTGCGGCATTAGAAAACATCTTGAAAACACCGCAAGAAAATAATTCGTTTTAAAAGTACGTCTCGAATTTTAGTTTTCTAAGATACTCACGGTTTTCAAAAATAATTCAATGGGCTAGAATGCCCAAAAAGTTTAAGTACTTACACGGAACATTATAGCGCCAGTGTGTCCTGCTACTGAAACCAAAGAGCTAAAAACCATTTACAAAAACGCCAAAAAGGCCAATGACGGTAATATTTCAAAAACTCACAGAAGCCATTTAGAAAATAATAAATACCGTCATAAGAATTTCGCCAAAACGATCAAGGCCGTAATGCCAAAAACTCGGTTAAGGAATCGGTTTTCGAAATAAAACTCAGTCGGTAAAATACCGAAAGCCATTACAAAAGAACTCACGCAGCGGATAAAAGAAATAAAGTCAAACATGCACAAGACAGCAACACTACTCCTCACATGAACGAAAAATGGGAGTTAAATAATCACATATCACGAAATCAAAATCCATAAGAGGATTCCGTCAATTAACTCATAATCATAAAAATAGCTCGTGTCACACGAGGCACAACACAAAGAAGGGAGGCTTACATCCACAGGTCGCACGAAGATGATGATCGCCCACGATACTAATCACGACCAACAAACTCAGACAACGCGTCGCGACACGACTCAGTCAGACAAAATCCGACGAGACAAAACTCAATAGACACCACTGACCCGACAGCCTAGGTTTCCACAACCTAAGCTCCGATACCATTTATGTAACACCCCCAATCCGCTCAGGGATATTACACGCCGTAGAACCTTTCCTCAAGGATCTACCAGGCTGGTAACAACAATCGAACAACTCGACAATGCCTTTAAGGCTAAAACGACTCAGTAGACCGATTTGGCCTTTCAATAAAAACATACAACTCTAACACATTACATGCCCACGCAGGGGTCGAATACAAAATGCTCCCGTACAACGGGGAAAAATACTGCAGCGGAAATAAAATACAACTAAACCAATATGACATCAACGGGTCCTCGTGTGATTAGTATCGTTCATCTTTCATCATCCTTCATGCCGACCCTGTGCTCTGCTCCAAAACCTGAATGCAATACAGACATCCACCCCCCGAATACTCGGGGGTTAGCAAAACTCCACTGTTTTGCTAGTGCAAATACAAAGTGCAAATACGAGCCATATAATTCAAGTTCCACGAATAACAATAACCAGGAATCCTTAAAGATTAAAATACCACGAAACGAATACTTCCCGAGGCAGGAATTTGAGTAAAACTTTCCAAATCCGAAAGATCACAAATAACGAGAATGGTTTGCAAAATGGTTTAAAATACCCTCGGGAGTTTTAATAGAAAACAAATTAGGATTATCAAATCATTCTCTTTCCAAAATCAACAGGGTCACATTTTCAAAGGTTTTATTTTCGCAAATAGAAAACCGACAAAATTCACAGGCAGAGCTAACATCACGTGTCCTCAACGGACATAAAATCAACGAAACATAATCACGCACGCGCATCGCCTAGGACCGGGACGCTACCACAGACATCCCACCCGAGGCCTCGAAGGACCCTCCCGAGCTGGCTAGCGAAACAAATCACAACATCTCATGGTTGGATCAATCACTTGTTGCATCCTGGCCACATGATCGCATGCCATGTGCCACCGTAGATTAACTTTGGCGCTCACAATTGGATCAATCACTTGTTGCATCCTGGCCACATGATCACATGCCATGTGCCACCGTAGTTTTCCTTAGGCTCTCACGGTTGGATCAATCGCTTGTTGCATCCTGGCCACATGATCACATGCCATGTGCCACCGTAGGCCCCGCCCACATTCACACAATCACACACATATCACAATGCAACAAAGATATCCAAATAATTAATCCAGAGGCATCAACACTTAGCAAAACACCACGTCAAACCACAACGCACCGAAATGAAATAATATACGTCCACACGCAATACCAAGTGCAACATCAACACCAAACATATCCATAGAGTTCACATAGTCATTCTCAAACCACACCATTCACAAAACACACGCGTTTTGAAAGCAAGCCTTTAACAGGGCTAAGCCGAATCTTTTGAAAGTTCAAATCAAACGATCAAATAAACACATAGAGACGATCACTAATTATCATATCCATAAAACAAGAATTATATGGACAAGGTACTTGCCTCGAAATCAGCACGCAAGTATTCCGACGAACACGGCTCAACCGGAAAGCTTCGGAACGCCCGATGCTAACGAAAAGGAAGATGACAACGAACGGAAGGGTTCAACACAGTTTCTTCGCAAGAAACTCGACCCTAACAATATATAATCCATAAATCAACAATCATACGAGGAAGGATAATCATAGAACGCCCGAAAACCCCTCTATAACATTTTACCGGACACCTTCAGGGCGTCGGTCAAGAACTCGACCCAAATAACGAATCGATACGATCCAACCATGCATGGAATAACAAGGGAAATGATATAATACATCTAAATAATCATCAATCCATCATAATCCTAAGTTAAATCGGATTAATCGGACGAAAACAACCAAAATACCCAAATTCCCCAAAACTAGATTTCTAGAAAATCAACTGATTGGTAGATCGAGGATGTTATAGGATTGATGATTGATGATATGAACTCCAAAACTTCATGGATTTATTGTCCAACAACATCTAATGACGAATCTCTAAGCCACAGCCGCGGAAGAAATTGAGAGGAATGAGAAAAATGGGTAAAAACCCGATCATAGGCCTTAAATAAGCCGATCGCCGCCGAGTTACGCACGTAATCGCCAAGGCTTACGACGTAACCGAAGTCATCGCCTAATCTGCCGTCCGTTACGCACGTAATCGCCGTGGCCTTACGACGTAATCGCCTTACGCACGTAATGGCCGAGCACTACCGGCCAGACTCGGCCAAGCCGCTGGCCTGCATCGCCGGCCATGACTCAGCCGGGGCCAACTCCGACGGCCCGAACGACCCCGAAACCCGAACCTGAATACGAATCGAATATACGGTTACGAAGTACTCGCAAAGACGAATCCGAGCACTAATAGAACTCACGATTCCGACTACCCGAAGGCTCGAAATTCGACAACGGAAAGTAATTACCCCAAACTTTGGGAAATTACGAAAATGGCCCAAAACGCCCGAAAATCACGATACGTGATGGAAACACCAAGCCAAAGCTCGCAACATGAATAATAACATTAAATGAACTTACGAGAAAGTCGAAACAACAGTTTCGGACGAGATTCGCAAGAATCGAACTCAAGTGCGGAAAAACCGCTAAAAAGCACGGAACTCAACAAAACGACACCGAAACAAGCTCGGATGACAAAAAGTGCAGAATTAATCATTCTCGGAATGACGAAACGGTCATGAGAGATTCGTCAAAACGGACTTTCTCCGAAAAAAATTTTTACCGGAAATCGAAAATTGCGGATATTACATGTGGTCGGCAGGTGGGCCCGGTGTCGGCTGCTTTCGGCGCAGGATGTGGACAAGCAAGTCAACCCCGGCATTACGTACGCTATGCATGGCATATTACGTACATAATATGGGTTGATACTGTAGCAAGTCAACCGCTACATTACGTACGCTACGGTGATGGTATTACGTACGTAACGCAAGGTGCAAAATAGTACAGATTACCCTGGATGACTATTACGTATGCTATATAGGACATATAGCGTACGTTAAAGGCCTTACGTACGTTAACTTTGGGACTTAACGTACGTAACGAGATGCACAGTTTATAAATTAAGAACGGGACTTTCATTTCCTCACGAAAGGAAACACATTTCCTCCTCCCCAGCTCGTCCCTCTCCACTCTCAAACCCATCTCAGACCCTCATACCCTTGTTAAGACTTTGATAAGGATGATCGGAAGCTTGAAACTTGGAGTTATTGGAGTTTTGGAAGTGTTTGATTGTGTTATTCATCTTCAAAAGGTATGTTGATGAACTCTACTCCTTGAATTCGGATTTTGATGTTAGTGTTGATGTTCTTCTTCGTATGAAGATGATTATGGTATTGTTGTTACGATTTTTGAGGATATATGAACTATATGTTGAAAGGAAGATGATGATATGTTGGTTTTTGTCTTGAAAATGTTGACTATGATTATAGAATCATGTTGTTCTTGGTGCTTGGTAGTATTGCTTCGATTCTTGATGTTAGGAGGATCGTATGTTGGAGAATATGATGATACATGCCTTGGAGTATGGATTAGATGATGGTTAGATGTTAGAACACATTGAATTACGTCGTTTTGTTGGCTTCAAACGTGATTATGGATTAATTCATGTTCTTGAAGAATTCTTGAATGATATATGTCCGTGAATTGGAAGGATTACGATTAATTTTGGTATATGATTATTCATGATGATAGCCGTAATTGTATTCCTATGAATTTGCACGAACCAAGAATGTTGTAGACGTTGATAGAACTATTGATTATCGAAGTTCGGCTTGTATTCGTATTGATAAGAGTTGATATGGTTTGATTTCGTACGATCGAGATACCGTTGAGTTTGATTGGTTGATTATACCGGTTGTTGATTGTTATCGAACGTATCGTTGATTGATTATTGTATTAGGTTGCATTAGATGATCGTTGATATTAACCGTTGTGCTGCGGTGAGTCGTGTAACACCCCCAAAACCATATGGGAATATTACACGCCGTAGACCCTTTCCACAAGGATCTACCAGGCTAAACATCCATAAACAACCAAATACTTGCCCGACCAGGGTCAAATAATAAAATAATATAGACCGTTATGGTCACTTACACGTGAATACACAGACCGATGAGGTCACACAACCCAATCAACAAAAGTGACTTAAACGACATTACCCACACAGGGGTGGAAATACAATACAGCGGAAGACTGAAATCAACTCTGACAACACAACAAAAATCAAACAACTCTCAACTCATGATTAGTATCGCAGCTCGTCATCCTCTTGTGCCAATCCTGTGACTGCTCCCCTAAATCTGCATGTACCTGGACGCAAAACAGACATCCACCCCCCGATTACTCGGGGGTTAGTAAAACTCCACTGTTTTACTAGTGCAAGTATCAAATCATACGAAATATAACAAGCAAGTAATAATCGTGAATCAAATATAACAATCAAGTATCAAAATATCCCCGGGAGGTTTTCACAAGGAAAGATAAGCTATGAAGCATTCGAAAATAAGATTATCATCTCGGGAATTTTTAGAATTTCAAAACCTTTCGAAAATCTTAGGGTCTTAACCCAAATCTCCAATTGTATTTCAACAATTTACAGCACAAAAACATTTCCATAAATCTCGTGGGGCTCGGCCCAACATTCTTTTCTTAAAACTTTCTTACAAAAAGTTTTATTTACAAAACATGATTCGTGACACCGTGATCCCCTGTCACGTATCTCCGTAGGTTCAACAACCCGCACGGACTTAACCAATCACAACAATCACAACAATCAATCATGCTCATGACTCCGTGATCGCTTGCCACGAGTCTCCGTAGGTTCAACAACCCACACGGATTGAGCCAACACAACAATCACAACAATCAATCATGCACATGACTCCGTGATCGCTTGCCACGAGTCTCCGTAGGTTCAACAACCCACACGGATTGAGCAAACATAACAATCACAAAAACCAGTCCCGACCCCGTGAACCTGTGTCACGTGTCACCGTAGGTTCCGTCGAACCCGCACGGTTGGACGTACTGTGTCCTGATTCAATGGACCTGTGCCATGAATCATCGTAGGCCTCGTCAGACCCGCACGATTGGACCTCAGCACCACACACTAAGTTCTGATCCCATGGACCTGTGCCATGAATCCTCGTAGGCCCCGTCAAACCCGCACGAGTGAACTTAGCGTTCCAGCACATCACATTCACATTCACATTACATACAACAATGCGCACAGTTAGTCAATCGCGTTGATCACCACAAAATCGTACGTCGCACGCACATAACACAATCTCAACACTCTCAACAACTATCATCAATCAACGACGCACAACCAACATAACACACGTTCGGTACACAATGCATTGCACAGCGGATAACACGTATACCAATATAACAGTAATATCACAAAGCCTTCAAATTTCGGAAAACACAAACAACTCAAACGGAACATATTTACGAAGGCAAGAAAAATCATCATAAATCTCATACGTGATTACTAGTCGCAAGATACAAGTCGTATAATAAGATACTTGCCTTACTAACCGCTACCGAACGCTCCGAAGAACACGGTTCGACCGGGAAGCTCGGATCCCGAAGAAGACAACGAACGGAAGGGTTCCGACTCGAGTTCTTCACAAGAATTTCGTCCCTAAGTCATACCAATGATAAATCAACAATCGTACGATGGATAATAATCATACAACGCCCAATTCCCCCCTCTAAGACCTTTTGTCGGACACCTTCAAGGCGTCGACTAAGAACTCGACCAAAACAACGAATCGATACGATCCAACCATGGAATAACAAGGGAAATGATATAATACATCTAAATAATCATCAATCCATCATAATCCTAAGTTAAATCGGATTAAACGGACGAAATCAACCAAAATACCCAAATTCCCCAAAACTAGATTTCTAGAAAATCGAACCTAATTCGCTCGATCAAAGGATGTTATAGGACTGACAATTGATGATATGAACTCCAAGACTTCATGTATTTAACACCTGACAACATCCCTCCATGAGTATCAAAGCTCCAGCCGCGGAAGTGGATGAAACTAGTGAGAAAATGGCTGAAGAAAACGTCTGCTGGCCTTAAATAGGCCGACTGCCGGCCACATAACGTACGTAATCGGCCGGGCCTTACGTCCGTAACCGGCCATGGCCGAGACACTGCCCAAAAATGCCGGCATTGTTACGTACGAATCGCCAAGGCTTACGACGAATCGCCAAGGCTTACGACGTAATCGCCTTACGACGAATCGCCGATCACTACGGACGAACTCGCCGCGCTCGGGCCTAGATCGCCGGCCATGACTCGGCCGGGGCCAACTCCGACGGCCCGAACGACCCCGAAACCCGAACCTGAATACGAATCGAAGATACGGTTACGAATTACTCGCAAAGACGAATCCGAGCACTAAGAGAACACACGATTCTGACCACCCGAAGGCTCGAAATTCGATAACGGAAAGTAATTACCCCAAACTTTGGGAAATTACAAAAATGGCCCAAAACGTCCGAAATACACGATAGACGATCGAAACACCAAACCAAAGCTTACAACATGAACAATAACATTAAATGAACTTACGAGAAACTCGAAACAACAGTTTCGGATGAGATTCGCGAGAATCGAACTCAAGTGCGGAAAAGTCGTTTAAGAACACGGAACTCAACAAAACGATACCGAAACGAACTCGGATGACAAAAAGTGCAGAATTAAATATTCTCAGAATGACGAAACGGTCATAAGCGAGTCGTCGAAACGGACCTCCGCCGAAAAATTAAATTTACCGGAAATCGAAATTGCAGATATTACATACTACCCTCCTTAAAAGAAGTTTCGTCCCGAAACTTAAAACAAGTAGGGAGAAGCAATATCCCGACAGGAAAACTCAACGAGATACACAAGAAATGCGTAACTTTCGCCCATTGGAGAAATGTTACAAGCAACACGAAAGAATATACAGCGTGAAAACACGCCCCACGACGACCATAACAACGCCACCGGCAATGATTCAAAACAATGACGATCAATTAACAACGCATCACATACCACATCATATGCACACATTTAATCAAAGAAACGTACGTGACAACAAGTCACACCCGACTAAAACGGCTATGCGATAGAAACAAATAGAGTATCACGATAGAAGTCATTCTGATTCTCATCAACAAGAATATGTCCGACGTCAAAACACAAACAATTCAAGATAACGGAAAACGAGGGTACCGGATATTACATTCTATCTCACAAAAAATAAGTTTTCTCCCGAAACATAAAATAAAACATCAGGGTAGAATACAAACAAAACCAAAAAGTTCACGCAACAAATATCAATCTCTACTCGAATTACAACACAAATACAACACGCAACTACGATACTGGGCACCACTGAGCTCTCCACGCGTAGGGCGGGATCTCGGCTCCTGAACATCTCAACGATGGTCTCGCAGTGTACCGCCCGATGTCCCACATGTCCACATTTGAAACAGTTAACTTGCGGCGAGCGACAATTCTTCCGAGTATGGCCCACACGGCTACAATTGAAACATAACTTCACGCCGCTTGTCTTACTCGGCTCGTGAGTAGGATTATTAGACTGATCAAACGAACGATAAGTGTTCCCAGAAGGGCAATACAAGGTAATAGGCTCACGAATCTCACTTCTCTGGCCTCTTGAAAAGTTACTCGAGGTCTTCTGCCTCTTACCTCATGAGCTACCCTCTGACATGGAAACAGCCATCTCGATGGCTAGAGCTCGGTCCTGATAATCTTTCAAGGTGGTACACATGAGCGGAGCCATACTCTCACGGATATGGGGTTTCATGCGCATACTAAAGTATCGGACCTTGTCCGCTTCACTTCTCACTTGATCACGAATATAAGCCAACTGTCGATTAAAATCGACTATCGCCTGGGATATCGACACATCCTGGGGCGTAGCCGAGAAAAACTCAACGATCCTGCATTCACGAACAGGCAACGGGCAATACTCTGCCTCCATGGCGGTCTTAAACTCAGCCCATGTAGGTGTACGATGTGCAGGTACTACAGCCTGCCACCAGTCTGCAGCTTCTTTGTCAAGCAAGTACTGAGCAATGGGTACCCTCTTTTCATCCGGACAAGCTACAGCATCAAATGTTCTGTCCAACTGGAAGAGCCAGCCTTCCCAACCTAACGAGTTAGATGAACCCAGAAAACGGGGCGGCTGCATCCTCATCACATCTTGTAACCACTTACTAGCCCCGTTACCCCCATTTGGGTTCTCATTTCGATGTACGGCCTGATTCATCTGCACTAACTGATCAACCAACTGACGAAGGATGGTGGCGGCGCCAATGTCAACATTAACGCTAGCTGAATGAGAATGTCCCTGATTGGTACTCGACAAGGAGTGAGTCGCCCTCTCACGCTCCTGATTACGACTACCACCACGACCACGGCCTCGGCCTCGTCCCCTCATCATACTGAACGAGCAACCATTCAGAACAACAAATTAAATACCACATAATCAACATAGGGCAACAACCAGTAGCACAATAAAGTATTCACTCCAAGTCATCACACGAATACACGAACTAACAATGCAATAATAGACTTAAATTCATAAGTAATTCGCACGGTTACACCAACAGAGGTGCCCGAATTTTACCAAAATAAACACGGTCGAGACCACATACATGTCATTGAGACTAGACACTTGTAACATTTTTTTTTTTAAAAAAAAAATAAAATTTTTCCGAGGTATTTGTTCAAATATTAATATTTTAAAATTCGCGAGTTTCGAAAGATTTTGCTTGGATGAAATTTTGAAAACACTTTGTTTAATACCTCAGTCATTGAAGTGGGGAACGATACCTAAAAACGTATCCCGCCACTTGGGCATACAACCCAGATTTTCCGACGAGAATAATAACATAGCAACTCACTGCACGACTTAACCTCAATACATAAACACATAATGTTCTAATTTACGGAAGCCAAAGTTGTTTTGCAAAGCAGAAATTTTCCAAAATCCTTTAGTTCATAACCAAAACGACGGTAATATTTTACAATGTCCGAAGTACTTCAAAACAAATTTTTCAAATACCGTCTGATGGTGTCATTTGAAAATACACGGCCCATTTGTCAAAGTTTAACAAATTTTAAAAATCCATATAAACCGTGGTTTGACAGCACCACCAAAATATTTTTCAAAAATCGATTTCTACAAAAATTCTCAAACTGTATAGTCCTTCAGAAAATATTCTCAAACTCACCCATAGCCGACAAAAATTACAACATTACAAAAACAGTCGAATTTAAAACCACATACTCCAATGGCAACCAGGGTCGCCAATTCAATCAAATGCATCTCGTGGTATCAAGTTTAAACACACAACAAAATCATTCATCGGAGTTTCTCACAAACTCTACCGTTGATACCTTCACAGAACCCATCAAGGTTTACATCTTTCACACCATACCACCCCACACGGTTGTTCAAAAGTAAAACAACAATACGCCCACCTATACTCATACTATGTGCCACAAGTATTAAACACAACTACATTACAAAATACTGTGTAAATAAAATCATGCACCACAATTAACTCACTAAGATAAAATCGAGATACACAGGTATTACGCATAAAGGAGGAGACTTACATCCACAGGCCGCACGGAGGTGACAGTCGCCCACGATACTAATCTCATCCGACAACATAACCAACACGTTGTGACTACGCACAACTCAACTTGTCACATGACGACTCGAACGACAAGACAACACATTACTCGAAAAATCACGACTCAACTTGACCCGACAACCTAGGTTTCCGCAACCTAAAGCTCCGATACCATAAATGTAACACCCCCAAAACCATATGGGAATATTACACGCCGTAGACCCTTTCCACAAGGATCTACCAGGCTAAACATCCATAAACAACCAAATACTTGCCCGACCAGGGTCAAACAATAAAATAATATAGACCGTTATGGTCACTTACACGTGAATATACAGACCGATGAGGTCACACAACCCAATCAACAAAAGTAACTTAAACGACATTACCCACACAGGGGTCGAAATACAATACAGCGGAAGACTGAAATCAACTCTGACAACACAACAATCACAACAATCAATCATGCACATGACTCCGTGATTGCTTGCCACGAGTCTCCGTAGGTTCAACAACCCACACGGATTGAGCAAACACAACAATCACAAAAACTAGTCCCGACCCCGTGAACCTGTGTCACGTGTCACCGTAGGTTCCGTCGAACCCGCACGGTTGGACGTACTGTGTCCTAATTCA
Source organism: Orobanche coerulescens (assembly GCA_033398695.1). Classification (NCBI taxonomy): domain Eukaryota; kingdom Viridiplantae; phylum Streptophyta; class Magnoliopsida; order Lamiales; family Orobanchaceae; genus Orobanche; species Orobanche coerulescens. The sequence goes on along the minus strand of CM065804.1, from coordinate 80,287,832 downwards.
ATGGACATGTGCCATGAATCATCGTAGGCCTCGTCAGACCCGCACGATTGGACCTCAGCACCACACACTAAGTTCTGATCCCATGGACCTGTGCCATGAATCCTCGTAGGCCGTAACACCCCCAAAACCATATGGGAATATTACACGCCGTAGACCCTTTCCACAAGGATCTACCAGGCTAAACATCCATAAACAACCAAATACTTGCCCGAACAGGGTCAAACAATAAAATAATATAGACCGTTATGGTCACTTACAAGTTGAATACACAGACCGATGAGGTCACACAACCCAATCAACAAAAGTGACTTAAACGACATTACCCACACAGGGGTCGAAATACAATACAGCGGAAGACTGAAATCAACTCTGACAACACAACAAAAATCAAACAACTCTCGACTCATGATTAGTATCGCAGCTCGTCATCCTCTTATGCCAATCCTGTGATTGCTCCCCTAAATCTGCATGTACCTGGACGCAAAACAGACATCCACCCCCCGATTACTCGGGGGTTAGTAAAACTCCACTGTTTTACTAGTGCAAGTATCAAATCATACGAAATATAACAAGCAAGTAATAATCGTGAATCAAATATAACAATCAAGTATCAAAATATCCCCGGGAGGTTTTCACAAGGAAAGATAAGCTATGAAGCATTCGAAAATAAGATTATCATCTCGGGAATTTTTAGAATTTCAAAACCTTTTGAAAATCTTAGGGTCTTAACCCAAATCTCCAATTGTATTTCAACAATTTACAGTAGGAAAACATTTTCATAAATCTCGTGGGGCTCGGCCCAATATTCTTTTCTTAAAACATTCTTACAAAAAGTTTTATTTACAAAACATGATTCGTGACACCGTGATCCCCTGTCACGTGTCTCCGTAGGTTCAACAACCCACACGGACTTAACCAATCACAATAATCACAACAATCAATCATGCTCATGACTCCGTGATCGCTTGCCACGAGTCTCCGTAGGTTCAACAACCCACACGGATTGAGCCAACACAACAATCACAACAATCAATCATGCACATGACTCCGTGATCGCTTGCCACGAGTCTCCGTAGGTTCAACAACCCACACGGATTGAGCAAACACAACAATCACAAAAACCAGTCCTGACCCCATGAACCTGTGTCACGTGTCACCGTAGGTTCCGTCGAACCCACACGGTTGGACGTACTGTGTCATGATTCAATGGACCTGTGCCATGAATCATCGTAGGCCTCGTCAGACCCGCACGATTGGACCTCAGCACCACACACTAAGTTCTGATCCCATGGACCTGTGCCATGAATCCTCGTAGGCCCCGTCGAACCCGCACGAGTGAACTTAGCGTTCCAGCACATCACATTCACATTCACATTACATACAACAATGAGCACAGTTAGTCAATCGCGTTGATCACCACAAAATCGTACGTCACACGCACATAACACAATCTCAACACTTTCAACAACTATCATCAATCAACGACGCACAACCAACATAACACACGTTCGGTACACAATGCATTGCACAGCGGATAACACGTATACCAATATAACAGTAATATCACAAAGCCTTCAAATTTCGGAAAACACAAACAACTCAAACGGAACATATTTACGAAGGCAAGAAAAATCATCATAAATCTCATACGTGATTACTAGTCGCAAGATACAAGTCGTATAATAAGATACTTGCCTTACTAACCGCTACCGAACGCTCTGAAGAACACGATTCTACCGGGAAGCTCGGATCCCGAAGAAGACAACGAACGGAAGGGTTACGACTCGAGTTCTTCACAAGAATTTCGTCCCTAAGTCATACCAATGATAAATCAACAATCGTACGATGGATAATAATCATACAACGCCCAATTCCCCCCTCTAAGACCTTTTGTCGGACACCTTCAAGGCGTCGACTAAGAACTCGACCAAAACAACGAATCGATACGATCCAACCATGGAATAACAAGGGAAATGATATAATACATCTAAATAATCATCAATCCATCATAATCCTAAGTTAAATCGGATTAAACGGACGAAATCAACCAAAATACCCAAATTCCCCAAAACTAGATTTCTAGAAAATCTAACCTGATTAGCTCGATCAAAGGATGTCATAGGACTGAAAATTGATGATATGAACTCCAAGACTTCATGTATTTAACACCTGACAACATTCCTCCATGATTATTAAAGCTCCAGCCGTGGAAGAGGATGAAACTAGTGAGAAAATGGCTGAAGAAAACGTCTGCTGGCCTTAAATAGGCCGACTGCCGGCCACATAACGTACGTAATCGGCCGGGCCTTACGTACGTAACCGGCTATGGCCGAGACACTGCCCAAAAATGCCGGCATTGTTACGTACGTAACCGGCCAAGGCTTACGTACGTAACCGGCCTTACGTACGTAACTGCCGATCACTACCGGACGTAACTCGGCCAGTGCCGTCCTGGGCCCAGACTGCCCGGCCATGACTCGGCCGGGGCCAACTCCGACGGCCCAAATGACCCCGAAACCCAAACCTGAATATGAATCGAAGATACGGTTACGAAGTACTCGCAAAGACGAATCCGAGCACTAAGAGAACACACGATTGCGACCACCCGAAGGCTCGAAATTCGACAACGGAAAGTAATTACCCCAAACTTTGGGAAATTACAAAAATGGCCCAAAACGTCCGAAATACACGATACACGATCGAAACACCAAACCAAAGCTTACAACATGAACAATATCATTAAATGAACTTACGAGAAACTCGAAACTCAAGTGCGGAAAAGTCGTTTAAGAACACGGAACTCAACAAGACGATACCGAAACGAACTCGGATGACAAAAAGTGCAGAATTAAATATTCTCAGAATGACGAAACGGTCATAAGCGAGTCGTCGAAACGGACCTCCGCCGAAAAATTAAAATTACCGGAAATCGAAATTGCAGATATTACAAGTCGGGGCTGCGGAGCTTGTAGATGAAGGCGACGGGACTAGTAACAACTTCATCGTATCGGTATCGAGGAAAGTTATGCTTTCTCAGTTCATAATGTTAATAAATGATTTCGTTTTCATTCATTTATGATTCATATAGCAATGGTATCGTGGAATATGAGTTGTCGGAATGATTGTACGTATATTATAATTGGACCGAGATAAATCATAAGGTATATGATTTTAAGGATGTCTAGTGGAAATGGGAACGTGAATTATAATTGGTCTATTATATGAGAAGTTAGATATCAAGGCTAGTTATCCTGCCGATGTTGAACTCGGGATGGTGATTTGGTATTAGCAACGGACTGTATTACATTTTGGATTTTTCGGATAAACCCTGTATTCGTTCAGGGCGGTTGGTCGTGGGAAGGTTGGCGTCTCCAGCTTGAGGTAAATTAATATTGTTAGATTATGATAATCATCATGGTGTATTATTTCATGTGTGTGTTGATATTTCATGCGGTGAATGTGCACCATTGTGTGTTACGTTTTGTGATGTGCTCTTTCTTTGAGATGTAATCTGTGGGGCTGATGTGTTGGGGATAAAACCTGTAATGTGTTAGGGGATAAGACCTAAATGGCACCTACGTTCCGGAGTATTCCTGTGAGATGCTTCCGTGACCCTTGGCTGCTGCCTTGGGGTTTATGTGTTAATATTATATGCATTGTTGAGCATGATGTGGACTGTTGTCTGATGGAAATACGATGTTGTGGTCGTGTCGGTCTTTCATGATCGAGTTACTGTTTCTCTCTTGGGAAGTCTTCTGATCCTTGATGGATATGCGTTTCTTCGAGATTTGTTATCATTTTGTATCGTGGCATATCTGGAGTCAGATACGTTCTGATCGTTTATGTGTAGGATTTTCGGGACGGGCACGTGTAGCATGTGTTGGTTTCGACCTCATATTGAACCGTGCACACGAGATGTACTTCGTGAGGCTGATTAGGTACGAGACCAGATGGGTACCTAATCAATACCCGTGGTTGGCTTGTACACGGACACATGTCTGGATCGAGCGTATCGTGACGTCCATCTTGAGTCTTATTGATTGGTCGTTCACAGTCCATGTATAATTGGATCTATTCGATATTCGGGTTGTCTTTGAAATCCCGTATATATGATTTTTATATGGTTGACGATTTTATTCTCTCGATTATCTGTCCCCGTTGATCCTTTTCTAATCTCGTTTGGAGTTACCTTATCGATGGTCAACTTGTTTGTTATCGATCCTTTATTAATCTCGTTTGGAGTTTCCCCTATCATTGTAGCCTCGTTCGTTATTGATCATTATTGATTCCGTTTGGGAGTTTGCCTTACCGTTGGTATTCTCAATTGTTGATCCCTTATTATCCCTATTGGAGTTTACCGTGTCTTCGGTATTCTCGGTTGTCTATTCCTTATTGCTGTTGTTGGAGTTTACCGTGCCATCGGTATTCTCGGTTGCCGATTCCTTATTGTTGTTGTTGAAGTTTACCGTATCGTTGGTATTCCCAGTTGTTGGTCCTTATTGATCTTGTTAGAGTTTACTGTGTCGTCAGTATTCTCGATTGTTGACCCTTATTGATCTTGCTGGAGTTTACTGTGTCGTCGGTATTCTCGGTTGTCAACCTTTTATTGATCTTGTTGGGATTTGCCGTGTCGTCGGTATTCTCGGCTATTGATTCTTCGTTGATCCTTACCGTCTCGTCGGTATTCTCGGTTATTGATTCTTCGTTGATCTTGTTAGAGTTACCAGATCATGGCATTCTCGTCCGTGGTTGACCCTTTGTCGATCTTGCGTGGAAATATCATGTCATTGATATTTCCGTTGTGATGCATCGATTGTTTATCATTATTGACTGTGTGAGCATTCATGCTTTGTATTGATATCCGGGACTTGCCATTGTTCGGGACAGTTGATTTGCAGATGTATCGTGTGATATCAGTTTCTATCAGTATTGGGATCCAATTGTGCGACCCAGCCAGCAGAATTGAACTTGGCCAGATTATTCTATACTCGAGATATGTTTATGTTTGGAAATCTTGGTAGTGTTTCGGATACAGTACAGGTGATTACATTTGAATTCGTTCATTACTTAAGGACACGAGGCGTGGGATATGGTAAGAATTGATTTTTATGGTTGTGACATGTTGGTAAGGTTACTTCGGTAAAATACATGGGGAATGTTCTTACTCTGTAGATTACATTGATATGTAATTGTTTTTGTGATGTGATCGTTATCATTGTTGAGTATTATGTCTGACCCCGTCGTGGGCTTTATCTTTTAGGTACTCGGAGTTCGAGCTAGTAGCGGTCGTGAAGGGATGAGCTTTCCGGTGATACTGGCTATGGCGTGATTGTTGGGATTATGTATTCTTTTCTGGTTTTCTAATTCCCCTGCAAATGTATTAATTGTGTTTTTATCAGCTGCGTGTGTATATTTAAAATGGCTTTCAGTATTCTTTGAACTATGTTTTTATCCGCTGCGTGTGTGTGTACTTTCAAAGGGCTTTTTGACATTTTTAAACGTGTGCGAAAATGATTTTAGCCTTGTGGGTTCCAATATGGGCCCCACGGTGCTGTAATATTCCCGGTCGGTTTAGGGGTGTTACAGAAAATGGTATCGGAGCTTGGGTTTCGTAAAACCCGGGCGTGTGTGATATGTGGCTCTACCGGTGCGGTAGTAGCGTGATTTTTGAAAATGATTTTCTGACTTTTGAGTCAAATCGATTTTGGAGGTTTCAAAATTTTTGAAATATTTTTAAATTGTTGTATTTGCGATGCCGGTGCGTTGTTAGTGTGTTGAGACTTTGTATGGGAGTAGTATGCTGGTATCACGGAAGATCATCGACTTCACGGACCTGTAAGTATGTTCTTTCAGTTATTTCAGTTTTGATGATGATTATTGAGTATGGTGTCGTGATTTTGAGATATTTCGGGATTGAGATACTGATTATGGCAGGTGTTGAGTTTCGAGGACGAAACTTATTTAAGTGGGTGTATATGTAATATCCTAGAATTTCACTATAATTTTTTCGCATTATTTTATCTGGGATGTACTGTACAGAGTGGGACCGACACGATATGAGTGGATAATTTTGGAAACCGTGATAGCCGTGCCAGTATGTCTATCGAGGTTATTTTGATTCTAGGATATTACATGCTTGGTGTGTTTTTCTATGTCGGATATACTTTATGAGTATTTGTACAATTGCCGTACTTGGTCGACAGTTGTATTCGAGGTATCGTGCATCAGAAGTATCGTATGAAAATAATATCGGAACGAGCATATGTATTCAGTATGTCGCGTGTACGTATTCAGTATATTGAGATGACAGACAGGAGCAAAATGGCTAAGTATGAAAGCCATTACGTACGTTATATGTTGGAGATTACGTACGTAGCTAAGTAATCTTAACATACGTTAAGCTGCGTAAATTACATACGTTAAGAATGGAATCAGTGGGTCCGAGCTGTGGTCGGCAGGTGGGCCCGGTGTCGGCTGCTTTCGGCGTAGGATATGGACAGGCGAGTCAACCCCGGCATTACGTACGCTATGCATGGCATATTACGTACGTAATATGGGTTGATACTGTAGCAAGTCAACCGCTACATTACGTACGCTACGGTGATGGTATTACGTACGTAACGCAAGGTGCAAAATAGTGCAGATTACCCTGTATGACGATTACGTACGCTATATAGGACATATAGCGTACGTTAAAGGCCTTACGTACGTTAACTTTGGGACTTAACGTACGTAACGAGATGCACAGTTTATAAAATAAGAACGGGACTTTCATTTCCTCACGAAAGGAAACACATTTCCTCCTCCCCAGCTCATCCCTCTCCACTCTCAAACCCATCTCAGACCCTCATACCCTTGTTAAGAAATTGATAAGGATGATCGGAAGCTTGAAACTTGGAGTTCTTGGAGTTTTGGAAGTGTTTGATTGTGTTATTCATCTTCAAAAGGTATGTTGATGAACTCTACTCCTTGAATTCGGATTTTGATGTTAGTGTTGATGTTCTTCTTCGTATGAAGATGATTATGGTATTGTTGTTACGATTCTTGAGGATATATGAACTATATGTTGAAAGGAAGATGATGATATCTTGGTTTTTTTCTTGAAAATGTTGACTATGATTATGGAATCATGTTGTTCTTGGTGATCTTGGTAGTATTGCTTCGATTATTGATGTTAGGAGGATCGTATGTTGGAGAATATGATGATACATGCCTTGGAGTATGGATTAGATGATGGTTAGATGTTTGAACACATTGAATTACGTCGTTTTGTTGGCTTTAAACGTGATTATGGATTAATTCATGTTCTTGAAGAATTCTTGAATGATATATGTCCGTGAATTGGAAGGATTACGATTAATTTTGGTATATGATTATTCATGATAATAGCCGTAATTGTATTCCTATGAATTTGCATGAATGAGCCGTGTAAATCCGAATTTAAGATTGAAGTCGGAACCAAGAATGTTGTAGACGTTGATAGAACTATTGATTATCGAAGTTCGGCTTGTATTCGTATTGATAAGAGTTGATATGGTTTGATTTCGTACGATCGAGATACCGTTGAGTTTGATTGGTTGATTATATTGGTTGTTGATTGTTATCGAACGTATCGTTGATTGATTATTGTATTAGGTTGCACTAGATGATCGTTGATATTAACCGTTGTGCTGCGGTGAGTCGGGGCTCCGGAGCTTGTAGATGAAGGCGACGGGACTAGTAACAACTTCATCGTATCGGTATAGAGGCAAGTTATGCTTGCTCAGTTCATAATGTTAATAAATGATTTCGTTTTCATTCATTTATGATTCATATAGCAATGGTATCGTGGTATATGAGTTGTCGGAATGATTGTACGTATATTATAATTGGACCGAGATAAATCATAAGGTATATGATTTTAAGGATGTCTAGTGGAAATGGGAACGTGAATTATAATTGGTCTATTATATGAGAAGTTAGATATCAAGGCTAGTTATCCTGCCGATGTTGAACTCGGGATGGTGATTTGGTATTAGCAATGGACTGTATTGCATTTTGGATTTTTCGGATAAACCGTGTATTCATTCAGGGCTGTTGGTCGTGGGAAGGTTGGCGTCTCCAGCTTGAGGTAAATTAATATTGTTAGATTATGATAATCATCATGTTGCATTATTTCATGTGTGTGTTGATATTTCATGCGGTGAATGTGCACAATCGTGTGTTACGTTTTGTGATGTGCTCTTTCTTTGAGATGTAATCTGTGGGGCTGATGTGTTGGGGATAAAACCTGTATGGTACCCGAATGGAAATGTGTTAGGGAATAAGACCTAAATGGCACCTACGTTCCGGAGTATTCCTGTGAGATGCTTCCGTGACCCTTGGCTGCTGCCTTGGGGTTTATGTGTTAATATTATATGCTTTGTTGATCATGATGTGGACTGTTGTCTGATGGAAATACAATGTTGTGGTCGTGTCGGTCTTTCATGATCGAGTTACTGTTGCTCTTTTGGGAAGTCTTCTGATCCTTGATGGATATGCGTTTCTTCGAGATTTGTTGTCATGTTGTATCGTGGCATATCTGGAGTCAGATACGTTCTGATCGTTTATGTGTAGGATTTTCGGGACGGGCACGTGTAGCATGTGTTGGTTTCGACCTCATATTGAACCGTGCACACGAGACGTACTTTGTGAGGCTGAATAGGTACGAGACCAGACGGGTACCTGATCAATACCCGTGGTTGGCTTGTACATGGACACATGTCTGGATCGAGCGTATCGTGACGTCCATCTTGAGTCTTATTGATTGGTCGTTCACAGTCCATGTATAATTGGATCTATTCGATATTCGGGTTGTCTTTGAAATCCCGTATATATGATTTTTATATGGTTGACGATTTTATTCTCTCGTGTATCTGTCCCCGTTGATCCTTTTCTGATCTCGTTTGGAGTTACCTTATCGATGGTCAACTTGTTTGTTATCGATCCTTTATTAATCTCGTTTGGAGTTTCCCCTATCATTGTAGCCTCGTTCGTTATTGATCCTTATTGATTCCGTTTGGGAGTTTGCCTTACCGTTGGTATTCGCAATTGTTGGTCCCTTATTATCCCTATTGGAGTTTACCGTGTCGTCGGTATTCTCGGTTGTCTATTCCTTATTGCTCTTGTTGGAGTTTACCGTGTCGTCGGTATTCTCGGTTGTCGATTCCTTATTGCTGTTGTTGAAGTTTACCGTATCGTTGGTATTTCCAGTTGTTGGTCCTTATTGATCTTGTTAGAGTTTACTGTGTCGTCAGTATTCTCTATTGTTGACCCTTATTGATCTTGCTGGAGTTTACTGTGTCGTCGGTATTCTCGGTTGTCAACCTTTTATTGATCTTGTTTGGATTTGCCGTGTTGTCGGTATTCTCGGTTATTGATTCTTCGTTGATCCTTACCGTCTCGTCGGTATTCTCGGTTATTTATTCTTCGTTGATCTTGTTAGAGTTACCAGATCATGGTATTCTCGTCCGTGGTTGACCCTTTATCGATCTTGTGTGGAAATATCATGTCATTGATATTTCCGTTGTGATGCATCGATTGTTTATCATTATTGACTGTGTGAGCATTCATGCTTTGTATTGATATCCGGGACTTGCCATTGTTCGGGACAGTTGATTTGCAGATGTATCATGTGATATCAGTTTCTATCAGTATTGGGATCCAATTGTGCGACCCAGCCAACAGAATTGAACTTGGCCAGATTATTCTATACTCGAGATATGTTTATGTTTGGAAATCTTGGTAGTATTTCGGATACAGTACATGTGATTACATTTGAATTCGTTCATTACTTAAGGACACGAGGCGTGGGATATGGTAAGAATTGATAGTTATGGTTGTGACAGGTTGGTAAGGTTACTTCGGTAAAATACATGGGGAATGTTCTTACTCTGTAGATTACATTGATATGTAATTGTTTTTGTGATGTGATCGTTATCATTGTTGAGTATTATGGCTGACCCCGTCGTGGGCTTTATCTTTTAGGTACTCGGAGTTCGAGCTAGTAGCGGTCGTGAAGGGATGAACTTTCCGGTGATACTGGCTATGGCGTGATTGTTGGGATTATGTATTCTTTTCTGGTTTTCTAATTCCCCTGCAAATGTATTAATTGTGTTTTTATCCATGCGTGTGTGTGTACTTTTAAAGGGCTTTTTGACATTTTTAAACGTGTGCGAAAATGATTTTAGCCTTGTGGGTTCCAATATGGGGCCCACGGCGCTGTAATATTCCCGGTCGGTTTAGGGGTGTTACAGAAAATGGTATTGGAGCTTGGGTTTCGTAAAACCCGGGAGTGTGTGTTATGTGGCTCTACCGGTGTGGTAGTAGCGTGATTTCTGAAAATGATTTTCTGACTTTTGAGTCAAACCGATTTTGGAGGTTTCAAAATTTTTGAAATATTTTCAAATTGCTGTATTTGCGATGCCGGTGCGTTGTTAGTGTGTTGAGACTTTGTATGGGAGTCGTATGCTAGTATCACGGACCTGTAAGTATGTTCTTTCAGTTATTTCAGTTTTGATGATGATTATTGAGTATGGTGTCGTGATTTTGAGATATTTCGGGATTGAGATACTGATTATGGCAGGTGTTGAGTTTCGAGGACGAAACTTATTTAAGTGGGTGTATATGTAATATCCTAGAATTTCACTATGATTTTTTCGCATTATTTTATCTGGGATGTCCGCATGCAGTGGGACCGACACGATATGAGTGGATAATTTTGGAAACCGTGACAGTAGTACCGATGTCTATCGAGGTTATTTTGATTCTAGGATATTACATGCTTGGTGTGTTTTTCTATGTCGGATATACTGTATGAGTATTTGTACAATTGCCGTACTTGGTCGACAGTTGTATTCGAGGTATCGTGCATCAGAAGTATCGTATGAAAATAATATCGGAATGAGCATATGTATTCAGTACGTCACGTGTACGTATTCAGTATATTGAGATGACAGACAGGAGCAAAATGGCTAAGTATAAAGGCCATTACGTACGTTATATGTTGGAGATTACGTACGTAGCTAAGTAATCTTAACGTACGTTAAGCTGCGTAAATTACGTACGTTAAGAATGGAATCAGCGGGTCCGAGCTGTGGCCGGCAGGTGGGCCGGGTGTCGGCTGCTTTTGGCGCAGGATGTGGACAGGCGAGTCAACCCCGGCATTATGTACGCTATGCATGGCATATTACGTACGTAATATGGGTTGATATTGTAGCAAGTCAACCGCTACATTACGTACGCTACGGGGATGGTATTACGTACGTAACGCAAGGTGCAAAATAGTACAGATTACCCTGGATGACGATTACGTACGCTATATAGGACATATAGCGTACATTAAAGGCCTTACGTACGTTAACTTTGGGACTTAACGTACGTAACGAGATGCACAGTTTATAAAATAAGAACGGGACTTTCATTTCCTCACGAAAGGAAACACATTTCCTCCTCCCCAGCTCGTCCCTCTCCACTCTCAAACCCATCTCAGACCCTCATACCCTTGTTAAGACTTTGATAAGGATGATTGAAACTTGGAGTTCTTGGAGTTTTGGAAGTGTTTGATTGTGTTATTCATCTTCATAAGGTATGTTGATGAACTCTACTCCTTGAATTCGGATTTTGATGTTAGTGTTGATGTTCTTCTTCGTATGAAGATGATTATGGTATTGTTGTTACGATTCTTGAGGATATATGAACAATATGTTGAAAGGAAGATGATGATATCTTGGTTTTTGTCTTGAAAATGTTGACTATGATTATAGAATCATGTTGTTCTTGGTGATCTTGGTAGTATTGCTTCGATTCTTGATGTTAGGAGGATCGTATGTTGGAGAATATGATGATACATGCCTTGGAGTATGGATTAGATGATGGTTAGATGTTAGAACACATTGAATTACGTCGTTTTGTTGGCTTCAAACGTGATTATGGATTAATTCATGTTCCTGAAGAATTCTTGAATGATATATGTCCGTGAATTGGAAGGATTACGATTAATTTTGGTATATGATTATTCATGATGATAGCCGTAATTGTATTCCTATGAATTTGCTCGAATGAGCTGTGTAAATCCGAATTTAAGATTGAAGTCGGAACCAAGAATGTTGTAGACGTTGATAGAACTATTGATTATCGAAGTTTGGCTTGTATTCGTATTGATAAGAGTTGATATGGTTTGATTTCGCATTTATCGAGATACCGTTGAGTTTGATTGGTTGATTATACCGGTTGTTGATTGTTATCGAACGTATCATTGATTGATTATTGTATTAGGTTGCATTAGATGATCGTTGATATTAACCGTTGTCCGTGGTGAGTCGGGATGCGGAGCTTGTAGATGAAGGCGACGGGACTAGTAACAACTTCATCGTATCGGTATAGAGGCAAGTTATGCTTGTTCAGTTCATAATGTTTATAAATGATTTCGTTTTCATTCATTTATGATTCATATAGCAATGGTATCGTGGAATATGAGTTGTCGGAATGATTGTACGCGTTTATAATAATTGGACCGAGAAAAATCATAAGGTGTATGATTTTAAGGATGTCTAGTGGAAATGGGAACGTGAATTATAATTGGTCTATTATATGAGAAGTTAGATATCAAGGCTAGTTATCTTGCCGATCTTGAACTCGGGATGGTGATTTGGTATTAGCAACGGACTGTATTGCATTTTGGATTTTTCGGATAAACCGTGTATTCGTTCAGGGCGGTTGGTCGTGGGAAGGTTGGCGTCTCCAGCTTGAGGTAAATTAATATTGTTAGATTATGATAATCATCATGTTGCATTATTTCATGTGTGTGTTGATATTTCATGCGGTGAATGTGCACCATTGTGTGTTACGTTTTTTGATGTGCTCTTTCTTTGAGATGTAATCTGTGGGGCTGATGTGTTGGGGATAAAACCTGTATGGTACCCGAATGGAAATGTGTTAGGGAATAAGACCTAAATGGCACCTACGTTCCGGAGTATTCCTGTGAGATGCTTCCGTGACCCTTGGCTGCTGCCTTGGGGTTTATGTGTTAATATTATATGCTTTGTTGATCATGATGTGGACTGTTGTCTGATGGAAATACAATGTTGTGGTCGTGTCGGTCTTTCATGATCGAGTTACTGTTGCTCTTTTGGGAAGTCTTCTGATCCTTGATGGATATGCGTTTCTTCGAGATTTGTTGTCATGTTGTATCGTGGCATATCTGGAGTCAGATACGTTCTGATCGTTTATGTGTAGGATTTTCGGGACGGGCACGTGTAGCATGTGTTGGTTTCGACCTCATATTGAACCGTGCACACAAGACGACTTTGTGAGGTCAATAGGTACGAGACCAGACGGTACCGATCAATACCCGTGGTTGGCTTGTACATGGACACATGTCCGGATCGAGCGTATCGTGACGTCCATCTTGAGTCTTATTGATTGGTCGCTCATAGTCCATGTATAATCGGATCTATTCGATATTCGGGTTGTCTTTGAAATCCCGTATATATGATTTTTATATGGTTGACGATTTTATTCTCTCGTGTATCCGTCCCCGTTGATCCTTTTCTCGATCTCGTTTGGAGTTACCTTATCGATGGTCAACTTGTTTGTTATCGATCCTTTATTAATCTCGTTTGGAGTTTCCCCTATCATTGTAGCCTCGTTCGTTATTGATCCTTATTGATTCCGTTTGGGAGTTTGCCTTACCGTTGGTATTCGCAATTGTTGGTCCCTTATTATCCCTATTGGAGTTTACCGTGTCGTCGGTATTCTCGGTTGTCTATTCCTTATTGCTCTTGTTGGAGTTTACCGTGTCGTCGGTATTCTCGGTTGTCGATTCCTTATTGCTGTTGTTGAAGTTTACCGTATCGTTGGTATTTCCAGTTGTTGGTCCTTATTGATCTTGTTAGAGTTTACTGTGTCGTCAGTATTCTCTATTGTTGACCCTTATTGATCTTGCTGGAGTTTACTGTGTCGTCGGTATTCTCGGTTGTCAACCTTTTATTGATCTTGTTTGGATTTGCCGTGTTGTCGGTATTCTCGGTTATTGATTCTTCGTTGATCCTTACCGCCTCGCCGGTATTCTCGGTTATTTATTCTTCGTTGATCTTGTTAGAGTTACCAGATCATGGTATTCTCGTCCGTGGTTGACCCTTTATCGATCTTGTGTGGAAATATCATGTCATTGATATTTCCGTTGTGATGCATCGATTGTTTATCATTATTGACTGTGTGAGCATTCATGCTTTGTATTGATATCCGGGACTTGCCATTGTTCGGGACAGTTGATTTGCAGATGTATCATGTGATATCAGTTTCTATCAGTATTGGGATCCAATTGTGCGACCCAGCCAACAGAATTGAACTTGGCCAGATTATTCTATACTCGAGATATGTTTATGTTTGGAAATCTTGGTAGTATTTCGGATACAGTACATGTGATTACATTTGAATTCGTTCATTACTTAAGGACACGAGGCGTGGGATATGGTAAGAATTGATAGTTATGGTTGTGACAGGTTGGTAAGGTTACTTCGGTAAAATACATGGGGAATGTTCTTACTCTGTAGATTACATTGATATGTAATTGTTTTTGTGATGTGATCGTTATCATTGTTGAGTATTATGGCTGACCCCGTCGTGGGCTTTATCTTTTAGGTACTCGGAGTTCGAGCTAGTAGCGGTCGTGAAGGGATGAACTTTCCGGTGATACTGGCTATGGCGTGATTGTTGGGATTATGTATTCTTTTCTGGTTTTCTAATTCCCCTGCAAATGTATTAATTGTGTTTTTATCCATGCGTGTGTGTGTACTTTTAAAGGGCTTTTTGACATTTTTAAACGTGTGCGAAAATGATTTTAGCCTTGTGGGTTCCAATATGGGGCCCACGGCGCTGTAATATTCCCGGTCGGTTTAGGGGTGTTACGAGAAAATGGTATTGGAGCTTGGGTTTCGTAAAACCCGGAGTGTGTGTTATGTGGCTCTACCGGTGTGGTAGTAGCGTGATTTCGAAAATGATTTTCGACTTTTGAGTCAAACCGATTTTGGAGGTTTCAAAATTTTTGAAATATTTTCAAATTCCGTATTTGCGATGCCGGTGCGTTGTTAGTGTGTTGAGACTTTGTATGGGAGTCGTATGCTAGTATCACGGACCTGTAAGTATGTTCTTTCAGTTATTTCAGTTTTGATGATGATTATTGAGTATGGTGTCGTGATTTTGAGATATTTCGGGATTGAGATACTGATTATGGCAGGTGTTGAGTTTCGAGGACGAAACTTATTTAAGTGGGTGTATATGTAATATCCTAGAATTTCACTATGATTTTTCGCATTATTTTATCCGGGATGTCTTGCATGCAGTGGGACCGACACGATATGAGTGGATAATTTTGGAAACCGTGACAGCCGTGCCAGTATGTCTATCGAGGTTATTTTGATTCTAGGATATTACATGCTTGGTGTGTTTTTCTATGTCGGATATACTGTATGAGTATTTGTACAATTGCCGTACTTGGTCGACAGTTGTATTCGAGGTATCGTGCATCAAGTATCGTATGAAAATAATATCGGAATGAGCATATGTATTGATACGTCACGTGTACGTATTCGTATATTGAGATGACAGACAGGAGCAAAATGGCTAAGTATAAAGGCCATTACGACGTTATATGTTGGAGATTACGACGTAGCTAAGTAATCTTAACGCACGTTAAGCTGCGTAAATTACGACGTTAAGAATGGAATCGGTCCGAGCTGTGGCGGCAGTGGGCGGGTGTCGGCCTTTTGGCGCAGGATGTGGATGGTAGTCAACCCCGGCATTATGTACGCTATGCATGGCATATTACGACGTAATATGGGTTGATATTGTAGCAAGTCAACCGCTACATTACGTACGCTACGGGATGGTATTACGACGTAACGCAAGGTGCAAAATAGTACAGATTACTGGATGACGATTACGTACGCTATATAGGACATATAGCGTACATTAAAGGCCTTACGACGTTAACTTTGGGACTTAACGCACGTAACGAGATGCACACTTTATAAAATAAGAACGGGACTTTCATTTCCTCACGAAAGGAAACACATTTCCTCCTCCCCAGCTCGTCCCTCTCCACTCTCAAACCCATCTCAGACCCTCATACCCTTGTTAAGACTTTGATAAGGATGATTGAAACTTGGAGTTCTTGGAGTTTTGGAAGTGTTTGATTGTGTTATTCATCTTCATAAGGTATGTTGATGAACTCTACTCCTTGAATTCGGATTTTGATGTTAGTGTTGATGTTCTTCTTCGTATGAAGATGATTATGGTATTGTTGTTACGATTCTTGAGGATATATGAACAATATGTTGAAAGGAAGATGATGATATCTTGGTTTTTGTCTTGAAAATGTTGACTATGATTATAGAATCATGTTGTTCTTGGTGATCTTGGTAGTATTGCTTCGATTCTTGATGTTAGGAGGATCGTATGTTGGAGAATATGATGATACATGCCTTGGAGTATGGATTAGATGATGGTTAGATGTTAGAACACATTGAATTACGTCGTTTTGTTGGCTTCAAACGTGATTATGGATTAATTCATGTTCCTGAAGAATTCTTGAATGATATATGTCCGTGAATTGGAAGGATTACGATTAATTTTGGTATATGATTATTCATGATGATAGCCGTAATTGTATTCCTATGAATTTGCTCGAATGAGCTGTGTAAATCCGAATTTAAGATTGAAGTCGGAACCAAGAATGTTGTAGACGTTGATAGAACTATTGATTATCGAAGTTTGGCTTGTATTCGTATTGATAAGAGTTGATATGGTTTGATTTCGTACGATCGAGATACCGTTGAGTTTGATTGGTTGATTATACCGGTTGTTGATTGTTATCGAACGTATCATTGATTGATTATTGTATTAGGTTGCATTAGATGATCGTTGATATTAACCGTTGTGCTGTGGTGAGTCGGGGATGCGGAGCTTGTAGATGAAGGCGACGGGACTAGTAACAACTTCATCGTATCGGTATAGAGGCAAGTTATGCTTGTTCAGTTCATAATGTTTATAAATGATTTCGTTTTCATTCATTTATGATTCATATAGCAATGGTATCGTGGAATATGAGTTGTCGGAATGATTGTACGTTTATTATAATTGGACCGAGATAAATCATAAGGTGTATGATTTTAAGGATGTCTAGTGGAAATGGGAACGTGAATTATAATTGGTCTATTATATGAGAAGTTAGATATCAAGGCTAGTTATCTTGCCGATCTTGAACTCGGGATGGTGATTTGGTATTAGCAACGGACTGTATTGCATTTTGGATTTTTCGGATAAACCGTGTATTCGTTCAGGGCGGTTGGTCGTGGGAAGGTTGGCGTCTCCAGCTTGAGGTAAATTAATATTGTTAGATTATGATAATCATCATGTTGCATTATTTCATGTGTGTGTTGATATTTCATGCGGTGAATGTGCACCATTGTGTGTTACGTTTTTTGATGTGCTCTTTCTTTGAGATGTAATCTGTGGGGCTGATGTGTTGGGGATAAAACCTGTATGGTACCCGAATGGAAATGTGTTAGGGGATAAGACCTAAATGGCACCTACGTTCCGGAGTATTCCTATGAGATGCTTCCGTGACCCTTGGCTGCTGCCTTAGGGTTTATGTGTTAATATTATATGCATTGTTGAGCATGATGTGGACTATTGTCTGATAGAAATACGACGTTGTGGTCGTGTCGGTCTTTCATGATCGAGTTACTGTTGCTCTTTTGGGAAGTCTTCTGATCCTTGATGGATATGCGTTTCTTCGAGATTTGTTGTCATGTTGTATCGTGGCATATCTGGAGTCAGATACGTTCTGATCGTTTATGTGTAGGATTTTCGAGACGGGAACGTGTAGCATGTGTTGGTTTCAACCTCATATTGAACCGTGCACACGAGACGTACTTCGTGAGGCTGATTAGGTGCGAGACCAGACGGGTACCTGATCAATACCCGTGGTTGGCTTGTACACGGACACATGTCTGGATCGAGCGTATCGTGACGTCCATCTTGAGTCTTATTGATTGGTCATTCACAGTCCATGTATAATTGGATCTATTCGATATTCGGGTTGTCTTTGAAATCCCGTATATATGATTTTTATATGGTTGACGATTTTATTCTCTCGTGTATCTGTCCCCGTTGATCCTTTTTTGATCTCGTTTGGAGTTACCTTATCGATGGTCAACTTGTATGTTATCGATCCTTTATTAATCTCGTTTGGAGTTTCCCCTATCATTGTAGCCTCGTTCGTTATTGATCCTTATTGATTACGTTTGGGAGTTTGCCTTACCGTTGGTATTCTCGATTGTTGATCCCTTATTATCCCTATTGGAGTTTACCGAGTCGTCGGTATTCTCGGTTGTCTATTCCTTATTGCTCTTGTTGGAGTTTACCGTGTCGTAGGTATTCTCGGTTGTCGATTCCTTATTGCTCTTGTTGAAGTTTACCGTATCGTTGGTATTCCCATTTGTTGGTCCTTATGGATCTTGTTAGAGTTTACTGTGTCGTCAGTATTCTCGATTGTTGACCCTTATTGATCTTGCTGGAGTTTACTATGTTGTCGGTATTCTCGGTTGTCAACCTTTTATTGATCTTGTTGGGATTTGCTGTCGTCGGTATTTTCGGTTATTGATTTTTCGTTGATCCTTACCGTCTCGTCGGTATTCTCGGTTATTGATTCTTCGTTGATCTTGTTAGAGTTACCAGATCATGGTATTCTCGTCCGTGGTTGACCCTTTGTCGATCTTGTGTGGAAATATCATGTCATTGATATTTCCGTTGTGATGCATCGATTGTTTATCATTATTGACTGTGTGAGAATTCATGCTTTGTATTGATATCCGGGACTTGCCATTGTTCGGGACAGTTGATTTGCAGATGTATTGTGTGATATCAGTTTCTATCAGTATTGGGATCCAATTGTGCGACCCAGCCAGTAGAATTGAACTTGGCCAGATTATTCTATACTCGAGATATGTTTATGTTTGGAAATCTTGGTAGTGTTTCGGATACAGTACAGGTGATTACATTTGAATTCGTTCATTACTTAAGGACACGAGGCGTGGGATATGGTAAGAATTGATTGTTATGGTTGTGACAGGTTGGTAAGGTTACTTCGGTAAAATACATGGGGAATGTTCTTACTCTGTAGATTACATTGATATGTAATTGTTTTTGTGATGTTATCGTTATCATTGTTGAGTATTATGGCTGACCCCGTCGTGGGCTTTATCTTTTAGGTACTCGGAGTTCGAGCTAGTAGCGGTCGTGAAGGGATGTGCTTTCCGGTGATACTGGCTATGGCGTGATTGTTGGGATTATGTATTCTTTTCTGGTTTTCTAATTCCGCTGCAAATGTATTAATTGTGTTTTTATCCGCTGCGTGTGTATATTTAAAATGGCTTTCAGTATTCTTTGAACTATGTTTTTATCCACTGCGTGAGTGTGTACTTTCAAACGTGTGCGAAAATGATTTTAGCCTTGTGGGTTCCAATATGGGGCCCACGGCGCTGTAATATTCCCGGTCGGTTTAGGGGTGTTACAGACGAGTTCCTTAAGGAACATGGAATAGTTTTCACAACTAACACCTCCAGGTACTCCTCAGTTAAATGGTGTGTCAGAAAGAAGGAACCGGACCTTGTTGAACATGGTCCGTTTCATGCTGGGCTATAATGACTTACCGATTTACCTGTGGGGGTATGCACTCCTGACTGCCGCTTACATCTTGAACAGATGTCCTTCCAAATCCGTTCCTAAAACTCCACATGAGATGTGGGAGGGCAGGAAACCAAGTCTTAATGACATTAGGATTGATGTCCCGCCTATGTCTATAAGATTAAGGTGGAGAAGTTGGGAGCTAGGTCCGCGAAGGGACGTTTTTCATTGGATTCCCGTCTGGGACGATGGGATATCTATTCTACATGTCCGAAGATCGAAAGATCGTTGTTGCTTTACAAGCACACTTCCTGGAAGAAGAGATTCATTCAGAAAGGCGGATCAGGTAGAAATATTTCTTTGGAATAATACAATGAAACTCCTCAGGAGACACCTGTGCAAGAAAATGGAACCGAGCCTTCTAAAACACAAGTAAAACCACCTCGTAGGTCTAGTAGGGTGTCTCATTTACCTGAGAGGTATAGATTTATGCACTTGGAGGAACTGGGTTTCCACGAGGTTCCAGGTGATAAACAAGAGATCGACCCGCGACTAATGACCTAGCAATGGTGGATGTAGACTCCATGAAATAAACTGTAACAGTCTTCATGTAGTCGGGACCTTCGTTTTGACGAGCCAGTCAAAGAGTTTGACTTCATGCAAAATGAAGAGGAATCTTGTATATACAAGAGGGTTAGTGGGAGCAAGATCGCATTCTAACTACTATATGTAGATGCCATTCTACTAATAAAAAATGATGTGGGAATGCTCAGTTATGTGAAAGCTTGGCTTTCGAGTAATTTCTCCATGAAAAACTTGGGAGAAAAAACCTATATTCTTGGGATTTGACTCTACTGGGATAGATCAAAGAGAATGATAAGTGTTTCCCAATCCCTCTATATAGATTAGATCTTAAAGAGGGTTCCTTCTGATGCGACATGGAATAAAACTCACCTTGAAGATGTGTCCTCATAGTGAGGCACAATGAAAGGAAATGAGTTATATACCATATGATTCGGCAGTTGGTAGCCTTACATATGCTTTATTGTGTACGAGAACTGACATTGCGCATGCTGGGAGCGTGGTAATTAGGTTTCGGGCTAACCCAGTTCGGGAACATTAGACCGCCATAAAGAACGTTCTCAAGTACTTTAGAAGGACTAGAGATCTGGTTCTTATATATAGTAGTGAAGAACTGAATGTGATGGGATTCACTATATTGGACTTCCAAGGACAGAAAGACGATTCTATGTCTACTTCTCGCTACATTTACTCTTAATAGAGGAGTAGTATCATGGCATAGTGCCAAGTATAGCGCGACTGCTAATTCCACGTGTTAGGCTGAGTATAAAGCGGCCTCAGAGGCCTCCAAAGGAAGAATTTAGAAGTTACTGGGTAAACTTCACGTGACACCTGGTGCTGTGCTGCCGGAGCAGTAGCACAGGCCTAGGAGCCGAGGTTTCACAACAGTACCAAATATATTGAGAGAGAGTATCATCTCGTAAGAGAATTTGTTCGCTAAGAGATACATTATGCTGTATAGAGTAGAGTCAGCTGACTACGTCGTTGATCCACTGACCTAGCCACTTTCTCAGCTTGGCTTAGAGCGTCATCTGGAGAACATGGGTATTAGATACCATAGAGTGTGGCATTGAGTGCAAGTGGGAGATTGTTAGGAGTATGCCCTCGAATACCACTCAGAGGTTGTTGAGTGAGGGCATTGTACTTGTAATTATGTAAACCATTTATATAAGGCAAATGAATGTTTCTTTATTTACTGGTAGTTACTGGCATTCCTAACTCGTAAATAAACATATAGAAACTAGTCCGTGTATTTGAGAACAAAACATTCCACTCCTAATTGGATAAGTGGGTCGGCCTTGGAAAGGTTATAGCTCAAATACTTAATCGTTCGCAAGTCGATGAAACTTGGTAGGCGTTAAGTTTATGTGAAGACCTGTATGACGTGTTCTTTGACATGGAGAGTGCCTGTCGAACACTAATGGTTAGTGGGAGCACACGTTATAGGTATGCTAATTGGATTAATATACTCGAACCGACTCACCCTCGATTCGTCACACGGATTTCACTCCGGGACAGTCAATGACGGAATCGAAAGGTTGTGATAGGTATTCGTGAACCTTCGACTTGAGGATTTAGTAGGGATTTGCTTGTGACGTAAAGATTTTCATTAGAGTAGTTCGACCCTGTAAACCGAAAGGCGGGGGTCAACCTCGACGTGCATCTTGACGGGCAAGTAGCAGGTCCTACTGAATACCAAGATAGAATTCTTTCTCTTGTTAGTGAGCGGGTTATACGTCCTCTGCGGTTATTGGCAGATGAGATCATAAGTCTTTGGCCAAAGCATATGAGCTAGTTGTATTAGATACACGACAGCTCGATGATCTCGATTTGCATTAACGCATGCATAGCGTCAAGTATAGATAAGGGTTTGACTGACCGTGACCCTATAACTTGATACGGACATTTGAAAGAAGGGTTTATACGTATACTGGTATTCACGACAGAATGGGTCTTGAATGATCCCAATCATTCATTCTCAGTTGGGGTACAGTGTAGGCCGCCAGGCTGGCTAGGTGGTGCTACTACTCTTTGGTTCCTCCCATTGCTGACTAAGACGGACCTACCGAGTCGCGCATTAGGATTGACGACGGAATGAATCAAGCTAATTCTCTCATTATGAATATTTGATATTGGATATCTAAATTTGGGACATTGGATGTCTAAATCGATTTATTAGATAAATTGATTTACGGCCTAATGAATTAAAGATATCACGGGGTGAGTAATTTAATTCATGGATATAATTATTTCTTG
Organism: Orobanche coerulescens; assembly: GCA_033398695.1. Lineage (NCBI taxonomy): Eukaryota > Viridiplantae > Streptophyta > Magnoliopsida > Lamiales > Orobanchaceae > Orobanche > Orobanche coerulescens. Next base: position 80,265,287 of record CM065804.1, on the reverse strand, counting down.
GAGAAATTAATTATGTCAAAATGTATTTGATATGATAAAATTAATTGGATTAATTAAACTATAAAAATACATCGGGACGGAATTGGAGTTTATCTGTTTGGACTCTCGGGAGTTCAAAATGAACCGAACTCATCCATTTCTGCATGGTAGCCACCCCCTTTAGTTCCACCCACTTTCCTCTTGTCTTGTTGTTTTCATTTTATATGAAAAAGATGACTTTGTGGGGTTTGATCTCATGTGACATGAGTTGTTCACATGAGGGTGGAATAAAAATAAAAGGAGGAAGACTTCTTATCTCTCCTACATGATTTCATTCGTGAGATAGGTTAATAGAGAGAGAGAGAGAAAACTTTTCTCAATGTCTTCATCATCTTCTCCAAGTCTTCTTCCATTTTTCCTCACAAGTTCTTGATTTTTCTTAGAGGAAAATTGAGAAATAAAAGAGAGATTGTGAGTTATACACTTAGAGTGTTATAATTTCATATTGGAAGATTCATCACTTAGCTCTAGCCGTATCCTCATAGGATAGCAAGGTGATTGTCGTTCCGGTCGTTTCTCCGGCGCGTGGCAAGTAGAGACGCGGTGCTTTCAGCGTTGGATCGTTCAAGGGCTTGGAGCGGATTGAATTCGTAGAGATCAAACTAAAGCTTGGGGAATAGATCAAGAGAACGAATCCATCTAATCAACAGACTACAAGGGTGAGTTTATATATCTCGTGTGAATTCATTTTTGATATTTGTATATACGTAGCTCGATCGATCCTCGTAGGGATTCGAATCGAATTAATTTCCGTTTTACCGCTTCCGCTGGGCCTTCTTTTTAGGCACCGAATCCCAACACTAAAGTCAAAACAAAGCCAGATTCTAAACCCAAAAGAAGTGATCCTATCTCGGTCGCCTCGACAATATGCCCGCTTACGACTGTGATCATAAATTCTCCAGCTCCAAGCTTCCTACTTTGTTCCAGATCCTGATTCACAGTACAAATATGAGAACTAGCACCAGAATCCAGTATCCAGGAAGTAGAAAATACAGTAGCAGAACAATTTGTTTCCAAAACTAAAAGTTCTGTACCTGAAGTGCCATGAAGAATCGGATAGTCTCTAGCCCAGTGGCCCAGCTCACCGCACTTGAGACAAGCATCTTTGTTCTTCTTGTTCTTCGGAACCGTTAGGGCCTTGCCCTTGCCCTTGAAGTCCTTGACATGTGGTGCCGTCTAATTCTTGGTCTTTTTATTCTTGTTCTTAAACCTCCGAGGTCCATAAGAAATCACAAGAGCAGACTCCTTCATCCGCGGAGTCTTCATCTGAGACTGAGCGGTCACAAGTTTTTTCATTAGCCCAGCTAAATTACATGCAATCTCATTACAGTTGAAGTTCATAACAAACTGTGAGAAGGAATTAGGGAGAGACTGTAGGATAAGGTCGGTTTGGAGAGAAGTATCCATTTTAAAATCAAGAGCCTCCAATATATCGATCATGGATATCATTTTGAGGATGTGTTCCCCAGCCTTCTCACCTTACTTCATCCTTGCACCGAACAGTTGCTTGGATATCTCATATCTAGCAATTCTGATGTGCTCACCATAAAGTTCGGTTAAGTGAGATAGAATCTGCCTAGGAGAAGTCATTTTCTCATGAGCTCTCTGAAGCTCATTAGATATAGAAGCCATCATGTATGCACGGACTTTTATGTCATCCTTAACCCACTTTTCGTGGTTTTCAATCTCTTCCTGATTGGCTCTGGTCCGCACAGGAGGTGCCGGAATGTCCATCTCCAAGACGTATCCCAGTGCCTCTATACTGAGGATAATCATCAGATTGCGGAGCCAGTCCACAAAGTTAGGTCCAATCAGGGTTTCCTTTTAGAGTAGAATTGCGAGTGGATTCATTGTCATATTGAGAGTTATGTCTGTATTAAGTATAACAGATTAATTAGTAACTTGTTTAGTTATTATCTTAGTATAGAATTAAGGTCTTTTCTATTCTTGTTACCCAGCTCCCACTATTTTTATCGGAATAACACACTCCCATGTGAAATCCGGAAGTATCGTCGCTCTACTTCATAGTGGTGATCAAGTTCTTTATAAATCTTAATAGAGGGCAACCGAACAGGTTTCTAGTCTATTAATTTTCATAAAGTGGTGTCTAACACCAACCCATCTAATGGATGATTTTATCTTCTTTTTCCCCTTGTTCACTCCCCTCAACCTATACGGTTTCTATAGTTTGTGAACAAGTTAAGTTTATACCATCGAAGCAAATCAGTTTCACAATTGAATCTTATCCGGCAACCTATCAGGTTTTTAGGGATAAAATTTTCTCAAACCGAAGACATCCAATGCACTCCCGGTAATTTATCCGTCCTCCCCGAACGACTACCATGATAACTCGGAAGCATAGCACATCCGGTTTGGATTTCAATTTCCCGAAAGCTCGATGGAGGGAGGGAAAACCTTGAAACCTTATAAAATTAATAATTTATTGTGGGAGAATTATCGCGATTAATGTCACACTTTGCACATTAATTCATTTAAGCGCGTTTGTAGCATTCATACAATATGAACAACCATTCACAACCTAGTTGGTACCAACATGTGGTTCATGGACCGTTCCTAGAAAACAGGAACTCCGTAATCTAATTACAAGTCTTCATCTTGAATCTTCATCTTCTCGAAATGGATTTTTCTCCGGTCTTCGTCATTACATATAAATTTTACATTGAAAATTGCATCCTAGATACAAATATTTCTAGTAAAATAAATAGGCTCAAAACCCTTTACAACCCAATCGAATAAAACGAACGATTCAAAAACTATGTCCACGAACCACAGCCCCATTCAAAATCATTCATCCAATAAATACTATATAAATGGAAAGCGTAGAGATACATTTATCCAATCAACAATACGAACCGATCCAATCGATTCACATAATCGGTAATATGAAAATGTTCAAAATTATTCGGTCGATCATAAGTATTCCAATAAATCAATTTTCCCTTATAAAATGAAATACCATAAATCATTTTAATCATATTAAATCCAATTTAAAATGTGGGAAATCATTTTTAGGAATACACGAAGAAAACAAGGCCGGAACGGGTCCGAAACGGGCTGGACCGCGCCCGAAACGTCACCAGGCAGCAAGCAGGGCCGCCCAGCAGCCTTCGGCCGCGGCCCCCTGCACCAGGGCCACGACGCCCAGTCCAGAACCCTTACTAGTGGGCTGCAACAGCCCTGGGCCGCGGCTTCCGAGCCCTGGGCCGCGGCCCCCTCCTTTCCGACCACTCCCGGACCGTCCAACGGCAATTCGGGGCTAGTTTTTTGACCGGATATCCAATATCTATATTTTCCAACATTCATATCTTCAATATAAATCACATTTCTCAGAAATTAAGATTTATATTTAGACATAAACTTAGGAAAAATATAACTACAACGAACGAAAAACATATACCACGATTATGACTAAAATGATTCCAAATCATCCACCATCTAATCGAGCATTCCAAATGCCAATATCATATATATGATCGCAAGACCTACTCTCCGATACAACTTTTGGGATTCGATGCCTAAAACGAAGGCCCAGCGGAAGCGGTAAAACGAAAATTAATTCAATCCGAATCCCTACGAGGATCGATCGAGCTACGTATATACGAATATATAAACGAAAACACAAGAGATATAGGAACTCACTCTTGTAATCTGTTGATTAAATGGAATCCTTCTCTTGAGCTATTTCCCAAGCTTTAATGGAATTCCTCAGGAACCAATTTGCTCCGACCTCTTGGATGATCCAATACCGAAAGAACCGCGTCTCTATTTGCCACGCGTCGGAGAAACAACCGGAACGACTAAACCTTGCTATCCTCCAAGGATACGGCTAGAGCAAGTTTGTAGAAGCTTGCATATTAAGATTATTACACTCCAAGTATTTTTAATCTTTTTCTCTCAATTAATGTCTTGATATTTCTCCAAGAAAAATTTAAGATGAATGAAGAAGAAGTAAAAGACATGGAAAAACTATTTTTTCCTTCTCTCTCTCTCAAACTCACGGTTGGTACAAGTGTGGAGAAGTAAGAGTTGTCTTCACATTTATTCTTCAAGAATCAAGATCAAACCATGGCCATATCACCTTTACCATATAATAAGAGATTCCAAATCTCTTAAAGTCATTTGTCTTCCATTTATAAAATGGAGACAAACACGAAGATGGGAGGGTGATTGGAAGGGGGCGGCCATCTAGAAGGAGCCGGACGAGTTCGGTCCGTTTCGGAATCCCGTGAGTCCAAACAGATAAACTCCGATTCTATTCCGATGTATTTATATCAATTAATTAATCCAATTAATTAATAATATCAAATACAAAACAATATAATTAATTTATCCAATAAAAAATTATATCTACGAATTAAATTTAATCACCCAGTAATTTATTTAATTCATTAGGTCGTAAATTAATTTATCCAATAAATCAATTTAAACATCCAATGTCCAAATAAATTAGATATCCAATATCTAATATTCATAATGAGAGAAGAAGCTCGATTCATTCCGTCGTCAATCATATTGCGCGACCCGGTAGGTTCGTCTCAGTCAGCAATGGGAGGAACCAAAGAGTAGTAGCACCACCTAGCCAGCCTGGCGGCCTACACTGTACCCCAACTGAGAACGAATGATTTGGATCATTCAAGAACCATTCTGTCATGAATACCAGTACGTATAAACCCTTCTTTCAAATGTCCCGATCAAGTTATAGGGTCACGGTCAGTCAAACCCTATCTGTACTTGACGTTGTGCATGTGTTAGTGCAAATCGAGATCATTGAGCTCTTGTGTATCCAATACAACTAGCTCCAATGCTTTGGCCAAAGACTTATGATCTTATCTGCCAATAACCACATAGGACATATAACCCGCTCACTAACGGGAGAAAGAATTCTATCTTGGTATTCAGTAGGACCTGCTACTTGCCCGTCAAGATGCACGTCGAGGTTGACCCCCACCTCCCGGTTTATAGGGTCGAACTACTCTAATGAATATCTTGACATCACAAGCACATCCCTACTAAATCCTCTAGTCGAAGGTTCACGAATATCTATAACAACCTTTTGATTCCGTCATTGACTGTCCCAGAGTGAAATCCGTGTGACGAATCGAGGGCGAGTGGGTTCGAGTATACTAATCCAATTAGCATACCTATAACGTGTGCTCCCACTAACCATTAGTGTTCGACAGGCACTCTCCATGTCAAAGAACACACCATACAAGTCTTCACATAACTTAACGCCCAATCAAGTTTCATTGACTTGCGAACGATTAAGTATTTGAGCTGTAAACCTTTCCAGTGCCAACCCCCTTATCCAATAAGGAGTGGAATGTTTTGCTCTCAAATACACGGACTAGTTCTATATGTATATTTACGAGTTAGGAATGCCAGTAACTACCAGTAAATAAAGAAACATTCATTGCCTTATATAAATGATTTACATAATTACAAGTACAATGCCCTCACTCAACATCCTCTGAGTGGCATTCGAGGGCATACTCCTAACATATCCTTGGGATCAGGATCTTTCGTGATTGGAAGAAAAGGATGTTGTGCTTATCTCAGGCAACCTATATCGATACAGTGCTAAAGTGGTTTAGCATGGAGAATTTCAAGAAATATTTTCTACCTTACAGACATGGAATTCAACTATCTAAGGATATGTGTCTCAAGACATAAAAGGATATAGACGACATGAAGCTGATTCCTTATGCGTCAGCTGTGGGAAGCCTCTTGTATGCTATGCTTTGCACTAGACCAGATGTCTGTCATGCCGTAGGCATGGATGCTAGATATCAGTCGAACACGGGACCAGGACACTATTGTCAAGCACATACTCAAGTACCTGAGAAGGACTAGGGAATATATGCTAGCATATGTGTCCAGTGGGTTATACTGAATTAGATTTTTCACCAGACAAAGAAAAGTCCAAGTCTACTTCAAGTTACGTGTTTAGCTTGGGAGGTGGAGCCATTAGTTGTAGTAGTGTGAAGCAGAAATTCATCTCAGACTCTACCATGGAAGCTTAGTACGTGGCAGCCTCTGGGGCAGCCAAAGAGGCGGTATAGCTCAAGTACTTTCTGCAAGACTTAGATGTGATTCCCGATTTGCCAAATGGTATTACACTTTATTGTGATAATACCGATGCAGTCGCAAATTCGAGGGAACCACGAGCCCACAAGGCAAGTAAATATATCAACTTCAAGTACCACATCATACAACACTTCATAAAGGAAGGAGACGTAGTTGTAGCCAAGGTTGCATCAGAATATAATCTTGCTCATCCTTTCACGAAAGGCCTACCCTCAAAAGTTTTTGAAAGGCATGTGGAAGGAACGGGATTATGGTGTATGGAAGCATTGTTTTGAGTATAAGTGGGAGAAATTAGAGACTGTAGGTCACAAGTCGTCCATGAATAAGTCTAGAGGGGGGGGGGGGGGTGAATAGACTTATTGAAACTCTTAAACTCTTTTTCTAAAAGAGTAAGTTTCTTCAGCTGATAGATATACAAATGACTTAGAGTCGTTTGTTCTCAATACGTGCGGAAGTCAGCTGATGACGAATACTAATGAAACATTTAACAATCAATGCAGCAGTTAAAGTATGATGCTATAAAAAAGTAAAATACGCAGGCACTTATAGTGGTCTCAGAGGTAAGGTAATCCTCTACTAATCTACTTTTCTCCAAACCAGTTGGAGATGAATTCACTATAATTGTCAACCAGTGATAAAGATTACGGTGATTCAACCAAATTACATGACTTCCAACGGTGGAAATCCTTGCCATTGCAACACCCTTATTGCCTTGCACCTCTTGATCCGCGATCCTTGGATGCCTTCTGATCTCGAACTTCAACCAAGAAAGTACCCCAACTCGGGATTAAAGACACGAGTTTTTGTCTTCTCCAACTAAGATCTTCTTCAAGTATGAACTTTTGAGAAGCTGCTTTTTCACAATGCTATAGTTCGCCCGATTGCTTTGAATGCTTTGATTGCTTGAGATTTAGTTCGCCGATGTTGTTTTTGCTCGGCTTCAAATCTTCGGATATATATAGGTCACGATCTATGAGCATTTCCTTCATAGCCGTTGCAAATCTTTTCAACAAATTCGTCAGTTGGAGAGGTAGACTTCATTTTTTCTTTACGAGCGTTGCAAATTTGGATTCCCATATTTTAATCCATCATTCGACCGTTGTGAAGACTTTGCATGTGAGGCGCCATATCTTTTGAATATAAAAGGATTAAAGTCTTGATGATAGGCTGGATGAATTATTTAATTCATATCCTTTGCGGAATCTCTCGATATGTCTCTTCACACTTGCATGTGACTTTCCGTAATACTTGACTATTCGACGCATGCCGACGTGGACTTGGAGTACTTGGCCGATCTCAAGTAGGTGATGTCTGTCAACTTCTCTGCGATCTGGACTTCTCGATGGTGACTGTTTGGGACTACTTTGATCAGATGGATTGTCTGAGGTCACTTGACTGCAGTCTGGTCAATCATCTCTGATTAATTTTGTTGACCGGAACTTCTCTGTCTTGACTCGGCTGTACCTCTCTGATGAATTGAGCTGTACTTTTGTACTTTGCCGATTTGAGCCTAACTTATTTTGTCCTATAGAAGATACTCATTTGGTTCTTCTTTACATTTTGCCAAGTATTAAACTTAACATAATTTGGCCTATGGAAGATACTCATTTGGTTCTGCGTCGCGGGGAAAGAAGAAATGAAAATAATGTGTTCATCTGGGTCAACTCCCTGGTTTATATAGCCAGGGAGTGTTAGCGCGCGCTAATCCTCAAGGTTAGCGTGCGCTAACGGGATAAAATTACAGGCCAAAATAGTTAGCGTCCACTCCGGTAGCCAGACTTCTGGCCGTTAGCGTGCGCTACTCCAAACGTAGCGTGCGCTAATAACCTTTCGGTAGCGCGCGCTATCGACCAATAACGTGCGCTACCTGGACATCAGCCGAGTCCAGAAGCAAATGTCAGTACACACCTGATCCGGTTAGCGCGCGCTATCGACTAAACATAGCGTGCGCTAAAGTGTATCGGTAGCGCGCGCTATCGACCAATAGCGTGCGCTACCCGGGCATCAGTAGAGTCCAGTGGCAAACTGTCCAGTACTGGACATCCGCACTAGCGCACGCTACTGGGCATCTCAGCGTGCGCTAACTCCCAACATTAGCGTGCGCTAGGCTACGTAGCGTACGCTAATCCACCAGTCCAGAGGACTGGAATCAGCACTGCCACTCCCAGGGCATGCCCTCTAGCGCGCGCTACGAAACGGTCGTAGCGTGCGCTACTAAGCGACCCCTAGCGTGCGCTATGCAGAAAATATAGCGTGCGCTAGGTACGAGATATGAACGGTCCAAAACACCGGAATGTGAACGAAACATCAAACGGAACATCTCAACAGGCATCATAACGTAAAATGGATCCACGGCAACCCCGAAACGGCGGTTCCGCAAAATAATAACGGGAATAAAATCCATAGATAATAGGAAAGATACACTTAAAGATACACGAGGGTCACTACTATCGGGAAAAACGCCGAAAAAGAAAAATACAAGGTTAAAAAAAGAAAAAATGAGGATATTACATGTAGCTCGATCGATCCTCGTAGGGATTCGGATCGAATTAATTTTCGTTTTACCGCTTCCGCTGGGTCTTCGTTTTAGGCACCGAATCCTAACACAGAGACCAGGCGACCTAGCCATACCGGCGGCCAAGGCGGATCGGCGGCCAAGGTCCCGGACAAGTCCCGGTGCCGAGCGATCGACATCTAAGACGATCGCCTCTTGGTATTTGGCGATCGACTCACGGTGGCCGACTAGCGACGATCATCTCCGGCACTTGCAGATCGACCCGGTGACTTACCGATCGACCCTTGGTGACCGACCAATGCCGACCGCCTCATGCCGCTCGAAGCCGATGATCACCCGGTCGGGAAAGGCCGAACCTCGGGACAGACCCCACGTGCGAGCCGAGACAAGATCCCTATATCACGGATCGTTGACCACGGCTGTCAGCATCTTCCCACCAGCCGACAGGCCCGCCGAAAGGTGTCCGTGGGACCGCTGTGGCGGCAACTCCGGACGCGTCTTGGCTCCTCATTGGACCGCACAGTGTACGCCAAGTTGCCTTGGACTTTAGGCAGTGCCCATGTGACTTGAAGACGATCGCCTATTATTTTATTGGCCGAAGGCGATCGCCCGCCAGAATCAAGGCTCCTCGGCCCTATAAATAGAAGGCTCCTGCCTTTGGTCCAATCTCTCTGGCATTCTCGCTATTCACGCTGTCTGAAGCAATACTCATAACTTGGCTTTCTCCTACTCTTGGCAACAGTTATTTTTCGGTTCCTTCTTCTCTCTCAGCCTCTCTCATACAGAAGACGATCGGCGGAGAGCAAGAACACCAAGGCTTCGCTCAAGAGCTGGATTAATAGGATCTTTTTACACTCATTGTACTTAGATTCTCACATTAATACTTGTATCCACGAATATTTGTATTAATAACATCTCGCGAGAGCATTCAAGCCCGGGCCTAACAAACCCGGCAAATCTAGTGTTATTTACACCCCCTCGGAAGTGCTCCCGCAACCTTGTTTGTTGTCCGTCCATTCCAGCAGTATTTCATCTTCGGATAAATATTTCGGGCAACAACAATGTCCAAATATAAATCTTTAATTTCTGGGAAATATGATTTATATTGAAGATATGAAAGTCGAAAAATATAGATATTGGATATCCGGTCGAAAATCTAGCCCCGAATCATCGTCGGACTATTTTTTGGACAAAAAGGGTAATCTGGCCGAGAGTGACTCGACCGTGTCCTGGGTGACTCGGTCGTGTCCGGCAGTCTAGCCAAGTCACTGCCAGGCAGACTCGACCGTGTCCTAGGTGACTCGGTCGTGTCGGGCAGTCCGGACAAGTCACTGCCAGGCAGACCCGACCGTGTCTGGAGACACGGGCTGTGCCTGGCCGGCAGCTGCCGAGCATGACTCGGCTATGCCAGGCTTTGTCAGCCGCCGAGGGTGACTCGGCCATGGCAGGCCATTTTCGCCCCGGCTCGATTTTTTCGTGTATTCTTGAAAATTAATCTCTCGCATGTTAAATTGGATTTAATATGATTAAAATGATTTATGGTTTTCATTTTATAAGGGAAATTTGATTAATTAGAATATTTTTGGTCGACCGAATTATTTTGAACGTTATCATATTACCGATTGTGTGAATCGATTGGATCGGTCCGTATTGTTGATTGGATCAATGTATCTATATGCTTTCCATTTATATAGTATTTATTGGATGAATGCTTTTGAATGGGGATGTGGTTCGTGGACTTAGTTTTGAATCGTTCGTTTTATTCGATTGGGTTGTAAAGGCCGTTTTGAGCCTATTTATTTTACTAGAAATGTTTGTATCTAGGATGCAATTTTCGACGTAAAATTTATATGTAATGACGAATATCGGAGGAAGATCCGTTTCGAGAAGACGAAGATTCAAGACGAAGACTTGTAATTAGATTACGAAGTTTTTGTTTCCTAGGAACGGTCCATGAACCACATGTTGGTAGCAACTAGGTTGTGAATGGTTGTTTCATATTGTATGAATGCCACAAATGCGCTTAACTGATTAATGTGCAAAGTGTAACGTTAATCACGAAAATTCTCCCACGACAAATTATTAAGTTTATAAGGTTTCAAGGTTTTCCTTCCCTCCATCGAGCTTTCGGGAAATTGAAATCCAAACTGGATGTGCTATGCTTCCAAGTTATCGGGGTAGTCGTTCGGGGAGGATGGATAAATTACCGGGAGCGCATTGGATGCCTTCGGTTGGAGCAAATTTTATCCCTAGAAACCTGATAGGTTGCCGGATAAGATTCAATTGTGAAACTGATTTGCGTCGATGGTATAAACTTAACTTGTTCATGAACCATAGAAACCGTATAGGTTGAGGGGAGTGAACATGGGGAAAAAGAAGATCGAATCATCCATTAGATGGGTTGGTGTTGGACACCACTTTATGAAAATTAATAGACTAGAAACCTGTTCGGTTTCCCTCTATTAAGATTTATAAAGAACTCGATCACCACTATGAAGTAGAGCGACGATACTTCCGGATTTCACATGGGAGTGTGTTATTCCGATAAAAATAGTGGGAGCTGGGTAACAAGAATAGAAAAGACCTTAATTCTATACTCAGAACATAATTGAACGAGTCACTAATTAATCTGTCGTACTTAATGCAGACATAACTCTCAATATGACAATGAATCCACTCACAATTCTACTCGAAAAGAACACCTTAATGGGACCTAACTTTGTGGATTGGCTCCGCAACCTGATGGTAGTCCTCAGTATAGAGGCACTGGGATACGTCTAAGAGCCGGACATTCCGGCGCCTCATGTGCGGACCAGAGCCAATCACGAAGAGATTGAAAACCACGAAAAGTGGGTTAAGGATGACGTAAAAGTTCGTGCTTACATGATGGCTTCTATGTCTAATGAGATTAAGAGAGCTCATGAGAAAATGACTTCTGCTAGGCAGATTATATCTCACTTAACCGAACTTTATGGTGAGCACAGCAGAACTGCTAGATATGAGATATCCAAGCAACTGTTCGTTGCCAGGATGAAGAAAGGTGAGAAGGTTGGGGAACATGTCCTCAAAATGATATCCATGATCGAGAGCTTGGAGGCTCTTGATTTTAAAATGGATACTTCTCTCCAAACCGACCTTATCCTACAGTCTCTCCATGATTCCTTCTCATAGTTTGTTATGAACATCAACTGCAATGAGATTGCATGTAACTTAGCTGGGCTAATGAACAAGCTGGTGACCGCTCAGTCTCAGATGAAGACTCCGCGGATGAAGGAGTCTGCCCTTGTGATTTCTTCTGGACTTCGGAAGTCTAAGAATAAGAAGAAAAAGACCAAGAAGCGGACTGGACCACAAGCTAAGGATCTTTAAGGAAAGGGCAAGGCCCCGATGGTTCCAAAAGGCAAGAAGAAGAAGGACGCTTGTCTCAAGTGCGGTGAGTGGGCCTTTGGGCTAGAGACTGTCCGATTCTTAATGGCGCTTAGTGCAGAACTTTTAGTTTTAGAAACAAATTGTTCACTCTTTGTATTTTCTACTTCTGGATCTTGGATTACGGTGCTAGTTCTCATATTTGTATCGTGAATCAGGATCTGGAACAAAGTAGGAAGCTTGGAGCTGGAGAAGTTATGATCACAGTCGGAAGCGGACATAGTGTCGAGGCAACCGATATAGGATCACTTCTTTTTGGTTTAGAATCTGGCTTTGTTTTGACTTTAGAAGATGTACTTGTTTTGCCCAAGGGGCATAAAAACATTGTATCCATTCCGGTCATGGACCGAAAAGGCTTTTCATTTTTCATTGGTGATGGTTCCTGCAAAATTTATTTCAGAAATAAACTAGTGGGTACTGCACATTGTTAAATGGATTGTATCATCTAAATCTCAACAACAAAGTAGTTGTGAATACTATGACTAGAAAACGTGGTAGGGATGAAACCAATCAAGTTTTGAAATGGCGTCTTAGACTTGGTCATGTTGGTCACACCTAGGTTTACAAATGGAAAAAGATGGACTTATGGCTCCATTGGGATCGGATCCCTTTCCTACTTGTGAATTTTCCCTTAAAGGCAAAATGACTAAGTCCCCCTTCACAGGGAATTTTGAAAGAGACGCTGATAAACTGGGATTAATCCATACCGACGTATGTGGTGCTTTGGAAGCAGCACGTGGCGAATATTAGTACTTCATTACGTTTACAGATGATCATACTAGGTATGGTTGTGTATACTTAATGAAATATAAAACCGAGGCCTTTGACAAATTCCAGGAATTTGAGGCCCTAGTCGAGAAACAAACTGGTAATCATATCAAAGCACTTCTGTCGGACCGAGGTGGCGAGTATATGAGTACGGAGTTTGACGATGTAATATCCTAGAATTTCACTCTAATTTTTTCGCATTATTTTATCTGGGATGTACTGTACAGAGTGGGACCGACACGATATGAGTGGATAATTTTGGAAACCGTGACAGCCATGCCAGTATGTCTATCGAGGTTATTTTGATTCTAGGATAATACATGCTTGGTGTGTTTTCCTATGTCGGATATACTGTATGAGTATTTGTACAATTGCCGTACTTGGTGGACAGTTGTATTCGAGGTATCGTGCATCAGAAGTATCGTATGAAAATAATATCGGAACGAGCATATGTATTTAGTATGTCGCGTGTATGTATTCAGTATATTGAGATGACAGACACGAGCAAAATGGCTAAGTATGAAAGCCATTACGTACGTTATATGTTGGAGATTATGTAAGTAGCTAAGTAATCTTAACGTACGTTAAGTTGCGTACATTACGTACGTTAAGAATGGAATCAGTGGGTCCGAGCTGTGGTGTAACACCCCCAATCCGCTCAGGGATATTACACGCCGTAGAACCTTTCCTCAAGGATCTACTAGGCTGGTAACAACAATCGAACAACTCGACAATGCCTTTAAGGCTAAAAAGACTCAGTAGACCGATTTGGCCTTTCAATAAAAACATACAACTCTAACACATTACATGCCCACGCAGGGGTCGAATACAAAATGCTCCCGTACAACGGGGAAAAATACTGCAGCGGAAATAAAATACAACTAAACCAATACAACATCAACGGGTCCTCGTGTGATTAGTATCGTTCATCTTTCATCATCCTTCATGCCGACCCTGTCCTCTGCTCCAAAACCTGAATGCAATACAGACATCCACCCTCCGAATACTCGGGGGTTAGCAAAACTCCACTGTTTTGCTAGTGCAAATACAAAGTGCAAATACGAGCCATATAATTCAAGTTCCACGAATAACAATAACCAGGAATCCTTAAAGATTAAAATACCACGAAACGAATACTTCCCGAGGCAGGAATTTGAGTAAAACTTTCCAAATCCGAAAGATCACAAATAACGAGAATGGTTTGCAAAATGGTTTAAAATACCCTCGGGAGTTTTAGTAGAAAACAAATTAGGATTATCAAATCCTTCTCTTTCCAAAATCAACAGGGTCACAGCCCAAAGGTTTTATTTTCGCAAATAGAAAACCGACAAAAATTCACAGGGCCAGAGCCCAACATCACGTGTCCTCAACGGACATAAAAACAACGAAACATAATCACGCACGCGCATCGCCTAGGACCGGGACGCTACCACAGACATCCCACCCGAGGCCTCGAAGGACCCTCCCGAGCTGGCTAGCGAAACAAATCACAACATTTCACGGTTGGATCAATCACTTGTTGCATCCTGGCCACATGATCGCATGCCATGTGCCACCGTAGATTAACTTTGGCGCTCACGGTTGGATCAATCACTTGTTGCATCCTGGCCACATGATCACATGCCATGTGCCACCGTAGTTTTCCTTAGGCTCTCACGGTTGGATCAATCGCTTGTTGCATCCTGGCCACATGATCACATGCCATGTGCCACCGTAGGCCCCGCCCACATTCACACAATCACACACATATCACAATGCAACAAAGATATCCAAATAATTCATCCAGAGGCATCAACACTTAGCAAAACACCACGTCAAACCACAACGCACCGAAATGAAATAATATACGTCCACACGCAATACCAAGTGCAACATCAACACCAAACATATCCATAGAGTTCACATAGTCATTCTCAAACCACACCATTCACAAAACACACGCGTTTTGAAAGCAAGCCTTTAACAGGGCTAAGCCGAATCTTTTGAAAGTTCAAATCAAACGATCAAATAAACACATAGAGACGATCACTAATTATCATATCCATAAAACAAGAATTATATGGACAAGGTACTTGCCTCGAAATCGGCACGCAAGTATTCCGACGAACACGGCTCAACCGGAAAGCTTCGGAACGCCCGATGCTAACGAAAAGGAAGATGACAACGAACGAAAGGGTTCAACACGGTTTCTTCGCAAGAAACTCGACCCTAACAATATATAATCCATAAATCAACAATCATACGAGGAAGGATAATCGTAGAACGCCCGAAAACCACTCTATAACATTTTACCGAACACCTTCAAGGCGTCGGTCAAGAACTCGACCCAAATAACGAATCGATACGATCCAACCATGGAATAACAAGGGAAATTATATAATACATCTAAATAATCATCAATCCATCATAATCCTAAGTTAAATCGGATTAATCGGACGAAAACAACCAAATACCCAAATTCCCCAAAACTAGATTTCTAGAAAATCTGACCTGATTCGGTAGATTGGAGGATGTTATAGGATTGATGATTGATGATATGAACTCCAAAACTTCATGGATTTATTATCCAACAACATCTAATGACGAATCTCTAAGCCACAGCCGCGGAAGAAATTGAGAGGAATGAGAAAAATGGGTAAAAACCCGACTGCAGGGCCTTAAATAGGCTGACTGCCGGCCGAGTTACGTACGTAACCGGCCAAGGCTTACGTACGTAACCGAGTCACTGCCCCAAATCTGCCGGCCCGTTACGTACGTAACCGGCCTTACGTACGTAATGGCCGAGCACTACCGGCCGTAACTCGGCGCCGGCTGCCCGGGCCTGCATCGCCGCCATGACTCAGCCGGGGCCAACTCCGACGGCCCGAACGACCCCGAAACCCGAACCTGAATACGAATCGAAGATACGGTTACAAAGTACTCGCAAAGACAAATACGAGCACTAATAGAACTCACGATTCCGACTACCCGAAGGCTCGAAATTCGACAACGGAAAGTAATTACCCCAAACTTTGGGAAATTACGAAAATGGCCCAAAACGCCCGAAAATCACGATACGTGATCGAAACACCAAGCCAAAGCTCGCAACATGAATAATAACATTAAATGAACTTACGAGAAAGTCGAAACAACAGTTTCGGACGAGATTCGCAAGAATCGAACTCAAGTGCGGAAAAACCGCTAAAAAGCACGGAACTCAATAAAACGACACCGAAACGAGCTCGGATGACAAAAAGTGCAGAATTAATCATTCTCGGAATGACGAAACGGTCATGAGAGAGTCGTCAAAACGGACTTTCTCCGAAAAAAAGAAATTACCGGAAATCGAAAATTGCGGATATTACATTCTACCCTCCTTAAAAGAAGTTTCGTCCCGAAACTTAAAACAAGTAGGGAGAAGCAATATCCCGGAAGGAAAACTCAATGAGATACGCAAGAAACACGTAACTAATGCCCAACGGCGAAACGTTTCAAACAACGCAACGGAATATACGGTGTGAAAACACACCCCACGACGACCAACACAACGTCGCCGTTAGAGATATAATAGAACCAACAAGTGACAAGCGTCATCAAATGGATAATACAATCAAGTAAATTATCCGAACAATCACAAAACACAACGAACGAAAATCAATACGATTGACCAACCCAACGGTACATCAATCAAAACGTGAGCGATCGGCCGAACACATACGGAATTCCACCGCTCAAGGGTTGGAAGATCGAAAACGAGACTAATTTTCCGAACTTAAGGAAATTAGGAAGGAGTCTGAACGTTCAACAATCACGAAACGAGATCAACAAAAGCCGAACAATCAAACGATCGAGACAACAAAATTTGAACAATCATGTTCGAATTTCGAAGAACAATAAAATTCAAACAACAACTCCGAGGTTCACATCTCGACTCGAGACAATATATGATCCGGTGAAAACAACAGGATGTGATTCACATAAGATCCATAGGAAAGGGAACAACAATTGAAAAGTCACAACGACAAACGAGTAATTTCCAAACACCATATTCGTTCGATCAGTAAAAGCAAGGGATAGGGCAAGCTCAGAAAATGTCAACGAACATAAACGAGTCGACACAGTCGAAAACACAAGTGTTCCAAATCCGATCCACTTCGAATAAAAGAATTAGTAGAACCAAAGGATGTTACTTCCGAACAAGGTTCACAAGAATCGAACCGAACTCGGAAAGTTACAGCGATAACCAGATCGACCCAAAACAAGATCACAGCTCGTTCGAACGATGAAACCGAAGTACAGAACAAGTTCAGAAAGTATCAACGAACACGAGCGAGCCGATAGACCTGAGAAAGAGGAAAAGCAGGAGTCCAAAAATAATACGGGTATTATATTCGACCCCTTCTAAAAGAAGTGTCGTTCCCGAAACTCACAACACGAAATCAAGGTGACAACACAACAAGCAACTGACAGAAACATCTTTCGAAGGCCTCTCAAAGCCGATTCTGATAACTGTGCTGAAGCGCGAACTCCGAAAGTCTTGGTAGTCAATTTGCAAAACTGAATTCGGTGTCCCTCGAGTCCACACTTGAAATGTGTTACCGACGAGAAGGAAAATTTACACGTGCATGCCCCGGCACATCACGGTTGAAACGCCTCGGCTCGGCACACCGAAAATACAAATGCTAGATACAATGGGGCATAACGTCGCAAAACAACATAGCGGAGATGCCAACTCAGCACAACAAGGAATCATAATACATATCATATACAATGATTATCACCGTAAAATAATACGCACAAACACTACAGCAACGACGGTATCGTTCGGCGATTACAACGGCTTAAACAATAGCCAGCACACAACCATAAACATCATGAAAGGATCACCAATGTGCATAAACGCATAAAATTCCAAGCTTTAATGACCACACAGTGCGATAACACGCAAGCCACCACGAAATGACAACATTAAAGATCGTCATCACATCTCCCACAAGGGCTAACAAAATATATGCGTGGTGAACGACTCGACGCTCACGCCACCAATTCAATCACAATTCGGGGTTAACACCGTAATGAAAGTTCGAAAACCATACACGCATTTCCGGTCCGCGAATAGGAATGATAGGTTTTAAAAACGAAAACCACCTTTTGCAAACAGTTTGGAAACAACAGTTGATCTTGAGTATCATTTTACAAAAAGTAGTACAAACACCATTATCGAGACTTTGAAAATCATGTTGCGTTTGAACAAAAATGAGGACACCTTTCTTTTAGTGAAAAACTTTCAAAAATATTCGACCCTTGGGTCTAAGCAACTGCATTTGAAAATATCTCAAAATATTTTTGGTCCTCAACCGGAAATTTTTTGAAATGTATTGCGGCATTAGAAAACATCTTGAAAACACCGCAAGAAAATAATTCGTTTTAAAAGTACGTCTCGAATTTTAGTTTTCTAAGATACTCACGGTTTTCAAAAATAATTCAATGGGCTAGAATGCCCAAAAAGTTTAAGTACTTACACGGAACATTATAGCGCCGTGTGTCCCGCGCCGGAACCCAGCAGGCTAAAAACCATTTACAAAAGCGCCAAAAAGGCCAATGACGGTAATATTTCAAAAACTCACAGAAGCCATTTAGAAAATAATAAATACCGTCATAAGAATTTCGCCAAAACGATCAAGGCCGTAATGCCAAAAACTCGGTTAAGGAATCGGTTTTCGAAATAAAACTCAGTCGGTAAAATACCGAAAGCCATTACAAAAGAACTCACGCAGCGGATAAAAGAAATAAAGTCAAACATGCACAAGACAGCAACACTACTCCTCACATGAACGAAAAATGGGAGTCAAATAATCACATATCACGAAATCAAAATCCATAAGAGGATTCCGTCAATTAACTCATAATCATAAAAATAGCTCGTGTCACACGAGGCACAACACAAAGAAGGGAGGCTTACATCCACAGGTCGCAAGTGTTGATGTTCTTCTTCGTATGAAGATGATTATGGTATTGTTGTTACGATTCTTGAGGATATATGAACTATATGTTGAAAGGAAGATGATGATATCTTGGTTTTTTTCTTGAAAATGTTGACTATGATTATGGAATCATGTTTTTCTTGGTGATCTTGGTAGTATTGCTTCGATTATTGATGTTAGGAGGATCGTATGTTGGAGAATATGATGATACATGCCTTGGAGTATGGATTAGATGATGGTTAGATGTTTGAACACATTGAATTACGTCGTTTTGTTGGCTTTAAACGTGATTATGGATTAATTCATGTTCTTGAAGAATTCTTGAATGATATATGTCCGTGAATTGGAAGGATTACGATTAATTTTGGTATATGATTATGCATGATGATAGCCGTAATTGTATTCCTATGAATTTGCATGAATGAGCCGTGTAAATCCGAATTTAAGATTGAAGTCGGAACCAAGAATGTTGTAGACGTTGATAGAACTATTGATTATCGAAGTTCGGCTTGTATTCGTATTGATAAGAGTTGATATGGTTTGATTTCGTACGATCGAGATACCGTTGAGTTTGATTGGTTGATTATACTGGTTGTTGATTGTTATCGAACGTATCGTTGATTGATTATTGTATTAGGTTGCACTAGATGATCGTTGATATTAACCGTTGTGCTGCGGTGAGTCGGGGCTGCGGAGCTTGTAGATGAAGGCGACGGGACTAGTAACAACTTAATCGTATCGGTATAGAGGCAAGTTATGCTTGCTCAGTTCATAATGTTAATAAATGATTTCGTTTTCAAGCATTTATGATTCATATAGCAATGGTATCGTGGAATATGAGTTGTCGGAATGATTGTACGTATATTATAATTGGACCGAGATAAATCATAAGGTATATGATTTTAAGGATGTCTAGTGGAAATGGGAACGTGAATTATAATTGGTCTATTATATGAGAAGTTAGATATCAAGGCTAGTTATCCTGCCGATGTTGAACTCGGGATGGTGATTTGGTATTAGCAATGGACTATATTGCATTTTGGATTTTTCGGATAAACCGTGTATTCATTCAGGGCGGTTGGTCGTGGGAAGGTTGGCGTCTCCAGCTTGAGGTAAATTAATATTGTTAGATTATGATAATCATCATGTTGCATTATTTCATGTGTGTGTTGATATTTCATGCGGTGAATGTGCACCATCGTGTGTTACGTTTTGTGATGTGCTCTTTCTTTGAGATGTAATCTGTGGGGCTGATGTGTTGGGGATAAAACCTGTATGGTACCCGAATGGAAATGTGTTAGGGGATAAGACCTAAATGGCACCTACGTTCCGGAGTATTCCTGTGAGATGCTTCCGGGACCCTTGGCTGCTGCCTTGGGGTTTATGTGTTAATATTATATGCATTGTTGATCATGATGTGGACTGTTGTCTGATGGAAATACAATGTTGTGGTCGTGTCGGTCTTTCATGATCGAGTTACTGTTGCTCTTTTGGGAAGTCTTCTGATCCTTGATGGATATGCGTTTCTTCGAGATTTGTTGTCATGTTGTATCGTGGCATATCTGGAGTCAGATACGTTCTGATCGTTTATGTGTAGGATTTTCGGGACGGGCACGTGTAGCATGTGTTGGTTTCGACCTCATATTGAACCGTGCACACAAGACGTACTTTGTGAGGCTGGTTAGGTACGAGACCAGACGGGTACCTGATCAATACCCGTGGTTGGCTTGTACACGGACACATGTCTGGATCGAGCGTATCGTGACGTCCATCTTGAGTCTTATTGATTGGTCGTTCACAGTCCATGTATAATTGGATCTATTCGATATTCGGGTTGTCTTTGAAATCCCGTATATATGATTTTTATATGGTTGACGATTTTATTCTCTCGTGTATCTGTCCCCGTTGATCCTTTTCTGATCTCGTTTGGAGTTACCTTATCGATGGTCAACTTGTTTGTTATCGATCCTTTATTAATCTCGTTTGGAGTTTCCCCTATCATTGTAGCCTCGTTCGTTATTGATCCTTATTGATTCCGTTTGGGAGTTTGCCTTACCGTTGGTATTCGCAATTGTTGGTCCCTTATTATCCCTATTGGAGTTTACCGTGTCGTCGGTATTCTCGGTTGTCTATTCCTTATTGCTCTTGTTGGAGTTTACCGTGTCGTCGGTATTCTCGGTTGTCGATTCCTTATTGCTGTTGTTGAAGTTTACCGTATCGTTGGTATTCCCAGTTGTTGGTCCTTATTGATCTTGTTAGAGTTTACTGTGTCGTCAGTATTCTCGATTGTTGACCCTTATTGATCTTGCTGGAGTTTACTGTGTCGTCGGTATTCTCGGTTGTCAACCTTTTATTGATCTTGTTTGGATTTGCCGTGTTGTCGGTATTCTCGGTTATTGATTCTTCGTTGATCCTTACCGTCTCGTCGGTATTCTCGGTTATTTATTCTTCGTTGATCTTGTTAGAGTTACCAGATCATGGTATTCTCGTCCGTGGTTGACCCTTTATCGATCTTGTGTGGAAATATCATGTCATTGATATTTCTGTTGTGATGCATCGATTGTTTATCATTATTGACTGTGTGAGCATTCATGCTTTGTATTGATATCCGGGACTTGCCATTGTTCGGGACGCTTGATTTGCGATGTATCATGTGATATCGCTTCTATCAGTATTGGGATCCAATTGTGCGACCCAGCCAACAGAATTGAACTTGGCCAGATTATTCTATACTCGGGATATGTTTATGTTTGGAAATCTTGGTAGTATTTCGGATACAGTACATGTGATTACATTTGAATTCGTTCATTACTTAAGGACACGAGGCGTGGGATATGGTAAGAATTGATAGTTATGGTTGTGACAGGTTGGTAAGGTTACTTCGGTAAAATACATGGGGAATGTTCTTACTCTGTAGATTACATTGATATGTAATTGTTTTTGTGATGTGATCGTTATCATTGTTGAGTATTATGGCTGACCCCGTCGTGGGCTTTATCTTTTAGGTACTCGGAGTTCGAGCTAGTAGCGGTCGTGAAGGGATGAGCTTTCCGGTGATACTGGCTATGGCGTGATTGTTGGGATTATGTATTCTTTTCTGGTTTTCTAATTCCCCTGCAAATGTATTAATTGTGTTTTTATCCATGCGTGTGTGTGTACTTTTAAAGGGCTTTTTGACATTTTTAAACGTGTGCGAAAATGATTTTAGCCTTGTGGGTTCCAATATGGGGCCCACGGCGCTGTAATATTCCCGGTCGGTTTAGGGGTGTTACGGAAAATGGTATTGGAGCTTGGGTTTCGTAAAACCCGGGAGTGTGTGTTATGTGGCTCTACCGGTGTGGTAGTAGCGTGATTTTTGAAAATGATTTTCTGACTTTTGAGTCAAACCGATTTTGGAGGTTTCAAAATTTTTGAAATATTTTCAAATTGCTGTATTTGCGATGCCGGTGCGTTGTTAGTGTGTTGAGACTTTGTATGGGAGTCGTATGCTGGTATCACGGACCTGTAAGTATGTTCTTTGATTATTTCAGTTTTGATGATGATTATTGAGTATGGTGTCGTGATTTTGAGATATTTCGGGATTGAGATACCGATTATGGCAGTGTTGAGTTTCGAGGACGAAACTTATTTAAGTGGGTGTATATGTAATATCCTAGAATTTCACTATGATTTTTTCGCATTATTTTATCCGGGATGTCTTTACAGAGTGGGACCGACACGATATGAGTGGATAATTTTGGAAACCGTGACAGTAGTGCGTATGTCTATCGAGGTTATTTTGATTCTAGGATATTACATGCTTGGTGTGTTTTTCTATGTCGGATATCTTGTATGAGTATTTGTACAATTGCCGTACTTGGTCGATGATTGTATTCGAGGTATCGTGCATCGAAGTATCGTATGAAAATAATATCGGAATGAGCATATGTATTGATGACGTCACGTGTACGTATTCAAGATATTGAGATGACAGACAGAGCAAAATGGCTAAGTATGAAAGCCATTACGACGTTATATGTTGGAGATTACGACGTAGCTAAGTAATCTTAACGACGTTAAGTCGCGTAAATTACGACGTTAAGAATGGAATCGGCGGTCCGAGCCGTGGTCGGCAGTGGGCCGGGTGTCGGCCGCTTTGGCGCAGGATGTGGATGAAGCGAGTCAACCCCGCATTATGTACGCTATGCATGGCATATTACGACGTAATATGGGTTGATATTGTAGCAAGTCAACCGCTACATTACGACGCTACGGGGATGGTATTACGACGTAACGCAAGGTGCAAAATAGTACATTACCTGGATGACGATTACGTACGCTATATAGGACATATAGCGTACATTAAAGGCCTTACGTACGTTAACTTTGGGACTTAACGTACGTAACGAGATGCACAGTTTATAAAATAAGAACGGGACTTTCATTTCCTCACGAAAGGAAACACATTTCCTCCTCCCCAGCTCGTCCCTCTCCACTCTCAAACCCATCTCAGACCCTCATACCCTTGTTAAGACTTTGATAAGGATGATTGAAACTTGGAGTTCTTGGAGTTTTGGAAGTGTTTGATTATGTTATTCATCTTCAAAAGGTATGTTGATGAACTCTACTCCTTGAATTCGGATTTTGATGTTAGTGTTGATGTTCTTCTTCGTATGAAGATGATTATGGTATTGTTGTTACGATTCTTGAGGATATATGAACTATATGTTGAAAGGAAGATGATGATATGTTGGTTCTTGTCTTGAAAATGTTGACTATGATTATGGAATCATGTTGTTCTTGGTGATCTTGGTAGTATTGCTTCGATTCTTGATGTTAGGAGGATCGTATGTTGGAGAATATGATGATACATGCCTTGGAATATGGATTAGATGATGGTTAGATGTTAGAACACATTGAATTACGTCGTTTTGTTGGCTTCAAACGTGATTATGGATTAATTCATGTTCCTGAAGAATTCTTGAATGATATATGTCCGTGAATTGGAAGGATTACGATTAATTTTGGTATATGATTATTCATGATGATAGCCGTAATTGTATTCCTATGAATTTGCACGAATGAGCCGTGTAAATCCGAATTTAAGATTGAAGTCGGAACCAAGAATGTTGTAGACGTTGATAGAACTATTGATTATCGAAGTTTGGCTTGTATTCGTATTGATAAGAGTTGATATGGTTTGATTTCGTACGATCGAGATACCGTTGAGTTTGATTGGTTGATTATACCGGTTGTTGATTGTTATCGAACGTATCATTGTTTGATTATTGTATTAGGTTGCATTAGATGATTGTTGATATTAACCGTTGTGCTGTGGTGAGTCGGGGATGCGGAGCTTGTAGATGAAGGCGACGGGACTAGTAACAACTTCATCGTATCGGTATAGAGGCAAGTTATGCTTGTTCAGTTCATAATGTTAATAAATGATTTCGTTTTCATTCATTTATGATTCATATAGCAATGGTATCGTGGAATATGAGTTGTCGGAATGATTGTACGTATATTATAATTGGACCGAGATAAATTATAAGGTGTATAATTTTAAGGATGTCTAGTGGAAATGGGAACGTGAATTATAATTGGTCTATTATATGAGAAGTTAGATATCAAGGCTAGTTATCTTGCCGATGTTGAACTCGGGATGGTGATTTGGTATTAGCAACGGACTGTATTGCATTTTGGATTTTTCGGATAAACCGTGTATTCGTTCAGGGCGGTTGGTCGTGGGAAGGTTGGCGTCTCCAACTTGAGGTAAATTAATATTGTTAGATTATGATAATCATCATGTTGCATTATTTCATGTGTGTGTTGATATTTCATGCGGTGAATGTGCACCATTGTGTGTTACGTTTTTTGATGTGCTCTTTCTTTGAGATGTAATCTGTGGGGCTGATGTGTTGGGGATAAAACCTGTATGGTACCCGAATGGAAATGTGTTAGGGGATAAGACCTAAATGGCACCTACGTTCCGGAGTATTCCTATGAGATGCTTCCGTGACCCTTGGCTGCTGCCTTAGGGTTTATGTGTTAATATTATATGCATTGTTGAGCATGATGTGGACTATTGTCTGATGGAAATACGACGTTGTGGTCATGTCGGTCTTTCATGATCGAGTTACTGTTGCTCTTTTGGGAAGTCTTCTGATCCTTGATGGATATGCGTTTCTTCGAGATTTGTTGTCATGTTGTATCGTGGCATATCTGGAGTCAGATACGTTCTGATCGTTTATGTGTAGGATTTTCGAGACGGGAACGTGTAGCATGTGTTGGTTTCAACCTCATATTGAACCGTGCACACGAGACGTACTTCGTGAGGCTGATTAGGTGCGAGACCAGACGGGTACCTGATCAATACCCGTGGTTGGCTTGTACACGGACACATGTCTGGATCGAGCGTATCGTGACGTCCATCTTGAGTCTTATTGATTGGTCATTCACAGTC
Organism: Orobanche coerulescens; assembly: GCA_033398695.1. NCBI lineage: Eukaryota > Viridiplantae > Streptophyta > Magnoliopsida > Lamiales > Orobanchaceae > Orobanche > Orobanche coerulescens. The sequence continues at coordinate 80,240,029 of CM065804.1, read as the reverse complement.
CATGTATAATTGGATCTATTCGATATTCGGGTTGTCTTTGAAATCCCGTATATATGATTTTTATATGGTTGACGATTTTATTCTCTCGTGTATCTGTCCCCGTTGATCCTTTTTTGATCTCGTTTGGAGTTACCTTATCGATGGTCAACTTGTTTGTTATCGATCCTTTATTAATCTCGTTTGGAGTTTAACCTATCATTGTAGCCTCGTTCGTTATTGATCCTTATTGATTACGTTTGGGAGTTTGCCTTACCGTTGGTATTCTCGATTGTTGATCCCTTATTATCCCTATTGGAGTTTACCGAGTCGTCGGTATTCTCGGTTGTCTATTCCTTATTGCTCTTGTTGGAGTTTACCGTGTCGTAGGTATTCTCGGTTGTCGATTCCTTATTGCTCTTGTTGAAGTTTACCGTATCGTTGGTATTCCCAGTTGTTGGTCCTTATTGATCTTGTTAGAGTTTACTGTGTCGTCAGTATTCTCGATTGTTGACCCTTATTGATCTTGCTGGAGTTTACTGTGTTGTCGGTATTCTCGGTTGTCAACCTTTTATTGATCTTGTTGGGATTTGCTGTCGTCGGTATTTTCGGTTATTGATTTTTCGTTGATCCTTACCGTCTCGTCGGTATTCTCGGTTATTGATTCTTTGTTGATCTTGTTAGAGTTACCAGATCATGGTATTCTCGTCCGTGGTTGACCCTTTGTCGATCTTGTGTGGAAATATCATGTCATTGATATTTCCGTTGTGATGCATCGATTGTTTATCATTATTGACTGTGTGAGCATTCATGCTTTGTATTGATATCCGGGACTTGCCATTGTTCGGGACAGTTGATTTGCAGATGTGTTGTGTGATATCGGTTCTATCGATTGGGATCCAATTGTGCGACCAGCCAAGAGAATTGAACTTGGCCGATTATTCTATACTCGAGATATGTTTATGTTTGGAAATCTTGGTAGTGTTTCGGATACGACATGTGATTACATTTGAATTCGTTCATTACTTAAGGACACGAGGCGTGGATATGGTAAGAATTGATTGTTATGGTTGTGACAGTTGGTAAGGTTACTTCGTAAAATACATGGGGAATGTTCTTACTCTGTAGATTACATTGATATGTAATTGTTTTTGTGATGTTATCGTTATCATTGTTGAGTATTATGGTCGACCGTCGTGGGCTTTATCTTTTAGGTACTCGGAGTTCGAGCTAGTAGCGGTCGTGAAGGGATGAGCTTTCCGGTGATACTGGCTATGGCGTGATTGTTGGGATTATGTATTCTTTTCTGGTTTTCTAATTCCGCTGCAAATGTATTAATTGTGTTTTTATCCGCTGCGTGTGTATATTTAAAATGGCTTTCAGTATTCTTTGAACTATGTTTTTATCCACTACGTGAGTGTGTACTTTCAAACGTGTGCGAAAATGATTTTAGCCTTGTGGGTTCCAATATGGGGCCCACGGCGCTGTAATATTCCCGGTCGGTTTAGGGGTGTTACAGACGAGTTCCTTAAGGAACATGGAATAGTTTTCACAACTAACACCTCCAGGTACTCCTCAGTTAAATGGTGTGTCAGAAAGAAGGAACCGGACCTTGTTGAACATGGTCCGTTTCATGCTGGGCTATAATGACTTACCGATTTACCTGTGGGGGTATGCACTCCTGACTGCCGCTTACATCTTGAACATATGTCCTTCCAAATCCGTTCCTAAAACTCCACATGAGATGTGGGAGGGCAGGAAACCAAGTCTTAATGACATTAGGATTGATGTCCCGCCTATGTCTATAAGATTAAGGTGGAGAAGTTGGGAGCTAGGTCCGCGAAGGGACGTTTTTCATTGGATTCCCGTCTGGGACGATGGGATATCTATTCTACATGTCCGAAGATCGAAAGATCGTTGTTGCTTTACAAGCACACTTCCTGGAAGAAGAGATTCATTCAGAAAGGCGGATCAGGTAGAAATATTTCTTTGGAATAATACAATGAAACTCCTCAGGAGACACCTGTGCAAGAAAATGGAACCGAGCCTTCTAAAACACAAGTAAAACCACCTCGTAGGTCTAGTAGGGTGTCTCATTTACCTGAGAGGTATAGATTTATGCACTTGGAGGAACTGGGTTTCCACGAGGTTCCAGGTGATAAACAAGAGATCGACCCGCGACTAATGACCTAGCAATGGTGGATGTAGACTCCATGAAGTAAAGCTGTGATCTTCATGTAGTCGGGACCTTCGTTTTGACGAGCCAGTCAAAGAGTTTGACTTCATGCAAAATGAAGAGGAATCTTGTATATACAAGAGGGTTAGTGGGAGCAAGATCGCATTCTAACTACTATATGTAGATGCCATTCTACTAATAAAAAATGATGTGGGAATGCTCAGTTATGTGAAAGCTTGGCTTTCGAGTAATTTCTCCATGAAAAACTTGGGAGAAAAAACCTATATTCTTCGTATTTGACTCTAGTGGGATAGATCAAAGAGAATGATAAGTGTTTCCCAATCCCTCTATATAGATTAGATCTTAAAGAGGGTTCCTTCTGATGCGACATGGAATAAAACTCACCTTGAAGATGTGTCCTCATAGTGAGGCACAATGAAAGGAAATGAGTTATATACCATATGATTCGGCAGTTGGTAGCCTTACATATGCTTTATTGTGTACGAGACCTGACATTGCGCATGCTGGGAGCGTGGTAATGGTTTCGGGCTAACCCAGTTCGGGAACATTAGACCGCCATAAAGAACGTTCTCAAGTACTTTAGAAGGACTAGAGATCTGGTTCTTATATATAGTAGTGGAGAACTGAATGTGATGGGATTCACTATATTAGACTTCCAAGGACAGAAAGACGATTCTATGTCTACTTCTCGCTACATTTACTCTTAATAGAGGAGTAGTATCATGGCATAGTGCCAAGTATAGCGCGACTGCTAATTCCACCTGTTAGGCTGAGTATAAAGCGGCCTCAGAGGCCTCCAAAGGAAGAATTTAGAAGTTACTGGGTAAACTTCACGTGACACCTGGTCCGTGTCACGAGCAGAGTACGTGCCTAGGAGCCGAGGTTTCACAACAGTACCAAATATATTGAGAGAGAGTATCATCTCGTAAGAGAATTTGTTCGCTAAGAGATACATTATGCTGTATAGAGTAGAGTCAGCTGACTACGTCGTTGATCCACTGACCTAGCCACTTTCTCAGCTTGGCTTAGAGCGTCATCTGGAGAACATGGGTATTAGATACCATAGAGTGTGGCATTGAGTGCAAGTGGTAGATTGTTAGGAGTATGCCCTCGAATACCACTCAGAGGTTGTTGAGTGAGGGCATTGTACTTGTAATTATGTAAACCATTTATATAAGGCAAATGAATGTTTCTTTATTTACTGGTAGTTACTGGCATTCCTAACTCGTAAATAAACATATAGAAACTAGTCCGTGTATTTGAGAACAAAACATTCCACTCCTAATTGGATAAGTGGGTCGGCACTGGAAAGGTTATAGCTCAAATACTTAATCGTTCGCAAGTCGATGAAACTTGACTGGGCGTTAAGTTTATGTGAAGACCTGTATGACGTGTTCTTTGACATGGAGAGTGCCTGTCGAACACTAATGGTTAGTGGGAGCACACGTTATAGGTATGCTAATTGGATTAATATACTCGAACCGACTCACCCTCGATTCGTCACACGGATTTCACTCCGGGACAGTCAATGACGGAATCGAAAGGTTGTGATAGGTATTCGTGAACCTTCGACTTGAGGATTTAGTAGGGATTTGCTTGTGACGTAAAGATTTTCATTAGAGTAGTTCGACCCTGTAAACCGAAAGGCGGGGGTCAACCTCGACGTGCATCTTGACGGGCAAGTAGCAGGTCCTACTGAATACCAAGATAGAATTCTTTCTCTTGTTAGTGAGCGGGTTATATGTCCTCTGCGGTTATTGGCAGATGAGATCATAAGTCTTTGGCCAAAGCATATGAGCTAGTTGTATTAGATACACGACAGCTCGATGATCTCGATTTGCATTAACGCATGCATAGCGTCAAGTATAGATAAGGGTTTGACTGACCGTGACCCTATAACTTGATAAGGACATTTGAAAGAAGGGTTTATACGTATACTGGTATTCACGACAGAATGGGTCTTGAATGATCCCAATCATTCATTCTCAGTTGGGGTACAGTGTAGGCCGCCAGGCTGGCTAGGTGGTGCTACTACTCTTTGGTTCCTCCCATTGCTGACTAAGACGGACCTACCGAGTCGCGCATTAGGATTGACGACGGAATGAATCAAGCTAATTCTCTCATTATGAACATTTGATATTGGATATCTAAATTTGGGACATTGGATGTCTAAATCGATTTATTAGATAAATTGATTTACGGCCTAATGAATTAAAGATATCACGGGGTGAGTAATTTAATTCATGGATATAATTATTTCTTGGAGAAATTAATTATGTCATAATGTATTTGATATGATAAAATTAATTGGATTAATTAAACTATAAAAATACATCGGGACGGAATTGGAGTTTATCTGTTTGGACTCTCGGGAGTTCAAAATGAACCGAACTCATCCATTTCTGCATGGTAGCCACCCCCTTTAGTTCCACCCACTTTCCTCTTGTCTTGTTGTTTTCATTTTATATGAAAAAGATGACTTTGTGGGGTTTGATCTCATGTGACATGAGTTGTTCACATGAGGGTGGAATAAAAATAAAAGGAGGAAGACTTCTTATCTCTCCTACATGATTTCATTCGTGAGATAGGTTAATAGAGAGAGAGAGAGAAAACTTTTCTCAATGTCTTCATCATCTTCTCCAAGTCTTCTTCCATTTTTCCTCACAAGTTCTTGATTTTTCTTAGAGGAAAATTGAGAAATAAAAGAGAGATTGTGAGTTATACACTTAGAGTGTTATAATTTCATATTGGAAGATTCATCACTTAGCTCTATCCGTATCCTCATAGGATAGCAAGGTGATTGTCGTTCCGGTCGTTTCTCCGGCGCGTGGCAAGTAGAGACGCGGTGCTTTCAGCGTTGGATCGTTCAAGGGCTTGAATTCGTAGAGATCAAACTAAAGCTTGGGGAATAGCTCAAGAGAAGGAATCCATCTAATCAACAGACTACAAGGGTGAGTTTATATATCTCGCGTAAATTCATTTTTGATATTTGTATATACGTAGCTCGATCGATCCTCGTAGGGATTCGAATCGAATTAATTTCCGTTTTACCGCTTCCGCCGGGCCTTCTTTTTAGGCACCGAATCCCAACACTAAAGTCAAAACAAAGCCAGATTCTAAACCCAAAAGAAGTGATCCTATCTCGGTCGCCTCGACAATATGCCCGCTTACGACTGTGATCATAAATTCTCCAGCTCCAAGCTTCCTACTTTGTTCCAGATCCTGATTCACAGTACAAATATGAGAACTAGCACCGTAATCCAAGATCCGAAGTAGAAAATACGAAGAGAACAATTTGTTTCCAAAACTAAAAGTTCTGTACCTGAAGTGCCATGAAGAATCGGATAGTCTCTAGCCCAGTGGCCCAGCTCACCGCACTTGAGACAAGCATCTTTGTTCTTCTTGTTCTTCGGAACCGTTAGGGCCTTGCCCTTGCCCTTGAAGTCCTTGACATGTGGTGCCGTCTAATTCTTGGTCTTTTTATTCTTGTTCTTAAACCTCCGAGGTCCAGAAGAAATCACAAGAGCAGACTCCTTCATCCGTGGAGTCTTCATCTGAGACTGAGCGGTCACAAGTTTTTTCATTAGCCCAGCTAAATTACATGCAATCTCATTACAGTTGAAGTTCATAACAAACTGTGAGAAGGAATTAGGGAGAGACTGTAGGATAAGGTCGGTTTGGAGAGAAGTATCCATTTTAAAATCAAGAGCCTCTAATATATCGATCATGGATATCATTTTGAGGATGTGTTCCCCAGCCTTCTCACCTTACTTCATCCTTGCACCGAACAGTTGCTTGGATATCTTATATCTAGCAATTCTGATGTGCTCACCATAAAGTTCGGTTAAGTGAGATAGAATCTGCCTAGGAGAAGTCATTTTCTCATGAGCTCTCTGAAGCTCATTAGATATAGAAGCCATCATGTATGCACGGACTTTTATGTCATCCTTAACCCACTTTTCGTGGTTTTCAATCTCTTCCTGATTGGCTCTGGTCCGCACAGGAGGTGCCGGAATGTCCATCTCCAAGACGTATCCCAGTGCCTCTATACTGAGGATAATCATCAGATTGCGGAGCCAGTCCACAAAGTTAGGTCCAATCAGGGTTTCCTTTTAGAGTAGAATTGCGAGTGGATTCATTGTCATATTGAGAGTTATGTCTGTATTAAGTATAACAGATTAATTAGTAACTTGTTTAGTTATTATCTTAGTATAGAATTAAGGTCTTTTCTATTCTTGTTACCCAGCTCCCACTATTTTTATCGGAATAACACACTCCCATGTGAAATCCGAAAGTATCGTCGCTCTACTTCATAGTGGTGATCAAGTTCTTTATAAATCTTAATAGAGGGCAACCGAACAGGTTTCTAGTCTATTAATTTTCATAAAGTGGTGTCTAACACCAACCCATCTAATGGATGATTTTATCTTCTTTTTCCCCTTGTTCACTCCCCTCAACCTATACGGTTTCTATAGTTTGTGAACAAGTTAAGTTTATACCATCGAAGCAAATCAGTTTCTCAATCAATCTTATCCTAAGAACCTATCGTGTTTTTAGGATAAAATTTTCTCAAACCGAAGACATCCAATGCACTCCCGGTAATTTATCCGTCCTCCCCGAACGACTACCATGATAACTCGGAAGCATAGCACATCCGGTTTGGATTTCAATTTCCCGAAAGCTCGATGGAGGGAGGGAAAACCTTGAAACCTTATAAAATTAATAATTTATTGTGGGAGAATTATCGCGATTAATGTCACACTTTGCACATTAATTCATTTAAGCGCGTTTGTAGCATTCATACAATATGAACAACCATTCACAACCTAGTTGGTACCAACATGTGGTTCATGGACCGTTCCTAGAAAACAGGAACTCCGTAATCTAATTACAAGTCTTCATCTTGAATCTTCATCTTCTCGAAACGGATTTTTCTCCGGTCTTCGTCATTACATATAAATTTTACATTGAAAATTGCATCCTAGATACAAATATTTCTAGTAAAATAAATAGGCTCAAAACCCTTTACAACCCAATCGAATAAAACGAACGATTCAAAAACTATGTCCACGAACCACAGCCCCATTCAAAATCATTCATCCAATAAATACTATATAAATGGAAAGCGTAGAGATACATTTATCCAATCAACAATACGAACCGATCCAATCGATTCACATAATCGGTAATATGAAAATGTTCAAAATTATTCGGTCGATCATAAGTATTCCAATAAATCAATTTTCCCTTATAAAATGAAATACCATAAATCATTTTAATCATATTAAATCCAATTTAAAATGTGGGAAATCATTTTTAGGAATACATGAAGAAAACAAGGCCGGAACGGGTCCGAAACGGCCGGACCGCGCCAAACGTCACCAGCGGCAAGGTGGCCGCCGGCCAGCCTTCGGCCGCGGCCCCCTGCACCAGGGCCACGACGCCCAGTCCAGAACCCTTACTAGTGGGCTGCAACAGCCCTGGGCCGCGGCTTCCGAGCCCTGGGCCGCGGCCCCCTCCTTTCGGACCACTCCCGGACCGTCCAACGGCAATTCGGGGCTAGTTTTTTGACCGGATATCCAATATCTATATTTTCCAACATTCATATCTTCAATATAAATCACATTTCTTAGAAATTAAGATTTATATTTAGACATAAACTTAGGAAAAATATAACTACAACGAACGAAAAACATATACCACGATTATGACTAAAATGATTCCAAATCATCCACCATCTAATCGAGCATTCCAAATGCCAATATCATATATATGATCGCAAGACCTACGCTCCGATACAACTTTTGGGATTCGATGCCTAAAACGAAGGCCCAGCGGAAGCGGTAAAACGAAAATTAATTCAATCCGAATCCCTACGAGGATCGATCGAGCTACGTATATACGAATATATAAACGAAAACACAAGAGATATAGGAACTCACTCTTGTAATCTGTTGATTAAATGGAATCCTTCTCTTGAGCTATTTCCCAAGCTTTAATGGAATTCCTCAGGAACCAATTTGCTCCGACCTCTTGGATGATCCAATACCGAAAGAACCGCGTCTCTATTTGCCACGCGCCGGAGAAACAACCGGAACGACTAAACCTTGCTATCCTCCAAGGATACGGCTAGAGCAAGTTTGTAGAAGCTTGCATATTAAGATTATTACACTCCAAGTATTTTTAATCTTTTTCTCTCAATTAATGTCTTGATATTTCTCCAAGAAAAATTTAAGATGAATGAAGAAGAAGTAAAAGACTTGGAAAAACTATTTTTTCCTTCTCTCTCTCTCAAACTCACGGTTGGTACAAGTGTGGAGAAGTAAGAGTTGTCTTCACATTTATTCTTCAAGAATCAAGATCAAACCATGGCCATATCACCTTTACCATATAATAAGAGATTCCAAATCTCTTAAAGTCATTTGTCTTCCATTTATAAAATGGAGACAAAGACGAAGATGGGAGCGTGATTGGAAGGGGGCGGCCATCTAGAAGGAGCCGGACGAGTTCGGTCCGTTTCGGACTCCCGTGAGTCCAAACAGATAAACTCCGATTCTATTCCGATGTATTTATATCAATTAATTAATCCAATTAATTAATAATATCAAATACAAAACAATATAATTAATTTATCCAATAAAAATTTATATCTACGAATTAAATTTAATCACCCAGTAATTTATTTAATTCATTAGGCCGTAAATTAATTTATCCAATAAATCAATTTAAACATCCAATGTCCAAATAAATTAGATATCCAATATCTAATATTCATAATGAGAGAAGAAGCTCGATTCATTCCGTCGTCAATCATATTGCGCGACCCTAGAGGTCGTCTCGATCAAGAATGGGAGGAACCAAAGAGTAGTAGCACCACCTAGCCAGCCTGGCGGCCTACACTGTACCCCAACTGAGAACGAATGATTTGGATCATTCAAGAACCATTCTGTCATGAATACCAGTACGTATAAACCCTTCTTTCAAATGTCCCGATCAAGTTATAGGGTCACGGTCAGTCAAACCCTATCTGTACTTGACGTTGTGCATGTGTTAGTGCAAATCGAGATCATTGAGCTCTCGTGTATCCAATACAACTAGCTCCAATGCTTTGGCCAAAGACTTATGATCTTATCTGCCAATAACCACATAGGACATATAACCCGCTCACTAACGGGAGAAAGAATTCTATCTTGGTATTCAGTAGGACCTGCTACTTGCCCGTCAAGATGCACGTCGAGGTTGACCCCCACCTCCCGGTTTATAGGGTCGAACTACTCTAATGAATATCTTGACATCACAAGCACATCCCTACTAAATCCTCTAGTCGAAGGTTCACGAATATCTATAACAACCTTTTGATTCCGTCATTGACTGTCCCAGAGTGAAATCCGTGTGACGAATCGAGGGCGAGTGGGTTCGAGTATACTAATCCAATTAGCATACCTATAACGTGTGCTCCCACTAACCATTAGTGTTCGACAGGCACTCTCCATGTCAAAGAACACACCATACAAGTCTTCACATAACTTAACGCCCAATCAAGTTTCATTGACTTGCGAACGATTAAGTATTTGAGCTGTAAACCTTTCCAGTGCCAACCCCCTTATCCAATAAGGAGTGGAATGTTTTGCTCTCAAATACACGGACTAGTTATATATGTATATTTACGAGTTAGGAATGCCAGTAACTACCAGTAAATAAAGAAACATTCATTGCCTTATATAAATGATTTACATAATTACAAGTACAATGCCCTCACTCAACATCCTCTGAGTGGCATTCGAGGGCATACTCCTAACATATCCTTGGGATCAGGATCTTTCGTGATTGGAAGAAAAGGATGTTGTGCTTATCTCAGGCAACCTATATCGATACAGTGCTAAAGTGGTTTAGCATGGAGAATTTCAAGAAATATTTTCTACCTTACAGACATGGAATTCAACTATCTAAGGATATGTGTCTCAAGACATAAAAGGATATAGACGACATGAAGCTGATTCCTTATGCGTCAGCTGTGGGAAGCCTCTTGTATGCTATGATTTGCACTAGACCAGATGTCTGTCATGCCGTAGGCATGGATGCTAGATATCAGTCGAACACGGGACCAGGACACTATTGTCAAGCACATACTCAAGTACCTAAGAAGGACTAGGGAATATATGCTAGCATATGTGTCCAGTGGGTTATACTGAATTAGATTTTTCACCAGACAAAGAAAAGTCCAAGTCTACTTCAAGTTACGTGTTTAGCTTGGGAGGTGGAGCCATTAGTTGTAGTAGTGTGAAGCAGAAATTCATCTCAGACTCTACCATGGAAGCTTAGTACGTGGCAGCCTCTGGGGAAGCCAAAGAGGCGGTATAGCTCAAGTACTTTCTGCAAGACTTAGATGTGATTCCCGATTTGCCAAATGGTATTACACTTTATTATGATAATACCGATGCAGTCGCAAATTCGAGGGAACCACGAGCCCACAAGGCAAGTAAATATATCAACTTCAAGTACCACATCATACAACACTTCATAAAGGAAGGAGACGTAGTTGTAGCCAAGGTTGCATCAGAATATAATCTTGCTCATCCTTTCACGAAAGGCCTACCCTCAAAAGTTTTTGAAAGGCATGTGGAAGGAACGGGATTATGGTGTATGGAAGCATTGTTTTGAGTATAAGTGGGAGAAATTAGAGACTGTAGGTCACAAGTCGTCCATGAATAAGTCTAGAGGGGGGGGGGTGAATAGACTTATTGAAACTCTTAAACTCTTTTTCTCAAAGAGTAAGTTTCTTCAGCTGATAGATATACAAATGACTTAGAGTCGTTTGTTCTCAATACGTGCGGAAGTCAGCTGATGACGAATACTAATGAAACATTTAACAATCAATGCAGCAGTTAAAGTATGATGCTATAAAAAAGTAAAATACGCAGGCACTTATAGTGGTCTCAGAGGTAAGGTAATCCTCTACTAATCTACTTTTCTCCAAACCAGTTGGAGATGAATTCACTATAATTGTCAACCAGTGATAAAGATTACAGTGATTCAACCAAATTACAACAGCTTTCAACCAGTGGAAATCCTTGCCATTGCAACACCCTTGACTGCCTTGCACCTCTTGATCCGCGATCCTTGGATGCCTTTACAGTCTCGAACTTCAACCAGTAAAGTACCCCCAACTCAGGATTAAAGACACGAGTTTTTGTCTTCTCCAACTAAGATCTTCTTCAAGTATGAACTTTTGAGAACTGCTCTTTTCACAATGCTATAGTTCGCTTTTCGATTGCTTTGAATGCTTTGATTGCTTGAGATTTAGTTCGCACTGATGTTGTTTTTTGCTCAGCTTCAAATCTTCGGATATATATAGGTCACGATCTCTGAGCATTTCCTTCATAGCCGTTGCAAATCTTTTCAACAAATTCGTCCGTTGGAGAGGTAGACTTCATTTTTTTCTTTCTGAACGTTGCAAGGCTGGATTCCCATATTTTAATCCATCATTCGACCGTTGTGAAGACTTTGCATGTGAGGCGCCATATCTTTTGAATATAAAAGGATTAAAGTCTTCAGTGATAGGCCTGGATGAATTATTTAATTCATATCCTTTGCGGGAATCTCTCCAATATGTCTCTTCACACTTGCATGTGACTTTCCGTAATACTTGACTATTCGACGCATGCTGACGTGGACTTGGAGTACTTGGCTGATCTCAAGTAGGCTGATGTACAGTCAACTTCTCTGCAGTCTGGACTTCTCTGATGGTGACTGTTTGGGACTCGCCTGATCAGATGGATTGTCTGAGGTCACTTGACTGCAGTCTGGTCAATCATCTCTGATTAATTTTGTTGACCGGAACTTCTCTGTCTTGACTCGGCTGTACCTCTCTGATGAATTGAGCTGTACTTTTGTACTTTGCCGATTTGAGCCTAACTTATTTTGTCCTATAGAAGATACTCATTTGGTTCTTCTTTACATTTTGCCAAGTATTAAACTTAACATAATTTGGCCTATGGAAGATACTCATTTGGTTCTGCGTCATGGGAAAGAAGAAATGAAAATAATGTGTTCATTCGGTCAACTCCTGGTTTATATAGCTGGAGTGTTAGCGCGCGCTAATCCTCAAGGTTAGCGTGCGCTAACGGATAAAATTACGAGCCAAAATAGTTAGCGTCGATCCAAAGAGCTGACTTGGCCGTTAGCGTGCGCTACTCCAAACGTAGCGTGCGCTAATAACCTTTCGGTAGCGCGCGCTATCGACCAATAACGTGCGCTACCTGGACATCAGCCGAGTCCAGAAGCAACTGTCAGTACACACCTGATCCGGTTAGCGCGCGCTATCGACTAAACATAGCGTGCGCTAAAGTGTATCGGTAGCACGCGCTATCGACCAATAGCGTGCGCTACCCGGGCATCGAGAGTCCATGGCAAACCGTCAAGATCGACATCCGCACTCAGCGCACGCCATCGGGCATCTCGGCGGCGCTAACTCCCAACATTAGCGTGCGCTAGGCTACGTAGCGTACGCTAATCCACCACCCGCAGGATCGGAATCGATCGCCACCCTGTGGCATGCCTCTAGCGCGCTATTTAAACGGTCGTAGCGTGCGCTACTAAGCGACCCCTAGCGTGCGCTATGCAGAAAATATAGCGTGCGCTAGGTACGAGATATGAACGGTCCAAAACACCGGAATGTGAACGAAACATCAAACGGAACATCTCAACAGGCATCATAACGTAAAATGGATCCACGGCAACCCCGAAACGGCGGTTCCGCACAATAATAACGGGAATAAAATCCATAGATAATAGGAAAGATACACTTAAAGATACACGAGGGTCACTACTATCGGGAAAAACGCCGAAAAAGAAAAATACAAGGTTAAAAAAAGAAAAAAATGAGGATATTACATGTAGCTCGATCGATCCTCGTAGGGATTCGGATCGAATTAATTTTCGTTTTACCGCTTCCGCTGGGTCTTCGTTTTAGGCACCGAATCCTAACACAGAGACCAGGCGACCTAGCCATACCCGAGCAGCCAAGGCAGATCGGCCAGCCGAAGGTCCCAGGACAAGTCCCAGTGCCGAGCGATCGACATCTAAGACGATCGCCTCTTGGTATTTGGCGATCGACTCCTGGTGGCCGACTAGCAGACGATCATCTCCCGGCACTTGCAGATCGACCCCTGGTGACTTACCGATCGACCCTTGGTGACCGACCAATGCCGACCGCCTCATGCCGCTCGAAGCCGATGATCACCCAGTCGGCAAAGGCCGAACCTCAGGACAGACCCCACGTGCAGAGCCGAGACAAGATCCCTATATCACGGATCGTTGACCACAGCCTGTCAGCATCTTCCCACCAGCCGACAGGCCCGCCGAAAGGTGTCCGTGGGACCGCCTGTGACAGCAACTCCGGACGCGTGCTGGCTCCTCATTGGACCGCACAGCTGGCTGCCAGCAGCTGCCTTGGACTTTAGGCAGACTGCCCATGTGACTTGAAGACGATCGCCCTATTATTTTATTGGCCGAAAGGCGATCGCCCGCCAGGAATCAAGGCTCCTCAGCCCCTATAAATAGAAGGCTCCCTGCACTGGTCCAATCTCTCTGGCATTCTCGCTATTCACGCACAATACAGAAGCAATACTCACAACTTGGCTTTCTCCTACTCTTGGCAACAGTTATTTTTCGGTTCCTTCTTCTCTCTCAGCCTCTCTCATACAGAAGACGATCGGCGGAGAGCAAGAACACCAAGGCTTCGCTCAAGAGCTGGATTAATAGGATCTTTTTACACTCATTGTACTTAGATTCTCACATTAATACTTGTATCCACGAATATTTGTATTAATAACATCTCGCGAGAGCATTCAAGCCCGGGCCTAACAAACCCGGCAAATCTAATGTTATTTACACCCCCTCGGAAGTGCTCCCGCAACCTTGTTTGTTGTCCGTCCATTCCAGCAGTATTTCATCTTCGGATAAATATTTCGGGCAACAACAATGTCCAAATATAAATCTTAAATTTCTGGGAAATATGATTTATATTGAAGATATGAAAGTCGAAAAATATAGATATTGGATATCCGGTCGAAAATCTAGCCCCGAATCGTCGTCGGACTATTTTTTGGACAAAAAGGGTAATCTGGCCGAGAGTGACTCGACCGTGTCCTGGGTGACTCGGTCGTGTCCTAGCTTCCAGCCAAGTCATCGCCAAAGTGCACTCGACCGTGTCCTAGGTGACTCGGTCGTGTCGGGCGATCCGGACAAGTCACCGCCAGGCAGACCCGACCGTGTCCGGAGACACGGCCGTGCCTGGCCGGCACCGCCGAGCATGACTCGCTATGCCAGCCTGTCACGGCAGTCGCCGAGGGTGACTCGGCCATGGCAGCCATTTTCGCCCGCTCGATTTTTCGTATTCTTGAAAATTAATCTCCCATGTTAAATTGGATTTAATATGATTAAAATGATTTATGGTTTTCATTTTATAAGGGAAATTTGATTAATTAGAATATTTTTGGTCGACCGAATTATTTTGAACGTTATCATATTACCGATTGTGTGAATCGATTGGATCGGTCCGTATTGTTGATTGGATCAATGTATCTATATGCTTTCCATTTATATAGTATTTATTGGATGAATGCTTTTGAATGGGGATGTGGTTCGTGGACTTAGTTTTGAATCGTTCGTTTTATTCGATTGGGTTGTAAAGGCCGTTTTGAGCCTATTTATTTTACTAGAAATGTTTGTATCTAGGATGCAATTTTCGACGTATAAATTAATATGTAATGACGAATATCGGAGGAAGATCCGTTTCGAGAAGACGGAGATTCAAGACGAAGACTTGTAATTAGATTACGAAGTTTTTGTTTCCTAGGAACGGTCCATGAACCACATGTTGGTAGCAACTAGGTTGTGAATGGTTGTTTCATATTGTATGAATGCCACAAATGCGCTTAACTGATTAATGTGCAAAGTGTAACGTTAATCACGAAAATTCTCCCACGACAAATTATTAAGTTTATAAGGTTTCAAGGTTTTCCTTCCCTCCATCGAGCTTTCGGGAAATTGAAATCCAGACCGGATGTGCTATGCTTCCAAGTTATCGGGGTAGTCGTTCGGGGAGGATGGATAAATTACCGGGAGCGCATTGGATGCCTTCGGTTGGAGCAAATTTTATCCCTAGAAACCTGATAGGTTGCCGGATAAGATTCAATTGTGAAACTGATTTGCGTCGATGGTATAAACTTAACTTGTTCATGAACCATAGAAACCGTATAGGTTGAGGGGAGTGAACATGGGGAAAAAGAAGATCGAATCATCCATTAGATGGGTTGGTGTTGGACACCACTTTATGAAAATTTATAGACTAGAAACCTGTTCGGTTGCCCTCTATTAAGATTTATAAAGAACTCGATCACCACTATGAAGTAGAGCGACGATACTTCCGGATTTCACATGGGAGTGTGTTATTCCGATAAAAATAGTGGGAGCTGGGTAACAAGAATAGAAAAGACCTTAATTCTATACTCGAACATAATTGAACGAGTCACTAATTAACTGGCCGTACTTAATGCAGACATAACTCTCAATATGACAATGAATCCACTCACAATTCTACTCGAAAAGAACACCTTAATGGGACCTAACTTTGTGGATTGGCTCCGCAACCTGATGGTAGTCCTCAGTATAGAGGCACTGGGATACGTCTAAGAGTCGGACATTCCGGCGCCTCATGTGCGGACCAGAGCCAATCACGAAGAGATTGAAAACCACAAAAAGTGGGTTAAGGATGACGTAAAAGTTCGTGCTTACATGATGGCTTCTATGTCTAATGAGATTAAGAGAGCTCATGAGAAAATGACTTCTGCTAGGCAGATTATATCTCACTTAACCGAACTTTATGGTGAGCACAGCAGAACTGCTAGATATGAGATATCCAAGCAACTGTTCGTTGCCAGGATGAAGAAAGGTGAGAAGGTTGGAGAAGATGTCCTCAAAATGATATCCATGATCGAGAGCTTGGAGGCTCTTGATTTTAAAATGGATACTTCTCTCCAAACCGACCTTATCCTTCAGTCTCTCCATGATTCCTTCTCATAGTTTGTTATGAACATCAACTGCAATGAGATTGCATGTAACTTAGCTGGGCTAATGAACAAGCTGGTGACCGCTCAGTCTCAGATGAAGACTCCGCGGATGAAGGAGTCTGCCCTTGTGATTTCTTTTGGACTTCGGAAGTCTAAGAATAAGAAGAAAAAGACCAAGAAGCGGACTGGACCACAAGCTAAGGATCTTTAAGGAAAGGGCAAGGCCCCGATGGTTCCAAAAGGCAAGAAGAAGAAGGACGCTTGTCTCAAGTGCGGTGAGCTGGGCCACTGGGCTAGAGACTGTCCGATTCTTAATGGCGCTTCAGGTACAGAACTTTTAGTTTTAGAAACAAATTGTTCTGCTACTGTATTTTCTACTTCCTGGATACTGGATTCTGGTGCTAGTTCTCATATTTGTATCGTGAATCAGGATCTGGAACAAAGTAGGAAGCTTGGAGCTGGAGAAGTTATGATCACAGTCGGAAGCGGACATAGTGTCGAGGCAACCGATATAGGATCACTTCTTTTTGGTTTAGAATCCGTCTTTATTTTGACTTTAGAAGATGTACTTGTTTTGCCCAAGGGGCATAAAAACATTGTATCCATTCCGGTCATGGACCGAAAAGGCTTTTCATTTTTCATTGGTGATGGTTCCTGCAAAATTTATTTCAGAAATAAACTAGTGGGTACTGCACATTGTTAAATGGATTGTATCATCTAAATCTCAACAACAAAGTAGTTGTGAATACTATGACTAGAAAACGTGGTAGGGATGAAACCAATCAAGTTTTCAAATGGCGTCTTAGACTTGGTCATGTTGGTCAGACCTAGGTTTACAAATGGAAAAAGATGGACTTATGGCTCCATTGGGATCGGATCCCTTTCCTACTTGTGAATTTTCCCTTAAAGGCAAAATGACTAAGTCCCCCTTCACAGGGAATTTTGAAAGAGACGCTGATAAACTGGGATTAATCCATACCGACGTATGTGGTGCTTTGGAAGCAAAGACGTGGCGAATATTAGTACTTCATTACGTTCTGATGATCATACTAGGTATGGTTGTGTATACTTAATGAAATATAAAACCGAGGCCTTTGACAAATTCCGGGAATTTGAGGCCCTAGTCGAGAAACAAACTGGTAATCATATCAAAGCACTTCGCCGGACCGAGGTGGCGAGTATATGAGTACGGAGTTTGACGATGTAATATCCTAGAATTTCACTGATTTTTTCGCATTATTTTATCCGGGATGTACCGTGCATGCAGTGGGACCGACACGATATGAGTGGATAATTTTGGAAACCGTGACAGCCATGCCAGTATGTCTATCGAGGTTATTTTGATTCTAGGATAATACATGCTTGGTGTGTTTTCCTATGTCGGATATACTGTATGAGTATTTGTACAATTGCCGTACTTGGTGGACAGTTGTATTCGAGGTATCGTGCATCAGAAGTATCGTATAAAAATAATATCGGAACGAGCATATGTATTCAGTATGTCGCGTGTATGTATTCAGTATATTGAGATGACAGACAGGAGCAAAATGGCTAAGTATGAAAGCCATTACGTACGTTATATGTTGGAGATTATGTAAGTAGCTAAGTAATCTTAACGTACGTTAAGCTGCGTACATTACGTACGTTAAGAATGGAATCAGTGGGTCCGAGCTGTGGTGTAACACCCCCAATCCGCTCAGGGATATTACACGCCGTAGAACCTTTCCTCAAGGATCTACCAGGCTGGTAACAACAATCGAACAACTCGACAATGCCTTTAAGGCTAAAAAGACTCAGTAGACCGATTTGGCCTTTCAATAAAAACATACAACTCTAACACATTACATGCCCACGCAGGGGTCGAATACAAAATGCTCCCGCATAACGGGAAAATACTGCAATGAAATAAAATACAACTAAACCTATAGAACATCAACTGGTCATCTTGTGATTTTTATCGTTCATCTTTCATCATCCTTCATGCCGACCCCGTGCTCTGCTCCAAAACCCGAATGCAATACATCCACCCCGAATACTGGGGTTAGCAAACTCCACTGTTTTGCTAGTGCAAATACAAAGTGCAAATACGTGTCATATAATTAAATTTCCACGAATAACAATAACCAGTAATCATTAAAGATTAAAATACCACGAAACGAATACTTCCCGAGGCAGGAATTTGAGTAAAACTTTCCAAATCCGAAAGATCACAAATAACGAGAATGGTTTGCAAAATGGTTTAAAATACCCTCGGGAGTTTTAGTAGAAAACAAATTAGGATTATCAAATCCTTCTCTTTCCAAAATCAACAGTGGTCACACCAAAGGTTTTATTTTCGCAAATAGAAAACCGACAAAATTCACAGGCGAGCCCAACATCACGTGTCCTCAACGGACATAAAATCAACGAAACATAATCACGCACGCGCATCGCCTAGGACCGGGACGCTACCACAGACATCCCACCCGAGGCCTCGAAGGACCCTCCCGAGCTGTCTAGCGAAACAAATCACAACATCTCACGGTTGGATCAATCACTTGTTGCATCCTGGCCACATGATCGCATGCCATGTGCCACCGTAGATTAACTTTGGCGCTCACGGTTGGATCAATCACTTGTTGCATCCTGGCCACATGATCACATGCCATGTGCCACCGTAATTTTCCTTAGGCTCTCACGGTTGGATCAATCGCTTGTTGCATCCTGGCCACATGATCACATGCCATGTGCCACCGTAGGCCCCGCCCACATTCACACAATCACACACATATCACAATGCAACAAAGATATCCAAATAATTCATCCAGAGGCATCAACACTTAGCAAAACACCACGTCAAACCACAACGCACCGAAATGAAATAATATACGTCCACACGCAATACCAAGTGCAACATCAACACCAAACATATCCATAGAGTTCACATAGTCATTCTCAAACCACACCATTCACAAAACACACGCGTTTTGAAAGCAAGCCTTTAACAGGCTGTTTCGAATCTTTTGAAAGTTCAAATCAAACGATCAAATAAACACATAGAGACGATCACTAATTATCATATCCATAAAACAAGAATTATATGGGCAAGGTACTTGCCTCAAATCGCACGCAAGTATTCCACGAACACGGCTCAACCGGAAAGCTTCGGAACGCCCGATGCTAACGAAAAGGAAGATGACAACGAACGAAAGGGTTCAACACGGTTTCTTCGCAAGAAACTCGACCCTAACAATATATAATCCATAAATCAACAATCATACGAGGAAGGATAATCGTAGAACGCCCGAAAACCACTCTATAACATTTTACCGAACACCTTCAAGGCGTCGGTCAAGAACTCGACCCAAATAACGAATCGATACGATCCAACCATGGAATAACAAGGGAAATTATATAATACATCTAAATAATCATCAATCCATCATAATCCTAAGTTAAATCGGATTAATCGGACGAAAACAACCAAAATACCCAAATTCCCCAAAACTAGATTTCTAGAAAATCTGACCTGATTCGGTAGATTGGAGGATGTTATAGGATTGATGATTGATGATATGAACTCCAAAACTTCATGGATTTATTGTCCAACAACATCTAATGACGAATCTCTAAGCCACAGCCGCGGAAGAAATTGAGAGGAATGAGAAAAATGGGTAAAAACCCGACTGCAGGGCCTTAAATAGGCTGACTGCCGGCCGAGTTACGTACGTAACCGGCCAAGGCTTACGTACGTAACCGAGTCACTGCCCCAAATCTGCCGGCCCGTTACGTACGTAACCGGCCAGGGCCTTACGTACGTAACCGGCCTTACGTACGTAATGGCCGAGCACTACCGGCCGTAACTCGGCCAGTGCCGGCCTGGGCCCAGACTGCCCGGCCATGACTCAGCCGGGGCCAACTCCGACGGCCCGAACGACCCCGAAACCCGAACCTGAATACGAATCGAAGATACGGTTACAAAGTACTCGCAAAGACAAATACGAGCACTAATAGAACTCACGATTCCGACTACCCGAAGGCTCGAAATTCGACAACGGAAAGTAATTACCCCAAACTTTTGGAAATTACGAAAATGGCCCAAAACGCCCGAAAATCACGATACGTGATCGAAACACCAAGCCAAAGCTCGCAACATGAATAATAACATTAAATGAACTTACGAGAAAGTCGAAACAACAGTTTCGGACGAGATTAGCAAGAATCGAACTCAAGTGCGGAAAAACCGCTAAAAAGCACGGAACTCAATAAAACGACACCGAAACGAGCTCGGATGACAAAAAGTGCAGAATTAATCATTCTCGGAATGACGAAACGGTCATGAGCGAGTCGTCAAAACGGACTTTCTCCGAAAAAAGAAATTACCAGAAATCGAAAATTGCGGATATTACATTCTACCCTCCTTAAAAGAAGTTTCGTCCCGAAACTTAAAACAAGTAGGGAGAAGCAATATCCCGGAAGGAAAACTCAATGAGATACGCAAGAAACACGTAACTAATGCCCAACGGCGAAACGTTTCAAACAACGCAACGGAATATACGGTGTGAAAACACGCTCCACGACGACCAACACAACGTCGCCGTTAGAGATATAATAGAACCAACAAGTGACAAGCGTCATCAAATGGATAATACAATCAAGCAAATTATCCGAACAATCACAAAACACAACGAACGAAAATCAATACGATTGACCAACCCAACGGTACATCAATCAAAACGTGAGCCAGTCGCTGAACACATACGGAATTCCACCGCTCAAGGGTTGGAAGATCGAAAACGAGACTAATTTTCCGAACTTAAGGAAATTAGGAAGGAGTCTGAACGTTCAACAATCACGAAACGAGATCAACAAAAGCCGAACAATCAAACGATCGAGACAACAAAATTTGAACAATCATGTTCGAATTTCGAAGAACAATAAAATTCAAACAACAACTCCGAGGTTCACATCTCGACTCGAGACAATATATGATCCGGTGAAAACAACAGGATGTGATTCACATAAGATCCATAGGAAAGGGAACAACAATTGAAAAGTCACAACGACAAACGAGTAATTTCGAAACACCACACTCGTTCGATCAATAAAAGCAAGGGATAGGGCAAGCTCAGAAAATGTCAACGAACATAAACGAGTCGACACAGTCGAAAACACAAGTGTTCCAAATCCGATCCACTTCGAATAAAAGAATTAGTAGAACCAAAGGATGTTACTTCCGAACAAGGTTCACAAGAATCGAACCGAACTCGGAAAGTTACAGCGATAACCAGATCGACCCAAAACAAGATCACAGCTCGTTCGAACGATGAAACCAAGTACAATGTCTGTAAAGTATCAACGAACACGAGCGAGCCGATAGACCTGAGAAAGAGGAAAAGCAGGAGTCCAAAAATAATACGGGTATTATATTCGACCCCTTCTAAAAGAAGTGTCGTTCCCGAAACTCACAACACGAAATCAAGGTGACAACACAACAAGCAACTGACAGAAACATCTTTCGAAGGCCTCTCAAAGCCGATTCTGATAACTGTGCTGAAGCGCGAACTCCGAAAGTCTTGGTAGTCAATTTGCAAAACTGAATTCGTTGTCCCTCGAGTCCACACTTGAAATGTGTTACCGACGAGAAGGAAAATTTACACGTGCATGCCCCGGCACATCACGGTTGAAATGCCTCGGCTCGGCACACCGAAAATACAAATGCTAGATACAATGGGGCATAACGTCGCAAAACAACATAGCGGAGATGCCAACTCAGCACAACAAGGAATCATAATACATATCATATACAATGATTATCACCGTAAAATAATACGCACAAACACTACAGCAACGACGGTATCGTTCGGCGATTACAACGGCTTAAACAATAGCCAGCACACAACCATAAACATCATGAAAGGATCACCAATGTGCATAAACGCATAAAATTCCATGCTTTAACAGCTCACACAGGTGCGATAACACGCAAGCCACCACGAAATGACAACATTAAAGATCGTCATCACATCTCCCACAAGGGCTAACAAAATATATGCGTGGTGAACGACTCGACGCTCACGCCACCAATTCAATCACAATTCGGGGTTAACACCGTAATGAAAGTTCGAAAACCATACACGCATTTCCGGTCCGCGAATAGGAATGATAGGTTTTAAAAACGAAAACCACCTTTTGCAAACAGTTTGGAAACAACAGTTGATCTTGAGTATCATTTTACAAAAAGTAGTACAAACACCATTATCGAGACTTTGAAAATCATGTTGCGTTTGAACAAAAATGAGGACACCTTTCTTTTAGTGAAAAACTTTCAAAAATATTCGACCCTTGGGTCTAAGCAACTGCATTTGAAAATATCTCAAAATATTTTTGGTCCTCAACCGGAAATTTTTTGAAATGTATTGCGGCATTAGAAAACATCTTGAAAACACCGCAAGAAAATAATTCGTTTTAAAAGTACGTCTCGAATTTTAGTTTTCTAAGATACTCACGGTTTTCAAAAATAATTCAATGGGCTAGAATGCCCAAAAAGTTTAAGTACTTACACGGAACATTATAGCGCCGTGTGTCCGCTACGGAACCAAAGAGCTAAAAACCATTTACAAAAGCGCCAAAAAGGCCAATGACGGTAATATTTCAAAAACTCACAGAAGCCATTTAGAAAATAATAAATACCGTCATAAGAATTTCGCCAAAACGATCAAGGCCGTAATGCCAAAAACTCGGTTAAGGAATCGGTTTTCGAAATAAAACTCAGTCGGTAAAATACCGAAAGCTATTACAAAAGAACTCACGCAGCGGATAAAAGAAATAAAGTCAAACATGCACAAGACAGCAACACTACTCCTCACATGAACGAAAAATGGGAGTCAAATAATCACATATCACGAAATCAAAATCCATAAGAGGATTTCGTCAATTAACTCATAATCATAAAAATAGCTCGTGTCACACGAGGCACAACACAAAGAAGGGAGGCTTACATCCACAGGTCGCACGAAGATGATGATCGCCCACAATACTAATCACGACCAACAAACTCAGACAACGCGTCGCGACACGACTCAGTCAGACAAAATCCGACGAGACAAAACTCAATAGAGACCACTGTCCCGACAGCCTAGGTTTCCACAACCTAAGCTCCGATACCATTTATGTAACACCCCCAATCCGCTCAGGGATATTACACGCCGTAGAACCTTTCCTCAAGGATCTACCAGGCTGGTAACAACAATCGAACAACTCGACAATGCCTTTAAGGCTAAAACGACTCAGTAGACCGATTTGGCCTTTCAATAAAAACATACAACTCTAACACATTACATGCCCACGCAGGGGTCGAATACAAAATGCTCCGCACAACGGGAAAAAATACTGCGGCGGAAATAAAATACAACTAAACCAATATGACATCAACGGGTCCTCGTGTGATTAGTATCGTTCATCTTTCATCATCCTTCATGCCGACCCCGTGCTCGCTCCAAAACCCGAATGCAATCAGACATCCACCCCGAATACTCGGGGGTTAGCAAAACTCCACTGTTTTGCTAGTGCAAATACAAAGTGCAAATACGAGCCATATAATTCAAGTTCCACGAATAACAATAACCAGGAATCCTTAAAGATTAAAATACCACGAAACGAATACTTCCCGAGGCAGGAATTTGAGTAAAACTTTCCAAATCCGAAAGATCACAAATAACGAGAATGGTTTGCAAAATGGTTTAAAATACCCTCGGGAGTTTTAATAGAAAACAAATTAGGATTATCAAATCCTTCTCTTTCCAAAATCAACAGGGTCACAGCCCAAAGGTTTTATTTTCGCAAATAGAAAACCGACAAAAATTCACAGGGCCAGAGCCCAACATCACGTGTCCTCAACGGACATAAAATCAACGAAACATAATCACGCACGCGCATCGCCTAGGACCGGGACGCTACCACAGACATCCCACCCGAGGCCTCGAAGGACCCTCCCGAGCTGGCTAGCGAAACAAATCACAACATCTCACGGTTGGATCAATCACTTATTGCATCCTGGCCACATGATCGCATGCCATGTGCCACCGTAGATTAACTTTGGCGCTCACAATTGGATCAATCACTTGTTGCATCCTGGCCACATGATCACATGCCATGTGCCACCGTAGTTTTCCTTAGGCTCTCACGGTTGGATCAATCGCTTGTTGCATCCTGGCCACATGATCACATGCCATGTGCCACCGTAGGCCCCGCCCACATTCACACAATCACACACATATCACAATGCAACAAAGATATCCAAATAATTCATCCAGAGGCATCAACACTTAGCAAAACACCACGTCAAACCACAACGCACCGAAATGAAATAATATACGTCCACACGCAATACCAAGTGCAACATCAACACCAAACATATCCATAGAGTTCACATAGTCATTCTCAAACCACACCATTCACAAAACACACGCGTTTTGAAAGCAAGCCTTTAACAGGGCTAAGCCGAATCTTTTGAAAGTTAAAATCAAACGATCAAATAAACACATAGAGACGATCACTAATTATCATATCCATAAAACAAGAATTATATGGACAAGGTACTTGCCTAGAAATCGGCACGCAAGTATTCCGACGAACACGGCTCAACCGAAAAGCTTCGGAACGCCCGACGCTAACGAAAAGGAAGATGACAACGAACGGAAGGGTTCAACACGGTTTCTTCGCAAGAAAGTCGACCCTAACAATATATAATCCATAAATCAACAATCATACGAGGAAGGATAATCATAGAACGCCCGAAAACCCCTCTATAACATTTTACCGGACACCTTCAGGGCGTCGGTCAAGAACTCGACCCAAATAACGAATCGATACGATCCAACCATGCATGGAATAACAAGGGAAATGATATAATACATCTAAATAATCATCAATCCATCATAATCCTAAGTTAAATCGGATTAATCGGACGAAAACAACCAAAATACCCAAATTCCCCAAAACTAGATTTCTAGAAAATCTGACCTGATTCGGTAGATTGGAGGATGTTATAAGATTGATGATTGATGATATGAACTCCAAAACTTCATGGATTTATTGTCCAACAACATCTAATGACGAATCTCTAAGCCACAGCCGCGGAAGAAATTGAGAGGAATGAGAAAAATGGGTAAAAACCCGACTGCAGGGCCTTAAATAAGTGATGCCGGCCGAAAGTTACGACGTAATCGCCAAGGCTTACGACGTAACCGAGTCATCGCCCCAATCTGCCGGCCCGTTACGTCGTAATCGGCCGGGGCCTTACGTGCGTAACCGGCCTTACGTGCGTAATGGCCGAGCACTACCGGCCGTAACTCGGCCGGTCTGGCCCCAGGCCTGATCGCCGGCCATGACTCAGCCGGGGCCAACTCCGACGGCCCGAACGACCCCGAAACCCGAACCTGAATACGAATCGAATATACGGTTACGAAGTACTCGCAAAGACGAATCCGAGCACTAATAGAACTCACGATTCTGACTACCTGAAGGCTCGAAATTCGACAACGGAAAGTAATTACCCCAAACTTTGGGAAATTACGAAAATGGCCCAAAACGCCCGAAAATCACGATACGTGATCGAAACACCAAGCCAAAGCTCGCAACATGAATAATAACATTAAATGAACTTACGAGAAAGTCGAAACAACAGCTTTGACGAGATTCGCAAGAATCGAACTCAAGTGCGGAAAAACCGCTAAAAAGCACGGAACTCAACAAAACGACACCGAAACGAGCTCGGATGACAAAAAGTGCAGAATTAATCATTCTCGGAATGACGAAATGGTCATGAGAGAGTCGTCAAAACGGACTTTCTCCGGAAAAAAAATTACCGAAAATCGAAAATTGCGGATATTACATGTGGTCGGCAGGTGGGCCCGGTGTCGGCTGCTTTCGGCGCAGGATGTGGACAGGCAAGTCAACCCCGGCATTACGTACGCTATGCATGGCATATTACGTACGTAATATGGGTTGATACTGTAGCAAGTCAACCGCTACATTACGTACGCTACGGTGATGGTATTACGTACGTAACACAAGGTGCAAAATAGTACAGATTACCCTGGATGACTATTACGTATGCTATATAGGACATATAGCGTACGTTAAAGGCCTTACGTACGTTAACTTTGGGACTTAACGTACGTAACGAGATGCACAGTTTATAAATTAAGAACGGGACTTTCATTTCCTCACGAAAGGAAACACATTTCCTCCTCCCCAGCTCGTCCCTCTCCACTCTCAAACCCATCTCAGACCCTCATACCCTTGTTAAGACTTTGATAAGGATGATCGGAAGCTTGAAACTTGGAGTTCTTGGAGTTTTGGAAGTGTTTGATTGTGTTATTCATCTTCAAAAGGTATGTTGATGAACTCTACTCCTTGAATTCGGATTTTGATGTTAGTGTTGATGTTCTTCTTCGTATGAAGATGATTATGGTATTGTTGTTACGATTTTTGAGGATATATGAACTATATGTTGAAAGGAAGATGATGATATGTTGGTTTTTGTCTTGAAAATGTTGACTATGATTATAGAATCATGTTGTTCTTGGTGATCTTGGTAGTATTGCTTCGATTCTTGATGTTAGGAGGATCGTATGTTGGAGAATATGATGATACATGCCTTGGAGTATGGATTAGATGATGGTTAGATGTTAGAACACATTGAATTACGTCGTTTTGTTGGCTTCAAACGTGATTATGGATTAATTCATGTTCTTGAAGAATTCTTGAATGATATATGTCCGTGAATTGGAAGGATTACGATTAATTTTGGTATATGATTATTCATGATGATAGCCGTAATTGTATTCCTATGAATTTGCACGAATGAGCCGTGTAAATCCAAATTTAAGATTGAAGTCGGAACCAAGAATGTTGTAGACGTTGATAGAACTATTGATTATCGAAGTTCGGCTTGTATTCGTATTGATAAGAGTTGATATGGTTTGATTTCGTACGATCGAGATACCGTTGAGTTTGATTGGTTGATTATACCGGTTGTTGATTGTTATCGAACGTATCGTTGATTGATTATTGTATTAGGTTGCATTAGATGATCGTTGATATTAACCGTTGTGCTGTGGTGAGTCGTGTAACACCCCCAAAACCATATGGGAATATTACACGCCGTAGACCCTTTCCACAAGGATCTACCAGGCTAAACATCCATAAACAACCAAATACTTGCCCGACCAGGGTCAAATAATAATATAATATAGACCGTTATGGTCACTTACACGTGAATACACAGACCGATGAGGTCACACAACCCAATCAACAAAAGTGACTTAAACGACATTACCCACACAGGGGTCGAAATACAATACAGCGGAAGAATGAAATCAACTCTGACAACACAACAAAAATCAAACAACTCTCAACTCATGATTAGTATCGCAGCTCGTCATCCTCTTGTGCCAATCCT
This sequence comes from Orobanche coerulescens, assembly GCA_033398695.1. Lineage (NCBI taxonomy): Eukaryota > Viridiplantae > Streptophyta > Magnoliopsida > Lamiales > Orobanchaceae > Orobanche > Orobanche coerulescens. Next base: position 80,212,338 of record CM065804.1, on the reverse strand, counting down.
GTGACTGCTCCCCTAAATCTGCATCTACCTGGACGCAAAACAGACATCCACCCCCCGATTACTCGGGGGTTAGTAAAACTCCACTGTTTTACTAGTGCAAGTATCAAATCATACGAAATATAACAAGCAAGTAATAATCGTGAATCAAATATAACAATCAAGTATCAAAATATCCCCGGGAGGTTTTCACAAGGAAAGATAAGCTATGAAGCATTCGAAAATAAGATTATCATCTCGGGAATTTTTAGAATTTCAAAACCTTTCGAAAATCTTAGGGTCTTAACCCAAATCTCCAATTGTATTTCAACAATTTACAGCACAAAAACATTTCCATAAATCTCGTGGGGCTTGGCCCAACATTCTTTTCTTAAAACTTTCTTACAAAAAGTTTTATTTACAAAACATGATTCGTGACACCGTGATCCCCTGTCACGTGTCTCCGTAGGTTCAACAACCCGCACGGACTTAACCAATCACAACAATCACAACAATCAATCATGCTCATGACTCCGTGATCGCTTGCCACGAGTCTCCGTAGGTTCAACAACCCACACGGATTGAGCCAACACAACAATCACAACAATCAATCATGCACATGACTCCGTGATCGCTTGCCACGAGTCTCCGTAGGTTCAACAACCCACACGGATTGAGCAAACATAACAATCACAAAAACCAGTCCCGACCCCGTGAACGTGTGTCACGTGTCACCGTAGGTTCCGTCGAACCCGCACGGTTGGACGTACTGTGTCCTGATTCAATGGACCTGTGCCATGAATCATCGTAGGCCTCGTCAGACCCGCACGATTGGACCTCAGCACCACACACTAAGTTCTGATCCCATGGACCTGTGCCATGAATCCTCGTAGGCCCCGTCGAACCCGCACGAGTGAACTTAGCGTTCCAGCACATCACATTCACATTCACATTACATACAACAATGAGCACAGTTAGTCAATCGCGTTGATCACCACAAAATCGTACGTCACACGCACATAACACAATCTCAACACTCTCAACAACTATCATCAATCAACGACGCACAACCAACATAACACACGTTCGGTACACAATGCATTCCACAGCGGATAACACGTATACCAATATAACAGTAATATCACAAAGCCTTCAAATTTCGGAAAACACAAACAACTCAAACGGAACATATTTACGAAGGCAATAAAAATCATCATAAATCTCATACGTGATTACTAGTCGCAAGATACAAGTCGTATAATAAGATACTTGCCTTACTAACCGCTACCGAACGCTCCGAAGAACACGGTTCGACCGGGAAGCTCGGATCCCGAAGAAGACAACGAACGGAAGGGTTCCGACTCGAGTTCTTCACAAGAATTTCGTCCCTAAGTCATACCAATGATAAATAAACAATCGTACGATGGATAATAATCATACAACGCCCAATTCCCCCCTCTAAGACCTTTTGTCGGACACCTTCAAGGCGTCGACTAAGAACTCGACCAAAACAACGAATCGATACGATCCAACCATGGAATAACAAGGGAAATGATATAATACATCTAAATAATCATCAATCCATCATAATCCTAAGTTAAATCGGATTAAACGGACGAAATCAACCAAAATACCCAAATTCCCCAAAACTAGATTTCTAGAAAATCGAACCTAATTCGCTCGATCAAAGGATGTTATAGGACTGACAATTGATGATATTAACTCCAAGACTTCATGTATTTAACACCTGACAACATCCCTCCATGAGTATCAAAGCTCCAGCCGCGGAAGTGGATGAAACTAGTGAGAAAATGGCTGAAGAAAACGTCTGCTGGCCTTAAATAGGCCGACTGCCGGCCACATAACGTACGTAATCGGCCGGGCCTTACGTACGTAACCGGCCATGGCCGAGACACTGCCCAAAAATGCCGGCATTGTTACGTACGTAACCGGCCAAGGCTTACGTACGAATCGCCTTACGACGTAACTTCCGATCACTCTGGACGTAACTCGGCGGTGCGGCTGGGCCTGCATCGCCGGCCATGACTCGGCCGGGGCCAACTCCGACGGCCCGAACGACCCCGAAACCCGAACCCGAACCTGAATACGACTCGGCCATGGTTTCTTGATTGTGAGCTTGATTGGATGCTATGTTTTGTTGTCAGCTCCTTATGGGTATCGGTAATGGGTTCATTCGGCAAAGTCGAATGTTGGTTAAGAATGAGCATCATTGGTTTTTGGAAATTCTTTTGAATTCGAAACCATGTTCTGGTATGATCATGTCTGCTGCTAGTGATTTGTTTCCTACGTGCCTATCGGGGCAATGCTTGGGTGTGAGTTGTTGTTTGCTGTCATGATGCACATATTATGTCTCGTGATGGCTTATAATTCCTTGTGTTCGGGCATTGTATACGTATGGTGCGTGAGTGGTGATTGGTTTATATGAGTACGTTGGATCCTTGCTCGAGCAACGACGCTGTGTCATACAGGCCTCTTCAGTTATTGGCTCAAGCATGTCTTGGTTGTTGTTGGTTTCCTATGTTGAGTACCTATCTTAAAGGCATTTGAATGATTGAAGTGTCAAGTTTTTCGCCTTGTGCTGCTCCCCTTTTGTGGATGCGGTGTTGGGTGAACCACAAACCACCTGCTGTGTTCCACGTTTAATGCCCCAATAAGTTAAAAATATTGTTGTCCAGCAGGTGAAAAGTGTAATTTGCCTCAGGGATGGAAATTATTAAACCTGCTTCCTCTTCTTCTGAGATGAATGCTGGAGTGAGGAGAGGAACGATCTGGGTCTCCAGGCTGCCCGGAGAAGGCTGGTCCTCCAGGTGAATAGGTGACCTGGCTGCAGGACTGGGAAATTGTTATGGCTGCTCCTCTTGGCTGAAGATTAAGGCGGTCGACCAGCCGGAGAAGCTAAAGCTCACTGCCAAGAGGGGCGAAATTAAAAAGGTGTATCGGTATGTGTTGGACATCACCAACAAAATCGTCATGGGCATGGCCGGAAGCTATATATCCGAAAATTTGAAGCTGAGCAAAAAACAACATCGGTGCGAATTAAATCTCAAGCAATCAAAGCAATCGAAAAGCGAACTATAGCATCGTGAAAAGAGCAGTTCTCAAAAGTTCATACTTGAAGAAGCTCTTAGTTGGAGAAGACAAAAACTCGTGTCTTTAATCCTGAGTTCGGGGTACTTCACTAGTTGAAGTTCGAGACTGTAAAGGCATCCAAGGATCGCGGATCAAGAGGTGCAAGGCAGTCAAGGGTGTTTCAACGGCAAGGATTTCCACTGGTTGGAAGCTGCTGTAATTTGGTTCTTCCTTACATTTTTGCCAAGTAATAAACATTTGAATTACATTAATGACATCATCAAAATCTAACAAGTATTCCTAATAGAGACTATGTCATAGAGTAGTATACTTAAAAGCATGCTTTCAGTATAAGTGGGAGATTGTTAGGGTTGTATATTTCAAAGCATACTTTATGCTTGTATTACCTTATTTCCCTGTAACTACCCATGAGAATATTAATTACACATAATCACATGTTTTGCATATTTATTTACGTTATGGTCATGCAGATGAAATATCTAATTATTTTATATTGTAAATATTGTGGTGTGTTGGTGTCACATGGAAGATCACAATATCGGTGGCTTATAAAATAATACAATAATTCACAACCTATATAATTCAAGACAAATTATGTGAAAGGTTGTAATGTATACTTGAGATTAGTTGGTCTTGACTATTAGCATGCATTAGCGTATTTTCACACACTGAACTGGATCGAAGTGAGATAGTATCTTGTGTACTGACTGTAAGAAGAACGTAAATCTTGGTTAATTATTATTTCTTAATTCTAAGTATATAATATTTAATTGTGTATTTATAATATTTATTGCTTTGATTTACCATGGGTGAGAGTCCCAAGGATTGACTCAATAAGGTTCGTATCTTGGGCAATAATATTATTTATATGACAATTGTTATTATTACTTGAAATCGTGTCCCGACTCATACGGATTGATGATGTCCCCTTGAGGATCTCGATAATGATTATTATATTAAACCTTGCAGGTGGATTTAATTCCGATATAATAATAATGTTCGAGTGGTACTACTCTTGGATAAGATATTAATTAATTAAAGCTGTCAGTAGCTTAAATTAATTAATGGACTTTCGATATCTTAAACACGAGAAATAATACATTTAAATAACAAGCCCGATTTCTAAATTGGGATTTGGGTAGGAAGTGCAATATTAAATCTTTAGTGGACTGAGTTGATATTTAATAGACTCAATATATTAGGAAAGGCCTAATATGTAAATTTAAGGTCTATTAGGAGTCCTTTCCTTAATCCTCCTTAAGATCCCTAGAGTAGTCGAAAAGCCTATAAATAGGACATAATGAGGGGTTTGGCCGTGGCATTAATTACACACCTGTTAGAATAAATATTTCTGTTTTGATAATCGCCATCGTACAATAAAGAAGTCTTTAGAAGTCAAAATATCGCTAAGTATGGAAGCTGTTAGGAAGCTCCATATGGCCCATCTATACAGCAAGAGATCTTCTATAGAGTCCAATCATACAGAGCCTACATCTTCATACAACAGAAGCTAAGTACGTTGGATACAACAGTTTGGCTGTAGGTGTTTTACTTAGGAAAAGTTAAACACATCCAACAGGACTGAAGAATAGCTTTAAACGGTTGTGAAATAAACATTGTCTATTCATAAAGTATTCAATGTTAAAGCAACATTTATTGCTGAGAGGACCTCATATAATGCGGCCGAAATATTTCTGTTTTGATAATCGCCATCGTACAACAAAGAAGTCTTTAGAAGTCAAAATATCGCTAAGTATGGAAGCTGTTAGGAAGCTCCGTACGGCCCATCTATACAGCAAGAGATCTTCTATAGAGTCCAATCCTACAGAGCCTATATCTTCATACAACAGAAGCTAAGTACGTTGGATACAACAGTTTGGATGTAGGTGTTTTACTTAGGAAAAGTTAAACACATCCAACAGGACTGAAGAATAGCTTTAAACGGTTGTGAAATAAACATTGTCTATTCATAAAGTATTCACAGTTAAAGCAGCATTTATTGCTGATAGGACCTCATTTAATGCGGCCGAAAGAGAACAGTCTTAACACGCTGAAGAGCATTTAATGAAAAATTAAAAAGAATGTCTGAAGCATTAAATCCGAGCTGCCTTTAATTCAAACATTCTGCAGCCGCCAATCAGAGACGTCTAAATCTCACCAACCGGCCAACGACTATATTTATAACGGCTCTATTTCCAAGGTTATAAATAGCCCCAAGCAAGAGGACATTGCTATTTTTATGAACATACTCTCGCGCATACATCTCACAGATAGCTCTGACATTTAAGCTATTAAAGAGCAGTATATTTCATGAGTGTACAACAATATCTAAACGAAGAAATATACTAAGTCCTCAATACAAACAACAAAACATACAACAAATGCTCGTCAAAGTATATAGCTGCTCTTTGGAATCATTATACCTTCTTTACCGTTGAGATCAACCTTAGCCTTATGTGGACTAAGTCCTTGCGTATTCCAGCATGTTTCATAAGAATATCATTGAAGATGAAGCTTCGATCTGTGTGAGAAGAAGAAAGTTGAAATACCTGAGCTAATTTGTGTGAACGACCAAAGTAGTGGTCCCTGTATCATTCAGTGTGAACAATACAGAAATAGGTTTAGTTAAATTCACGTAGTTGTATACGTAATGTGGAGGAACAGTGGACATATAGGGGTTTACCTCAAACCACTTAATTATGTGTGTTATTTAATTTTCGTTCTTAGTGTTTTCATTCATAACTATGATTTATAGTATACAATGTGAAAACCCTGTACGCACTAAGCAAACAAGAGAGTACCTAGTTGCTGTACTTACATCAACTCACTATCAGACTTCCCCTAGGCAATTAACTTCAAAAATCATATAGTTACTGTAATTTTACCTTCTAAGCTGTTTACTGTATGCTTTGTGGCCAACAAGTGGTATCAGAGAGCTTGATTCTAAAAAGAATCAGTCGATTTTTAACTTAATCAGATCCACAAATCACTAGCTTTTGTAAACTTTGTTTTATACTTTCATCATCCGATGTATAAGATGGACTCCTATATGATAAATAAGGTTCTTTTGTTCTTCATTAATGAATTTGATGACTGTAGAATTAGGATGGAAGATCATCTTGCAGCCATGCACGAAGAAATGATTTATGTCATCCAGGGAGGACCTATTGAGATTTTGAAGGTCAACATATCCCAAAAAATGGAAGGGCAGCCCTATGCCGAGATGCTCGAGAAAGAGTGCGATCAGTGGACGACTGATGAGCACAAGCATGCTAACCTAGACAACGTCGCCAAGAATGCACTATTTGTCACTCTCAACAAAGGCACATTCTCCAAGGTAAAGAGCTGTCAGACAGCTAAGCAAATCTGGGAGAAAGTCAAGCTTATCTGTGAGAGTACTGAGCTCTCAAAAGAAAATAAATTTTCTAAACTTACTGAGCAGTTTGAGTTTTTCGAAATGAAGCCTACAGAAACTCTCAAGGATCTTGACCTCAGATTTACCGGCATTGTCGGTGAACTTGAATCATTGGGTAAAGTGTATACCTAAAAGAAGAAAAATTTGAAAATATTTTGATCACTTCCTGCCCGATGGGACATAAAAACCATAGCTATGCGTGTGTCCTGTAATTTAAATGATATCTCTACCTTTGATCTCTTTTCTGACCTAAAGGCATTTGAATATGGATTATACAGGAGAGAGAAATTAGAAGAGTCACCTGCTAAGACTACAACACTGGCTATTGTATCTGACAGGAGACATAGTTCAGCACCCAGCACATCCAAATCGGCACATAAGACAATAGACAACGATAATTACATCCTGTCGAAATGGCCATGCTCATGCACAAGTTTAAAAAATTCATCAAACAGTCTGGAAAGACTCTATATAGTGTAATACCCGAGATTTTCATTCCAATTTTGTTAAATTTTTCTTTGGTCGAACGAACCGTTGTTGTCCGCGTCTTTGGAATCGCATGCTTATATTGTGATACATTGAGATTCGTAGCTTGTTCGTTATTGTTTTGGATCATAGCCGGTGCGTTCGCGTGATCGAGATGTCGTGGATTATCGAGACGGATGGTCGGGTGTGAGCTGAATCGAGTTACGGTCGTAAGGCCTGGCCTATTACGACCCTAAGGCTTCCGGACACCTGGGCCTGGGATACTCGATTACTGCCATAAGGCCTATCCGGTTACGGACGTAAGGCTTGTTACGGCCTCTAGGCACTGGCCGGTTACGGCCGTAAGGGTTTGATAGATTTCGTCCAGTGGCCTGGGATGCTCGGCTACGGCCGTAAGGCTATGCCGATTACGGCCGTAAGGGTGATCGTTGCGTATGCAAAGTGTTCGGCCATTACGTACGCTAACGCGCGTTGACCGAGTTACGGCTGTAAGGCACTGTCGGCTACGGCCGTAACCTTGTCGGCTATTTATAGGCCTGGTTCAGCTAGACCTCATTTTCTTACGTTTTCTTCACCTGTTGGTGGCTTCGGACGGGAGTGATCGGTAGGAGGAGTTCTTGGCCAATTGTACTCATTTCGAAGGCATTTTGGAAGGCCTTTGTCGATTAGAACAACATCTAATCCTTGTTCTTCGCCAGATCGAGGTATTTCTTCCTTAGAACCTTGATTGTATGATTTTGGGGGGTTTCTTCGTGATTCTTTGATTTAATCCGTGGTTTATGAATTGGTTATGGTATTCTTGTTGTCTTGGCCATGAAATTTGGATTTTGTAACTCGTTTATCGATTTTTACCAACCCGGAACATTGATTTCCGATTTCCATGAAGAACCCTCGGATCCTTGTTGTTTTTCTGGTTGATTCGGATTCCGTTTAGCGTTATTTATTCATGGTGATGTTATTTTCATAGCATTCGTGAGGTTGCTGAGTTCTTGGTCGTTGTTGGAAGTTCTAGGGATAACCGACCACGTCCGTTCGTGGTTCCGTTGCTTGTGGTATCGAGGCAAGTATCTTGCCCATACGTTTCATGTTTCGTAGGTATAATTGTTGATAAACAATTTTATGCGAAATCCGTATGTTTAATGAATGTTAAAAAGGATCGGTATATTCTCGATAAATGTTGTCTTCCAACAATAACTCGTATGCGTCGTGAATATATGTGTTATCGGACAATGTGTATTAGTTTTGCGTATGTGGAAAGATATTATGATCACGTTAAGTGAATATGATAGACCGTAATCAATTGCCGGTGATGATGTGTTGTTATGTATGTTTGTTCGGTAAAAACATGACGTTGTGTGATATTGGTTATTCTCCTTTGTAAGGAGGTGTGATCCTTAGTGTTGTTTGGTATTGGTGATTGATTGTCGTTGCGAATGAATTTTCATAAGTAATGTGCCTCCGGGTAAGATTGATGAATCTCTGCGATTCATACTTCTTAGTATGGGTCGGGAGTGACTGTAGGGTTATCCAATCCGGGTATGTCTTGCGGGGACTCCGAGGTTCGGGGCTTGCTAGCCCGATGCCGGGATATCCGGGTATGTCTTGCGGGGACTCCGAGGTTCGTGGCTTGTTAGCGCGATGCCGGGATAACTTATGGTTGTGGTTTGGAATGGTTATATGACTGTTGTCACGAGGACATGTGATTTCCTATGGTTGTGGTTAGGAATGGTTATGGTTTCCTATTGGGTTATTCACTCGGGTATGTTCTGCGGGAGCATCTGAGGTTCGTGGCTTGTTAGCACGGGACGCGAATAATCCTTAGGAATATGTGTTCGATGATTTGGGTCGTGGACCCTATGGTTTATGATTCGGGTCGTGGACCCTATGTTTCGTGATTTGGGTCTTGGACCCCGTGTTTTGTGAATTGGGTTGTGAACCCGTGTTTTATTATCGGAATTGTATTTTGGGAAAAATGATTTTTGGGCCGCGTCCCCAAGCGTTTTCGAAAGACTTAAGAATCTTTAATCCCAAATGTTTTCAAAACTCCCGAGATCGTAAAATGTTTTATAAGATGTATATTGGGTTTATTCCCACCTTTCTCGATTTGAACAGTTTTGATCAAATGATCTATCTCGGGAAGTATGTTCATGATTATTATATTCTTGGAGTATGTTGTGTATGGCTCGTATTCGTATTTTATACTTGCACTAGCAGAACAGTGGAGTTTTGCTAACCCCTGAGTGTTCGGGGGGTGGATATCTGTATTGCGTCCAGGTACTTGCAGGTTGCTGGGGAGCGAATCACAGGATCAATACGAAGGATGATGGAATACGATGATACTAATCACATGAAGACTAATTATAGAGTATTTTGGATAGTCCTATTGGTTATTTCTCCGATGTGTTATCATCCCGATATAGGGGAGCGTTAATGTATTCCAGCCCTTGCATGGGTATGACTTGTGGGAAAGAATCTTGTATGTAATGATGTGTGTGTTGTGATGAAAGACCAAATCGGTTTAATAGTCCTTTACGAAGCCATGTCGGCATGTGAAGTGATGCATTGTTTTGTAATTTATCCTGGTAGATCCTCACAGAGAGGGTCTGCGGCGCTGTAATATTCCCGAGTGGTTTGGGGGTGTTACAGAATATGGTATCAGAGCTTAGGTTGCAGAAACCTAGGTTGTCGGGTCGAGTTGTGTATTGTCTTGTCTTGTTAGATTTTGTCTGACAGAGTAGTGTCGCGACGCGTCGTCTGAGTTGTCGGTCGTGATTAGTATCGAGGTGCAACCATCATCTTCATGCGATCTGTGGATCTAAGTCTCCCTACTTTGTTGTGTTTCGTGTTATACGAGCTTATGTGATTTTGTGTTATTATGTGGAGTTTAAACGTGCCTCGAGAATACGTACTCCATACTTGTTTGATTCTCGTATCGTGCTGGAATGAAGAGTAGTATCGGTATGTATATATATATACATCTTTGTGTGGAATCGTTTTTACAGGAGTAATGTTTTGGATTGGTTACTCAATGAAACTTTATCAATGTGGTATTTTAAGCTTCAAATGTTTTGGGAAAGTCACGTAAATTTCATTTACAAAACATCATTCGAGGGAGAAAGGTTTGATTTTCGTATGATAACCTCGAGATCGAAAGTTTTGAGAATTCAAACTACATATATTTTATTTTCATCTTGCATTGAAAATTTTCAAAATTTAATTTTTAAATACTCAAACGAGGTCTATCAAAAGTTTACTTGATACGTGACTTTCGCTTTCAACTATTCGGTTTCATGAATTTCGGTTAAAAGGTATGTAATGAGGATGTTATTATTCTGGCTATAATGCTCAGAGTGGTGATTAAGTTAATGGTGTGAATGCTGAGTCGTTCGGTGTGGTCTCGTCGAGATAGTTCTCTTGATCGGGAAGTGGAGACTCGATTCGTAATGTTATTTAACCTCAGATGGTTATTTGTGCAATGTCATAATCATGTGAACTATCGGCGTTTGGATCCGAATATGGTTGTTTATTTGTGACCTTCAACTTTTGATATTATTTGGTATGTGTTCATAAATGTGTTGTTGAATTGAAACAGTTAGTGCACAGCAGGCGTGAAGCTAACACGCGCTAACGTGGCACGGCTAGCGCACATTAAGTTCATGTGGTAACACGTCTGATCAGTCTAGAGGGAAGTTTCAAATTGCATTTTTGCCGTTGGGTCTATCTTTTGCGATTGTTAGACTGACCGTTTGTGATCGTATTCTTATCCGTTGTGCGAGTATGTTTCAAAATGACTTTTCGGTATTTTGCCAAACTGTGTATATTCTAAAATGACCTTTTGGGTATCTTGTAAATTTGAGTTATTCCGTTAACCCCTTTTTCCTAACTTTTTTGTCGGTACGTTTAAGGGGTGACTTAAGGTACATTTTGAAAACTATCGAGTTTTGGCTTCGCCTTGCAATTTCAAATGGTATTTTATGACGGTATTTGGTATTTGCAAACTGACTTTTGGTGAGTATTTGGAAAGCATTACCATCAGTGTCCTTTTGGCATTTCTGAACATTTTTTTGAAAATGGTTTTTCAACTTGGTGGGTTCCGGCGCGGGATCCGTACAGAAGGTGGTTTTGATATAATGAATGACTTTGATTTCATTGCATTTATAGTTCATATAGTAAAGATATTTTATATGTAAATTGTCGGGATAATGGTTTGTGTATTGTGTTCTAGTTTGAATTAAATCATAATGTATATATGATTAATTGTGTTTGATCGAGACGGAGATGTGTGATGTCTTTGGTATGTGTTATGATTTTCATTGCGATAGGTTGTTGCTTGTTAGTATGCCGAGGGGCAGAGGTTGTAGTCGTAATCGTGGTGCCGATGACCACGGGGATCAGATGCGAATCAAGGGAACGTTGCCAGGAATGATATTGGTATTGGTGTTGCTACTATACTGTAACAAGTAGCAACATAGATGACTCATTTGACCCAGGCAGTTCAACGCAACACTGACGCGACTCAGAACGTCGGTGTAAATCAATGGCTTCACAAAGTAATTCGTATGAATCCCCCTCGATTCTACGGTGTTGCGGATGCGTTGGGCTGGGATGGTTGGTTTTTCTAGTTGGGAAAGATATTCGAGGCTGTCGATTGTCCTAAAGAGCGGAAGGTACCTATTGCTCAGTACCTTCTTGACAAAGATGCCGCTAATTGGTGGGAAGCTGTTAAGCCTCGTGATCGTGACATCACGTGGGCGGAATTCCAGGCATTTATCGAAGCTGAATTCTGTCTAAAACCGATTAGAGAGCAGAGGATTCGTGAATTTTATTTTGCAGAACTGCGAGATATATCGATGTCGCAGGCTATCATCGATTATAGCAAATATCTCAGTTATGAGTGAGATCGGGTGAAAACCGAGGAAGAGAGAATCCTTCACTTTGACAGACGGATGAAGCCGGAGATTCTCTTGTATATGTCGGGATTCGCTTGCACTTCGTTGAGGGACTATCAAGATCGAGCCTTAGCTCGTGAACTAGCTTCGTTATCGTCGGAGCGTGTGCCCGAGTCGAAAAAGTAGAGGAAGTCCGATGACCATGTGGACAGTGCAGGAGTTGGTGTTTCTAGTTTGCAACGTCGTAGTCTTTCCGCTGTGAAGCTCCATCGCTCGATGCGCGGGGCTGAGAGTTCCAAATCGTCTACTTTGACTCCTGGTAAAACCAGGAGGTGTTTTAACTGCAATATGTCGGGACATGTTCATGCACATTGTCCTTCTCCACGAGTAACGTGTTACAATTGCGGGCTCGAGGGACACCAGATTCAGTTTTGCGAGTTGGTCACTGAGCCTTCCGAGGCACGGACTTGAGCAATGATATCAGACCCGACTCCGAGGAGTCCCTGAGGGGCGTGGTCTATCAGTTGTATGTTATGTTATTTCCTTACCTTGTTGTTTCGAATTTCGGAGATTAAGTTCTTTTATTCGAAGTGGATCAGATTTTGAACTTCTATATTTTCGACTCTATCAACTCGTTTATGTTTGTTGACATTTTCTGAACTTGTCCTGCCCCTTACTTTTGTTGATCGAACGAATATAGTATTGTTTCGGAATAGCTCGTTGTCGTTGTGAATTTTCAATTGCTATTCCATTTCTTGTGGATCTTATGTGAAAGCACATCTTGTTGTTTTCACCGGATCATGTATGGTCTCGAGTCGAGATGTGAACTTTGGGGTTGTTGTTTGAATTTTATTGTTCGTCATGATTCGAATATGATTGTTCGATTGTTGTTGTCTCGATCTTTGTGGTTCGATCGTTTGATTGTTCGGTCTTTGTTGATCTCGTTTCGTGATTGTTGAGCGTTCAGACTCCTTTGTAGTTTCCTTAAGTTCGGGAAATTAGTCTCGTTTTCGATCTTCCAAAACTTGGGCTGTGGAATTCCGTATTTGTTCAGCGATTAGCTCGCGTTTTGATTGATGTACCGTTGGGTTGGTCAATCGTATTGATTTTCGTTCGTTGTGTTTTGTTATTGCTCAGGTGTAGCGATTTGGATGGTAGCAGTTGCGTGCTGCACGTGACTCGCTGTGGGTTGTCGGCAACGGATATCGTGTGTTGTTTGAGTTTGTTTTGCATTGTTCGTTCTATGTTTCAAGTTTCAAGGATAAAACTTCTTTTAATAGGGGTAGAATGTAATACCCGAGATTTTCATTCCGATTTTGTTAAATTTTTCTTTCGTCGAACGGACTGTTGTCGTCCATGTCTTTGGAATCGCATGATTATATTGGGATACGTTGAGATTCGTAGCCTATTTGTTATTATTTTGGATCATAGACGGTGCGTTCGCGTGATCGAGATGTCGTCGAGCATCGAGACGGATGGTCGGGTGTGGTCTGGATCGAGTTACAGCCGTAAGGCCTAGCGTATTACGACCGTAAGGCTTCTGGACACCTGGGCCTGGGGTACTCGATTACGACCGTAAGGCCTATCCGGTTATGGCCGTAAGGCTTGTTACGGCCGCTAGGTGATGGCTGGTTACGGCCGTAAGGGTTCGGCAGATTTCGTCCAGTGGCCTGGGATGCTCGGTTACGGCCGTAAGGCTATGCCGATTACGGTCGTAAGGGTGATCATTGCGTACGCAAAGTGTTCGGCCATTATGTATGCTAACACGCGTTGACTGAGTTACGACCGTAAGGCACTGCCGGTTACGGCCGTAACCCTGTCGACTATTTATAGGCCTGGTTAGGCCAGACCTCATTTTCTTACGTTTTCTTCACTTGTTGGCAGCTGTGGACGGGAGTGATCGGCAGGAGGAGTTCTTGGCCGATTCTACTCATTTCAAAGGCTTTTTGGAAGGCCCTTGTCGATTAGAACAACATCAAATCCTTGTTCTTCACCGGATCGAGGTATTTCTTCCTTAGAACCTTGATTGTATGATTTTTGGGGGTTTCTTTGCGATTCTTCGATTTAATCCGTGGTTTCTGAATTGGTTATGGTATTCTTATTGTCTTGGCCATGATCTTTAATTTTTGTAACTCGTTTATCGATTTTTACCAACCCGGAACATTGATTTCTGATTTCCTTGAAGCACCCTCGGATCCTTGTTGTTTTTCCGGTTGTTCGGATTCCGTTTAGCGTTATTTTTCGTGGTGATGTTATTTTCATAGCGTTCGTGAGGTTGCTGAGTTCTTGGTCATTGTTGGAGGTTCGAGGGCTAACCGACCGTGTCCGTTCGTGGTTCCGTTGCTTGTGGTAACGAGGCAAGTATCTTGACCATACGTTTCATGTTTCGTAGGCATAATTGTTGATAAACAATTTTATGCGAAATCCGTATGTTTAATGAATGTTAAAAAGGATTGGTATATTCTCGATAAATATTGTCTTCCAACAATAACTCGTATGCGTCGTGAATAGATGTGTTATCGGACTATGTGCGTTAGTTTTTCGTATGTGGAAAGATATTATGATCACGTTTAGTGAATATGATAGACCATAATCAATTGCCGATGATGATGTGTTTTTATGTATGTTTGTTCAGTAAAAACATGACGTTGTGTGATATTGGTTATTCTCCTTTGTAAGGAGGTGTGATCCTTAGTGTTGTTTGGTATTGGTGATTAATTGTCGTTGTGAATGAATTGTCGTAAGTGATGTGCCTCCTTGTAAGATTGATGAATCTCTGGGATTCATACTTGTTAGTATGGGTCGGGCATGACCGTAGGGTTATCCAATCCGGGTATGTCTTGCGGGGACTCCGAGGTTCGGGGCTTGCTAGCCCGATGCCGGAATAACTTGTGGGGTTATCTAATCCGGGTATGTCTTGCGGGTACTCCGAGGTTCGTGGCTTGTTAGGGCGATGCCGGGATAACTTATGGTTGTGGTTTGGAATGGTTCTGTGACTGTTGTCACGAGGACATGTGATTTGGTATGGTTTCCTATTTGGTTATTCACTCGGGTATGTTCTGCGGGAGAATCTGAGGTTCGTGGCTTGTTAGCACGGGACGCGAATAATCATTAGGAATATGTGTTCGATGATTTGGGTCGTGGACCCTGTGGTTTATGATTCGGGTCGTGGACCATATGTTTTGTGATTTGGCTCTTGGACCCCGGGTTTTGTGAATTGGGTTGTGAACCCGTGTTTTATTATCAAAATTGTATTTTGGGAAAAATGATTTTTGGGCCGCGTCCCCAACCTTTTTCGAAAGACTTGAGAATTCTTTAATCCAAAATGTTTTCAAAACTCCCGAGATCGTAAAATGTTTTGTAAGATGTATATTGGGTTTATTCCCACCTTTCTCGATTTGAACAGTTTTGATCAAATGATCTATCTCGGGAAGTATGTTCATGATTATTATATTCTTGGAGTATGTTGTGTATGGCTCGTATTCGTATTTTATACTTGCACTAGTAAAATAGTGGAGTTTTGCTAACCACCGAGTATTCGGGGGGTGGATGTCTGTATTGCGTCCAGGTACTTGCTGGTTTCTGGGGAGCGAATCACAGGATCGATACGAAGGGTGATGGAAGATGACGATACTAATCACATGAAGACCAATTGTAGGGTATTTTGAATAGACTTGTTGGTTATTTCTCCGATATGTTATCATCCCGATATTGGGGAGCGTTAATGTATTCCAGCCCCTACGTGGGTATGAGTTCTGTGAAAGAATCTTGTATGTAATGATGTGTGTGTTGTGATAAAAAACCAAATCGGTCTAATGGTCCTTTACGAATCCATGTCGGCATGTGAAGTTATGCATTATTTTGGAATTTAGCCTGGTAGATCCTCACGGAGAGGGTCTGCGGCGCTGTAATATTCTCGAGTGGTTTGGGGGTGTTACATATAAGCCAAAGCCTTTTCACAACGTAAGCTCTGAATCCCCTTCATCTAGTGTTTCTAACTTATGTTATAACTGTAGGAAACCAGGACATTATGCAAATAAGTGTCCACATCAAAAGTGCAAAAGTAGCCATAAGCTGAGCAACAGAAAATGATGAGAAAAGACGAGTCTCGAGAAACAAGCTCAAGGCCCTAATTGGTGAATCAGAAGCCTCGCCCGCATCGAACAAGACCGAGGAGTGCCTATAGGCAATCACCGACAGTGAATCCTCCGATGATGAAATTGAGGTATTTATGGTCAAATAAATACAGGATGATAATGACATCGATGATGAAGTAAGTACAAATTCAACTATTCCCATAATGCATCACATACTTTTGAAAATATGATGAATGAATTTGAAAACATTCAAAAAGCCCATGAGACACTCAAATAAGAAAACAAACAGCTCGAAATTTCAAACTTGGAGCTGAAAGATGAAAACGACTTGCTTAAAAGCAACTATGAAAATATGTCTCTCGATTGCGAAAACAGTAAAGTCACATATGAAAAAGTCATGGAATGTAATCACCGACTTGCAAAAGATCTAAATGAGGCAAAGTCTCATAACGAGTGCAAGACAAATTATTATGCTTTACTCGAAGCTAAAGTAAAAACTCTCGAGAAACAAGAAGGAGAACTAGAGACCATCCTGAAATCATTTGAATAATCTTCTAGAAGGATGGAAAAAATTCTAAGAACTGGGCAACATACCCACGATAAACGTGGCTTAGGATATGACTCATTCTCCCAAAAGAAAAGGTCTAGTACGGTGTTCATCAGGGGAGTGGAACCCATTCCGATACCCGAAGTGATCCCAATTCTAGCAAAGGTTACAGCTACCCCTCCTCGTACAGTGAAGGTTGCGATTCCGCACCCAAGTTTATATCACATACATCGAAAACCTCAGCCTTCCAGACCTGTAATACGTGATCAATAGTATGCTCCCCGAGCATATCAACCGTGCCAGCATCCATTCAGAAAGAAGGATGTATCTAAGTATCAAAGGCACGCACCGCAGTACTATCAACAGTACAGTGCACCTATATATTAGATACAGGAGCCCCCATTATCAATCCTGAACTCCTCAACAAAATGGCGTTTCCGAGTGAAAGAATATGATGCTCAAAGAATCAACAAGGACCATGATAGCCGCAAGCAAATTACCACAGCGGTTCTGTGGATAAGCAACAAATACAGCATGCTATACATAAAACCATTATATCATTAACAAGAATCACAATAGAAAACAGCATATGAGGTATGGAATAATAAAACCCCAATGGTTGCATACTTTCACATCTTTGGATGCAGGTGTTATGTTCTAAACAATGGGAAAGATCAACTCAAGACCTTCGACGAAAAGTAAGATGAAGGATATTCGTAGGATATTCCTTGGTCAGCAAAGCTTTCAAGATATTTAACAAAAGGAAGGTTACAATAGAGGAATATGTCCATGTAGTATTCGATGAACCCCATTGTGATCCTACAGGAGAAGACATAACCCAGAACATCCAAACTCTTTCCATTAATGATCTACAAACTCCTATAAAGCTTATGAGATACTTATAAATCAATCCCGCTGCTGTAAGATCAGAAACAGTCGAAGATGATGCTGTACAAGTTGAAGCCGAGACCCCAGTACCACAAGATACAACACGGGATTCTGAATTAGTACCTGATAGGAGATGGCTAATAGATCACCCCTATGAGTTAATTATAGGTGATGTTGATGCTACTGTAACCTCCCATAGAAGAATACATAGTACACAAGGAACTGTACTATGTGCACAAGAAGAAACAGATTTTGAGATATCTCCATTTCCTGTATGGAAATATCAAGTCGAATTTAGAAGGCTAGCTATGTGCACTCTAGCTATATTCTTAGCCCAATCCGGACCTCTTTCGACCAATAAAGCTCTGAGTAATTCACACTGGATCACTTCTATGGGAGTAGCTGAATGTTTTCGAAAGAAATAATGTATGGTATCTAGTACCCAGACCAGATTTTCAAGCTGTAATTGAAACCAAATGGGTATTTAGAAACAAAAAGGATGAAAATGGACTTGTAATAAGAAACAAATCCCGACTAGTCGCTCAAGGCTACAGATAGGAAGAAGAGATAAACTATGATGAAACATTTGCCCCTGTATCCAGACTAGAAGCCATCAGGATATTCCTAGAATTTTTCGCCCATATGAACTCTATAAGATATAAAATGGACATTAAGAGTGCATTCCTGAATGGAGATCTGGCCGAAGAAGTCTATATTGAACAACCCCCAGGGTTTATCAACACTGAAGGTGGAGACCTAGTATACAGGCTACGGAGAGACCTGTATGGACTTAAGCAAGCAACTAGCGCTTGGTATCAAACCTGTCCCTGTACCTAATCAACAATAGGTTTGAGAAAGGCGCAGTGGACAAGACCCTCTTTAACATACAGGAAGGTGGCGATCTCTTAATAGTACAAATATATGTAGATGATATTATATTTGGTTCAACTAACCTTAATCTATGTCAAAGGTTCTCTCATCTTACGCAAAGTAAATTTGAAATGAGTATGATGGGAGAGCTTAGCTATTTTCTAGGATTGCAGGTTAAGCAATTGCCTACAGGAATATTCATCAACCAGGAAAGTATAGCAAGGAGCTGCTCAATAAATTTGGGATGAACAACTCCAAATCCTCTTCCACCCCCATGAGCACTTCCACGAAAATTAGTGCTGACGAAGCTGGAAAGCCGGTTGATCAATCACTCTACAGGAATCTTATAGGCTAACTCCTGTACTTAACGGCTAGCAGGCTCGATATCCAGTTTTCTATAAGAGTGTGTGCTCAGTATCAGGTAGTAACTAAGGAGTCACACTTCACCACAGCCAAACGAACCCTTAAGTACGTCAAAGGAACTATCGATGTATGTTTGTGGTATCCTAAGGAAGGAGGATTCGATTTGGTAGGCTACAATGACTCGGATCTCAGAGGATATAAGTTGGATAGGAAGAGTACAAGCAATACTTGTCACTTTCTTGGAACTAGACTTGTGTCATGGTTTAGTAAGAAGCAATTGGCCAACTCGCTTTCTACAGCTGAGTCGGAATATTATGCCACTGGAAGTTGCTGTATGCAGATTCTCTGGATGCAACAGCAGTTATAAGATTATGGAATCAGCGCAAGAGAGACTCCAATCATGTGCGATAGCACGATTGCAACCGCAATCACGCACAACCCTGTATTACACTCGCGAACTAAGCATATTGATATGAAGCATCATTTCATCAAGAATCATGTTGAGAATAAAGATGTTCGGATCGAGAAGATTCATACAGACATTCGGCGTTGATTGATGAAATGATTTGACCTAATACATGATTATGCTTTGAGAAACTGATTGAACAAACTTGCTCCAGAAGAAGCGGTTAAATATTTAGTAATCTAATTCCTGAGTTTATTGTAATTATCTCCAAGTGGTGGTTGAAACCATCTATTTCTTGAGCTTACGTTATGTAATTTAAATATTACAATACCTCTATGTGATAAGTATAATTATCGTAAGATGAATGGTGACCTCCCATGTGATGAGTTTAATTAGTACAA
Organism: Orobanche coerulescens; assembly: GCA_033398695.1. Classification (NCBI taxonomy): domain Eukaryota; kingdom Viridiplantae; phylum Streptophyta; class Magnoliopsida; order Lamiales; family Orobanchaceae; genus Orobanche; species Orobanche coerulescens. Next base: position 80,192,889 of record CM065804.1, on the reverse strand, counting down.
GATGGATGGTGATGCCTCCCATATGATAAATTTAATTACCACAAGATGGATGGTTACGTCCTATGTAACAAGTTTAATTATCAGGAGATGGATGGTGATGCCTCCAATATGATAAATGTAGTCACAAGACAGATGGTTTACATATTTACTATACCTCATATGTGATGAGTTCAATTATCACAAGACGGATGATTTTACATATGTGCAATTTAAGTATTATATATCACCGTCGTGGTTGGTTATACCATATGAATGGTTAATAGATCCTACTCTGGAGAAGTAGATGATCAGATGTTCAAATCATGCTCTCGAAAAGGCAGTTGATAAAAATAAACTCTATTCTATAAAGTAGTTGATCAATTATCCAAATGATGCTCTTGAAGAAGTAGTTAGCATAAATAAATCATACTCTGAAGAAATAGTTGATTAATTGATTCAAATCTTGCTCTCGAAGAAGAAACAATTCATGGTTTATTGAATACAAATGAAAAAATTGGGCAAGTGATACCAGAAGTTATAATTAGTTAATTACTAAAGAAAATTTGCTCAATAAATTCCATGTTGATAATGTTAAAGAAATATATCATATGATGGGATATTAAATTATTGATATAATGACAGAGTACTCTTGAAAGGATATTATATTTACATGAGTATTATAAGTGTCTGAAATGATATTATTACCGCTCCAGAAGAAATACAAACAATTGAAGTGAAAAATATTAAAACTAGCCAGAAAGGTAGTAAGCACTTGACAGAATAAAATAAAAATACATATGAAACACACAAAATGAGGGTGTGTCTCGAGATTATAAAAATCTGTAACTCTGCCGCATCTAACCAACATCTGGGTTCATAATGAAAGATCTAAAAGATCAGAACTTCTTTTTCTCTTGCCATCGACAATCTGTGGTTGATGAGTTTTAGCTTCCATTGAATTATAAACTTGAACACATGCTTGAAACTTGATGAGTAGATCATCAATTGTATTGGCAGATATAAGTATTCCTCTTGCTGAATGAGTGATAAACTTATGATCTACCCCTTGATATAAAAAAGCGAGCAAATTGCTAAAGAAGTTATTAATATTTAACAAACATGTAGGTTTGGTATAAAAATTCTGATCTGCACATAACGTGATATTAAATATCTCGTTTAGTGTGCCATAACCACCTGAAAGAACAATAAAGGCATCACTATTATTCACCATGTACATCATACAGTCATTTACAGTCTGTGTTTGAAGCATCAATCCAGTTGAACCCATTATAGTACTGGATCTAACTGCGTGTATACCATTTGTTACTCTTATCCACCAATTTTGTGCAGCCATTGAAAGATTGCCCAGAAGTTTATGATGAGTGCCTCCATAATGTATAACGGTTTTGTATTTTCCCAATTATCTTACTAATTGATATGCCATATTTATATGTTGAATATGGCCTATCAGTTTGGATCCACCTAGAACACATATGGTTTTGGTCGGATGAGAAAATGATTTATCTCTATATGAGGATTCTGAAAATTCAATCTTTCTCCTATTGGACTTTTTAAAATGATGAGGAAGATGCATTTTTATGACATGTGGATCCATATTTAAAGAAAAGTTTTTGCTAGGAGACAAAAGATTTAACCATTAATTTTTTGACAAATTGCGAATGAAGAATGAGAGACAAGATATTATTTTTGAAATGATATCCATCTGTCGGCAGCTGAAATTTTATTGGAGGATAATATAAAATAATAAATACATTATTTTATCGTTTACCTTATGTGAATATTGGCGAAACAGATTTACAAATAGGGTCTCTTAAGACAAATTTCTTGTGACTATAGCGTTCTTGTTCAGCTTTGAATTGTGCCCGCACAGCCAGATGCTCACGATGAACGTATCCGTTGAGATGTGTCTCAAGAATTTGTTGGATATCGTGATCCATAGATTGCGTACTCAATCCATCCTTGATGAATGTTATTTTATTTTCTCGAGTTTTGGACACGAACCCCACAGATTTGCATCGTTTGTTGCAAGCCACCGAGCACATTTATAGCATCCACCTAATCTTTTTACCATTTATTTATTTGCAAAACTACTCTTATTCGTACATGGCATGTGCTTGAATGAATTTGAGAATTCATCAGATAATTGAACTTGTGCTTCGATCAACCATCGAATATCTTCACTTATGCCATTTCTCATTAGCATCCTTAATCTTTCGAATGGAGCTCAATAAATTCTTTATATGATATTCATGGGAAGAGATGAGTAGTATTCCCGAAGTGTTTGACAGCATTGAATCCATTGAGGTATTTAGACCATGTTGGTATGAATCTTATGAATATAATGATAGTATATTTATAGAACAACATGATGCGTATGGATTACGATTTCACGTTTTATGCTTTGCACTTCAACAGTAACCATGATATAACGCGTGTGAGCTAAGACTCCACGTTAATAAATAGTGTATAATCTGGCACTGAAAAATAATATATGGATAAACATCATGATAAACACAATTAATAATTGAAATTGATGTTTTATTTGAAGACCAGAAGAAATCTTCAAATGCATGTTCTCGATCTACAATATCACTACTAGCCAATATTGGGATCAATTTCTAATAAATTTGGAATATATTAAGGGGGAGTATGGGCCAATTCCCTCTACATGTGAACTACTAGATATTCTGGATCCACTAGATAGTGACATGTGTATATGACTTGTAATCACAAATTTACGGGATGACCAGCTCATGGTTTGAGAACATTTTTCAAATAAGATGATAAAGCTAGTAATATATCCCAAATAAACTTGAATAGATTCTTGAAGAATCGAATATGCACATACAAATGGGATGTTTATTGATAAATTATTCTAAGTTCTCGAATAAATACTCAATATCGAAAACATAATGCAAGAACATATAAATTCCCTTATTGATACTGAATATTGAGAACGTACATATAACTAATGTCACATGAGTTTAGTTCTCAGAATTATCTTAGCATGAGGGGGAGTATTAATAGTTGGAAATAACATGTGAAATGCATCACATTATATCCTCATAATTGAAACATGAAGTTGAGTTCAAAGATGCACGGAAGATTATTTATGATCTTATATGTCAACTATAAATGCTTTGATAAAATCAACATACCCGAAGCATTGGCACAATTCCCCCCTCTATATATATATATATATATATATATATATCAAAGCTAAGATAAGTGTAAGTAAACGAGGCATATACTCTTGAAGAGTGTATATACATAACTATAATATATAAATCCTAAAGAGGATCAACATTAATGAGATATCTCTATAGGTTATGTTGTTGTGGGGAAACAAACGAAATTGAAAAGTGTCGACACATCCAAAGGGAATAGCATTATGAATAATTTTTGACAAGATGATACTGAAACTCGTCGAAGAATATTGATACGAATTCCATTGAAACTCAAGGTGAAGTTTCAATTATATAATCGGTATATGCATTAACTCGGAATAAAGATAATTGTGTAAAGGAAAATTCGTATGTTGTACTCTTTTCCTTGAATGAGTTTTATCGAAAAGGATTTTCCCCAAACAAGGTTTTTAACAAGACAATTTAATAAACCTCTAGAAGAGATTGACACAAATCATTCATGATGAAATTATGAGTTCGAAATTATAAATTACACTTTATGTGTTACGATACTATGTGACGTGAAGAATAATTGAACTCCATTTGTATCTAACAGTTGTTCACATGAAGTCGAAAATGAATTAAAGGTATAATTGTATAAATCAAGGATGAATTTTGAGATGTCGGAAGCATATTTATACGAAATACGCATTGCACTCTTTTTTTCCTTGACTGAGGTTTTATTCCACAAGGTTTTCCTAGCAAGGTTTTTAACGAGGCAACTTAGAAGACGTATTAACATGAATGGTGTAATCTTTTTCATTCATTATGATTTTTCCTAATCATATTTTAACGAGGCAAATTTATGAATTAATGAGGACATTACAAAGATCAGTATTATTCTTCAAGGTTTGAAGTCAGGAGGAGTAACTGTTCTATTTTTCCTTCAATCAAGCTTTTTCTAGAGGGTTCTCATGACAAGGTTTTAATTGTTGGGGAGCAGCGGAAGCGAAAACAAAGTTAGGAATCCCTCAAGAGGACCGATTCAAGCTACGTATATATGAATATAAAACGAACAAAGAGAAAGATACGATAACATACCCTTGTAGTCCATTGATTAAATGGTTGAGAAGATGATGTCCCTTACGAATCCAATCCGCAACAAGATCTAGGATGATCCTGTTAGGAATATGCCCTCGAATGCCACTGAGGGTATGAGAGAGAATGTGCATTGTACATGTACTTATGGAATAATTAATAAAAGGCAATATGATTCATTTATTTTTTATTGTATTTCAAATGCATTCTTGATTTGGTAAACATTGATGTGAAGTCCATGTAAATAAGAGCAAACATTCCACTCTCATTATCGGATAAGAGAAAATGTACTGGAAGTGTTTAAAGCTTATTTACGTAAACCGTTCGCAAGTCGATAAACGTAATTGGGCATTAAGTTTTGAGTAAGACTTGTATAACTGATGCGAGGACATGTGCATGTCTTGATAGCATAGCTATAAGTATATTGGTGGGACCAGTGTACTCGAACACGACTCATACTTGATTCAGTCACACAGTATTCACTCTTGGAGAGTCGATGATGAATCGAAAGGTTGTGATAGTATACATGGACCTTTGACTTTAGGGTTCAGTAAGAGATATGCCTGTGACGTTTAGTTTGTCATTAGAGTAGTTAGACTCATTTGCTTAATCATTGCGTCAACCTCAAAGTGCGGACTATACGGGCAGGTAGCAGTCTTTACTGTACGTCAAGAAAAGATTCTATGTTAGTGAGCAGACGAATGTCCTATACGGTTAATGGCAAATAAGATCATAAGTCTTTGGCCAAAGCATTCTGATCTAGTCGTATTGGATACACTAGTAATCAGTCGGTATTGATTTGCATTAACACATGTATAGTGTCTAGTCAACAGTAGGGTTTGACTTCACCGTGACCCGAATACTTGACCGGGACATCTGATGAAGGATCTATACGTATATGTTATTCACGACAAAATAGTTCTGGAATGATCCCTTCATTCGTTCTCGGTCGGGATTTACGGTGCGGCCAGCTAGGCTGGCTAAGTGCTGCCCGCACTCATTGGTTCCTCCCAATGCCGGCTGAGACGGACCTACAGAGTCTCGCATCAGGATCGTTGATGGATAAATGTGAATTTACTATCTCTCTATTAATATTAGATATTGGATATCTAAATTATGATTTATTGGATAAATTAAATATCGGTCTTATGAATTGAAATTAAATTACTGGATAATTAATTTAATTCATAAATTATATTTTTTAGAGAAATATATTTATATTTGATATAATTAATTAATTGGATTAATTAATTAGTATAAATACATTGGTGATAAAAATAAAGTGTATTTAACGGAGTCGTTTGACGAACGTTCAGTACACGAGTCGAGTGACTCATCCCGTTTCCTAGCACTTTCCTAATAGGCCGCCCCCTCCACCTCTCCACATGGGTTGTCTTTTTATTGTTGGTGGATGGTGATGACTTTCCACATGATTCCAAATATGGTGTTAGGTGTAGATTTTTTTATTGATTATATCTCATCATTTTTGTCTTGTGATGAGTATATTATTGATATCAACACCACTCCATATAGACACCACCATTCATTCGAACCAAAGAGAGAGGGGAGAAATATTTTTTCTTCAAGTGTTCTTCATCTTAGAGGTGGAAGAAAAGTAAGAAGAGAAAAATTTCCTACGAGTTTCCCTAGCCGTGTTCTTGATAGAACGAAGTCTCGTTGATTTTTCTGGTCAAGTTCTGATGCATGTGAAGTAGAGACATCGTATTGACGAAGGGATCCCGTGCTCTTGCTCGGGTTCGTGATCATCATCAACTTACGAAGATATTATCAAAGGCTTCAAAGGTATGGGACTTTGATCCTTTGTCTTCATTTGTTTTATTTTTTGTATATATGTTACTTGATCGATCATGTTTGAGATTCTTTATATTGAGTTTTATTATTCCACCGCGTACTCGATTTTGTATCCGGAATCCCAACAGTTATATCGGAGCGAGGTCTTGCGATCGTGTATACGATATTAGCATTTGGAATGCTTGATTTGATGTTTTATGATTTGGAATCATATGATAATCGTAGATATTTTATTGTTCGTCATAGTAATATTTTTTCGTGATTTTATGTTATGATATAAATCAGGGGTTTCTTGGAAATATGATTTATATAAATAATATGAAGATAAAAAATAACAGGATTTTAGAAATCTGCCCAAAAACGAGCTGTATGCCACCGTTGGACGATTAATCATACATCGTCCGAGCGCCGTCTGACAACGCTGAAAGGCCGTATTCTTGCATACAACACTGGCCGCTGGGCCAGTGATACTGCATACTGCTTGCTGAAAGGCCTTGCATCTGACTCTATAAATTACATCAATGACATTGCATACATCACTGCTAGGTGCCGTACTGTATCCTACAACTGCCGGACACTGTCGGGCACCAGGTCTCGTTTTCAGTATATTTTCGTAGATTGATTTTCCCAATATTAAATCATTAAATTTGGAATTTTTGATGAAGGGAAAATTCATAGAATATATTTTAAGGGTTTACCACGGACGAAAATTAAATTGTCGATTATTGTCGAATTAATTGGATTAATTCACACCATTGCATGTTGTATGGAATGCCTTATGTGATGGTGATATAGCTCATGGACTTAGTTTCTGATTTGTTTGATTCGATTGGGTTGTGAAGGCCGTTTTGAGCCTATTTATTTTTACTAGAAAATTTATATAATAGGATGCATTTTTCAATGATGTAATTATTTATTTGGCTATGACGAAGACCGGAGACAACCGACCGAGAAGACGAAGAATCGAGACTGTTTTTTTTCTTTATTGGGTCATTCGCTTGGCCCAGTACTTAGGAAAAGGTCCATGAGCTATATGTTGGTAGTAATTAGGTTGCTATTTACTGTTTTTTCATTTTGAATGATTGACAAACAAAAACGCACTTATAAATGAATTAATGTGCAAAATGTAACATTAATCACGAAATTCTCCCGACTTCAAACAGACTAAGTTTGAAAAGGTTACGAGGTTTTCTACCCTCCATCAAACTTGTAGAAAATTGATACCCGAGTTGGTGTGCTGTACTTCCGAGTTATCGAGGTAGTTCATTTGGTAGAGGTTGATAAATTCTTGAGTGCATAGATGCCTTCGGTTGGTGATAAATTTCGCCCATAGAAACCTGATAGGTTGCCGGGCGAGATTCAATAGTCTGACTGATAGACATTGATGGTCAACAACTTAGATAGTCCGGATTGCCAAGAAACCTGATAGGTTGAGGGCATGTAGACTAGGGGTAAAAGAAGATCGAATCATCCGTTAGACGGGTTGGTGTTGAACACCACTTTACAAAAATTAATAGGCAAGAAACCTGACAGGTTGTGTCTGTTAAAATTTATAAAGAACTCGATCACCACTAAGAAGTCGATCTAACCATGACTTCCGGGTTATAACATGGGAGTGTGTAATTCCGATAAATTAGTGGGAGCCGAGAAAATAATTATACAAGCCCTTAAATTCTATACTCGGTCATAATAAAACAAGTCACTAATTCAATCTTGCTTAAATCAATGCAGAGAAATGAAACTATATCTCTCTAAAATGGCAAACAACCCACTTGCAATATTACTTGAAATGAATCTCCTGACTGGCTCCAACTTCGTTGACTGGTTGCGGAATCTGATGATTGTACTCAGTATGGAGTGTCTGGGATATGTCTTGGAGGTGTACATTCCATCGACTCCAGTCCGGACTAGGGGTAATCAAGAAGAAATTGACGTCCATGAAAAATGAGTCAAGGATGATGTGCTGGTCCGTGGATTTATGATGGGCTCAATGACTAATGAGCTGTAGAGAGCGCATGAGAAAATAACTTTTGCTAGGCAGATTCTCGCACACTTGACCGAGCTTTATGGAAAGCACAGTAGGACTGCTAGATATGGGATATCAAAGCAGTTATTTAGTGCTAGGATGAAAGAATGGGAGAAAGTGGGAGACCACATCCTCAAAATGATCTCCATGATTGAGAGGCTCGAGGTGCTCAACTTTCACATGGATTTATCCCTCCAAATTGATCTCATCCTTCAATCTTCTACCTGACTCCTTCATGCAGTTTGTAATGAATTTCAAATGTAATGAAATTTTGTGTACATTATTTGGCCTAATGAATAAACTGGTGACGGCACAGTCTAACATGAAGACTAAGCCGAGGGAGGATGCTCTTGTGATTTTTTCTGGGCCTCGGAGTTCCACGAACAACAAGAAAAAGACCTACGAGTAGTATAAACCCAAGAAAGCGGTGCAGAAAAGCAAGGGCAAGGCCCTAAAGGTTCAGAAGGTAGGCGGTCCCAAACCTATGGACAAATGTATTGAATGCGGTGAGCTGGGCCACTGACGTAGGACTTGTCCCAAGATCAATGGCGCATTAGGTATGGAACTTTTTGTTTTTGAAGCCAATTGTTCCGCTACTGTATATTCTGCTTCATGGATTATGGATTAAGGTGCTACTTCTCATATTTGTACTATGAATCGGGATCTGGAACGAAGTAGGCAGCTTGAAGCTGGGGAAGTGATGGTCACTGTCGGACGTGGATAAAGTGTCGAGGCAACCGATATTGGATCACTCCTACTCGGTTTGGAATCCGATTTTATTTTGATGGTAGATGAAGCACTGGTTTTGCCCAAAGGGCATAAAAACATTGTTTCCATTCCAGTCTTTGACCAGATCGGATTTTCTTTCTTCATTGGCAATGGTAGTTGTAAAATTTATTTTCGAAATAAATTGGTTGACACAGCTACATTGTTGAATGGTTTATATCATCTGAACTTACAAAATAAATCAGCAGTGAACACTATAACTAGGAAACGTGGCAGGCATGATACTAATCAAGCTCTTAAGTGGCACCTTATACTTGGTCACGTTGGTCAGACCAAGGTTCACAAGATGGAGAAAGATGGATTTTCAAGTACATTGGGTGAAGAACCCTATCCAACTTGTGAATCCTGCCTTAGAGGCAAGATGACTAAGTCCCCCTTCACAGGGACATTTGAAAGGGCTACTGAGAAACTTGGGTTGATACATACCAATGTTTGTAGTGCTTTGGAAGCAGCCCGAGATGGATATGAATATTTCATAACGTACACAGATGATCATACTAGGTATGGGATTGTGTACTTGATGAAACATAAATCCGAAGCCTTTACTAAATTCAAGGAATTTAAGGCACTAGTTGAAAAACAGACTCAATATCATATCAAGGCACTTCGGTCAGACCGAGGTGGCGAGTATATGATCATCGAGTTTGATGAGTTCCTTAAGGAACATGGAATAGTTTCACAATTTACGCCGCCAGGAACCCCATAGTTAAATGGTGTTTGAGAGAGGAGAAATCGGACTTTGTTGGACATGGTCTGCTCCATGTTGAATTACAATGATTTACCAATTTACCTGTGGGGGTACGCCTTGTAACACCCCCAAGATTTAATCGGAAATATTACAGCGTCGTGGGCCCCGAGATGGAACCCACAAGGCTAAAAGAAATTTTCGCAAACATTTACAAATGCCCAAGAGGCCAACGACGGTACTATCTTTAAAAATTCACAAAGACTTATAAAATCCATTTATCAAAAACCGTCGTAAAAACTCATTTGAAATCGCAAGGCCAAACAGCCGACACTCAAAAGTTTAGAAAACGATTTCCAAAGTAACCTCAGTTACTAGATACCAAAAGAGCATTTCAAAATACTCACGCAGCGGAAAAAGACCAACCATAAAGATACTCTATCAGCCGAATACAAGAACCAATCAAGAAACTCAATGCACACATGTCCTAGCCAGTATCCTCCGGGAAGCTCATCTCTTCACGACCGCTACAAGCTCGATACTCCGAGAACCTAAAAAGAAATCCCACGACGGGGTCAGCCATAATATCCAACAATGATAACCGTCACATCACATTAATAATTACATACCAATGAGAATACAACATAAGAATACGACCAACGTAATCTTACCGCCATAACTTTACTTACTCAATAAATTCTCATCAGAATAACCATTATCACATTTCACATCCTGTACTCGATTAACCAATAAACTCGAACATAATATCTGTATTGTACCTCAAACAATACTCAAGATTCTCAAACTATCATCACCAACTCACGATACGGAAATATACTATTTCTGACCAATACAATCCATCGAACAACATCATCAAATCCCAAAACGATAACCGATTGTCCATCAAAGACAAATACCAAAGGAAATACGGAACATACCTCAAGAAATGAAGTGCCACGACAATCATATCAGTCTAATCCGAGATCAGAACAATGCAATACGGACACGGTCCTAACACAAGACCTACAATTGCATACTCATATGACCACGTCAATATGATCACAACAATAACAATCATGTATACTCAATGGAAATCCGACGATCCAGCGCCCTCAGCATAGATCCCTTTGTTGATCCTATCAGATCAGCATAAGGTGGATAACCAACCATACACATATGAACAATAGCACATGATAAAATCAATGATGCGAATTCACAAGATTCCATCAACACAATACTGGTAATCCAACGATCCAGCGCCCTCAGCATAGATCCCCATGATGATCCCGTCGAACCAACGCATGGTGGAAAACCTGTCCAACGATCCAGCGCCCTCAGCATAGATCCTCATGATGATCCCGTCGAACCAACGCATGATGGACATTCGATCCAGCGCCCTCAGCATAGATCCTCATAATCCCATCGGATTATTTACACAACATAAACAACACAATATGCATACACATATGCAAATCAACATGTTCATCAACATGAACAACATAACATGCACGACAACATGACAATTTTCTAGGACGACTTCATGTTCAACAACATGAAAGAAAATGTACGAGACCAAAATAAATAACATTAAACCATAATCAATATGGAATACTTGCCCCGAGTCGCCGGGAGCAACCTCGATGTCCAATCATCACCGACGATTATCCTCAATGCTCGGCGATCCAAACGTACAATGAACTATAGATACTCATATCCTCATCTTTACCATAATGTAACCTCGATACTCGAACATACCAATAACTGAGATAAAGCATATACATTATGATTTACCTCCCAGAATCGAAAGAACGATATGCGATCCGAATACCCAGAGTTCACAATAATAATCATCGCTATATGCATTATAAACGAAATGAAAGTGAAACCATTCATTAAATATTATAACTGAGCAAGTAATAACTTGCCTCGATACCGATACGATGATGATGAAGCCGCTACCTGTCACAATGCCTTCGTCTACGAGCTCCTCGGCCCTGACCATGCAATTCACGAACACGCTCGAACACGACCGCAACATCCGGTTATAATCGCCGATCAATAATCTCAACCTATCGAAGTAATCAAATAACATACATCCGATAACAATCAACAACCGACAAAACTAACCAATCGAACTCAACGGTTCAACACAACCTCGAATAAACGCAGTCAGAACAAACCAAATCAAACCATCACGAATTCATAATCAAAACACAAAAATACTGCACTGTCTGCCTACTTAGCGCACGTTAAACGCATAACGTAGCGTGCGCTAAGTTGTCCCGTTAGCGTGCGCTAGCCAGTAAGCTTAGCGTGCGCTAATGCTGTGCAGTGGCATGCATTCCAAACATCGACTCACCTCTTGCGACTACGAATCCGTATGAAGGGAGACATAAATCTCCATATCTCTTGAAGATAAACGACACCATAACTATCACAAGGATCATATCAATGTCCATATATCAATAATAACATCAACAGTCAAACCGACTCGATAACAAGGATCATATCATACTCAATCTGGAATTCAACCTAGTATCACGATTCATCTCATCTAAATCGACCAATATAATTACCAAGATTCAGAAATCCATCTTAGATCGGGTTAAATGAATCAACATTCTTATAGTATGAAGAATCTTAACTAACATCCGAAACTCTTATCAAAATTCCATCGTATAACATCATCATATGATTATCCAACATGCTCCTTACATGAAGTCATCCAAGAAAATGAACCATTAACAAAGGAATACGAAGATTACCTGGTTTAGACGAACCAAAAAGAAGAACACTAGAACTCCATCCAAAGAATCATGAACATCTTGAAGAACAAGGCTTGAATCCAAGCTCTCAATCTAATGTTGTCAAAGATTATCATTATACAGTGTTTGGGACCTCAAACCTCTCTCCAAAAACTCTCTCTCTCTCGGTTGCAAGGAAGAAATGGACGAAATGCTTCATAACACCCTTCTGTCCCTTTTTATAATATTCATTATTAGCGTGCGCTAACATCTCATGTTTAGCGTGCGCTACCGCCTTAGCGTGCGCTAACTGACTTTGTTAGCGTGCGCTATCAGCCAGGCTCGCCTTGCTTCGTAAACTAGCTTAACGTAATGCCCATGCATTAACGTCGTAAAACATCTGCCTAGCGACGCAAGTCATTTACCTTAGCGTGCGCTAATACGAGTTGACTTGCTACGATCTACACCTACCACGAAGATGCTCGTGACCCCACCGGCCAAATCAACCAATAAAGCCAAGATTCCTGTTGACCGATATATAGTTAGCGTGCGCTAATCAACATGCATTAGCGTGCGCTAACACTACATTACAACATCCGTTGACTTATCGAACGTGCGCCGAAAGTGGCACGGTCCACGCGTAGATTCCTTCCGATCGGTTGTATTAGTGTGCGTTATCTTATATCCGTAGCGTGCGCTAATCACGCACGATAGCGTGCGCTACTCATGATTATTAGCGTGCGCTAATAATGTTACACTTAGCCATTTCCAATTACACTTTGTCTCGACATACCGAAAACACATATACACTTACCGAATACATATCTTGAATCCAATAACATTCTTATACGATATACTCTATATCGAAAGTACGATGTCGATACGATATCCTCAAATGCAGTATCGACGAGATACGACAATTATATCGATACTGACATCTCAGTCCTTTATTTATTTTATCCATACTGTACAGATTCCACGCTGTACAATATAACTTTGATAAAATAATATCAAACAACAATAGTAGAAATTCCGGATATTACATTCTACACCACTTAAAATAAGTTTCGTCCTCGAAACTTGCAATCCGTCATAAAACAAACAAACATACCTTCCAACCCAAAATATCCCAAAACCATCACGACAACGATCAATTATCATCATCACCGAATAACCAAACGAGCATACTTACAAATACGTAGGTCCACGATCTCCTGAGATACTAGCAAGCGATCTCACTGTACAGTCTCAATACGCTTACGATCACAATTCCCTGAGTCTCAACAAAATATATCATCTTCGGATGAAACAATCTGTCCGAATCAAATCCTGTCTGCCTGATTACATAATCAGGTCTCAATTCCGATAAGATGAATAATATACAATACATCTGCGAAACAACTGCCCAAAACAACAATACGAATCCCGAAACGTTGACACAAAATCCGAACGCTCAGATGATCACCAACAATGATCAACAATCAACCGAATTTATCATCGACATGATAAATTCCAATATGACCAACCAGAGGTGAAAACACAATCGAGAATATCATCAACGTGATAAACTCCAACACGATCAACACAGAACCACAGAACAAATATACGAAAGAATAACATTCTCAAAACGACAAATCAATCACGTACAGTAGATCTCAATAAACATACCCAACTGGCGAACATATTCCACGGCACACGAACAACCAATCACAAATCGATGAACATACCTAATTATACATGGAGTGGGAACGACCACTCAATATCCAAAACCACCAGTATGGGGTCACCATCCCCAAATTTACACTTACAAAGAAATCATTCAAAGATCACTATGGTAAGATTGCGCAACTACCGCACCAATGGACTCACATAGCACATATGTCCCGGTTTTACAAAGTCCAAAGTTCCAAAATTACATCCTGCACATGAATCTACAACGTGCAGTATATTTCTCTTATCTGATCAATCAACCGATCATCCTTGCATAACCAATCTACCATACTAAACTTCGAATCTCTTTTCCTTGTACCATCGATATGATATGCCTGATGCACTAAATGCGTATGTACATCAATCACATTTTCAAAACAAGTTTGAAATCATATATTCTTGTCAAAAGACAAATTTTCGAATATTCTTTCAAGAGTTTGAAAACTCAAAACATAAATTTTCGTAAGACCGCGAAATCAATTTTTTAAAATTAAATCGGATCGCTGGTGCGAAGTTCTCGATAAGAATTCTTTTCAAATACACACGATTAAATAAAATGGGATTTATGCAAATGCTTGACCATATCCATATTCTGTATACCAATTGACTTGTCGCCAATATCCACTGATATTCCATCAGAAAACCACACGATAGAGTTCCAAAATCTCAAATATATAGACTCTGATAAAAACTCCTCTCCACATACTACTCGCAACGTAAATCCTTAATCCATCCTGGATCACCTCAAATATGATATGGCAAAACATTGAAACAAATCAACAAATCAAACACAATGAAAGACTTCCCGAGAAGTTCCATTTGAACAAGTAAACCAAAGCCTCGAAAGGCGGAAATAACATAAGTAAACGATTGGTAAAGTGTTTTACAAATCTCGGGAGTTTTAGAAAACAAGAAAAAAGCCTTTTGAAACATTAGGGTCTTAGCCCGTATCTCGTTCCACATTATAAGAAGTTTAAAAAGTAGAAAACTCTTTTCGGACTCCAAGTCCTGAGTTACAAAACTATTTCAAAATCTATTGGGTCTCGGCCCAAAAATCATTTTCCGTAAAACATTCGTAAAACATTCATTTTGAGAAGTGTCGTTTCCAAATGCTCAAAAGCAGTTTCATATATCAAAAAATGAATTAACATGCTACATGTTCTTCTCAACCATGCACAATATTTCTCCCCAAATGCACAATTCCGTTCCAAAATCTAACCAACATACTGATTTCCAAAATCAAAGTTTCTCAAGATCATCAATCCTGTCCCACTCTGACATCTCATACTGTGAAGCATAATATCTTTCTGAATCTCAAAACATATCAACTTAGAACGGCAATAAATCTCAATGAAATTCAAAAATCCAAATACTTACAGATCGTGAAGCCGACGATTCCCCGTGATACTGGCACATGTCTCGACTCTAGAAAATACTCGACATGGATATTTTCAAAACACACGTTTGCCAAATCGGTTCGACTCAAGAACACAATACTTCTCATTCCAAAGAATCTCGTTAACACCATTTGGAAAAGTTATAACAAGCCCAGTACGATACTGGCAAATCTGATGACGCACAAGCCTGAGTGAACAACAAAGACTCACGGCTCTAATATTTGTCAATCGACAACTCGAATGACGCAACAAAAACACGACTCAACTCGACCCAAATGCCTAGGTTTTCTCAACCTAAGCTCCGATACCATATTCTGTAACACCCCCCAGATTTAACCGGAAATATTACAGCGTCGTGGGCCCCGAGATGGAACCCACAAGGCTAAAAGAAATTTTCGCAAACATTTACAAATGCCCAAGAGGCCAACGACGGTACTATCTTTAAAAATTCACAAAGACTTATAAAATCCATTTATCAAAAACCGTCGTAAAAACTCATTTGAAATCGCAAGGCCAAACAGCCGACACTCAAAAGTTTAGAAAACGATTTTCAAAGTAACCTCAGTTACTAGATACCAAAAGAGCATTTCAAATTACTCACGCAGCGGAAAAAGACCAACCATAAAGATACTCTATCAGCCGAATACAAGAACCAATCAAGAAACTCAATGCATACATGTCCTAGCCAGTATCCTCCGGGAAGCTCATCTCTTCACGACCGCTACAAGCTCGATACTCCGAGAACCTAAAAAGAAATCCCACGACGGGGTCAGCCATAATATCCAACAATGATAACCGTCACATCACATTAATAATTACATACCAATGAGAATACAACATAAGAAAACGATCAACGTAATCTTACCGCCATAACTTTACTTACTCAAGAAATTCTCATCAGAATAACCATTATCACATTTCACATCCTGTACTCGATTAACCAATAAACTCGAATATAATATCTGTATTGTACCTCAAACAATACTCAAGATTCTCAAACTATCATCACCAACTCACGATACGGAAATATACTATTTCTGACCAATACAATCCATCGAACAACATCATCAAATCCCAAAACGATAACCGATTGTCCATCAAAGACAAATACCAAAGGAAATACGGAACATACCTCAAGAAATGAAGTGCCACGACAATCATATCAGTCTAATCCGAGATCAGAACAATGCAATACGGACACGGTCCTAACACAAGACCTACAATTGCATACTCATATGACCACGTCAATATGATCACAACAATAACAATCATGTATACTCAATGGAAATCCGACGATCCAGCGCCCTCAGCATAGATCCCTTTGTTGATCCTATCAGATCAGCATAAGGTGGATAACCAACCATACACATATGAACAATAGCACATGATAAAATCAATGATGCGAATTCACAAGATTCCATCAACACAATACTGGTAATCCAACGATCCGGCGCCCTCGGCATAGATCCCCATGATGATCCGTCGAACCAACGCATGGTGGAAAACTCCCAACGATACGGCGCCCTCGGATAGATCCTCATGATGATCCCGTCGAACCAACGCATGATGGACATTCGATCCAGCGCCCTCAGCATAGATCCTCATAATCCCATCGGATTATTTACACAACATAAACAACACAATATGCATACACATATGCAAATCAACATGTTCATCAACATGAACAACATAACATGCTGCGACAACATGACAATTTACTAGGGCGACTTCATGTTCAACAACATGAAAGAAAATGTACGAGACCAAAATAAATAACATTAAACCATAATCAATATGGAATACTTGCCCGAGTCCTTCGGGAGCAACCTCGATGTCCAATCATCACCGACGATTATCCTCAATGCTCGGCGATCCAAACGTACAATGAACTATAGATACTCATATCCTCGTCTTTACCATAATGTAACCTCGATACTCGATCATACCAATAAGCGAGATAAAGCATATACATTATGATTTACCTCCCGAATCGAAAGAGCGATATGCGATCCGAATACCCGAGTTCACAATAATAATCATCGCTATATGCATTATAAACGAAATGGCGAAATCATTCATTAAATATTATAAGAGCAAGTAATAACGCCTCGATACCGATATGATGATGAAGCCGCTACGATCCACAATGCCTTCGTCTACGAGCTCCTCGGCCACGACCATGCAATTCACGAACACGCTCGAACACGACCGCAACATCCATTATAATCACCGATCAATAATCTCAACCTATCGAAGTAATCAAATAACATACATCCGATAACAATCAACAACCGACAAAACTAACCAACCGAACTCAACGGTTCAACACAACCTCGAATAAACGCAGTCAGAACAAACCAAATCAAACCATCACGAATTCATAATCAAAACACAAAAATATAGCACTGTCTGCCTACTTAGCGCACGTTAAACGCATAACGTAGCGTGCGCTAAGTTGTTCCGTTAGCGTGCGCTAGCCAGTAAGCTTAGCGTGCGCTAATGCTGTTCAGTGGCATGCATTCCAAACATCGACTCACCTCTTGCGACTACGAATCCGTATGAAGGGAGACATAAATCTCCATATCTCTTGAAGATAAACGACACCATAACTATCACAAGGATCATATCAATGTCCATATATCAATAATAACATCAACAGTCAAACCGACTCGATAACAAGGATCATATCATACTCAATCTGGAATTCAACCTAGTATCACGATTCATCTCATCTAAATCGACCAATATAATTACCAAGATTCAGAAATCCATCTTAGATCGGGTTAAATGAATCAACATTCTTATAGTATGAAGAATCTTAACTAACATCCGAAACTCTTATCAAAATTCCATCGTATAACATCATCATATGATTATCCAACATGCTCCTTACATGAAGTCATCCAAGAAAATGAACCATTAACAAAGGAATACGAAGATTACCTGGTTTAGACGAACCAAAAAGAAGAACACTAGAACTCCATCCAAAGAATCATGAACATCTTGAAGAACAAGGCTTGAATCCAAGCTCTCAATCTAATGTTGTCAAAGATTATCATTATACAGTGTTTGGGACCTCAAACCTCTCTCCAAAAACTCTCTCTCTCTCGGTTGCAAGGAAGAAATGGACGAAATGCTTCATAACACCCTTCTGTCCCTTTTTATAATATTCATTATTAGCGTGCGCTAACATCTCATGTTTAGCGTGCGCTACCATATAGCGTGCGCTAATCGACTTTGTTAGCGTGCGCTATCGAAGCCTGACTCTTGCCTTGCCCGTAAACTAGCTTACGTACGTAATGCCCATGCATTAACGTACGTAAAACATCCTGCCTAGCGTACGCAAGTCATTACCTTAGCGTGCGCTAATACGAGTTGACTTGCTACAGTCTACACCTACCACGAAGATGCTCGTGACCCCACCAGCCGAAATCAACCAATAAAGCCAAGATTCCCTGTTGACCGATATATAGTTAGCGTGCGCTAATCAACATGCATTAGCGTGCGCTAACACTACATTACAACATCCGTTGACTTATCGAACGTGCGCGAAAGTGGCACGGTCCACGCGCGTAGATTCCTTCCGATCGAATTTGTATTAGTGTGCGTTATCTTATATCCGTAGCGTGCGCTAATCCTGCACGATAGCGTGCGCTACTCATGATTATTAGCGTGCGCTAATAATGTTACACTTAGCCATTTCCAAGTATTCACTTTGTCTCGACATACCGAAAACACATATACACTTACTGAATACATATACTGAATCCAATAACATTCTTATACGATATACTCTATATCGAAAGTACGATAATCTGATACACGATATCCTCAAATGCAACTGTCGACCAGATACGACAATTATATCGATACTGACATCTCAGTCCTTTATTTATTTTATCCATACTGTACAGATTCCACGCTGTACAATATAACTTTGATAAAATAATATCAAACAACAATAGTAGAAATTCCGGATATTACATTCTACACCACTTAAAATAAGTTTCGTCCTCGAAACTTGCAATCCGTCATAAAACAAACAAACATACCTTCCAACCCAAAATATCCCAAAACCATCACGACAACGATCAATTATCATCATCACCGAATAACCAAACGAGCATACTTACAAATACGTAGGTCCACGATCTCCTGAGATACTAGCAAGCGATCTCACTGTACAGTCTCAATACGCTTACGATCACAATTCCCTGAGTCTCAACAAAATATATCATCTTCGGATGAAACAATCTGTCCGAATCAAATCCTGTCTGCTGATTACATAATCGGTCTCAATTCGATAAGATGAATAATATACAATACATCTGCGAAACAAGCGCCCAAAACAACAATACGAATCCGAAGCGTTGACACAAAATCCGAGCGCTCGAGATGATCACCAACAATTATCAACAATCAACCGAATTTATCATCGACATGATAAATTCCAATATGACCAACCAGAGGTGAAAACACAATCGAGAATATCATCAACGTGATAAACTCCAACACGATCAACACAGAACCACAGAACAAATATACGAAAGAATAACATTCTCAAAACGACAAATCAATCACGTACAGTAGATCTCAATAAACATACCCAGTGGCGAACATATTCCACGGCACACGAACAACCAATCACAAATCGATGAACATACCTAATTATACATGGAGTGGGAACGACCACTCAATATCCAAAACCACCAGTATGGGGTCACCATCCCCAAATTTACACTTACAAAGAAATCATTCAAAGATCACTATGGTAAGATTGCGCAACTACCGCACCAATGGACTCACATAGCACATATGTCCCGGTTTTACAAAGTCCAAAGTTCCAAAATTACATCCTGCACATGAATCTACAACGTGCAGTATATTTCTCTTATCTGATCAATCAACCGATCATCCTTGCATAACCAATCTACCATACTAAACTTCGAATCTCTTTTCCTTGTACCATCGATATGATATGCCTGATGCACTAAATGCGTATGTACATCAATCACATTTTCAAAACAAGTTTGAAATCATATATTCTTGTCAAAAGACAAATTTTCGAATATTCTTTCAAGAGTTTGAAAACTCAAAACATAAATTTTCGTAAGACCGCGAAATCAATTTTTTAAAATTAAATCGGATCGCTGGTGCGAAGTTCTCGATAAGAATTCTTTTCAAATACACACGATTAAATAAAATGGGATTTATGCAAATGCTTGACCATATCCATATTCCTGTATACCAATTCAGCTTGTCGCCAATATCCACTGATATTCCATCAGAAAACCACACGATAGAGTTCCAAAATCTCAAATATATAGACTCTGATAAAAACTCCTCTCCACATACTACTCGCAACGTAAATCCTTAATCCATCCTGGATCACCTCAAATATGATATGGCAAAACATTGAAACAAATCAACAAATCAAACACAGCGAAAGACTTCCCGAGAAGTTCCATTTGAACAAGTAAACCAAAGCCTCGAAAGGCGGAAATAACATAAGTAAACGATTGGTAAAGTGTTTTACAAATCTCGGGAGTTTTAGAAAACAAGAAAAAAGCCTTTTGAAACATTAGGGTCTTAGCCCGTATCTCGTTCCACATTATAAGAAGTTTAAAAAGTAGAAAACTCTTTTCGGACTCCAAGTCCTGAGTTACAAAACTATTTCAAAATCTATTGGGTCTCGGCCCAAAAATCATTTTCCGTAAAACATTCGTAAAACATTCATTTTGAGAAGTGTCGTTTCCAAATGCTCAAAAGCAGTTTCATATATCAAAAAATGAATTAACATGCTACATGTTCTTCTCAACCATGCACAATATTTCTCCCCAAATGCACAATTCCGTTCCAAAATCTAACCAACATACTGATTTCCAAAATCAAAGTTTCTCAAGATCATCAATCCTGTCCCACTCTGACATCTCATACTGTGAAGCATAATATCTTTCTGAATCTCAAAACATATCAACTTAGAACGGCAATAAATCTCAATGAAATTCAAAAATCCAAATACTTACAGATCGTGAAGCCGACGATTCCCGTGATCTTGGCACATGTCTCGACTCTAGAAAATAATCGAAATGGATATTTTCAATTCACAAGTTTGCCAAATCGGTTCGACTCTAGAACACAATTCTTCTCATTCAAAAGAATCTCGTTATAACCATTTGGAAAAGTTATAACAAGCCCGATACGATCTGGCAAATCGATGACGCACAAGCACGAGTGAACAACAAAGACTCACGGCTCTAATATTTGTCAATCGACAACTCGAATGACGCAACAAAAACACGACTCAACTCGACCCAAATGCCTAGGTTTTCTCAACCTAAGCTCCGATACCATATTCGTAACACCCCCAGTTGCTTAGGAAATATTACAGCGTCGTGGGCCCCGAGATGGAACCCACAAGGCTAAAAGAAATTTTCGCAAACATTTACAAATGCCCAAGAGGCCAACGACGGTACTATCTTTAAAAATTCACAAAGACTTATAAAATCCATTTATCAAAAACCGTCGTAAAAACTCATTTGAAATCGCAAGGCCAAACAAATTGACACTCAAAAGTTTAGAAAACGATTTTCAAAGTAACCTCAGTTACTAGATACCAAAAGAGCATTTCAAATTACTCACGCAGCGGAAAAAGACCAACCATAAAGATACTCTATCAGCCGAATACAAGAACCAATCAAGAAACTCAATGCATACATGTCCTAGCCAGTATCCTCCGGGAAGCTCATCTCTTCACGACCGCTACAAGCTCGATACTCCGAGAACCTAAAAAGAAATCCCACGACGGGGTCAGCCATAATATCCAACAATGATAACCGTCACATCACATTAATAATTACATACCAATGAGAATACAACATAAGAAAACGATCAACGTAATCTTACCGCCATAACTTTACTTACTCAAGAAATTCTCATCAGAATAACCATTATCACATTTCACATCATGTACTCGATTAACCAATAAACTCGAATATAATATACGTATTGTACCTCAAACAATACTCAAGATTCTCAAACTATCATCACCAACTCACGATACGGAAATATACTATTTCTGACCAATACAATCCATCGAACAACATCATCAAATCCCAAAACGATAACCGATTGTCCATCAAAGACAAATACCAAAGGAAATACGGAACATACCTCAAGAAATGAAGTGCCACGACAATCATATCAGTCTAATCCGAGATCAGAACAATGCAATACGGACACGGTCCTAACACAAGACCTACAATTGCATACTCATATGACCACGTCAATATGATCACAACAATAACAATCATGTATACTCAATGGAAATCCGACGATCCGGCGCCCTCAGCATAGATCCCTTTGTTGATCCTATCAGATCAGCATAAGGTGGATAACCAACCATACACATATGAACAATAGCATATGATAAAATCAATGATGCGAATTCACAAGATTCCATCAACACAATACTGGTAATCCAACGATCCAGCGCCCTCAGCATAGATCCCCATGATGATCCCGTCGAACCAACGCATGGTGGAAAACTCCGTCCCAACGATACGGCGCCCTCAGCATAGATCATCATGATGATCCTGTCGAACCAACGCATGATGGACATTCGATCCAGCGCCCTCAGCATAGATCCTCATAATCCCATCGGATTATTTACACAACATAAACAACACAATATGCATACACATATGCAAATCAACATGTTCATCAACATGAACAACATAACATGCACGACAACATGACAATTTACTAGGACGACTTCATGTTCAACAACATGAAAGAAAATGTACGAGACCAAAATAAATAACATTAAACCATAATCAATATGGAATACTTGCCCCGAGTCCTTCGGGAGCAACCTCGATGTCCAATCATCACCGACGATTATCCTCAATGCTCGGCGATCCAAACGTACAATGAACTATAGATACTCATATCCTCGTCTTTACCATAATGTAACCTCGATACTCGAACATACCAATAACTGAGATAAAGCATATACATTATGATTTACCTCCCAGAATCGAAAGAACGATATGCGATCCGAATACCCAGAGTTCACAATAATAATCATCGCTATATGCATTATAAACGAAATGAAACTGAAATCATTCATTAAATATTATAACTGAGCAAGTAATAACTTGCCTCGATACCGATATGATGATGAAGCCGCTACCAGTCACAATGCCTTCGTCTACGAGCTCCTCGGCCCTGACCATGCAATTCACGAACACGCTCGAACACGACCGCAACATCCAGTTATAATCGCCGATCAATAATCTCAACCTATCGAAGTAATCAAATAACATACATCCGATAACAATCAACAACCGACAAAACTAACCAACCGAACTCAACGGTTCAACACAACCTCGAATAAACGCAGTCAGAACAAACCAAATCAAACCATCACGAATTCATAATCAAAACACAAAAATACTGCACTGTCTGCCTACTTAGCGCACGTTAAACGTATAACGTAGCGTGCGCTAAGTTGTCCCGCTAGCGTGCGCTAGCCAGTAAGCTTAGCGTGCGCTAATGCTGTTCAGTGGCATGCATTCCAAACATCGACTCACCTCTTGCGACTACGAATCCGTATGAAGGGAGACATAAATCTCCATATCTCTTGAAGATAAACGACACCATAACTATCACAAGGATCATATCAATGTCCATATAAATAATAACATCAACAGTCAAACCGACTCGATAAAAAGGATCATATCATACTCAATCTGGAATTCAACCTAGTATCACGATTCATCTCATCTAAATCGACCAATATAATTACCAAGATTCAGAAATCCATCTTAGATCGGGTTAAATGAATCAACTTTCTTATAGTATGAAGAATCTTAACTAACATCCGAAACTCTTATCAAAATTCCATTGAATCTCGTATAACATCATCATATGATTATCCAACATGCTCCTTACATGAAGTCATCCAAGAAAATGAACCATTAACAAAGGAATACGAAGATTACCTGGTTTAGACGAACCAAAAAGAAGAACACTAGAACTCCATCCAAAGAATCATGAACATCTTGAAGAACAAGGCTTGAATCCAAGCTCTCAATCTAATGTTGTCAAAGATTATCATTATACAGTGTTTGGGACCTCAAACCTCTCTCTAAAAACTCTCTCTCTCGGTTGCAAGGAAGGAATGGACGAAATGCTTCATAACACCCTTCTGTCCCTTTTAATAATATTCATTATTAGCGTGCGCTAACATCTCATGTTTAGCGTGCGCTACCGCCTTAGCGTGCGCTAACTGACTTTGTTAGCGTGCGCTATCGAAGCCCAGAGGCTACTGCCTTGCTTCGTAAACTAGCTTACGTACGTAATGCCCATGCATTAACGTACGTAAAATATCCTGCCTAGCGTACGCAAGTCATTTACCTTAGCGTGCGCTAATACCAGTTGACTTGCTACAGTCAACACCTACCACGAAGATGCTCGTGACCCCACCAGCCGAAATCAACCAATAAAGCCAAGATTCCCTGTTGACCGATATATAGTTAGCGTGCGCTAATCAACATGCATTAGCGTGCGCTAACACTACATTACAACATCCGTTGACTTATCAGAACGTGCGCCGAAAGTGGCCTGGTCCATGCGTAGATTCATTCCGATCGGACTGTATTAGCGTGCGTTATCTTATATCCGTAGCGTGCGCTAATCCTGCACGATAGCGTGCGCTACTCATGATTATTAGCGTGCGCTAATAATGTTACACTTAGCCATTTCCAACTGTACGCTTTGTCTCGACATACCGAAAACACATATACACTTACTGAATACATATACTGAATCCAATAACATTCTTATACGATATACTCTATATCGAAAGTACGATAACCTGATACACGATATCCTCAAATGCAACTGTCGACCAGATACGACAATTATACCGATACTGACATCTCAGTCCTTTATTTATTTTATCCATACTGTACAGATTCCACGCTGTACAATATAACTTTGATAAAATAATATCAAACAACAATAGTAGAAATTCTGGATATTACACGCCTTACTTACTGCTGCCTATATCCTTAATAGATGTCCTTACAAATATATTCCTATCACTCCGTATGAGATGTGGAAGGGTAAGAAACCAAGTTTTAATCACATAAGGATTTGGGGATGTCCAGCCTATGTCAAGAAGGCTAAGGTGGACAAACTGGAAGCAAGGTCCATCAAGGGACGTTTCATTGGATACCCATAGGACTCAATGGGTTATCTATTCTACATGCCAGAAGACCATAGGGTCGTTGTGGTTTTACAAGTGCACTTCCTTGAGGATGAATTCATTCAGGAAGGTGGCTCGGGTAGAAATGTCTCTTTGGAAGAGCACAAAGAAAGTACTGAGGTGACATCTGATCAGGGATCACGAACCAAACCTATTGTGAAACAACCTCCACTTTGAAAGTCTTATAGGGTGTCTCACTTACCTGAGAGGTATGGCTATACACATGTCGAGGAACTAGGTCTCCACGACGTACCTGATAGATGTGAGGACGAATCTGTCACCTATGACCAAGCGATAGTGGATGTAGACTCCAATAAATGGCAAGAAGCTATGGAAGCTGAGTTAGACTCGATGCATGCCAATCAAGTCTGGACTCTAGTAGATTTACCAACTGGCATGAAGCCTATTGGAAGTAAATGGATCTATAAGAGAAAGATTGATGGGGATGACGCCTATAGGGCCAGGCTTGTGGCAAAGGGTTATACCCAAAGGGAAGAGATCGATTATCATGATACCTTCTCACCCGTAGCTATGATCTAGTCGGTTCGCATGATGCTTGCCATTGATGCCCATTACAATTATGAAATATGTCAAATGGATGTCAAAATGGCTTTTCTAAATGGGTACCTCGAGTAGGAAATCTACATGGAATAGCCTAAGGGTTTTGTGTCCAAAGCTAAATTCATAATGTCTAAGCTCGAACGAGCCATTTATGGGCTGAAGCAAGCTTCTCGGAGTTGGAACCTTTGATTTGACGAAGCAGTCAAGGACTTTGACTTCGTGCAAAACGAAGAGGATACATGTGATTACAAAAGGTCAATGGGAGCAATATTGCGTTCTTAGTACTATATGTAGATGATATTCTACTTATGGGAAATAACGTAGCAATGCTCAGCACTGTGAAAGCTTGGCTTTCTAAAATGTTCTCCATGAAAGACTTGGAAGAAGCTTCCTATATTCTAGGGATCCATCTTTACAGAGATAGACCACGAAGAATGATAGGACTTTCCCAAGCCCTCTATATAGATAAGATACTGAGAATATTCAAGCTGGATAATTCTAAAAGAGGGTTCCTTCCCATGTGATATGGAATTCATTTCACCAAGAAAATGTGTCCTCAAAGTGAGAAAGACAAAAGAGAGATGAGTAAGGTACCTTATGCCTTGGCAGTGGGTAGCTTCATGTACGCTATGTTGTGCACAAGACTGGACTTAGCCTACGCTGTAAGTGTGGTAAGTCATTTTCAATCAAACTCGGGAAGAGAACACTGGATTGCCGTCAGGAACATTCTTAAGTACTTAAGAGGAACTAGAGATATGGTTCTTACTTAAGGTGCTGGAGAACTGAAGGTGGTTGGATTCACCGATTCTGATTTTCAAGGAGACAAGGACGACTCTAAGTCGATATCTGGGTATTTTTTTACTCTCAATAGAGGAGCAGTATCTTGGAGAAGCTCCAAGTAAAGTGCTGGTGCAGATTCCACCTGCCAAGCAGAGTAGGAATTATTACTTGTCGGTTTTAATTGATTTATTTGGACTGTATATGTGATATGTTATATTTACGATTAACATGCAGTCATATATTTTTGTACCAAGTATCAGTATATGATTAACATGTAGTCACATGTCTTCGAGGTGAGTTTTATTCCACGTCGCATCGAAAGGAACCCTCTTTTAGAATCATCCATCTTAAATCGGTTCAAGATCTTATCTATATAGAGGGCTTGGGAAAGACCTATCATTCTCTTTTCTCTATCTCGGTAGATTCGAATCCCAAGAATATAGGTAGATTTTCCCAAGTCTTTCATAGATAACATACTCGAAAGCCAAGCTTCCACAGAACTGAGCATTCCCACATCGTTTCCTATTAGTAGAATGTCATATATATATAGTACTAAGAATGCGATCTTGCTCCCACTAACCCTCTTGTATACACAAGGTTCCTCTTCATTTTGTACGAAGTCAAACTCATTGATAGCTTCGTCAAAACGAAGGTTCCAACTACGTGAATCCTGCTTCAGTCCGTAAATAGAACGCTGAAGTTTGCACACTTTATGAATATCGACCTCGGACACAAAGCCTTTAGGTTGCTCCAGATAGATATCCTCCTCGAGGAATCCATTAAGGAAAGCCATATTTACCTCCATCTGCCATATATCATAATCGTGGTAGGCGGCTATAGCAAGCATCATTCGAATAGACTTGATCATAGCTACGGGCGAGAAGGTATCGTGGTAATCGATCCCTTCTTTTGGGGTAAAACCCTTTGCCACAAGCCTGCCCTTATAGGTGTCAACCTTGCCATCCCCATCAGTCTTTATCTTGTAGATCTACTTGTTCCCAATGGCCACTATGTCCTTGGGTCGGTCTACTAGAGTCCACACCTGATTAGCATGCATCGAATCTATCTTAGCTTCCATAGCTTCTCGCCATTTTGCAGAGTCTACATCCATCATCGCTTGGTCATAGGTCGTGGGTTCGGTCTCTTGGTTATCACCTGGAACCTTATGGAGACCCAGTTTCTCCAAGTGCACAAAGCCATACCTCTCAGGTAATTGAGACACCCTAATAGACCTACAAGGTGGTTGTACTTGTATTTCATAAGGTTCGGTCCCAACTTCTTGTACAGGTGTCTTCTGAAGAGTCTCATTGTATTCTTCCAAAGAGATACTTCTACCTGCTCCACCTTCCTGAATGAACTCATCTTCCAGGAAGTCTGCTTGCAAATCGATGATGATTTTTCAATCTTCGTGTATGTAGAATAGATAACCCATCGTACTAGATAGGAATCCAATGAAACGTCCCTTCATAGATCTTGCTTCCAACTTTTCCACCTTAGTCTTCTTGACATAGGCGGGACATCCCCAAATACTAATAAAATTAAGACTTGGTTTCCTACCCTCCCACATTTCATGTGGAGTCTTAGGAACGGACTTAGAAGGACATCTGTTCAAGATATAATCAGCAGTAAGGAGCGCATACCCCCATAGGTAAATCGGTAAGTTGGTGTAGCTAAGCATGGAACGAACCATGTCCAACAAGGTTCGGTTTCTTCTTTCCAACACACCATTTACCTGAGGAGTTCCAGGAGGTGTGAGTTGTGATACTATTCTGTACTCCATTAGGAACTCGTCAAACTCTGTACTCATATATTTGCCAACTCGGTCTGACCGAAGTGCTTTGATATGATTACCAGTTTGTTTTTTGACTAGGGCCTTAAATTCCTGGAATTTCTCAAAGGCCTCGGATTTATGTTTCATTAACCATACCTAGTATGATCATCCGTAAACGTAATGAAATACTGATATCCGTCACGGTTTGCTTACAAAGCACCACATAAGTTGGTATGGACTAATCCAAGTTTATTAGCGGCTCTTTCAACAGTCCATGTGAAGGGGGACTTAGTCATTTTGCCTTTAATGCAAGATTAACAAGTTGGAACGGGATCTGATCCCAATAGACCCATAAGTCCATGCTTTTCCATTTTGTAAACATTGGTGTGACCAACATTACCAAGTCTAATATGCCATTTCAAAACATTACTAGTCTCATCCCTATCACGCTTCCTAGTCATAGTGTTTACAATGACTTTCTTACTTAGGTTTAGATGATACAGTCCATTTAATAATGTAGCAGCGCCTACTAATTTATTTTTAAAATAAATTTTGCAAGTAGCATTACCAATGAAGAATAAAAAGCCTTTCCGATCCATGATCGGAATAGATAAAATATTTTTATGCCCTTTGGGAAAAACGAGTACATCATGCAACGTTAAAATAAAGCCGGATTCCAAATCCAAAAGAAGTGATCCTATATCAGTTGCTGCGACACTATAACCACTTCCGACAGTAATCATCACTTCCCTAGCTCCAAGCTTCCTACTTTGTTCCAGATCCTGATTCATGGTACAAATGTGAGAACTAGCACCTGAATCCAGTATCCAAGAAGTCGAAAATACAGTAGCAGAACAATTCGTTTCCAAAACTAAAAGTTCCTTACCTAAAGCGCCATGAAGTATCGGACAGTCTCTTTCTCAGTGACCCAGCTCACCGCATTTGAGACATGCGTCCATCTTCTTGCTCTAGGAACCATTGAGGCCTTGCCCTTACCCTTGAAAGCCTTACCTTGTGAGCCCATCTGCTTCTTGGTCTTTTTCTTCTTATTCTTGGATTTCCTAGATCCAGAAGAAATCACAAGGGCATATTCCTTCACCCTCAGAGTCTTCATCTGAGACTGAGTGGTTGCAAGTTTGTTCATCAACCCTCATAAACTGCGCAATTTCATTGCAGTTGAAGTTCATAACAAACTGAGAGAAGGAATCAGGAAGATATTGTTGGATAAGGTCAGTTTGGAGAGAAACATGCATCCTAAAATCAGGAGCCTCTAATCTCTTGATCATAGAGATCATTTTGAGGACGTGGTCCCCAACTTTCTCACATTCCTTCATCCTGGCACTGAAGAGTTGCTTAGATATCTCTTACCTATCAGTTGGACTGTGCTCACAATAAAGTTCGGTTAGGTGAGATAAGATCTACCTAGCAGAAGTCATTTTCTCATGAGCTCCATGGACTCCAATGTCATCCTTAACCCACTTTGTGTCGTTTTCAACTTCTTTCTAACTCGCTTTGGTCCACATTGGAGCCGCCGGGATGTCTGCCTCCAAGACATATCCTAGCGCCTCCACACTAAGGACAATCATCAGATTGTGGAGCCAGTCCAAAAAGTTAGGTCTGGTTAAGTTGTTCTTCTCGAGTAGAATTACCAGTAGGTTCATTGTCATTATGAGAGATGTAATTTTGTTTGTCTGCATTAAGTAAGACAGATTGATTAGTGACTCGATTAATTATGATCTGAGTTTAGAATTAAGGTCCTTTCTATTCATTTAACCCCACTCCCACTACTTTTATCGAAATAACACACTCCTTTGTGAAATCCGGAAGCATTAGTTCACCTTAATTCGTAGTGGTGATCGAGTTCTTTATAAATTTTAATATAGGGCAACCGAATAGGTTTCTCGTCTATTAATCTTCATAAATTGGTGTCCAACACCAATCCATCTAATGGATGATTCGATATTCTTTTTCCCCTTGTTCACTGCCCTCAACCTATATGGTTTCTATAGTTCGTGAACAAGTTAAGTTTATACCATCAGCGCTAATCAGTTTCACAATTCAATATTATCCGGCAACCGAACAGGTTTCTAGGGATAGAATTTGTTCCAACTGAAGACATCCAATGCGATCTTAGAATTTATAGACCATCCTCGAATGGCTACCCCAACAACTCGGAAGCATAGCATATCCGGTTTTGATTTCAATTCCGAGAGTTCGATTGAGGGAAGGAAAACCTTGAAACCTTTTATACTTAATATTTTTTCGTGGGAGATTTCGCGATTAATGTTACACTTTGCACATTAATTCATTTAAGCGCGTTTGTCGACATTCATACCATATGAATTAACATACACAACCTAGTTGCTACCAGCATATAGTTCGTGGACCGTTCCTAGAACCACAAACATCGTATTCTAATTACATGTCTCGAGTATTGAATCTTCGTCCTCTCAAATGGATCTTCCTCCGGTCTTCGTCATTACATAAAAATTTTACATTAAATAATTGCATCTTAAATACAAATATTTCTAGTAAAATAAATAGGCTCAAAACGGCCTTTACAACCAAATCGAAAAATGATTCAAAAATTAGGTCCACGAACTACATCACTAAATTAATTCCCCTAAGAATAAAATTCCCATAATTATATCTTAGTCAAATTAAATCTAATTTAATTTGTGGGAAATTAGTTATCGAACGAAATATAAAAAATAGAGTTGAAACACACACGGCCGGGCCAAACCCGGGGCACTGCCCAGCAGGCCGGACCGCGGTCCACAGTTGGGACCGCACGGCAGCAGCCTGACAGCTCCAAGCTGCCGGGTCCGATTACGTTTTCGGCTCGTCTTTTCATCCTGATTCCAAAAATAATATTTTTCTAATCTTTATATTACACATTTAAATCATTTTTTCAAAAGAAAAATAGATTTATATTGTAACATAAAATCATGAAAAAATAGTTTTTAGATAACAATTAAAAACTAATGATTAATACAATTATGATTCCAAATCATAAAAACACCCAACCAAGCATTCCAAATGCTAAATATCGTATATACGATTGCAAGACCTCGCTTCGATACCACTGTTGGGATTCGATGCCTAAAATGACGGCGCAACGGAAGCAAAAATGAAATAACCGAACCCCTAAAGAGGACCGATCATGCAACGTATATACGAATAAAAAGAACAAGAGTAAAGATATGAAAACATACCCTTGAAGTCCTTTGATTGAATGTTGAGGTTGATCCCAGTGACCACAAATCCGATTTGATAAGTCCTCGATGATCCAAATGCCGAAAGCACCGCATCTCTACTAGCCACGCGCCGGGATATGATCAGAACAACAACTACCCAAATATCCTCCAAGGATACTGCTAGAAATAACTAGTAGGAAAAATGCTCTCTAGATTATGATCACTCTAAGTGATATGAATTATGTTCTTGATTTTTCTTCTTTCTCTCTCTAAGAGTGTAAGAATAACATCAAGATGAACTCTCTATCTCTCTCTCTCTCTCTCTCTCTCTCTCTCTCTCTCTACTTGTGTTGGCCTATTTTTGTGTTCCATGTGGAGGAAGTTGAACTTTGTTTATAACAAAGTCCACACATGACTCCGAGCATCACACCTAAAGGGGTGATCATGAAAAGATCACCTCTTATCTCCCTTTTTTCCTCATGTGTTAGGAAGGCTCCTCAACACATGCAAGTATGAGGACATGGTCACCAACAATGGACCTACAAGGAGGTGGGGCGGCCTACACAATAATGGAGAAGGTTCAGTTCATTTCGGTCCATGAAACGGGCCGTCGTGTATCCAGTCCGACTGATACATCTTGGTTCGTCTCAATTAAAATTAATACAAATGATTAATCTGATATATCAAGATATTTATTTCTCCAAGAAATAATAAGTAATGAATTAAATTAATTACTCAGTAATTTATTTAATTCACCCGACAGATTTAATTTATCTAATAAATTAAATTAGACATCCAATGTCTAAATTTGATAATAAGATATGCAATTCAAATTATTCTATTGTCTCCCTAATGCGCGACTCGGTAGGTCCGTCCCAGTAAGCAATAGGAGGAACCAAAGAGTAATAGCACCTAGCCAGTCCTGCGGCCTACACTATAACCTTACTGAGAACGAATGATAGAGATCATTCAAGAACCATTCTGTCGTGAATACTAGTAAATGTATAAACCCTTCTTTCAAATATCCCGATCAAGTTATAGGGTCACAATCAGTCAAACCCTATCTGTACTTGACGCTATGTTTGAGTTAATGCAAATCGAGATCATCGAGCTCTTGTGTATCCAATACAACTAGCTCCAACGCTTTAGCCAAAGACTTATGATCTCATTTGCCAATAACCACATAGGACATTTACCTGCTCACTTACATGAGAAAGAATCCTATCTTGGTATTTAGTAGAACCTGCTACTTATCCGTCAAGACGCACATCGAGGTTGACCCCCCACCTCTTGGTTTTCTGGATCGAACTACTCTAGTGAAAATCTTAACGTCAAAAACATCCCTACTAAATCCTCAAGTCGAAGGTTCACGAATACCTATCACAACCTTTCGATTCTGTCATTGACTGCCCCGGAGTGAAATTCGTGTGGCGAATCGAGGGTGAGTCGATTCGAGTATACTAATCACATTAGCATACCTACAACGTGTGCTCCCACTAACCATTAGTGACGACAGGTATATCCCAAGTCAAAGAACACGTCATACAAGTCTTCACATAAACTTAACGCCCAGTCAAGTTTCATCGACTTGCGAATGATCAAGTATTTGTGCCATAAATTTTTCCAGTGCCTATCCCCTTATCTAATAAGGAGTGGAAAGTTTTCTCTCAAATACATGGACTAGTTTCTATATATATATTTACAAGTCAGGATTTCCAGTGACTCTTAGTAAATAAATAAACACATAATTGGCCTTTAATAATAGTTTACATAATAACAATTACAATGCCCTCTCTCATACATCATCTGAGTGGCATTCGAGGGCATATTCCTAACAATAGCAACTTTCCATTTGACCCGATCATGCCTCTTTTGACATTTAGATATAGATGTTGGCTGGAGATCCTCATTTCCATTATCAATTTCTTGTAATATAGAATAGCAGAAAATGCCATCTATATCTTCTATTTCATTTTGGTTCCATATTTTTCCATTATTGACATAATTAATGGAAATTTCGTGTTTTTCTTCATTTTTTGAACCTTCCTGAGCTTCGTGATCTGTTTCTTCTGGAACACGTACACTTGATTTCGGTTATTCGTGGATTTCAGCTTCTTTTATTTTAGAGTATTTTTATCCTTGGAACCAATAGGTCGTCCACACTTCAGGCGTGCTTTAGATTCATTTGACATACATATAGTAAGTTGCCCCTTGGGAATTTCAATTCGAGCAGGAGTGTTTGCAACAATTATATGGGATCTCGTTATCCTTTTTTTTTATGTAAATACTTATGGCATTTGATTTGCTATACCTTGTAACTGTATAATTCTTTGAACTTTCAGTTCATGATGCTTTATAGGCGGGTCAAGGTGCAGTGACGATGATGTACACTACTCGATTTCTTTGTTCACTTATGTCTCTCCTTCACTTAAAGTTGGAAACTCATTTCCATTGGAAAGAGACTCAGCAAAACGGGCTGTAAAAATATCACCTGTATTTTGCTCAAGATATTTAGTGACCGAAGGTGATTCATATCCAACATAAATTACCAATCTTCTTTGTGGCACAATTTTGTTGCATTGTGGTAATAAGTGTCAGTTTTATACACTTATCCGTGATTAGTATTGATATATTTCACCCATAATTATGAGCTAGTCTACTCGTTTTTGCTTTGAATTAATTAATTTTTAATAATTTTATTTTTATAGGATGAAGATGTAAATATAGTCTTAATCGGATTGAATTACTAATTTAATCAAGAAATAACATGTGTATAAAATATTCTCTTTGTTGAATTTTTATGTATTCATGTTGTAGGTCTTTCCGAGACGAGTTCGGCAGTCTTTCCGGATTCAAAATCAGAGTTATATATCAAAAGTTATGATCCGAAGAAGATTTGGGGCAAAAACGCAAAGTCTAGGAAATTCTGGGCTGAAAAGGTAACTCACAAAGCAACCAGTGTACAAAAAGCTAAAGCAATGTTACAGCCATAACATCTGAAAGTTACGGCCGTAAGACCTCAATGTTACGGCCGTAACATCTGCAAGTTACGGCCGTAACTCTTGACAAATTATTGATCATTGTCTAATTTTTTATACTTTTGGTCTATTATTGAGGGGATGGCGGGCATTGATCCGATCTAATGTAATAATGCTGGAGTTTTGGAGATATTAGATCACTTTAGGTGTATAAATAGACCCCTTAGATCCATCATTAAGGAATGATTCATCTTATATTTTCTCACTTTGTAATACTTTTTCTTTTTGTGTGAATGACACACTTGTGTTCTTGAGTGATTTGTGTAAGTGTAGTTTAGCTTATGTTGTTAAGGGAGTTTATTGATTCTTTCTCCTTTATCTACTAAGGGAGTTAGGATCAATTCTTTCTCTTTTCCAACTATTAATGACCACTCAAGCTTGTAATATGTTGAATAAACCCTTCATGTGCTAAGTTATCCTTAGTTGGGATTATAAACAAGGTTTGTCATGTTATTTAAGTTTGTATAAAGATCTATTATGGATTACTTATTATTGTGTGTGATTTTCATTGTTTTATCAATCTTTATTTATTTGGCCAATAAATGATGATATTTATGGTCTTCATATGTTTCGAAAGAAAATATGTTTGATTAGATCAAATGATCTTCACCATAAGTTGTTCTAGGGGATAGAAATATACCTCTAGACCTTACATGATTATTTGAGTTATTTTCATAAAACCTAATGCTATTTATTGAAGCCAATCAACATAGAAATATAGTGGATTGATTCAATATATAAGGGGCATTTTGACATTCGAAAGAGGAACTGTCTTTTTAAGGAAAATCGAATCTACACAACATAATAAGTAAATACATCTTATGATCTCCTATACATCTTCTATAACTAATGATGAACTAAGTTTGTAATCACAACTATTTTATTTTATCTTTTATTAATCTATTATTAGTGCAATCTTTCATTTCCTTGAATTTTAGAACAATTATTGCATTTTCATTGCAATTGTCAAACCAAACTCTTAAATTGTGTGTTTCACTCATATAAATCTCTATAACAATTAGATAAAGTGTATAATTCAATATATAACCTAACTTCCTCGTGGGATCGATAAACCGGACTCAAAAAGTCTACTTACTACTTGATACGATATCGTGCACTTGCGATAGTTACACTAAAGACGTGTCAAGTTTTTGGCGCCGTTGCCGGGGAGGTATAAGTGTTATTTTTGAAATTGTTATAGGATACAATTTCTCGACGTTGTAACTTAGTACTCAATTGTGTTTGTCCGGTCAAGTGGCGGATAACGGTACTCCGTGACTATTAAAGTCGGATTTTTCAGTTTCCCACAACAACTGATATTTTTAGATATTTTATTTTATTTTTTCTAACATGGAAGAAACTTTGAATAGTATTGAAAAGAGATTTCCCTTTCTTAGCAAAAAAGTAATTTTAAAAATTTATAAGATAAGACTTGAAAGGATGAGGTTGCTTATGAATAAAAGCATACCTTTTGACATTAGATTCATTATTGAATCCAAAGTGAGAATAGCAGGTGAATTCACAGAAATACCTACTAGATTTTTACGAGGGCTTGGAAAAAGTTCATATGCCAAGAAACGACGAGCAAAGATAATAGTCGTTTGCTATAAATGTGCTAGATGGAACTGTAATTTAAAATGTCGACCTTTAGGAATTCCATCTACAAATAGAGAAGATAAAATTCAGTTCATTAAGGATGGTCTGAATAAAGAGAATTTAGATAATATCAAAATTTCTCTTGACACGCATCCTAGTGGACTCGTACATTACGGAATTCGATGTTTGTGGAATAAATTCAAACCAGAATATGAACAACGTCTTGGGAATCTGACGTTAAAATACCATGTTTGCCAATTTGTAAGAAAATTGGATGAGAAGCTTCTCCCCAACTCTTAGAAGGCGTTTAAGCCATTTCTGAACGTAAAATCAGAGGAAGATGTGAGCCACAATCACAACTACTGTGCATACGCGTGAGTATCTTTTATTTTTGTCGTATGGTGAGATTTTCTAAATAAAAAATGTGATACGCGATAAATGCTTTCATTATTCTATTGAGTAGTTGAAGCACAATTAACGCAATCACAGATTTGTTAAATATTTTTACCTTATTTTTCTTCTATAAATAAACATTGTGCTTGTTTCTTTTATTCATCCCTCAAACTTGGACTTTTCTCTCTTTCTCTCAAATAAGTTTCTTTTCAAAAATGGAATCATCATCTTCCACAAAAAGATTTAACTCAGTCTATATTTTTGGTGGAGCTAGTTATGGAACAGAGGCATGCTTTACTGAAGCAGCCCACAACTTGGGTCGTACCTTAGGAGAAAAATGCATTCATGTAGTTTACGGAGGAGGATGTCTAGGATTAATGGGACGCGTTGCTGCTTCTGCCTATATGGAAGGAGTAAGAGTGTTGGGAGTAATTCCAAAACCTCTGGCTGAAAGTAAAATTACCGGGGCAACTATTGGAGATGAGTTTAGAGCTGTAAATATGCAAGATCGCATAACTCACATGATGAATAATTCTGGCGCCTTTATCACCCTTCCCGGTGGTTTTGGCACTCTTGAGGAAGTTTTTCATGTGGTTACCAGAGCTCAACTAAATGTTCATAAAAAACCAATAGGTCTGCTTAATGTCAATGGTTTCTTTGATGGTTTACTATCTTTCATCGACTACTCTGCTGAAAAAGGTTTTATTTCCGAGCGTGCTAAACAAATCATAGTCGTTGCAACAACACCAGAAGAACTAATCAATAAACTCATTAAATGTGTTCCTCAACCAGATCCAGCTCTAGCTAATATTGTCTGGATGGAGGATTTTACCGTGAGAAAACGAAAAGTGGATTCATTCTTGTCCCTTTGATAACTCATGTCGGTCCTCTTGTATTTTACTTTCTATCGTGTGTAAAAATCGTGCTAAATGATGGCAGCTTAAGAAGTTTCTTCTTGATCTATTGACGCGCATCTATTCGCGATTTATGTATTGTTATTTTATTGCTGTAATTTTTATTGTTTGTTTTTTATAAAAGCATTGATGGCAGCGTAAGGCGACTCTTCGGACTTTCTTGAAGCGCATCTTAAAAATTGTGTTATACTTCCGAGTATATTTTATTTTCTTTTGTTGTTTGCCTCGTATATTTATTCTCTTGCAGATTCTAAAAGACGTTAGCTCAAGCATCAACTTTCATAGCAGGGAGTATTCTGTTTTTCTCCTTGCTTTTTATTTTATTTTTTTTATTTTTTTAAACTGAGGACAGTTTCTTTTTCAAGTTTGGAGGTGGTGTGTTTTGATTATTTTGGTGTGTTTAGCTTTGATTATTGTGGTGTGTTTTGATTATTTTTGTTATTTGGCTTTGATTTTTTTTAGTGTATATTTATATATATTTATTTTGTATATTTTGATTTGTGAAATTTCTAGATCTGGCCATAACACCAATAAATTAGCTATATACAAGCTTTTAAAATCGTTTTAACTGGTAAAAAAATTGTATATTCCAAAATTTTTGAGCCTTAATCTCTCTTTCCAAGCCTTGTAGTTATCATATAAAATCAAGTCATTCGTTACCTTGAGAAAAGAAGAATTAGTCGGTTGATGAAAAATAGAACTGAAATTTACTTAATTTGAGGTGTTTTTGATTTTTCATGCTTAGCTAATAAACGATTTTTCTGCAAAAATTCTATTCCCTAAAAAAAGTCATTGATAAAAAGAGGTTAGTCGAAAAAAAAGAGAGGTGTTGAGCAACAACAGCTGCCTAATTTTGGGGGTCCTCAAATATTGCCAAAAAAAAGGACTAACCATTGTTGGTGCGTAGCTGCCGTCTCACACGAAAAGAAAAAAATATATTGGTGAAAAGAGCTACACGTTAGCAACTAAACGGTGTGAAAGCTATCACCTAAAAAAAAGATGGAAAATTTGTTGGTGAAAAGAGCTACACGTTAGCAAATAACGGTGTGAAAGTTATCACCCAAAAAAAAGAGATGGAAAATATGTTGGTGAAAAGAGCTACACGTTAGCAAATAATGGTGTGAAAGCTATCACTAAAAGGGATGTAGATTATAAGCAGATTTGAATTAATTGGTGGCTGAATTTCAATATACTCAATTTCGTGAACATTCACAATATCTGATGATGCCGATGAAATTCTTTTTCATATTGAGTTGAAAAATAAACGAGTGATCGAGAGCAACCATTAAAGGGAGTCGTGTGTGTCACGAGTGGGAAGGAAATAATCAACCTTTTGGGGGGAAACCTTGCATGTTGGAATTACATAAATAAAACCGTCTTTTATCTTCAAAATCATTAGTAGATTTATTTTGGATCTTGATTCATTTCTATCTACTGTATAAAGCTGGTTGTTGTGTAAATGACATTTTGATCTCTTTATATATATAAGTATTTTTCTTTATTTGTGTGTGGTTTATTAATTTTTGTGCTATTTTTATTTTTTGAGTGTGATTAATAAAGAGTCTTGCTCGGGACTAGCAAG
The DNA here is from genome assembly GCA_033398695.1 of Orobanche coerulescens. Taxonomy (NCBI): domain Eukaryota; kingdom Viridiplantae; phylum Streptophyta; class Magnoliopsida; order Lamiales; family Orobanchaceae; genus Orobanche; species Orobanche coerulescens. The sequence continues at coordinate 80,153,401 of CM065804.1, read as the reverse complement.
AATTCAAGTTTGGGGGTGTGATAAGTATCAGTTTTATACACTTACCCGTGATTAGTATTGATATATTTCACCCATAATTATGAGCTAGTCTACTCGTTTTTGCTTTGAATTAATTAATTTTTAGTAATTTTATTTTTATAGGATGAAGATGTAAATTTGGTCTTAATCGGATTGAATTACTGATTTACTCAAGAAATAACATGGGTATAAAATATTCTCTTTGTTGAACTTTTATGTATTCATGTTGTAGGGCTTTCCGAGACGAGTTCTATAACACCCCCAAAACCATCCGGGATATTACAGCGCCGTGGGCCCCGCACCGGAACCCACCAGGCTAAAAACCGTTTACAAAACCATTTCAAAAATGTTTAAAAATGCCAAAAGGCCAATGACGGTAATATTTTAAATACTCAAATATTTTTAAACGCATAGTTCCCAAACACCGTCATAAAACACCATTTGAAAATACAAGGCGAAGTGCCAAATCTCAACAGTTTAAAATGTACGTTAAGCCGCCACTTAAACGTACCGATAAAATAGTTTAGGAAAAGGTTTAACGAAATAACCCAAGTTCGCAAAGTACCAAAAAGCCCTTTTAAAATACACACACGCAGCGGATAAAGATACCGAAAAGCCATTTTGAAATATACACACGCAGCGGATAAATGCAGTTCAAAATACACATTTGCAGCGGAAATGAATAACCAGAAAAGAAATACTCGATACTCCAAATCATGCCACTGCCAGTACCACATTGGGAAGCTCATCCCTTCACGACCGCTACTAGCTCGATATCCGAGTACCTCAAAATAAAGCCCACGACGGGGTCAACCACAATACTCAACAATGGTATCGATCACATCATCATAAATAATTACATACCAATGTAATAATATAGTAAGAATACTACCAAAGTAATCTTACCGTTATATCCTTACCAATTCATAATAATCCAATCCTTACCATAATCCACATTTCGCATTCTCGAATGACGAAATGAACTTAACAACAATTATCTGTATTGAATTCCAAAAATTCCAACAATCCTCAACACATCGTTATAACTCATAAGTGTTGAAATAATCCAATCTGCGCCAAATCCTGTCCGTAGGATTACACAATCAAAATTCAACCTGGATAAACCAATAGTACACAACATATCTGTAGATCAACTACCATATGATAATGATAACAAATCTCGAACATCGACGTACAGTCCGAATGGTTATACGATCATTAACCAGATCAACGAATACGTCAGCTGAGAATATCACCAACATGACAAACTCCAAGCACGACCAATAAAGGATCAATGATAAATGAGAGTACCCTCAACATGGTAAACTCCTAACACGATCAACAAAGGATCAATAATAACCAAGAATACCCTCAACAAGGTAAACTCCAAATGATCAACAAAGGATCTCAAAGAAATAACTCCGACTGTCGAACATACCCCTCGGGCGTATGAACAACCAGTCACAAACCGTCGAACATACCCAACCATAAATGGAGGATGAATGACCAACCAATATGGCTCAAAGATGGAAATCATAGTACGCCCGATCCGTAAATGTTTCCGTGCACAAGCCACCCCGGGTATCGATCAAATACATATGTGGTCTTGTACCTAATTAGCCTCACGAACTACGTCTCGTGTGCACAGTTCAATCTTGAAATATCAACACATAACCATCATGTGCCCGGCTAAAAATCCTACATAATAACCAATCGGCACGCAGATATAACTCCAGATATGTCACGATGCAACATGACAACAAAACTCAAAGAAACACATATCCAATAAGGATCAAAAGACTCACCGAAGTGAACAACAACAGACTGACAATGAAAAGTCGACACGACTAATCAATATTCAAAACATCAATCCTGGGATCATCATCCCCAAATGAATGACCAACATGATCTACGATCTCAATACAACAGTCCTGGGATCAACATCCCTCAACGAATAACCGATACGAAACTCATTACACAAAACCTCACATATACAACAACTCAACATACTAATTATCCACATGACTGAACAAATACTTAGATTACCTCAAAGTCGAGGACCATATCCATCAGCATCCCCAATGAGACGATCAACACAACCATTAATACCAACAATAGTCCTGGGATCAACATCCCTCAATGAACAACCAGTACGAATCTCAATATACGAAGCCTCAACATACAACATATACAACAACTCAACATAATAATTATCTCATAACTGAACAATACATAAATTACCTCAAAGCCGAAGACAACATCCTTTCCACGAACAACATCCCTGAACGAATACACAGTTATACAAATAATCTCAAATAAGGTACCATCCATTCAATACCAATAACCTTTATCCCGATACTCATGTCATCACGATAACTATCCTCGATATCCGATATTCTATATCCTTGACCAAAGATAACTCATGTCTTCCTTGAACACAATTAAATCATATACATTATGATTTAATACAACCAGAGCACGATATACAAACTATTATCCCGACAACTTACATTTCTAACAACATTGCTATACGAATTATAAATGAAATGAAAACGAAACCATTCATCAAATATTATAAACTGAACAAGTATAAACTTGCCTCGATACCGATACCACGAAGCCGTTACCAAAATCCATTGCCTTCGTCTACGAGCTCCTCAGCCCCGACCAAAAGCAATCTACGAACTCTTCAGTATCAACCGCAACACAACGGTCATAAACCACGATCAAACATCACAACCTATTGCAATAATTGATTAGCACACATTCGATAAAAATCAATAACCGGCATAGCCAACCAAGCGACTTAACGACTCAACAATACCCCGATTATAAACAAAACTGAATAATACAACTCAAACAAATACGAACTCATATCCACGATACAAGCCATAACTCGATGATCACAAATAACAATCAATAACCGATCAACAAAACACAGTGGTTCTACAATATCCCGATTAAATACAAATCCAAACAATCTGAACCAATCAAACACGAATTCAAAACCACAATACGATTCCACAATCCGAAGATCATATCAATAATCAATTTAAACCAACAAGGGTCTAACATTACCGATTGCAAATTCATTCTTAAATACGGATACAAGTTTTCTCCTTGTAGTTTCATAATATAAAACAATTACCGATTATCATCATCAATCCGGACGATCCGATTCATTCAAAATCATAGATAATCATATTCCAACGGCTTCAAATAATTCCATTATTCGAATTGAACACTTGTTCAATAAGTATGAATTTCCAAATTCAAAGATGAATTATAATCTTATCAAACCCTTAATCATATTCGTATTCCTATACGAATACCAAAATACATAACTTGATTATAGATATGAATATTCCATATTCATATCCAAAACACCAACACATTCATAATATCAATGATCAATTCATCTCGACATTAAGTGTAATACCCGGTTGTAATTCAGTCATTATCATTCAGTAATTTCATTCGGTAATTGTCACTATAAAATTTTTTTTCACTTGTTAATAATCATTCATCCGTGTTCACCGTTCGAATAACTTCGAGTTGTGTATCGATATTGTTCATTGCTTCAACCTTATTCGGGAATCGAGACAATAGTATTATCTTGATTGTTGTAATTGATTCATTAGTCGTTGTTGAGGTTGGAGTTCATGTCAATTCAATCTCCTCATTGTTCAAATTGTGTTTTGTTGGACGAACCCTTGAAATCATTGCCTGGAACCACCGTTTTGGGGTTTCCGTACTTCCATTTCGCGTTATTGTTTCCCAAATATTGATTCCGATTGCTTTTATTCTCTTCCCGAGTCATTTTTCTTCTTTTTAGGACCCAAGGGGATGTGGGCCGCGGCACAAGGAGTGTGCGCCGCGGCACACACATACTGCTAATTTGGCCGAGCAGCCTGTACCGTGGGCCACGGCTCATGCGGCACACTACCTAGTCACTGCCGCGGCACACCCGTCCGGGCCGCGGCACACTCATGTTGAATTATCGGCCGACCCGTCTGTACTGTGAGCCGCGGCTCATGCCGACAGGGCCGCGGCACACTGCCGAGTCACTACCGTGGCACATTCGTCCGGGCCGCAGCACACTGCCTATCACTGGGGGCAATTTTGGCCCTGTGCCGCGGCACACTTTGGCTGGGCCGCGGCACACAGTGCAGTCAACTCTACAATTGCGTTTTTTTGAGCGAGATCAGCTCATTCTTCCCATTTTCTTCAACTTTACGAGAGAGAGAGCTTTAGGGGAGATACTTTTCATCATCCATCACTTGAGGGTTTGATTTTCTTCATTTCTTTTCGATCGTGAAGCCCGGATAGTCGATCTAACGCGATTTCATCGGATTAAAGTACTTGGATCTTCAAAGGTAATATTCATCAAACCTCTTGGATTTTGATTTGTGTTGAGATATGATGTTTTGGATGTTAAGATCATGGTGTATGAAGTGATATACGCATGATTATGGATATGTTTGATTATTCATTGGATTATTGAAGGATTATTCAAGAACACTTTGAACTTTGAGTGGGATTTGGGGGTTTTCGATAAATCGTTGTTGTAATCACGAATTTGAATATTCATATTGGATTATTGATCGTATTGAAGATGTTTTGTTGGTTTGAAACACTTCTTGGGGATTTGATGTTGGTATTATTGAGGTTTGGTTGTAAACAATCGAAGTTTGGCCACAAAGTGTTCAATATAATGCCCCAATGAACTTGGTTTAATCGTATCGACGTTTTGAGTTCGTTATATTTGTGTTTGATTCGTATATTGAACGGATTGTTGGTAATTGTATTATTCAAGGTTGTTCGAGCGACCGTTATCTCAATTAGGATGTTGTTCGTGGAAGGATAATTGTCACCGGTGTTGTGTAAGTTAATTCTTACTCGGTTAAAAGGATATTCATTCCTTTTGTTGTTGTTCATTCATAATCATAACTCATTCATCATTGTATTAACCGTATCAATACTTGTCATTGTTAATTAATTACTTCATTCACGAGGAACGACGGTTCCAATCATTTCATTGAGCTATCATTCATTTCACCATCATTACATCTTGGTGAGTCATTATTCATTTTCGATGTCACTTTTGTTATATCGTGGCATTCCGGGTCATACTGGCATGCCGGTTGGTATGTGTAGGATTTTCATGTCGGGCACATTTAAGTCGTGTGTTGGTTGGTGGCCTCACATTGGACTGTGCACATGAGTTGATGGCTTCGTGAGACTGATTAGGTACAAGACCACACGTGTATTCGATCGATACTCGTTGGTGGCTTGTGCACGGACACATTTCCATCCCGGACGTAGTGTGGCACCATTCCTTTGAGCCGTACTGTTAGTTGATTCGTATAGAATGTTTGATTGCATATGTTTCGACAGGATATTTCATAACTTCAGATATATCATGATTTTGTATTTTCAACCCTTGAGGATTGTTGTTCTATGTAACTGACCCCGTTTGGGGATATTGTTTTTCAGGTCATGGCAAGGCGAAAGCACGGGGAGAGCACGTTGACGGTGAGGAGTCCCAATGATACTAGAAGGGGGCCCCAGTCTTTTCAGTCATTTATGTTTCCTTCATTTATTCCACAGCAGACATTCCGTTTGAATACTAATTTCACTCAGTGTTGTATATTTTATCTTCATATAAAATATACATGTATTCTGTATTATCCTGGACGTGTTGTATGAAACTCCTCATTGGAGTAATTATTATTGTAATGTGGTTCGGTACTACATTTACCCTGTGTAATTCATTCATTTTCATTCGCCTAGTGGGTCCCAGTCGGGGGTCCACGGCACTGTAATATCCGCCTAGTTTGGGGTGTTACAGAGTTGGTATCGGAGCGTGGTTTTGAATACTACCTTCCGAGTCATGTCTCATTTGAAATCATCGTCATCAGACTAGTTTCATTGGACTTTCGCGTCACGTGTGACCTGTGCAAATGCCGAGCCATCAGACCGAAAGAACTGTAAGACTTCTAACTCCATGGTATAATTTCTGGCAATAATCATTCATTTATAATTCACTAGTTAACAATCCTCGAACATCATTTTCATTTTAATCATGTTGATCATGTTAACTCATTAATCACTCAATTCATTTTATTACTCAGTTGTTGATCTTGATGATCATATCATTAATCCTGCTAACTTGTTCAAGATAATCATTTCAAGAATATCATCAGATAATCATGTCACCTCAGTTAATCATTCATGTAATCACTGTGTTAGAGCGTGTATGCTCATTTTCATCATCTCATGACATAATCATAACGTGATATTCATGCGGGGAATATAATCATCATGTGACTTTCCTACTTCAGTATGGAGAGAGCAAGAAGAGGATGCGGAGGACGAGGCCGCGGTGTGGGCCGAATCCCGAGAGATCGTGTGAATACACGTGCGAACGCGAGAAATAATGTTAATTCATCGAGCAGCAACGCTGCCACTCATTCACCTGGACGTGATCATTCACTATCGGGGAGTCGTACCCGGGACACAGCTCAGTCAGAAGGTGTTCGGGTGGACCCACTCGCTTTTATGCAGGGCATGATGGCCCAAATGACTCAGATGGCTCAACTAATGGAGACAATGCATAACTCAACTACTTAGAATCAACAGGCTCCTCCGCCGCCACCTCAGAGGCAAGAGAGGGGTGTAAGCAGTATCATTGGCGATATCTCTCGCCAGCGACCACCTACCTTCGAGGGCTCATCTGATCCGGCGGATATTGTTCATTGGCTTGAGCATTTCGAGAAGTTATTTGCTATGGTGGATTGCCCTGAAGGGCATAAAGTTTCAGTTGCGGCCTACTATCTTGGTAAGAGCGCTCATTATGGTGGTTATCGTTGAAGCCCACCGACGGATCATGTACTTGGGATCAGTTCAAAACTCTCATGATGGAGAGGTATTATCCAGCCCCACTCAGGGAGGCTAAATTGTCGGAATTACTCACTCCCGACCTCTCATCGGACGACGATGTTCTTGCCATCGCCGAAAAATTTCAGGAACTTCTTCCGTTCGCCTCATCTGTCATTCACTCTGAGGCGGAGAAGATCAAGTATTTCAGCAAGAGGCTGAAACCTCGTATGCGGCTACAGTTGCTTAATCATAATTGCACCACTCTGGACGAATTTATCGAGAAAGCTCTTACTTACGAGCTTACTGCTAAGGAGATTGCTAAGCAACAACCTTCATCTGCTGGCAAGAAGTCTAAGAACCGTAATCAGTCTGACGGCAGTCAGGCCACTTTCAAGAAACCACGTGCGGGCTCTACCTTTTCTGAGCGACCTCCTATAGCGCCTAAACCCGCGGAATCTCAGTCACGAGGGGCCAGTTCGGCTGTCACCTGTTTCAACTGTGAAGAACAGGGTCATTTCAGCACCAAATGTCCGAAAAAAGTCTGTCACGTGCCATAACTGTGTAATTGCTGGGCATAGGGCCCGTTTTTGCCGAAGGGACTCTAAACCCACTTCGGCGTTATCTCAGTCCCCAGGTCATTCAGTGGTGCAGAATCAGGCCACTCAGTCAGCGTCGTTCAAGACGACATGAGCTAACAAAGGCGGAGCCAAGATCTATCAGACGGGAGCGTCTGGTTCGGGGGCCGGCAAGCCCCGAATTTACGAGATGAAGAAGAACGACGATCCAGAGGCCCGAATGATCTCAGGTACACTCGATATTCTATCTCAACCTATGTGTACCCTTTTTGATACTGGTGCATCGCATTCATTCATTTTCGAGTCATGTTTGAGTAGACTACGTCTGGGTAGTGCTACTAGTTGTGAGCCTTATGTCATTGGTCTACCTGATGGTAGATGAATTATCGGAAATCGTGAGGTTCAGAATTGTCCGATTCAGCTTTAGGGCCGTGTATGGCTAGCAGACCTAATCGTGGTAGATTTACCGAGAGACGACATCATTTTGGGTATTGATTGGATGGATCGTCACGATGCCATCATTAGTGTCCGTAAGCGGATGGTCACTATCATTTCAGACGATGGGGTTGAATGTGTTTTTCAGGGAGGTAATCCCGGCTATTCTGGTAAGGTCATTAACTTGATGAAAGCAGTGAAATTACTCAGTCAGGGGTGTGTTGGTTATTGGTGCTATATGACCAAAACCGAGAAATCATCAGTAATGTTGACGGTATTCCGGTAGTGAGGGAATATGCCGATGTTTTTCCAGATGAGTTACCTGGTTTGCCTCCACAGAGAGATGTGGAATTCACGATTGAGTTGGAGCCCGGTACGTCCCCGATATCGAAGGCACCGTACCGGATGGCCCCGACCAAAATGCAGGAATTAAAGAACCAACTTGAGGAGTTGTTCGAGAAAGGTTATATCCGTCCGAGTTCTTCCTCGTGGGGAGCACCAGTGTTGTTTGTCAAGAAGAAGGATGGTTCGTTCTGCTTGTGTATTGATTACCGGGAATTGAACCGTGTGACGATCAAGAATAAGTATCCTTTACCCCGTATCGATGATCTTTTGGATCAACTTGAGAGCTTGATATTTTCCAAGATCGACTTAAGATCTGGATATCATCGATTCTTGATTCGAGTCGAATATCGCGAGGACAGCGTTTCGAACACGCTATGGTCATTATGAGTTTGTGGTTATGCCGTTTGGATTGACTAATGCACCTGCGGTATTCATGGAGTTAATGAATCGGGTTTTCATCGACTTTTTTGGATCAGTTTGTTGTTGTCTTCATCGATGACATTTTGATTTATTCTCGTAACCGAGAGGAACACGAGGTTCATCTTCATCAGGTTCTCGACGTGTTAAGACGAGAGCAACTTTATGGAAAGTTTTCCAAATGTGAGTTCTGGATGTCCGAAGTGACTTTTCTCGGGCATGTAATTTCATCAGATGGAGTGCGTGTTGATCCTTAGAAGACGGAGGCTATCCAAGAATTGTTACCTCCGAAGAATGTTAAAGAAACCCGAAGCTTTCTCGGATTAGCTGGTTATTATCGGCGGTTTGTGGAAGGATTTTCTAAAATCGCTCAACCCTTGACGAACCTTTTGCGAAAGGATAAGAAATACACGTGGTCCGACGCGTGTCAACAGAGTTTTGAGGAACTCAAGAGCCGGTTAACTTCAGCACCTGTCCTTTCTTTACCGCAAGGGACGGAAGGATTTGTAGTTTATAGTGATGCGTCCGGGCAGGATCTCGGATGTGTACTCATGCAGAATGGGAAGGTTATTGCTTATGCGTCACGGCAATTGAGACCTTACGAGGTTAATTATCCGACACACGACCTGGAGTTAGCAGCCGTGGTTTTTGCATTGAAGATTTAGCGTCATTATCTTTATGGCGTTACCTGCCAGATATTCACCGATCATAAGAGTTTAAAGTATATATTTACTCAGAAGGAGTTAAATATGCGATAGAGACGGTGGTTGGAACTAATCAAAGATTATGATATTGAGATCCTTTACCACCCGGGCAAGGCGAACGTTGTCGCCGACGCCTTGAGTCGTAAGTCCGTTCAGGAGCAGATGCTTGCTCGTTCAACAGTTCAGAAGGAGCTTCAGCAGGAATTTCTGAGACCCGAGATCGAGGTCTGGTTACAGCGAGTACAAGGGCAACTTTGTACGTTGGAAATTTCATCGCCACTTGAGGAGGCGATCAGGGTTCGGACCCATTTTTGTTACGCATTCGAGAGGATGTGACTCAGGGGAAAGCCCTCGGATTTGTGGTCCATGAGGATGGACTTTTGCGTTTTAAGAATCGGTTGTGCGTATCGGCGAATGACGAGTTGAAAAACTCGATTTTGAGAGAAGCTCATGCTACCCCTTATTCCGTTCACCCGGGGTCTAGCAAGATGTATGAAGACTTGAAAAAAAATTACTGGTGGAGTAATATGAAGCGAGAAGTTGCTTATCCTATCAGCAAGTCAAGATAGACATCAGTGACCGGCGGGTATGCTGAAACCGCTCCCTATTTCGGAATGGAAATGGGAGGATATTTCAATGGACTTCATCACGAGTTTGCCGACGAGTCGTCGTGGCATGAACACAATCTGGGTAATTGTGGATCGCCTAACTAAATCAGCTCATTTCCTTGAGATTAAGGATATGTGGGGTCCCGAGAGACTTGCTGTAATACCCGGTTGTGAATTCATTTATTATCATTCAGTAACTGTCACTCAGAATTTTTTTCACTCAGTAATAATCATTCATCATTCATATTCAGTCAACTATGTTCACCATTCGGCGTATTTTGGGATCATCACTGTTTGAGATCGAGCCGAGATTATTGTCATCGTCATCATCATGTTTTGATTTTCAGTTTGAGAGGTAGCGCACGCTACACATTGTAGTTAGCGCGCGCTAATGAGGTGCATGTAACGCACGCAATGATTCAGTACTAGCGCACGCTAGCGCAAGTGAGGCAGACAGTCCAGAAGGTACTGGGCTGATTTGGGAAATTCGTAGCGCACGCTACGAGTGGTAAGTAGCGTACGCTAACTATGCTGGTAACGCACGCTAAGACTTCAGAGTAGCGCACGCTAGCGCGCTCAGATCAGAGGACAGTAGGTTCTGGACTCCAGGATTTTGGATACCAACTATCAGGTAGCGCACGCTAACATAAGGTTAACGTACGCTAAGGACAGGCTGTTAGCGCACGCTACCAAAGGTACTTAGCGCACGCTAACGATTCAGTCAGGGGGTACTGGACTACCCGGTACACGCGTTAGCGCACGCTAACATCAGGAGTTAGCGCGCGCTAAGCTGGGACAGTATAAATAGGACAGTTTGGTCCAACTTTCGTCATTTCTTCATTTCTCAATCATTTCGGACGAGCTCGGGCGATTCGGAAAGGTCTTTTCGAGCTACAATCATCTAGCATCATCTTCAACCTTCTAAGTTGGATTAGTCATCATCTAAATCAGTTTCATCACTCCAAATCAAGGTAATGATTCTTGGATCTAGAATTTCGAGTCTTGGGTGTTTTGCTTCCGATCTCTTCGTGTTAAATCGATATTATGTTGGAATATGTTAGATATGGATTATCTATCTTGGATACATGTATTTCTACGGATTCATTGGTGTAATTTTCGGAATTTGTGAATAATTGAGGAATTGTTCAAGAACCCTTACGGGTTGACTTTGGAATTTTGGGGGTTTTCGACTAAATGTTGTTGAAATATCGTTCTAAGTATTCCTATTGGATTATTGATAGTATTCATGAGTTTTTGTGGTTTTGAATCATTCATTGGGAGTTGGTTTCGGATGTAAATGAGTTTTGGTTGTAAACAATTGGAGATTGTTTACAACGCGTTTGTTTAAATGCCCCAATGAGTTTGGGTATTGTTGTATCGACTTTTGAGTTGGTTGTGATTATGCTTGATTCATGTATTAAGAGAATTGTTGGTTTTGTGTTGTTTAAGGTTGTTCAAGCGGGTAATTTCATTAAGGACGTTGATTGTGGAAGTACCTTCTCGCCTTCGGTTTGAGGCAAGTTTTATACTTGTACCGGTCAATGAGCTAATGTCATCATGTATGTGTATGAATGTGTTGTATCATTCCGAGACTTAGTCTCTTCATGAATTCATTGATATCAAGAGATCGTTCGATACGATACCTTTCGGCAATTTTGCCAAATGTTATTGTTGTTCGTTAACGGCCGATTCAAGGCATTGTGATACTCATTATTAATGTCATTGTCGATAGCCGATTCGCGGTATCGATGTATCGATTGTTGTTAATATAGATGTCAATTTAAGATATCGTTGAGATCATTGTTATTCCTGTTCGGATTGTCATTAAAAGCATGCGAGCCGATTTAAGGCATTGGCTTATTCATTTCTCATCTTCGCTAAATCAGTAATCGATTAAAGGTGCCGAGGCATCCTTCATATCATTGTTATCGAATTGCCGTTCTCAGGTAAATCGAAATGTTCAATCATTCACTAAATCATTGTTATCGATTGACCTTTCTAAGGCAATCGAGGTATTCACTCATTCATCGTATCATTGTTATCGATTGGCCGTTCTCAGGCAAATCGAAGTGTTCAATCATTTATGGTATCATTGTTGTCGATTGACCGTTTTAGGCAATCGAGGTATTAAATCATCCGCTGCATCATTGTTGTCGGTTGGCCGTTCTAAGGCAATCGAGGTGTTAATTTGGGACTGTCAAGGACGGTGTCTATCCGTGTGTTACTATCATCGTGTTGGCCGACTCAAGGCAGCACACTATCATTCATTGTGATACGGCTGGAATGCCGTGGCTTCGGCCCTAATTGTGATACGGCTGGATGCCGTGGCTTCGGCCCTAATTGTGATACGGCTGGATGCCGTGGCTTCGGCCCTAATTGTGTCTGGTGGATGCCGTGGCCCGGCCCTCATTGTGATACGGCCGTGCGTGGCTTCGCCCTAATTATGATACTGGTGGATGCGTGGCCGGCCCTCATTGTGATACGGCTTCGTGCGTGGCTTCGCCCTCATTATTCTGACTTAATTTTGACTTAGTGTTTGTGATATTTGTTCATTTGAATGACTTTCAGGCCTTTATTATTGAACTTGTAATTTAATTGGAGCCTTCGGGCATTCTGATTAATAATAAATACAGTCAAGGTTTGGTTCATGTCTTGTCATTCATTGTGGTATTCTGTGATTTTGATTCGCCGTCGGGCACTTATGTTCTAACCTGTCGAACAGGTATTAATAGTATGTTGTGGGCATAGTATTGCACGAATGCTCGGTTCTTACATTGGTTTGTGAGCATTTCGTATTATTATCATCATTGTACCATTTCATTCTGCCTTTGGATGCATATCATGTTATACATGTATTTGATGTTCATTATACGGATGGTGACCCCAGTGGCGGAACATGTTTTTCATGTTTTAGGTGCTTGCGAGGAGAGAGTTGAGACACGGGGCATGATGATGGCAACGAGGCATTCAAGCGATACTAGTACGAGTTGATCATTGTCGGTCGATCGGTTGGAGTGTACTCCGGTCTTGTCGGTGTTGTCGTGTTGTATTACCCGACAGGATGTTCGTGGATGTTGTTGTATTTCTTTTTGGCCATGTAGGCTACTTTTGACGTTAAAATTCCTTATCGGAATATTGTGTCGGATATCATGGTAGGGACTATGATTTTCCCTTGTTGTGTTAATTAATGTATTTTTAGTCATGTTACTTTGGTGGATCTCTGGCGTGGGGTCCACGGCCTTGTAATAACTTGATAGGATTTGGGGGTGTTACGAAATGGTATCGAGATTTGGGTTGTGAAATACCCCGAGATGTGAGTTATGTGGTCCTACCGACGCGGTAGTAGTGGGATTGTCAGGTTATGACAATCTAGTCGATCGAGTTTTGTGAGTCGTAATATTGATGCATTTGCGAGTCATTCATTCATCGAGTCGTCGTCAGTGAAGACTAGTATCGCGAGACCTCGAAGCTTCGTATGACCTGTGTAAGGACTCGATTCTCTTTATGTTCATACATTCATCATGTCATTAATTGTTCGTGCCTTGTTGAAACCTATATGTGATATTAGTGTTATGATTGATTCATGACTAATTGTTTTGGGACACGTGTGGCTTGTGTAAGCATTAAGGATCAACTCATTCATCGGTTAATAATCCTCAATCGTCATGCTGATCTTGTCGATTATGTTAATTCATTCATTACTCAGTCAATATCATTACTCAGTCAATTCATCACTCAGATAATTCATTCATTACTCAGTCAATATCATTACTCAGTCAATTCATCACTCAGATAATTCATTCATTACTCAGTCAATATCATTACTCAGTCAATTCATAACTCAGATAATTCATTCATCACTCAGTCAATCTCATTGCTCAGTTAATTCATTCCTCATTCAGTCAATCTCATTGTTCAGTTAATTCATTAATCATTCAGCCCATCTCACGGTTCAGTTGTTGATCTTGAGGATCTAATTTTCAACCTTGTTAACTTGTTCAAGGTAATCATTTCAGGAATTTCATCAGGCAATCATGTTAACTCATTTGATGTTTCATACGGTCTTATCATACTCTGACGTAATGTCGACGATCATTTCATTAAATCATTAATGCATTCATTGTGTTAGAGCGTGTATGCTCATTGTTGTCACTCTGTAACGTAATCATAATACGATATTCATGCGGAATCTATAATCATGTGACTTTCCTACTTCAGTATGGATAGAGCATCGAGGACGCAGGGGAAGAGGCCGCGGTGCGGGCCGGAACCCGGGATCTCGTGTGCATGCCCACACGAACGCGAGGGATATCATTAATTCATCAAATAGCGAGGCTACTCATTCATCAGCAGATAATCATTCACTGTCAGGGAGTCGTACCCTTGAGGCATCTCACTCGGAAGGTGTTCGGGTTGATCCATTCATATTTATGCAGGGCATGATGGCCCAGATGACTCAGATGACGCGGATAGTGGAGACCATGCAGACCTCGATGGGTTGTGGTCCACCGCAATGTGGATACAGTGCCATTTCATGGACAGATGGAGGAGTGAATCGATTGTTGGCGATATCTCTCGCCGATGCCGCCTACTTTTGAGGGTTCGTCAGAACCAGCTGATATTGTTCATTGGCTCGAGCATTTTGATAAACACTTCGACATGGTTCAGTGTCCGGAGGAGAGTAAAGTGGCAGTAGCGGCTTATTACTTGAGTAAGGGCGCTAATTCGTGGTGGCTTTCTGTGAAACCCATCGATCGTGATTGTATTTGGAGCGAGTTCAAGACTCTCATGTTAGAGAGGTTTTATCCGGCTCCACTTCGTGAAGCTAAGTTGTCAGATGTTTTGAACCCCGAACCCGATGGGGACGAGGGTGTTATTGTCATCGCTGAGAAGTTTCAGGGACTACTTCAGTTTGCTTCGTCAATTATCCGTACTGAGGCGGATAAAATTAAGTATTTTAGCAAGAGGCTAAATCCGCAGTTGAGGATGCAGTTGTTCAACCACAATTGTAATTCACTTAGTGAGTTCATCGGGAAGGCTCTTGGAGCAGAGCTTTTGATCAAGGAGCTTACTCAGAAGCATCCTTCAGTTTCTTCAGGTGAGAGGACCAGAATGCCGGCTCGTTCAGAGGGACATCGGGCTCCGTCATCCAAGGGGTCGTTTTCTAGTCGTCTTCATGCTGGGACAGCATCTTCCTCTCAGGCGACGAGTTCGACTGTTGTTTGCTTTAACTGTGATTCAGCAGGTCACGTTAGTACCCGGTGCACGGTGCCAGCTATTGTTTGTTTTCTGTGTGGGAGGCAGGAACACCGGCAGAAATACTGCAGGGGTTCTAGCGCCGGTAAATCTCAAGAGAGCTCGAGGGCCTCGAGAGACTTCGTTACTCCAGCCCGTGCATCATCCAAGGGACCCTATCGGGCTTCGAGGGCGGAGGTAAGGACATTCATCACCGGTTTGAACAAGTTAATTCTTGTGCGTTAATAGTATAATCATTCATTTCATTGTCGTTCATTCATTCATATAATTCATTCATCATATATATCAATCATATGGGGACTCATAATTATCGATTAATCATTCAATTCACGAGGAACGGCGGTTCCAATCACTTGAGGATCTATCACTCATGACGTTATTAATTCACCTTGGTGAGTCATTCCAAATCCTTGTCGGATTTGTAGTCATTTATCATTCATCATTCATTTTTGTCACTTTCATTCTCGTGACCTTCTGAGATCATAGTTAGTGGCGAGTTCATCGTCGGATATACCTTTAATCGTTGAGATAGAGGAAATCGATGATATGGAAGGATATCGATGTTGGGTACATTTGAGATGTAACCTTGTTTTTGGATATTTGTGTTAATCTATCGGTAATAATGTATCGTGACCGTGGATCATTTATTGTTGATCTATCTTATTATGATTATATTTGAGAATCTTGAGATTTGGATCATTTGTTGGGAGTTCATACCTCAGCGTTGTGCTCGAAATTTCGTGATAATTTGAGAAATCGTTCTTTGTGTTTCGAGACGTCAAGTCTTGGGGACTTGGGCTTGCGGTTGATTTGGTTCCGAGGACTATTTGGGCGTTATTGTTTTCAGATCGTGAGGGATAGTTCATATCCCGAGTGGTTTACCCTCAGTTTCGAGGACGAAACTCTTTTTAAGGGGGGGAGTATGTAATACCGGTTGTGAATTCATTTATTATCATTCAAGAATCGTCACTCGAATTTTTTTCACTCATTAATAATCATTCATCATTCATATTCAAATAACTATGTTCACCATTCGGCGTATTTTGGGATCATCACTGTTTGAGATCGAGCCGAGATTATTGTCATCGTCATCATCATGTTTTGATTTTCAGTTTGAGAGGTAGCACACGCTACACATTGTAGTTAGCGCGCGCTAATGAGGTGCATGTAACGCACGCAATGATTCAGTACTAGCGCACGCTAGCGCAAGTGAGGCGCATCCCGAAGGTACTGGGCTGATTTGGGAAATTCGTAGCGCACGCTACGAGTGGTAAGTAGCGACGCTAACTATCTTTGTAACGCACGCTAAGACTTGAGTAGCGCACGCTAGCGCGCTCGCATCGAAGGACGGTAGGTTACGGACTCCGTGATTTTGGATACCAACTATCAGGTAGCGCACGCTAACATAAGGTTAACGACGCTAAGGACAGTGTTAGCGCATGCTACCAAAGGTACTTAGCGCACGCTAACGATTGATCGAAGTCTTGGACTACCCGGTACACGCGTTAGCGCACGCTAACATCGGGAGTTAGCGCGCTAAGTCGACGATATAAATAGATGATTTGGTCCAACTTTCGTCATTTCTTCATTTCTCAATCATTTCGGACGAGCTCGGGCGATTCGGAAAGGTCTTTTCGAGCTACAATCATCTAGCATCATCTTCAACCTTCTAAGTTGGATTAGTCATCATCTAAATCAGTTTCATCACTCCAAATCAAGGTAATGATTCTTGGATCTAAAATTTCGAGTCTTGGGTGTTTTGCTTCCGATCTCTTCGTGTTAAATCGATATTATGTTGGAATATGTTAGATATGGATTATCTATCTTGGATACATGTATTTCTACGGATTCATTGGTGTAATTTTCGGAATTTGTGAATAATTGAGGAATTGTTCAAGAACCCTTACGGGTTGACTTTGGAATTTTGGGGGTTTTCGACTAAATGTTGTTGAAATATCGTTCTAAGTATTCCTATTGGATTATTGATAGTATTCATGAGTTTTTGTGGTTTTGAATCATTCATTGGGAGTTGGTTTCGGATGTAAATGAGTTTTGGTTGTAAACAATTGGAGATTGTTTACAACGCGTTTGTTTAAATGCCCCAATGAGTTTCGGGTATTGTTGTATCGACTTTTGAGTTGGTTGTGATTATGCTTGATTCATGTATTAAGAGAATTGTTGGTTTTTGTGTTGTTTAAGGTTGTTCAAGCGGCCGGTAATTTCATTAAGGACGTTGATTGTGGAAGTACCTTCTCGCCTTCGGTTTGAGGCAAGTTTTATACTTGTACTGGTCAATGAGCTAATGTCATCATGTATGTGTATGAATGTGTTGTATCATTCCGAGACTTAGTCTCTTCATGAATTCATTGATATCAAGAGATCGTTCGATACGATACCTTTCGGCAATTTTGCCAAATGTTATTGTTGTTCGTTAACGGCCGATTCAAGGCATTGTGATACTCATTATTAATGTCATTGTCGATATCCGATTCGCGGTATCGATGTATCGATTGTTGTTAATATAGATGTCAATTTAAGATATCGTTGAGATCATTGTTATTCCTGTTAGGATTGTCATTAAAACTGTACATGCCGATTTAAGGCATTGGCTTATTCATTTCTCATCTTCGTCGTCGGTAACCGATTAAAGGTGCCGAGGCATCCTTCATATCATTGTTATCGAATTGCCGTTCTCAGGTAAATCGAAATGTTCAATCATTCACTAAATCATTGTTATCGATTGACCTTTCTAAGGCAATCGAGGTATTCACTCATTCATCGTATCATTGTTATCGATTGGCCGTTCTCAGGCAAATCGAAGTGTTCAATCATTTATGGTATCATTGTTGTCGATTGACCGTTTTAGGCAATCGAGGTATTAAATCATCCGCTGCATCATTGTTGTCGGTTGGCCGTTCTAAGGCAATCGAGGTGTTAATTTGGGACTGTCAAGGACGGTGTCTATCCGTGTGTTACTATCATCGTGTTGGCCGACTCAAGGCAGCACACTATCATTCATTGTGATACGGCTGGAATGCCGTGGCTTCGGCCCTAATTGTGATACGGCTGGATGCCGTGGCTTCGGCCCTAATTGTGATACGGCTGGATGCCGTGGCTTCGGCCCTAATTGTGATACGGCTGGATGCCGTGGCTTCGGCCCTCATTGTGATACGGCTTCGTGCCGTGGCTTCGGCCCTAATTGTGATACGGCTGGATGCCGTGGCTTCGGCCCTCATTGTGATACGGCTTCGTGCCGTGGCTTCGCCCTCATTATTCTGACTTGGCTGTTTTGACTTCAGTGTTTGTGATATTTGTTCATTGAATGACTTTCGTGGCCTTTATTATTGTCTGGTAATTTCATTGGAGCCTTCGGGCATTGTGATTCATAATTAATTCGATCTGGTTTGGTTCATGTCTTGTCAGTCATTGTGGTATTCTGTGATTTTGATTCGCCGTCGGGCACTTATGTTCTAACCTGTCGAACAGGTATTAATAGTATGCTGTGGGCATAGTATTGCACGAATGCTCGGTTCTTACCTTGGTTTGTGAGCATTTCGTATTATTATCATCATTGTACCATTTCATTCTGCCTTTGGATGCATATCATGTTATACATGTATTTGATGTTCATTATCTGGATGACTGACCCCGTGGGGGCGGAACATGTTTTTCATGTTTTAGGTGCTTGCGAGGAGAGAGTTGAGACACAGGGGCATGATGATGGCAACGAGGCATTCAAGCGATACTAGTACGAGTTGATCATTGTCGGTCAGTCGGTTGGAGTGTACTCCAGTCTTGTCAGTGTTGTCGTGTTGTATTACCCGAACAGATGTTCGTGGATGTTGTTGTATTTCTTTTTTGGCCATGTAGGCTACTTTTGACGTTAAAATTCCTTATCGGAATATTGTGTCGGATATCATGGTAGGGACTATGATTTTCCCTTGTTGTGTTAATTAATGTATTTTTAGTCATGTTCGCCTGGTGGATCTCCTGGCGTGGGGTCCACGGCACTGTAATAACCCAATAGGATTTGGGGGTGTTACACTTGCCCAGTTATTTATCAAAGAGATAGTGAGATTGCACGGTACTCCTAAAAGTATCGTTTCCGATCGTGACGGACGATTCATGTCTCACTTTTGGAAATCAGTTCATCGTGTTATGGGAACTCAGCTTAATCTCAGTACAACTTTTCATCCTCAGTCCGACGGACAATCAGAGAGGACTATTCAGACTTTGGAGGACATGTTGAGGGCATGTGTCCTCGATTGGAAAGATGATTGGGAAGCCCAACTCCCATTGATCGAGTTCACGTACAATAATAGTTGGCATTCTTCGATTAAGATGGCACCTTACGAGGCCTTGTACGGTCGTCGTTGTCGATCTCCTTTGTGTTGGGATGACTTATCAGAATCAATCGGCACCGAGCCCGATATGCTTATAGCCGCCCGTGAGAAGGTATCTTTGATCAGGAGTCGTTTGTTGACCGCTCAGAGTCGATAGAAATCATATGCAGATAATCGTCGTCGACCATTAGAGTTCGAGACGGGTGACCATGTTTTGGTCAAGGCATCCCCGAGTCGTGGTGTCTTCCGTTTTGGGAAGAGGGGAAAGTTGAGTCCGAGATTCATTGGACCGTTTGAGATTTTGGATCGAGTAGGCGAGCTAGCTTACCGATTGGCCTTACCTCTGGCGTTGAGCCGAATTCATAATGTGTTTCACGTCTCTCAGTTGCAGAAGTATGTTGCCGACCCGAGTCACATACTTCAGTTCGACGAAATCGAGATCGCGGATGATCATTCGTATGAGGAGCGTCCCATACGAGTGTTAGAACGACGAATCAAACAGTTAAAGAATAAGACGATTCCTTTGGTTAAAATTCAGTGGTCTAGACACGGAGTCGAAGAGGCTACTTGGGAAACCGAGGATAGTATGCGGGAGAGTTATCCCGAGTTGTTTGACCCTTAGTTTCGGGGACGAAACTCTTTTAAGGGGTGTATGTAATACCCGGTTGTAATTTAGTCATTATCATTCAGTAATTTCATTAGGTAATTGTCACTATGTAAATTTTTTTAACTTGTTAATAATCATTCATCCGTGTTCACCGTTCGGAATAACTTCGAGTTGTGTATCGATATTGTTCATTGTTTCAACCTTATTCGGTAATCGAGACAAGAGTATTATCTTGATTGTTGTAATTGACTCATTAGGCGTTGTTGACGTTGGAGTTCATGTCAATTCAATCTCCTCATTGTTCAAATTGTGTTTTGTTGGACGAACCCTTGTAATCATTGCCTGGAACCACCATTTTGGGGTTTCCGTACTTCCATTTCGTGTTTTTTTTTCCCAAATATTGATTCCGATTGCTTTTATTCTCTTCCCGGGTCATTTTTCTTCTTTTTAGGACCCAAGGGGGGTGTGGGCCGCGGCACAAGGAGTGTGCGCCGCGGCACACACATACTGCTAATTTGGCCGAGCAGCCTGTACCGTGGGCCGCAGCTCATGCCGGCAGGGCCACGGCACACTGCCGAGTCACTGCCGCGGCACACCCGTCCGAGCCGCGGCACACTCATGTTGAATTATGGGCTGACCCGTCTGAACTGTGAGCCGCAGCTCATGCCGACAGGGCCGCGGCACACTGCCGAGTCACTGCCGCGGCACATTAAATCGGGCCGCGGCTCCCGCCGATCATCGGGGCAATTTTGGCCTGTGCCGCGGCACACTTCGGGCCGGGCTGCACACAGTGCAATCAACTCTATAATTGCGTTTTTTTGAGCGAGATCAGCTCATTCTTCCCATTTTCTTCAACTTTACGAGAGAGAGAGCTTGAGGGGAAACTTTTCATCATCCATCACTTGAGGGTTTGATTTTCTTCATTTTCTTTCGATCGTGAAGCCCGGATAGTCGATCTAACGCGATTTCATAGGATTAAAGTACTTGGATCTTCAAAGGTAATATTCATCAAACCTCTTGGATTTTGATTTGTGTTGAGATATGATGTTTTGGATGTTAAGATCATGTTGTACGAAGTGATATACGCATGATTATGGATATGTTTGATTATTCATTGGATTATTGAAGGATTATTCAAGAACACTTTGAATTTTGAGTGTGATTTGGGGGTTTTCGATAAATCGTTGTTGTAATCACGAATTTGAATATTCATATTGGATTATTGATCGTATTGAAGATGTTTTGTTGGTTTGAAACACTTCTTGGGGATTTGATGTTGGTATTATTGAGGTTTGGTCGTAAACAATCGAAGTTTGGCCACAAAGTGTTCGATATAATGCCCCAATGAACTTGGTTTAATCGTATCGACGTTTTGAGTTCGTTATATTCGTGTTTGATTCGTATATTGAACGGATTGTTGGTAATTGTATTATTCAAGGTTGTTCGAGCGACCGATATCTCAATTAGGACGTTGTTCGTGGAAGGATAATTGTCACCGGTGTTGTGTAAGTTAATTCTTACTCGGTTAAAAGGATATTCATTCCTTTTGTTGTTGTTCATTCATAATCATAACTCATTCATCATTGTATTAACCGTATCAATACTTGTCATTGTTAATTAATTACTTCATTCACGAGGAACGACGGTTCCAATCATTTCATTGAGCTGTCATTCATTTCACCATCATTACATCTTGGTGAGTCATTATTCATTTTCGATGTCACTTTTGTTATATCGTGGCATTCCGGGTCATACTGGCGTGCCGGTTGGTATGTGTAGGATTTTCATGTCGGGCACATTTAAGTCGTGTGTTGGTTGGTGGCCTCACATTGGACTATGCACACGAGTTGATGGCTTCGTGAGACTGATTAGGTACAAGACCACACGTGTATTCGATCGATACTCGTTGGTGGCTTGTGCACGGACACATTTCCATCCCAGACGTAGTGTGGCGCCATTCCTTTGAGCCGTACTGTTAGTTGATTCGTATAGCATGTTTGATTGCGTATGTTTCGACAGGATATTTCATAACTTCAGATATATCATGATTGTGTATTTTCAACCCTTGAGGATTGTTGTTCTGTGTAACTGACCCCGTTTGGGGATATTGTTTTTCAGGTCATGGCAAGGCGAAAGCACGGGAAG
This sequence comes from Orobanche coerulescens, assembly GCA_033398695.1. Lineage (NCBI taxonomy): Eukaryota > Viridiplantae > Streptophyta > Magnoliopsida > Lamiales > Orobanchaceae > Orobanche > Orobanche coerulescens. Next base: position 80,131,066 of record CM065804.1, on the reverse strand, counting down.
AGCATGTTGACGGAGAGGAGTCCCAATGATACTAGAAGGGGGCCCCAGTCTTTTCAGTCATTTATGTTTCCTTCATTTATTCCGCTGCAGACATTCCGTTTGAATACTCATTTCACCCAGTGTTGTATATTTTATCTTCATATAAAATATACATGTATTCTGTATTATCCTGGACGTGTTGTATGAAACTCCTCATCGGAGTAATTATTGTTGTAATGTGGTTCGGTACTACATTTACCCTATGTAATTCATTCATTTTCATTCGTCTAGTGGGTCCCAGTCGGGGGTCCACGGCACTGTAATGTCCGCCTAGTTTGGGGTGTTACATTAAGGATTTCTTAACGTATTTGATTCCAACTTCAATTCCAAACATGAATCAACAAGACTCCTTCTTGTTATACTTGTAAATTCGTAGAAAACAATTTACCGATTTCTATCATGAATAATCACATTCCAAAATTAACCGTAAACTCCCTAAAAATCATGACATGTATCTCAAGAGTTCTTCAAGAACACGAATTATTCAAATTCACGTTCATAATCCATAAAACAGCATAATCCGATGTGTTCTTGTAATACCTCCGGTATTCCATGCTTGATTACTTTGTACTGTATGAATGTTTGGTAATATGACATCATTTCTATTTTTGTATTCCATTGAGTGCTATATAATTGTACAATGTGAACGAAACGAGGGTGACACACCTTGATGCCGTGAGACGATCGTCGGTGCGAATATGACGGTGGCCAACGTCTTGTTCCCCGATAATTGTTGACGAGCGGAAGGGATGGTCACCCGAGATGGTTAGAATGTGTTTGAGGCTAAAATTTACATCTAACGTCGCTATAACCCATGCCTAACGTCGCTAAATTTCAATGGTTACGTGCGTTAAGGCGGCCACATTACGTGCGTAACGGGTAGGTCGGTCTCCCGAGCCGAATCTTCCTTTGACACGGACGGGGCTACTTTGGCGGGCTAGATGACAAGCGAGTCAATTTGTTTGTTACGTACGTAATGCCCAAGAATTAACGTCGTAACACTTGGGCACATTTCGGGCGATTAGTTCCTTACGTGCGTTGTCATCGCCTTTATTACGTACGTAATAGACCTTACGACGTAACACTCTTATAGTTAACGACGTTATCTAAATCGATTTTATAAAATGATAACTCCCTTCTTCATTTGCACGTCCCAACACCAAGTCACTACTACCCTTGGAGAAATTCCTAGCCCTATACCCGGTTCTTAAGCCTTAAACACTTGAATTAACATTGAGGAGGTAGATTCTTGAGCTTCGGTGAAGATTATCCAAGTCGTTCAAGTCACTTCTCGTTCTCCTCGTAGTTCTTGTGAATCCGTCAACTATCTTCACTATTCTTCTTCTTCCAAAGGTAAGTCACCAATCCCTGGAGTTATATCTTCGATGTTTTCTTAGTTATACTTGTTATATTGCGGGTATGGGGTAGATTTTGCTAAACTTCGTAGACAATCTTGTCGGATGAAATTGTGGTAACCGTAAATTCCATTTCTTATATGTTTAGTTTCATACAAACGAAATTTCACTTCAAATCATCACTAGGAATGTAAAATTTGACGAATCAATTGTGGGGAAATTCATAGTAATCCGTCACCGTATGTTCCATTGTTCGTAGCTACCCTCACCTTTGATTTTTGACACTTAGCAAAACTAAGGAAGTAATTCGATAGTATAATCAATATGGGTTGTTAAACCACCGGAGTTATTGTGCAATAAAATCCGTCGATCGTAGTATTCGGAATATAGAATTATAATAGAAAGCATAGGATTCGATTTCGCCATAATAATTCATTGACAACCGAAGAATGGTAGGATTATCTTCTCGAATAAATCGATATACCTAATGTTAACTATAAGATTGAACGAGATAATGGTACACGACACTTGAAAACTTGGAAACGATACTCATACCGACAATTAAAACTACACTAGGAATCCGGTTAGGAAAGGGAGACTAGTTTTATTCATTATGGTCCGTACGAGGTGTTAATCGGATGTTTCGTGGCTAGGTTAAGCTCGAGCGGGCGTGGGGACTTCGTTATCATAAAGCACATACTATCGGATCACAGGCAAGTGAAATCTTGCTCGTGAATTTCTAATATCAATGTTATACCGTATGTGTGTACGTGCCATTTTGATAAAAGCCGACGTTGTCTTTCTCTAAAGATGTATAAATGGGCCGATGTGTTGGGGATAAAACCTGTATGGTACCCGCGTGGAAATGTGTTAGGGGGTAAGACCCGAATTGGGCACCTATGTTCCGGGGTATTCCCGTGTGGATACTTCCGTGACCCTTGGTTGCGGCCTTGGGGGTTTATGTGATAAAGAGAGAGACACGTCGGTTAAGTGGTGAAATATTCCTTGTGATTACTAGGTACGGTGATTGTAAAAATGTCGTATACTGTTGTTAGTAGTTGTTATTTGATATGCATTCTCTGACTCTGGTTACCTGGTATGACTCGTCATACCAGGTAAAATTGTTCATCATGTGCAGGACATTCCCGAGGGGTCCGGTCAGACTTGAGCGGTGTTGGGGTTATCTTTAACCGTTGCTTAAATTGGAATAAATTGTTTTCTTTGGAAAAACATTTGTTGTGTAATAATTCTTCGAATTACATTTTTTTTCCTTAAATCTTTCGTTTCACGTCATGTAACCCTTGAATTTGAGGTTTTATCACGATTTTCTTAAAATGCCCATTTTTTTTAATTAGCCTTGTAGGTCCCACGTGGGATTCACGACACTGTAATACCTCGGGATATTTTGGGGGTGTTACAGAAAATGGTATCAGAGCGAAACTCCTGGTTGAATAAACTTTTTCCTATTTCTTTTTTTTAAAAAAATCCAACACCCCAAGCGATCGAAGCTCCTCATGGGAATGCAAGTAAGTGATATGTGTGTGTTTCTATTTTGTGCAATATTTAATTATAAACCATGCGTGGAACTGGCTTTAGATTAATACCGTTAGCGATGGCACGCCGAGGAGCTAAAAGGGTGGTGAATGACGCTCAGGGTTCCGCCGCGAACCACAATGAGGACGGGAACACTGCCGAGACCCATCCTGTGAGGGCGGCCGCCACCGATTAATCAAAATGATCGGGAAGCGGAACGCCGAACAACAACCCGGGAGGCATGGATCCAACTTTTGTTCGGGCCCTTGCTCGGCTATCGCCATGGGAATTGCTCGAGTCAATCGGGCGGAACGGATACGGTCATCAATGTGGAAGAAAACGCAGAAGGGATCGATGGGTGGGAGAAATCTCAAGGCTAGGCCTCCATTATTTGTGGGACGGAGAGAAACACGTGGGCGATGGATTTACGAAATGGAGACCGCCTTGAGGTAATCGGATGCCCATAAAGCGAGAAAGGTGCCGCTCGGAATTAATCAACTTCGTGACACCTGCTTGCGATGGTGGAGAACTTACAGGCCAGAGGACCGAGTGGTCGGGTGGACCGAATTTGCCCGACTACTACGGAGCGAGTACTGTCCCAGATCAGCCCGAACCGATCGCGCACGAGACTTTTTCAGTGCCGGCCCGCAGAACATGCCAGTACCAGAGATCATTCGGGCCTACCGAACCGAGCTAAGTTACATTTCCCAGATGGTTCCATCAGAAGATCAACGAATATGCCATCTTGCACAGAGGTTACCGGAGGATGTACAACGCTATGCCGCCGGATTTCACTGCACCACCCTGAGAGCATACGAGGACGTAGTCACAGCATATGCCAGTACAGTTGTTAATACCGACATCGGGCATAACTCGAAGAAGCAGAAGACATCAGTTCAGCCTGGGAACAACAACAAAACGAATTCGGGACCCGCATCTTCTTTTAAGTCGGCGGTTTCGTACCAACAGAAGGGTGTATCTGATCGGCCTTACCGTAGGGACTGTTTCAATTGTGGCATGACTGGGCATACTTAGGATCGGTGTCAGAAGACGGCCACCAAATGTTTCACTTGCGGAAAGAGTGGACACATGTCTCGTTATTCTTTGGCGGGCCAATTCCGCTCGAGCCCAGCTTCGCAACCAAGTCAACAAGGCTCTGTGCAATCCCCTAGGGCCTGCTTTGTTTCCAACTACCGAGCTCCATCCCAATATAACCAACCACCACGGCACGGTGCCGGAGGAGGCGTTGGGCGCGGGGGAGTTACCTCGTCCTTTCGAGTCGGTCTGCCTCGTGTATTTGAGCCGAGGGCTACGGATGGTCGACTGCGCCCGGCTATTTGAGTACTCTTCTTGTTAACTCTCGGCAGGTGCATGTACTATTTGATAGGAGCCACCCATTCGTTTATATACATGGAATGTGTTGAATGCTTAAATCTTGTTTGTGTACCTTGTGATCCCTTTACCGTAAAACTACCCGAGGGTAGTAGATTAAGCGGTGATCAAAAGGTTCGAGACTGTCGGATCTGCATCAACGATCACAGCTGGACCGCTAATCTTATGGTCTTCCCGCTCCAGAATGAAGACATCATATTAGGTATGGGTGGATGCCATTGCACGTAACGATCTTGGATACCTATCACTGACTATCTCCATTTCGGCTCATGATGGTACCACACATGTCATCGTGGACGTGAACACTTGATACAAAGGTTCTCTCGGCATTATCGCATCGAAGCCTCCTGCGGCTCTCGAAATGAATATTCTTGGTGTTATGTTCTTCGAGAGGACACTTCACAACTTGCAATCACAAACATTAGGTGGTGAATGAGTTTCCAGACGTTTTCTGATGAACTACTGGGCTGCCACCGCACCGAGAAGTTGACCTTACCATTGAACTTGAATCGGGACGAGACCTATTTCCAAAGCTCCTTACGAATGGCACCGGCCGAGATGAAGGAATTAAAGATACTGACTCGAAAATCTGTTGGAGAAAGGGTTGATCCGCCCAAGCACCTCGCCGTGGGGCGCCAGATTTTCGTTAAGAAGAAAGATAACTCTCTACGCTTGTGCATCGACTACGGGGAGCTGAATAAGGTTACTATCAAGAATCGTTATCCACTACCAAGGATTGACGACCTCTTGGATCGATTACAAGGCGATCGTGTTTTCAAAGATCGATTCTGGTCGGATATCACCAATTGAGGATTCGGGAGGAAGATATACCCAAGACCGCATTTCGGTCGAGGTATGGGCATTACGAATACATCGTGGTATCATTCGGGTTGACTAATGCCCGGCCGTTTTCATGGAACCGATGAATAGAGTTTTGATTGATTTCCTCGATAAATGCGTGGTGGTTTTTATCGACGACATCCCGATATATTCTCGGCCGACGGGAACACGAGGAACATTTGAGGCAAGTCTTTGGGCGTGTTAAGACAACACCAACTTTATGCGAAACTGTCCAAGTGCGACTGATGCCGAGGTAATTTTTCTCGGGCATATTGTTTCGGCGAGAAGGTGTCAAGGTCGACCCACAAAAATCGAGACAATAACGAGTTGGGAACCCCGAAGAATGTCAAAGAGGTTAGGAGCTTCCTAGGATTGGCGGGTTACTATCGAAGATTCGTCGAGGCTTTTTCTGTATCGCGGACCGTTAACGAACCTACCGAGAAAGAACACCAAATTTGTATGGATCTGCAGATCGCGGAAGAGCTTCGACGAGCTCAAGAGAAGGTTAACTACTGCCCCAGTACTAGTGATACCACAGGGTACAGAAGGATTCATTATATACACCGATGCATCCAAGCATGGACTAGGATGTGTCTTCATGCAGAATGGCAGAGTCGTTGCATACGCATCCCGACAACTGAAGCCGTACGAAGTAAATTACCCGACACATGACTTTGAGCTAGCCGTGGTGGTGCATGCCCTCAAGATTTGGAGGCACTATCTTTACGGAGTTACTTGCAAAGTTTTCACGGATCATAAGAGTTTGAAATATATCTTCACGCAGAGAGAACTAAACATGAGACAGAGGCGTTGGTTGGAGCTAATCAAGGACTACGATGTGGAAATCTCCTATCATCCCGGAAAAGCCAACGTGGTAGCTGATGCTCTTAGTCGGAAAACTACACAAGAGGTGATGGTATCCAAAGATAAGATCAGCCCAAATCGGCAAGAGATCGGGAGAAGCAACACCGAAGTATGGATACAACGTAGGCAAGGACGATTATGCTCAATCAATATACTTTCGTCCTTACTAGACGAGATACGTCTAGCACAGATGGAAGATCTGAATTACGTGCGATTGGTGAAAGAATCGAGAGAGGGGATGTTTAGACTATAAGATTCGAGTGACTGGTGAGGTTCAAGAACGAGAATATGTATTCCATTAAATGACGGATTTGAAGCAAACTATATTGAAGGAGGCGCACTCCACCCCTTATTCTATTCATCCGGAGCAAGCAAGATGTACAAGGATCTAAGACGAGTTTTGGTGGAAAAACATGAAGTGGGAGGTTGCTAGGTTCGTCGCCCGATGTATGACATGCCAACAAGTGAAGATCGAACACCGCAGACCCATTTGGAATTATGCAACCCTACCCATCCCGGAGTGGAAATGGGAGAGCATATCAATGGACTTTGTCACTAAGCTACCCACGGCGGTGGGAAGGAAAGGATACGATTTGGGTCATTGTTGATCGATTGACAAAGTCGGCACATTTCATTCCTATTCAAGAGACAAGGACAGGAAGCGGTGTTTGTCATTTTCATCAGAGAAATCGTAAGGCTACATGGTGTTCCCTCGTCCATCATTTCGGATAGGGACACCAGATATGTGTCTCGTTTTTGGAAAGCCGTCCATAAAGCTATGGGGACACAGATACACTTTAGCATGGCTTATCATCCTCAGACAGATGGACAGACCGAGCGGACGATTCAAACCTTAAAAGATATGTTGAGGGCGTGCGTGCTCGATTGGGGAAAGGATTGGGCTAGACATTTGGGGTTAGTGGAGTTCTCGTACAACAACAGCTGGCATGCAAGCATAGGTATGGCACCGTTTGAGGCCCTGTATGGGCGAAGATGCAAGTCACCATTATCTTTGGGATGATGCCTCCGACACCGCGGTTCTGAGGTTGGATCTTATCCAGAGTCCATTAAGAAGATCTCTATAGTTCGGAAACACATCTTTGGCCGCACAGAGCCGGCGAAATCTTATGCCGAATCGACGACCGTTAGAATTTACGGTCGGGGATCATGTTTGGGTCAAAGTATCACCTATGCGAGGCATTCGGCGTTTCGGCCAGAAGGGCAAGTTAAGCCCGAGATTTATAGGTCCGTTTGAGATATTGGACCGGGTAGGAAAACTCGCGTATCGATTAGCTCTACCGCCGCACCTGGATGGAGTGCATAATGTTTTTCATGTCTCCCAGTTAAGGAAGTATGTCTATGACCCGAGCCATAAGCTCAATTTCGAAGAAGTGGAAATTTCCGATGACGCTACCTTTAGGGAGATACCGATCGCCATTCTGGATCGGCGTGTGAAGATGTTAAGAAATAAAGCCATACCCCTCGTGAAGATTCAGTGGTCGCACCACGGCACAGAAGAGGCGACTTGGGAAACCGAGTCGAGCATGAAGGAGAGTCATCCCGAGTTATTTTCTTAAGTTTCGAGACGAAACTATTTTAAGAGGGGTGATATGTAATACCTCCGGTATTCCATGCTTGATTACTTTGTACTGTATGAATGTTTGGTAATATGACGTCATTTCTATTTATGTATTCCATTGAGTGCTATATAATTGTACAATGTGAACGAAACGAGGGTGACACACCTTGATGCCGTGAGACGATCGTCGGTGCGAATATGACGGTGGCCAACGTCTTGTTCCCCGATAATTGTTGACGAGCGGAAGGGATGGTCACCCGAGATGGTTAGAATGTGTTTGAGGCTAAAATTTCTATCTAACGTACGCTATAATCCATGCCTAACGTACGCTAAATTTCAATGGTTACGTACGTTAAGGCAGCCACATTACGTACGTAACGGGTAGGTCGGTCTCCCGACCAGAATCTACCTTTGACACGGACAGGGCTACTTTCGGCGGGCTAGATGACAAACGAGTCAACTATTTGTTACGTACGTAATGCCCAAGAATTAACGTACGTAACACTTGGGCACATTTCGGGCAGTTAGTTCCTTACGACGTTGTCATCGCCTTTATTACGTCGTAATAGACCTTACGACGTAACACTCTTATCGTTAACGTCGTTATCTAAATCGATTTTATAAAATGATAACTCCCTTCTTCATTTGCACGTCCCAACACCAAGTCACTACTACCCTTGGAGAAATTCCTAGCCCTATACCCGGTTCTTAAGCCTTAAACACTTGAATTAACATTGAGGAGGTAGATTCTTGAGCTTCGGTGAAGATTATCCAAGTCGTTCAAGTCACTTCTCGTTCTCCTCGTAGTTCTTGTGAATCCGTCAACTATCTTCACTATTCTTCTTCTTCCAAAGGTAAGTCACCAATCCCTGGAGTTATATCTTCGATGTTTTCTTAGTTATACTTGTTATTGCGGGTATGGGGTAGATTTTGCTAAACTTCGTAGACAATCTTGTCGGATGAAATTGTGGTAACCGTAAATTCCATTTCTTATATGTTTAGTTTCATACAAACGAAATTTCACTTCAAATCATCACTAGGAATGTAAAATTTGACGAATCAATTGTGGGGAAATTCATAGTAATCCGTCACCGTATGTTCCATTGTTCGTAGCTACCCTCACCTTTGATTTTTGACACTTAGCAAAACTAAGGAAGTAATTCGATAGTATAATCAATATGGGTTGTTAAACCACCGGAGTTATTGTGCAATAAAATCCGTCGATTGTAGTATTCGGAATATAGAATTATAATAGAAAGCATAGGATTCGATTTCGCCATAATAATTCATTGACAACCGAAGAATGGTAGGATTATCTTCTCGAATAAATCGATATACCTAATGTTAACTATAAGATTGAACGAGATAATGGTACACGACACTTGAAAACTTGGAAACGATACTCATACCGACAATTAAAACTACACTAGGAATCCGGTTAGGAAAGGGAGACTAGTTTTATTCATTATGGTCCGTACGAGGTGTTAATCGGATGTTTCGTGGCTAGGTTAAGCTCGAGCGGGCGTGGGGACTTCGTTATCATAAAGCACCTACTATCGGATCACAGGCAAGTGAAATCTTGCTCGTGAATTTCTAATATCAATGTTATACCGTATGTGTCTACGTGCCATTTTGATAAAAGCCGACGTTGTCTTTCTCTAAAGATGTAGAAATGGGCCGATGTGTTGGGGATAAAACCTGTATGGTACCCGCGTGGAAATGTGTTAGGGGGTAAGACCCGAATTGGGCACCTATGTTCCGGGGTATTCCCGTGTGGATACTTCCGTGACCCTTGGTTGCGACCTTGGGGGTTTATGTGATAAAGAGAGAGACACGTCGGTTAAGTGGTGAAATATTCCTTGTGATTACTAGGTACGGTGATTGTAAAAATGTCGTATACTGTTGTTAGTAGTTGTTATTTGATATGCATTCTCGACTCTGGTTACAGGTATGACTCGTCATACTGTAAAATTGTTCATCATGTGCAGGACATTCCCAGGGTCGGTCAGACTTGAGCGGTGTTGGGATTATCTTTAACCGTTGCTTAAATTGGAATAAATTGTTTTCTTTGGAAAAACATTTGTTGTGTAATAATTCTTCGAATTACATTTTTTTTCCTTAAATCTTTCGTTTCACGTCATGTAACCCTTGAATTTGAGGTTTTATCACGATTTTCTTAAAATGCCCATTTTTTTTAATTAGCCTTGTGGGTCCCACGTGGGATTCACGGCACTGTAATACCTCGGGATATTTTGGGGGTGTTACAGTTCTAACATCTAAACAATCCTTATTCACAATTCAAGGTGTATATCATCATGTTCTTCAACATACAATCTTCCTAACATCAAAAATCGCAACAACAATACCAAGAACATCAAGAACTCTATGATTTCATACTCATAATCAACATATTCAAGACATAAACCAACATATCATCATCTTCCTTCAACATACACCTCATATATCCTCAAGAATCGTATAACAAGATCATAATCATCTTCATACGAATCATTTATCAACAACAACATCAAAAATCCGAAATTCAAGAGAGGATTATCCAACATACCTCTTAGAAGATGAAGAACACTAGCAAATACTTCAAGAATCATCAACATCTTCATATCTCAAGCCTCAAATCCAAGCCCTCAAGCTCAAAATCGACTTAGGAGGGCTAAATCTCCCTCTCTCAGTGTTTAGAGATGAAAAAAATGAAATGAAATGTCGAAGGGAAATGAAGGACGGGCATCCACTTATAAAACAATTCTGTTTGTTACGTACATAACCTTCCTTAGTTAACGTACGTAACACACCCTTACGTATGCTATCTGACCTTGCTAGCGTACGTAACTCAGTCCAGAGTTAACTAACCTATTTTGCGTGCTTCCTTACGTACGTAACACCTTCACCATAACGTACGTAATATGTACGTTGACTTGCTACAATGCCATACCCGTATTACGTACGTAATTCAACATGCATAACGTACGTAATGACCGAGGTTGACTCGCTGTCCACATCCTCCGCCGAAAGTTGCCGACACAAGGTCCCACCTGTCGACCACGACTCGGTCATGTCCGATTCCTCTTGTTACGTACGTTATGTACACTATATAATGTACGTAAGCTAACACATTTTACGTACGTAAGCTCCAAGGCTTAACATATGTAATGGCTTCTATACTTAGCCAAAATCCGATTGTTCCTGTTCGTCTCGACATACTGGATATGAACATACGGCATACTGAATACACATATTCTCAACCCAAAAATATTCTCATACGATGTACCTGATATCCAAATTAGTTTAACCTGATACAACATATCCTGGATATATCTGTCAATCAAAAACGATAATCACACCAGTATAACTGTCTCGGTTCTCAATTTATTTTATCCATACTGTATAGATACCAAACTATACAGTACAACTCAGATAAAATAACGCTAAAAATTTATACTGAAAATTCGGGTATTACATACTACCCCCCTAAAAATAAGTTTCGTCCTCGAAACTTGCAACCCGTCACCAACAACAGATCAATCCCAAACTTTCCAACTCATCAAAAAACAATCAAGTGTCGCCACAAGCGAATAACAAAACCAATATACTTACAGGTGCGTGAAGCCGATAATCTCCCGTGATACTAGCACACGACTCCAACACGATGTCTCAATACAATCGAAACACACGAATATCACAAATAGCAGTTTGAAAAGAATCTCAAAATTTTTGGAAACTCCAAAAATCGATTTGACTCAAAAGTCAGAAAACTCATTTTCAAAAATCACGCTACTACCATACCGGTAGAGCCACATAACACACACGCCTGGGTTCACAAAACCCGAGCTCCGATACCATCTTCTGTAACACCCCCAAAACCATCCGGGATATTACAGCACCGTGGGCCCCGCACTGGAACCCACCAGGCTAAAAACCGTTTACAAAATCATTTCAAAAACATTTAAAAATGCCAAAAGGCCAATGACGGTAATATTTTAAATATTCAAATATTTTTAAACGCATAGTTCCCAAACACCGTCATAAAACACGATTTGAAAATACAAGGCGAAGTGCCAAATCTCAACGGTTTAAAATGTACGTGAAGCCGCCACTTAAACGTACCGATAAAATAGTTTAGAAAAAGGTTTAACGAAATAACCCAAGTTCGCAAAGTGCCAAAAAGCCCTTTTAAAATACACACACGCAGCGGATAAAGATACCGAAAAGCCATTTTGAAATATACACACGCAGCGGATAAATGCAGTTCAAAATACACATTTGCAGCGGAAATGAATAACCAGAAAAGAAATACTCGATACTCCAAAACATGCCACCGCCGGTATCACATCGGGAAGCTCATCCCTTCACGACCGCTACTAGCTCGATCTCCGAGTACCTAAAAATAAAGCCCACGTCGGGATCAGCCACAATACTCAACAATGGTATCGATCACATCATCATAAATAATTACATACCAATGTAATAATATAGTAAGAATACTACCAAAGTAATCTTACCGTTATATCCTTAGCAATTCATAATAATCCAATCCTTACCATAATCCACATTTCGCATCCTCGAATGACGAAATGAACTTAACAACAATTATCTGTATTGAATTCCAAAAATTCCAACAATCCTCAACACATCATCATAACTCATAAGTGTGGAAATAATCCAATCTGCGCCAAATCATGTCCGTAGGATTACACAATCAAAACTCCACCTGAATAAACCAATAATATACAACATATCTGTAGATCAACTACCATATGATAATGATAACAAATCCCGAATATCGACGTACAGTCCGAATGCTTATACGATCATTAACCAGATCAACCAATACGTCAGCTGAGAATATCACCAACATGACAAACTCCAAGCACGACCAATAAAGGATCAACGATAACTGAGAGTACCCTCAACATGGTAAACTCCCAACACGATCAACAAAGGATCAATAATAACCAAGAATACCCTCAACAAGGTAAACTCCAAATGATCAACAAAGGATCTCAAAGAAATAACTCCGACTGTCGAACATACCCCTCGGGCGTATGAACAACCAGTCACAAACCGTCAAACATACCCAACCATAAATGGAGGATGAACGACCAACCAATACGGCTCAAAGATGGATATCATAGTACGCCCGATCCGGAAATGTGTCCGTGCACAAGCCACCCCAGGTATCGATCAAATACATGTGTGGTCTTGTACCTAATTAGCCTCACGAACTACGTCTCGTGTGCACAGTTCAATGTGGAAATATCAACACATAACCATCATGTGCCCGGCTAAAAATCCTACACAATAACCAATCGGCACGCAGATATAACTCCAGATATGTCACGATGCAACATGACAACGAAACTCAAAGAAACACATATCCAATAAGGATCAAAAGACTCACCGAAGTGAACAACAACAGACTGACAATGAAAAGTCGACACGACTAATCAATATTCAAAACATCAATCCTGGGATCATCATCCCTAAATGAATGACCAACATGATCTACGATCTCAATACAACAGTCCTGGGATCAACATCCCTCAACGAATAACCGATACGAAACTCATTACATAAAACCTCACATATACAACAACTCAACATACTAATTATCCACATGACTGAACAAATACTTAGATTACCTCAAAGTCGAGGACCATATCCATCAGCATCCCCCAATGAGACGATCAACACAACCATTAATACCAACAATAGTCCTGGGATCAACATCCCTCAACGAACAACCAGTACGAATCTCAATATACGAAGCCTCAACATACAACATATACAACAACTCAACATAATAATTATCTCATAACTGAACAATACATAAATTACCTCAAAGCCGAAGACAACATCCTTTCCACGAACAACATCCCTGAACGAATACACAGTTATACAAATAATCTCAAATAAGGTACCATCCATTCAATACCAATAACCTTTATCCCGATACTCATGTCATCACGATAACTATCCTCTATATCCGATATTCTATATCCTTGACCAAAGATAACTCATGTCTTCCTTGAACACAATTAAATCATATACCTTATGATTTAATACAACCATAGCACGATATACAAACCATTATCCCGACAACTTACATTTCTAACAACATTGTTATACGAATTATAAATGAAATGAAAACGAAACCATTCATCAAATATTATAAACTGAACAAGTATAAACTTGCCTCGATACCGATACCACGAAGCCGTTACCAAAATCCATTGCCTTCGTCTACGATCTTCTCAGCCCCGACCAAAAGCAATCTACGAACTCTTCAGTCTCAACCGCAACACAACGGTCATAAACCACGATCAAACATCACAACCTATTGTAATAATCGATTAACACACATTCGATAAAAATAAATAACCGGCATAGCCAACCAAGCGACTTAACGGCTCAACAATACCCCGATTATAAACAAAACCGAACAATACAACTCAAACAAATACGAACTCATATCCACGATACAAGCCGTAACTCGATGATCACAAATAACAATCAATAACCGATCAACAAACACAGCGGTTCTACAATATCCCGATTAAATACAAACCCAAACAATCCGAACCAATCAAACACGAAGTCAAAACCACAATACGATTCCACAATCCGAAGATCATATCAATAATCAATTTAAACCAACAAGGGTCTAACATTACCGATTCCAAATTCAATCTAAAATACGGATACAAGTTTCCTCCTTGTAATTTCATAATATAAACCAATTACCGATTATCATCATCAATCCGGACGATCCGATTAATTCAAAATCATAGATAATCATATTCCATCGGTTTCAAATAATTCCATTATTCGAATTGAACACTTGTTCAATAAGTATGAATTTCCAAATTCAAAGATGAATTATAATCTTATCAAACCCTTAATCATATTCGCATTCCTATACGAATATTGTACCAAAATACATAACTTGATTATAGATATGAATATTCCATATTCATATCCAAAACACCAACATATTCATCATATCAATGATCAATTCATCTCGACATTAAGGATTTCATAACGTATTTGATTCCAACTTCAATTCCAAACATGAATCAACAAGACTCCTTCTTGTTATACTTGTAAATTAGTAGAAAACAATTTACCGATTATTATCATGAATAATCACATTCCAAAATTAACTGTAAACTCCCTAAAAATCATGACATGTGTCTCAAGAGTTCTTCAAGAACACGAATTATTCAAATTCACGTTCATAATCCATAAAACGACATAATCCGATGTGTTCTAACATCTAAACAATCCTTATTCACAATTCAAGGTGTATATCATCATGTTCTTCAACATACGATCTTCCTAACATCAAATATCGCAACAACAATACCAAGAACATCAAGAACTCTATGATTTCATACTCATAATCAACATATTCAAGACATAAACCAACATATCATCATCTTCCTTCAACATACACCTCATATATCCTCAAGAATCGTAATAACAAGATCATAATCATCTTCATACGAATCATTTATCAACAACAACATCAAAAATCCGAAATTCAAGAGAGGATTATCCAACATACCTCTTAGAAGATGAAGAACACTAGCAAATACTTCAAGAACCATCAACATCTTCATATCTCAAGCCTCAAATCCAAGCCCTCAAGCTCAAAATCGACTTAGGAGGGCTAAATCTCCCTCTCTCGGTGTTTGGAGACGAAAAACATGAAATGAAATGTCGAAGGGAAATGAAGGACGGGCATCCACTTATAAAACAATTCTGTTTGTTACGTACGTAACCTTCCTTAGTTAATGTACGTAACACACCCTTACGTACGCTATCTGACCTTGGTAGCGTACATAACTCGGTCCAGATTTAACTGACCTGTTTTGCGTACTTCCTTACGTACATAACACCTTCACCATAACGTACGTAATACGTATGTTGACTTGCTACAGTGCCATACCCGTATTACGTACGTAATTCAACATGCATAACGTACGTAATGGCCGAGGTTGACTCGCTGTCCACATCCTCCGCCGCAAGTTGCCGACACAGGGTCCCACCTGCCGACTACGACTCGGTCCTGTCTGATTCCTCTTGTTACGTACGTTATGTACACTATATAACGTACGTAAGCTAACACATTTCACGTACGTAAGCTCCAAGGCTTAACGTACGTAATGGCTTTTATACTTAGCCAAAATCCGATTGTTCCTGTTCGTCTCGACATACTGGATACGAACATACGGCATACTGAATACACATATACTCAACCCAAAAATATTCTCATACGATGTACCTGATATCCAAATCAGTTCAACCTGATACAACATATCCTGAATATATGTGTCAATCAAAAACGATAATCACACCAGTATAACTGTCTCGGTTCTTAATTTATTTTATCCATACTGTATAGATACCAAACTATACAGTACACCTCAGATAAAATAACGCAAAAAATTTATACTGAAAATCCGGGTATTACATACTACCCCCCTTAAAATAAGTTTCGTCCTCGAAACTTGCAACCCATCACCAACAACAGATCAATCCCAAACTTTCCAACTCATCAAAAAACAATCAAGTGTCGCCACAAGCGAATAACCAAACCAATATACTTACAGGTGCGTGAAGCCGATGTTCTCCCCTGATACTAGCACACGACTTCAACACGATGTCTCAATACAATCGAAACACACGAATATCACAAATAGCAGTTTGAAAAGAATCTAAAAAATTTTGGAAACTCCAAAAATCGATTTGACTCAAAAGTCAGAAAACTCATTTTCAAAAATCACGCTACTACCATATCGGTGGAGCCACATAACACACACGCCTGGGTTCACAAAACCCAAGCTCCGATACCATCTTCTGTAACACCCCCAAAACCATCCGGGATATTACAGCACCGTGGGCCCCGCACCTGAACCCACCAGGCTAAAAACCGTTTACAAAATCATTTCAAAAACGTTTAAAAATGCCAAAAGGCCAATGACGGTAATATTTTAAATACTCAAATATTTTTAAACGCATAGTTCCCTAACACCGTCATAAAACACCATTTGAAAATACAAGGCGAAGTGCCAAATCTCAACAGTTTAAAATGTACGTTAAGCCGCCACTTAAACGTACCGATAAAATAGTTTAGAAAAAGTTTTAACGAAATAACCCAAGTTCGCAAAGTGCCAAAAAGCTCTTTTAAAATACACACACGTAGCGGATAAAGATACCGAAAATCCATTTTGAAATATACACACGCAGAAGATAAATGCAGTTCAAAATACACATTTGCAGCGGAAATGAATAACCATAAAAGAAATACTTGATACTACAAAACATGCCACCGCCAGTATCACATCGGGAAGCTCATCCCTTTAGGACCGCTACTAGCTCGATCTCCGAGTACCTAAAAATAAAGCCCACGACGGGGTCAGCCACAATACTCAACAATGGTATCGATCACATCATCATAAATAATTACATACCAATGTAATAATATAGTAAGAATACTACCAAAGTAATCTTACCGTTATATCCTTACCAATTCATAATAATCCAATCCTTACCATAATCCACATTTCGCATCCTCGAATGACGAAATGAACTTAACAACAATTATCTGTATTGAATTCCAAAAATTCCAACAATCCTCAACACATCATCATAACTCATAAATGTGGAAATAATCCAATCTGCGTCAAATCCTGCCCGTAGGATTACACAATCAAAACTCAACCTGGATAAACCAATAATATACAACATATCTGTAGATCAACTACCATATGATAATGATAACAAATCCCGAACATCGACGTACAGTCCGAATGCTTATACGATCAATAACCAGATCAACCAATACGTCAGCTGAGAATATCACCAACATGACAAACTCCAAGCACGACCAATAAAGGATCAACGATAACTGAGAGTACCCTCAACATGGTAAACTCACAACACGATCAACAAAGGATCAATAATAACCAAGAATACCCTCAACAAGGTAAACTCCAAATGATCAACAAAGGATCTCAAAGAAATAATTCCGACTGTCGAACATACCCCTCGGGCGTATGAACAACCAGTCACAAACCATCGAACATACCCAACCATAAATGGAGGATGAACGACCAACCAATATAGCTCAAAGATGGAAATCATAGTACGCCCCATCCGGAAATGTGTCCGTGCACAAGCCACCCCGGGTATCGATCAAATACATGTGTGGTCTTGTACCTAATTAGCCTCACGAACTACGTCTCGTGTGCACAGTTCAATGTGGAAATATCAACACATAACCATCATATGCCCGACTAAAAATCCTACACAATAACCAATCGGCACGCAGATATAACTCCAAATATGTCACGGTGCAACAAGACAACGAAACTCAAAGAAACACATATCCAATAAGGATCAAAAGACTCACCGAAGTGAACAACAACAGACTGACAATGAAAAGTCGACACGACTAATCAATATTCAAAACATCAATCCTGGGATCATCATCCCTAAATGAATGGCCAACATGATCTACAATTTGAATACAATAGTCCTGGGATCAACATCCCTCAACGAATAACCGATACGAAACTCATTACATAAAACCTCACATATACAACAACTCAACATACTAATTATCCACATGACTGAACAAATACTTAGATTACCTCAAAGTCGAGGACCATATCCATTAGCATCCCCCAATGAGACGATCAACACACCCATTAATACCAACAATAGTCCTGGGATCAACATCCCTCAACGAACAACCAGTACGAATCTCAATATACGAAGCCTCAACATACAACATATACAACAAATCAACATAATAATTATCTCATAACTGAACAATACATAAATTACCTCAAAGCCGAAGACAACATCCTCTCCACGAACAACATCCCTGAACGAATACGCAGTTATACAAATAATCTCAAATAAGGTACCATCCATTCAATACCAATAACCTTTATCCCGATACTCATGTCATCACGATAACTATCCTCTATATCCGATATTCTATATGTAATATCCGCAATTTTCGAATTTCGGTAAATTTTTTTTTTCGGTCGGAGTCCGTTTTGATGACTCGTTCATGACCGTTTCGTCATTCCGAGAATGATTAATTCTACTCTTTTTGACATCCGAGTTCGTTTCGGTGTCGTTTTGTTGAGTTCCGTGCTTTTTAGCGACTTTTCCGCGCTTGAGTTCGATTCTTGCGAATCTCGTTCGAAACTGTTGTTTCGAGTTTCCTATAAGTCCGTTTAACTTTGTTTGACGTGTTGTGAACTCCGGTTTGGTTATTCGATCACGTATCGTGATTTCCGGGCGTTTTGTGCCATTTTGTAATTTCTTAAAAGTTTCGGGTATCCGTATCTGTAATTGTTGTCTCGACCCGTTTCTTGGTCGCGTATGATTAATTATGGTATTATGTTTTATTTCGGGTCATTGATGTTGTCCGCGAACTTTTCGTCATGTTCGTTCCGTACGTTTTCGGAAATCGAGTCGTCGAGCCCTGTTGTTCGAGCACTGGCCGGACGGTTGTGGGACTGGCCGGACGATTGCGGGCACCGGCCGGATGGGTGCGGCAGGAACCGGCGTAGCGCACGCTACGGCCGGAAGGCTGCGCGCGCTAACCGGCAGGTGTAAGCGCCTTATCGGCCTAACGACGTTATCGGGTGCAGGCCGGTGTAGTCACAGGGGTTACGGAATCGGTCGGGCTCGGCGGGTAGCGCACGCCATCGTCGGGCGTCACGCTTCTGGCGGAGTAGCGCGCTTCTGGCGGAAAGGCTGCACGCTACTGGCGGCAGCTAGTCGAAAGGCCTTTGGATCGCGGCTGGGCCGATAGCGACGCTAGCTCGGCAGCGCGCTAGTCCGGCCCAGTATAAATGTGGCTGAGCAGTCACATTTCATTTCGTTTTTCATTTCCTCTCCTTCTCTTCCGCAGCTGGAGACTTGGAGATCTTCGAGCCATGATGTTTGTCAACAAATCCATGAAGTTCTTGAGTTCATAACATCAATCAATCATCCGTTATCATCCTTTGATCCAGCGAATCAAGGTAATCTTTCTTAGAACCCTAATTTCGTGAATTTGGGGGTTTTTGCATTTTCGTCCGATTCGTTCCGTGTTGTTGATTAATTCATGATGGGTATGATTAATCTTGGTAGTATTCTTGTGTTTAACATCATTTAATCCATTGTTCTTCGTCGAATAGAAGTATATTTCTTGATTTCCTTCGAATTGACTTTTTGGGGGAATTGTCCTCGATCTCGTTTTTCATCCATTTTTGATGGATCAATTATGGTTAAATTCTGTTGTTAAACATATTCTATGGATTGTATATCCATATTTCAACATGGAATTCCATTTTCGGGTTTTGACGGGACGAATCGTGTTCTTGGCCGTTTTGGGGAAAATCCTTGAACTTTCGTCATTTGTTCTTTGAATTCAGCGGCTTTGGGTCGTACTTTGGAATTCATTTTCGTTGTTATTGTTTTCGTTCGTAGTTCATTGTTGTGGATTGTCGTTCAGTGGAGTCGGCGAGTTCGTAGTCGGTTCGTGCCAACCTACTTCGGCCGATTCTCCGCGTTGTGGTTATTCGAGGCAAGTACCTTGCCCATACTTTTCTTATTTTATGGATATGATGATCGGTGATCGTCTTGGTGTGTTTGTTTGGTTATTTGAAATGAAGTTTCAAAAGATTTCGGTTTGGCCTCGTTAAAGGCTCTCTTTCAAAACGCGTGTGTGTTTTGTGAACGTTGTGTTTTGGGAATTGATTATTTTGAACGTTGAAGGATTTGATGATATTCCTATTGTTTAAAGTTATGGAATTATGTATTCCGTGTTTAATCTTGTTATTGTGTTTTGGAGAGTTGATAATGTTGTCGGATAAATGGCCATCTCTAGTAAGTATTCTTGATGAACTTACATTCTTAGCATATTAGTATTGCATGAGTAACATGTGTGTGTGTATGCTCACTACGGGTTAGATCCGACGGGGTCTCGGTAGGGCTCCACGAAGCTGTGGAACCGTGAGCTTGCTTTTAACCACTGTGGGTTAGATCCGACGGGGTCTCGGCAGGGATCCACGAAGCTGTGGGTCCGCGGTTAATTGTGGTGCATTTTACAATGTGATTTGGATTATTGGCATTTCCGGAAATGATTGCTTTGGAACTATGTTTTCATGATTGCATGCATCGACTAAGTGTGTAAGAGGTAAGTGTTCGTTTGGCTTACTTGGCTAGGATGGCACTAGAGTATTTTGTTGTTTGTTTTAAATCCTTTATTTGTGGATTTTGATGTTGGGAGACGAACCTTGTGGTCGTTCTTGTGTTTTGATGAGATTGGGGCTAAAATCCCAATGGTTTTGTAAAAATCATTTTTCGGATTTGGGGCTAAAATCCCAATGGTTTGGTAAATGTCATTTTTCGGAAAGTAAACCTTTGGGGCGGTGACCCCTTTCGTCTTTTGGGTTTTGGAAAGTAGGATTTGATAATCCTAAATTGTTTTCTATTAAAACTCTCGATGGCATTCTAAACTGTTTTATAAATTATTTCCATTGATTTATGATATTTCGATTTTGAAATGTTTTCTCAAACTCTTGCCTCGGGAAGTACTTTTCGTTTCGTTTGGATCTTTGAGGATTCCTGGTTATTGTTATTCGTGGAATGTGAATTGTATGGCTCGTATTTGCACTTTGTTCTTGCACTAGCAAAACAGTGGAGTTTTGCTAACCCCCGAGTATTCGGGGGGTGGATGTCTATTTTTGCATTCAGGTTTTGGATCATAACACAGGGTCGGCACGAAGGATGATGAAAGATGATCGATACTAATCACATGAGGAACCGTACATTGTTTATTGGTTCAGTTGTACTTTATTTTCCACTGCTATATTTTTTCCGTTGTACGGGTGTGGTTGTGTTTTGACCCCTGCGTGGGCATGAGTTGTATTTGAGTTGTATGTATTTATTGAAAGACCAAATCGGTCTACTGAGTCATTTTAGCCTTAAAGGCATGGTTGAGTTGTTATATGTTGTTACCAGTCTGGTAGATCCTTGAGGAAAGGTTCTACGGCGTGTAATATCCCTGAGCGGATTGGGGGTGTTACACAAATGGTATCAGAGCTTAGGTTGAGGAAACCTAGGCTGTCGGGTCAAGTCTTGTTGTTTGAGTCTTGTTTCGTCGGATTTTATCTGACTGAGTCGTGTCGCGACGCGTCGTTTGAGTTTGTTGGTCGTGATTAGTATCGTGGGGCGATCATCATCTTCGTGCGACCTGTGGAAGTAAGTCTCCCTTCTTTGAGTTGTGCCTCGTGTGACACGAGCTATTTTTTTATGATTATTTGTTAAGTGGTGGAATCCTTATGTGGATTTTGATTTCACGATATGTATTTAGTTGACTCTCGTATTTGATTTATACGAGGAGTGTCGTCACTTGTGATGTCTTTTTATTGTTGTTTTTTGTCCGTTGCTGATGATTTTCGAATCGATTTGCACGTTTTACAAGTTCCTTGTGGAAGCTTAGTGCTTATACACGTACGAATTGTTCACTAGTCGGTGCGGGAGGGTCCTTAGAGGCCTCGAATGGGGTCAGTGGTTTTGTTCTGAATCCCAGACGGTCTTCGACTGTGGTATTTTATCGTTTATTTCCGTTTAAAGACATGTATTGTCTTGATTTTAAATGTTTTGATGCGTGTACTAGGAGTTGTTTTAGTGAACGTCGATATGTGTGAGTTTTGGGCATTCCGGCCTATTGGATTTTTGAAAACCTTGAGTATCTTGGAAAAATAAATTTCGAGACATACTTTTCAAATGAGTTATTTTCTTGTGGTATATCCTAGGTGCCACAATATATTTCAAAAATTTTCTACTTCGAGGACCAAAATGCTTTGAGATATTTTCAATGTTTTAGAAACACTTTTATTTAGACCCGAGGGTCGAATATTCTGAAAGTTTTCACTAGGAGAAAGTGTCCTCATTTTTATCAAATGCGAAATGGTTCTCCAAAGTCTCGATAACGATGTTTCACGTTTGTACTTTTTGAAAGGTGATACTCAAGATCAACCGGTATTCTTCAAATTATTTTCAAAATGAGGTTTTCGTTTTTAAAACCTATCCATTCCCGTTTGAGGGCTGGGTATGTATGTATGATGTTCGCGTTGCCATTTTGATACTTTCTCCCGAGTATGATCGAATTGGCGGTGTGAGCGTTGAGTCGCTTTCCACACATTGGTTGTGCTAGCCCCCTGTGAGAGGCGGGATGTTGGTGTTGAATGTTGTCGCCTCGTGGTGATTTCTGCGTTGTCGCGTATGTGCGAGCTGTTAGATCTTGGTTTGGTATGACCGTGTGCATCGGTGATGGTTCCGTTATGTGTCGGTTGTTTAATGTCTTGTTACCTTGCTCCCGTTTTTGTGAATTTCGTGGACGAGGTCGGAGGTAATACCCGTACTATTTTGACTTCGGTATTTTCTCTTTCTCCAGTCTATCGATTCGCTCATGTTCGTTGACACTTTATGAACTTGTTCTGTATTTCGGTTTCATCATTCGAACGAGCTGTGATCTTGTTGTGGGTCGATCTGGTTATCAATGTGACTTTTTCGGGTTCAATTTGGTTCTTGTGAACCTTGTTCGGGAGTGACATCATTTGGTTCTACTAGTTCTTTTATTCGAAGTGGATCGGATTTTGAACTTCTGTATATTCTACTTTGTCGACTCATTTATGTTCGTTGACATTTCTGAGCTTGTCCTGCCCCTTGTTTTTGTTTATCGAACGAGTGTGGTATCGTTTCAGAATAACTAGTTTGTCGTTGTGACTTTTCAATCGCTATTCCCTTTCCTGTGGATCTTATGGGAATGCATGTCTTGTAGTTCTCACCAGATCATCCTGGGAGTTGCTGTTTGAATTTTATTATCCTTCGTGTTTCGGACATGATTGTTCGATTTTTGTTATCTCGATCATTTATTTGTTCGGTTTTTGTTCTCGTTTCACGATTGTTGAGCATTCAGGCTCCTTCCTGATTCCCTTAAGTTCAGGAAATTAGTCTCATTTTCGATCTTCCAACCCTTGGGCGGTGGAATTCCGTATTTGTTCAGCGATTGGCTCGCGTTTTGATCAATGTACCGTTAGGTTGGTCAATCGTATTGATTTTGTTTGTTGTGTTTTGCGATTGTTCGGATAATTGACTTGATTGTATTATCCATTTGATGACGCTTGTCATTTGTTGGTTTTATTATATCCCTAACGGCGACGTTGTGTTGGTCGCCGTGGAGCGTGTCTTCACGCCGTATATTCCTTTGCGTTGTTTGTAACATTTCGCCGTTGGGCGTTAGTTACGCGTTTCTTGCGTATCTCGTTGAGTTTTCCTGGCGGGATATTGCTTCTCCCTACTTGTTTTAAGTTTCGGGACGAAACTTCTTTTAAGGAGGGTAGAATGTAATATCCGCAATTTTCGAATTTCGGTAAATTTCTTTTTTCGGTCGGAGTCCGTTTTGACGACTCGCTCATGACCGTTTCGTCATTCCGAGAATGATTAATTCTACACTTTTTGACATCCGAGTTCGTTTCGGTGTCGTTTTGTTGAGTTCCGTGCTTTTTAGCGACTTTTCCGCGCTTGAGTTCGATTCTTGCGAATCTCATTCGAAACTGCTGTTTCGAGTTTCCTGTAAGTCCGTTTAACTTTGTTTGACGTGTTGTGAACTCCGGTTTGGTTATTCGATCACGTATCGTGATTTCCGGGCGTTTTGGGCCATTTTGTAATTTCTTAAAAGTTTCGGGTATCCGTATCTGTAATTGTTGTCTCGACCCGTTTCTTGGTCGCGTATGATTAATTATGGTATTATGTTTTCATTTCGGGTCGTTGATGTTGTCCGCGAACTTTTTGTCGTGTTCGTTCTGTACGTTTTCGGAAATCGAGTCGTCGAGCCCTGTTGTTCGAGCACTGGCCGGACGGTTGCGGGACTGGCCGGACGATTGCGGGCATTGGCCGGACGGGTGCGGCAGGAACCGGCGTAGCGCACGCTACGGCCGGAAGGCTGCGCGCGCTAACCGGCAGGTGTAGCGCGCGCTATCGGCTGGCCTAACGCACGATATCGGAGTGCAGACGGTGGAGTCACAGGGGGTTACGGAATCGGTCGAGGCTCGGCGGGTAGCGCACGCTCTTGTCGGGCCAGCTGCGTATGCTACCCCGCGAGTAGCGCACGCCTTCGGCCGGAAAGGCTGCGACGCTACACGGCGGCAGTCTAGTCGAAGGCCATCGGATCGCGGCACGGGCGATAGCGCACGCTAGCTCGGCAGCCTAGCGCGCGCTAGTCCGGCCCAGTATAAATGTGGCTGAGCAGTCACATTTCATTTCGTTTTTCATTTCCTCTCCTTCTCTTCCGCGGCTGGAGACTTGGAGATCTTCGATCCATGATGTTTGTCAACAAATCCATGAAGTTCTTGAGTTCATAACATCAATCAATCATGCGTTATCATCCTTTGATCCAGCGAATCAAGGTAATCTTTCTTAGAACCCTAATTTCGTGAATTTGGGGGTTTTTGCATTTTCGTCCGATTCGTTCCGTGTTGTTGATTAATTCATGATGGGTATTATTAATCTTGGTAGTATTCTTGTGTTTAACATCATTTAATCCATTGTTCTTCGTCGAATCGAAGTATATTTCTTGATTTCCTTCGAATTGACTTTTTGGGGGAATTCTCCTCGATCTCGTTTTTCATCCGTTTTTGATGGGTCAATTATGGTTAAATGATGTTGTTAAACATATTCTATGGATTGTATATCCATATTTCAACTTGGAATTCCATTTTCGGGTTTTGACGGGACGAATCGTGTTCTTGGCCGTTTTGGGGAAAATCCTTGAACTTTCGTCATTTGTTCTTTGAATTCAGCGGCTTTGGGTCGTACTTTGGAATTCATTTTCGTTGTTATTGTTTTCGTTCGTAGTTCATTGTTGTGGATTGTCATTCGGTGGAGTCGGCGAGTTCGTAGTCGGTTCGTGCCAACCTACTTCGGCCGATTCTCCGCGTTGTGGTTATTCGAGGCAAGTACCTTGCCCATACTTTTCTTATTTTATGGATATGATGATCGGTGATCGTCTTGGTGTGTTTGTTTGGTTATTTTAAATGAAGTTTCAAAAGATTTCGGTTTGGCCTCGTTAAAGGCTCTCTTTCAAAACGCGTGTGTGTTTTGTGAACGTTGTGTTTTGGGAATTGATTATTTTGAACGTTGAAGGCTTTGATGATATTCCTATTGTTTAAAGTTATGGAATTGTGTATTCCGTGTTTAATCTTGTTATTGTGTTTTGGAGAGTTGATAATGTTGTCGGATCAATGGCCATCTCTAGTAAGTATTCTTGATGAACTTACATTCTTAGCATATTAGTATTGCATGAGTAACGTGTGTGTGTATGCTCACTACGGGTTAGATCCGACGGGGTCTCGGTAGGGCTCCACAAAGTTGTGGAACCGCGAGCTTGCTTTTAACCACTGTGGGTTAGATTCGACGGGGTCTCGGCAGGGATCCACGAAGCTGTGGGTCCGCGGTTAATTGTGGTGCATTTTACAATGCGATTTGGATTATTGGCATTTCCGGAAATGATTGCTTTGGAACTATGTTTTCATGATTGCATGCATCGACTCAGTGTGTAAGAGGTAAGTGTTCGTTTGGCTTACTTGGCTAGGATGGCACTAGAGTATTTTGTTGTTTGTTTTAAATCCTTTATTTGTGGATTTTGATGTTGGGAGACGAACCTTGTGGTCGTTCTTGTGTTTTGATGAGATTGGGGCTAAAATCCCAATGGTTTTGTAAAAATCATTTTTCGGATTTGGGGCTAAAATCCCAATGGTTTGGTAAATGTCATTTTTCGGAAAGTAAACCTTTGGGGCGGTGACCCCTTTCGTCTTTTGGGTTTTGGAAAGTAGGATTTGATAATCCTAAATTGTTTTCTATTAAAACTCTCGATGGCATTCTAAACCGTTTTATAAATTATTTCCATTGATTTATGATATTTCGATTTTGAAATGTTTTCTCAAACTCTTGCCTCGGGAAGTACTTTTCGTTTCGTTTAGATCTTTGAGGATTCCTGGTTATTGTTATTCGTGGAATGTGAATTGTATGGCTCGTATTTGCACTTTGTTCTTGCACTAGCAAAACAGTAGAGTTTTGCTAACCCCCGAGTATTCGGGGGGTGGATGTCTATTTTTGCATTCAGGTTTTGGAGCATAACACAGGGTCGGCACGAAGGATGATGAAAGATGATCGATACTAATCACATGAGGAACCGTACATTGTTTATTGGTTCAGTTGTACTTTATTTTCCACTGCTATATTTTTCCCATTGTACGGGTGTGGTTGTGTTTTGACCCCTGCGTGGGTATGAGTTGTATTTGAGTTGTATGTATTTATTGAAAGACCAAATCGGTCTACTGAGTCATTTTAGCCTTAAAGGCATGGTTGAGTTGTTATATGTTGTTACCAGCCTGGTAGATCCTTGAGGAAAGGTTCTACGGCGTGTAATATCCCTGAGCGGATTGGGGGTGTTACACTATATCCTTGACCAAAGATAACTCATGTCTTCCTTGAACACAATTAAATCACATACCTTATGATTTAATACAACCAGAGCACGATATACAAACCATTATCCCGACAACTTACATTTCTAACAACATTGCTATACGAATTATAAATGAAATGAAAACGAAACCATTCATCAAATATTATAAACTGAACAAGTATAAACTTGCCTCGATACCGATACCACGAAGCCGTTACCAAAATCCATTGCCTTCGTCTACGATCTTCTCAGCCCCGACCAAAAGCAATCTACGAACTCTTCAATCTCAACCGCAACACAACGGTCATAAACCACGATCAAACATCACAACCTATTGTAATAATCGATTAACACACATTCGATAAAAAGAAATAACCGGCATAGCCAACCAAGCGACTTAACGGCTCAACAATACCCCGATTATAAACAAAACCGAACAATACAACTCAAACAAATACGAACTCATATCCACGATACAAGCCGTAACTCGATGATCACAAATAACAATCAATAACCGATCAACAAACACAGCGGTTCTACAATATCTCGATTAAATACAAACCCAAACAATCCGAACCAATCAAACATGAATTCAAAACCACAATACGATTCCACAATCCGAAGATCATATCAATAATCAATTTAAACTAACAAGGGTCTAACATTACCGATTCCAAATTCAATCTAAAATACGGATACAAGTTTCCTCCTTGTAATTTCATAATATAAACCAATTACCGATTATCATCATCAATCCGGACGATCCGATTAATTCAAAATAATAGATAATCATATTCCAACGGTTTCAAATAATTCCATTATTCGAATTGAACACTTGTTCAATAAGTATCAATTTCCAAATTCAAAGATGAATTATAATCTTATCAAACCCTTAATCATATTCGTATTCCTATACGAATATTGTACCAAAATACATAACTTGATTATAGATATGAATATTCCATATTCATATCCAAAACACCAACATATTCATCATATCAATGATCAATTCATCTCGACATTAAGGATTTCATAACGTATTTGATTCCAACTTCAATTCCAAACATGAATCAACAAGACTCCTTCTTGTTATACTTGTAAATTAGTAGAAAACAATTTACCGATTATTATCATGAATAATCACATTCCAAAATTAACTGTAAACTCCCTAAAAATCATGACATGTATCTCAAGAGTTCTTCAAGAACACGAATTATTCAAATTCACGTTCATAATCCATAAAACGACATAATCCAATGTGTTCTAACATCTAAACAATCCTTATTCACAATTCAAGGTGTATATCATCATGTTCTTCAACATACGATCTTCCTAACATCAAAAATCGCAACAACAATACCAAGAACATCAAGAACTCTATGATTTCATACTTATAATCAACATATTCAAGACATAAACCAACATATCATCATCTTCCTTCAACATACACCTCATATATCCTCAAGAATCGTAATAACAAGATCATAATCATCTTCATACGAATCATTTATCAACAACAACATCAAAAATCTGAAATTCAAGAGAGGATTATCCAACATACCTCTTAGAAGATGAAGAACACTAGCAAACACTTCAAGAATCATCAACATCTTCATATCTCAAGCCTCAAATCCAAGCCCTCAAGCTCAAAATCGACTTAGGAGGGCTAAATCTCCCTCTCTCAGTGTTTGGAGATGAAAAAAATGAAATGAAATGTCGAAGGGAAATGAAGGACGGGCATCCACTTATAAAACAATTCTGTTTGTTACGTACGTAACCTTCCTTAGTTAACATACGTAACATACCCTTACGTACTCTATCTGACCTTGGTAGCGTACGTAACTCAGTCCAGAGTTAACTGACCTGTTTTGCGTACTTCCTTACGTACGTAACACCTTCAACATAACGTACGTAATACGTACGTTGACTTGCTACAGTGCCATACCCGTATTACGTACGTAATTCAACATGCATAACGTACGTAATGGCCGAGGTTGACTCGCTGTCCACATCCTCCGTCGAAAGTTGCCGACACAGGGTCCCACCTGCCGACCACGACTCGGTCCTGTCCGATTCCTCTTGTTACGTACGTTATGTACGCTATATAACGTACGTAAGCTAACACATTTCACGTACGTAAGCTCCAAGGCTTAACGTACGTAATGGCTTTTATACTTAGCCAAAATCCGATTGTTCCTGTTCGTCTCGACATACTGGAAACGAACATACGGCATACTGAATACACATATACTCAACCCAAAAATATTCTCATATGATGTACCTGATATCCAAATCAGTTCAACCTGATACAACATATCCTGAATATATCTGTCAATCAAAAACGATAATCACATCAGTATAACTGTCTCGGTTCTCAATTTATTTTATCCATACTGTATAGATACCAAACTATACAGTACACCTCAGATAAAATAACGCAAAAAATTTATACTGAAAATCCGGGTATTACATACTACCCCCCTTAAAATAAGTTTCGTCCTCGAAACTTGCAACCCATCACCAACAAGAGATCAATCCCAAACTTTCCAACTCATCAAAAAACAATCAAGTGTCGCCACAAGCGAATAACCAAACCAATATACTTACAGGTGCGTGAAGCCGATGATCTCCCCTGATACTAGCACACGACTCCAACACGATGTCTCAATACAATCGAAACACACGAATATCACAAATAGCAGTTTGAAAAGAATCTCAAAAATTTTGGAAACTCCAAAAATCGATTTGACTCAAAAGTCAGAAAACTCATTTTCAAAAATCACGCTACTACCATACCGGTAGAGCCATATAACACACACGCATGGGTTCACAAAACCCAATCTCCGATACCATCTTCTGTAACACCCCCAAAACCATCCGGGATATTACAGCACCGTGGGCCCCGCACCGGAACCCACCAGGCTAAAAACCGTTTACAAAATCATTTCAAAAACGTTTAAAAATGCCAAAAGGCCAATGACGGTAATATTTTAAATACTCAAATATTTTTAAACGCATAGTTCCCAAACACCATCATAAAACACCATTTGAAAATACAAGGCGAAGTGCCAAATCTCAACAGTTTAAAATGTACGTTAAGCCGCCACTTAAACGTACCGATAAAATAGTTTAGAAAAAGGTTTAACGAAATAACACAAGTTCGCAAAGTGCCAAAAAGCTCTTTTAAATACACACACACAGAGGATAAAGATACCGAAAAGCGATTTTGAAATATACACACGCAGCGGATAAATGCAGTTCAAAATACACATTTGCAGCGGAAATGAATAACCAGAAAAGAAATACTCGATACTCCAAAACATGCCACTGCCAGTATCACATCGGGAAGCTCATCCCTTCACGACCGCTACTAGCTCGATCTCCGAGTACCTAAAAATAAAGCCCACGATGGGGTCAGCCACAATACTCAACAATGGTATCGATCACATCATCATAAATAATTACATACCAATATAATAATATAGTAAGAATACTACCAAAGTAATCTTACCGTTATATCCTTACCAATTCATAATAATCCAATCCTTACCATAATCCACATTTCGCATCCTCAAATGACGAAATGAACTTAACAACAATTATCTGTATTGAATTCCAAAAATTCCAACAATCCTCAACACATCATCATAACTCATAAGTGTGGAAATAATCCAATCTGCGCCAAATCCTGCCCGTAGGATTACACAATCAAAACTCAACCTGGATAAACCAATAATATACAACATATCTGTAGATCAACTACCATGTGATAATGATAACAAATCCCGAACATCGACGTACAGTCCGAATGCTTATACGATCAATAACCAGATCAACCAATACGTCAGCTGAGAATATCACCAACATGACAAACTCCAAGCACGACCAATAAAGGATCAACGATAACTGAGAGTACCCTCAACATGGTAAACTCCCAACACGATCAACAAAGGATCAATAATAACCAAGAATACCCTCAACAAGGTAAACTCCAAATGATCAACAAAGGATCTTAAAGAAAAAACTCCGACTGTCGAACATACCCCTCAGGCGTATGAACAACCAGTCACAAACCGTCGAACATACCCAACCATAAATGGAGGATGAACGACCAACCAATATGGCTCAAAGATGGAAATCATAGTACGCCCCATCCAGAAATGTGTCCGTGCACAAGCCACCCCAGGTATCGATCAAATACATGTGTGGTCTTGTACCTAATTAGCCTCACGAACTACGTCTCGTGTGCACAGTTCAATGTGGAAATATCAACACATAACCATCATGTGCCCGGCTAAAAATCCTACACAATAACCAATCGGCACGCAGATATAACTCCAGATATGTCACGATGCAACATGACAACGAAACTCAAAGAAACACATATCCAATAAGGATCAAAAGACTCACCGAAGTGAACAACAACAGACTGACAATGAAAAGTCGACACGACTAATCAATATTCAAAACATCAATCCTGGGCTCATCATCCCCAAATGAATGACCAACATGATCTACGATCTCAATACAACAGTCTTGGGATCAACATCCCTCAATGAATAACCGATACGAAACTCATTACACAAAACCTCACATATACAACAACTCAACATACTAATTATAACATGACTGAACAAATACTTAGATTACCTCAAAGTCGAGGACCATATCCATCAGCATCCCCCAATGAGACGATCAACACAATTATTAATAACAACAATAGTCCTGGGATCAACATCCCTCAACGAACAACCAGTACGAATCTCAATATACGAAGCCTGAACATACAACATATACAACAACTCAACATAATAATTATCTCATAACTGAACAATACATAAATTACCTCAAAGCCGAAGACAACATCCTTTCCACGAACAACATCCCTGAACGAATACACAGTTATACAAATAATCTCAAATAAGGTACCATCCATTCAATACCAATAACCTTTATCCCGATACTCATGTCATCACGATAACTATCCTCGATATCCGATATTCTATATCCTTGACCAAAGATAACTCATGTCTTCCTTGAACACAATTAAATCATATACCTTATGATTTAATACAACCAGAGCACGATATACAAACCATTATCCCGACAACTTACATTTCTAACAACATTGCTATACGAATTATAAATGAAATGAAAACGAAACCATTCATCAAATATTATAAACTGAACAAGTATAAACTTGCCTCGATACCGATACCACGAAGCCGTTACCAAAATCCATTGCCTTCGTCTACGAGCTCCTCAGCCCCGACCAAAAGCAATCTACGAACTCTTCAGTCTCAACCGCAACACAACAGTCATAAACCACGATCAAACATCACAATCTATTGTAATAATCGATTAACACACATTCGATAAAAATCAATAACCGGCATAGCCAACCAAGCGACTTAACGGCTCAACAATACCCCGATTATAAACAAAACCAAACAATACAACTCAAACAAATACAAACTCATATCCACGATACAAGCCGTAACTCGATGATCACAAATAACAATCAATAACCGATCAACAAACACAGCGGTTGTACAATATCCCGATTAAATACAAACCCAAACAATCCGAACCAATCAAACACGAATTCAAAACCACAATACGATTCCACAATCCGAAGATGATATCAATAATCAATTTAAACCAACAAGGGTCTAACATTACCGATTCCAAATTCAATCTTAAATACGGATACAAGTTTCCTCCTTGTAATTTCATAATATAAACCAATTATCGATTATCATCATCAATCCGGACGATCCGATTAATTCAAAATCATAGATAATCATATTCCAACGGTTTCAAATAATTCCATTATTCGAATTGAACACTTGTTCAATAAGTATGAATTTCTAAATTCAAAGATGAATTATAATCTTATCAAACCCTTAATCATATTCGTATTCCTATACGAATATTGTACCAAAATACATAACTTGATTATAGATATGAATATTCCATATTCATATCCAAAACACCAACACATTCATCATATCAATGATCAATTCATCTCGACATTAAGGATTTCATAACGTATTTGATTCCAACTTCAATTCCAAACATGAATCAACAAGACTCCTTCTTGTTATACTTGTAAATTCGTAGAAAACAATTTACCGATTATTATCATGAATAATCACATTCCAAAATTAACCGTAAACTCCCTAAAAATCATGACATGTATCTCAAGAGTTCTTCAAGAACACGAATTATTCAAATTCACGTTCATAATCCATAAAACGACATAATCCGATGTGTTTTAACATCTAAACAATCCTTATTCACAATTCAAGGTGTATATCATCATGTTCTTCAACATACGATCTTCCTAACATCAAAAATCGCAACAACAATACCAAGAACATCAATAACTCTATGATTTCATACTCATAATCAACATATTCAAGACATAAACAAACATATCATCATCTTCCTTCAACATACACCTCATATATCCTCAAGAATTGTAATAACAAGATCATAATCATCTTCATACGAATCATTTATCAACAACAACATCAAAAATCCGAAATTCAAGAGAGGATTATCCAACATACCTCTTAGAAGATGAAGAACACCAGCAAATACTTCAAGAATCATCAACATCTTTATATCTCAAGCCTCAAATCCAAGCCCTCAAGCTCAAAATCGACTTAGGAGGGCTAAATCTCCCTCTCTCAGTGTTTGGAGACGAAAAAAATGAAATGAAATGTCGAAGGGAAATGAAGGACGGGCATCCACTTATAAAACAATTCTGTTTGTTACGTACGTAACCTTCCTTAGTTAACGTACGTAACATACCCTTACGTACACTATCTGACCTTGGTAGCGTACGTAACTCAGTCCAGAGTTAACTGACCTATTTTGCGTACTTCCTTATGTACGTAACACCTTCACCATAACGTACGTAATACGTACGTTGACTTGCTACAATGCCATACCCGTATTATGTACGTAATTCAACATGCATAACATACGTAATGGCCGAGGTTGACTCGCTATCCACATCCTCCGCCGAAAGTTGCCGACACAGGGTCCCACCTACCAACCACGACTCGGTCCTGTCCGATTCCTCTTGTTACGTACATTATGTACACTATATAACGTACATAAGCTAACACATTTTACGTACGTAAGCTCCAAGGCTTAACGTACGTAATGGCTTTTATACTTAGCCAAAATCCAACTGTTCCTGTTCGTCTCGACATACTAGATACGAACATACGGCATACTGAATACACATATACTCAACCCAAAAATATTCTCATACGATGTACCTGATATCCAAATCAGTTCAACCTGATACAACATATCCTGAATATATCTGTCAATCAAAAACGATAATCACACCAGTATAACTGTCTCGGTTCTCAATTTATTTTATCCATACTGTATAGATACCAAACTATACTGTAATACCCGGTTGTGAATTCATTTATCATCACTCAGTAACTGTCACTCAGAATTTTTTTCACTCAGTAATACCCATTCATCATTCATCTTCATTCAGTCGTGACCATTGTTCGGCGTACTTTGGAATCGCATATCAGTTGCTATTCGTCATTCATCACTGTTTGAGATCGAGCCGAGATTATTGTCATCATCATCATCATGTTTTAATTTTCAGTTTGAGAGGTAGCGCACGCTACACATTCTGGTTAGCGCGCGCTAATGGGGTGCAGGTAACGCACGCTATGATTCAGTATTAGCGCACGATAGCGCAAGTGGGGCAGACAGTCCATAAGGTACTTGGCTGATTTGGGAAATTCATAGCGCACGCTACGAGTGGTAAGTAGCGTACGCTAATTGTGCTGGTAAAGCACGCTAAGTCACATTAGTAGCGCACGCTAACGCGTGCAAGGCAGAGGACAGTAGGTTCTGGACTTCAGTTTTTGAATACCAGACTTCAGTTAGCGCACGCTAACAATTTGGGATAACGCACGCTATCGGTAAGGTGTTAGCGCACACTACCAAGTCATAGCGCACGCTAATGAGGCATTTCAGAGCTCATTGGACTACTCAGTAAACCGCTAGCGCACGCTAAATATCAGGTCATAGCATGCGCTAAGCTGGGACAGTATAAATAAGACAGTTCAGTCCAACCTTCGTCATTTCTTCATTTCTCAACCATTTTGGACGAGCTTAGGTGATTCGGAAAGATCTTTTGGAGATGCAATCATCTAGCATCATCTTCAAGCTCTTAAGTTGGATTAATCATCATTTAATCAGTTTCATCACTCCAAATCAAGGTAATTTTTCATTTAATCTTGAATTTTGGGATTTGAAGGTTTTATCCCCGATCTCTTTGAGTTAGCTTGCTTTCATGCTTGATTATGTTAGATATGGATTATCTATCTTGGATACATGTATTCTTATGGATTCTTTGATGTAATTTTCGGAAATTATGAATCATTGAGGAATTTTTCAAGAACACCTTGGTGTTGACTTTGGGATTTGGGGGTTTTCGACTAGAAGTGGTTGTAATCCCGATTTAAGTATTCCTGTTGGATTATTGATAATATTCATGAGGTTTTGTGGGATTGAATCATTCATTGGAAGTTGGTTTCGGATGTAATTCAGTTTTGGTTGTAAACAATTGGGGATTGTTTACAACGTGTTTGTTTAAATGCCCCAATGAGTTTCGGGTATTGTTGTATTGACTTTTGAGTTGGTTGTGATCATGCTTGATTCGTGTATTAAGAGAATTGTTGGTATTTGTGTTGTTCAAGGTTGTTCGAGCGGCCGATAATTTCATTAAGGACGTTGATCGTGGAAGTACCTTCTCGCCTTCGGTTTGAGGCAAATGTTTACTATTGTTCGTTAATGGCCGATTCAAGGCATTGTGATACTCGTTATTAATGTCATTGTCGATAGCCGGTTCGCGGTATCGATGTATCGATTGTTGTTAATATTGATGTCAATCTAAGACATCGTTGAGATCATTGTTATTCCTGTTGGGTTTGTCATTAAAATTGTATTGGCCGATTAAAGGCATTGGTGTATTCATTTCTCATCTTCGTCGTCGGTCACCGATTAAAGGTGCCGAGGCATCCTTCGTATCATTGTTATCGATTGGCCGTTCTGTTGTGTCAAGATTTAACACCTTCCGACCGGCGATCGACTAGGAGGACGGGCGACCGAGTCACTGCCGAGCGACCAAGGCAAGTCTGCCGACCAGCAACCTGGCGACCGAGCCTTAACCCAGCGGACATGATAGGCAGCGGCCAGAAGGGCCCGGGGCGAATCCGGTGCCGAGCGATCGACATCAAGGCGATCGCCTCTCGGTACTCGGCAATGACCCTTGGCGATCGACCGTCTCTCGGCACTGGCGACCTACCCTTGGCGACCGACCCTTGGCGACCTCCATCCACTGGCCGATGGCGACCTCCGAAGACCATCCAGGGACGACCGCCTCATGTCGATCACCACCGATGGCCATCCAGTCGGCGAAGGCCGAGCCTCTAGACTGGCACCATGTGCAAAGGCCGGGACAAGATCCGCGAATCCCGGGCCATTGACCCTGTCTGGCGATTCTCTCCACCCGGCAAAGCCGCGAAAGCTGTCGGTAGGGCCGCATGTTGGCCGCTCGGACACGTGATGGCTCCTTATTGGACCGCCCGGTGGCACCACCCGCATTGGACTTTATTCGGACGGACCTCTTCCTTGGACTTTAGCCCGGCGGCCAGAGATCGGCGATTATTATATTGGCCAAGCGGTCGGCGAATTATTCTAATGGACGAGACGATCGGCCACTACAGATGAGACATTTGCCCCTATATAAGCAAGGCACCTGCACTTGGACACTCCTTGACAATATTGCGATTCAAGCACACTATACTGAAGCAAACATTAAGCACTTGGCTAACATCCAACTCTTGGCAACGGCTTTCTTTCGGTCTTACTTCTCCGGCCTTTTCTCCTCGGCATTATCGGCGGGACGAAGAACACCAAGCTTCGCTCAAGAGCCGGATTAACGAGTCTTTTTACACTCATTGTATTTAGATTTCTCTCATTAATACTTGTATCCACGAATATTTGTATTAATAACATCTCGCGAGAGCATTCAAGCCCAGGCTAACAAACCCGGCAAATCTTGTATTAATTATCTTCTCTCGGAAGTGCTCCCGCAATTGTTGTTTGTTGTCCGTCTTCCGGTATTAATCTTCGGATAAATATTTTGGGCAACAACAATTGGCGCTAGAGGAAGGGGCCTCCAACCCTCAATTTTTATACCTACCGTCTAGAAGAACACTCACTGTTCTCGGGCGGATACTGAAGTGACACTTCGCACTTCAAAGAAACCCTTCGAAATCATGTCTTCGCTTCGCGTCGAAGAAAGCCGCTGGTCGGCCGGCCAAACCCCCTGTTCCGTCCCGGTCCGAGCCACGGCCGATGGTGGAAGGTAGCCGCCATGATCGAGACGCTCGATCCGTCCACGGACGGCGGCCCAAGCCTCTCGCTCGATCGGTTCGAACGAGCAGATCGAAGGGGCCCTGGCCGTCCTACAGGAGCGACGGAGTGCTCTCGACGCGCCTCTAGCTACCGCCCCCCCGGTCTCTCGCCGGAAGATCAAGCGGAAGCTCAAGGCACTACTGGCCGAGCAATCGCCAGGAGGCTCTCGCCCGCAACAAGAGGCGCTCGGCAGCCGGGGCACGTCTGTCTTCGATCGCACAGGCGGCCCGACACAGCGGCCGGCGATCCGGCCCCAGCTACGAGACAACGGAGTTGGTGTCCGTCACCAGGAGCTCGGCCTACCCGGCTCCCACAAGGCGATCCAGCCGCCTGGCTCCCGCTCGCATAATTCCCGATGTCGGAAGCAGCGGGGTCCGGAGATCGACACGATCGCCTCGGCCCCGCTCCCGAGCGATCCACAAGCGGCCGAGCCGCGGCGATCGCCGTGATGCAACGTCGGATCGGCGACATGAAGGCGCTCCGCAATCCGTGCGGCGCCACCAAGACGATCGCCGCGCCGGCGAGCCGCTCGCGATCGACATCGAGCTCGCCCGATGCACAAGATCGCTCCTCCTCGGACACCGTGTACCGGGCGATCGGACCCCAAGCACACTGCACAAGTTCAACATCTACATGACCGGGTGTGGGGCATCGGACGCGACCGGTGCCGAATGTTCCTCCGACGCTAGACGACCTCGCCCACCGGTGGTACACCTCATTGCCACCTCGGTCCATATGCTCCTTTAACGAGCTGGCGCACGTCTTCACGGAATACTTCGCCACCAGGGCCGCTCGGCCAGAAGGTCCCCATCGCATGTGGCGGATCAGGCAAGGAGAATAGGAGTCCGACTCGGACTACATCGACCGGGTTGACATGATCATCCTCAACGGCGAGCCCGTAAGCGATGAGACCGCCCTCTACGCGGTCCTAGGAGGTTTTCAGGGCTTCTCGCCTATGTTCAGGCATCTCACGAAGACCCTACCGACGACCTACGCAGCCTTCCGGGCCGAGCCGCAGATTTCTGTCCAGGCAAAGGCTTCTTCTTGGCCTAGGAGTAGAACGATCGGCACCCGCGCGACGACCTCCAGTCTCGGCCCGATCGCTACTACCCGGCGGAGCCGGAGGACTCGATCCCGCCTACGGTCCATTCTAACATGAGTGACTAGCCGCCGCCCGATCGCCAATTTCGACCTACGAATAAAGCGATCGGCCGCCGAGCGACGATCGCGATCTTGGCGGATCGCAACATCGCCCAACCCGGTGGACACGATCGCCAACTACTGTCCGGCATATAACATGACGGACTAAGGCATAAGATCGCCTCCACCGCACATCATAAAGCCATGGCCACAGCGATCGATGGAACCATTGCTTCGGCCATGCAAGGTCCCTTTCGGCCGAGATCGCCCGCCCTTCGTTTAAATACGAGGCCGGGCGTAGTCGGAGGGCTCTCCAACATTAATCAGTGGACTCATTCCACAACCCCGTCTCAACGTACACCGTCGAGGTCGGCCATCTCCATGGCTGGCCGAGGTGGAAGCAGAGCTAACAAGCCGCGGGCGTGGAGTTGATTCATCCGACGCTGCCCGCGCAAGGACTCCTCTAGACCGAGACCGCACGCCTTTCGTTTAAATACAAGGCGGCGCGGCTAACAGAGGACCCTCATAATAAAGTGAGTCACGAGGCACTCATTGTCTTTGTGCACCAAGACACGGTCATGGGGTCGGTCCATCGATCTCCGCGACTGTGCACGATTCCTCAAACAAAGCGAAACCACCAAGTTTCCATGGGGGATCGGCCAATGTTGTTTTTTGCAGGTACGAGACCGAAAGATAGCTAAGCCAATCGACCATGATAGCCCAAGTCCGAGTCCCAAGTCAGCTCAGATCGCCCGTCCTCATCCATACACGATCACCAGCAAGAACCACCTCGCCCCATGTCTTCAACATAGGAGCAAGCTGGGGGGCAATTGTTGTGTCAAGATTTAACACCTTCCGACCGGCGATCGACTAGGAGGACGGGCGACCGAGTCACTGCCGAGCGACCAAGGCAAGTCTGCCGACCAGCAACCTGGCGACCGAGCCTTAACCCAGCGGACATGCTAGGCCAAGCGGAAGGGCCGGGGCGAATCCCGGTGCCGAGCGATCGACATCAAGATCGATCGCCTCTCGGTGCCGACAATGACCCCTTGGCGATCGACCGTCTCTCGGCACCTGGCGACCTACCCTTGGCGACCGACCCTTGGCGACCTCCATCCACTGGCCGATGGCGACCGCCGAAGACCATCCAGGGACGACCGCCTCATGTCGATCACCACCGATGGCCATCCAGTCGGCGAAGGCCGAGCCTCTAGACTGGCACCATGTGCAAAGGCCGGGACAAGATCCGCGAATCCCGGGCCATTGACCACAATCTGGCAGATTCTCTCCACCAGCCGACAGGCCGCCGAAAGCTGTCAGTAGGGCCGCATGTTGACTGGCTCCGGACACGTGATGGCTCCTTATTGGACCGCCCTTGGCACCGGCCTTGCATTGGACTTTATTCGGACTGACCTCTTCCTTGGACTTTAGCTTGCGGCACCCGGAGATCGGCAGATTATTATATTGGCCGGCAGATCGGCAGAATTATTCTAATGGCGTGACGATCGGCCACTACAGACGAGACCATTGCCCCTATATAAGCAAGGCACCCTGCACTTGGACACTCCTTCAGCAATATTGCGATTCAAGCACACTATACAGAAGCAAACATTAAGCACTTGGCTAACATCCAACTCTTGGCAACGGCTTTCTTTCGGTCTTACTTCTCCCAGCCTTTTCTCCTCGAGCAGATTATCGGCGGGACGAAGAAAACCAAGCTTCGCTCAAGAGCCGGATTAACAGAGTCTTTTTACACTCATTGTATTTAGATTTCTCTCATTAATACTTGTATCCACGAATATTTGTATTAATAACATCTCGCGAGAGCATTCAAGCCCGGGCCTAACAAACCCGGCAAATCTTGTATTAATTATCTTCTCTCGGAAGTGCTCCCGCAATTGTTGTTTGTTGTCCGTCTTCCAGCAGTATTAATCTTCGGATAAATATTTTGGGCAACAACACGTTCTCAGGCAAAT
This sequence comes from Orobanche coerulescens, assembly GCA_033398695.1. Taxonomy (NCBI): domain Eukaryota; kingdom Viridiplantae; phylum Streptophyta; class Magnoliopsida; order Lamiales; family Orobanchaceae; genus Orobanche; species Orobanche coerulescens. The sequence goes on along the minus strand of CM065804.1, from coordinate 80,090,317 downwards.
CGAAATGTTCAATCATTCACTATATCATTGTTATCGATTGATCGTTCTAAGGAAATCGAGGTATTCAATCATTCATCGTATCATTCATATCGATTGGCCATTCTAAGCCAATCGAAGCGTTCAATCATTCATGTAATCATCCACTGCATCACTGTTATCGGTTGGCCATTCTAAGGCAATCGAGGTGTTGAATTGGCACTGTCGAGGACGGTGCCTATCCGTATGTTATTGTCATCGTGTTGGCTGACTCAAGGCAGCACACTATCATTAATTGTGATACGGATTCGTGCCGTGGCTTCGACCCTAATTATGATACGGCTTCGTGCCGTGACTTCGGCCCTAATTGTGATACGGCTTCGTGCCGTGGCTTCGGCACTAATTGTGATACGTCTTTGTGCCATGGCTTCGGCCCTAATTGTGATACGGCTTCGTGCCGTGGCTTCGGCCCTAATTGTGATGCGGCTTCGTGCCGTGGCTTCGGCCCTAATTGTGATACGGCTTTGTGCCGTGGCTTCGGCCCTAATTGTGATACGGCTTCGTGCCGTGGATTCGGCCCTAATTGTGATACGGCTTCGTGTCGTGGCTTCGGCCCTAATTGATACAGCTTCAGGCTGTTTTGGCTTCAGGTGATTGTGATATTTGACAGCTTCAGCTGAGTGACTTTTCAGGCCTTTGTGATTGTCTTGGTAACTTCATTGGAGCCTTCGGGCATTGTGATTCATAATTAATTCAGTTCTGGTTTGGTTCATCTTCACGTAATTCATTGTGATTCATATTTAATTCAGTTTCGGTTTGGTTCATCCTCGTGTAATTCATTGTGGTTCTGTATCACTGATTCGCCGTTGGACACTTATGTTCTAGCCTGTTGAACAGGTATTAATAGTATGCCGTGGGCATAATGTTTCACGAATGCTCGGTTCTTACATTGGTTTGTGAGCATCTCGTATTATTATTATCATTGTACCGTTTCATTCTGCCTTTGGATGCATATCATGTTATACATGTATTTGATGTTCATTATCTGGATGGTGACCAGTGGCGGAACATGTTTTCATGTTTTAGGTGCTTGCGAGGAGAGAGTTGAGACACAGGGGCATGATGATGCGACGAGGCATACGAGCGATACTAGTCAGAGTTGTTCATGTTGGTCAGTCAGTTGGAGTGTTCTCCAGTCTGTCAGTCATTGTCACTATGTATTACCCGAGCAGATGCTCGTGGATGTTGTATTTTTATTTTGGCCATATAGGCCCATCGTTGTCGTTGAAATTCCTTATCGGAATATTGTGTCAGATATGATGGTAGGGACTGTGATCTCCCTTGTTGGTTAATTTTAATGTATTTTAGTCATGTTTGCCTGGTGGATCTCCGGGTGTGGGGTCCACGGCACTGTATTAACCCAATGGGATTTGGGGGTGTTACAGAAGATGGTATCAGAGATTTTGGGTTGTGAGATACCCTGATATGTGAGTTATGTGGCTCTACCGATGCGGTAGTAGCGGGACTGTCAGGTTATGACAATCTGGATAGTCAGGTTGTGTGAGTCGTGAAATTTGTACGACTGCACGAGTCATTCATTCATCGACTCGTCGTCAGTGAAGACTAGTATCGTGAGACCTTGAAGTTTCGTATGACCTGTGTAAGGACTCGATTCTCTTTGTGTTCATACATTCATCATGTCATCAAGTATTCATGCTTTGTTGAAACCTATATGTGATATTAGTGTTATGATTGATTCATGACTAATTGGTTTGGAGCACGTGTGACTTGTGTAAGCGTTAAGGATCAACTGATTCATCAGTTAATAATCCTCAATCATCATTTCGATCTTGTCGATCATGTTAATTCATTCATCACTCAGTCAATCTCATGACTCAGTTAATTCATTCATCACTCAGTCAATCTCATGACTCAGTTAATTCATTCATCACTCAATCTCATGACTCAGTTATCTCATTCATCACTCAGTCAATCTCATGACTCAGTTAATTCATTCATCACTCAGTCAATCTCATTATTCAGTTAATTCATCATCACTCAGTCAATCTCATTCCTTAATTAATTCATTCATCACTCACTCAATCTCACTGCTCAGTTAATCCATTCATCACCCAGTGAACCTCCCTGTTCAGTTGCTGATCTTGTAAAATGCATTTTCAACCTTATTAACTTGTTCAAGATAATCATTTCAGGAATTTTATCAAATAATCGTGTTAACACATTTTTTTTTCATGCGATCTTATCATATTCCGGCGTCATGCCGACGATCATTTCATTGCATCATTAATGCATTCATCGTGTCAGAGCGTGTATGCTCATTATTATCATTCTGTAACTTAATCATAATGCTATATTCATGCGGGATCTATAATCATCATGTAACTCTCCTACTCCAGTATGGATAGAGCTGTCAGAGGGCGCATGGGAAGAGGCCGCGGTGCGGTCCGGAACCCGAGATCTCGTGTACATACCCACGCGCACCCCAGGGATATCATTAATTCATCAAATAGCGAGGCTACTCATTCATCAGCAGATAATCATTCACTGTCAGGGATTCATACTCGATATGCATCTCACTCGGAAGGTGTTCGGGTTGACCCATTCATACTTATGCAGGGCATCATGGCCCAGATGACTCAGATGACGCGGATGGTAGAGACCATGCAGACCTCGATGGTTTGTGGTCCACCGCAGCAGGGATTCCAGGTTCCGTTTCATGGACAGACTGGAGGAGTGAATTAGATTGTTGGCGATATCTCTCGTCAGAGGCCGCCTACTTTTGAGGGTTCGTCGGAACCAGCTGATATTGTTCATTGGCTTGATCATTCTGATAAACTCTTCGATATGGTTCAGTGTCCGGAAGAGAGTAGAGTGGCAGTAGCTGCTTATTACTTGAGTAAGGGTGCTTATTCGTGGTGGCTTTCTGTGAAACCCGTCGATCACGATTGTGGTAGGAGTGAGTTCAAGACTCTCATGTTAGAGAGGCATTATCCGGCTCCACTTCGTGAAGCCAAGTTGTCAGAGGTTTTGAACCCCGAATTCGTTGAGGACGAGGGTGTTATTGTCATTGCTGAGAAGTTTCAGGGACTACTTCAGTTTGCTTCGTCAGTTATCCGTACTGAGGTGGATAAGATAAAATATTCTAGCAAGAGGCTAAATCCGCAGTTGAGGATGCAGTTGTTCAATCACAATTGTAGTTCACTTAGTGAATTCATCGGGAAGGCTCTTGGAGCAGAGCTTTTGATCAAGGAGCTTATTCAGAAGCATCCTTCAGTTTCTTTGGGTGAGAGGACTAGAATGCCGGCTCGTTCAGAGGGACATCGGGTTTCGACGTCTAATGGGTCGTTTTCTAGTCTTCTTCGTGCTGGGATAGCATCTTCCTCTCAGGCGACGAGTTCGACTGTTGTTTGCTTTAACTGTGACTCAGCAGGTCACGTTAGTACCCGATGTACGGTGCCAGCTATTGTTTGTTTTCTGTGTGGGAGGCAGGGACACCGGCATAAATACTGCAGGAGTTCTAGTGCCCGTAAATCTCAAGAGAGCTCAAGGGCCTCGAGAGACTTCGTTACTCCATCCCGTGCATCATCCAAGGGACCCTATCAGGCCTCGAGGGCCAGAGGTAAGGACATTCATCACCGGTTTGAACAAGTTAATTCTTGTTCATTAATAGTATAATCATTCATTTCCTTGTCGTTCATTCATTCATATAATTCATTCATCATACATCAATCATGTTGGGACTTGTCATCATGAAACTAATCATTCAATTCACGAGGAACAACGGTTCCAATAATTTCACTTGAACTATCACTCATGACGTTATAAATTCACCTTGGTGAGTCATTCTTAATCCTCGTCAGATTTATAGTCATTTATCATTCATCATTTATTTTAGTCACTTTCATTCTCGTGACCTTCTGAGATCATATTTAACGGCGAGTTCATCTTTGGATATACCTTAAATCGTTGAGATAGAGGAGATCGATGATATGGAAGGATATCGATGTTGGGTACATTTGAGATGTAACCTTGTTTTTGGATGACTGTGTAAATCTATCCGTAATAATGTATCGTGACTGTGGATCATTTATTGTTGATCTATTTTATTATGATCATATTCGAGAATCTTGAGATTTGGGTCATTTGTTGAGGATTCGTCCCTTTGGCATTGTACTCAAGATTTCGTGATAATTTGGGAAATCGTTCACTGTGATTCGAGACGTCAAGTCTTGGGGACTTGGGCGTGCGATTGATTTGGTCCCGAGGACTATTTGGGCATTATTATTTTCAGATCATGATGGGTAGTTCATATCCCGAGTTGTTTACCCTTAGTTTTGAGGACGAAACTCTTTTTAAGGGGGGGGTATGTAATACCCGGTTGTGAATTCATTTATCATCACTCAGTAACGGTCACTCAGAATTTTTTCCACTCAGTAATACCCATTCATCATTCATGTTCATTCAGTTGTGACCATTGTTCGGCGTCCTTTGGAATCGCATATCAGTTGTTATTCGTCATTCATCACTGTTTGAGATCGAGCCGAGATTATTCGGTTTTTGAATACCAGACATCAGTTAGCGCATGCTAACAATCTGGGATAACGCACGCTATCGGTAAGGTGTTAGCGCACGCTACCAAGTCGTAGCGCACGGTAACGAGGCATTTCAGAGCTCACTAGACTGCCCAGTAAACCGCTAGCGCACGCTAAATATCAGGTCATAGCGTGCACTAAGCTGGGACAGTATAAATAAGACAGTTCAGTCCAACCTTCGTCATTTCTTGATTTCTCAACCATTTCGGATAAGCTTGGGCAATTCGGAAAGATCTTTTGGAGCTGCAATCATCTAGCATCATCTTCAAGCTCTTAAGTTGGATTAATCATCATCTAATCAGTTTCATCACTCCAAATCAAGGTAATTTTTCATTTAATCTTGAATTTCGGGATTTGAAGATTTTATCCCCGATCTCTTCGAGTTAGCTTGCTTTCATGTTGGATTATGTTAGATATGGATTATCTATCTTGTATACATTTATTCTTACGGATTCTTTGATGTAATTTTCGGAAATTATGAATCATTGAGGAATTTTTCAAGAACACCTTGGTGTTGACTTTGGGGGTTTTCGACTAGAAGTGGTTGTAATCCCGATTTAAGTATTCCTGTTGGATTATTGATAATATTCATGAGGTTTTGTGGGATTGAATCATTCATTGGAAGTTGGTTTCGGGTGTAATTGAGTTTTGGTTGTAAACAATTGGGGATTGTTTACAACGCGTTTGTTTAAATGCCCCAATGAGTTTCGGGTATTGTTGTATCGACTTTTGCGTTGGTTGTGATCATGCTTGATTCGTGTATTAAGAGAATTGTTGGTATTTGTGTTGTTCAAGGTTGTTCGAGCGGCCGATAATTTCATTAAGGACGTTGATCATGGAAGTACCTTCTCGCCTTCGGTTTGAGGCAAGTTTTATACTTCTACTAGTCAATGAGATTAATGTCATCATATATGGGTATGAATGTGTTGTATCATTCCGGGACTTAGTCTCTTCATGAATTCATTGATATTAAGAGATCGTTTGATACGATACCTTTCGGAAACTATGCCAAATGTTTACTATTGTTCGTTAATGGCCGATTCAAGGCATTGTGATACTCGTTATTAATGTCATTGTCGATAGCCGGTTCGCGGTATCGATGTATCAATTGTTGTTAATATTGATGTCAATCTAAGACATCGTTGAGATCATTGTTATTCCTGTTGGGGTTGTCATTAAAACTGTATTGGCCGATTAAAGGCATTGGTGTATTCATTTCTCATCTTCGTCGTCGGTCACCGATTAAAGGTGCCGAGGCATCCTTCGTATCATTGTTATCGATTGGCCGTTCTCAGGCAAATCGAAATGTTCAATCATTCACTATATCATTGTTATTGATTGACCGTTCTAAGGAAATCGAGGTATTCAATCATTCATCGTATCATTCGTATCGATTGGCCATTCTAAGCCAATCGAAGCGTTCAATCATTCATGGAATCATCCACTGCATCACTGTTATCGGTTGGCCATTATAAGGCAATCGAGGTGTTGAATTGGGACTGTCGAGGACGGTGCCTATCCGTATGTTATTGTCATCGTGTTGGCCGACTCAAGCCAGCACACTATCATTAATTGTGATACGGATTCGTGCCGTGGCTTCGGACCTAATTATGATAGGGCTTCGTGCCATGACTTCGGCCCTAATTGTGATACGGCTTCGTGCCGTGGCTTCGGCCCTAATTGTGATACGGCTTCGTGCCATGGCTTCGGCCCTAATTGTGTACAAAAAGCCGAAGCAATGTTACGGCCGTAACATCTGCAAGTTATGGCCGTAACTCTTGACAGATTATTGATCATTGTCTAATTTTTTATACTTTTGGTCTATTATTGAGGGGATGACTGGCATTGATCCGATCTAATGTAATAATTCTGGAGTTTTGGAGCTATTAGATGACTTTAGGTGTATAAATAGACCACTTAGATCCATCATTAAGGAATGATTCATCTTATATTTTCTCACTTTGTAATACTTTTTCTTTTTGTGTGAAGAACACACTTGTGTTCTTGAGTGATTTGTGTAAGTGTGGTTTAACTTATGTTGTTAAGGGAGTTTATTGCTTCTTCTCCTTTATCTACTAAGGGAGTTAGGATCAATTCTTTCCCCTTTTCAACTATTAATGACCACTCAAGCTTGTAATATGTTGAATAAACCCTTCATGGGCTAAGTTATCCTTAGTTGGGATTATAAACAAGGTTTGTCATGTTATTTATGTTTGTATAAAGATCTATTATGGATTACTTATTATTGTGTGTGATTTTCATTGTTTTATCAATCTTTATTTATTTGGCCAATAAATGATGATATTTATGGTCTTCATATGTTTCGAAAGAAAATATGTTTGATTTGATCAAATGATCTTCACTCTAAGTTGTTATAGGGGATAGAAATATACCTCTAGACCTTAGATGATTCTTTGAGTTATTTTCATAAAACCTAATGCTATGTATTGAAGCCAATCAACATAGAAATATAGTGGATTGATTCAATATATAAGGGGCGTTTTGACATTCGAAAGAGGAACCGTCTTTTTAAGGAAAATCAAATCTACACAACATAATAAGTAAATACATCTTATGATCTCCTATACATCTTCTATAACTAATGATGAACTAAGTTTGTAATCCCAACTATTTCATTTTATCTTTTATTAATTTATTATTAGTGCAATCTTTCATTTCCTTGAATTTTAGAACTATTATTGCATTTTCATTGCAATTGTCAAACCAAACTCTTAAATTGTGTGTTTCACTCATATAAATCTATATAACAAATAGATAAAGTGTATAATTCAATATATAACCTATCTTCCTCGTGGGATCGATAAACCTGTAATATCCGGGAGTAATATTTTTTGTGTTACTGTTGAGTTGTACGTATTCATTTGGAATTGTACAAGTGTTGTTGATTACAATGTATATTGTATTAGAATATTTCGGGATCGAAATATTTGTACTGGTCGTCGGTTTGGTTTCGTCGTTTGGTTATTTCTTGGCTAGTTTGGAATTTTGGCTAAGTTTATAGCCATAGTGTACGCTACCTGTGTAGCATTACGTACGCTAATTTATTGCGATTACGTACGTTACGTCCTGAGATTTACGTACGTAATGCGTGGTCGGTGGTAGGAACCTTCCTCGTAGTCAACTTTCAGCTGGTAGGGCCAGGGTATCTTTGGGGTATCATTTATATATATATATAAATATATTATCACTTCACATGTTATTTCTCTCTCCCTCTCACATTATCTTCTCCCTCTCACGTTATCGTTCTCTCTTTCTCACCTTTCTCTCTAGCTCTCTCGTCATCTCTCTCTCTCTCTCTCTCTCTCTCTCTCTCTCTCTCTCGTTCTCTCTCTTCTCTCCATCTCTCTCGTTTTTTCGATGAGGTAGAGCTTGTGGATGGCAGCCGGCTTCTTTATAGTTTCCGGCGACAGACTGGAGTTGACAACCAGAGTAATGGACTGACATCTCCGGTGACGACCGGAGCTCGACGGCGGCATGGTGGCTCGTGACTGGAGCAGCGACGGCCTGGTCGGAACTTCCGGAACGAACGGCGTTGCAAATCCGGTCGAGCTGTTCCGGCCTTTTCTGGCGAGACGGAGCTCAGGCGCCGGGCGCTCTTCATGGTCTCCGGCCATAGATGCGGCTCCATAGATTCCAGCGACCGGAGATGGTTTCTGACCGTAACGGATGGCGGAATGGAGGCGCGGCAATATTCCGGCGAGGAGTTGCAGGCAGAGATGGAGTTGGGTGAAAATCGGCCATGGTCGGGAATGGGCTGGAGTTGGACGAGGTCCGGCAGGTCAGATTGTCGGCGATCGAGTTCCAATGTTGCGACAGGGGAGTTGTTTTTTTTTTCTGACCTGATTCCGGCGAGGGTTGCCCGGCCGATCGGTTTATTCTGGTAAGTTTGTGTGTGTGTGTGTAATACCCCGATTTTTCGGATATATTTTTCGTTTATATATTGGATATCGTCGATGGTTAATTATGCTCAAGGACGTTGTTAACGTTTGATAATGTTATTAAATTGAGTATTTGTATTGATTTTGCCGTACGTTCGTATTCGATATGTCGTGACATTGGACAGGAATTACTGAAATTGGATAAGTATGGAATTGTTACGTACGTTAACAATGTGAGCTTACGTACGTAAGATTGGCATGGTTACGTATGTTAAGGGTACGGTATTACGTACGTAACGAAGGCATCGGACAGGACCGAGTCCTGGCCGGCAGGCGGGACCCAGTGTCGGCAACTTTCGGCGGAGGATGTTGACAGGTGAGTCAACGTACGTGTTACGTACGTTATACAGGACGTGTTACGTACGTAACACGACCATTGTACTGTAGCAAGTCAACTGGTATATTACGTACGTTATATGCTATGGGTTACGTACGTAATGGACTTCACGGAATGAGATAGTGAGTTTGTTATATACGCTATGGATTTTGGATTACCTACGTTAAAGTTGTTACGTACGTTAAGCAAGGACACTTACGTACGTAACGAGATGCGCAGTTTATATAATAAGAGCTGGTCTTCATTTGTTCACGAAAGGAAACTCATTTCTCCCACCCCAGCTCATCCTTCTTCACTTCTAAGTGTATTCTAGACACTTCTAACATGATTGTGAGCTTGGAATCATGGAATTAGAGCTTCGTTATGGAACTATTGTTGATTCTTGAAGTGATTTCTTGTGTTATCCATATTCTATGAGGTATGTTGGATATTTCTCCTTTTCATTTTGGAACTTTGATGTTATAGTTGATGAATGATCCGTATGAAGATGATTATGATGTTGTTATTGCGATTCTTGAGGATATATGAGGTTTATGTTGAAGGAAGATGGTGATATGCTTTGATTATGTTGATTATGATTATGGAATCATAGAGTTCTTGATGTTCTTGAGGCCATATGATGACTATGATGATTTGATAATTCGTTTAACCGATTCAAGATGGTATTCTAAATCATAGTGATGACAGTGGTTGATTTAGATGAGATGAATCTTGATATGAGGTTGAATTCCGGATTGAATATGTTATGATCATTGTTACCAAGTTGGTTCGATTATTGATATGACTATTGTTCTAGGTTGATTAACCAATAGGTATAATTGTTTTGCCATGGTGAAAAGCCATATATTCCGTCCAGTCGGGGCTGAAGAGCTCGTAGACGAGGGCGATGAGTTTGGTGTTGGTTTTGTCGTGTTGGTATCCAGGCAAATGTTTACTTGTTCGGTTGTAATGTTTTGATGAGTAATTCCATTTACATTTCATAAGTATTTTATGTTGTATTGCATATTGACGAATGTTCAGTGATGTTCTAAAAGGATTAGAATACACAGTTGATGATTGTTGAGATACTTGGACAATCTTGGGAAGATTGTAGTATTCGGATATTGTTGATGTCATTTTGGATATTCTTGGTCTGTGGTATGCATTTCGGAAGGATGTCCGAATAGAGGTATGTTTTATGGCAATCGTACATAGAAGATTGTGTACGGGAAAGTATTCGGTATTGAGGTATTATGTGGTATTATCGTGATATTGGGATTTTGATGAGAATCGTTGGATTACCGGAAGTGGTAAGGTTATCGTTGAGATTATTATTCTCATGATGCATGGCATGTGAATATTTATGTTTATGTACTTGCGGCTATTTGTCGGGCATTATTGCTCACCCCGTTGTGGGACATATTTTTCAGGTATTGAGGACTTTGATAGTAGCGGTCGTGAGGCGAAGATTCCGGACGATACTGGCTATGGCATATTGTTGGGGAATCGTGTCTTTTGTCTGTGTATTAATTTTTGATGTATGTGTATCTTGGACTGTATTTCTATCCGCTGCGTGAGTTCTTTCAAATGGCTTTCGACTTTTCGCCAACTGAGTTTCATTTCGAAAACCGATTCCCTTAACCGAGTTTTTGGCCTTGATGGTCTTGACGGTAGTTGGGTGTTGTCAAATGATTTTGTGAGTTTTGGAAAATACTACCGTCATCGGCCTTTTTGGTGTTTTGTAATTGGTTTTTAGCCTGTGGGTTCCGGTGCGGGGCCCACGGCGTGTAATATTCCCGGTTGGATCTGGGGGTGTTACAGTGTGCAGGTATATATATATCTATGTATATATATATAACGCGTACAGTGTGTGTGTGTGTTGTGTATATATATATATAATGTATAAAGTGTGTGTGTGTTAAGTACAGTGTATGTCTGGTGGATATATATATATATATATATATATATATATATATATATATATATATATGTGTGTGTGTGTGTGTGTGTGTGTGTGTGTGTGTGTGTGTGTGTGTGTGTGTGTGTGTGCGTGTGCGCATGCGTGTACATAATTAGAATATGTGTGTGTGCTGTACGTATATTATATATATATGTGTGTGTGCGTGCGTGTGTATACGGGTAAATACGAGTATAGTATGTGTTCGTGTTAGAATCGGAGTTATCTATTATGTTGTTTTCGGTCGATATCATGTTATCGAATGAATTGTATTTCATTCAAGGTTGTTCGAGTGCTTGTGATTGTCGGAGGACGCCGTTGATCGATTCGTGGTGGGACTTTGATCGTGGAAGGACTTTCTCGCCTTCGGTTCGAGGCAAGTTTTATACTTGTACTAGTCAATGAGATTAATGTTATCGTATATGTGTATGAATGTGTGTATCATTTCGAGACTTGGTCTCTTTATGATTTTGTTGATATCAGGGGATTGTTTGATACGATACCCTTCGGCAAATTATGCCAAATATTATTGTTGTTCGTAAATGGCCGGTTTAAGGCATTGCGATACTTGTTGGTAATATATTTGTCGATAGCCGGTTCGCGGTATCGACATATTGATTGTTATTATTGATTGATGTTCCATTGAGATATTGTTCTCGATAGCCGGTTCGCGGCATCGACGTATCAATCGTTATTGTTTATTGAAGTTCCATAAAGATATTGTTGTGAATCATCGTTATTGATATCAGTGTTTTTCGATTGATGTCGTATTGGCCGATTGAAGGCATTGACGTATTCGATTATCATCTTTGTTATCGGTAACCGATTAAAGGTGCTGAGACATCTGTTGTATAATTGTTATCAATTAACCATTCTAAAGGTAATCGATGTATTGAATTGGGATTATCGAAGATAATTCCCATCCGTTGTATAATTGTTATCGGTTAATCGTTCTAAAGGTAATCGATGTATTGAATTGGGATTATCAAAGATAATTCCCATCCGTTGTATAATTATTATCGATTGTCCGCTCTAAAGGTAATCGATATATTGAATTGGGATTATCAAGATAATTCCCATCCGTTGTATAATTGTTATCGATTGACCGTCTTGAAGGTAATCGATGTATTGAATTGGGACTGTCGAAAACATTCCCATCCGTTGTATCGTTGTTATCGATTGGTCGTTCTACGGCAATCGAAGTATTGAATTGGGACTGTCGAGGATAGTTCCCATCCGTTGAATTATTATTGTCGTGTTGGCCGACTCAAGGCAGCACATTATTATTCTTGTGAACTCGGTAATTTTGTGATCGTTGAAGGTTGAGGATTTTCCGGATTGTTGTGTTGTGATTGTTGTTCGTGTTAATCGGTCCTTAGGGATTTTGATCCCAGGATGGTTGTTTTGAATATTGTTGGTCGTGTCGATTTTTTATTATTCGTGTGTCATCGTTCACTTGGTGAGTCGTATCATCCGTATTGGATGTGTTATCCTTTGAGTTTGGTTGTCATGTTGTATCGTGACATATCTGGAATCATATATGCGTGCCGATTGGTTATGTGTAGGATTTTTAGCCAGGCACACGATGGTCATGCGTGGATGTTTCCGCATTGGACCGTGCACACGAGACGTAGTTTGTGAGGCTAATTAGGTACATTGTCCCACGTATATTCTGGATTCCGTATACGGGGTGGACATGTGCGTAATACCCGGTTGTAATTCAGTCATTATCATTCAGTAATTATCGTTCAGTAATTGTCACTCAGTAATTTTCACTCATTAATGATCATTTGTCACTCATATTCATTCATTGTATTCACCGTTTAGATGTAATTGTATCGTGTATCAATCGTCATTCATCATCAATCTAGTTGGAGAATCGTGGCGTGTTTATCATCGTTGTCATCTCCATAGTGTGCTGTGTGTTAGGAGTAGCGCACGCTACGTACTCTCTTTAGCATGCGCTAATTGAGTATGGGTAACGCATGCTACCTCTCAACACTAGCGCACGCTAGTGTAGTTCAAGCAGGCAGTCCAGAAGGCACTGGATTGCAGTTGGGTCGTAAGTAGCGCACGCTACGAATGGTAAGTAGCGCGCGCTAGTAGGCCGGAGTAGCGCACGCTATACAGTCGGTGTAGCGCGCGCTAAGGTCGGATCAGGTTGACTCCAGTGGCTACTGGACTGAATGGGATTAATTCATAGCGTACGCTATGAGTGGTTTTAGCGTACGCAAACAATGTAGTAGCGCATGCTAAATATTGAATGTAGCGCACGCTACCGTGATCAGATCAGAGGACAGGAGGTTCTGGACTCCAGTACTGGGCATCAGATAATTCGTTAGCACACGCTAACATTTTTTGTTAATGCACTCTAAGTACATGGTCGTAGCGCACGCTACAAGAGGTACGTAGGGCACGCGACCATTGCGAACAGAGGGTACTGGACTACCCAGTACACCCGTTAGCTGTAACACCTAAAATTTATTTATATATTTTTTTTTTTTTTTTTTGCGGAAATAATATAAAGTTTGACACCAATTCATAAAGGAACTTCATTTATTTAATTTAATAAGCCAATAATGGCAGTCAAGTTATCAAACTTCTAAAGAAAACAACATAAGTAAAACTTTCTAATATAGAAATGTCAAAAGCGGAAGTACTAAAAATGTTCATTGACTTAAAATAAATCACAATGTGTCACGAATGCTCCCGTCAGTCCTTAGCCTCCTTAATCGTAATACCTGAAAATGTTAAGTAAAACCGTAAGCACAAAGCTTAGTGAATTCAAACACAACATTATACCAATATCCACAATCACTAGACCTAGATTAAAATATATCGTTATAACATTTAAACATAAGCCAAGAACAAATCAAGGCTTATAAGGAGGGCTAGTAGGTTACCCGCATCTCACAAACCGAAGAGTATTGGGTTAATCTTACCCTCACCTCACATCCCGGAGGGTATTGGAGTAATTATACCTAACCACGCGCACCGGACAAAAACCGGATAATTGCTATGATCCCCTCAACAATAAACATACAGTGCACATGTATGATTAACAATTTAAGCATGCATCCACATTATCAAACCATAATAATAATTTAACACTCACGTGCTAACCTAGCAATCATAAATATTGAGACAATGGAGTGAGAGAACTCACCTTGAATACTTAAGGGAGATTGCTAAATAAAAACTGGCTACCACACTTGAGCAAATGCCAAAACTTCACCTATTATAAACTAGGAGTTAGGATATACCCAAAGATGAAGCTTAAAGACTTAAACAAAAATCTGGACAGCAAGGTCTAAAAACAGACCCGCTGTTAAAGATGGATTTACTTAATTTTCCTAAGTATTAACATATCAATATTAAATTTTTCTAAGAAACTAGAGTCTTTCCCCTTTTTAAAACAGTAAAGAACTCACTCTAACTCCAAAATATGAATTTATTATGATGCTTTTAAAAAGACATCGCAGTGCAGTCCCAAATCATAGGAATCAGTAGTGTTGGCCAATTCTACCCAACTTGTGGGTAGACATTGTCCAAACTAAAAATCACAGAGATAATAGACATAAATACCAAAGTCTCAGAGTTGTAACCGACCAAAAAGGGTTTCCCAAACTCTAGATATGAAATTCACAACATGACTAATTACAAAACCCTTAAAAGCTGATGACAGAAAACTGATCTCGAGTGTGAACTCAATATGACCAAGAAATACTTGGAGATAACATCCCATAAACTCCAGATCACAACTTTAGGTCATCACACACATGTGGAAACTTGGAATCCCATTAGATCATTTCCCAAGCCCTAGAAACGAATAAAACAAGTTGACCTATCAGATCAGACCCGGATCAGACCTACCAGCAAAGGTGCTGTTCTTGCCCATGGATAAAGTCCTAATTAGTGAGAGTGACCTTCATAAGAAAGTTACCCAACACAATTTGTAAACTTTGGGCACAGGTTTGAGATCCGTTTGAGTTATAGAATTCAAGTTATGATTTTTTTAAGATGACTACAAATCTGATGGAAACAGAATCGTAGCCAACCCTTAATCTTTTTAACCAATCCATTCCTCTCCCTTTTGAAACACATTCCTAGATGTGTTTATCACCCAAATTCAGTCCCCTATGAACATGGTGGCACCAAAAAGGGCTAGGGGTCATTGGCATTTCATTTAGTCACAAAGAAAAGAATCAAATCAACATAATATATGACAAACCATTTAAACTCATAATTTTCCCCTTTCTTAAGGGTTCCT
Organism: Orobanche coerulescens; assembly: GCA_033398695.1. NCBI lineage: Eukaryota > Viridiplantae > Streptophyta > Magnoliopsida > Lamiales > Orobanchaceae > Orobanche > Orobanche coerulescens. The sequence goes on along the minus strand of CM065804.1, from coordinate 80,075,226 downwards.
TGATCTTTCAAATACACAAACATTTATATACACATCTTAGAAGATGCTATAAAATTGTATACTTAGATCTAAACATATTGATATGGATATGTTGAGAATCAAAATAATAATTAACAAGAATTATAACCATTCACAAGATCTATCACATTTTATCACCTAAATAAAACTTGGTGATTTCCATGGTTCATTTAGACCTTGTATTTTGTATAATCATCTAGATCCATCATACACCATGTATAGGGTGTAGATATAATCTAGAGATGATGATAACATACAACTTATAACAATAACAACATTGGTTAAAACCATAAGATCTATCTTCTTTAAATCACACAAGTTACAACTTGATGATTTTTATGAATCATATAGATCTTTTACATAATATGATCATCTAGGCTCATCATACACCATGTATAGGAGATGGTGATGAAATTTCTAGATGATAATCAACACTTAAAACAATTAATTGAATATAAATCAAAAGAAAAGATTAAAACACCTTAAAAGATCTTACCTAAGCTTGTTACACCAACAAGGAAGTGAAGGAGAAGATGATTGTGGCTTTGGAAGAGAAAAATGAGAGAGAGATGGGAGAGAGGGATCGGCCGAAAAATGAGGGAGAGAGGAGGGAGTTTAGGGTTTTGTGATATTTTTATAAATCATTTAAGGATAAAGCCTAATGACTTCACTAATGGGCTAGGCTCAAAACTCATTTCTTACTAGCCCAATATAATTAAATCTTTCAATTAACTTAGCCCAAAACTTGTATTTTAATCTAACTTGGCTAATTAATTAAACCCATCATTTAAATAACTAAATACCATGAAAATAATTAACGTACCGAAAAAAAAAACCGGGCGTTACATTAGCGCACGCTACGTACAGGAGCTAGCGCACGCTAACTGGGATTTGCTATATATAGGACAGTCCAGTCCTTTAACGTCATTTGTCATTCCTCTTTGTTTCTTCGGTGGTTTTTGGCGATTCCGGGCGATTTGGAGAGTGTTCTTTGAGGTGTAATCATCAATCATCATGTTCAAGCTTATCATTCGGAGTAATCATCTTTTCATCATCCTCATCACATCTAATCAAGGTAATAATCTCTTGGATCTAGAATTTCGGATTTTTGGGGTTTTCCTTCGATTTCTTCGTGTAAGCCTGGATTGTTGTTGGAATATGTTAGATATGGATTATCTACCTTGGATAAATGTATTCCTATGGATTTATGGTTGTATATTTCGGATTTCATGAACTTTGGGGTTGACTTCGATATATTTTGGGGGTTTTCGATTAGATGTTGTCATTAACTCGAGTTGTGGATTCCTATGGGATTATTGATGTCATTGAAGTTGTTTTGTTGGTTTGAAATACTCATTTTGGTGTTGGTTTCGATATATTCGGGATTGGATATTATCAAAGGATGTGTGTTTGCTAAGTGTTTGCTAGAATGCCTCTATGAGTTTGGATATTGTTGTATCAACGTTTGAGTTGGTTATAATCGTGTTTGATACGTATATTGAGCATTGTTGGTAATTGTCATTCAAGGTTGTTCGAGAAACCGACATCTCATTGTAGGACGTTTGTTCGAGGAAGGACATTCTTCACCGGTTGTGTAAGTTAATTCTTACTCGGTTAAAAGGATATTCATTCCTTTCGTTGTTGTTCATTCATAATCATAATTCATTCATAATGTATTAACCGTATTGAGACCTGTAATTGTCAATTAATCACTTCATTCACGAGGAACGACGGTTCCAACTATTTCATTGAGCTATCATTCATTTCACTATCATTTCATCTCGGTGAGTCATTCTTGACTTTGTCGGATTGTTATTCATTAATATTCTTCATGGTCATTCTTGTTCATATGACCTTCTGGGTTCATATTGCGCGTCCGGGTGCGGATGTGTGGGATTTTTAGTCGGGCACGTGATGGTCATGTGTTGGGTTCACCGACACATTGGACTGTGCACACGGTAATGTACCTCCGTGAGACTAATTATGTACAATGGCGGGTGTGTGCGGACATACGTCTTGTGCACGTGCACATTCCATTACGGGTGTACTATGATGCCTCTCTTCAGCATCATTTCATAATTAAGATATATCATGATTGTGTTTATTCAACTCTTGAGGATTGTTGTTCTGTGTAACTGACCCCGTTGGGGATGTTGTTTTCAGGTCATGGCAAGGCTAAGGGACGGGAAGAGAACGTTGACGGCGAGGAGTCCCATTGATACTAGTAGGGGGCCCCAGTCCGTTTCAGTCATTCATGTCTTTTCATCTTTATTTCCGCTGCAGATTTCCATTTAGATATTCATTTTCATTTAATGTTGTATATTTTATCTTCACATAAAATATACATGTATTCAATATTCTTCCTGGGTGTATTATACTTAGACTCCTCATCGGAGTACTTGGTAATATGATGTGGTTCGGTACTACATTTATGTTGTTAATTTCATTAACTCTCATTCGCCTGGTGGGTCCCAGTTGAGGGTCCACGGCAATGTAATAGCCGCCTAGTTTGGGATGTTGCAGAGTTGGTATCGGAGCGTGGTTTTGAATACTACCTTCCGAGTCATGTCTCATTCGAAATCATCGTTCATCAGACTAGTATCATTGGACTTTCGCGTCACGTGTGACCTGTGCAAGAGCCGAGCCCCTCAGACCAAGAACTATAAGATTTCTGACGCCATGGTATAATTTCTGGCAATAAGAATCATTCATTCATCATTCATCAGTTAACTTGTTCAAGATAATCATTTCAAGAAATATCATCAGATAATCATGTCACCTCAGTTAATCACTCATGTAATCACTGTGTTAGAGCATGTATGCTCATTTTCATCATTTCATGACGTAATCATAATGCGGTACTCGTACGAGATCTATGATTATCATGCGACCTTTCTACTTCAGTATGGAGAGAGCTGTCAGGGGACGCAGGGGGAGAGGCCGCGGTGCGGGCCAAAACCCGGGAAATAATCACTCACTGTCGGGAAATCGTGCCCAGGACTCAGCTCAATCGGAAGATGTTCGGGTTGATCCACTCACTTTTATGCAGGTCGTGATGACCCATATGCAATTGCTTAATCATCATTGCGCCATTCTAGCCGAATTAATCGAGAGAACTCTCACGTATGAGCCTGCTGCTAAGGGAATTGCTGAACAACAACCTTCATCGGTCAGAAAGAAATCAATGAAGCGTAATCAGTCCGAAGACGGTCAGTCAACCTTCAAGAAGCCTCGTGCGGGCCCTAACGTTTCTGAGCAACCTCCTACGGCGCCAAACCTGCGGGATCTCAGTCCCGAGTGGCCAGATCAGCCATCACCTGTTTCAACTGTGGAGCGCCGGGTCATTACAGCACTAAGTGTCTGAAACCTTCTATCACGTGCCATAATTGTGGGATTGTTGGGCATAAGGCCCGTTTTTGCCGAAGGGACTCCAAGCCGACTCCGGTGGCATCTCAGGCCCCGAAGCAATCAATGATTCAGAATTAAACTGCTCGGTCAGCGTCATTTAAGACGACGAAAGCGTATAAAGGCGGAGCTCATATTTATCAGACGGGAGCGTCCGGTTCGGGGGCCGGCAAGTCTCGGATTCACGCGATGAAGAGGACCGACGCTCCGGAGGCCTGAATGATCTCAGGTATACTCGTAATTCTATCTCAACCTGTGTGTACCCCTTTTTGATACTGGTACATCGCACTCATTCATTTCCGAATCATATTTGAATAGACTTCACTTAGATAGTCCTATTAATTGTGGACCTTATATCATTGGTCCACCTGATGGTAGAAGAATTTTCGGAAATCATGAGGTTAAGAACCGACCGAATTAAGCTTAATGACCACGATTGGTTGGCGGACCTAATCGTGGTGGATTTACCTAAGGACGATGTAATATTGGGTATTAGTCGGATGGATCGTCATGATACCATCCTCAGTGTTCGTAAGCATATGGTTACTATCATTTCAGTCGTTGAAGCCGAGTGTGTATTTCAGGGAGGTAATCCCCGTTGTTCCAGAAGAATCATTAATATGATGAAAGCAGTGAAATTACTCAATCAGAGTTGTTCAATCATTCTTGGTAATATTGTCGTCGATTGGCCGTTCTTGGGCAATCGAGATATTCAATCATTCATTATATCATTGTCATCGATTGGCTGTTCTTGGGCAATCGAGATATTCAATCATTCATTATATCATTGTCATCTATTGGCCGTTCTTGGGAAATCGAGATATTCAATCATTCATTATATCATTGTCATCGATTGGCCGTTCTAAGGCAATCGAGATATTCAATCATTCATTATATCATTGTCATCGATTGGCCGTTCTAAGGCAATCGAGGTGTTCAATCATTCATTGTATCGTTGTCATCGATTGGCCATTCTAAGGCAATCGAGGTGTTCAATCATTCATCATATCATTGTCAGCGATTGGTCGTTCTAAGGCAATCGAGATATTCAATCATTCATTATATCATTGTCATCGATTGGTCGTTCTAAGGCAATCGAGGTGTTCAATCATTCATTGTATCATTGTCTTCGATTGGCCATTCTAAGGCAATCGAGGTGTTCAATCATTCATTGTATCATTATCATCGATTGGTCGTTCTAAGGAAATCGAGTTGTTCAATTATTCATTATCATCGATTGGCCGTTCTAAGGCAATCGAGGTGTTCAATCATTCATTGTATCATTGTCATCGATTGACCGTTCTAAGGAAATCGAGGTGTTCAACCATTCGTGGTATCATTGTTATCGATTGATGATGTACTCCCAGACGAGCTACCTAGTCTACCTCCACCTAGGGATGTGGAATTCACAGTTGAGTTGGAGCCTGGTACGTCCCCAATATCGAAGGCACCGTACCGGATGGCCCCGACCAAAATGCAGGAGTTGAAGAATCAATTAGAGGTTTTGACCGAGAAGTGTTATATTCGACCGAGTGCATCCCCGTGGGGAGCACCAGTGTTATTTGTCAAGAAGAAGGATGGTTCATTTCGCTTCTGTATTGATTACCGGGAATTGAACTGGGTGACGATCAAGAATAAGTATCCTCTACCCCGTATCGATGATCTTTTGGATCAAATTCAGGGAGATTCAGTATTTTCCAAGATCGACTTAAGATCTGGATATCATCAGTTGCGAATTCGAGAGTCGGATATCGCTAGTACGGCGTTCCCAATGCGCTATGGTCATTATGAGTTTGTGGTAATGTCGTTTGGGTTAACTAATGCACCTGCGGTATTCATGGAGTTAATAAATCAAGTTTTCATCGACTATTGGATCAGTCCGTGGTTGTCTTCATTGATGACATCTTGATTTATTCTCGTGACCGGGAGGAGCACGAGTTTCACCTTCATCAGGTGCTCGACGTCTTGAGACGAGACCAACTTTATGGAAAGTTTTCCAAATGTGAGTTTTGGATGTCCGAAGTGACGTTCCTTGGTCATGTAATTTCATCAGACGGAGTTCGTGTCGACCCTCAGAAGACGGAGGCTATCCGAGATTGGCTACCTCTGAAGAATGTTAAGGAAATCCGAAGCTTCCTTGGATTAGCTGGTTATTATCGGCGATTTGTGGAAGGATTTTCAAAAATCGCTCAACCCATGACAAACCTTTTAAGGAATGATAATAAATACACGTGGTCCGATGCGTGTCAACGGAGTTTTGAGGAACTCAAGAGCCGGTTAATTTTAGCACCTGTCCTTTCTTTACCGCAAGGGACGGAAGGATTTGTGGTTTATAGTGATGCGTCCGGACAGGGTCTCGGATGTGTACTAATGCAGAACGGGAAAGTTATTGCTTATGCTTCACGGCAATTGAGACCTTACGAGGTTAATTATCCGACTCACGACCTGGAGCTAGCAGCCGTGGTATTCGCATTGAAGATTTGGCGTCATTATCTTTATGGCGTCACCTGACAGATATTCACCGATCATAAGAGTTTGAAGTATATATTTACTCGGAAGGAGTTAATTATGCGACATAGATGGTGGTTGGAACTAATCAAAGATTATGATATTGATATAATTTACCACCCAGACAAGGCGATCGTTGTCGCCGACGCCTTGAGTCGTAAGTCCGTTCAGGTGCAGACGCTTGCTCGATTAACAGTTTAGAGATTTCCTCGCCACTTGAGGAGGCGATAAGGGAGAATCAGGGTTTTAACCCATTTTTGTTACGCATTCGAGATGATGTGGCTAAGGGCAAAGCCCCTGGATTTGTGGTCCACGAGGATGGACTTTTGCGATTTAAGAATCGGTTATGCATAGCGGCGAATGTCGAGTTGAAAAACTCGATTTTGAGAGAAGCTCATGCTACCCCTTATTCCGTTCATCCGGGGTCTAACAAGATGTACAAAGACTTGAAACAAAATTAGTGGTGGAGTAATATGAAGCGAGAAGTCGCGGAATTTATTTCGAGATGCTTAACCTGTCAGCCAGTCAATATAGAACATCAGCGACCGGCGGGTATGCTGAAACCTCTCCCTGTTCCAGAGTGGAAGTGGGAAGATATTTCAATGGACTTCATCACGAGTTTTGCCGACGAGTCGTTGTGGCATGAATGCAATCTGGGTAATTGTGGACCGCTTAACTAAATCAGCTCATTTCCTTGATATTAAGGATACGTGGGGTCCCGAGCGACTTGCCCAGTTGTTTATCAAAGAGATAGTGAGACTACACGGTACTCCCAAAAGTATCGTTTCCGATCGTGACGGACGATTCGTGTCTCATTTTTGGAAATCAGTTCATCGTGCTATGGGAACTCAGCTTAATCTCAGTACAACTTTTCATCCTCAGTCTGACGGACAATCAGAGAGGACTATTCCGACTTTGGAGGACATGTTGAGGGCATGTGTCCTCGATTGGAAAGATGATTGGGAAGCCCAACTACCGTTGATCGAGTTCACGTACAATAATAGTTGGCATTCTTTAAGATGGCACCTTACGAGGCCTTGTACGGTCGTCGTTGTCGATCTCCTTTGTGTTGGGATGACTTATCAGAATCAATCGGCACCGAGCCCGATATGCTTATAGCCGCCCGTGAGAAGGTAGCTTTGATCAGGAGTCATTTGTTGACCGCTCAGAGTCGACAGAACTCATATGCAGATAATCGTCGTCGACCATTAGAGTTCGAGACGGGTGACCACATTTTTGTCAAGGTATCCCCGAGTCGTGGTATCTTCCATTTTGGAAAGAGGGGGAAGTTGAGTCCGAGATTCATTGGACCGTTTGAGATTTTAGATCGAGTAGGCGAGCTAGCTTATCGATTAGCCTTACTTCCGGCGTTGAGCCGAATTCATAATGTGTTTCACGTCTCTCAGTTACAGAAGTATGTTGCCGACACGAGACACATACTTTAGTTTGACGAAAATCGAGATCGCCGATGATCATTCATACGAGGAGCATCCTATGCGAGTCTTAGAGCGGCGAATCAAACAGTTGAGGAACAAGACGATTCTTTTAGTCAAAATTCAGTGGTATAGACACGGAGTCGAAGAGGCTATTTGGGAAACCAAAGATAGTATGCGGGAGAGTCATCCCGAGTTGTTTGACCCTTAGTTTCAGGGACGAAACTCTTTTAAGCGGGGTGTATGTAATACCCGGTTGTAATTCAGTCATTATCATTCAGTAATTATCGTTCAGTAATTGTCACTCAGTAATTTTCACTCATTAATGATCATTTATCACTCATATTCATTCATTGTATTCACCGTTTAGATGTAATTGTATCGTGTATCAATCGTCATTCATCATCAATCTAGTTGGAGAATCGTGCCGTGTTTATCATCGTTGTCATCTTCATAGTGTGCTGTGTGTGAGGAGTAGCGCACGCTATGTACTCTCTTTAGCGTGTGCTAATTGAGTATGGGTAGCGCACGCTACCTATCAACACTAGCGCACGCTAATGTAGTTCAAGCAGGCAGTCCAGAAGGCACTGGACTACAGTTGGGTCGTAAGTAGCGCACGCTACGAATGGTAAGTAGCACGCGCTAGTAGGCCGGAGTAGCGCACGCTATACAGTCGGTGTAGCGCGCGCTAAGGTCGGCTCAGGTTGAGTCCAGTGGCTACTTGACTGAATGGGATTAATTCATAGCGTACGCGATGAGTGGTTTTAGCATACGCAAACGATGTAGTAGCGCACGCTAAATATTGAATGTAGCGCACGCTACCACGATCAGATCAGAGGACAGGAGGTTATGGACTCCAGTACTGGGCATCAGATAATTTGTTAGCACACGCTAACATTTTGTGTTAACGCACGCTAAGTACATGGTCATAGCGCACGCTACAAGAGGTACGTTGCGCATGCTACCGTTAAGAACAGAGGGTACTGGACTACCCAGTACACCCGTTAGCGCACGCTACGTACAGGAGCTAGCGCACGCTAACTGGGATTTGCTATATATAGGACAGTCCAGTCCTTTAACGTCATTTGTCATTTCTCTTCGTTTCTTCGGTGGTTTTGGGTGATTCCGGGTGATTTGGAGAGTGTTCTTCGAGGTGTAATCATCAATCATCATCTTCAAGCTTATCATTCGGAGTAATCATCATTTCATCATCCTTATCACATCTAATCAAGGTAATAATCTCTTGGATCTAGGATTTCGGATTTTTGTTTTTTTCCTTCCGATTTCTTCGTGTAAGCCTGGATTGTTGTTGGAATATGTTAGATATGGATTATCTACCTTGGATAAATGTATTCCTACGGATTTATGGTTGTATATTTCGGATTTCATGAACTTTGGGGTTGACTTCGATATATTTTGGGGGGTTTCGATTAGATGTTGTCATTAACTCGAGTTGTGGATTCCTATGGGATTATTGATGTCATTGAAGTTGTTTTGTTGGTTTGAAATACTCATTTTGGTGTTGGTTTCAGTGTATTCGGGATTGGATATTATCAAAGGATGTGTGTTTGCTAAGTGTTCACTAGAATGCCTCTATGAGTTTGGATATTGTTGTATCAATGTTTGAGTTGGTTATAATCGTGTTTGATACGTATATTGAGCATTGTTGGTAATTGTCATTCAAGTTTGTTCGAGCGACCGACATCTCATTGTAGGACGTTTGTTCGAGGAAGGACATTCTTCACCGGTTGTGTAAGTTAATTCTTACTCGGTTAAAAGGATATTCATTCCTTTCATTGTTGTTCATTCATAATCATAATTCATTCATAATGTATTAACCGTATTGAGACCTGTAATTGTCAATTAATCACTTCATTCACGAGGAACGACGGTTCCAACTATTTCATTGAGCTATCATTCATTTCACTATCATTTCATATTCGCGAGTCATTCTTGACTTTGTCGGATTGTTGTTCATTAAAATTTTTCATGGTCATTCTTGTTCATATGACCTTCTGGGTTCATATTGCGCGGCCGGGTGTGAATGTGTGGGATTTTTAGTCGGGCACGTGATGGTCATGTGTTTGGTTCACCGACATATTGGACTGTGCACACGGTAATGTACCTCCGTGAGACTAATTAGGTACCTCTCTTCAGCGTCATTTCATAATTAAGATATATCATGATTGTGTTTATTCAACTCTTGAGGATTGTTGTTCTGTGTAACTGACCCCGTTGGGGATGTTGTTTTCAGGTCATGGCAAGGCTAAGGCACGGGAAGAGAACATTGACGGCGAGGAGTCCCAGTGATACTCGTAGGGGGCCCTAGTCCGTTTCAGTCATTCATGTCTTTTCATCTTTATTTCCGCTGCAGATTTCCATTTGGATATTCATTTTCATTTAATGTTGTATATTTTATCTTCACATAAAATATACATGTATTCAGTATTCTTCCTGGGTGTATTATACTTAGACTCCTCATCGGAGTACTTGGTAATATGACGTGGTTCGGTACTACATTTATGTTGTTAATTTCATTAACTTTCATTCGCCTGGTGGGTCCCAGTTGGGGGTCCACGGCACTGTAATAGCCGCCTAGTTTGGGGTGTTACAATGTATACAGGCACATTTCCAGATCGGGCGTACTGTGATGTCCCTCTTGAGCCTTATTGTTGGGTCGTTCATAGTCCATGTTGTATTGGATATGTCCGACGATTAGCGACTGGTTGTTCATACGCCGAGGGGTATGTCCGACAGTCAGGTTTGTTTCTTTGAGATCCATATTGTGATGATATACAGGTTCGGACTGTTCGACTTTCAGGCCATCGTGATATTTTGGCAGCTTCGGGCTATTCGGCTTTCAGGCCATCGTGATATTTTGGCAGCTTGGGTTGAGGGCTTTCAGGCCATTATGATGTATCGGTATTTCCGTTGGAGCCTTCGGGCATTGTGATTAGTATTTATTTCAGCGTTGGTTTGGTTTACCTTCGGGTAATGTATTATTGTGTTCTATATTGATGATTCGCCGTTGGGCACTTATGTCCGAACCTATTGAGCAGGTATTGATCGTATGCCGTGGGCATAGTGTTTCATGAATGCTCGATTCTTACTTTGGTTTGTGAGCATCTCGTACTACCATTGTTGTACTGTTCATTCTGCCTTTGGATGCATATCATGTTGTACATGTATTTGATATTCATTATCTGAATGACTACCCCATGGGGGCGGAACATGTTTTCATGTTTTAGGTGCTTGCGAGGAGAGAGTTAAGACACAGGGGCATAACGATGGCGACGAGGCATTCGAGCGATACTAGTCCGAGATATTTTGGTGTTCATGTCATCTAGAAGAACCGGGATGAGTTTGGTTCGTTTCGGACTCCCGAAAGTCCAAATAGATAAACTCCAATTCCGTTCTGATGTATTTATATCAATTAATTAATCCAATTAATTAACCATATCAAATACAAAATAACATAATTAATTTCCCCAAGAAATAATTATATTTATTAATTGAATTAATCACCCAGTAATTAATTTAATTCATTAGGCCGTAAATCAATTTATCCAATAAATCGATTTAGACATCCAATATCCCAAAATTAGATATCCAATATCTAATATTCATACTGAGAGAATAAGCTCGATTCATTCCGTCGTTAATCCTATTGTGCAACTCGGTAGGTCCGTCTCAGTCAGCAATGGGAGGAACTAAAGAGTAGTAGCACCACCTAGCCAGCCTGGCGGCCTACACTGTACCCCAACTGAGAACGAATGATTGGGATCATTCAAGAACCATTCTGTCGTGAATACCAGTATACGTATAAACCCTTCTTTCAGATGTCCCAATTAAGATATAGGGTCACGGTCAATCAAACTCTATCTGTACTTGACTCTATGCATGCGTTAATGCAAATCGAGATCATCGAGCTCTCGTGTATCCAATACAACTAGCTCCAATGCTTTGGCCAAAGACTTATGATCTCATCTCCCAATAACCGCATAGGACATATAAGCCGCTCACTAACGGGAGAAAAAATGCTATCTTGGTATTCAGTAGGACCTGCTACTTGCCCGTCAAGTTGCATGTCGAGGTTGACCCCCACCTCCCGATTTATAGGGTCGAACTACTCTAATGAAAATCTTTACGACACAAGCACATCTCTACTACATCCTCAAGTCGAAGGTTCACGAATACCTATCACAACCTTTCGATTCCGTCATTGAACGTCCCGGAGTGAAATCCGTATGACGAATCGAGGGTGAGTCAGTTCAAGTATACTAATCCAATTAGCATACCAATAACGTGTGCTCCCACTAACCATTAGTGTTTGACAAGCACTCTCCATATCAAAGAACACGTCATACAAGTCTTCACATAAACTTAACTCCCAGTCAAGTTTCATCGACTTGCGAACGATTTAAGTATTTGAGCTATAAACCTTTCCAGTGCTGACTCCTTTATCCAATAAGGAGTGGAACATTTTGCCCTCAAATACACGGACTAGTTTCTATATGTATATTTACGAGTTAGGAATGCCAGTAACTACCAGTAAATAAAGAAACATTCATTGCCTTATATAAATGATTCACATAATTACAAGTACAATGCCTTCACTCAACATCCTCTGAGTGGCATTCGAGGGCATACTCCTAACACCTAACTCTCTTGGTAGCACAATCGTGGTTGTATCATCCCCTCCCTCTTGAGGAGGATTTGTCCTTAGATCCGCGAGATCACTTGCTTCAAGCAAAGACAAGTCAAAAATATTAAAAGTAGAAGATACATTGTATTCTCCTGGTAAGTCTAGTTTGTAAGCATTATTATTTATTCTCTCCAAAATCATGAAAGGACCATCTCCTCTTGGCAGCAATTTCGATCTCCTTTGTACATGAAACCTTTCCTTCCTCATATGTAACCAAACCCAATATCCAGGTTCGAAGACCACTTCCTTTCTCCCTCGGTTGGCGCGCTCAACATACTGCTTAGTACGCCTTTCAATGTTATCTCTTGCTTTCTCATGGAGTTGCTTAACTAGCTCGGCTTTCTTCTTCACATCTGTATTAATCCTTTCAGTCACATGCAAAGGCACAAGATCAAGTGGGGTCAAAGGATTAAATCCATAAACAATCTCAAAAGGGGAAAATTGAGAAGCAGAATGCACTGTTCGATTATAATCAAACTCAACATGTGGCAAACATTCTTCCCAAGTTTTAATGTTTGTTTTGATTATAACCCTTAACAATGTAGAAAGAGTTCTATTTACTACTTCGGTTTGCCCATCGGTTTGTGGGTGACAAGTGGTAGAAAATAGAATCTTTGTGCCTAATTTAGCCCATAAGGTTTTCCAAAAACTTAGCATCATGATCAGAAATTATAGTCCTAGGCATTCCATGTAAACGAACGATCTCTCTAAAGAAAAGATTAGCCACGTGAGATGCATCATCAGTTTTGTGACAAGCTATGAAATGTGCCATTTTTGAAAATCTATCAACCAAAGCAAATATAGAATCCCTCCCATACCGGTTTCTAGGCAATCCCATCATGAAATCCATCGATATATCAGTCCAAGGAGTATTAGGAATGGGGAGTGGGGTGTACAAACCGTGGGGCTGAACTCGACTTTTAGCCATTTTACAATTGATACAGCAACCACAAATACGAATGACATCTCGTTTCATACCCGGCCAGTAGAAATGTTCTTGCAAAACAGACAAGGTTTTATCAATGCCAAAATGACCCATCAAGCCTCCCCCATGCGATTCGAGCAACAACAGTTCACGTATAGAGATAGCGGGTATGCATAATTTATTTTCCCTAAACAGAAAACCATCGCTCTTATAGAACTCATCTACCCCAGACTTCTCACAAGTAATGAAAATCTCGCCAAAATCAATGTCTTTATTGTACAGATTTCTAATCAATTCAAAACCAAGTATTTTCGAATCTATAGCAGTCAGGAAGGTATACCTATATGATAGAGCATAAGCAACAATGTTCTCTTTTCCCTGTTTGTACTTGATCATGTATGGGAACGTCTCTATGAATTCCATCCATCGAGCATGCCTCCTATTCAACTTATGTTGCCCCTTCAGGTGTTTCAAGGACTCGTGATCACGAACTCTTTGGGCCATAAGTAATGTTGCCAAGTCTCGAGTGCTCGAACCAATGCATACAGTTCCTTGTTGTTAGTTTGGATAGTTCAGCGAAGTTCCTCCCAACTTCTCACTGAAGTAGGCAATCAGCCCACCCTCTTGCATCAAAACAGCTCTTATACCTATACCGGATGCATCACACTCGATCTCACAAGACTTAGCAAAATTCGGCAGGGCTACCAGTGGAGCGTTCATCAGTTTTTCTTTCAAGGCCTTGAAGGCTATCTCTTGTTCCTGTTCCCACTTGAATCCAACATTCTTCTTGATTATCTCGGTCAAAGGGGCGTCTACAGTACTAAAGTTGGGTACAAACAGGCAATAGAAGCTTGCCAAGCCGTGGAAGCTTCGGACTTTGCTCACATTTCGGGGGCTGTTCCATTCTCTAATTGCCCTCACTTTATCTTCATTGACCTGTATCCCCTAGGAACTAACAACAAAACCAAGGAAAGCCAATTTCTCGGTGCCAAAGTGTCACTTTTGAATGTTAGCAAACAAGTGTTCTTTTCTAAGCACAAGCAACACATCTTTCAAATGCTTTATATGTTCATTCAAACTTTTGCTATATATTAGGATATCATCAAAGTACACAACAACAAATTTTCCAATAAAAGCACGTAGAACATGATTCATTACCCTTATAAATGTGCTTGGTGCATTAGTGAGCCCAAATGGCATAACTAACCACTCATACAAACCATGTTTAGTTTTAAATGCCTTTTCCACTCGTCTCCCTCTTTCATTCGAATCTAATGGTACCCACTTTTTAAATCAATTTTTGAAAATATTATGGAACCATATAATTCATCTAACATGTCATCAAGTCTAGGGATGGGATGTCGATATTTCACCGTAATGTTGTTTATTACACGGCAGTCTACGCACATCCTCCACGAGCCATCTTTTTTTGGTACTAGAAACACCGGAACTGCACAAGAACTCATACTTTCCCTCACATGTCCCTTTGCTAGTAGCTCATGCACTTGCCTTTGCATTTCTTTAGTCTCTTCTGGGTTACTTCGGTATGCAGGACGGTTTGGTATTGAGGATCCTAGAACGAAGTCGATCTGGTGTTCTATGCTCGAACGGGCAATCTGGGTGGTGTCTCCTCGGGAAACACATCTTCAAACTCCTGCAATAAAGAGATAATCAATGGATCAGTAGTATCAGGAATATATGGAATATTAAGCAATACATCACGAAATAGTAATAGAACCACAGGCCGTCTTGCTAGCAAGGCCCGTTTAACCTCACTAGCCCTACAAAGGGCGATGATTTTTATCCCTTTAGGGACTCCCGTGACTGTTTTCTTTTCCTTTTCTTTTTTTTTTTTCATTTTCTCTCAGTGCTTGATCTAATATCCTCTGATATTCAAGGATTTTCTTAGGAGTCATAGGCGATAGGTTGAATTTCTTCTTCCCAAAGATGAAGGAATACTTGTTCGAAAACCCATCATAAGTAACTTTGCGGTCGTACTGCCATGGTCTTCCTAAAAGGATCTGGGTGGCATGCATAGGGGTGACATCGCAAACCACTTCATCCTCATATCTACCTATCTTAAAGGGCACGGTGCATCTACTCACTACTTTCAATTCTCCAGCGTTATTCATCCACATCAACTTATATGGTTTAGGGTGTCTTTCGGTTTTAAGTTCTAGTGTCTGCACCAAGGCTGTGCTAACGACATTGACACAACTACCCCCATCTATGATCATACTACTGAGGTTCTTCTTAATGTAGCACCCACACTGAAACAAATTCTCTCTCTGGCTATCCTCATCTTCCACTACCTTAGCTGAAAAGGACAAGCACTACATTAATCTTCCCTTCTAAGATCTCTTCGTTACATTCTTCTATCTCTTGTCCACTCTCATTCTTAATCTCTTGTTCACCCTCACTTTCAGTCGCTATTTCCCCTGACTTAATGACTACATCTCGCTTATTTGGACAGTTCGGGGCAATGTGACCTATACCTTGACACCTATAGCATCAGATCTCATGTGTCCTCGGTTGAGGTTTGGCATTTGGTGAAGGTTGGGACTTGGTTGGCTGATTAGGGGATGACTGGACCCTATTGACCGACGGTTTAGAGTCTTCCTTATGGTTAGTTGTAATATCCTAGAATTTCGCTACTATTTTTCGCATTATTTTATCTGAGTTGTGTTGTACAGAGTGGGACCAACACATTATGGGTGGATAACTTTGGGAACTGTGACAGTCATGCCAGTATGTCTACCGAGGTTATTTTAATTCTAGGATATTACATGCTTGATGTGTTTTTCGATGTCGGATATACTGTATGAGTATTTGTACAATTACCGTACTTGGTCGATGGTTATATTTGAGGATATCGTGCATTAGATGTATCATATGAGAATGTTATCGGAATGAGTATATGTATTCAGTATGCCGTATGTTCATATCCAGTATGTCGAGATGGACGGGAACAGTTGGATTTTTGGCCAAGTATAGAAGGCCATTACGTACGCTAGCATTAAGGACTTACGTACGTTAAATTACATGTTTTATGTACGTTATGCGTAAGGCATTACGTACGTAATAGAGGGAATCAGACAGGACCGAGCTGTGGTCGGCTAGTGGGGCCCGATGTCGGCAGCTTTCGGCACGGATGTGGACAGGCGATTCAACCTCGAGCATTACGTACGCTATGCGGGTTGTATTACGTATGTTAAGAGGGTGAATTACTGTAGCAAGTCAACAAACTCATTACGTAAGCTATGGAAACAAGAGTAACATACGTAATGAAGTTCACGAAATGAGACAAGAAGTTGTAGCTAAGTATTACATACGCTACGGATGATGTATAACGTCTGTTAGGGTTTGTTACGTACGTTAAGTGGGGGCCTTAGTGTACGTAATGAAGAGTGCAATTTATAAAATGAAGTGTGGACTTTCATTTCCTCACGAACCAAAGAGATGTTCCTCTCCATATCCATCCTTCTTCACTTCTAAATGTGTTCTAGACACTTTTAACTTGGTTATGAGCTTGGGAGCATGGGTTTGAGGCTTGGATATGAAGATGTTAATGATTTTTGAAATGTTTGATGGTATTATTCATCTTCAAGAGGTATGTCGGATAATCCCTCTCTTCTATTTCGGATTTTGATGTTGTTGTTGATGTCTTCCTCGTATGATGATGGTTATGGTATTATGGTTATACTTCTTGATGATATATGAAGTGTATATTGAAGAGGATGATGATTATGATGAGTATATGTTTCAAGTGTTTATGTTTTAGATATGAACATGGAATGTTGATATTTAGAAAAGCAATGATGATTATGGATGTTAAGGGACAAGTTATATGAATGGTGATTTGATCTTCCGTATGGTCTTGATGATTTACAAATCGTGGTTATAAATTTGACAAGAAGATTATCTTTCTTTGAGGATATGTGTTCATATGAGTCGAATGATCCTAAGTGTAGTTTGGCATGAGATTGTTATATATAAACAAGGGATAATCATATCACGTTGAATTTAAGTTTGAATTCGGAATTGAATACGTTGATTTAACTTGCTTCGTGCTCGAATCAACCGTTATTGAGATCACCGGATTATGAGATTGAATTGAAAGTATGAATTCAGATTTGTTGGGCATGAGAACATTTGATTTGTACATAGTTGGAATCGAGTATGTTATGATATCCTTGATATCGAGATGAATTGATCATTGATATGATCATCGGTATAAGGAATCGTAGTATGGTTATGGATTCATGATTGATTGATGTAGGTTGTTTGGATATGTATTTATTCGAGATATTGTGGAACCGTTAAGTTGATTGGCCGCTATATCGGTTGTTGATTGTTATCGAACATATTGTTAATCGATCATTGCACTAGGTTGCATTAAGTGATCGTTGATTATTAACCGTTGTGCTGCGATTGGAATTGGAGGACGCATGAATCAGCTTGGTCGGGGGTGCGGAGCTTGTAGATGAAGATGACGGGATTGGTCACAACTTCATCGTATCAGTATCGGGGCAAGTTATGCTTGCTCAGCTCATAATGTTTAATAAATGATTTTGTTTTCATTTTATTTATGATTCATATAGCAATGGTATCATGGAATATGAATTTTTGGGATGATGGTATGCATATTATGCTTGGATTAAGATAAATCATAATGTATATGATTTTAAGGATGTCTAGTGGATACGGAGACGTGAATTATATTTGGTCTATTGTATGAGAAGTTAAATACCGAGACTAGTTATCATGCCGATATTAAACTCGAGATGGTGGTTTGGTATTAGTAATGGACTGCACTTCATTTTGGATTATTCGGATAACCGTGTATTCGTTCAGGGATGTTGGTCGTGGAAAGGTTAGCGTCTCCAGCTTGAGGTAAACTAATATTCCTAGATTATGATAATCATCCTGTTGCATTATTGCATGCGTGTGTTGATACTTCATGTGGTGAGTATGCATCATTGTTTGTTACATTTTGTATGTGCTCTTTCTTTGAGCTGTGATCTGCTGGGCCGATGTGTTAGGATAAAAGACCTAAATGGCACATATGTTCCGGGGTATTCCTGTGTGGATACTTTCGTGACCCTTGGTTGCGACCTTGGGGTATTTTGTGATTGTATGAACTGTGTTAGGGGATAAGACCTAAATGGCACCTACCTTACGGAGTATTCCTGTGAGATGCTTCTGTGACCCTTGGCTGCGGCCTTGGGGTTTATATGTTAATATTATTGTTGAGCATGCTGTGAACTGTTGTCTGATGGAAATACGACATTGTGGTCGTATTGGTCTTTCATGATCGAGTTATTGTTGCTCACTTGGAAAGTCTTCTGATCCTTGTTGAATATGCATTTCTTTGATATTTGTTGTCATGTTGTATCGTGGCATATCTGGAGTCAGATACGTTTTGATCATTCATGTGTAGGATTTTCGGGGCGGGCACGTGTAGCATATGTTGGTTTCGACCTCATATTGAACCATGCACACGAGACGTACTTCGTGAGGCTGATTAGGTACGAGACCAGGCGTGTATCTAATCAATACCCGTGGTTGGCTTGAACACGGACACATGTCCGGATCGGGCGTATCGTGACGTCCATCTTGAGTCTTATTGATTGGTCGTTCACCGTCCATGTATAATCGGATCTGTTTGATAGTCGGGTTGTCTTTGAAATCCCGTATATATGATTTGTATATGGTTGACGATTTTATTCTCTCATGTATCTGTCCCCGTTGATCCTTTACTAATCTCGTTTGGACTTGCCATATCGATGGTCAATTCGTTTGTTATCGCCCCTTTATTAACCTCGTTTGGAGTTTCCCATATCATTGGTAATCTCATTCGTTATTGATCCTTATTGATTCCGTTTGGGAGTTTGTCTTACCATTGGTACTATCGGTTGTTGGTCCTTTATTGATCTTTTTGGAGTTTACCATATTGTCGGTATTCTCGGTTGTTGATCCTTTATTGATCTTATTGGAGTTTATCATACCGTTGGTATTCTCGGTTGCCGATCCTTATTGATCTTGTTGGAGTTTACCATGCCGTTGGTATTCTCGTTCGTGGGTGATCCTTTGTCGATCTTGTGTGGAGTTATCATGTCATTGATATTCTCATTCTAATGCATTGGTTGGTTATCATTATCGATTGTGTGTGTGCATTCATGCTTTGTATTAATATCCGGGACTTGCCATTGTCTCGGGATAATTGATATCCAGATGTATTGTGTGATATCGGTTTTATCAGAATTGGGATCCAATTATGCGATCCAGCGGACAGATACGGATATTGACAGATTATTCTATATTGGAGATATGTTTATGTTTGAGAATCTTGGTATCGTTTCGTTTCGGATACAGTACAGATGGTTACTTTTAAATTCATTCGTCACTTAAGGACGCGAGACGTGGATCATGGTAAGGATTGATTTGATATGGATTGTGATGAGTTGGTAAGGTTACTTCGGTAAGATTACGTAGGGGAATGTTCTTGTTGGGAGTATGCCCTCGAATGCCACTCAGAGGATGATTGAGTGAGGGCATTTTACTTGTAATTATGTAAATCACTAATATAAGGTAATAGATGTTTCATTATTTACTGGTAGTTACTGGCATTCCTAACTCGTAAATATACATATAGAAACTAGTCCGTGTATTTGAGAGCAAAACGTTCCACTCCTTATTGGATAAGGGGGTCGGCACTGGAAAGGTTTATAGCTCAAATACTTAATCGTTCGCAAGTCGATGAAACTTGACTGGGCGTTAAGTTTATGTGAAGACTTGTATGATGTGTTCTTTGACATAGAGAGTGCCTGTCGAACACTAATGGTTAGTGGGAGCACACGTTATAGGTATGATAATTGGATTAGTATACTCGAACCGACTCACCCTCGATTCGTCACACGGATTTCACTCCGGGACAGTCAATGACGGAATCGAAAGGTTGTGATAGGTATTCGTGAACCTTCGACTTGAGGATTTATTAGGGATGTGCTTGTGACGTCAAGATTTTCATTAGAGTAGTTCAACCCTAAACCGGAAGGCGGGGGTCAACCTCGACGTGCATCTTGAAGGCCAAATAGCAGGTCCTACTGAATACCAAGATAGAATTCTTTCTCCCGTTAGTGAGCGGGTTATATGTCCTATGCGGTTATTGGCAAATGAGATCATAAGTCTTTGGCCAAAGCATTGGAGCTAGTTGTATTGGATACACGAGAGCTCGATGATCTCGATTTGCATTAATGCATGCATAGCATCAAGTACATATAGGGTTTGACTGACCGTGACCCTATAACTTGATCGGGACATTTGAAAGAAGGGTTTATACGTTTATTGGTATTCACGACAGAATGGTTCTTGAATGATCCCATCATTCGTTCTCAGTTGGGGTACAGTGTAGGCCGCCAGACTGGCTAGGTGGTGCTACTACTCTTTGGTTCCTACCATTGCTGACTGAGACGAACCTATTGAGTCGCGCAATAGGATTGACGACGGAATGAATCAAGCTAATTCTCTCATTATAAATATTAGATATTGGATATCTAATTTATTGGACATTTGATGTCTAATTGATTTTGGGACATTGGATGTCTAAATTAATTTATTGGATAAATTAATCTACGGCCTAATGAATTAAATAAATTACTTGGTGATTAATTTAATTCATGAATATAATTATTTCTTGGAGAAATTAATTATGTTATTATGTATTTGATATGATTAATTAATTGGATTAATTAATCGATATAAATACATCGGAATGGGATCAGAGTTTATCTGTTTGGACTCACGGAAGTCCGAAACGGACCGAACTCGCTCGGGTCCTTCTAGATGGCCGCCCCCCCTTCCACCTACTTTCCACTTAGTCTTTATTTCATATTATATGTGGAAGAAAATGACTTGGTGGAGGGAATCTCATGTGTGGATGAGTTGGTGGATGTGGGAGTTGAATATATGATGGAAGACTTCCTCTCACTAATTAAGGGATTGATTTCATACGTATCAAACATAGAGTGTAGAGAGAGAGAAAGAGAAAGAGAGAGAGAAAAGACTTCTCCAAGTCTTCTTCATCTTTATTCATCAAGTTCTTGATTTTTCTTGGAGGAAAATTGAGAAATAAATGAGAGATTGTGAGTTATACACTTAGAGTGGTATAATTTCATATTGGAAGCTTCATCACTTAGCTCTAGCCGTATCCTCGGAGGATAGCAAGGTGATTGTCGTTCCGGTTGTTTCTCCGGCGCGTGGCAAGTAGAGACGCGGTGCTTTCGGTGTTGGATTGTTCAAGGGCTTGGAGTGGATTGAATTTGTAGAGATCAAACTAAAGCTTGGGGAATAGCTCAAGAGAAGGAATCCATCTAATCAACGGACTACAAGGGTGAGTTTCTATATCTCTTGTGAATTAATTTTCGTTTTACTGCTTCCGTTGGGCCTTCGTTTTGGGCACCGAATCCCAACAGTGGTATCGGAGCGTAGGTCTTGCGATCGTATATACGATATTGGCATTTGGAATGCTCGATTAGATGGTGAATGATTTGGAATCATTTTAGTCATAATCGTGGTATATGTTTTACGTTCGTTGTAGTTATATTTTTCGTAAGTTTATGTCTAAATATAAATCTTAAATTTATGGGAAATATGATTTATATTGAATTTATGAATGTTGAAAAATATAGATATTGGATATCCGGTCGAAAATCGAGCTCCGAATCGTCGTCGGACGACTTTTCGGACAAAGTGCGTAAAGTCGCCAGTAGGACTCGGCCGTGTCCGTGACACGGCCGTGTCCGCAGCCGTGCCACACGCCAGTGCACTCGACCGTGTCGGGCGACACGGCCGTGTCCGGCCGGCCTTTCCGGAGTGACTCGACCGTGTCGCACACTACGCCGAGTCTGGCAGGGAGGTCTAGGACACTGTCGGCATGACCCAACCGTGCCATTCGACACGGGCCATGTCTGGCCGGCAGTGACTCGGCTAGGAAGGCCATTTTTTCACCCGGCTCGATTTTTTGGTGTATTCTTGAAAATTAATCTCCCGCATGTTAAATTGGATTTAATATGATTAAAATGATTTATGGTATTTCATTTTATAAGGGAAATTTGATTAATTGGAATATTTATGGTCGACCGAATTATTTTGAACGTTATCCTATCACCGATTGTGTGAATCGATTGGATCGATTCGTATTGTTGATTGGATCAATGTATCTCTACGCTTTCCATTTATATAGTATTTATTGGATGAATGCTTTTGAATGGGGATATGGTTCGTGGACTTAGTTTTGAATCGTTCTTTTTATTCGATTGGGTTGTAAAGGCCGTTTTGAGCCTATTTATTTTACTAGAAATGTTTGTATCTAGGATGCAATTTTCGATGTAAAATTTATATGTAATGATGAAGACCGGAGGAAGATCCATTTCGAGAAGACGAAGATTCAAGACGAAGAATTGTAATTAGATTACGGAGTTTTTGTTTTCTAGGAACGGTCCATGAACCACATGTTGGTAGCAACTAGGTTGTGAATGGTTTTTTCATATTGTATGAATACCACAAACGCGCTAAAATGATTAATGTGCAAAGTGTAACGTTAATCGCGAAAATTCTCCCACAACAAATTATTAAGTTTATAAGGTTTCAAGGTTTTCCTTCCCTCCATCGAGCTTTCGGGAAATTGAAATCCAAACCGGATGTGCTATGCTTCCGAGTTATCGGGGTAGTCGTTCGGGGAGGACGGATAAATTACCGAAAGCGCATTGAATGCCTTCGGTTGGAGCAAATTTTATCCCTAAAAACCTGATGGGTTGCCGGATAAGATTCAATTGTGAAACTAATTTGTGTCAATGGTATAAACTTAACTTGTTCACAAACCATAGAAACCGTATAGGTTGAGGGGAGTGAACAAGGGGAAAAAGAAGATCGAATCATCCATTAGATGGGTTGGTGTTGGACACCACTTTATGAAAATTAATAAACTAGAAACCTGTTCGTTTGCCCTCTATTAAGATTTATAAAGAACTCGATCACCACTATGAAGTAGGGCGACGATCTTCCGGATTTCACATGGGAGTGTGTTGTTCCGATAAAAATAGTGGGAGCTGGGTAACAAGAATAGAAAAGACCTTAATTCTATACTTAGAACATAATTAAACGAGTCACTAATAATCTGCCATACTTAATGCAGACATAACTCTCAATATGACAATGAATCCACTCGCAATTCTACTCGAAAAGAACACCTTGATGGGACCTAACTTTGTGGATTGGCTCCACAATCTGATGATTGTCCTCAGTATAGAGGCACTGGGATACGTCTTGGAGACGGACATTCCGGCGCCTCCAGTGCGGACAAGAGCTAATCAGGAAGAGATTGAAAACTACGAAAAGTGGGTTAAGGATGATATGAAAGTCCGTGCTTATATGATGGCTTCCATGTCTAATGAGCTTCAGAGAGCTCATGAGAAAATGACTTCTGCTAGGCAGATTCTATCTCACTTAACCGAGCTTTATGGTGAGCACAGTCGAACTGCTAGATATGAGATATCCAAGCAACTGTTCGGTGCAAGGATGAAGAAAGATGAGAAGGTTGGGGACCACGTCCTCAAAATGATATCCATGATCGAGAGTGTATACCCGGTTGTAATTCAGCCATTATCATTCAGTAATTTCATTCAATAATTGTCACTATGTAATTTTTCACTCATTAATAATCATTCATCATTCATGTTAATTCATTCGTGTTCACCGTTCGGACTAATGTTGAGTCGTGTATCGATATCGTTCATTGTTTCAACCTTGCTTGAGAATCGAGATGAGAATATTATCTTGAT
Source organism: Orobanche coerulescens (assembly GCA_033398695.1). Classification (NCBI taxonomy): domain Eukaryota; kingdom Viridiplantae; phylum Streptophyta; class Magnoliopsida; order Lamiales; family Orobanchaceae; genus Orobanche; species Orobanche coerulescens. Next base: position 80,051,391 of record CM065804.1, on the reverse strand, counting down.
CGTTATAATTACTTCATTAATCGATGTTGATATTGGAGTTCATGCCATTTCAAATTTCCTTCTTGTTCGAATCATGCAATTGTTGGGTACATTTGCGGTTCTTGTATATCTCGTTGAGTTTTTCTAGCGGGATATTGCTTCTCCCTACTTGTTTTAAGTTTCGGGACGAAACTTCTTTTAAGGAGGGTAGTATGTAATATCCGCAATTTGGATTTCCGGTAATTTTATTTTTTTGGCAGAAGTCCATCTTAGCGACTCTATTGTGACCGTTTCGTCATTCCGAGTATGATTAATTCTACACTTTTTTGTCATCCGAGTTCGTCTCGGTGTCGTTCTGTTGAGTTTCGTGTTCTTAAGCGACTTTTTCACGTATGAGTTCGACTTTGTAAAATCACCATTAATTTTTGGAAACTCCAAAAATTCTGAATCTTGTCAGTATTATAGAGCATCAAGTTATCTTTCCAATGGTTCAAACGGTGAGTCAATCGGAGTCCGGACGAAGGAGTTATGGTCGAAATAGCTAAGACTGCACCGTGTGCCTTTTGATGCTGGAGCGGGCTATACCGCGGGCCGCGGCCCCTTCTGGCCAGGCCGCGGCACAAAACTGTTTTGCTGGGCGTTTTTGGCCTTGTGCCGCGGCACACTGGGCATGTGCCACGACACACAGTACAAACTTTTGTATATCTACGTTTGTTATGAAGAACATCCTCATTTCTTCATTTTCCTTCTTCCTCTCTTCCTTGGGGTGATTTTGGGTGATTTTGGGGTGTTTTAACATCATCAAAACTCAGAGAATTTCATCTTCTTCAAGTTGTGGTGTGGATTAACAACATGTTTGTGGATTCTTCATCCTAATCCAAGGTAATTTCTTCAACCCTAGATTCGATTTTGAGTTGGAGCTTGATGTTTTGGATGATATAATCATGATTTGTGATGGATATACGTATAATTACGAGTTTTATGAGTTATCATCGGATTGTTGGAAGTTTTTCTCAAGAACACTTTGAAGGTTGACTTGGAATTGAGATTTTCGATTAATCTTATCGTAAGCTCGATTTGACTATTCCTATTAGATTATTGATTGTATTGATGGTGTTTTGTTGGATGGAATCATTCGTTTGAAGTTGGTTCTGGATACAAATGAGTTTAGTTGTTTAAGAAGGGAATTTGTTTTCAAGGTATTTGTCGAAATGCCCCAATGAACTTGGTTTAGTCGTATCGACGTTTTGAGTTCGTTATATTCGTGTTTGATTCGTATGTTGAATGGATTGTTGGTATTTGTGTTATTCAAGGTTGTTCGATTGACCGACATCTCATTTAGGATGTTGTTCGTGGAAGGACATTCTTCATCGGTGTTGAGTAAGTTAATTCTTACTCGGTTAAAGGAATGTTCATTCCTTTCGTTGTTGTTCATTCATAATCATAACTCATTCATATTGTATTAACCGTATTGAGACTTGTCATTGTCAATTAATCACTTCAGTCATGAGGAACGACGGTTGCAATCATTTCATTGATCTATCATTCATTTCACTATCATTTCATCTCGGTGAGTCATTATTGATTTCGATGTCACTTTTGTTATCTCGTGGCATTCCGGGTCATACTGGCGTGCCGGTTGGTATGTGTAGGATTTTCATGTCGGGCACATATTAAGTCGTGTGTTGGTATATGGCCTCACATTGGACTGTGCACACGAGACGATTACTTCGTGAGACTGATTAGGTACAAGACCACACGTGTATTCGATCTATACTCGTTGGTGGCTTGTGCACGGACAAATTCCATCCCGGGCGTAGTGTGGCGCCACCCTTTGAGCCGTACCATTAGTTGATTCATACAGCATGTTTGATTGCGTATGTTTTCAACAGGATTGGGTTATAATCTGACCGATTCACTTTTGATCGCATGTGTTCGACGGTTTGAGATTTTGATCAAACTTGTGGTTTATACAACATATATGATTGTGTTTATTCAACTCTTGAGGATTGTTGTTCTGTGTAACTGACCCCGTTGGGGGATTTTGTTTTCAGGTCATGGCAAGGCAAAAGCACGGGAATAAAACGTTGACGGCGAGGAGTCCCAGTGATACTAGTAGGGGGCCCCAATCCTTTCAGTCATTCATGTTGTTGTCATTTATTTTCCGCTGCAGATTTCCATTTGGATACTCCGTTTCATTCAGTGTTGTGTATTTTATCTTCATATAAAATATACATGTATTCGGTATTGTCTTGGGTGTGTTATAATGAAACTCCTCATCGGAGTAATTGATGATATAATGTGGTTCGGTACTACAATTATATTATTTAATTCATTAATTTTCATTCTCCTGGTGGGTCCCAGTCGGGGGTCCACAGCACTGTAATATCCGCCTAGTTTGGGGTGTTACAGAGAGATTGGAGGCTCTTGATTTTAAGATGGATACTTCTCTTCAAACCGACCTTATCCTACAGTCTGTCCCTGAATCCTTCTCACAGTTTGTTATGAACTTCAACTGCAATGAGATTGAATGTAACTTAGCTGGGCTAATGAACAAACTTGTGACCGCTCAGTCTCAGATGAAGACTCCGCAGATGAAGGAGTCTGCCCTTGTGATTTCTTCTGGATCTCGGAAGTCCAGAAACAAGAACAAAAAGACCAAGAAGCAGATGGGACCACAAGTCGAGGACCTTAAGGGTAAGGGCAAAGCCCCAATAGTTCCGAAGAACAAGAAGAAAAAGGACGCATGTCTCAAGTGCGGTGAGCTGGGCCACTGGGCAAAATACTGTCCGATTCTTCATGGCGCTTCAGGTACAGAACTTTTAGTTTTGGAAACAAATTGTTCTGCTACTATATTTTCTACTTCCTGGACACTGGATTCTGGTACTAGTTCTCATATTTGTACCATGAATCAGGATCTGGAACAGAGTAGGAAGATTGGATCTGGAGAAGTTATGATCACAGTCGGAAGCGGGCATAGTGTCGAGGCGACCGACATAGGATCACTTCTTTCGGGTTTAGAATCCGGTTTTGTTTTAACTTTAGAAGATGTACTTGTTTTGCCCAAGGGTCACAAAAACATTGTATCCATTCCGGTCATGGACCGAAAAGGCTTTTCATTTTTCATTGGTGATGGTTCCTGCAAAATTTATTTCAGAAATAAACTAGTGGGTACTGCTATATTGTTAAATAGATTGAATCATCTAAATCTCAGCAACAAAGTAGTTGTGAATACTATGACTAGAAAACGCGGTAGGGATGAAACCAATCAAGTTTTGAAATGGCTTCTTAGACTTGGTCATGTTGGTCAGACCAAGGTTTACAAGATGTAAAAGGATGGACTTATGGGTCTATTGGGATCGGATCCCTTTCCTACTTGTGAATCTTGCCTTAAAGGCAAAATGACTAAATCCCCTTTCATAGGGACTTTTGAAAGAGCCGCTAATAAACTGGGATTAATCCATACGGACGTATGTGGTGCTTTTGAAGCAGCACGTGACGGATATCAATATTTCATTACATTTACGGATAATCATACTAGGTATGGTTATGTATACTTAATGAAACATAAATCCGAGGCCTTTGAGAAATTCCAGGAATTCAAGGCCCTAGTCGAGAAACAAACTGGTAATCATATCAAAGCACTTCGGTCGGACCGAGGTGGCGAGTATATGAGTACGGAGTTTGACGAGTTCCTTAAGGAACATGGAATAGTTTCACAACTAACACCTCCAGGTACTCCTCAATTAAATGGTGTGTCAGAAAGAAGGAACCGGACCTTGTTGAACATGGTCCGTTCCATGCTGGGCTATACTGACTTACCGATTTACTTGTGGAGGTATGCACTCCTGACTGCCGCCTACATCTTGAACAAATGTCCTTCCAAATCCATTCCTAAAACTCCACATGAGATGTGGGAGGGCAGGAAACCAAGTCTTAATCACAATAGGATTTGGGGTTGTCCCGCCTATGTCAAGAAGACTGAGGTGGACAAAATTGGAAGCGAGGTCCGTGAGGAGATGTTTCATTGGATTCCCATCTGAGTCAATGGGTTATCTATTCTACATGCCCTAAGATCAAAAGATCATTATTGCTTTGCATGCACACTTCTTGGAAGAAGAGATTCATTCAGGAAGGCGGAGCAGGTAGAAATATTTCTTTGGAAGAATACAATGAAACTCCTCAGGAGACACCTGTGCAAGAAAATGGAACCAAACCTTCTGAAACACAAGTACAACCACCTCGTAGGTCCAGTAGGGTGTCTCATTTACCTTAGAGGTATAATTTTATGCACTTGGAGGAACTGGGTTTCCACGAGGTTCCAGGTGATAAACAAGAGACCGACCCGCGACTAATGACCTAGCAATGGTGGATGTAGACTCCATGAAATAGACTGTAGCAGTCTTCATGTAGTTGGGACCTTCGTTTTGACGAGGCGGTCAAAGAGTTTGGCTTCGTGCAAAATGAAGAAGAACTTTGTGTATACAAGAGGGTTAGTGGGAGCAAGATCGCATTCTTAGTACTATATGAAAATGAGATTCTACTAATAGGAAATGATGTGGGAATGCTCAGTTCTATGAAAGCTTGGCTTTCGAGTAATTTATCCATGAAAGACTTGGGAGAAGAAACCTATATTCTTGGGATTCGACTCTACTGGGATAGATCGAAGAGAATGATAAGTTTTTCCCAAGCCCTCTATATAGATTAGATCTTAAAGAGGGTTCCTTCCGATGCGACATGGAATAAAACTCACCTTGAAGATATGTCCTCATAGTGAGGAACAATGAAAGGAAATGAGTTATATACCATATGATTCGGTAGTGGGAGCCTTACATATGCTTTATTGTGTACGAGACCTGACATTGCGCATGCTGGGAGCGTGGTAAGTAGGTTTCGAGCTAATCCAGTTCGGGAACATTAGACCGCCAAAAAAACGTACTCAAGTACTTTAGAAGGACTAGAGATCTGGTTCTTATATATGGTGGTGGAGAAATGAATGTGATGGGATTCACTGTATTGGACTTCCAAGGACAGAAAGACGATTCTATGTCTACTTCTGGCTACATTTACTCTTAGTGGAGGAGAAGTATCATGGCATAGTGCCAAGTATAGCGCGACTGCTAATTCCACCTGTTAGGCTGAGTATAAAGCGGCCTCGGATGCCTCCAAAAGAAGAATTTGAAGTTGCTGGGTAAACTTCACGTGACACCTTGTGTTGTGCTGCCTGAGCGGTAGCACGGGCCTAGGAGCCGAAGTTTCACAACAGTACCAAACATATTGAGAGAGAGTATCATCTCGTAAGAGCATTTGTTCGCAAAGAGATACATTGTGCTGCATAGAGTAGAGTCAGCAAACTACGTCGCTGATCTACTTACCAAGCCACTTTCTCAGATTAGCTTAGAGCGTCATCTGGAGAACATGGGTATTAGATACCATAGTGTGTGGCATTGAGTGCAAGTGGGAGATTGTTGGGAGTATGCCCTCGAATGCCACTCAGAGGATGATTGAGTGAGGGCATTGTACTTGTAATTATGTAAATCACTAATATAAGGCAGTAGATGTTTCATTATTTACTGGTAGTTACTGGCATTCCTAACTCGTAAATATACATATAGAAACTAGTCCGTGTATTTGAGAGCAAAACGTTCCACTCCTTATTGGATAAGGGGGTCGGCACTGGAAAAGTTTATAGCTCAAATACTTAATCGTTCGCAAGTCGATGAAACTTGACTGGGCATTAAGTTTATGTGAAGACTTGTATGACGTGTTCTTTGACATGGAGAGTGCCTGTCGAACACTAATGGTTAGTGGGAGCACACGTTATAGGTATGCTAATTGGATTAGTATACTCGAACCGACTCACCCTCGATTCGTCACCAGATTTCACTCCGGGACAGTCAATGACGGAATCGAAAGGTTGTGATAGGTATTCGTGAACCTTCGACATGAGGATTTAGTAGGGATGTGCCTGTGACATCAAGATTTTCATTAGAGTAGTTCGACCCTATAAACCGGAAGGGGGGGTCAACCTTGACGTGCATCTTGACGGGCAAGTACAGGTCCTACTGAATACCAAGATAGAATTCTTTCTCCCGTTAGTGAGCGGGTTATATGTCCTATGCGGTTATTGGCAGATGAGAACATAAGTCTTTGGCCAAAGCATTGGAGCTAGTTGTATTGGATACACGAGAGCTCGATGATCTCGATTTGCATTAATGCATGCATAGCGTCAAGTACAGATAGGGTTTGACTAACCGTGACCCTATAACTTGATCGGGACATTTGAAAGAAGGGTTTACATTTACTGGTATTCACGACAGAATGGTTCTTTAATGATCCCATCATTCGTTCTCAGTTGGGGTACAGTGTAGGCCGCCAGACTGGCTAGGTGGTGCTACTACTCTTTGGTTCCTCCCATTGCTGACTGAGACGAACCTACCGAGTCGCGCAATAGGATTGACGACGGAATGAATCAACTAATTCTCTCATTATAAATATTAGATATTGGATATCTAATTTATTGGACGTTATTTGTCTAATTGATTTTGGGACATTGAATGTCTAAATTAATTTATTGGATAAATTAATCTACGGCCTAATGAATTAAATAAATTACTTGGTGATTAATTTAATTCATGAATATAATTATTTCTTGGAGAAATTAATAATGTTATTATGTATTTGATATGATTAATTAATTAGATTAATTAATCGATATAAATACATTGGAATGGAATCAAAGTTTATCTGTTTGGACTCACGGGAGTCCGAAACGGACCGAACTCGCTCGGGTCCTTTTAGATGGTCGCCCCCCTTCCACCTACTTTCCACTTAGTCTTTATTTCATATTATATGTGGAAGACAATGACTTGGTGGAGGGAATCTCATGTGTGGATGAGTTGGTGGATGTGGGAGTTGAATATATGATGGAAGACTTCCTCTCACTCATTAAGGGATTGATTTCATACGTATCAAACATAGAGTGTAGACAGAGAGAGAGAAAAGACTTCTCCAAGTCTTCTTCATCTTTATTCATCAAGTTCTTGATTTTTCTTGGAGGAAAATTGAGAAATAAAAGAGAGATTGTGAGTTATACACTTAGAGTGTTATAATTTCATATTGGAAGCTTCATCACTTAGCTCTAGCCGTATCCTTGGAGGATAGCAAGGTGATTGTCGTTCCGGCCGTTTCTCCGGCGCGTGGCAAGTAGAGACACGGTGCTTTCGGCGTTGGATCGTTCAAGGGCTTGGAGCGGATTGAATTCGTAGAGATCAAACTAAAGCTTGGGGAATAGCTCAAGAGAAGGAATCCATCTAATCAACGGACTACAAGGGTGAGTTTCTATATCTCTTGTGAATTCATTTTTAATATTCGTATATACGTAGCTCGATCGATCCTCGTAGGGATTCAGATCGAATTAATTTTCATTTTACCACTTCCGCTGGGCCTTCGTTTTAGGCACCGAATCCCAACACTTACTCTGTAAAGTACATTGATATGGAATTGTTTATGTGATGTAATCGTTATCATTGTTGAGTATTATGGCTGACCCCGTCGTGGGCTTTATCTTTTAGGTACTCGGAGATCGAGCTAGTAGCGGTCGTGAAGGGATGAGCTTTCCGGTGATACTGGCTATGGCATGATTGTTGTGATTTGTGTATTCTTTATGGTTTTATGATTCTGCTGCAAATGTATTTAATTATGACTCTATCCGTTGCGTGTGTAATTTTATAACGGCTTTCAATATTTTTCCAACTCGTGTTTACCTTCTAAATGCACTTTTAACGTCTTTGCCTTGTGCTTTCAAACGGTATTTTATGACGGTAATTGGGAACAATGTTTTAAAAAACATTTGAGTATTTAAAACATTACCGTCATCGGCCTTTTGGCATTTTTAAATGTTTGAGAAAATGATTTTAGCCTTGTGGGTTCCATTGTGGGGGCCACGGCGCTGTAATATTCCCGGTTGGCTTTGGGGGTGTTACAGAAGATGGTATCGGAGCTTGGGTTTCGTAAAACCCAGGCATGTGTGTTATGTGGCTCTACCAGTATGGTAGTAGCGTGACTTTTGAAAATAATTTTCCGACTTTCGAGTCAAACTGATTTTTGGAGATTCCAAAATTTTTGAAATATTTTCAAATTGCCATATTTGCGATGCCGGTGTGTTGTTATTGTGTTGAGCCTTGTATGGGAGTCGTATGCTAGTATCACGGGAGATCATCGACTTCACGTACCTGTAAGTATGTTCTTTCAGTTATTCAGTTTTGATGATGATTATTTGAGCATAGTGACATAATTTTGAGATATTTTGGGATTGAGATACTGATAATGACATTATTTTAAGTTTCGAGGACGAAACTTATTTAAGTGGGAAGATATGTAATATCCTACAATTTCGTACGATTTTTCGCATTATTTTATCTGAGTTGGGTTGTACAAAGTGGGACCGACGCATTATGGTTGGATAACTTTGGGAACTGTGACAGTCGTGCCAGTATGTCTATCAAGGTTATTTGAATTCTAGGATATTACATGCTTGATGTATTTTTCGATGTCGGATATACTGTATGAGTATTTGTACAAGTGCCGTACTTGATCGACGGTTGTATTTGAAGATATCGTGCATCAGATGTATCATATGAGAATGTTATCGGAATGAGTATATGTATTCAGTATGCCGTATGTTCATATCCAGTATGTCGAGACGGACGGAAATAGTTGGATTTTTGGCCAAGTATAGAAGGCCATTACGTACGCTAGCATTAAGGACTTACATACGTTAAATTACATGTTTTATGTACGTTATGTGTAAGGCATTACGTACGTAACAGAGGGAATCGGACAGGACCGAGCTTTGGTCGACAGGTGGGGCCCGGTGTCGGCAGCTTTCGGTGCGGATGTGGACAGGCGAGTCAACCTCGAGCATTACGTACACTATGCGGGTTGTATTACGTATGTTAAGAGGGTGAGTTACTGTAGCAAGTTAACGAACTCATTTCGTACGCTATGGAAACAAGAGTTACGTACATAATGAAGTTCACAAAATGAGATAGGAAGTTCTTGCTAAGTATTACGTATGCTACAGATGATGTATAACGTACGTTAGGGTTTGCTACGTACGTTAAGTGAGGGCCTTAGCGTACGTAATGAAGAGTGCAGTTTATAAAATGAAGTGTGGACTTTCATTTCCTCACGAACCAAAGAGATGTTTCTCTCCATATCCGTCCTTATTCACTTCTAAGTGTGTTCTAGACACTTTTAACTTGGTTATGAGCTTGGGAGCATGGATTTGAGGCTTGGATATGAAGATGTTAATGATTTTTGAAGTGTTTGATGATATTATTCATCTTCAAGAGGTATGTCGGATAATCCCTCTCTTCTATTTCGGATTTTGATGTTGTTGTTGATGTCTTCCTCGTATGATGATGGTTATGGTATTATGGTTATACTTCTTGATGATATATGAAGTCTATATTGAAGAGGATGATGATTATGATGAGTATATGTTTCAAGTGTTTATGTTTTAGATATCAACATGGAATGTTGATATTTAGAAAAAGCAATGATTATGGATGTTAAGGGACAAGTTATGTGAATGGTGATTTGATCTTCCGTATGGTCTTGATGATATACAAATCGTGATTATAAATTTGACAATAAGATTATCTTTCTTTGAGGATATGTGTTCATATGAGTCGAATGATCCTAAGTGTAGTTTGGCATGAGATTGATATATATAAACAAGGGATAATCATATCACATTGAATTTAAGTTTGAATTCGGAATTGAATACGTTGATTTAACTTGATTCGTGCTCGAATCAACCGTTATTGAGATCACCGGATTATGATATTGAATTGAAAGTATGAATTCAGATTTGTTGGGCATAAGAACATTTGATCCGTACATAGTTGGAATCGAGTATGTTATGAAATCCTTAATATCGAGATGAATTGATCATTGATATGATCATCGGTATAAGGAATTGTAGTAAGGTTATGGATTCGTGATTGATTGATGTAGGTTGTTTGGATATGTATTTATTCGAGATATAGTGGAACCGTTAAGTTGATTGGACGGTTATATCGGTTGTTGATTGTTGTCGAACATATTGTTAATCGATCATTGCACTAGGTTGCGTTAAGTAATCGTTGATGATTAACAGTTGTGCTGCGATTGGAATTAGAGGACGCATGAATCACCTTGGTCGGGGCTACGGAGCTTGTAGATGAAGACGACGGGATTGGTCACAACTTGATCGTATCGGTATCGAGGCAAGTTATGCTTGCTCAGCTCATAATGTTTAATAAATGATTTCGTTTTCATTTCATTTATGATTCATATAGCAATGGTATCATGGAACATGAATTTTTGGGATGATGGTATGCATATTATGCTTGGATTAAGATAAATCATAATGTATATGATTTTAATGATGTCTAGTGGAAACGGGGACGTGAATTATATTTGGTCTATTGTATGAGAAGTTAAATACCGAGACTAGTTATCATGCCGATATTAAACTCGAGATGGTGGTTTGGTATTAGTAATGGACTGAACTTCATTTTGGATTATTCGGATAACCGTGTATTCGTTCAGGGATGTTGGTCCTGGAAAGGTTAGCGTCTCTGGCTTGAGGTAAACTAATATTGCTAGATTATGATAATCATCATGTTGCATTATTGCATGTGTGTGTTGATACTTCATGTGGTGAGTATGCATCATTGTTTGTTACGTTTTGTGATATGCTCATTCTTTGAGCTGTGATCTGTTGGGCCAATGTGTTAGGGGATAATACCTAAATGGCACCTATGTTCCGGGGCATTCCTGTGTGGATACTTTCGTGACCCTTGATTGCGACCTTGGAGTATCTTGTGATTGCTTGAACTGTATTAGGGGATAAGACCTAAATGGCACCTACATTCCGGAGTATTTCTGTGAGATGCTTCTGTGACCCTTGGCTGCGGCCTTGGGGTTTATATGTTAATATTATTGTTGAGCATGCTGTGAACTGTTGTCTGACGGAAATACGACATTGTGGTCGTATTGGTCTTTCATGATCGAGTTATATTTGCTCACTTGGAAAGTCTTATGATCCTTGTTGGATATGCGTTTCTTCGAGATTTGTTGTCATGTTGTATCGTGGCATATCTGGAGTCAGATACGTTCTAATTGTTCATGTGTAGGATTTTCGGGGCGGGCACGTGTAGCATATGTTGGTTTCGATCTCATATTGAATCGTGCACACGAGACGTACTTCGTGAGGCTGATTAGGTACGAGACCAGACGTGTATCTGATCACTACCCGTGGTTGGCTTGTACACAGACACATGTCCTGATCGGGCGTATCGTGACGTCCATCTTGAGTCTTATTGATTGGTCGTTCACCGTCCATGTATAATCGGATCTGTTCGATAGTCGCGTTGTCTTTGAAATCTTGTATATATGATTTGTATATGGTTAACAATTTTATTCTCTCGTGTATCTGTCCCCGTTGGCCCTTTACTGATCTCGTTTAGAGTTGCCATATCGATGGTCAATTCGTTTGTTATCGCCCCTTTATTAACCTCATTTGGAGTTCCCCCTATCATTGGTAATCTCGTTCGTTATTGATCCTTATTGATTCCATTTGGGAGTTTGCCTTACCGTTGGTATTCTCGATTGTTGGTCCTTGATTGATCTTGTTGGAGTTTACCGTATTGTCGGTATTCTCGGTTGTTGATCCTTTATTGATCTTATTAGAGTTTATCGTACTGTTGGTATTCTCGGTTGTCGATCCTTATTGATCTTGTTGGAGTTTACCATGCCGTTGGTATTCTCGTTCGTGGGTGATCCTTTGTCGATCTTGTGTGGAGTTATCATGTCATTGATATTCTCGTTCTGATGCATTGGTTGGTTATCATTATCGATTATGTGTGCATTCGTGCTTTGTATTGATATCCGGGACTTGCCATTGTCTCGGGACAGTTGATATCCATATGTATTGTGTGATATCGATTTTATTAGAATTGGGATCAATTATGAGATCCAGCGGACAGATACGAATATGGCCAATTATTCTATATTGGAGATATGTTTATGTTTGAGAATCTTAGTATCGTTTCGGATAGAGTACAGATGGTTACTTTTGAATTCATTCGTCACTTAAGGACGCGAGACGTGGATCATGGTAAGGATTTATTTGATATGGATTGTGATGAGTTGGTAAGGTTACTTCGGTAAGATTACGTAGGGGGATGTTCTTACTCTATAAATTTCATTGATATGGAATTGTTTATGTGATATGATCATTATCATTGTTGAGTATTATGGCTGACCCGTCGTGGGATTTATCTTTTAGGTACCCAGAGATCGACCTAGTAGCGGTCGTGAAGGGATGAGGTTTCCGGTGATACTGGCTATGGTATGATTGTTGGGATTTTTGTATTCTTTCTTGTTTTATGATTCCGCTGCAAATGTATTTAATTATGTCTCTATCCACTGCGTGTGTAATTTTATAATGACTTTCAATATTTTTCCAACTCGTGTTTACCTTCTAAATGCCCTTTTGGCGTCTTTGCCTTGTGCTTTCAAACGGTATTTTCTGACGGTAATTGGGAACAACGTTTTGAAAAATATTTGAGTATTTAAAACATTACTGTCGTCGGCCTTTTAGTATTTTTAAACATTTGCGAAAATAATTTTAGCCTTGTGGGTTCCATTGTGGGGCCTACGGCACTGTAATATTCCCGGTTGGCTTTGGGGGTGTTACAGAAGATGGTATCGGAGCTTGGGTTTCGTAAAACCCGCGCATGTGTGTTATGTGGCTCTACCAGTACGGTAGTAGCGTGACTTTTGAAAATAATTTTCCCACTTTCGAGTCAAACTGATTTTTGGAGATTCCAAGATTTTTGAAATATTTTCAAATTGCCATATTTGCGATCCCGGTGTGTTGTTATTGTGTTGAGCCTTGTATGGGAGTCGTATGCTAGTATCACGGGAGATCATCGACTTCACAGACATGTAAGTATGTTCTTTCAGTTATTCAGTTTTGATGATGATTATTTGAGCATAGTGACATAATTTTGAGATATTTCGGGATTGAGATACTGATTATGACAGGATTTTAAGTTTCGAGGTCGAAACTTATTTAAGTGGGAAGATATGTAATATCCTAGAATTTTGCTACAATTTTTCGCATTATTTTATCTGAGTTGTGCTGTACAGAGTGGGACCGACACATTATGGGTGGATAACTTTTGGAACTGTGATAGTCGTGCCAGTATGTCTATCGAGGTTATTTTAATTCTAGGATATTACATGCTTGATGTGTTTTTCGATGTCGGATATACTGTATGAGTATTTGTACAATTGCCGTACTTGGTCGACGGATGTATTTGAGGATACCGTGCATCAGATGTATCGTATGAGAATGTTATCGGAATGAGTATATGTATTCAGTATGCCATATGATCATATCCAGTATGTCGAGACGGACGGGAACAGTTGGATTATTGGCCAAGTATAGAAGGCCATTACATACGCTAGCATTAAGGACTTACGTACGTTAAATTACATGTTTTATGTACGTTATACGTAAGGCATTACGAACGTAACAGAGGGAATCGTACAGAACCGAGCTGTGGTCGGCAGGTGGGGCCCGGTGTCGGAAGCTTTCGGTGCGGATGTGGACAGGCGAGTCAACCTCGAGCATTACGTACACTATGCGGGTTGTATTACGTATGTTAAGAGGGTGAGTTACTGTAGCAAGTCAACAAACTCATTACGTACGCTATGGAAACAAGAGACACGAACGTAATGAAGTTCACAAAATGAGACAGGAAGTTCTGGCTATGTATTACGTACGCTACGGATGATGTATAACGTACGTTAGGGTTTGCTACGTACGTTAAGTGAGGGCCTTAGCGTACGTAATGAAGAGTGCAGTTTATAAAATGAAGTGTGGACTTTCATTTCCTCACGAACCAAAGAGATGTTTCTCTCCATATCCGTCCTTCTTCACTTCTAATTGTGTTCTAGACACTTTTAACTTGGTTATGAGCTTGGGAGCATGGATTTGAGGCTTGGATATGAAGATGTTAATTATTTTTGAAGTGTTTGATGGTATTATTCATCTTCAAGAGGTATGTCGGATAATCCCTCTCTTCTATTTCGGATTTTGATGTTGTTATTGATGTCTTCCACGTATGATGCTGGTTGTGGTATTATGGTTATACTTCTTGATGATATATGAAGTGTATATTGAAGAGGATGCTGATTATGATTAGTATATGTTTCAAGTGTTTATGTTTTAGATATGAACATGGTATGTTGATATTTAGAACAAGTGATGATGATTATGGATGTTAAGGGACAAGTTATGTGAATGGTGATTTGATCTTCCGTATGGTCTTGATGATATACAAATCGTGATTATAAATTTGACAAGAACATTATCTTTCTTTGAGGATATGTGTTCATATGAGTCGAATGATCCTAAGTGTAGTTTGGAATGAGATTGATATATATAAACAAGGGATAATCATATCACATTGAATTTAAGTTTGAATTCGGAATTGAATACGTTGATTTGACTTGCTTCGTGCTCGAATCAACCGTTATTGAGATCACCGGATTATGAGATTGAATTGAAGGTATGAATTCATATTTGTTGGGCATAAGAACATTTGATCCGTACATAGTTGGAATCGAGTATGTTATGAAATCCTTAATATCGAGATGAATTGATCGTTGACATGATCATCGGTATAAGAAATCGTAGTATGGTTATGGATTCGTGATTGATTGATGTAGGTGTTTGGATATGATTTATTCGAGATATTGTGGAACCGTTAAGTTGATTGGACGGTTATATCGGTTGTTGATTGTTATCAAACATATTGTTAATCGATCATTGCACTAGGTTGCGTTAACTAATCGTTGATGATTAACCGTTGTACTGCGATTGGAATTGGAGGATGCATGAATCACTGTGGAGCTTGTAGATGAAGATGACGGGATTGGTCACAACTTCATCGTATCGGTATCGAGGCAAGTTATGCTTGCTCAGCTCATAATGTTTAATAAATGATTTCGTTTTCATTTCATTTATGATTTATATAGCAATGGTATCATGGAATATGAATTTTTGGGATGATGGTATGCATATTATGCTTGGATTAAGATAAATCATAATATATATGATTTTAAACATGTCTAGTGGAAACGGAGACGTGACTTATATTTGGTCTATTGCATGAGAAGTTAAATACCGAGACTAGTTATCATGCCGATATTAAACTCGAGATGGTGGTTTGGTGTTAGTAATGGACTGCACTTCATTTTGGATTATTCGGATAACCGTGTATTCGTTCAGGGATGTTGGTTGTGGAAAGGTTAGCGTCTCCGGCTTGAGGTAAACTAATATTGCTAGATTATGATAATCATCCTGTTGATTATTGCATGTGTGTGTTGATACTTCATGTGGTGAGTATGCATCATTGTTTGTTATGTTTTGTGATGTGCTCTTTCTTTGAGTTGTGATCTGTTGGGCCGATGTGTTAGGGGATAAGACCTAAATGGCACCTATGTTCCGGGGTATTCTTGTGTGGATACTTTCGTGACCCTTGGTTGCGACCTTGGGGTATTTTGTGATTGCATGAACTGTATTAGGGGATAAGACCTAAATGGCACCTACGTTCCGGAGTATTCCTGTGAGATGCTTCTGTGACCTTTGGCTGCGGCCTTGGGGTTTATATGTTAATATTATTGTTGAGCATGCTGTGTACTGTTGTCTGACGGAAATACGACATTGTGGTCGTATTGGTCTTTCATGATCGAGTTATCATTGCTCACTTGGAAAGTCTTCTGATCCTTGTTGAAGATGCGTTTCTTCGAGATTTGTTGTCATGTTGTATCGTGGCATATCTGAAGTCAGATACGTTAGGATCGTTCATGTGTAGGATTTTCGGGGCGGGCACATGTAGCATATGTTGGTTTCGACCTCATATTGAACCGTGCACACGAGACGTACTTCGTGAGGCTAATTAGGTACGAGACCAGACGTGTATCTGATCAATACCCATGGTTGGCTTGTACACGGACACATGTCCGGATCGGGCGTATCGTGATGTCCATCTTGAGTCTTATTGATTGGTCGTTCACCGTCCATGTACAATCGGATCTGTTCGATAGTCGGGTTGTCTTTGAAATCCCGTTTATATGATTTGTATATGGTTGGCGATTTTATTCTCTCGTGTATCTATCCCCGTTGAGCCTTTACTGATCTCGTTTGGAGTTGCCATATCGATGGTCAATTCGTTTGTTATCGTCCCTTTATTAACCTCGTTTGGAGTTCCCCCTATCATTGGTAATCTCGTTCGTTATTGATCCTTATTGATTCCATTTGGGAGTTTGCCTTACCGTTGGTATTCTCGGTTGTTGATCCTTGATTGATCTTGTTGGAGTTTACCGTATTGTCGGTATTCTCGGTTGTTGATCCTTTATTGATCTTATTGGAGTTTATTGTACCGTTGGTATTCTCGGTTGTCGATCCTTATTGATCTTGTTGGAGTTTACCGTGCCGTTGGTATTCTCGTTCGTGGGTGATCCTTTGTCGATCTTGTGTGGAGTTATCATGTCATTGATATTCTCGTTCTGATGCATTGGTTGGTTATCATTATCGATTGTGTGTGCATTCATGATTTGTAGTGATACCCGGGACTTGCCATTGTCTCGGGACAGTTGATATCCAGATGTATTGTGTGATATCGATTTTATCAGAATTGGGATCCAATTATGCGATCCAGCGGATAGATACGGATATGGACAGATAATTCTATATTGGAGATATGTTTATGTATGAGAATCTTGGTATCGTTTCGGATACAGTACAGATGGTTACTTTTGAATTCATTCGTCACTTAAGGACGCGAGACTTGGATCATGGTAAGGATTGATTTGATATGGATTGTGATGAGTTGGTAAGGTTACTTCGGTAAGATTACGTAGGGGAATGTTCTTACTCTGTAAATTACATTGATATGTAATTATTTATGTGATGTGATCGTTATCATTGTTGAGTATTATGGCTGACCCCGTCATGGGCTTTATCTTTTAGGTACTCAGAGATCGAGCTAGTAGCGGTCGTGAAGGGATGAGCTTTCCAGTGATACTGGATATGGCATGATTGTTGGGATTTGTGTATTCTTTCTGGTTTTATGATTCCGCTGCAAATGTATTTAATTATGTCTCTATCCGCTGCGTGTGTAATTTTATAACGGCTTTCAATATTTTTCCAACTCGTGTTTACCTTCTAAATGCCCTTTTGGCGTCTTTGCCTTGTGCTTTCAAACGGTATTTTCTGACGGTAATTGGGAAAAACGTTTTGATAAATATTTGAGTATTTAAAACATTACCATCATCGGCCTTTTGGCATTTTTAAACGTTTGCGAAAATGATTTTAGCATTGTGGGTTGCATTGTGGGGCCCACAGCGCTGGAATATTCCCGGTTGGCTTTGGGGTGTTAAATTAGTGGGCTGTCTCAGTTTCCATGGGATACTAGGGGTGGTGTTCTTCCTAGTTTGATGCCTCCAGACTGGGGTTTCTATTTTTCTAGCCGTGTGCACCATCTCTTCTAAGTTATGCATGGTCATGAGCTCTAATTGGTCTCTAATCTCAACATTAAGTCCAGCTAAGAACCTTGTCATGGTGCTATCATGGTCCTCCTCTATACGACACCTAATTAGTCCAGTTTCCATCTTCTTATAGTAATCGTCTACCGACTTGGTCCCTTGCCTTAAAGTTTGAAGACTATACCTAAGGTCCCTCATGTAATAGCTAGGAACAAACCTTTCCTTCATCACTCGCTTAAGCTCTTCCCATGTATCTATAGGTATTTCCCCACATCGATGCCTAAGTTGAACTATATGATTCCACCATACAAGAGCATACCCAGTGAACTCTACAGTAGTTATCTTAACCTTCTTAAGATCAGAAAAGTTTCGACACTCAAATTGTCCCTCGACCTTCCTAACCCATTCAAAGTAAGTTTAGGGATCAGATTTACCTTCAAAAGGTGGTATGGAAAACTTAACACTACTTAAGTTATCGTCTACCCATCCTTGTTGTTCCCTAGGCTCTCGGTCGACCCTAAACTTCCTATCATCCTCAAAGTACTCGTCATATTCATCTTCCGGATAGTATTTGGGTGGTGGAGGGGCTGCCCTAACTCTACCCCTTCCTCTACCTCTATACCGTGAATCCCTTCCTCCCATTGTGGGTTCTTTCTCTCAATCTTCCCTATTCCTAATAGTAGGTTCGGGATTTTGTGAAGTTCTATGGGATTTCAGCTCTTCTCTCATCTCCAACATCATGTTTTCCATCCTTCGTATGTTGGATGTCAGGCCTTCAAGTTGGAATTGCACATCACGGAAGCTTTGGATTTTATTAGTAATCGGTCGCCGCCAGACCTGCTCTCGCCTACGGGATCCTACCCAGCTCGTCTAGGTGCTGGAGTTTCTCCATCCTTCGAGTTTCTTGATCCTATCATCATTGTACCAAGTGATTCGAAACAGGAAACAAGTATCGAATATCTTACTTAAAACACAACAACTTAACTCCAATGTGAACCGCAAAATCACACACACACACACACACACACACATATATATATATATATATATATATATATATATTTATGTGTGTGTGTGTGTGTGTGTGTGTGTGTGTGAGAATAAAAAAAATAAGAGAGGAACGACTAAACCATTCTCTGATGCCAAATGATACCAAACGATACCCAAACACTGATACTAATACATGGACTGTTGTGAATCGTGGTTGTACGAAGCGGAAGTAGGGTTCCTTGAGTAAAGAAACAAATAGCAAACAACGAATAGCAACAACGGACAGCAATTCGATATGCCAACAGCGACAAGCGGATAGCACTTCGATACAATGCAGAATCTGGACAAAGACTTCGATACATGCAATCGACAAAGACTTCAATACAAAGAATATTCGGATAGCTCTTTGACACAGCGATAATCGGACAGAAAATTCAGTACAACAATAATTGGACAGCACTCCATTACAGCGACAATGGACAGCACTTCGGTACAGCAATAATGGACAGCACTCCGTTACAGTGACAATGGACAGCACTTCGGTACAGCAATAATGGACAGCACTTCGTTATAGCGACAATCGGACAGCACTTCGATACAACGAGAATCGATTGCACTTTGGTACAGCAACAATTGGACAACGCTTCGGTACAGCAACAATTTGGGTAGCACTCTTGAAGGATCAGGACACGAAAATGACAAAGGCAGTTCAAACCCTTAGAATTAATCACTATAATCCCCTTAGAATCCTGTTCTAAAGAAACATTCGGAATTATTCTAAGAACTTAAGTTTCTTTGACAAAGACTTAACAATTTTATGGGCTATAATTGTAAGAATGTAGAAGTGAGAATTATAAGAATAAAACTCAAGAAAATCCGAGCAACAGCTCTTGACTCAAGCACAAGGCCGAAATATCTTTTTGATTTCAAAGGTGATCTATCTTTTCATTACCAAAAGATCTCCTTTTATAGAAGTGTACAGAACAAACTAAATTATCCCTAACATATTAAACTAAGGAAATAAAATCAAGAGTGTCCCTATTTCTAAGACAATGAAGGATGGTCACACATGTGACAAGATTAAAAGGAAATAAAATAACATCAACTATCCTAGAAAGCAGATAAAGATGTCTTTAAAAAGGTCTTGGTCTTCACAACATCACGTTCATTTTGAAGCTCCCACATGCTAAAGTTCTTTTTCCCAGACAAAATAAAATATCACACCTTCCTTGAAGCTTCCTCACGCCTAAGTCTAATTTCCAAGATAGGATGGATTTCCTTAATCATCAAGTCGACCTCCGGTTGTTCATAATTTTTATAGAGTATTTTTCTTTTTGAGTTTTATGATTTAACTGTCATTTTCAGTAAATACGATAAAGACGCCCTCATGCCATTATTTAGGCAATATCTGGGGCCTGCCCTCAAGCTTTCTGTTTTTAGCTATATCTGGGCTGCCCCTCAAGCAAAGCTATATCTGGGCTTAGGATTTGAACAACTGTCGGGCCTTCTTGAATCTCAAGTAGATCCACCGTCGCACAGTCACTAAACTCAGACATGATTTCCACTTCCAATTCGGGCAGCTTAAGGACGAGCTTGTCTTCTTCTTTTCTTTGGACGTGATTTCTTCTAGGCTCGGGGTCTTTATTCAGTGCACTCCAAGCAGCCTCAGTGTGAGGGTCTTTAAGAGAGGATTTGATCGAGGCCATACAATAAACCTCTTGAGTAGGAACCGAGTTGTCTTCATAAGAGTTAGTAACAGATAATAAGGTAACAGGTGTGGCTCGTGATGTGGTTCTTGTGTCACTCATTCTCAATATTTCACTCGTTAGTTCTCTCAACTTCCTAGAACGTGTACGTGTGATAGGACCAGTGGGGTCCATGACGGCTCCAACCGTTCCTAACTCTCTTGGTAGCACAACCGTGGTTGTATCAGTTGGTACAATGGTAAGTCGCTTGGGGTCACATCAGTTGGCTTCAGAGTCAGTTGTTCCTTTATTAAGTGGTATCTTCTATTTTGTTCCATATTCTAATCTCCCATCTTCTTGTGATAATAAATTATATCACGACGATCGATTCCACAACCAAAGTAAAAAATGATATTATATATAGAAATAAACATGTGTATGTAATACCCCCGAGATATTCAGGACATATTACAGCGCCACAAATCCTTCCACAAGGATTTACTAGCCTAATAACAACGAACATTATAAATTTTGAACCAACAAGGTCAAACCAATATAAAATATACTCTGGATTTCTGATAACATTAGAAAAGTGCAAATATTATAAACTACGCCATTACAAAGGCCGAAAATAAAATACTTAACTTACTCGAATGCTAAAACATTTGACTCAGACTGAATACAATTAACAGAGCCCAAGACTCTCGATGCATAATATCACTGTTGCTCAATCTCTTCGTGATGGTCCTATGTTTCTCCTCTCAATCACATAACTTGGAGTCATATAAAACATGTCCACCCCCTAAAGGGGAGTTGGCAACTGTGAATTTGCTAGTACAAGTGTGGTGAATACATGATGTAAGTTCATAATATCAACAATTAAGACAAACCTCACAAAACACTTTACACTTATTACAAACAACCATTTATCATGTAGAACAGTTCATCACGAGAACACTAGCCAAATAAATGGGAGAATTTTCATAAAGGAAAAGTAGAAGTTAGCGAGACCTTTTAAATTTACCAAATAGTTCCAAACAAAGTTATTGTAATTGTAAAAATAAATTAAATCATCTTTTAAGAAATATTAATAATCTCGAGTGGTTCTACAAAAATAGAAATTGTTCCGGATTTATCCCCTAGTAATACATTCAACACACTTAGGATCTCCGAACAAAAATTAAATTTCTTCGTCGAAAACCTTTTGGGGTCCTTGACCCAAAATGAATTAATCTCAATTCGAATTCGTTATGATCCTCGACCCAAAATCAATATCAAATATATCAATGACTATCCGTGTTCCCACACCAAAGGCCATGGAAACCCTCAGTGGCCTCGTCAGACCGTCCCTTAGGGGATAAATATTGATGCCTGATATCAATATTTTCAAAAAGATTTCTCAGCAGGTTTTATACGTTTGGTATCAGTATTCCAGTAGTCACACAATCACACAAGTATTCTACGCTCTGAAGCATGCCAAGAGCCGAAAATTGACACAAATCGTGCACTAACGTCCACTATATTCTAGAGCCACCCTTGAAACCATGTCACTGCACCGGCGTCACTCCACGACGGGAGTCGCCCCTTGAATTCGCGCATTAGGTGACACCGTCGCTCACTACCAGGTAGAAGCCCCTAATTGCCGCGTACACGACCCGACAACACTGTTCACCCTCCTAGACTTTGGATACGACTCACCACATTGGCAAATAAACACGTTGTTCATAATACAAGAACTCAATAATTAAATGAACAATTATTCACCAATTAATATCCAGAAATACATAAATGTTTCAAACTAGACCATCACCTCGTCAATCAATAAGATTGTCAAAAATACCATTTATCACAAACTCACAATCGTCTTCGTAGTAATCTACAAACTCACATTCAATATGGATATATTCAAGGATACTAATTTCATGTTTATGATTATTTGGATAGATTGATGTTGTTTAGCTCGTGATTGAAGAACTATAAAGTTCGGAGTATTCGCGTATCCGAATCGGCTTGTTGGCATATCGGTATTTGAGGCAAGTTTTATACTTGCTCTGTTCATAATACTTGATTAATGGTATGAGTTTCATTTGATTTATAATTCGTATAGCAATGACTGTATATAAGAATTTGTGGAGATGAAGTTTATATGTCGTGTTTTGGTTTGGTGAGTAATCATAAGGTATATGATTTACATATGTCAAGATGTATAATTGAGCATTGGTATTACAGTTTGGTAACGACGAAGATATAAGTTCTACAGTCTAAGGTATGCGGTTTCATCTAGTATCGAGGTATGTTACGATAAATGAAGGTTCTGGTTATTCTGAATGATTCCGCGATAGTATGAGATTGGACGGTTATGTAGGTATTGTCAAGAGTTGGTTATTGTTAGTGATAATCGAGAAGGCCAATTCTAGCAAATACCTTAGTATATGTTTCATCTTGTTGTTTTGAATATGGTTGGAGTCGAAAGACTATTGTGATTGGGCCGATGTGTTGAGGGAGCAGACCTAAATGGTACCCACGTTCTGGAGTATTCCTGTGTATATGCTTCCGTGACCCTTGGTTGCGACCTTGGGGTATTTTGTGATTGTATGTAATGTGTTGAGGGATAAGACCTAAATGGCACCTACGTTCCGGAGTATTCCCGTGCAGATGCTTCCGTGATCCTTGGTTTCGACCTTGGGGTTATTGTAATTAAAAGATAATATTGATTATTTGTGATTTTCTGTTTTCATATATTGTTGATAGTTGACTAGATTGGCACTCGATTGTTAGAGTTGCGATTTGATCGTGTTAATCAATGGGTATGATTGGATTGGCCGAATGCTGGGTATCGTGTACTTATGAGTTATGATGATTTATGGTATTGTCTGAATATAATACATATGGTTGTAGTTGAGTGCATTCGTCATTTGAGAATGCTAAATGTGGATTATGGTAAGGATCGATTTGGCATGGATTGCTATGGATTGGTAAGGTTATGACGGTAAGATTACATTGGTAGTACTCTTTCTTTGTAATTACATTGGTATGTAATTATTTATGATGATGTGATCGTTATCATTGTTGATTATTGTGGATGATCCCATTATGGGCTTTAATTTTTAGGTACTCAGAGATCGAGCTAGTAGCGGTCAAGTTTCGAAGATGAAACTTATTTTAAGAGGTGTAGTATGTAATATCCTGGAATTTCAGTATAAATTTTTCGCATTATTTTACCCGGGTTATATTGCACAATGCAGGATATTACAGTATGCATAATATAATTTATGGACTGAGACAATTGTGTTGGAATAATTGTCGTACTTGGTCGACAATTGCATTTGAGGATATTGTGTATCAAGTTTATCGTATGAGAATGTTTTTGGAATGAGTATATGTATTCAGTATGTCGCGTGTACGTAATTGATATATTGAGACGACAGGCAAGAGCAGCTGTAAATGGCTAGGTATAAAAGCCATTACGTACGTTAAGCTGAGGAGCTTACGTACGTTAAGTTGGTAAGGGTAACGTACGTTATATATCATGCATTACGTACGTTAAAACACCAGGTAAGATACATCCGTCTGATCAGAGGACTTTGTCAATGCAAGCGTAGCGTACGTTAAGCATAGAAGCTTACGTACGTTAAGACACAGCTGTAACGTATGTTATGTTGAATATATAACATACGTTATGAAGAGAATCAGACAGGATCCTAAGTGTCGGCAACTTTCGGCGCAGATGTGGAAAGGTAAGTCAACATTGAGCTTTACGTACGTTAAGGATATTCCATTATGTACGTTAAATGGGTATATTACTGTAGCAAGTCAATTGTGTATTATGTACGCTACGGCACAGATGTTACATACGTAATACAAGGTACGAAAAGAGGCAGTGGGTTATGGAGTAGCATTACGTATGCTATCGAAGTCGGATAACGTACATAATGCTCGTTACGTACATTAGGTGGATCAGGTATCGTACGTAACGACTAAAGTTTATATAAATATGAGATGTCCGTCACTTTGATATCTTGAGAGTTTCACTTCATTTCTTCATCCTTCGGTCCTTCGAGATGGATTTTTGTTTCTTCTAAGTCGAGTATTAGCTTGAGGACAAGGATTTGGAGCTTGAGATATGGAATTATGGTTGATTCTTGAGGCGTTTGCTTGTGTTGTTCATCTTTCTAAGGTATGCTGGATAACTCTTCTCTTTAACTTTGGATTTTGAGGTTGTTGTTGATGCTTGCTTCGTATGATGATAGATTATGGGAGTATTGTTATCATTATTGGTGTTTCATGATGTTCATGTTGAGAAATGACGACATGTTTGATATTTGTTGGATTATGAGTTAAGATGGTGGTTTAGAAGATAGAACACATATTGGATTATGTTGTTTTGATGATTATGGGCAAAGTGATGTTAGTAAAATATGGTTATGGATTAATTCATGTTCTTGAATAATATTTGGTCTATATGACATGATTTAGATGATTATACATCGAAGTGTTAGAGGAAATAAGATTTGGACACTTTTTTTTTGGAAAGTCTCGTGTATAAGGTTCAACTTTGAAAACTTACCACCAATTATTGAAAACTCCAAAAATTCTAAAATATAACATTATGATATAGAGACGAGTTATCTTTCTAATGGTTCAAACGATGAGTTAATCGGGGTCCGAATGAATGAGTTATGTTCAAAATGGCAAAAACTATACTGCCTGTATTCAGAGCACATATTACGTACGTTATGACTATGTTACGTCCGTTAACATGCCTGGGAGTATAAATATGTTCAAAAAATCAAGAATTTCACTTCCCAACCCTTCCTACATGATCCCCTTTCACCCCAAGACACCAAAACTCAATTTTTTACCCCTGAAAATTAGATTTTGAAGTAGTTTATCAAGTGTTACCATCTAGGAAAGATGGGAACAAAGAGTATAACATCATTCTTGATTGTTTTGCCGGATTGAAGGTAATTGGCTTGAACTCTCATGTTTTGGGATTTTTGAGACATCTTGGAATGTTTGAGTTATTTAGTTCGCATCTGTTGTGCGGCAATTAATACGCCTCGAAGGCGATTGGCATAAGGGCCGAACGACCGAAGCTAGCATCAAATAGACCAAGATAGACATGCCAACCGAAGATGCCAGATCATGGTCAAGTGCCCAGCGGTCGACGTACAGGGCGATCGTTTCTTAGCACCTGGCGATCGCCTCTAGTACCCGATCGAGGACGACCGTCCTATGCCACGTATAAAACCAACATCCGTCAAAGTCTGCGAAGACCGAATCTCATGATGAAGGCCCACGTGCAGGTCCGCAAAAGGCGCCGCAGGAACAAGCTTGACTCCAGCCCATCAGCAGTTGTCGGTGACAAGGACCGCCTCACCTACAGACAGACCCGCCGTAAGGTCCTAGGTGGGACCTCCCAAGACTGCGACGTGAGGCACATGTCGCCTTCTCATTGGTTCGCGCGTCTGCTGCCAGCAGCAGCTGCGAACTTTAAGGAAACAGTCCCACGTGCTGAGACGATCGCCCGCTTAATTTAATGCAGGAACGGCGATCGCCCGTTTGGGACAGAGACATCCCAACAACCACCTCTTCTATAAATAGGAGACCTCCAACATTGGAAAAGATACGATTAGACACAATAAACAATACAGAGAAAACTTCATCTTTGTAACAAGAACTCACAGAGCTTTAACTCTGGTCCTTCCGGCAATCAACAGCACTCAAGAGCTAGATAACTAGGGTCATTACACTCATTGTAATTGTACTCTAACATTAATACTCATACTCTAAAGCATCATCCGTGTTAATAATATCTCGCACGAGCATTCAAGCCCGGGACTAACAACCCCGACAAATCTTGTGTTATTTACATTCCTTCATACGTGCTCTCGCATTTTGTTTGTTACTCACCCAACGCCATATCCAGCAAACCATTACATATAATATTTTGGGTAACAACTATTGGCACTAGGGAGGGCGCATAACCCTCATTTTCATTCCGACCATTTTGAAGGACACTCACTGTTCTCCAGAACATATATTTGAAGAAACACGCACTGTTCTTCAAAGAAAAACCTTCAGGATAATGACGTCTGCCACCACCTCGAAAAGAGCCTCTTTACGATCCGCCGGACGTCTTGTTCCGGCCCAAACCGAGTCCCAGCCTACGGTGGAGGGCAGCCACGGCGACGCTAGGCTCTTGCTCCCGCCTCAGAGGGACAGCCCCAGCCTCTCACTCGATCAATTCCAAACCGCGAAACAGATCGAGGAGGCCATGACCATCCTAATGGAGCGACGGAAAGCATGTGACACGCCCACTATAACTCCATCAGCCATCCGCCGTGCGGGCAAGCGAAAGCTCTAGAGGCTATATGTTGAGAAATCATCAGAAAGCCCCGAGCCACAAGAAAAGGCCCTCGCAAGGCGGGACGGTTACGTCTTCAGCCGCCTAGGGAGTGATCCTTCATGATACATCGGAGTCTGAATCCGTCAACAGGAGTTCGGCGTACCAAACTCCCAGAAAACAGGCCAGCCATCTGGCTACCCTCGCTAAAGAATTGAGCTCAGCGGCAGAGACCTCATCGCCTACAACGGAGCCAGGAGATCGGTACATGATCGCCTCGGCTCCCGCTCCGAGAGCCAGACCACGAGCATCCATGCTACGGCGATGGCCGCAATGCAGTGCCAGCTCGTCGAAATGAAGGCGCTCATAGAAACTGGGGCAGGCGCCAAGAGATCGATCGCCGGACCAAGTGATCCGCTCGCGGTCCAGATCGAGCTTGCCCCCATGCAACCAAAGATCGCTCCTCCTCAAACACCTCTGTATGAGGGGAGATCGGACCCCAAGACTCACTTAAGCAAGTTCCGGATCTACATGACCGGATGCGGGGCATCGGACGGGACGAAATGCCGAATGTTCCCATTAACATTGGGCGATCTTGCCCATAGGTGGTATATGTCATTGCCACCGCGCTCAATCAACTGTTTTGAGAAGCTGGCGAACGACTTCACGTCGTACTTCGCCGCCAAGGTCGCTCGGCCAGAAGGTCCCCCCCGCAGGATGAAGACCAGGCATGGGAAAGATGAGTCCGATGAAGATTACATCGACTGGGTAGACGAAATAGTCCTCACCGGCAAGCCCACAAGCGACGAGCTCGCCCTATACTCGGCCCTAGGGGGATTCTATGGCCATTCCCCCATGTTCGGGCACCTCACGAAAGACATCCCCCCGACCTACACGATCTTTCGCGCCAAGGCCGCCGACTTTCTGGCTAGGCAGAGGATGCTCACCCTTCGCCTAGGCGAGGGGGCAACCAGAGAAAGGAAGGCGCCATCTCCCATCCTAAAGAAGGCAGACGCCAATCCCAGAAAGGCGGTCGCAAAGCCGCCCGGTGAGTTCAAGGCCTTCGAGGATGTGGAAATTCACCTCCTCTGCAACCTCAATCTATCTCTGGCCCATATCTTCAATGCCATCAAGGGGCGCAAATGGCTTAGCAAGCCGAAGCCGATGAGGGACAACTGTCATCTGGACCGCAGTAAATTTTGTGCCTACCATAAAAGTCCCGGACAAAACACCAGCCAATGCCGCGACCTCCTCAGACAACTCTGGAGATTGTTCGAGGAAGGCAAGCTGGACAATTTGGTGACCAAGACAGAGTCCCAGGCAGAAAGGACTGGGGGCCGTGATTGTCGACAGAATGATGACCGTCAACCTCCTAATCCATTCGCCAGGATCGAGCACAACGATCCGGAGTACTCAGACGAGTTGATCCCTCCGAACAACCCCAGCAGCCAGATCAATATGCTTCAGTCGGGAGGTGGAAACCTCGGAAGTCTTTCCCCGGCTTCAGCCATATCAAACAGAAAGCGGAAGGCCGAGCTAAGGGCGTTCACCGAAGTCCATGTCGTGGTGCCCTCAGAGCCAACCATCTCCAGAGATGCGCTCATCTCCTTCTCCAACAAGGATAGGGAGGGAGTGCAGTGCCCCAAAGAGGATGCATTGGTGATCTCTGCATGTATCCTTGGGAAAATGGTCGACTGCGTGCTGGTTGACAATGGGAGGTTTTGCAACATCATATTCAAATCTGCTCTGGACCAGCTCAGCAAGTTGACCAAGTTCATCAAGCCATTTGAGACCGTGCTTCAAGGGTTCAGCGACAACATGGTCTAATTCTATGGAAGGATGAAGCTCTCTGTCGAGCTAGTCTGCTGTTACGATCCCAAGGTTAGGAACCTCAATTTTGTAATCATAGATAGGCCCAGCATCTATAATGGGTTCCTAGGTCGCCCCTTTCTAGAAACCTTTGAGGCGGTCGCATCTTCTTTCTTTTATTGTATCAAGTTCCCCACTACCGATGGGACAGTCGGTACTGTAAAAGGAGACCAGCTAATGGCAAAGAAATGTTTGAATTACTACCGTGTCATGACTTTTCCTTTAAACATTTCTTGTACTATTTGTAACTGATCGCTGAAATTCGCGTAGTATGGTTTTCAAATCCGATCAATTTTAAAATTTGTAAAACCTCGAAGTATTTCCAAGGTGTCGAACCCAAGGGAATTGATATGTCGAAAATAAAGGAAATAACTCTACTCAAAATTTGACTGCTATTTAGGAATCCGAAAATTTGGTTTGTTTCTAATTATCTAACTTCAAAAATCGAAAAATAAAAATTAAATAACAATTAATCCTAAAAATAAAAAATCTAGAACAATAAAATAAGAATTCCAAGTATTATGCAAAGAGAGCAAAATAAAGTGAATTATCTAAATCAAGCAAATAAAGCAAATTAACAAGATAAAATCACAAGTTGAAAGCTAATTGATCCTAGGGTAGTATCATCTAATTGAGTTCACACAATCCATTCACTTGATTCCTTTTCCCCAAATTTTAATTCAATCCTAGAAATAATCACTCAGCCGATCTAGAATTCCGATCAAGGCAACCTAGAAAGATAGTTAATTTAAACCCTTTTCCCGCAAGGCTCAAAGAATTTAAATCACTTAAAAAGCGTCAACTTATTTATCTATAATTTATCTTACTCCACTCAGGTCTTAAGATCAAATCATATTGTGCATCAAGTATTTCCACTAATTAATTAATCCTTCCGGGCAAAATCAATTAGCTAACATGCATCGATTAAGAGCCCTTTAATCTAGCATGAGATTTAACACATCTTGATCACAAGCCTAGGATGAAAGGTAAAAAGGTAATCAAAGGAACATCATGTGAACATCAATTAAAATTACTAACCCTAGAATCAATCAATGGATTTAGCCAGACATAATTGAAATTAAACAAGAAATAGATGGAGAATGCATATTATTAATATGAAAAGAGAGATTACAACCCTTCCGGATGAACTCTGAGTCTTCAATCTCCCAAAAAGTAGAAAAACAATAATAATTGCTGCTTTCCAAAAAGTTCTAGTATCAAAGAAATTAAAATTGCAAAAAATTGTAAATGTGTGCTCAAGATGATAAAAGATGATCAAAGATGATAAAAAGTGATAAACTAGGTCTAGAAGGAGGTCTATATAGCCTATGGGAGTTAAACTCCCGATTAGCCCTAATCTAGGAAACAAAATCTATCCAAAAGAGTCACAATCCGTCAAAATTCGAGAACTCATGAGCGGCTTATCGACGCACCTATCGGCCGATAGCTGGCCCGATAGTTGGTTCGTCGGTCGACTTCACTCGATAGGGCTCTAACACTGTCGGATGCACCTATCGCCGATAGCCGCCCGATAGGTGGTCCGACTTTTGCAAAATCCATTTTTTCCGTCCGTTGACTCGACTCTCGGTCTTTTTCTCGCTTTGGGTCCTTTTGGCTCTAAAACCTCGCAAACACACTAAAACCAACCCAAACGCGTAATACGGCTCGACTAATCATAATTAATCCAAATAAGAGCACATTAATCAAAAAACGAGATAAAAACATAGTATAAAATCCTAGAAAAATGTGGTAAAATTACCACTTATCAAACCCCCAACTTAAGCATTGTTCGTTCCAACAACAAAAAGAAAAGAAAAATAATGTCGTGAATCATCGTGCAACTCATAGTGTTCAACCTAATCAATACTATCCTGTAATTCTCTCTAAATAATCCGAGTGTCGTAAAAGCTTAGCCGCACTCGTAATAATGATTCCGCAAAGTAGTCAAGTTCAGTCCTAATCATTCGTTCATGAAGAAACACCAGCTCAAATATAAACAAATAGTGAGTCAAATAGACCCACAATATGAAAGGATAAAATAAACAAGCTAGTTCGTCCTGCTATACGCCTAGTGGCACAATTTTCACGAGTTTCATAACAAATAAACCCTGACAGTATTCCCTTATATATATGTTCAAGAATTTGATTCGAGTTGACCACTAGGTAGGGATCTCGGATGTTTCATCGGGATAATCCTAGGTGGAACTTCCATTCTCATGTATTAGGAAACCGTTTGACGTAAAAGACACTCATGGGGTACATGGATGCTTCTAGTTACTAAGTTCCCGTCTACTGGAGAAACAACTCGAATATATAATTTCCGCATGTCCGAATCAAGGTTGCCATTTTACGCGAGAGTAAACAATGGTCACGCGAATACCCCTGCTACTAGGCTCCCTATCATTGGCACATGTGAAATATCTAAATCACTAGTCTAATCAGTGGTCGCTGCTTTACGCGAGGGTAAACAACGGGTCACGCGAATGCCCCCGGTTACTAGACTTCCCTTCATAGAACAACATTATCTCGACTTTTGGGAAAAACTGACCGACTCTAAACTCAATCTAAGTGCCAACACGACTAAAGAAACAGTACGACTCACTATCCGGAAAATGTAACCAAACGTTTTGACGGTGATTTTAAAACAAGTATGTATCGTCTCTTATCTACCAAGACCTCTACAATCACGAAAAATTTTGGACCTAAATGAATACTAAGCAGAACAGAAATAACTGACTACAACTCGACTAAAACTCGACCGTTTCTTCAGAGAGAAAAACAGTGTCGTAACATCGGTATCACACAAATAGAAGCATGAAAAATTCACGAATAAAGAAAAACTAAGACAAGCAAGGCTATCTAAAAAAATCTTACGCAAAGTAGACCAAAATCTAAAAAAAAAACTATTTACCCAAGCAAGGCATCAAAGCAAACAACGAAAAGCAAATAAAAGCAAACACGAAAGCAAAAAACTACTACGACCTAAAAAATAGAACTAGCAAACACACCAAACGAAAATGAACATAAAAATCTAAAAACTAAGCAACAAAATCCAAATCCACGCAACACCAATATGAGAAGCACAAATAAAAACAACGGGCACCAACACAAGCAAATAGTGATACAAGGCATACAAGGTACTCACACGTGCCGAAATTAACAAAGCCGCACCTCCCCCAAACTTATTTCGCATCCCAAAGGAGGAATAAGTTTGAAAAGAGAAAGGAGTGGCTTTGTTAACGGAGTACCTTTTCACTGTGGCGGAAATGGCGAGTTTGTCGGCCGAGAGCTCCCTCCAAGAACGGCTCATCAATTTGAACTTCTTCGGGTCGAGCGCAGCCGGGATCTGAATAGCTGGCACTACCTTCGTCGGAGCCCTTTCCTTCTCTGTGGTTGCCTTAGACTTTCCGGCCTTACACGGCTTCGACTTCTTGCTTTGATTTCCAGCCATTTCAAAGTTCCTACAAAACAACCATCCAATCAATATCCAATAAGCGACTCATAATGCAAACATTCAACGAGTGTCGACATAATCCAATAATCCCACAATATCAACTAAGAGTCCTATAATGTCCAATAACCATCAAAATCATAGACTCGACAGCCATATACTACGATCAACAAATCACACAACCTCCCCCAAACTTCGACTCCCCCATTTCATATTCAAAGGATCAAAATCACAACCCACAATAACAAAACTACACACTACGATCATATTAGGACAAATTCTCTCCAATCCAATCTAATTCATTCAAAATTCGAATCATCATCAACAATTCAACTCATATCAATCCCAATTAACAATTCAATTCAACAAATTTACCCAATTTCAACAAATTCGAAATTAGGGTTCTTCCAATTTGGGGGTTTTTTTCAAAATTGCTCAATTTCATCAATTAATCCCCAATTCGAAGTACCCATGAACAATCAAGCATAGATAACATGTTTCCATCAAGATTCTATCAACAATCGGGCATAAAATTCACAGAACATCAAAGTCTAACAAAAGCCCCCAAAAAGTGGATCCCCAATTCGAATTTCATCAAAACTCCAAAAAGAATCCGTCAAAGTGCTTCAAAACATGTATAGAATTGAAAAACAAGAGGATTAAGTGTCGAAATTAAGTACCTTGATCGAATTTGTAAGGAAGAACAATAGAGAAAATCGCCCCTTGTTTTCTATTCGGCCGATAGGTGTGTGTGTGTGAGAAAAACGGGTGGTTAAGGTGTTTAAAAGGGGTTATTAATAAACCGGGTCGAATCGGATACTGGACCGGGTATGTCCTATCGGGCTGGCCTATCGTCCGATAGGCTGGGCCGATAGGACAGACAGAAAGTTACGTACCTGACTATCGGGCGGGACTTATCGGTCGATAGGGTCTGGCTATCGACCACTGCTTGTAACATTTAATTTTTTCAATTTTCCTCAGCCTATCGGCCGGGCCTATCGGCCGATAGGCTCGTCAGTGTCAAAAAAAATTTCAACTTTTTCTATTTCGCATACTTGGTCCCGTTTTCGCTTGGATATGGCGATTAAAGACCTGCAAGTATCCAAAACTCGGCGTGCATGGATTAGAACTAAACAAAACTAACAAAGCTACTACGAAACTAGAAACTACAAAAAAAATCACGCAAACGAACAATCGAACACAAACGAATAAAACGAACTAATATACATACGTTGGGTTACCTCCCAACAAGTGCTACGTTTAACGTCTTTATCTAGACGATACCTCATTCATTCCGGGTCTTCGAGGTAAGTAACATACTTCTCTTTGTGGTGCAATGGCTTGAAATAGTGCTTCATCCGATGTCCGTTCACAATAAACTTGTTCCCATCTTCTTTCATCACGACACATGATCCGTTTTGATTTACTTGAAAGACGGTGTATGGACCAGTCCACTTCGACATCAACTTTCCCGGAAATAGACGAAGCCGAGAATTGAAAACGAGCACTTCGTCTCCCGGGACGAAGTCCTTCTTCCGAATGCGATCATCGTGAAACTTTTTCGCTCGGTCCTCAGCGACAACTCCCCCTTGAACGGGTTTGTTGACATCAAGATAGCATACGTCCCTCTCATTAGATCGAAACTCGTTCGCCTCCAACATTCGAACATACTTTGGCAAATCCTCGGAAATTTATTCAACATGGGAATGTGAGTAAATGGATTGTGAAATGCAATGCTCCAACAAGTAGGTCGGGGGCGGCATAATAGACTCAATTGCATAACATTCCTCGGGCGCATCCTCGGGCTTCTTCATCGCGTCATAGATGGAAATTTTCAGATTTTGATCATTAACCCGGAAGGTAAGATCACCCTCTTGGACGTCGATAAGTGCTCTCCCCGTCGCTAGAAACGGTCTCCCAAAGATCAATGGTTGATTCTCGTCCTCGGGCATATCAAGAACTACGAAATCGGCCGGGAAGACTAAGTGTTGGACTCTAACGAACACATCCTCCACAACTCCCCTCGGATAAGAGATCGACCGGTCCGCCATGAGTAGAGAAATGGTAGTCGGCTTCATCTCCCCAATCTTCAACCTCTTAAAGATGGATAGAGGCATAAGATTGATGCTTGCCCCGAGATCACACAACACATTACGGAACTTTTGGTCGCCAATCATGCATGTCAAAGTAAAACGTCCCGGATCCTTCTGCTTGAGCGGGAGCTTGTTTTGAATGATAGCGCTACACTCCTCTGTCAAATTCATTGTTTCAAACTTCGCCAACTTCCTCTTACTCGCCACAGTGTATTTCAAGAATTTAATGTACCCCGGCATGTCTCTCAAAGCGTCTAGAAGTGGAATGTTGATATTCACCTTTTGAAACATGTCGATAAACCGTTGAAGCTTTTCATCATATCTCGACTTGGCCAATCGCTGTGGAAATGGAGCTTTTACCTCAAAATCCTTCACATTCGAACCTAAAGGAGCCTTTCGACCGATAGGGGGGTCGATCGGCTCAATTTCTGGTATTCTGTCTGGGTATCGGGTGGGCCTATCGGCCGATAGTCTTGGCCGAAAGGCCTGCTGTGTTTCATCTGCCTTCTCGTTCTCGGCTCCCGTTTCTAGTACATCCTCGTTTCCAGATTCCTCAACTTCAGCCCCATGATTACTGTACCTTGTCCCACTCCGAAGCTCGATTGCATTGCATTGTTGCGTCTTCGGGTTGGTCTCGGTACTGCTCGGAAAATGGCCCGGCTTATGAATTCCGGCCAGGCGTTCGCCATTTGACCCATTTGGGTCTCCACCATCGACATCCGCTTTGTCAAGGCTATCACCGAGTTTCCAATAGATGTCACACTATGCTCGAGAGCCCCGAACCTCTTGTCTCGCTTTATAAATAAAATCTTTTGACTCGCCTCTAACCGTTCCAACATCTCTTCCATCTGTCTTAGCAATCGGCTCTTGAATAACCCGTTTTCACGTTAAATCTGGTGGTGGCTGAAGAGCATTGTTCGGATTGGCATAGGAGAAATTAGGGTGGTTTCGATTGTTCGGATAATAGTTCCCCTATTTCCCTTGCCGAAGTTTCCTCCTTGCACGTAATTTACATCCTCCTCAATTGCAATAGGCTCGTTTAGCTCTTCAAAACCGCATTGACTCCCAAAGTCTTCTTTCTTAGCATCTCAAGCTCTTTTTGTTGTCTTTCAAATTTCGCCTTCAAATCACCGTAGGCGTCCTCGTCACCGGATGGGACCTTTCTTCTCGTCATCTTCCTATCGGCCACCTCCTCGTAATCATTGTTGACCGCTAGCTCGATGAGATTCTTGGCCTCTTCATAATCGTTAGCAAGAAATCCCCTTCGAGGAATAGTCCAACTCTCTTATAGCCTTCCTCGTCAAACCCCGATAAAACCGAATGTAGATTTCCTCCTTGTCAATTCCATCTTTGTGGGCATTTGCGAAGTAGCTTCTTAAATCGGATCCATGCCTCGTATAAGTATTCATCCTCATATTGCTCGAATTGCAAGATATCGTTGATTTGTTTTTGCACCTTCGAGGAGGATAGAATCGTGCTAAGAACAACCGAGTCATCTCTCTCCAAGTACCAATTTCCTTCCGATCTAGACTCTTGTACCAATCTAGCGCATCGTCTTCTAAGGAGAACCGGAATAGGCGGAGCTTAATGACATCCGGAGGCACTCCGTTTTGCTTGATGGTGGCACATATGTCCAAAAACGACTCAAGATGAGCGTTTGGATCTTTATTAACTCCTCCTCCGTTTGTTTGAGACTTCACCGTAGCGATGAGGGACGGCTTAAGCTCGAAGTTGTTGGCATCAATCTTCCCCCAACCTCCTTCTTGATAATCGTCCAGCTTAGGTCGAAAGCGGGCATTCAAAGGGATCTTCTCGGGACGAGCGAGTTCTCGTGGTGGGTCAACAATGCCGGCCATGGTATCAACGATAGGTATAGACATAGTCTCGGTTCTCGCTTCTTGCTTCTTCCTCCTCAAAGACTTCTCGATTTCCGGATCCAAAGGAAATAAGTCCTTTCCTTGGGATCTTGTGATCATGCACCGCCTACAAGGAAGAGAAAACAAGATGTGAGGAAACGAGATCGAATATTAATAATAATAGTATACAACCTAAAGTAACAATCTCTTCTTTTTCGAATTATCCCTTTAAGTTTTCTATCAATTCCCCGGCAACGGCGCCAAAAATTGATCGCCAGAAATTCGCGTAGTATGGTTTTCAAATCCGATCAATTTTAAAATTTGTAAAACATCAAGTATTTCCAAGGTGTCGAACCCAAGGGAATTGATATGTCGAAAATAAAGGAAATAACTCTACTCAAAATTTGACTGCTATTTAGGAATCCGAAAATTTGGTTTGTTTCTAATTATCTAACTTCAAAAATCGAAAAATAAAAATTAAATAACAATTAATCCTAAAAATAAAAAATCTAGAACAATAAAATAAGAATTCCAAGTATTATGCAAAGAGAGCAAAATAAAGTGAATTATCTAAATCAAGCAAATAAAGCAAATTAACAAGATAAAATCACAAGTTGAAAGCTAATTGATCCTAGGGTAGTATCATCTAATTGAGTTCACACAATCCATTCACTTGATTCCTTTTCCCCAAATTTTAATTCAATCCTAGAAATAATCACTCAGCCGATCTAGAATTCCGATCAAGGCAACCTAGAAAGATAGTTAATTTAAACCCTTTTCCCGCAAGGCTCAAAAAATTTAAATCACTTAAAAAGCGTCAACTTATTTATCTATGATTTATCTTACTCCATTCAGGTCTTAAGATCAAATCATATTGTGCATCAAGTATTTCCACTAATTAATTAATCCTTCCGGGCAAAATCAATTAGCTAACATGCATCGATTAAGGGCCCTTTAATCTAGCATGAGATTTAACACATCTTGATCACAAGCCTAGGATGAAAGGTAAAAATGTAATCAAAGGAACATCAATTAAAATTACTAACCCTAGAATCAATCAATGGATTTAGCCAGACATAATTGAAATTAAACAAGAAATAGATGGAGAATGCATATTATTAATATGAAAAGAGAGATTACAACCCTTCCGGATGAACTCTGAGTCTTCAATCTCCCAAAAAGTAGAAAAACAATAATAATTGCTGCTTTCCAAAAAGTTCTAGTATCAAAGGAATTAAAATTGCAAAAAATTGTAAAAGTGTGCTCAAGATGATAAAAGATGATCAAAAATGATAAAAAGTGATAAACTAGGTCTAGAAGGAGGTCTAAAGATCGACCTAGCGGGGAAGCCTGTTCACCAGAAATGTAGGAAATTCGGTTCAGAGAAATATGCTGCGCTCGAGGCAGAAGTCAAAAAGCTGCTCGACAACAAACTGATCGGGGTAGCTACCGACGGGCCACGGTGGGTAGCCAATGCGGTGCTCGTCAAAAAGGCGAGCAACTACTAGAGGTTATGCATCGATTTCACCGACCTTAACATGGCGTGTCCGAAAGATCACTTTCCAATGCCTCATATTGACCACTTAGTCGATAACACGGAAGGTTGCGAAATGATGTCATTTATGGATGCCTTCGCCGGGTACCATCAGATCCCAATGGCGGAGAAAGACGTAAAACACACATCATTCCACACGGAAAAAGACGTGTACTTTTGGGTCCGAATGCCGTTCGGTCTGAAAAATGTGGGGGCAACCTACCAACGACTAGTCAACGGGATCTTCGCCGATCAGATCGGCAAGACCATGGAGGTTTACATTGACGACATCGTGGTCAAGAGCCTCAAAAAGTAAAATCACCTCAAAGACCTTGCTGAGACGTTCGCCATCCTTGAGAGGTTCAACATGAAACTGAACCCCAAGAAATGCAACTTCGGAGTAAGCTCCGGAAAGTTCCTGGGGCACATCGTGAGCCAAAGGAGGATCGAAGAGAACCCCACCAAGATCAAGGCGATCCTTGACATGCAGGAGCCATGAAATGTCAAGCAGGTACAATGCCTCACGGGGTGTCTAGCATTCCTTAACCGTTTCATTTCCCGGCTCGGAGACAAAAGCAAGCCATTCTTCGCCACCATAAAGAATAAGAAATTTTCATGGACCAAGGAAAGTCAAATGGCATTCGCCAAAATCAAGGAGTATCTATCTAATCCCCAAATTTTGGCAAAACTAATCCCCGGCGAAAAGCTATTCCTTTACCTGGCAGCCTCGGAGGTCGCGTTGAGCGGCGTATTAGTGCGAGCAGAGGGGCAAGCCCACTTGCCGTTCTACTTCGTCAGTCAAGTGCTTCATGATGCGGAAACGCGTTACACGCCTCTGGAGAAGCTCGCCTACGCACTAGTCATGAGTGTTCGCAAGCTGAGAGCCTATTTCTTCGAACACCAAGTGGAGGTTCTGACGACTCTCCCTCTAAGGCAAGTTCTGCACCGGCCAGACACCAACGAGCGACTCCTAAAGTGGTCACTGGAGATCGCCCAATACGGTGTCACGTATGCTCCTCGCACGGCAGTCAAAGGCTAAGCTCTGGCGGATTTCGTGGTGGAATTAACGTTCCCGCCTAGTCCGACCCAGGTCGGCCGTCCCGCCTGGAAACTGTACGTAGATGGCTCGGTGACCAGCTCACGAGCAGGGACAGGGATTGTTCTCATCAGCCCCGATGGCCAGAGTTTTACAAATGCTGTGCGTTTCGAGTTCCGAGCGACCAACAATGAAGCCGAGTATGAAGCCTTAGTAGGCGGGGCTCGATCTAGCACTCGCCATGGACGTTCGTCGCCTTCACATCTTCATGGACTCTCTCTTGGTCGTGAACCAAGTCAAGGGGGAATATGAGGCGCGCGGCGAACAGATGATCAAATATCAAGAATTGGTCGCCGAAATGTGCACAAATTTTGAAGAAGTGATGATCGAACAAGTCCCGTGAGAGCACAACTCCCAAGCTGATGCCCTATCCAAACTCGCATCGTCATATGGGGCGGCAGACTTCTCTAACATCCAAATCACTAAGTCGGCAAGATCGACGATCGACAAAAGCCTGGTCGCCACAGTTTCCATTGCCGAAGAGAACTGGATGACTCCGTTCATTGAGTACCTGAAGGACGGAACGGTCCCCGCAGATCAGATCAAGGCTCGCCAGCTTCAGCTCCGAGCAACCAGATACACCCTATTGGACGACCGGCTTTACAATTGAGCTTTCAGCCTTCCTCTCCTCAAGTGCATTACGCCGGAGGAAGGCCGACTTGTTTTAGCCGAAATCCATGACGGGATCTGTGGAAATCACGCGGAATGGTGAGCTCTCATCCACAAGACGACCAGGCAAGGCTTTTTCTGGCCTACCCTGCAAAAGGACGCGATCGCCTACGCCCGATCTTGTCACATGTGTCAAATAATGGGCCCGAACATCAAGCTCTCCCCCAAGCAGCTCACCTCTATGTACAGTCCGTGGCCGTTCGCCCAATGGGGCATCGACCTCATCGGTCCTTTGCTGACGGCACCAAAGGGATGTAAATTCGCCATCGTGGGGGTCGATTATTTCAAGAAATGGGCAGAGGCCGAACCACTCAACAAGATCAGCCAAGAACAAGTGATCAAGTTCATTTGGAAGAACATCATCTGCCGATTCGGTCTACCTTAGGCTATCATCTCCGACAACGGAAAGAAGTTCGACGGTCTGGAAGTTATGCAATTCTGCAAAATATGGGGAATTAAAAAGTTTTTCTCGGCACCTTACCACCCTCAAACAAACGGGCAGGTAGAGGCTGTAAACAAGATCCTCAAGCACACGATCAAAGTAAGACTCAAGTCCAAGCAAGGGCGATGGGCGAGCGAGCTCCTGGATGTTTTATGGTCCTTCCGAACGACGACCCGAAATTCAACCGTTGAGACCCCATTCACCTTCGCTTTCGGAACAGAAGCAGTGATCCCATCGGAGATCGCCGTCCTCAGTCACTTAACTGCACAATAAATGACGACGGACAACGATGTAGCTCGACGGATCGACTTGGATATGCTCGAGGAACGACGACTGACATCGAAAATGAAGAACACGATCCACAAAAGGAAATCCAAGTGGCTGACCAAAGGAGCTTACGAGCTCCAACACCCAGATGGCACTTCGGACCAATATCCCTGGAACGCCATTCATTTGAAGAAATACTATCAATAAAAACACCCTTTATTCATTTATTCAATGTACAAAGAGCTTAATGAGATTTTCCGATCCTCTCTAAGTGATTCGCCTCGGCAAAACAACCAAAATTAGGATGAATCGCTCTCCCTCCGAGAGTTCGTCATCTAACATGATGGACCTAGGCAAGTGATCCCCCCCCCAGCACAACGTATACCGTCGAGGATCGTCATCTTACATGACGATCCGAGGTAGTAACGTGCAGCCATGGTTCTGGAGGTCGATGGAATCGACAGCCCGTCCATGCGAGGTTCCTTTAGGCAGAGATCGCCCGCCCTTTCATTTAAATACGAGGCTGGCGTAGCCGAAGGACCCTCCAAAACAGATCTGTGGACACGCTCGCCCGACCTCAGGTCCATCATCTAACATGGTGGACCCGGACAATACGACGCGTCCCTCCCCCCATCACAACGTATGCCCTCTTAGGTCCGTCATTTAGCATGTCGGTCCCAGGCAGAAAAGTGCTAACAAGCCATGGTCGCGGAGTCGATTAATCCGACGGTGCCCCATGCAAGGACTCCTCCAGGCAGAGACCGTCCGCCCCATGGCTACATTGCGAGGCAAAACATAGCCTACAGAGGACCCTCACAATCAATTGAGTCGCGAGAAGTTAATCATCAGACAGAATGTCTCTCGCGCACACGACATAGTCATGGAGGTCGGTTCCATCGAACTCCACGACCGTGCCAGGTTCTTCCATGCCGGGACAGTCGGTCTTCCTCGAGGAATCTGCAAAATTGAAGATCGCAAGAACCAAACTAAAGATAGCTCACTAAACAATTAATTTTCGTTCCCTTACTTTCACTAAGTAAGCAAAAACAAGGGGCAGAGCGGAGCCATACATACGATCAGGAGAACGGATCCATACATACGATCGGCTTTGTTCAAATACACATATGACGATCGGTTTTGTTCTGAAATTTACCAGTATGAATTGAAGTATATCAAACCATTTGGAGCTCTACATACGACGATCGCTCCTCAAACACTTGTGTGAAGTCAAATGCAAAAGATTCAGACCGACAATCGTACAAACAAGAAATCAGAAGCAAATATTTATTTCATCTCATTCGAAATACATGTACAAGCGCCCAAAGGCAAAATACAACAAAGCTGAAAAATTACAAGCAAAAAACAAAAATGATAGCGGACAAACTCAGGCTGCCCTCGCCTGGCCTTCGCCACCGGCCGCTGGATCGGCCCGGCCTTCGCCACCGGTCGCTGGATCGGCATGCGCCCCCTCGCCGGCGTCCGAGTGAACGAGGTTGACCGGCGACGGATACCAGCTCAAGTCGACTCCGAGGTCAGAGAGGTCGAGGATCGGCACAATGAAGGCCGGCTGCAGAGGGTGCTCAAGCACGTAGGCTTGGAAATTATCAACCAGAGGGCTGACCTCGAGCCCTCCCTTCTTGGCAGCGCGGATTGCGTCAGCATAGGCCATGTAATAGGCAAATTTGCTAATGTACTCCACGTTGAGGAAGGGATCGGCCTCGGTCGCCTTCAGCTTCTCCCTCAGCACCGCGATCGTTTGGTCCGCGCCCTGGAGCTCGACAACCTTAGCGGCCACCTCTCCCTTCGACAATTCTCCATTCAACCGGTCCACAACCGCCCTCAGCTCAGCCGCCTCCTTCTGCAAGGCCACGTGCAACCGGCGGGCTTCCATCATTTGGTCACGTATCCGGTCGGTCGCCGCCCGGGCCCGGTCGAGATCCTGCCTCGCCCGCTTGGCCGCCTCTACGGAATCCTTCTCCATTGCCACGATCCTGTCAGCAAACTCGGCGTTTTGATTCCGAGCAGCCTCGAGGTCCGCATGGAGATGAGCGGTGGAGGGCCGCCCCTCATAATCCTTCACAGCCTGAGCGGCTATCGTCGCTGTTTGAAGGGCCAGAGCAAGGGTCGCCTGCATTGCATCTCAGGACCGCCGGCACGCGATCGCATCAAGATCAGTCGTCCAAGCCTTCGGCAGGGCGGCGAGAGCCCGAGAGACGTAGTGAGGGACGTCGCTAGGCTCGAGAGGAGATCTGATCGCGAGGAAGTCCAACACCATTGGCGAGCAGTTCGGTTCGGATAGACGGACCCTGCACCAAGAGCAAAAGAGTTAGTATGTTTCCTACACAAGTGACATACCTCAGCAGAGCAACCCAGCTTACCTTTCGACCTTCTCTGGGTCGCGGCTGAAGAACGGCCTGCCATGCCGGGTCTAGGCATCAGCGGTCGCCATGGCCTGCAAGAAAGTTGATGAGGGCGTGGACCCCTTCGCCATCGGAATCACAGAAAGTGGAGGCGCGCCGACCGGCGGAACAACTGTGG
The DNA here is from genome assembly GCA_033398695.1 of Orobanche coerulescens. Taxonomy (NCBI): domain Eukaryota; kingdom Viridiplantae; phylum Streptophyta; class Magnoliopsida; order Lamiales; family Orobanchaceae; genus Orobanche; species Orobanche coerulescens. The sequence continues at coordinate 80,008,963 of CM065804.1, read as the reverse complement.
GCGCCTCAGCAGCAACAGAGGGCGAAGGCTCCTCCGTCCTCCACCTCTTCCGGTTGAGCTGGAGCTGTTCCTCCTCCCGAGGTTCCGGCTCATTGACGATCGGCCCCACGAGAGGTCTCGCCTCCTAAATAGGACATATTGTTGACGCAGAGGCACATCTCATCTTCTTCCCTTGGCGGAGACGACTCATGATCCCAGGGTTCGACATGGCAACTTCTCTCGGTGGCTCGGAGTAGCGGGGTAAGTAGATCTCTGCAAAGAAGACAATCAACCAAGTTAGTCATCTTCTTCAATCAAAGGCGATCGTCAAGCAAAAGAAGATCGTAAACATTTGTACTTGGGACCGTTATGTGGCGGGGAAAGCGAAACAACTGAGCGGCCAACTAATGAGTTTCGTTGTTGATCCGGCGAGCGTCGATACAACTATCCGGAAGACTATGGATTCGCTCCCAGACGATCAAAAAATTAAATGGTAGATCACCTGCTGCCGAAACAAGGGTACCTGCAAAAAGAAAGCCAAATTAGATCAGTTCAGGATATATCCGAACGAAGGGAGAGTCAAAACCCTTACTCGGATTCCTCTCCCGGAAGCCGGTGGGGATATCCAACTCATCGGCGGGTTTGTTGCTCGCGGCCGATTTCCACGCACCGCCAACCCAACACCACTTCGTCAGGTCGCCCCGGACCTTGTTCGGCACCCCAAGAACCACCCGGCCCGAGCGACCGTGGATGTGGTAGCCGCCAACGGAACCCTTCTGCGCCGTCAGCTTAAAGAGATAGTTCATCTAAAGCGCAGAAGGAAGACGGAACATCCGGTGACCACCAAATAGAATAAAAGTGCAGACGGTCTACAACCAGGCGTTTGGCGTCAGTTGGAGCGGTGCCACATTCCAAGCATCAACAAGTACGACACAGCAAACGGCAGTGGGAACCGCAGTTCGGCCCCCATGATCAGCTCATTAACGGCGACCATACCCTCGGGAGGTTGTTCGGCACGTTCATTCTCGGCAAGCACATAAAGGGAAACGTCAGAGGGGACATGGAACTCCACCCTCCAACGAGTCAAATCCCTCTTGGTCGCCGAACTCTTAATCTGGCCAAGGGTCTACGGGGAGCGGTGCGCAGCCCGAAACAACGTCCGCCTTACTGGTTCATGAGGACGGGCGATTGAGTATGCATGACAGTCGAACTTAGGGAGTGGGACGGCTAATCTCTCCATATGCTCGGCAAAATCTAAAAAGGCTTTACCGAATATACTTTTTTTCTTCCGGTACACTGTTATTGCCTCCTACTCTTCGGCCAGCAAGCGCTTCCGCCCCGCCACCGCTGACCTGGCCGCATCAGCCTCATTGAAAAGTTCTTCAACCTCCTCGGGTTCAATCCCGGCGCGGATGGCCTCGACGGCCATCTACACGTGAAAATCCACAGAGGTTTCATCCTTGGTGCTACCCGCCTCATACACGTTTGGTCTTCCTCCGGACATATTCAAAGAGAGAAGGGAGAAAAGCTTTTATTCTTACCTAGAGTCTGAGTCGAACAACGATCATCACACAAAGCTTCAAGGAAATTCGGCTATGTCTTCTTCTCAGACAAAAACACGTAAGGATATAACCCTAAAAACCCTAGCCCCTTTTATAAGCAAGATCAGGGACTTCTGGGCAAATAAACAGAATCTCGAGGGCTGAAGTGCAACCGTCGGATAAGGCGCATTTAATGCCACCCTCGAAACCCGTGCGTGCGACGTTTTGAGGGCACGCCAAACGACAAGTCTGAAAAAACCATCGGACTCCCCCAACGGGAGCACGACACGTGCCCCAGTGACATTTCAAAGCCCGCTTCCACTTCCCGCTCTTTTCAGCGACCGGGGAGGTCGTCCAAATTCTAAACCAGTCCGCTCGAGAGACGATCGTCTATTTCATAAAAGGAGGAGTCGATCGTCTAATGCAAGCGATCGCTGGTAGAGCCACCTCACCCCACGTCTTCAACATCGGAGCGAGATGGGCGGCAACTGTTCTGCGGCGATTAATACGCCTCGAAGGTGATCGGAATAAGGGCCGAGCGACCGAAGCCAGCATCAAATAGACCAAGGCAGACATGACAACCGAAGATTCCACATCATGGTCAAGTGCCTAGCGGTCGACGTCCAGGGCGATCGTTTCTTCGCACCTGGCGATCGCCTCTAGTACCCGACCGAGGACGACCGTCCTATGCCACGTGTAAAACCAACATCTGCCAAAGTCTGCGAAGACCGAATCTCAGGATGAAGGCCCACGTGGAGGGCCGCGAAAGGCGCCGCAGGAACAGGCTTGACTCCAGCCCATCAGCAGTTGTCGGTGACAAGGACAGTCTCACCTACCGACAGACCCGCCGAAAGGTCCTAGGTGGGACCTCCCTAGACTGCGACGTGAGGCACATGTCGCTTTCTCATTGGTTCGTGCATCTGGATGCCAGCAGCAGCTGCGAACTTTATGGAAATAGTCCCACGTGCTGAGACGATCGCCCGCTTAATTTAATACAGGAACGGTGATCGCCCGTTTGGGACAGAGACATCCCAACAACCTCCTCTTCTATAAATAGGAGACCTCCAACATTGGAAAAGATATGATTACACAGTAAACAATACAGAGAACACTTCATCTTTGTAACAAGAACTCACAGAGCTTTAACTCTGGTCCTTCCGGCAATCAACAGCACTCAAGAGCTAGATAACTAGGGTCATTACACTCATTGTAATTGTACTCTAACATTAATACTCATACTCTAAAGCAGCATCCGTATTAATAATATCTCGCGAGAGCATTTAAGCCCAGGACTAACAACCCCGGCAAATCTTGTGTTATTCAGATTCATTCGTACGTGCTCTCGCATTTTGTTTGTTACTCACCCAACGCCATATCCAGCAAACCATTACATATAATATTTTGGGTAACAACAGTATCGATGGCTAGAATCGTATTATGTTGAAGGATATATATATATATATATATATATATATATATATATATTTGTGATTGTTTCTTCGTATTCTTGATGTGGTTGGTGTTTATTAATTGATAATTCGAATATTACATTGAATCATTCCTTCAAGGTATTGGATTGAAGACTTGAAAGAGATATTGCTTGGAATATTTTGATTAAGTTTGTATATTCGCCTTATCGAATTGATACATGGACTTTGCGGAATTATGGGAAAGTTGGAATTAAGTATATGTTGAATAACTCGTGGGATTGTTCTTGTTAATTGGTCGTAGTAATTCGGATATTGCTGTTTGAATTCGATATGGATATATTCAAGGATACTAATTTCATGTTTATGATAATTTAGATAGATTGATGTTGTTTAGGTCGTGATTGAAGAACTATCAAGTTCGGAGTATTCGTGTATCCGAATCGGCTTGTTGGCGTATCGGTATTTGAGGCAAGTTTTATACTTGCTCTGTTCATAATACTTGATGAATGGTTTCGGTTTCATTTCATTTATAATTTATATAGCAATGACTGTATATAAGAATTTGTGGAGATGAAGTTTATATGTTGCGTTTTGGTTTTGGTGAGTAATCATAAGGTATATGATTTACATACATCAAGATATATAATTGGGCGTTGGGATTACAGTTTCGTAACGATGAAGATATAAGTTCTGCAGTCTAAGATATGCGGTTTCATCAAGTATCGAGGTATGTTATGATAAATAAAGGTTCTCGTTATTCTGAATGATTCGTCGATAGTATGGTATTGGACGGTTATGTAGGTATAGTCAAGAGTTGGTTATTGTCAGTGATAATCGAGAAGGCCAATTATAGCAAATACCTTAGTGTATGTTTCATCTTGTTGTTTTGAATATGGTTGGAGTCGAAAGACTATTGTGATTGGGACGATGTGTTGAGGGATAATACCTAAATGGCACCCATGTTCTGGAGTATTCCTGTGTAGATGCTTCCGTGACCCTTGATAGCGACCTTGGGGTATTCTGTGATTGTATCTAATGTGTTGAGGGATAAGACCTAAATGGCACCCACGTTCCGGAATATTCCTGTGTAGATGCTTCAGTGACCTTTGGTTGCGACCTTGGGGTTATTGTAATTAAAAGATAATAATTGATTATTTGTGATTTTCTGTTTTCATATATTGTGGGTACTTGACTAGATTGGCACTCGGTTGTTGGAGTTGAGATTTGATGGTGTTAATCAATGGGTATGATTGGATTGGCCAAATGCTGGGTATCGTGTACTTATGAGTTATGATGATTTTTGGTATTGTCTGAATATAATACATATGGTTGTAGTTGAGTGCATTCGTCATTTGAGAATGCAAAATGTGGACTACGATAAGGATCGATTTGGCATGAATTACTATGGATTGGTAAGGCTATGACGGTAAGATTACATTGGTAGTATTCTCACTTTGTAATTACATTGGTATGTAATTATTTATGATGATGTGATCGTTATTATTGTTGAGTATTGTGGCTGACCCCGTCGTGGGCTTTAATTTTTAGGTACTCGGAGATCGAGCTAGTAGCGGTCGTGAAGGTATGAGCTTCCTAGGTGATACTTGCTATGGCATTATTTAGGAAGTGAGTATTTTTTACTAGTTGTTTTATTCCGCTGCAAATGTGTATTTTGAATTGTGTTTTATCTGCTGCGTGTGTATTTTAAAATGGCCTTTTTGGGTATTTCGTAAACTTGGGTTATTTCGTTAAACCCTTTTTCTCTAAACTATTTTGTCGGTACGTCTAAGTGGTGGCTTAGCGTACATTTTGAAACTGTGGAGATATGGCGTTTCACCGTGTACTTTCAACTGGTATTTTATGACGGTATTTGAGAACTATGTTTTGGAAAACATTTGGGTATTTAAAATATTACCATCTTGGCCTCTTGGCGTGTTTGAAGCATTTGCGAAAATGATTTTTAGCCTTGTGGGTCCCGGCGCGGGGCCCACGGCGCTGTAATATTCCCGGTTGGTTTTGGGGGTGTTACACCTCGTACGGCTTAAGTTCTCGAGAGGCGTATGCAATAACTCTGCCGTTTTGCATGAAGATACATCCTAGTCCATGTTTAGATGCATCTTTGTATATCACGAATCCTTCCGTGCCTTGCGGTAATACTAACACCGGAGCGGTAGTCAGTCTCCTTTTTAGTTCATCGAAGCTCTCCTGACAATCCGTTGTACAGATAAACTTGGTACTCTTCCTTAGTAGGTTCCTCAACGGCCTAGCAATATAAGAAAAAGCCTCAACGAACCTTCGATAATAACCTGCCAATCCCAGAAAACTCCTTACTTCTATGACGTTCTTTGGTGGTTCCCAACTCATCACTGTCTCGATCTCTTGCGGATCTACCTTGACGCCTTCTGCTGAAATAACATGTCCGAGAAAGGTCACATCTGGCATCCATAACTCGCATTTATAAAGTTTTGCATAGAGTTGGTGTTGCCTCAAAACACTTAACACCTGCCTCAAGTGTTCCTCATTCTCCTGTCGGCTTCGAGAATAGATTAAAATGTCATCAATAAAAACCACCACACACTTATCGAGAAAATCTGTCAGAACCTTGTTCATCAATTCCATAAAAATGGCTGGGGCATTAGTCAATCCTAACGACACCACCATGTACTCATAGTGTGTCCATATCTTGATCGAAATGCAGTCTTTGGAATATCTTCCTCCCGAATCCTCAATTGGTGATATCCGGACCGTAATTCAATTTTTGAGAACAGAGTCGCCCCCTGTAATTGATCCAGTAGATCATCAATCCTTGGAAGTGGATAACGGTTCTTGATAGTGTCTTTGTTTAACTCTCTATAATCGATACACAGGCATAGGGACTTGTCATTTTTCTTCACAAAAGGGACCGGCGCACCTCACGACGAAGTACTCGGACGGATCAGTCCCTTCTTTAACAATTCTTCGAGTTGTATTTTTAATTCCTTCATTTCAGCTGGTGCCATCCTGTATGGTGGTTTGGAGATAGTCGTCGTTCCCGGCTCAAGATCACTCGAGAGATCAACCTCCCGTCGTGGCGGCAATCCTGGTAATTCATCAGGAAAGATGTCCGGAAATTCATTCACCGCGGGAATATTAACAACTGATAGTTGCGATGTATCCTCCTGAAGAACATAAAACCAGTAATACGTTTCTCGAGTGTCACAAGATACTCCCATTGTAAGGAGGCTGAGAGACCCTTTAGTACTGAAGGGTTCTCGACCCCTGATTATGTGAATGGCACCGTCACAAGTCATAATGGAAATGGTGAGGTGATAGGTGTCTAATATTGTCCTGTGCAGGGTCATCAAGTCTATACCCAAAATCATATCTTCGTTCTGAAGTGGGAAAACCATGAGATTCGTTGTCCAGCCCTGATCGTCAATGCGGATCAGACAGTTTCGAACTTCTAACTTACCCTTAACTTTGCTACCCTCGGGCAGTTTAACAGTAAAGATTCATGAGGTACACAAGGAAGGTTCAAACGATTAACACATCCCACAGATATAAACGGGTGTGTCGCTCTAGTATCAAACCGTACATGAATAGGTTGGGAATTAACAAGAAGTGTACCTGAGACAGTAGGTGCGATTCAGTCATCAGTAGCCCTCAATTCGAACATGCGGGATGGTAGTGTCCCAGAGGAGGGTGCAGTGCCTCCCCTGCGCCGACATCCTCTTCCGGCACCGTGTGGTGGGGGTTGAGTTTGGTATGGTGGACCTTGATAGTCGGAAGTGGCGGGTGCCCTGGATGTCTGTACTGAACCTTGCTGACTCTGAGAAGTTGGATTTGGTGTAGAATTGGCCCGCGAATAGTAGGGAGGCATATGCCCACTCTTTATGCATGAAAAACACTTTGTATCCACCTTACGACACTGACTCATGGTATGTCCAGCTATGCCACAATTGAAACAGCTCCGGCGGAGGGACCGGTCGGTTGTGCCCTTCTATTGGTACGAAACCGCTGATTTAGAGGATAACCCAGTTCCTGATTTCATTCTACTGGTGCTTCTAGACTGGTTAGACGTCTTATGCTTCTTCTGGTTATGCCCGGTGTTAGAACTAACGACAGTACCGTCATATGCCGTGACTACGCCCTCATATGCCCTCAGAGTTGTGCAGTGAAATCCAGCTGCGTAACGTTGAACATCTTCTGGCAACCGTTGTGCAAGGTGACAGATTCGCTGATCTTCGGATGGAACCATCTGCGAGACATAGCTTAGTTTAGTCCTATAGGCTCGAATGATTTCTGGCACCGGCAAATTATGTGGTCCTGCACCGAAGAAACTCCATGCACGAGCAGTTTGAGCTGACCTGGGACAATACTCGTCTCTCAACAGTTTGGAAAACTCGGTCCACCCGACTACCCTATCCTCCGGCTTATAGGTCCGCCACCAGCGGTCTACAATGTCGTGGAGCTGGTTGATTCCCAGTGGTACCTTTCGGTTCCCGGGGCAATTGATCACCTCTAAAGCAATCTCCATTTCAGATATCCAGTCGTCCACATGTTTATCTCCCGAACCGTCGAATAATAGTGGTCTAGCCTTCAGCATCTCTCCCAGCCATCGGTCCTTCCCGGTGTTACCTTCCACATTAATGACTGGTACCCACTCTGCTCGGTTGACCTGAGCGATTCCCATTGCAATGGCCTGGGCGAGACTCTGAATGAAATCCGGATCCATTCCCCCGTTGTTCTGGTTTTCAACCTCCTACTCCTTCTGATTATTGGACGGTGGCTGGTTTCCGGCTTGAACGGTTTCAACGGTGTTCCTGTCTTCATGCTGGTTCACAGCGGAGCCCTGAGCATCGTTCACGATTCTCCTAGCTCCACGACGTGTCATTGTGATAAATGTTCGATCTAGAGGGTCAGTTCAGTACAATTATTCTTTGAGTTCTACTGAGTTCAAACCTCATACCTGATTCTCAAGAAACATACGTGTTCCTCATTTTGACATTCCCGGAGGAGTTACGGTCGCTTGGAGCGTTGGACTTTGAAACACTTAAACAATTTCAAAATGTTTTGGTAAAACTTTCAATGTGGATGTTTCAGCTCTGATACCATTTTATGTAATGCCCCCAAAATTTACCGGAACGTTACAGTGCCGTGAACCCTGTGTGGGACCCACAGGGCAAATTTTTAAGATTTTAAAATTTATACATTAAACAATTTTTACAAAAGTACCTCCACGACGATACAATTACAAAATGAAATACTTTAGAAAAATAAGTTCGAATACACGGTTATTACATCAACTTTGAATATTCAGAATTCAGGTTATTTTATCAACTTTGAATATTCAGAATTCAGTTTAAAGAAACGAAATATCAGGGTTTCTTCCCAACACCGCTCAAGCCTCACCGGAACCTTCGGAAATTTCCTGCACATACTCAACAAATTTCCCTAACACGACGAATCGTGCCAGCCAACCTAGGTCAGACAATATGAATGAAAAATCATCGAAAGTATGAGATAAACCTGCAACACAATATCATTATTCGGTTTGGCATTAGATCACAACATACCCAACGTTATCTTTTCTATCAACACATAAACTCCCAAGGTCGCAACCAAGGGTCACGGAAGTATCTACACAGGACCACTCCGGATGTGGGTACCATTCAACTTTTATCCCTCAACACAGTTTTGTATGGATATATCAACACATAAAGTCCCAAGGTCGCAACCAAGGGTCACGAAAATATCTACACAGGAATACTCCGGACGTGGGTACCATTCAGGTTTTATCCCTCAACACAGTTCTGTACGGATATATCAACACATAAACTCCCAAGGGCGCAACTAAGGGCCACGGAAGTATCTACACAGGAATACTCCGGACGTGGGTACTATTCAGGTTTTATCCCTCAACACGACAGCTCAACAATCAAGTTTTCAAGTAAAACGAAATACGATTTCCATGAATAGAGACACATATTAAATTTTGGAATTTATCGTAACATTAACTGAGAAAGGTATCACTTGCCTTGGTTCCGACGAGAGTAACTTCCTTGATAACACAACGGCTCGAACGCCCACAATCGAGAGCTCAACCTATTACATATTCATCGATTAATACCTCATGGTGATAATAACGAATAGCGACAATTTCCCCCATCCCGATAGGATTCTAAACCTAGTTCCTTTCATAATGTCGAAACCAAAATTCAATGTTTAATGCGAATTACTTAAATCCTCAATATACCGATTTTCAATTTATCACATCATTTTAACCACAATGTTTTTATACACTATTTCTACGTTATGACTACGACTATAACCACCCGTAATCTTGCTAATTACACAAACTCAAAATTCCATAACTCTAGGGTAGAACGGACAAGTTCAATTCCCACGAAATCCTAATATTGATTCCCTATCCAATTCGATAATTGATAACTAATTCATTAAAGAATTACCAATGAATTTACCATACGATAATCGGATTAAAAAAAATCCATAACATGACGATTCCATGGTGTAGGTGATTTACAAGTTCGATCATGAGTTTTACAATCCAACTATGTTTACTACCACAAGTCATACAAAATAATAGCTTGATATGTTTCATTTAACAATTATGATTAGTTTCACCGGTTCGATCATCATCAAAAGTTCTAAACTACCCAAAACATCCAAAATCTAGTACAACTTAACTAAGAACACTGAGATGGATTCAAAGGTTTGATAAACTTACCTTACTTGACAAGGTACGAGGAAGAACAACAAAGGACGATGAAGAACGAGAGGACAACACCTTCAAAACCTTCTCCGGAGCTTGATCAATCCACTTTTTATGATAACGCGTGGCTAGGGAGGTTAGAATTCGATTAGGAGGGTTGGAGAATGATATTTGGCAGAGGAGAAATGTTTAAGGGTCGGGAGAAGTAAAAGAGGAGATGTCATTTTATAACACCAGGATGGCATTACGTACGTTATGCCCAAGGGTTTACGTACGTAAACACTATGCCATAAGTGCTCATAGGCAATGCCTGTTTATTGTTGCAGAAGACATGAAAAGTGTTGCCTTAGGACAAAGGCACCACCAAACTCTTGTTGCCAATACGACCGTTGCCTTTGACACCTAAGGCAACACTTTTAGTCTCTACCGCAACAATGAAAAAGTATTGCATTATGCCTATAATGCAACAACATAACCAAGTAAGGCAACAAGAAACGGTGTTGCCTAAGATTTCAAAAAAAAAAAAACATGGGGTCCACATGTGCCACGTCATCAGTGGGTCCCACCTTTGTGCCACATCATCAGTGGGTCTCACCTTTGTGACATGTCATCAGTGGCTCCCATCTTGATAACATGTCGTCAGTGGGGCCCACATTTATGCCACTTCATTAGTGGCTCTACATTAGTGCCACGTCAACAATGAGCCCCACATCTATGCCATGCCGTCAAGAAAACCAAGAAGACTCATGAGAGCATCAAGAACAGGCTTGATATGGTGATGAAGAGCGGCAAGTACACCCTTGGGTACAAGACAATTCTCAAAACTCTCCGCAGCTCCGAAGGTAAGTTGATTCTTATCTCCAACAACTGCCCCCCGTTGAGAAAATCAGAGATCGAGTACTATGCGATGCTCTCAAAAGTCGGGGTTCACCATTATAATGGAAATAATGTGGATCTGGGAACTGCTTGTGGCAAGTACTTCCGTGTCTCAGGCGTCAGCATTGTTGATCCAGGTGACTCGGACATCATCAAAACGTTGCCTGGTGAACATTGAGAAGAGAGTTTTATGTTCTGTATTTGTACTTCCTTTGAAATGTTTCTTCATTTTTATAAATGTATAAAAGGAGTTCCGTATTCGGGTATTTGCTGGTTTTTAGTTATTTCATTGCAGGTTTTCGACATTTCCTTATTATTTGATTTGGCCAATTTGATTTTTAAATCTTGGAAAAAAAAACTTTCCGGTGAACAAGAAGCAAAATGAAGATTATGATAAAGAGAGGTGTGTGGAAGAACTTGGAAGATGAACTTTTAAAGGCTGTTGTTTGAAATATGGGAAGAATCAATGGTTGAGGATTTCTTCTATGATGTCCCTGAAATCGGCCAAACAGTGCAAGGCCCGCTGGTACGAGTGGCTCGATCTGTCAATTAAAAAGGTATTTTGAACTTTTATTTTGGATTTAATTTGAAGGATTAAATTCTTTTTTGTGTTTAGATCCGAATGATTGCTCAAGGGTTTCCTAGTTTCTTTTCTCTATTTGATTGATTGCTAAGTGTATTTTGCTAGTGGTGGTTATATTATGTTATCTGTTTCAAATTTTGCACATTCGATCGAATTGAATACTAGACGTGGAAAACCAACTTGGAATTTGTAAATCAACATATTGGATTATAATGAAACAAAACAGGTTAGCTACTGCTCTGCGTTCTCCGCTTTGTCATCCTTCTAAATCTCTTTATATAGATAAATGGTGATTGCCCAGGACTCCAGGAAGTTGGTTGACATTACAAACACATTGGTGACATCTGTTAAAGCATATAAAAACGAAGCTTTGATACCTACATATTTTGTTAGCCGTCTTCTTAGTGATTTTGGGCAAGGAGGTGGACCAAGCAGTAGCCAAGATGAGGTTGGGCGTTTGATACACTGGAAAGACATTAGACAAATAGTCTCTTGTGCTTTTAGGAGTGCTCGAGGTTGTATCCATGTAATAATCTATATTGCACTTAATCATTTTTATGCTATTGTTTCTTGAATAAAAAAAAATAAGAAACTTCTTTATTTTCATCGCATCGTACAGGGTTGGGCCTATGAACACTGAGCTGAAGCAGTGTAAGAATGTCGTTCATAGAAAGCGTGCAAGACCAACATAAAATGAACGTCCTGAAGAGTTCAGATTTTTCTGCCTTTTTTTGACAAACTAGTCATGAAATGATTTTAGATCTTCAGGAAAATGGAAGTAAGGGTGATTCTGCTTTTTTCTTGACCTCTTTGATGAAGATAACTGATGCGGTGTTCATGTAACGTCAAACTAGGGCTTTTTATTCGTAATTATAGTAGTATTTATTAAAATAATGTATGCATAAGTGTCCATCAGATAGGCATGTTCAAGTGGCCTATTTTGACCTAATAGTTCTTTTCTACATTCCTTCTTCGAGTCCAAGTAGTTGAAAATGTGAACTAAGATAGTTACCTTTATTTACTTATGAACTGTTTGTTGCTTTGTGTAGAAAAATCACCCTCCTTTTAAATATCAAGGCATTTGTTGATATCTAGAACTGACTTTTACTAATTTTGATACTTTATTTTTTTGTTTTGCAGCTTGAAGGAAATGCTGATAATAAAAAAATGGATACTGATAAGAATATAGCCATTATGTTTAATAATCACAAACAAATTAGAATTTTTAAGTATATAGAGATTTTCATTATGGATATATATAATATCTCACATTTAACTGCTTCATCTGTGATAACATAGAAAATATTTATAATAATTTGGTAGGGAATAGTGAAACAGGAAAGTGGGAGAAGCTAATCCCGGCCTCAACTTGGATATTGGAGATTTTTGGGCAACGATATCAAGGGATCGAGATGATAATGGTACTCCTATGACTCAAGGCGGCACCAGTTACCAGTTATTTCAAGATGTAAATTTCGATAACTTGTATTTAGAGTTTGTAATTTCGTACTTTTTAAGTTAGATGGTGGTGTTGCTTGGTTTTGGTACTTTTGAAGTTAAATTGGTGGTTTGTTGCTTTGTATAAATTTAGGACTTTGTATTTTGTATTGTCAGCCTTGTTGGTTTTTGGCTGCCGTGGTTTATTTTGGATGGGTTAATGTAAAAATAAAGTGGTTATTTCAAAATATTTGTATGAAGTGTTGCCTTTTACTTTAGTTGTTGTATTTTATAAAAGTAGTATTAAAAAAAAACTACTGGAAGGCATCGTTTCTCGAGTCTCTGTATCTACTGGCCCGAGATGTGGAAATCAAATTGAAACCCTAGCTGCGGCGTTTGTTCGCCGGAAAGGTTGAGGACAAAAGGGTTAAGGAAATAGGGGTTTAAGGATTTGGCAGACGGAAGGTAATGAGGGAATGAGAAGCATTCGGCTTCTGATTTAATCTGTTGTAGGGCAGGAATTTTGATCTTTATTGCGCTTCTAATTTAATTTGCCATTGGGCCATAATTTTGATCTTTATTATAAGAGTGGCCTTTAACTACGATAGCCCTTCCAAAATAGCTGTGCAAGAATAAATAAATATTCATAAACTTACAAAAGTTAAAGACATATTACTTAAAATACGGAACCTACCACAACATTTTCTAAAAACGATATGTAAGTGTACTCGTACATAGCGCTTACTAATTAAACATAAGTATTTTTAAAAAGAATTGTATAATTTTCTATAATTTAAAATTTTGAAATTTTAATATTAAATTTATAATATGTATTTATATTAAGTAATTTAAATATATATATATATATATATATATATAAATTATAATTTATATTATAATATATGTCAAAGTTTAAAATTAAAACATATATCATAATTTAAATTTCATTATATATATATTGATAATATATTAAACTTTATAAAAAATATTTACAATTTTTAATTATAATATTAAACAATATCATAAGTATTTATATTAAATATAAATAATTTAAATCAAATTTATCATATGTTACATATCAAACTTTAAGAGTAAAAAATTATCAAAATTTAAATTTCATTTCATTGTGTTTGTTTTTGACAATAACTTGAAAAAATTATTAAAAAATTAGATATAATGCACACCATCCCAGGTGTTGCACGTCGCGCAACACCATTTTTATCTTGAAACACCAAATGTATATCTAGTGCAATACTATTTTAGTAGTGTTTCAAAAGATCAAAAGTCAACAATCTATTGAAACGCTTTGGTGGCAACACTAGCTAAAAGCATTGCCTATGAGCACTTATGGCGTAGTGAAACTTTGTTACGTACGTTATTGCCAAAAGGTTAACGTATGCAAGGGGTTCTCGGAGCCTACTGCCCGAAATGACCTTGTACATTACGTACATAATGTATTATTGAGTTACATATGTAAAGCTCAGTTGACTTACTGTCGTTATCGCGTCGAAAGTTGTCCTGACCACGCGGGATCAAGATTCTCATCCGAAAACTTAAGACTGCATTACGTACGTAAGGCCTAAGCTTTAACGTACGTAATGCGATGAGGTTAGCATACGTAATGCGGTTTGAATAACGTACGTAAGGTTCGTTTAATACACTAAGTTATATTATCACGTTTAATCCTCATAAAACGACTTCCCTTTAGACTCGTCCAGTAATTTCTCGGGGAACAAGACGTTGGACACCGTCATATTCACACCGATAATTGCTCAAAGACATCAAGGTATGTCACCGACATATCATCAATCATCATATAATGACATCTCAAAAACAAATAAATTCCTCAAGCTTTTATACGTGACAACACGGTCTAAACATAACGTATAAAAGTACAAGTGTCGAGAGGTGGAGTATAATGTTAAATCGTTAAAAATGAAGTACATGATGTTTTTAACAGTATGGAATACCCATGGTATTACATTTTGGGTATACACTTTACCCAATGCTTCAAGTTCACTGACAATGCCAGTGAATCTGAGGTCAAGCTCCTCAAGAGTTTCAGATGATTTCATTTCAAATGATTTAAATTGCTGAGGGAGTTTTGAAATCTTATTTTCTTTTGAGAGCTCAGTTCCCTCGCAAATCAACTTGAGTTTCTCACAGATTTTCTTAGTTGTATTATAGCTCTTTACCTTCGAGAATGTGCCTTTATCAAGAGTGTCAAACAGCGCATTCTTAGCAATGTTGTCGAGGTTCGCGCGCTTGCGATCATCGGTTGTCCATTGCTCTCGCTCCTTCTCGAGCATTTCAGCATGATGTTGTCCTTCTATCCTTGCGGCAGGATTGACCTTCATTATCTTGATAGGGACATCTTGGATGACAAATATCATCTCCTTATGCATGGCGGCAAGATGTGCTTCCATCCTGATTCTTCAATCATCAAATTCGCTAATCGAAAACATAGGAACCTTATTTATCATTAAGGTATCCATAGAGAATGTAAGAAAGATAAAACTATTTTAAAAAATAAGTCATTTTCGTATCTGATTTGGTAAAAAATATGAATGATTCTTTTTAGAATCAATTGCTCTGATACCACTTGTTGGCCACTAAGTATGCAGTATACAGCAGCTAAACCTGTTAGAACAACAAGATGTACGATTTTCGAATGTGAGTGCGTAGCAGAATTTCGTTTAAGTCAGTTGCTGTAAATACAGCAACTAGGCTTTCTCCTGTTAGCTTGGTGCATATAGGGTTTTGCAATGTATACTTGTATAAATCACAGTTATGAAAACAATAAGGGCAGAAGGTAAATAACGCAGAGTTTAAAGTGGTTCGAGGTAAGCCCCTCTACGTCCACTGGTCCTCCGCACAGGAGTAAAAACGTTATAATCACTACATACACAACTAGGTGACTATAACTAAACCTCCCAATGTATCGTTCACACAGATTGATACAAGGGCTGAAGTTGTTCGCCGTTCACACATATTGGCTAGAGCTTGTTCTTGACTTGCTTCTTCACACACAGTTGGAAGCTTCGTCTACAATGTTTATTCTTCACACACAGTTCCGAATGAGCAAGGCTTCTTGAGTCCACACAAGGCTGATGGATTCTCAACGATTATAGGTAGAACGCTTTTGAACAGGAACTTGATCCTTTTATTCACAATATCTGTATGCCGTACTGTTCTTATTGAGGATAGTATATTTCTTTACTGAATGATACGCTGTATGCTTGCGAAATATACTTGCTCTTGATCTTGTGTAGATTGTCAGAGACTTGTTAGAGTTTACGCGGGAATATGAATATCAAGAGATTCGTGAGTTTCACATAATGTTTCAAGTGTATTAAAGTCTTCTAGCTTGGGGCTATTTATAACCTTTGGAAAATCCACCCGTTATAAATGTAGTCGTTGCTGGTTGGTGAGATGTTGACATTTGTCGCTTGATTGGCGGCTTGCTGAATATTTAAATTAAATCAGATTGAATTTAATGCTTGACATCCTTTCTGTCTTCGCATTAAATGCTCTTCAGCATGTTCAGACTTGTCTCTCTCCAGCTGCATTAAATGTTGTCCTATCAGCAATAAATGCTACTTTAACCATTAATACTTTATGAATAAACGAAGTGTAGTTTACAACGGTTTGAAATATTGTTTAATCGGGCCTGTCGGATATGTTTTACTTTTCCCAAGTAAAACATCTTACATCCTTACTGCTGTATCCGATGCGATCAGTCTTTCGCTGTAGCTGTAGGCTATACTGTGAGATCTTTCAATGTTGTATGGAAGCGGCTATATGGATGTTCCGGACAGCTTCCATATTTAGCAACATTTCAACACTCGACTTCTTGAGTTAACTTAATGTATGTTGGCAATTATCAGAACAAGATTGTTTATCCCAACACTATCCCCGCTAGGCAGTTTCACAATGAAAGGATCGCAAGCACTCATACAATTTATATTCAAACGGCGTACACAATCCAAGGATATGAAAGAATGTGTAGCACCAGAATAAAAAAGTACTCGAACTGGGTGACATAGAATATGAATGGTACTTGAGGCCACCGCCGCATCAGGTTCATCTGCTCGACGCATCTCGTAAACTCGTGGGTGTGCCGAACCGACACTAGAATCTCCCTCTCTAACTGCCTGACCACGTCTCCGGCCTCTGCCATAACCCTATTGTGACTGGCTAACTGATTGTTGCTGATTCATACTCTGATCTCTATGTGTTGGGTCAGAAGCCCGGGTATCCAAAGTCTGATTTTGTTCGGGGCAATAAGCTGCCCTGTGTCCCATCTGACCACAAGTGTGACATTTCAGAGGTGGAAAGTTGCAATCAAGATTGAGGTGGCCTGGATGACCACAATTAAAACAGGTCACCGGGCGAGTTGATGTGCCTGAAACAGAACGAAAACTCATCTTCCCTTTAAAAGGACGCGACGAATGCCTGACATAACAGTTAGCCGACTCAGGTCTCTGAAAGTTGCCGCCCTTAGAGGCAGAAAAGTTACCGCTGGTCTTTTGCTTCTTTGGCTCGTCTGTGGTATTATTGTTTGCACACAACATGTCATATTCCAAAGCCCTGTCTTGGTATTCTTTCAGAGTAGTGCAAGCAAACCCGGTCATATATTCCATATTCATTCGCATGTCGAAATGGCGGATCTTGTTAGGCTCATCACGCACCTAATTCTTCACATGAATCAACTGTTGGTTGTATTCCACTATTGCCTGCGAGACTAGAATGTTCTGCGGCTTAGCTTCGAAAAGGCTCGGATCCTGCTTTCTTGCACTGTCCAAGGGCAATACTCGGCCTCCAGCGGATCTTTAAACTCATCCCATGTAGCAGCATGATCTTGCGGTTTAATAGCCTTCCACCAAGTCGCGGCTTCCTTAGCAAGGAAGTACTGAGCAATAGGTACCTTCCTCGTTTCCGGACAGTCAATCACTTCAAACACTTTCTCCAATTCAAATATCCAACTATCCCAACCCGCTGGATCGATAGCACCACTGAACTGTGGAGGGTGCATACGGACCACATTCTGTAGTCGGATTAGGATTATTCTGTTGAACATCTTGGGCCAGGATAGTCATTCGATTTGCCAATTGTTGAAGAACATTTATAACCCGAACATCTGCATTATTCCCTTGACCGGCCGACTGGTCGTGTTGACTTTCGGTATCGGGATGCACTGAATTTGATAAGGTAGGGGTAGTCGACCCTGCAACGGTGCTGAAGGAAATGGTTGTACCACGTCCTCGCCTGCGTCCACGACCACAACCACGTCCCCGTACCCTATCAGCAGACATTCTGAAGGACACATACAGTACATAGGTACAATTCAAATCGCACATCATCGAGGTGACCGATTCCCAGAAATACGAATTTAGAAATAATGAGACTAAAAAAATACGAAAAGAGTATAAGGAATTACATGTAGTGGTCGCACCGAGATGATGGCAATATAGTGATACTGTATTCGAGCGATGACTCAATTCAACCCAAAGGACCGACAACCTAGGTATCCATAAACCTAATCTATGATACCATATTCTGTAACACCCCAAGTTATTCAGGGTATATTACAGTGCCGTGAGCCCCTCCGTGGGACCTACAAGGCTATACATACGCGGAACCATGAATTTTGACCGATAAGGTCTAAACATAATCCAGTAGAAGACAATAAAAATGACACCAAGGTAATGATCCATTCGATATAATACAACACATCGGGAATTAAAACCCAGGGCAACACAGGCCAAAACATCAAGAGCATCTGAAGCACTACTCGAGTGTTCATAACCATTCTAAATACAACAATACCGAATGGATAAAGTACAAATACAGAAAGAGATAAGACACATCATCTCTCTTGCCCATCATCTTCGTACCAACCCGGTACATGCCTATACACTCTCCTGGATCCTAAAATACATGAAAGGTATTTCCCCTAAAAGGGGTTAGCCGTCGAATAGCTAGTACAAGTATATCGAATATGAAATACAATACTTCTCGACAATAAAGTAAACGTAATCCTCATTTCATCCAACTCAAGACTAGTATTCCGGGATAACTAAATCTCACGGGATTTCATTTCAATACATACGTGATTAACCATGGAACCACACCAAAGGCAACGGAACCCTCTGAGGCCCCGTCGGACCCTCCCAGAGTGGTTGACCCAAAAATATTCGTGGAACCGCACCAAAGGCAACAGAACCTTCTGAGTGTAATATCCATAATTTTTCCATTCCATATTTCTCGATTTTTCCTTATATTTGAACTTCATATCAAATGATATTGAATTGTCACGTACCTTTCACATTGTGCATTATTGTGGTTCGTGGGAAATCTTGGATGAAGTACGTACTCCTATCCTTCCTTCAATTTTCTAGGGTTATGTATGCTAATGTTGGAATCTAGCATATGTTATAAGCCATTAACGTACGTTCTGTGTTATTCATAACGTACGTAATCGGTCTGATGATTTGAGGCAGTAGCCTCTAGGGATAGTGTTACGTACGCTAGCCTGGGACATAGCGTACACTAGAACCCATAATGTACGTTAAGGTGCTCCGCATTACGTACATAATGCCTTTGTTTGATCGAGGCAGTGGCCTTTACCCAGACCGTAACGTACGCAACACTTCAATGCGTCGCGTACGTTAAGAGCATTACGTACGTTAACATGTACATGTTACGTACGTAACGCGAGTCAACCTATATATTCACATGGACGGGTTTTGGACCTCATTTATCATCATCCATCTTACTCTCCAGCGATTTGAGCGACCCCAAGGCAAAGGGTTGTCAAGAATTCATCAGTTATCAACGTTTTTGGATTTCTAACACGGATAAATCATCACCCATCCGTCTTTCCTCCTGTGATTCGAGGTAAATCCCATAGAACTCTAGTTTTGGGAATTTTGGGTGTTTTCTTAGATTCGTCCTGTTAATCCATTTTGAAGCTTGAAATCCTTGAGATTACAATATCTACCCCATACCCACATTTCCATTACGATTATACGAATGTTTATGTGTATTGAAGTGGAGAGGGGTTGGATGATTTCCAACCACTATGTAAATACTCCGAAGATTTATGAATCGTAAAAGGGGGGTTTTGGGAGTTTTCTTTGAGAATTGAGTATTGATGATTGACTATCGTATTTCCCTACAAATCGTTTAGGCCCAGAAAACTTTCTTGGATCTCCCGAGCTTGAATACCTAATCAAGAATATGATTAGAAATTATATATGAAGTATGTTCTTAATACTTAGAGATTCTTGGATACTATAATCATGTTTTGGAAAGATTATTAACTTGTTTAATGAATTAAGATTGCCTAGAATACCATGTTCAAATGTCGATAATATTCTTGCGTGATTTAACTAATTCAATGGAAGATAGTAATGAAATATGAGAAAACTATCATAGTTGATATAATCAAGTTAAACTTATTAATTAATCCAAGATTCTTAATGGATTGATGGATTAAGATTGTTTCGAACATCATATTCAATTGTTGATAATGTTTTTAAGAGAATTATGATGACATGTGATAATAATACCATAATAGGATGGCTGTTTGATGTTATTCTTGATAGTCCCTAATTGGTGAATCATCATGGATACTAAATTAACATTACGAATATGTTAATATGATTATAGAGATGATTTGGAGGTATTGAAGTTCATAAATTAGGACTTTAATATTCGTGGGAATAGTTTGAACTATTCATATTGAATTGTATATGTCGACTTCCATAAATTTCGACATCGGAATTATAGATTTGCATTATTGAATGAATTGTATTTCATTTAAGGTTACTTGCTCGAGTGAGTGTTAATTGTAGAAGGACGCCGATCGTTCGTTTAAGGGAAGACTATAATTTATCTACGGGATTAAGGAAAGTTGTCTTGCTTGATTATAATAATAATTGATTCTTGTGAATGTTATACATTTCGTGTACGTGTACATCTTTATGAATCTATAATTCATATTAAGGTGTTGTTGTAGATTGTTAAATGTTTTGTTGTGGGATTGTACTCCCAAGTTTTACTACCCTTGATATTGTTGGTCTCATTGATTGTTGATCGTTGTTGTCACTTCAGTGAGTTCTTTTATCCTTGTTGGATATGTGATTAAATGAGTTTCGTTGTCATGATGCATCATGACATATCTGGAGTCATATCTGCGTGCCGATTGGTTATGTGCATGATTTTTAGTAGGGCATATATGGTCATGTGTTGATGTTTCCATATTGACTGTGCACACGAGGCGCTTACTTCGTGAGACTAATTGGGTACATTGTCCCACATATATCCTGGATTCCGTATATGGGGCGGACATATGCACAGACACATTTCCGGATCAGGCATACTGTGATGTCCGTCGTGAGCCATATTGATTAGTCGTTCATACACCATTGTAATTAGGTATGTTCGATGGTTTGCGACTGGTTGTTCATACGTCTGAGGAGTATGTTCAATAGTCGGGTTTGTTTCATTGAGATTTATTATATGTGATTTTTATAACATCTTGAAAATTTATTATCATCACTACGCCATAGATGGCCTACGGCAACAGATTTTGTTAGTGTTGCGCTAAAAAATATTGTAGTAGCTCAAATATTTTTACCTACTGCAACATTGCTTTTTTGATGTTGCTGTATATGTTTACAAAGTGTTGCCTTAGCTATA
Organism: Orobanche coerulescens; assembly: GCA_033398695.1. Taxonomy (NCBI): domain Eukaryota; kingdom Viridiplantae; phylum Streptophyta; class Magnoliopsida; order Lamiales; family Orobanchaceae; genus Orobanche; species Orobanche coerulescens. The sequence continues at coordinate 79,987,699 of CM065804.1, read as the reverse complement.
ACTTTATATTTTAATAAAAAAATTTAAAATAAATATTTAATTTATTGTAAATTTATTTAAAACTGAAAAAATATATTATTTAAAATTTCAAAAGTGAAAGTTTGTGATTACAGTTAATAATGTCAATTTTGTACAAAATGTAATAAAAAAAGTTTAAAATTTTTATTTTACACGAAATGAATAATGTTTGAAAAAAATAATTTTCATATTAAAAATTCAAATATAATTATTGGCGTGAAGTATAATATTTTTATAAAAATAACATGTTTTTAATAAATTTTAAATTGATGAAATTTGTGAATAAAAAAATTTTTAATGAATTTTTCTCAGAATATAAATAATAGCATATTTTAGGGATAACTACTTTTAATCTTATTCCCTTAAAAAAATTTAAAAATTAAATTGCAATAAATTTTTTGTCAGAAATTGTGAGGGAGTGGGTTGTTCGAAATATTTGGGAAAAAGGAGGCAATTTTTCCGCCTTGAAATTTTTGGGAAAAGGGGGACATTATTGTCCCAAACTCGGGTCAAACACAAAAAATACACAAAATAGTTCAATTAGGGTGTTTCTACCGTCAGGTCAGGTAAAACTGACCTAACGTTAGATCGCGATTTAAATATAATTTATTTACTAATATGTCAAGGAATATTATTGAAATACAGTTCAGGAAACAGGGATATAATATTATCGAACTAATTATTAATATTAATTTTAGAGTTAACATTATTAATGTTTGGGTCAAGAATAAGACTGGTCTAAAGATATACAAATTTGTCTGGAGTCAATCTGAAGAGATGAGAAGTTGACTGGAGTTAAAATCGTTCTGAAAATTGAGGAATAAATTAAATAACCCTAAAAACTAAAAGGTATAAAAACCCTATGCGGCCGACCACCATCCCCATTTCTCACTTTCTTCTCATCGGCTCTACCTCTCTCTCTCTCTCTCTCTCTCTCTCTCTCTCTGCCAGAAAATAAAATTGCAGAAAACACACACACACACACAAAAACTGGACTACAAGGCGACCGATGGCAGCTCGGGGCCGTGGAGATTGATTATGGGTTTGTTCATTTTTTCTGAAATTCCAATCTGGGATCGGGTTAGGATTGATTCGAGCATTTTTTGTAGGTTCAGGACGAAGGTTGGGTTGATGACTTGGGCTTGATTTGGTAGAACCACAGTCAGGTGAGCATATTTTCTTGGTTTGGTGCTTTTACATAAGATTAGAGTTTCTTCATTTGTCTTCTTCTTTCTACTCTTTGTAGATAAAGTTGGTCTATTGGATGTCAATCAGGAAGATTTAATGATTTTAGTGCCACCACTATTCTCAACAAGGGATCTTCCGGAAGACGTACTGTAAGAGGCTTCCGCTTTGTTAACTTATTGTCACCAAGTGTTTGCATTTTATCATTACCATTGTGGATGCTTTTAAACAAGAAAAATTTACTAGTCCAACTAATCTTCTCCAAATGAAGAGCTTAAATCAAAAGCTCCCTGGCGACTTTTCATCAAATTCTAGTCGTATATGTTAGCCTATAATTAATGAGTTAGACGGTGTCTTTATGGGAATAATCTCCTACTGATATTAGATGGTTTTGGTAGGCAATTTACTGAATGTTGACGAATTATAGTATTTGAAGAATATCTTGGACCATTCTGGTTAATATTTTTGTTCATCTTTTTTGTATGATTACTTTGATAAGAAACCAACACTTCACAAAAATGTTTTTGCTCCACTCATCTTTACTTGCTAATTGTTATAGAGCGGAATTATCATGTCCTGCCAGTTTATTGTGAAGATCTTTGGTTTTGTATTAGTAGACTTCAGCAATCTGGTTGGTTAATCTTAAGTTAGATATATCGTCAAATGGCATTATGCTTCGTCCCAACATGTTCTATTGTTTTAGTGATTGCTTTTCTGTATCCTTTTGTTTTTGGTAATATTGTGTCAATATTGTTATGTTTAGATTTGTGATACGTAGTTGAAGTGTAAAAGGTTGAGATAGTGCTGAAACATAGGATTAATCTTGTGGAAAAGAAAATATTAGAAGTAGGAGTTTAGGAACAAGAAAGGGATAAGACTTGGATAAAGTTACCACAACCTTGTGCGATCGAGTGTTGTTGTCCATTTCAGGGAGCCTTCGTTGGTGGTAGTGGTCGAGTGTAGGGTAAGTAAGTCCTCCCTCTCTTTTCTCTTTTCTTGGTTTGATTTGCATACATGAATGTTCGTGTGGGGGATGTAATATACGGATTCGATTTTTGATGATATAATTTTTATTTAATTATTTCTCTTCATTTTATTAGCTGACTATTTAAAAAAAATTGGACGAGTTCTCTTGACATTAGGCGTGAATTGATAGAGATTTATTTTCTTATTAAATGATTCAAACGATTAACGTATACCAGACGAAAATGTGGCAATTCGACTGAATAATTGATTTAATGGATCATTGGATCCATTTATGATATGAGCTGTACTATTTTAATACACCACTTACTTAATCATTAAGTATTATTCTATTATTATTATTTTATTTTATTATTATTATCATTATTAAACATCATTGGATTCTCTCTCTCTCCCTCACGTTTCTCTCTCTCTCATTATTTCTCACTAGCCCTCCTCTCTATTTCTCTCATCTCTCTTTCCTCCCTATCTCTCCCTATCCGTCCCTCTCGACGAGTTTCAGGCGATGGCGAAGGAGGGCGAGGTAGCGGTACTTGGTCTTGGCGGACTTGGGGTCGGACTTCTGACGGCGGCAGAGTTCAAAAGAGGCCGGATTTTGAGTCTCGGGTCGGAGTTAATGGAGGCCCGGATGGAGGCGGATATGTACTGGGTTCTTTACCTGGAGATGGTGTTCCGGTGAGATAGATTTCCGACGATCGGAGATAGATCTTTTGACAAGAAGTTAACTACCTGAGTTGAGTTTTCCGACGATCGGAGATGGCTTCTGACCTGAACGGACGAGATGAACGGAGGCGCAGCGAGACTTCCGGCAAAGGGTTGCAGGCGGGGATGGAGTTGGTAAAGTTCGGCCATGGTCGGAACTGAGTTGGAACTGGACGAGTTTCGACGGGTCGGTTTTCCGGCGACCCAGAATCCGGTGATGCAGGGAGACGACAGAAGGGTTGATTATCTGGCCGGACTGTGTGTGCTGCGTGAGTTGGCCGGACTGTGGTGTGTGTTTTGTGTGAGTTAGGTGTGTGCAGATATATATATATATATGTTGTGTGTTTGTGAGTGTTGTATGTGTGTGTATGTGTTGGTGTTGGAATATGTTGTTAGGCCAACTTCATGAATTTGGAGAGTTGAGAAAATGAGATTAATCTGGGTTAGATATTTTTGGGTCGAATAAATTCAGCTACCCTTCGATTTTGACCCAATTCAAGGTATGATGTCATTAAAATATTATCTAGTGATAATTAATCGAATTATTATAATCAAATAAATTAATGATAGTATCTTGATTTATAAATCGTGTATTAAGGTGTGATAATCGAACGTAATTTGGGGACCATTGAGCTCGTGAGCTATCCCGTGATCGGGAATCGCGTTCGTTGGATCTAAGGTTGTTCGTTGATTGTTGGGTGTTGTTCATTCGATCGTTACTCGTTCGTTCATGGAGGACGTTGTGATCATGCAGAAGCATTTTACGTCTTCAGTATTGAGGCAAGTAAATTCTTGCTTGGTTATGATGATAATATGTCTTATATATGTTATATATATTTGCGTTCATTTATGCTTTATGAATTTCGATTCATAGTGATGTTATTATTGATTTGGTCAATCATCCTTTGAGGAACGTTGGTTCCAATTGCGTTTCGATGAGTTGATTTGATCTTCCTTGGATTCGTATTTCCTTCGTTGAGTCGTTTGGTCCCTTGTTGGGAATTGTTAAGTCATTATTGAATTTCGATGTCACTTTTGTTATTTCGTGGCATTCCAGGTCATATTGGCGTGCCGATTGGTATGTGTAGGATTTTTATGTCGGGCACATATAAAGTCGTGTGTTGGTAGTTGACCTCACATTGGACTGTGCACACGAGACGGTTACTTCGTGAGACTGATTAGGTACAAGACCACACGTGTATTCGATCGATACTTGTTGGTGGCTTGTGCACGGACACATTTCCATCCCGGGCGTAGTGTGGCGCCATCATTTGAGCGTACTGTTAGTTGATTCATACAGCATGTTTGATTGCGTATGTTTTCAATAGGATTGAGTTATAATCTGGCCGATTCACATTTGATCGCATGTGTTCGATGATTTGAGAGTTTGATCGAATTTGTGGTTTATACAACATGTATGAATGCGTATATTCCGGTTTTGGGTGATGATTTGTTAATTCATATAGCATGTGTGATTATGTATGTTTGACATATTGAGATTTATTATCTTGTGTAACTGACACTGTGGTTTTGGGCGAAATATGTTGTTTTATCATATTTTAGGTCGCCGGAAGGCTAAGGCATAGGAAGGACAATGTGACGGCGAAAGGTCTCAAGAATACTAGTTAAGGGCTCGAGTCTTCTTGTTTTCAGTTGTATTTCTTTTCAGTTCCGCTATATTTTTATTCTCCTATATTTTATATTGTATCAATATATCTATCTTCATATAGAGTATACCTGTAATATGTTGATCCTGGTCTGTTTGGCACATGTTAGCCAGTATATCTGTATAAACTCCTCATCGGAGTATTTGGTAAACATGATGTGGTTCGGTACTGCATTTATGTTATGTCAATTATTGTACTGTGTTTCGCTTGGTGGATCCCAGTTGGGGATTCACGGCACTGTAATAACCGCCGGGTTTTGGGGTGTTACAGAAGATAGTATCGGAGCGTGGTTTCGAATACTACGCATCCGAATCATTTCTCCTTGAGAGTCATCATTGATCAGACTAGTATCAAGAGATTTTCACGTCACGTGTGACCTATGCCAGTGTCAAACCCCACCTACGGTGTACGGTATGTGATTTTGTGCCATAATTTAATTATCGGCAATATGAATTGATGACTTGTTTATCCTTCTGTCGATTTGTTGGAGTTTATCATGGTATTGATATTCTCGATTGACTTTGTTAGAGTTATCATAGTGATGCTATTCTCTACTGATTTTATTGGAGTTTATCATTTTGTTGATATTCTCGAATTTCATTTTTGGAGTTTATCATTTTATTGGTATTTTCATATTTATTGGAGTTTATCATTTATTTGATATTCTCGGATTTTATTTTTGGAGGTTATCATTTATTGATGTTTTTGGATTTTATTAGAGTTTATCTTTTGATATTCTCGGATCTTGTTATTGAAGTTTATCGGTTTATTGATCCTTCGAATTAAATTTTTGGCTTCGTTCGGACTTTATGTCAAGATACAAGACAATAAAATGGTGTTGAGAATTCTGAATGATAGCGACTTTATTATGATAGAAATACTGTGGAAACAAACTGCAATCAAGATACAAACTTAAAATGATAGATTCACGAATAGAACTCACATAGAGAGTGCTAGATCCAAAGCACGTTTCCGACTTGTGCTAGCATCAGTGCGTACGATGCGAATTGCACTTGGATTAGGTTCAGGTGTATATGCGAGAAATTTATCGATCAATTCCTCAGGTGTTGTTGCACAAAGAAGGAGTCTTCGTGACAGTGGAGATGCAAAACCTTTTCCACTAGAGAATCCAGGAAAGCGAGGAGGCCATCAAAGAATCCGTCGACATTGAGTATTCCCACCGGCTTTTGGTGGATGTTCAGCTGTGCCCATGAGAGCATCTGGAATAAATCCTCCAGCGTATCGAAACCTCCTGGAAGGACGACGAACGCATCAGCATTATTACCCATGCTCATGATTCGATCATGCATGGATAACACTCTAAACTCATTCCCATAAGTCGGGCCAACAAGTGGTGAATCTGAGAAGGGTTTCAATATTACCCCTAAGATTTTTACATCGCCCATCGAAGCAGAGGCTGCCACACGACCCCTTAAACCTGTATTTCCTCCTCCGTATATTAAACTGATTTTTTTGGCGGCCAACACTTCTCCGAAATTGTCAGCTGCTTTTTGGAAGTGGACATCTTTCCCAAGAGTAGCTCCGACAAAGACACAGTCGGATTGGATGTTATATAAAGGTGATGATGCCATTGATTTCTCGATGAAAGTTATATTTAAGGGAGGTATGTGATAATGAGAATGAGAATAGAGAAAGAACTTGAATGAGTTGAATAGGATTAATTTCTCACTGATGCGACTATTTATAGTGGAAAGGGAGCGTGAATCAAGGCAAGTGGAATTACGAATTACGAGAAAAATGATTTTAAAAATCTATAGAACGACACTTGCTCATGTAGTCACAGTAAAACGTCATTATCAGTGACATATATCAGTTTTGGCGGGATACAGAATAGGCGATGAACTGCCTTTGTTCTATGTCCTTAAAAAAAAATTCAATTCATAGTGGATGAATTATTTATGCAGAGTACACGACGTCCAAAGTTGAGAGAATATGAACGTAGATAGTGCGATATAATATCATTATATTAGTTCAGATTTAATTTCGGAAATGAGAATTTTTGTATTTTGAATTAAAAATGTTCATATATATATATATATATATATATTTACCGAGTACTTTTATTTGGGAAAAGCTAAAGTCCGCAGTATATTATTTTAAAGCAAATAATTGAAGTATTTAAAATTCTTGTATCGTATTACGATCAGAAATATATTTAAGACAAATATATTTTGAACATTTTATTTTTCAAGTAAGTATTTATAATAATCTCTAAATGAAGTTATTTCCGAAAGGTGATGGCAGTGCAATTAAAAAATAAATGATATCAAAATTCTTATTGTGTAATTTTGAAACCTTGGAAAAATAAAAATTTTAAATGAATATTTTCTTGTGGAACTAATCTTCAAACTTCTTTTCGGATAACTTATTATTTTGAGTCATAGAAATATTTTATAACATATGTGTCGATATCTTAATCAGGTTATTCTGTTTTTGAGGCGTTTATACGTATTGATTAAGAAACCTGATAATTGAGAATTTATAATTTAACGGGTACTAGTGAAAACCTAGAAAAATATATATAGATACTACATATGCGTTGTTTGAGTTACGAGTTAATGCGAGCATGACAATATTGTATAATATGGTTTGAGATGATTGATGATTGCTGTGATATCGTGATGATATTTAGTATATGATAAATATTTGAGAATGAAAATATTTTGACTGGAAAGTTTTTAGAATGTATATGATATTTATTGATTTATATTATTAAGCCGATGTAATGTAAGATGTCAGATGGTATTCTCTGATGTCTTTGGATAATTGTTAGTGCGATATTGTAACACCCCAAAGAAGGTCAGGGCATATTACAGCGTCGTGGACCCCACACTGTGGAATCCACCAGGCTAACGTACCAACAAGACATTCGACAACGACATACAATCATCAATAAAACGACAATTCAAATAAAAGACTACAATCCGACAAATAAAATCTGACATCAAATCCACTTCCCAAAACGGGAACATATCATTAACAATTTTAAAAAGGAAGTACTCGAGTACTTAAACCAATTTTATAATACAGAAATCCCAAAATAAGCCATAAATAATAACCGACAGAACAGAACACCGATAATCAACCACTGAACAGTATCATGCTTGCCCATCATCCTCATACAACTCGAGTGCTCGCTTGTCCCCACGATCAATACCTGAAATACAAAAAGTATTTCCCCCATTTAAGGGGTTAGCGACAATCGCTAGTGGAAGTACAATCCATTTGAACTACATTCTAATCATATGAATATATGCGCCAAAAATCATTTTAGACAACATTTTATATTCCGGAATATTTACAATGTACAAACACAAAACACATTATCTCCAACAAATCACAATTCAATGTTAACCGTTGGTACGAGACTTACGGCCACCGTACCCCGCAGAGCCCCGTCGGACATCCCTGGGTGGCTAAACACAGTTCGCGATACGCACACTCACGGAAATACGTATCCCTAGAGGCCCCGTCGGACCGTCCCTAGGTGAACATACACATACCCATCCACAACAACCACGATAAAGCCATAATTCAAATACTAGAACATGTAAACAAATGTAAAGTACTTGCCTTTGTGACATCTTCGAAGAATCGGAAGTGAAAAACGACTACGGACGATTCGAATGGAAAACGACGGTTCCTAAATGAAGAATTAACATAACTCAGTCCCAACGGACATCAATAATCGAAAGGAATACTCCCATAACCCCGATTACATGCTACTAAAATGAACGATCAATCGGTACGGGCGAGGGTTTACGCAAAAACTCCCCGAATCGATAATTCACGAATTTAACTAGGTAAAATGGATTGGAATCCATCCGATAACAACAATCGATGAGGAGTAACATAACATACTAGAATAATTCGAGTCTAATAAGCTAAACCCAGAAAACCCCCCAAAATTGACAATTTAGGGTTCTAGACGAAAATACCTTGAATCGGAGTGAAGAAGGTGGATTAAATGATGATAACTTTGTGTTAGAACTCAAAATCTTGGGTGGATGATGATATACGATCCAAACTTCAGCCTCCAAATCGTCTAAGTCGCCTAACCCTCGGAGAAGAAGAAGAAGGGATGAAAAATGACGCTGAAAAACGCGACTGACCCCTTAAATACCTCAGAGACGCACGACCACCACGCACGACCAAGTGCTCGTGCGTCTGGTCGTGCGCCAGGCCACTGCCCAACTTCTGTCCTTATGCACGAGCGCAGCGCACGAGCACTAGCTCGTGCTTCCTGCTCGTGCGTCCCTGGAAGTCCCCTGTCTAGCATTCGGCTCCGCACGAGCGCCAAACACAATCGACAACTCGTGTGGCCTGCTCGAGTAAGAGAACCAAAGGCTAACATCTAGCCCGACACGACTTCAAAAACATCCAGAAATATAAATGCGAAATATACAAGACGACGGAGCTAAGCGCTGAAAGAAAAAATAATTCCGACCACCGGAGGGTCCGTAATGCGACAACGAAATTGAGATTCCCTGAACTATACGAAATTACAAAAATGGCCCAAGTGCCCGAAAATTACGAAACGACGTCGTATTTACAAACCGAAAGTCTCAATACGACCCACTCAACCATGCGAACTTGTCCAAACCAAGAAACAACGAAAACGAACGAGTTTTACGAGAATCGAATGTTCATACGGCAAAACATGTCATAAAATGAAATTACGTGAAAACATCTCCAAAACTCGTCCAAATGGAAAAACTCCAAGAATAAAGTAGATTCACTATGTTGAAACGGTTACAAGCGAGTCGATAAAAATAGAGATACACCAAAAATGGAAACTGCTAAAAATGGAAAGTTACGGATATTACATTCTCCCCCTCTAAAATAAAGTTTCGTCCCGAAACTTAAGAATCAAAAAGCTCGGGGTGCCTCGAACGCATATCCTCTAACTCCCACGTCGCTTCCTCTACTCCGTGCCTCGACCATTGCACCTTAACCAAGAGAATGGTTTTGTGCCTTAACTGCTTGTCTCGACGCTCCAAAATCCTGACGGGCCTCTCCTCAAACGTAACATCCTTCTCGATCTCCACATTTCCAAAATTAATAATGTGGGACGGGTCCGGAACTTACTTCCTCAACTAGGAAACGTGAAATACGCTATGAACATGACTCAGCGACGGAGGTAAAGCCAAATGGTATGCCAACTCACCGACTCTCTCTAATATCTCGAAAGGCCCAATATACCTCGGGCTGAGCATCCCCTTTTTCCCAAAACGGAAAACTCCCTTCGTCGGGGACACTCTCAACAGAACATGATCTCCCACCTCGAACTCCAAAGGTCGACGCCTAACATCCGCATAAGACTTTTGCCGACTCTGAGCTGCCAACATTCTCTTCCTAATCAATTCAACTTTCTCCCTCGTCTCCAACACAAGGTCTGGCTCGGTGCCAACTAGATCGGACGGCTCATCCCAACATATAGGTGATCGGCAACGTCGGCCATAAAGTGCCTCATACGGTGCCATCTTAATCGACGTGTGCCAGCTATTATTATAAGTAAACTCAATTAAGGCCAAATGCTCCTCCCAATCACTACTCCAGTCTAACGCACACGCGCGCAACAAATCCTCGAACGTCTGAATGGTACGCTTGGACTGTCCGTCGGTCTGAGGGTGGAAAGATGTACTCAAACGCAGCCGTGTCCCCAATGCCTTATGTACCGCCTGCCAAAAGTGCGATACAAACCGGCCATCTCTATCTGAAATAATGGTCCTCGGCGTACCATGAAGTCTCACTATCTGTGCGATAAAAACACGAGCCAACTTTTCTGGACCCCAAGTTTCCTTGATGCCCAGAAAATGCGCCGACTTAGTCAGTCGGTCTACAATCACCCACACCATATTCATACCAGTCTTCGTCCTCAGCAAACCCATGACAAAATCCATAGAGATATCCTCCCACTTCCACTTCGGGATGGGAAGTGGTTTCAACAACCCGGCTGGCCGCTGATGCTCAATCTTGACTTGCTGACAAGTCAAGCACTTAGCCACAAACTAAACTACCTCATTCTTCATGTCGTTCCACCAGAAAATTTTCCTCAAATCTTTATACATCATACTCGAGCCCGGATGGACTGAGTAAGGCGACGCGTGAACCTCTCTCATGATATTCTGCCTCAATTCCAAGTCGTTCGGAACACAAAGCCGACCTTGAAATCTCAACACACCATCCTCATGTATTACGAATCCCGGGTCTTTCCCCTTCTCCACACTCTCTCGAAGCTGAATAAACATCGGATCCTCTAACTATCTCGACTTAATGTCGTCGACTAAAGATGACGAAATCTCAAGTGTACGCAACTGCCCGGAACTCTCGGGTAGTACAACCTCAATGCTCAACTTCATAAACTCTCGCTGAAGTCCCGACTGATCCATAAGCAATTCAAGCGCCTGAAGCGGTACGGATTTCCGGCTCAAGGCGTCTGCCACCACATTTGCCTTGCCCGGATGATATAGAATCTCGAGGTCGTAATCTTTAATCAACTCCAACCATCTCCGTTGTCTCATGTTAAGCTCTTTCTACGTAAAAATGTACTTCAGGCTCTTGTGATCGGTGAAAATCTGACACGACGAGCCATACAAGTAATGACGCCAGATCTTCAATGCAAATACAACTGCGGCCAACTCAAGATCGTGCGTAGGGTAATTCAACTCGTACGGTTTCAACTGACGGGAAGCATAGGCAATCGTCCTCCCGTGCTGCATAAGTTCGCATCCGAGCTCTTGGCCCGAAGCATCACTAAAAACTGAGAAACCCTCATTAGTGCTCGGTAAAGCCAAGACAGGAGCGGTCGTCAACCGCTTCTTCAACTCTTCAAAACTATTCTGCCTCTCATCGGTCCACACAAACTTCTCTGACTTCTATAATAACTGAGTCAGCGGTCGAGCGAGCTTAGAAAACCCCTCGACGAATCTACGGTAATATCCGGCCAAACCCAGAAAACTGCGGACCTCCTTCACGTTCTTGGGCGGCGCCCAATCCAACATGGCCTCTATCTTATGTGGGTCCACACGAACACCCTCGACCGAGATCACATGGCCGAGCAACATAACCTCCCGTAACCAAAACTCACACTTTGAGAACTTCGCAAAAAGATGCCGAGTCCTCAAAATATCTAGCACGATATGCAAATGACGGGCGTGCTCCTCCTCGCTCCTCGAATAAATCAGGATGTCATCGACAAAAACGACTACACACTTATCGAGGTACTCGGTAAAGACTTTGTTCATAAGCTGCATGAACACAGCTGCGGCGTTGGTTATCCCAAAAGGCATAACCACAAACTCGTAGTGACCGTATCTCGTCCGAAAGGTCGTCTTCAGAATGTCAGAATCCTTCAGTCGGAACTGATAATACCCCGATCTCAAATCAATCTACGAAAATAGGTTGCCCCTTGAAACTGATCAAACAAGTCATCAATCCTCGGGAGCGGATACTTGTTTTTAATAGTCACTTTGTTCAACTCTCGGTAGTCGATACACAAACGAAGTGACCCATCCTTTTTCTTTACAAATAGGACCGGTGCGCCCCAAGGCGAAGCGCTCGGTCGAATATATCTCATGTATAGCAACTCTCCCAACTGTTTCTTCAGCTCCAGCATCTCGGCAGGCGCCATACGGTATGGCGTCTTAGAAATCGGTGCTGCACCCGGCTCTAAATCGACGGTAAACTCAACTTCTCGGTCCGGCGGTAAACCTAGCAACTCGTCTGGAAAGACATCAGGATACTCACACACTACCGGAATACACGAGAGCTCAACTCCCCCTTCTTCCAATATCATAGCGTAACACCAATACCCCGTGCAACCTCCTCGAAGAAGTCTCACCACCCTCAAGGCGCTGATCAGTAATCTCTGGCTACTCCGCTTATGCCCCACAAAAGAATGCTCGGTACCGTCAGGGGCTAACATCGAAACGGTTCTCGTTCTATAATTCATGATCGCCCCATGACGGTCCAGCCAATCCTCACCCAGAATCAAATCCTCATCTCTAATATCTACCGCAATCAGATTAGAAGGCCAAACCCTCCCCGCAATACTCACTGGAAAATATCTAACCTCGCGATCCCCCATGATGCTATCCCCACTAGGCAATTTAACAACAAATGGTTCACACGCAACTAGGCAATCAATATGCAGACGACGCACACAATCCATAGATATGAAAGAATGCGTAGCACCAGAATCGAATAGTACGGAAACAAGGATGGTCAAGGACGTGAACGGTACCTGTAGCCACCGTCGCGTCTGGGTCTCCTGCTCGTCTCATCTCATATACTCGGGGCGGAACAGACCCCTCACTAGATGCTCCCCCTCTAGAAGGCTGTCCACGTCCTCGACCTCTACCAAAACTCTGCTGCGGCTAAGGAACTGTCGGTGCCTGATTCACACTCGGCTCTCCCGCAGCTGGGGCTGATATCTGAGTAATTGGAGCCCGAGCTGCATCCGTACAAAACTTAGCACGATGACCCATCCGACCACACGCAAGACACTGAATCGGAGGCCTATCACACTCACTCATCATGTGGCCCGGACGACTACAGTTGAAGCACGTAGGACGACGAACGGAACCAGCAGGAGCAGACCTAGAACCGTTTCCTCGCCCAAATGACGAAGACTGACCCCCAAAGACTCTCGAACCAGACTGAGCCTTCGGATGCCCATCAGACTTGCCTCCCGAAAACTGGCCGGAGGTCTTCTGTTTCTTTCCCTCGGCTGCCGTCTCTGTCGCAGCAAACGACATCTCATAAGCCATCGCCTTATTCTGATATTCTTTCAAAGTTGTTGTTGGTCACTTAAGTATACTGAATACAGTTTGGATAATAGTTTAAACAACAAACTGTACGGAATCTAAATCTGAGTGCGTAGCGGAAGTCTTGGATACAGTAGGTTGCTGTGGATACAACAACTAAGTGTATAGTGTATACTTAATATATCACAGTAATTTAAAACAGTAAAAGCTGAAGGTAAATAACACAGTAATTAAAGTGGTTCGAGGTAAACCCCTCTACGTCCACTGGTCCTCCACACAGGAGTAAAAAGTTTATTATAATTACTGCGTACACAACTACGTAATTATAAACAAACCTATCCTTGTATCGTTCACACAGATTGATACAAAGAATGTCGCTTTCAACCGTTCACACAGATTGGTTAAAGCTTCCTTCTTGACTAGCTTCTTCACACACAGTTCCAAAGCTTCGTCCTTATTCGTCCCACACAGGTCAGAATAACTTGTTGAGTTCACACAGAGCTCGGTTTTTACACAGAGGTAAAAGGTAGGTAACTGGTAAGAACAATGACTTTGAATATGAAGTTCTTGAGCTGATGATGGCTGTTCTTGATGTTGAGCACTGTATATCTCTTTCGTTCTTAATTGCAGTATGCTTTGGAGATATGTTTGCTCTGATGATAACTTTTTAATAGCTTGAGTGATAGGTTACTTGGGTAACTGATCTTCAATGTCTTCATAGGATATATATAGTCTCTGAAGAAAGTATCCGTTGAGATATATCCGTTTGAATAATATTTCGTTCCAACGGGATTAAGACATGATCCGGATTTCGCGGGATTCTGAAGATCTGAAGACTGGCAGTATTTAAATACTTTATCCTTGAGTATTTAAATACTTCTTTGTTCAACGGGACTTGACTTCTGTTCCTTCTTTGTCCTGTTGTGAACTGTATGGAAGATAACTGTATTTTGAGCATCGAGACAGTTTCCATACTTGGTCTTTTACAAGTCTTCTTCTGTCTTGTGAGCTTCACTTTATGCTGATTCGAGGCAGGTCTTCGATATAGGATAAAGCCTTAAAGCCTCGATACAGTTTCCTATACTGTATTTGGCATATATGTCAAAACCTCTAAATAACATTCGATACAGGGATTCGGGTATCCCGGCTGTTTCGATACAAGGTCTTTGTTTTCCCAACAATTTCCCCATTTTTGACAATTTGCCAAGACCTTAACTCTTCGAGTCTTCTTGATGATGCCAAAACCTTCTTCATGAAGCATTCTTCTTTGATGACTTCTGGCAGATTTCTTGGTCTTTCGTCAAAAGGTCGACTTAGTGACTTAGTCTACAATAATGAAGCGCTCATGAGCAAGTTCGATCTGATTTACAATTTAAGCTTATGATTGGCGCGCAGGCACAACCTTACAATGTATTCTAAGTTTACAACTGAAATTATGAACTGTTCGTAGACTAGTTCGTACAGCTTATTTTTCAATCAAGTTTATCTAACTTGAGATTCCTATCAATCATTTTAAGTAATCATACATTAACACAGTAGATTACGAGTTGTAATCTTTTCAAGACAAACAAACGTTTTTATTGATATTCAAAATGTTTGAGTACAAAGTTTCCTGTTTCGAATAGAAATTACAAAAAAAATATACATAGATTTCATCTCCTTATCTATAATCCGCATGCCTCCATGGTCTTTTTCCTTGTTCATTCTCGGTGCCACGCCACCGGTTTGAAGAGAATCATTGCCTCGATCACGGTATATCGCTCTTCCTTCATATGAGCGATCAAAGGCAAGTATCGATCTTACGGATGGGTGACCCGATCTCCTCTTCTATGTTTGGATTTCATTTCGATTTGGAGAGGAGTTTACCTTCTTCTAGCATCTTTGTAAATTTATACGCACGCCTCGCTAACGTTTTATAATTCTTGAAGATGGCGGATTCACGATGAGTCGACAAAGTATCTCATCGATTCGTTCTTCCTCCAGTGCTTCACTTCGTCGGCGGTTGGGTTGCGGTTGGTCGTGACGAATTTAGAAGGTCTCTGAATAAGAGTTTGCCAAGGGACATTGGGATCATGAAATTAGGTCTGAGCACGAAATTTTAAAACTTTGGGATTGAGGTGCTAGCTTGTTCAATTCGGCGGTAATCTTTGCAGCGGCCTCAAATTCCCTTTCTTGTTGCGGCCTTATTCTCCTAGCGACTTCTCGTGCCTCTTCCCCTTTTTGGCTTCATCAAGACTTTGCAGGATTTCAAGAGCGGCGTCTGTTTGGTCTCGATCTTTGGTCATTCTTTCAACGAGGGAGGAAAGAGTCTGCGACATTTCCTGAATGCATTTGTCGTGAGCACGCAGTTGAGAGCTGTTCTCAATCATTGCACAAGCGGTCTTGGCTTCAGCAATCCTCGTCTTTGTAGCTTCCTCCTTCAGCAGTTGCTCCTGCTTTTCTTCCATGATCTTCAAGGCTTGCTTGAAAACTTCTGGCAAAAGAATGAATGCGTCGACAACTCGAGATACTTCGTGTTGAAGAGTGGTCATTTCTTCGACGGCAGAGGTGTGCATCCAATTCAGTGCCTTTTCAACGGAAGATAGAGCATTTACTGCATCTTGGATAAATACAGTCTGAAGGCCAAGAGCTCGCAGGCGCTCTTTTCGTGCAGCAGAGATCGGAGAATCTGGTTCGGCAAGGTCTGCAGCGCTGTTCAACCTTCTCACATTCACGGATGGGCGTGAAGTAAGTTGGACATCCTCAGGTTCGGTACCGTCCTCGGATTCCACGGTCGAAGGGGAGGGAGCAGCTTCATGTGATTCGGCGACAGGGGGTTGAGAAGCGTCCTGTTGCGAAGGTTCTTCAGCAATCATGGATGCAGGAGGGACTGAATCCTCTTGTTGGCTTTCAGGAACGACTTCTTCTTCGGTCGCAGCAGGCTTAGGTGCCTGTTCCAAAATTTCTTGAACTTCCTCGACTGGAGGGACTGATTCCTCTTGGTCGGGAATGTTCTCACATGTGGCGAAGGGGATTGGCACAGGTAGAAGGCCCTTCGTCATCTCTGGGTGGAGAGGCGTCTCGAGCTTCAGCCTCTTCACGACTCATTCTCAGACCTGCTTGAAGAGCATCGTCGTCGTCGTCTGAGTCATGGTCTTCGTCATCTTTTGGATTGGTGGGAGAGTCCTCTGACTTATTCTTTCCTTTCCTCCTGGCGTCAGATTTGTGCAGAAGGTGGCTTTCAATTAGATCCTTGCAAGAGGCGTTGTCCCATCGAAGCAGGGCCTCAATTTCAGTTGAGTCTGTTACTTCGGAGACAAATCTCTCTTCATGGCTCCAATCGCTCCAGTTGTACAGTGTATCGTACGGAGCTAACCTGTAGCCTTTCCATTGCAGAAATCTTTCGTACGCGTGTTCAATTTGAACCGAAAGAAGTGTCTGATTAATGGTCGAGTTAGGGGAGGGACTTCGAATAACATCTGGAGACGCTGTTTCGAGGGATTCCTGTACAGGTATGGGATCCTGTACGGAAGATGGACTCCTTGCAGGGGATGGTGCCCTGAAGGATGATGGATCCTGCACGGGTGTGGGATCCCGCAGAGGAGAAGTAGCTTTTGGCTCCGAATGGGCAGCCGACTCGCTAAAGTCTTGAGCGTTGGCAGATGTCTCTATATCCGTCGTAGCCGTCAAAGGCTCGGGATCTACTGTCGATACAGTAGGAGACACCTCTTCCACAGGGGTTGGGCCCTGGGGTTCTTCATCAGTGGGTTGCGCCACGGGCGAGACATCCTTGGAGTGCTTGGCAGATTTGATTTTTGAGAGCCTCCTGAGTCTCTTCTTGGGCTTCTCACCGTGAGTGTTTCTTCTTTGTGAGATCGCTTTCGCTTCTTTGAAGATTCCATTTCTGGGACCTTCACGGATTCATCTCTTGGGTTGTCAGAAATAGGCATGTGCCTGGTTCTCGGGTGGTTGCAGTGCATGGTGCTCTGGTTATACGCAGTGGGTTTGACGCCTCCTAAGTATATCCTCGAGCTATTTTTCTTCGCGTCGGCGGATTGCGTCAGTCCGCACTTCGTCAGGATGTAGTTCAGCATTAAACCAAAAGATTTCTTTTGGGTGGCAGGTTTGCACACCTCTTCTTGAAGACGTTTCAAAATTATTTGGCACCAATTGACCTTTTCACAGGTCAAAATAGCTACCATCATTCTGAACCTTAAGTTCGTGCACATCTCGAATGCACCGGTTCGGTTTTCAATGATCCTGGAGCAAAAGTCATGAAGATACACAAAATGAAGAAGAAAATTTTTCTTGTGACAAGTAGTTGTCACCATATCAACCACTTTGGACCCTGTAAATAGTCCATAAAACTTGGTAATGAGCTCTTGAGACCCGAACGTCTCAAGTTGGTCCATGGTCAGGCCATCGACGGGCAGCCTGTAGATTCTCTGGAGCAGATCGCGATCGATACGGATCTCCACTCCCTGAACTGTTGCAGTGATGTCAGCAACATGACCTCCCCAGGCCGGTGTGATGAAACGGACGGCGGCGTTGAGGTAGAATTCCTCAACCAGATGGGCGTCGAATTTGTCGGCGGTCTTGCTCCCAAGGCGATAGATGCCTTGTTGTTGAAGACGAGTAATGATATATTCCATCGGTTCTGTGTCGTTGGTTTCCGAGAGAATACGTTCCATGATGACAGGTTTGGAGAAGATCCGGCCATCAATGATGTTGGAGGATTTCTTCAGAACAGGGGAAGAAGATTGACCAGCCATTGATGTTTTCTTAAGAACTAGGGTGCAAGAAAACAATCGAATTACGCAGTGAATATGCAGAAAAATATGTAGGCTGTTTGCTTGAGAACTCTTGTAATTGCAGAAAGCGTAAAGAGTCTCTAATGGCAGATACAGTCCTTTTATAGTTGGGCGGCGAAATAGGGTTTTGCAGAGTACGAATGGTCAGATTTTAAGGGATGGGAACCGGTTTTGAAATCAACTGTCAAGATGGATTAAGTGTAACTGGTACGCTAATCCATTAACAGGTTTAAAAATAGAGCGGGTCCCACTTCTGCGATAGGTTGATACCCTAAATGCCTAAAACGGCGGTTTAAAAATAATAAACAATTTAAAAACATCGCGGCTTTTGAGATTCAGTTGTCCAGATGTCGTGTAAGGCATTTAATGAACATGACGTTTGACATAAAAACAGGGCACGTGGACAAAAATTATTTTAAAAGGAAATAATATTATATTATATACTGAATCGAAATCTATAGTATGTCTTTGTTTTCGCGTCGTCTGACATTCCCCTTAAAAAGGTACTAATAGGTTTTGAATTCCATACGGCAATATTTGGATTAATCTTTGTATTCATGGTCTCTGATATTCCCCCTTAATTATTGCACACACATTTGTAGGATTCATATGCGTTCGCTCGCTTCTGATCGTATTGATGATTACGAGTGTACGGATAATTAATGTTGAATCTTGTATTCACGGGTCTTACTGACATTCCCCTCAATTGTTGAGTAAAAGCATTAAATGACTTACGGGAGTGCATTGTAGTATTCCCAATTCTTGTCCGAGCATGTTGAATCTTGCTGTGTCGAGAGGCTTGGTGAAAATGTCGGCCACCGAACATCTGTATGAACTTTTTCGGCGAACATCCTTGTTCTCGACGTGATTCTGATAAAATGATGCTTCATGTTGATATGCTTAGTGCGCGAGTGCGAGCGAGTTGTGCGTGATTGCGGTGCACTCGTGCTATCACACATGATTGGAGTCTCTCTAGCATCGATTCCATAGTCGGCAGGTTGTTGCCGCATCCAAAGGATCTGCATACGGTAGCTACCAATGACATAGTACTACGATTGGTAGTGGAAGAGAGTTAGCCAATTGCTTCTTCTTGAACCAAGAAACGAGTCTAGGTCAGAAAGTGACAAGTTCCACTTGTACTCTTCCTATCTAGCTTGCGACCTCCGAGATCCGAGTCGTATCCACTAAATCGAATCCGCCTTCCTTAGGATACCACGATCCTGCATCATTTGTTCCTTTAATGTATTTGAGGATTCGTTTAGTTGTATTGAAGTGTGATTCCTTAGGTGCAACTTGGTATCTTGCACACACTCCAACAAAGCTGGATATCGGGCTGCTAGCCGTTAGGTACGGGAGCGAACCAATGAGCTTCTGTAGAGTGATTGGTCAAACGGCTTTCCGGCTTCATCGGCACTAATTTGCACGGAAGTGCTCATAGGGGTTGGCGAGGATTTGGAATTGTTCATTCCAAATTTGTTGAGAAGTTTCTTCTTTGTATTTCTCTGGTTGATGAATATACACGTAGGCAATTGCTTTACTGCAAACCTAGGAAATAACTAAGTTCCCCCATCATACTCATTTCAAATTTACTTTGCATGAGATGAGAGAACCTTTGACATAGAGCAAGGTTAGTTGAACCAAAAATAATATCATCGACATAGATTTGTACCATTAGAAGGTCATCACCTTCCTGTATCTTGAACAAGGTTTTGTCCACAGCACCTTTCTCAAATCCGTAGTTGGTTAGATACTGGGACAGGGTTTCGTACTAGGCTCTAGGGGCTTGTTTAAGTCCATACAGGGCTTTCCTTAGCCTGTAAACTAGATCGATACCGTCTGTGTTGGCAAACCCTGGTGGTTGTTCAACATAAACTTCTTCTGCAAGTTCTCCATTTAGGAAAGCACTCTTCACGTCCATTTGGTATACGATAAAACTCTTATGGGCGGCAAAGGCTAAGAATATCCTAATGGCTTCTAGTCTCGCTACAGGGGCGAAGGTTTCATCATAGTCGATTCCTTCTTCCTGACAATAGCCTTGTGCTACTAGTGGATTTGTTCCTTATGATAAGTCCATTTCGATCCTTTTTGTTTGAAATACCCATTTGGTTCCTATAACCGATTGGTGTGTTGGTGCAGGTACAAGATACCATACATTGTTTCTTTGAAACCGTTAAGCTCTTCTTCCATAGATGTTATCCAATGAGAATTGTTAAGAGCGTCTATGGTGAAACAGTTGGTGGGCTAAGAATACGGCGATAGTGCACATATTCGATCTCCTAAGTTCGGATTGAGATTTCCATTCGAAAGCGTGAAACTTCAACATTAGATTCTTCTTGTGCACAAAGTACATTTCCTTGTGTACTCTGTATTCTCCTACGAGTAGAAACACGGCATTAATGTTTCCAATGATCGGCTCTTGCGGGTGATCTCTCAACCATCTTCGGTCGGGTTCTAATTCGGGATCCGTCTTGTATCGAAAGTTTCGTGGATACGGCCTCGGCTTATCTGGCGCCGGCTTCATCCATATCGATTCTTACAGCTGCGGGGTTGATTTCTAAATCAACGACAGGTTCTATGGGTGTAGGTGGATCCAAGATAGAAAGATGGTGAATGTCCTGAGTGATATTATCTACTCCTGTAGGGTCATGGTGTGGTTCATCGAACACTACATGAACTGATTCCTCGATCGTCAGCTTCCTTTTATTAAAGATTAAAGCTTTCTTTGACGGAGGAGTATCCTACGAATATTCCTTCATCGATTTTTCATCAAAGGTTCTAAGTTGGTCCTTCCCATTGTTCAATACATAACACGCATCCAAAATGTGAAAATACGAAACTAATGGAGTTTTGTTATTCCATACCTCATAAATTTGTTTTGTTGTGGTGCTTGTTGACGATCTGACGGTTTTGAGTGTAGCCTGTTGTATTGGTTGCTTCACCCGAAGCTTATTTGTGGTAATTTGCTTGCAGCAATCATTGTCCTTGTTGCTTCTTTCAACGTCCTATTCTTTCGCTCGGCAACACCATTTTGTTGAAGTGTACGGGCAGCTTCCATTCTCCGAACAGTATTGCTCTATAAAGCGGTTAGTAAATTCAGTACCTCTGTCGGAACGAATGCACACGATACTCGATGCTTTTTCATTTTGCAACTTTCTCAGGAGCTCGGGCAGCCTTGATGTTGTTTCCTTCTTCTTGCTAAGAAAGATCGTCCAAGCATACCTGGAATAATCATCAACAACAACCATGCAGTATTTCTTACCTCCCAAACTTACCGGTCTACAGACGGTAGAGATCCATGTGTAGCATTTCCAACACTCTTTGGGTTGAAAGGTAGGATTTGCTTTTCGGGGTTGACTTGATTTGCTTGCCTTTACGGCATGGTCATGACATTGTCTTTCTTGAATGACACATCGGCAAACCTCTAACCATACCTGTCTTGAAAGCTTGTTGATCGTCTTGAAGTTGACGTGAGACATCCTCTTGTGCCATAGCCGGCTAAGATCTGCAGTGCCTTTGGCAACAAAACATGGAATTGAGGAGCTCATAGGCTTCCGATCGGCAATGTACATATTACTCGATCGCTTCGTAAGCACAACTTCCTTGGTTTGGGTGTTCTTTACTCTACAATGATCTATATAGAACTTCACCGAGAAGCTGTTTATCACGGGCGGCTAATACTAAGTAGATTATCTTGTAAGCCTTCAACATATGCAACATCGTTGACCTTGAATTTCCCGACAAGTAGGTTTCCTTTCCCTCTTGTTCTTCCTTTAGACTTATCACCGAAGCGAACTTTTGGACCGCGACCTTCTACAAAATCAGATAGCTTGCTCCTATCTCCGGTCATGTGTGAGAGCATCCACTATCGAAGTACTGGGTATCCTCCTCTAGAATGTCTGTAACAAAGAAATTAGGTAGATTTAGGTCCCCTTTGATTTTGGGTCCATATATGTTAGTTCCTTTAGGTACCCAGACTTTCCTGACAGCAATTGGTTTACTGTAGGATGTACTCGGTACAGTGTTGCGATATCTACGGGGGGCATATCCATAGTTGTTATAATCATGATAATTACTATGCATGTAAAATTCAGGGTTTTTATTATTCCAGTACGAGTGCCGTCTAGGAGGTGGAGCCATTTTCTTAGGCCTAACAGCTTGTCTTCCGGGTCTCGGTTGGATTCCCAATCTTGTTGTTGATACCGAACGGCATCTGCTTTGTCTTGAGGGATAACGGGGCTCCTGTATCCAATACCTATGCGCCTTTATCTTGAATGCTGCCGTGCGGGCCTTTGGTGGTTGGATACCGCCTTCTTTACGAATGATCCGGCGTATATGATATGCTTGTGGAGCATCTTTGTTGATTACGCCTTCGAGTGGTATTGGTTCCACTATCTCGAATAGTAGAGTTGAGGCGGAATTGCGGCCTTCGGTTTTCTCGATACGAAGGTTCCTTTATGGGACTAGGAGTATCTTCCGTCTGGAATGTGTTCCACACTCTTGACGAACACTGTACTAGTTTTCCCTTTATTCGAACATGAGCTGTATCCTAAGCCACTTTTATCATGAGCATGTTGCCCAGTGCTTAGAATTTCTTCCATTCTTTTGGACGATTTTTCAAAAGACTTCAGAATGGTCTCAAGTTCAGTTTCTCGCTTTTCGAGAGTTGTTATTTTGGTTTGTAGTAGAACCAAATCATTTGTCTTGCTCTCATTGTGGGTTTTAACCTCATTTAGTTCACGAGCAAGTTGATGATTGCTCTCCATGAGTTTTTCAAAATCGACCTTGCTGGTTTCACAGTCAAGAGACATATTTTCATAGTTTATTTTCAGCAAGTCATTCTCATCTTTCAGCTCTAGATTTGTTAATTGAAGCTGTATATTCTCAGTTTTTAGAGTCTCATGGGCTTTTTGAATGTTTTTAAATTCATTCATCATATTTTCGAATGTATGAGATGCATTAGATGGAATAGTTGAGGTTGAACTTACCTCATCGTCGCTGTCTTCACCTTCTGGAACATCTTTGGCCATAAAGCACATGTATGCTTTATCATCGAACTCATCGTCAGATGAATCACTTTCAGTGACCACCTGAAGACATTCTGCTGATTTGGATGGTGTGGGGAGGCTTGATTCTCCAATCGGGGCCTTAAGCTTGTCTTTCCAAGCACGTCTTCTTTCATCTCTCTCTTGTTGCTCGGCCTCGTGCAATCTTTGGACTTTGGGATGAGGACATTTGTTTGCATAATGGCACGGTTTCCTGTGATTATAGCACGAGTTAGCATCACCGGATGATGTTTGGTACTTACCTTGTTGATGAGTTTGGGCTGTAGGGAGTCTTTCAGATTGTTTGATGAACTTTTGAATTTATGCATTAGAAGCGCCATTTCATCTTGGGACGGGATGTCGTAAATCCTTGTCGGCATTCTTGTGGCCAGGGCTTCGGCGAGGCTAGGCATCTTTGTGTCGACGGTTCGATCTGACGGCGAGTGTGACCTTTGAAGGAGATTCTTGACTTTCTCTCTTGTCAATGTCATACTCAAAAGCTTTAAGGTCGAGAAGAGATCAAAAGTGGATATTTCATTAAGATTACGGGATACACGCATAGTGTGGTCTTAATGTCCCATCGGTGGGAGAGATCCGAAAATTTTTAAGTTCTTCTCCTTTTGGGTGTAAATTTTGCCCAACGCTTCAAGTTCACCAACAATACCGGTAAATCGAGGTCAAGTTCCTCAAGTGTTTCCGTTGGTTTCATTTCAAAAGATTCAAATTGCCGAGTAAGTTTTGAAATCTTGTTTTCTTTTGAGAGCTCGGTTCCCTCACAAATTAACTTGAGTTTATCCTGATTTCTTTACTGTTTTGCGGCTCTTTACCTTTGAGAGCGTGCCTTTGTCAAGAGTGACAAATAACGCGTTCTTAGCCACGTTGTCGAGATTGGCTCGCTTCCTTTCATCTGTTGTCCATTGCTCGCGTTCCTTCTCGAGCATTTCAGCATGGGCTTGGCCCTCAATCCTTGCGGCCGGATTGACCTTCATGATCTTGATAGGACCATCCTGTATAACAAAAATCATCTCTTCGTGCATTGCTGCAAGATGAGCTTCCATTCTAATTCTCCAGTCGTCAAATTCGTTAATAGAGAACATAGGGACTTTGTTAATCATAGAAGTATCCATACTGATAATATAGGAATGAAAGAGACTGTTTTGAAAATAAGTGATTTGAATCTGATTCGGTTAAAAAGAAGTACGACTAATTCTTTTTAGAATCAACCGCTCCGATACCACTTGTTGGTCACTTAAGTATACTGAATACAGTTTGGATAATAGTTTAAACAACAAACTGTACGGAATCTAAATCTGAGTGCGTAGCGGCAGTCTTGGATACAGTAGGTTGCTGTGGATACAGCAACTAAGTGTATAGTGTATACTTAATATATCACAGTAATTTAAAACAGTAAAAGCTGAAGGTAAATAACACAGTAATTAAAGTGGTTCGAGGTAAACCCCTCTACGTCCACTGGTCCTCCACACAGGAGTAAAAAGTTTATTATAATTACTGCGTACACAACTACGTAATTATAAACAAACCTATCCTTGTATCGTTCACACAGATTGATACAAAGAATGTCGCTTTCAACCGTTCACACAGATTGGTTAAAGCTTCCTTCTTGACTAGCTTCTTCACACACAGTTCCAAAGCTTCGTCCTTATTTGTCCCACACAGGTCAGAATAACTTGTTGAGTTCACACAGAGCTTGGTTTTTACACAGAGGTAAAAGGTAGGTAACCAGGTAAGAACAGTAGCTTTGAATATGAAGTTCTTGAGCTGATGATGGTTGTTCTTGATGTTGAGCACTGTATATCTCTTTCGTTCTTAATTGCAGTATGCTTTGGAAATATGTTTGCTCTGATGATAACTTTTTAATAGCTTGAGTGATAGGTTACTTGGGTAACTGATCTTCAATGTCTTCATAGGATATATATAGTCTCTGAAGAAAGTATCCGTTGAGATATATCCGTTTGAATAAGATTTCGTTCCAACGGGATTAAGACATGATCCGGATTTCGCGGGATTCTGAAGATCTGAAGACTGGCAGTATTTAAATACTTTATCCTTGAGTATTTAAATACTTCTTTGTTCAACGGGACTTGACTTCTGTTCCTTCTTTGTCCTGTTGTGAACTGTATGGAAGATAACTGTATTTTGAGCATCGAGACAGTTTCCATACTTGGTCTTTTACAAGTCTTCTTGCTGTACTGACGAGCTTCACTTTATGCTGATTCAAGGCAGGTCTTCGATACAGGATAAAGCCTTAAAGCCTCGATACATTTTCCTATACTGTATTTGGCATATATGTCAAAACCTCTAAATAACATTCGATACAGGGATTTGGGTATCCCGGCTGTTTCGATACAGGGTCTTTATTTTCCCAACAGTTGTGCACCCCAGACCAGACATGTAGTGGCGCACCCTCGGTTTCATCCTCATATCAAAGTGGCGGATCTTATCAAGCTCATCTCGGACTTGGTTTCTCACATAATGCAGTTGTTGATTATATTCTTTGATAGCTTGAGAAATAGGAACATCTTGGGGCTTAGCCTCAAAGAAGGCTCGGATCCTCCCCTCTTTCACTGGCCATGGACAAAATTCGTCTTCCATCAGATCCCGAAACTCCACCCACGTGGCTGCCCGGTCACGTGGTTTCACCGCTTGCCACCACGTTGCTGCCTCCTTGGCGAGGAAGTACTGAGCAATGGGTACTTTTCTCTCCTTAGAACAATTAGCAGCCCCAAACACTTTTTCCATCTCAAAAAGCCAACTCTCCCATCCGGAAGGGTCGGAAGCACCATCAAATTGCGGAGGACGCATACGAATCACGTCCTGAAGTAACTTGTAATTGCCGGATCCAGTAGGCGAAACCGGGTTGACATTAGCTTGGACGACCAGGACGGCCTGAGTCAGTAGCGTCACCTGGTTCGCTACTTGTTGCAAAATGTTGGCCACTCCAACAATCTCATGTGCATTACCGAAGCTAGCAGACTGGTCCTGCTGACCCCAGGAACTAAGTGGGACACTGTTCGACAAAGAAGGCATAGCCGAATCGGTTCCCGAGTGATGGGACATGGCCGCCCTACCGGCTGCGCCACGTCCCGTACCGCGTCTGCGACCGCGTCCATGTCCTCTACCAGCAGGAATTCTGAAGAAGTAGCGGGTGAGTACAATTCAAACGCAAAATGCAACCAGATACTAAGACAGGAATAGAATAGAACGATGAAACGAGTCAAGTTAGGAAAAACTTACGAGCACCGGCGTACTGAGATGATGGCGTAGCAGTGATACTGTTCAAAACAACACTCAACTAGACCCAAATAACCGACAGCCTAGGTATCCATAAACCTAAGCTCTGATACCATATTCTGTAACACCCCCAAGATGGTCAGGGCATATCACAGCGCCGTGGACCCCACAATGTGGAATCCACCAGGCTAACGTACCAACAAGACATTCGACAACGACATACAATCATCAATAAAACGACAATTCAAATAAAAGACTACAATCCGACAAATAAAATATGACATCAAATCCACTTCCCAAAACGGGAACACATCATTAACAATTTTAAAAAGGAAGTACTCGAGTACTTAAACCAATTTTATAATACAGAAATCCCAAAATAAGACATAAATAATAGCCGACAGAACAGAACACCGATAATCAACCACTGAACAGTATCATGCTTGCCCATCATCCTCATACGACTCGAGTGCTCGCTTGTCCCCACGATCAATACCTGAAATACAATAAGTATTTCCCCCATTTAGGGGGTTAGCGACAATCGCTAGTGGAAGTACAATCCATTTGAACTACATTCTAATCAGATGAATATATGCGCCAAAAATCATTTTAGAAAACATTTTATATTCCGGAATATTTACAATGTACAAACACAAAACACATTATCTCCAACAAATCACAATTCAAAGTTAACCGTTGGTAC
Organism: Orobanche coerulescens; assembly: GCA_033398695.1. Classification (NCBI taxonomy): domain Eukaryota; kingdom Viridiplantae; phylum Streptophyta; class Magnoliopsida; order Lamiales; family Orobanchaceae; genus Orobanche; species Orobanche coerulescens. The sequence goes on along the minus strand of CM065804.1, from coordinate 79,960,567 downwards.
GAGACTCACGGTCACCGTACCACGCAGAGCCCCGTCGGACATCCCTGGGTGGCTAACCACAGTTCGCGATACGCATACTCACGGCAATACGTATCCCTAGAGGCCCCGTCGGACCGTCCCTAGGTGAACATACACATACCCATCCACAACAACCACGATAAAGCCATAATTCAAATACTAGAACCTGTAAACAAATGTAAAGTACTTGCCTTTGTGACATCTTCGAAGAATCGGAAGTGAAAAATGACTACGGACGATTCGAATGGAAAACGACGGTTCCTAAACGAAGAATTAACATAACTCAGTCCCAACGGACATCAATAATCGAAAGGAATACTCCCATAACCCCGATTACATGCTACGACAATGAACGATCAATCGGTACGGGCGAGGGTTTACGCAAAAACTCCCCGAATCGACAATTCACGAATTTAACTAGGTAAAATGGATTGGAATCCATCCGATAACAAAAATCGATGAGGAGTAACATAACATACTAGAATAATTCGAGTCTAATAAGCTAAACCCGGAAAACCCCCCAAAATTGACAATTTAGGGTTCTAGACGAAAATACCTTGAATCGGAGTGAAGAAGGTGGATTAAATGATGATAACTTTGTGTTAGAACTCAAAATCTTGGGTGGATGATGATACACGATCCAAACTTCAGCCTCCAAATCGTCTAAGTCGCCTAACCCTCTGAGAAGAAGAAGAAGGGATGAAAAATGACGCTGAAAAACGCGACTGACCCCTTAAATACCTCAGAGAAGCACGACCACCACGCACGACCAAGTGCTCGTTCGTCTGGTCGTGCGCCAGGCCACTGCCCAACTTCTGTCCTTACGCACGAGCGCAGCGCACGAGCACTAGCTCGTGCTTCCTGCTCGTGCGTCCCTGGAAGTCCCCTGTCTAGCATTCGGCTCCGCACGAGCGCCAAACACAATCGACAACTCGTGTGGCCTGCTCGAGTGCAAGAACCAAAGGCTAACATCTATCCCGACACGACTTCGAAAACATCCAAAAATATAAACGTGAAATATACAAGACGACGGATCTAAGCGCTGGAAGAAAATATAATTCCGACCACCGGAGGGTCCGTAATGCGACAACGAAATTGAGATTCCCTGAACTATACGAAATTACAAAAATGGCCCAAGTTCCCGAAAATCACGAAACGACGTCGGATTTATAAACCGAAAGTCTCAACATGACCAACTCAACCATACGAACTTGTACAAACCAAGAAACAATGAAAACGAACGAGTTTTACGAGAATCGAACGTTCATACGGCAAAACATGTCATAAAATGAAATTACGTGAAACATCTCCAAAACTCGTCCAAATAGAATAACTCCAAGAATAAAGTAGATTCACAATGTCAAAACAGTTACAAGCGAGTCGATAAAAATAGACATACACCAAAAACGGAAACTGCTAAAAATGGAAAGTTACGGATATTATAGATATGGCGGTGGCCAATGTCTAGTCCTCCGATGAATTATTTGGCAAAGGTTATAGGAACTGTCCGGGCCGTGTTTGGACGTATGATCAGAGCGTGCTTATCGAGCGAATAATTGGCTAAGTCACAAGGATATTACTTATATTATGGATAGTTCACTACTTAGGTCATTGAGAATAGCTATACAGATTTGATGGAGTCATTCTGAATGTTCAGTAATTTTACATATCCGGATGATATAATTACCTAGTGATATCCACATTGGCTTTTTATTATTGTATTGAGTCGGCTGTTGGATCAATCGATGAAACGATTTAATATTAATTAACTTACAGATCGAGGTTACACCTCTTGTGAGAGATGATACGGAATTGAGTAGTCCAAATAAAAAAGACAAAGCAAGGATCGACGTTAAAGGCCTTACAACGCGTCGTGCACGTGCGACTACATTTTTAGACGAGAAAACGGACATAAGACGTAAAAGGAATGTCCAACCTGCCGGAAAATGTCCAACCGGCCAGAAAATATCCAACCTGCCGGAAAATATCTCGCTTGTCGGAAAATATCGCACCTGCCGGAAATGGCCGAGCAACCTGGCCAGAACCGTAGTGTCGTCAGGCACGGCTGTCTTGAGATGTCCCAGTGTGGCGGCTGTCGGTCGAACCCGACAGTGTCGTCCACACGGTCGAGTCACACTCTTAGGATAAGGAGATCTCATTGTCCGATCAACACGACCATGCCAGGCGACACGGTGAGTCACCGCGGCGTCCTTGTCACGCCGCACGGTCGAGTCACTGCCGGTCCTTGTCGCGCCGCGCCCGTGTCGAGTCCTGCCAAACGTCCTTGTCAGCGCCGCGCCCGTGCCGAGTCACTATCGGACGAGTCGCTGTCGGACGTCCCTGTCGCGCCGCGACCGTGTCAGTCGGACACGGTCGAGTCACTGCCGGCCAGATGCGTGCCGCGGCCGTGTCAAGCGACACGGCCCGTGTCCGGCAGTCAGCCACCTTTTTTTTATTGTTGATTTTTGTGTGTTTTGTCTTCTCTTTTCCTTTCTTTACTCTTTCAGGGATTGTGTTCCCATGTTTTATGATGTATGTTTCTTTTTCTTATTTTATTTGATTTGTTTTGATTATTCAAAGATTTTATAAATCTTTGAATTATTTTATTTATTTTTGTTTGATTCCTTAAGTTGAAGACTTCACTCCTATTAGTAGTCTTCTCTTAGCCTTGTATTGAATAGAGTATTGTATTATGAATTTGAATGTGAAAGAATACACTTTGTGTTTCTATCATTGGTAAATGATTTTTTACCAAAACTTGATTTTTATTCGACGCGTTTTCGAGTATTAATCCGATTGATTCTCAATAGGTCTTGGGAAGAAATCACCTTATCTAGTTATAGGTCTAATTCGATAAACCCTTGTTCTTGATCGTTCAAGTCTTCTTGATCGATATTATCACTTTTCCCGATATTACTTCCATTTTCCATTTGTTCGAATTTTCATTATCATATTCGATATTACTCCCACAAAATATATCCGAAAAACTCCATATTCGTAAAAAGACTTCCGCTACGATATTCCTATGCACGCTCCGAACGATACGTATCCGCCTTCCCCGGATAATTCGTATCATAAGTGGTATCGGAGACTAGGGTCATCTCCTTGGGCAATTTATTCAACAATTTCTTGTGAAGAACTATATCTTGACTCTTGGTATGGATTTCTCCAATCTCGATTTCTTGATGAAACTCCGTGACGCACTAAACGGCTTACCGGAGCAACGTATGCAAGAAAGACGCAGTGACGATGCCAACGATATTGATTTCTTGGCCAAATTCCGCAGCATACCGGAATTTCACGGAGATAGTAATCCAGATGCGTGCATAGATTGGCTTCGTGTTTGTGAGGAGCACTCGGACTTCAAGGCTGCCCCGATCAACCACCGCGTTTCGTTGGTGGCAAGGCGCCTCCGCGGTAGCGCCGCCGTCTGGTGGCAAAAATTGAAACACTCCCATTCACAACAACGTAAGCCTAAAATCCAAGATTGGCTTAAATTCAAAAAATATTTCAATCGAAGGTTCAAATCCCCATCTTACCATCAATACTTCGACGCCCCGCCACCGGCATTCGATCTAAGGTCTTCCCCCATCAAGGAATTCCCAGCAGAATCTTTTTTCGATGAAGACAATGTCCCTACGGTCATTTTCAATGAAGTAGACGAGACAGAGTTTTCAACGGAGCAATTCAACAAAGAAGGTGAGTTGAGCCATGTTTCAATAATTGACGAACTTGGATCTTGCTATTATGAACATGGGCCAATTAATTGCGTTGGCTAAATTGACCAAAACGGGATTGATGAGCCAAGTGAATTATGGTCAGATGAACATTTGACACAAGTCGGGCCTTTTAAAGTTGTGGAAGACAAAATTGAGCTTGGTACTAAAATTGATCGGTTAGAAGAAAACGACAATTTTGGGCCTAAATTTCATATCAACTCAGTTTCTGGTGATGGACTTATTGTCTTGGATGATTACCAAATTGAGGTTAGTAAAATATTTTGTGATGGGCCATTATTGGAGGAGCCCAACAATATTGAAACGGAGAGTTGGTCAGATTATGACGGACCGCCAGCATTTGATGAGGAACCAGTTGTTGAAGAGGAATCCGTAATAAATCCTGTGTTTCCCATTCTTGATGGTGAAACCGATGTGGAATTATCGGTGTTTCCAATTCTGGAGGATGAACCCGATGTGAAATTAACCGTGCGTCCCATTTCAGATGTCCACTCATTTCATGATATCGGTATTACCGGGCGGAGTAATTATTATTATTTTATTAATAATGATAGTTATTTTGTTGGTGATTCTCGAGGGCCCCCCACTACCTATCGTCTCAAGATTTTGGGCCATGTACGTACTGCGGACATTTTCGAGATCAAGTACTTAGAAGCTTTAATTAATTATCTTGACGACGAAGGAAGTTCGGAATTGAGGACAATTCCCTTTAAAGGGGGAGGGGATGATACGAAATTGAGTAGTCCAAATAAAAAAGACGAAGCAAGGATCGACGTTAAAGGCCTTACAACGCGCCGTGCACGTGCGACTACATTTTTATACGAGAAAACGGACATAAGACGTAAAAGGAATGTCCAACCTGCCGGAAAATGTCCAACCGTCCGGAAAATATCCAACTAGGAAAATATCTACTTTCTTAGGAAAATATCGCACTCTAGGAAATGGCCGAGCAACTGCCGACCAGTAGTGTCGTCAGACACGGCCGTGCCGAGATGTCCTGCACTGTGAAATCGATCTGGCCGGCCGAACCCGATCGTGTCGTCCGACACGGTCGAGTCACACTCTTCCGGATAAGGAGATCTCGCTGTCCGATCAACCCGACCGTGTCGCCTGGCACGGTCGAGTCACTGCCGGTCCTTGTCGCGCCGCGCCCGTGTCGAGTCCTGCCAAACGTCCTTGTCAGCGCCGCGCCCGTGCCGAGTCACTGTCGGACGAGTCACTGTCGGAGGTCCCTGTCGCGCCGCGACCGTGTCAGTCGGACACGGTCGAGTCACTGCCGGCCAGATGCGCGCCGCGGCCGTGTCAAGCGACACGGCCCGTGTCCGGCAATCAGCCACCTTTTTTTTATTGTTGATTTTTGTGTGTTTTGTCTTCTCTTTTCCTTTCTTTACTCTTTTAGGGATTGTGTTCCCATGTTTTATGATGTATGTTTCTTTTTCTTATTTTATTTGATTTGTTTTGATTATTCAAAGATTTTATAAATCTTTGAATTATTATTTTTTTTTGTTTGATTCCTTAAGTTGAAGACTTCACTCCTATAAGTAGTCTTCACTTAGCCTTGTATTGAATAGAGTATTGTATTATGAATTTGAATGTGAAAGAATACACTTTGTGTTTCTATCATTGGTAAATGATTTTTACCGAAACTTGATTTTTATTCGACGCGTTTTCGAGTATTAATCCGATTGATTCTCAATAGGTCTTGGGAAAAAATCACCTTATCGAGTTATAGGTCTAATTCGATAAACCCTTGTTCTTGATCGTTCAAGTCTTCTTGATCGATATTATCACTTTTCCCGATATTACTTCCATTTTCCATTTGTTCGAATTTTCATTGTCATATTCGATATTACTCCCACAAAATATATCCGAAAAACTCCATATTCGTAAAAAGACTTCCGCTACGATATTCCTACGCACACTCCGAACGATACGTATCCGCCTTCCCCGGATAATTCGTATCAGAGTCAGGTGGTAATGGTAAAAGTGCAGAAAGATTACAATGTGAACAGAGTCTGATATTAGGGGTTGGTACTCTAGTCGTTCTATCTTAAGTTTCGGGACGAAACTTATTTTAAGGGGGATAGTATGTAATATCCGGATTCGATTTTTGACGATATAATTTTTATTTAATTATTTCTCTTTATTTTATTAGCTGACTATTTAAAAAAAATCAGACGAGTTCTCTTGACATTAGGCGTGAATTAATAGAGATTTATTTTCTTATTAAACGATTAAAACGATTAACGTAGACCAGACGAAAATGTGGCAATTCGACTGAATAATTGATTTAATGGATCATTGGATCCATTTATGATATGAGTTGTACCATTTTAATACACTACTTACTTAATCATTAAGTATTATTATTCTATTATTATTTTATTTTATTATTATTATCATTATTAAACATCATTGGATTCTCTCTCTCTCCCTCACGTTTCTCTCTCTCTCATTATTTCTCACCAGCCCTCCTGTCTATTTCTCTCATCTCTCTTTCCTCCTTATCTCTCTATCCATCCCTCACGACGAGTTTCAGGCGACGGCGAAGGAGGGCGAGGTAGCGGGACTTGGTCTTGGCGGACTTGGGGCCGGACTTCCGACGGCGGCAGAGTTCAAATGAGGCCGGATTCTGAGTCTCGGGTCGGAGTTAATGGAGGTCTGGATGGAGGCGGATATGTACTAGGTTCTTGACCTGGAGATGGTGTTCCGATGAGATAGATTTCCGACGATCGGAGAGAGATCTTTTGACAAGAAGTCAACTACCTGAGTTGAGTTTTCCGACGATCGAAGATGGCTTCTGACCTGAACGGACGAGATTAACGGAGGCGCGGCGAGACTTCCGACAAAGGGTTGCAGGCGGGGCTGGAGTTGGTAAAGTTCGGCCATGGTCGGAACTGAGTTGGAGCTGGATGAGTTTCGACGGGTCGGTTTTCCGGCGACCTAGAATCCGGTGATGTAGGGAGACGACAGGGTTGATTATCTGGCCGGACTGTGTGTGCTGCGTGAGTTGGCCGGACTGTGGTGTGTGTTTTGTGTGAGTTAATATATATATATATATATATATAAGTTGTGTATGTGATGTGTGTACAGTGTGGGTACGTGTGTGTGTAGTGTATATATATATATATATTAATGTGTATGTGTGCACATATGTATTTATATATATGTTGTGTGTTTGTGAGTGTTGTATGTGTGTGTATGTGTTGGTGTTGGAATATGTTGTTAGGCCAACTTCATGAATTTGGAGAGTTGAGAAAATGAGATTAATCTGGGTTAGAGATTTGATCGATCGATTGTTCATTGGTGTTCCTAAATCGACAGTCGAATTTCGAATAAATTCAGCTACCCTTCGATTTTGACCCAATTCAAGGTATGATGTCATTAAAATATTATCTAGTGATAATTAATCGAATTATTATAATCAAATAAATTAATGATAGTATCTTGATTTATAAATCGTGTATTAAGGTGTGATAATCGGACGTAATTTGGGGACCATTGAGCTCGTGAGCTATCTCGTGATTCGGAATCGCGTTCGTTGGATCTAAGGTTGTTCGTTGATTGTTGGGTGTTGTTCATTCGACCGTTACTCGTTCGTTCATGGAGGACGTTGTGATCATGCAGAAGCATTTTACGTCTTCAGTATTAAGGCAAGTGAATTCTTGTTTTGTTATGATGATAATATGTCTTATATATGTTATATATATTTTCGTTCATTTATGCTTTATGAATTTTGATTCATAGTGATGTTATTATTGATCTGGTCGATCATCCTTTGAGGAACGTTGGTTCCAAGTCTTATTTATACCCTCGTTGCATTTTGGTGAGTTGATTTGATCTTCGTTGGATTCGTATTTCCTTCGTTGAGTCGTTTGGTCCCTTGTTGGGAATTGTTAAGTCATTATTGAATTTCAATGTCACTTTTGTTTTCTCGTGGCATTCCGGGTCATACTGGCGTGCCGATTGGTATGTGTAGGATTTTCATGTCGGGCACATATAAAGTCGTGTGTTGGTAGTTGACCTCACATTGGACTGTGCACACGAGACGGTTACTTCGTAAGACTGATTAGGTACAAGACCACACGTGTATTCGATCGATACTCGTTGGTGGCTTGTGCACGGATACATTTCCATCACGGGCGTAGTGTGGCGCCATCCTTTGAGCCGTACTGTTAGTTGATTCACATAGCATGTTTGATTGCGTATGTTTTCAACAGGATTGGGTTATAATCTGGCCGATTCACATTTGATCGCATGTGTTCGACGATTTGAGATTTTGATCGAACTTGTGGTTTATACAACATGTATGATTGTGTATATTCCGGTTTTGGGTGATGATTTGTTAATTCATATAGCATGTGTGATTATGTATGTTTGACATATTGAGATTTATTATCTTGTGTAACTGACCCTGTGGTTTTGGGCGAAATATGTTGTTTTATCATATTTTAAGTCGTCGGAAGGCTAAGGCACATGAAGGACAATGTGACGGCGAAAGGTCTCAAGAATACTAGTCAAGGGCCCGAGTCTTCTTGTTTTCAGTTGTATTTCATTTCAGTTCCGCTGCATTTTTATTCTCTTGTATTTTATATTGTATTGGTATATCTATCTTCATATAGAGTATACCTGTATTATGTTGATCCTGGTCTGTTTGGCACATGTTAGCCAGTATATCTATATAAACTCCTCATCGGAGTATTTGGTAAACATAATGTGGTTCGGTACTGCATTTATGTTATGTAAATTATTGTACTGTGTTTTCCCTGGTGGATCCCAATTGGGGATTCACGGCACTGTAATAACCGCTGTAACACCCCCAAGATATTCGAGGTATATTACAGCGCCGTGAATCCCTATATGGGACCCACCAGGCTGAACGAACATCATACTCATCGACTCACAGAAACAACATAATAGCACCTCATCATAAAGACACCAAACAAAATAATCCACCCGGTTCAACCGGTCAAACACAACACCATAATCCGACACAAACATAATAAACAACAATACAATCTAGACGAGTAAAAATTCTTAAGTACTCGAGTACTTCTATTAGTTTAAAGACCACAAAAGGTAAAAAAGATAAAAGGCAATAAGACACCACTCGTGCACAATCATCACGCACGGCCATCATCCGCATACTGGTCCAGCGCCCGCTCGTCTCGATGAACCTGACCTGAAATTCATAAAACGAATTTCCCCAAAACGGGTCCCCAGAGGGGTTAGCAATTACGCTAGTACAAGTAACCAAATGAACAACTTACATCTTACACATAGTAAATGCATGCAATCAAGAAAACATAGTTCCAAAACACTCATTTCCGAAAATGCCATAATCAAATCACATTTGTAAAATGCACCACAATTAACCGTTGATCCACAGCTCCGTGGACCCCTACCGAGACCCCATCGGATCTAACCCGTAGTGGTTAAAAGGAAAGCTCGTCGATACACACCTCCGTGGACCCCTACCGAGACCCCGTCGGATCTAACCCGTAGTGAGCATACACACACAGACAATTTCTCATACACTACTACTATGTCAAGATCGTAAGTTCATAAGGATACTTGCCTCGATCAAAAAGACGGTGACACGAACGGGAATGAAGGATCAAACACGACCGCGAGAAACCGGCGAAAATGAACCTAACGATTTGAATAACATAATCACAACCACTTCTAAACGATTACGGAAATGGAATACACCCGGAAACCCGCCTACGATTCATGTATATTCGTATAAAATAACAACGAGGGCGGACCACAACCAAACCCTCCCGATTTTGCAAAACTATGAAAATATACCATGAATCCGTAGGAAAACTAATGATATCAATAAGATTAATCATATTCATCATGAATCCACCAACAAAACGGAATGAATCGGACGAAAATCCTAAAACCCCCAATTTATCCAAAAGTAGGGTTCTAAGAGATTTTACCTTGGATTAGGATGAAAGATCCGTGTTGATGTTGTTATAATACACCAAGAATTCAAGGAAGAAGTTGGATGAGATGATTGGAGGAAGAAATCGCCAAGAAAATCGCCCGAAATCGCCTTAGCCGCGGAGAGGAGGAAGAAATGAGAAATTATGTTCATCTCGGTCAACTCCCTGGTTTATATAGCCAGGGAGTGTTAGCGCGCGCTAATTCCTCAAGGTTAGCGTGCGCTAACGGGATAAAATTCCAATCCATACAGTTAGCGTCCCAGTCCAGTAGCCAGATTTCTGGCCGTTAGTGTGCGCTACTCGAAACGTAGCGTGCGCTAATAACCTCTCGGTAGCGCGCGCTATCGACCAATAGCGTGCGCTACCTGGACATCAGCCGAGTCCAGAAGCTAACTGCCCAAAACTCACCTGAACCGTTAGCGTGCGCTAACATACAAATGTAGCGTGCGCTACCTGGCACCTGACCGAGTTCAGTAGTAAACTGTCCAGTACTGGACAGTCACGCTAGCGCGCGCTACCGAACAACTTAACGTGCGCTAGTCTCCCGACATTAGCGTGCGCTAGACAAAGTAGCGTGCGCTAATCCGATAGTCCAGAGGGCTGGGAACAGAACTGCCACTCCCAGGGCTAACTCGCTAGCGCGCGCTACGAAGTAAACGTAGCGTGCGCTACTAAGGGACCTCTAGCATGCGCTATGCAGAAAATTTAGCGTGCGCTAGATACAGAATATAAACGGTCCAAAACACCGGAATATGAACGAAACATCAAATGGAACATCTCAAAACGCATCATAATGTAAAATGGATCCACGGCAACCCCGAAACGGCGGTTCCGCACAACGATAATGAGAATCAGATCACTAGTTGCCAGAAAAGATACACTGAAAGATACACGAGGGTCACTACGATCGAGAAATACCCCGAAAATAAAAATACAAGGGAAAGAAAAAATGCGGATATTACATTCTACCCCTCTAAAAATAAGTTTCGTCCCGAAACTTAAGAAACAAACAACTCAGGATAGTTAGCACGCATGATATCGTCGGTTTCCCAAGTTGCCTCCTCGACACCGTGTCTCGACCACTGCAGCTTGACCAAAGGAATGGTCTTATGCCTCAGTCGTTTCTCACGATGCTCCAAAATCTTCAAAGGACGCTCTTCAAAAGTAATATCCTCGGCGACATCAATCTCACTATAATCGATGACGTGACTAGGATCCGGGACATATTTCCTCAGCTGGGAAACATGAAAAATGCTATGAACATGACTTAAGGCCGGAGGTAACGCCAAATGGTATGCCAACCCACCGACTTGCTCGAGAATCTCGAAGGGTCCAATAAATCTCGGACTCGGCTTCCCTTTCTTCCCAAAACGAAAAACTCCCTTCGTCGGCGACACCTTTAGCAAAACGTGGTCTCCCACCTCGAATTCCAAAGGTCGACGACGGACGTCGGCATACGACTTCTGTCAACTCTGGGCAGTCAACATCCGTTCCCGAATTAATTCTATCTTCCGTCTCGTCTCTAAAACGACATCCGGCTCGGTCCCGACCAAATCGGACGTCTCATTCCAACAAATTGGTGATCGACATCGCCGCCCATAAAGTGCCTCATACGGTGCCATCCGAATCGACGCGTGCCAACTGTTGTTGTACGTGAATTCGATCAATGGCAGATGTTCCTCCCAATTGCTACTCCAATCGAGAGCACAAGCACGCAATATGTCCTCGAATGTCTGGATAGTGCGTTCCGACTGTCCATCTGACTGGGGATGAAAAGAGGTACTCAAATGCAAACGGGTACCCAACGCCTTATGCACCGCCTGCCAAAAGTGCGATACGAACCGGCCATCACGATCCGAAACAATAGACTTTGGAGTACCGTGAAGCCTCACAATCTGCGCGATAAACACACGGGCCAACTTCTCTGGACCCCAAGTGTCCTTGATGCCCACAAAATGTGCCGACTTGGTCAGACGATCAACAATCACCCATACCATATTCATGCCCGACTTCGATCTCGGCAAACTCGTAATGAAATCCATCGATATATCTTCCCATTTCCATTCCGGAACGGGAAGTGACTGCAATAACCCAGCCGGTCGTTGATGCTCGATTTTGACCTGTTGGCAAGTCAAACATCTCGCTACAAACTGTGCGACCTCCTCCTTCATATCATTCCACCAGAAATTCCTTCTCAGGTCCTTGTACATCTTACTCGAACCAGGATGAACAGAATAAGGTGTAGCATGGGCCTCTCGCAAAATACTCTGTCTCAACTCTGCGTCGTTCGGCACACAAAGCCGACTCTGGAATCTCAAAACACCATCCTCGTGAATCACAAACCCAGGAGACTTTCCCTTAAGAATGTTCTCTCGGATTTGAGTAATCATCGGATCCTCTAACTGCTTCAGCTTAATTTCATCGATCAAAGACGACGAAATCTCTAAAGCACGAAGTTGCCCGACGGCTCCAGGCAACAAAACCTCAACATCTAACTCGATCAAAGTCCGCTGAAGCTCCGAATGAGACGTAAGGATCTCAAGCGTTCGCAACGCAACCGGTTTCCGACTCAAGGCGTCGGCCACGACGTTCGCCTTGCCTGGATGATAAAGGATTTCGAGGTCATAATCCTTAATCAGTTCTAACCACCTCCTATGCCTCATATTCAACTCCCGCCGAGTAAATATGTATTTCAGACTTTTATGATCGGTAAAAATCTGACATGCAGAGCCGAAAAGATAGTGGCGCCAAATCTTGAGCGCGAAAACGACTGCCGTTAACTCCAAATCATGAGTAGGGTAGTTCAGCTCGTACGGCCTCAACTGTCTAGACGCATAGGCAATGGTCTTGCCGTGCTGCATCAATACGCACCCAAGACCCTGACCCGAAGCATCGCTATAAACGGCAAAATCCTCGTTGCCACATGGCAACGCCAAAAGCGGGGCTGAAGTCAAACGCTTCTTCAGTTCCTCAAAACTCGACTGCCTCTCGTCATTCCAGACGAACTTCTCGGATTTCTAGAGCAACTGCGTAAGTGGCCGAGCTAGTTTCGAGAAACCCTCGACGAACCTACGATAGTATCCAGCCAAACCCAAGAAACTACGGAGCTCCTTCACATTCTTGGGCGGTGCCCAATCCAACACTGCCTCGATCTTCTGCGGATCTACACGAACCCCCTCGGCTGAAATCACGTGACCTAGAAACATCACTTCCTTCAGCCAGAACTCACATTTCGAGAACTTCGCATAGAGTTGCTCGGTCCTCAAAATGTCTAACACTACCCGCAAATGATGGGCATGCTCTTCTTCATTCCTCGAATAAATAAGAATATCGTCAATGAAGACGACGACACACTTATCCAAATATTCGATAAAGACTTTGTTCATCAACTGCATGAACACCGCCGGCGCATTAGTTAACCCGAAAGGCATAACTACAAACTCGTAATGCCCGTATCTCGTCCGAAAAGCTGTTTTCGGCACATCGGACTCTCTCACCCGGTGCTGATAGTACCCCGATTTCAGATCAATCTTCGAGAACACCGCAGCTCCCTGCAACTGATCGAACAAGTCATCAATTCTCGGCAAAGGATACTTGTTCTTGATGGTCACCTTGTTTAGTCCGCGATAGTCGATACACAAACGAAGTGAACCATCCTTCTTCCGAACAAACAAAATTGATGCGCCCCAAGGCGAAGCGCTCGGTCGAATATACCCCGACCCAAGAAGTTTACCCAACTGCTTCTTCAGCTCGGCCATCTCTGAAGGTGCCATGCGATATGGTGCCTTCGAAATCGGAGCCGCGCCCAGCTCTAACTCTATAGCAAACTCAACCTCACGATCTGGTGGCAATCCCGGTAACTCGTCAGGAAATACATCAGGAAACTCACTAACAACTGAAATTGATGAAAGCTCGACCCCACCGTTCTCCGCCTTCAAGGCGTAACACCAATAACCCGTACACCCCTTCCATAGGAGTCTAATTGCCTTCAAAGCGTTAATAACAAGTTTCTGGTTTCCCCTCTTTTGCCCCGCGAAAGAGTTCTCGGTGCCATCCTCGGCTAACATAGTGATGATTCTCGTACGGTAATTCATGATCGCACCATGCCGTTCGAGCCAATCATCCCCAAGAATTAAATCCTCGCCCTCAATTCCCACAACAATAAGATTAGAGAGCCAAGCCCTCCCACAAATAGTCACAGCACAATCTCGAATCTCACGGTCACCAACGATCCTATCGCCGCTAGGAAGTTTAACGATGAAAGGCTCGCATGGCGATAAACAATCAAGACCCAAATGGTGCACACATTCCAAAGACACGAACGAATGCGTAGCACCAGAATCGAAAAGTACACTGACAGGATGCAAATAGATGTGAACGGTACCTGTGGCAACGGTAGCGGCTGGGTCATCGGCCCTCCTCATCTCATAAACGCGCGGGTGGGCGGAGCCGACACTGGAAGCTCCCCCTCTGCTGGGCTGACCCCGGCCTCTCCCTCGGATAGCACTAGGTGGAGACTGCGGAGCAAACGAACCTTGATTCACACTTGGTTCCCTAGGCACTGGGATGGAAGCCTGGGCACCAAGGATTTTCTCTCTCTCGGCCTGACGGCTTTGTGGCACAGGTGGCCACACCGATTACACGTCAGCAAAGACCTCAGACATGTACGACTAATATGGCCCGGTCGACCACAGTTAAAACACTTCGTATCCCGAGAAGGAGTATTGGTAGTTCCGCGAAAACCTGCAGTAGAACGAGCGGGACCACCGCCAGCGAAAAAGTTAGCAGACTGGGACTTCTGCTGACCCCCACCTTTGTGGCCCGAAAAATTTCCGGCGGACTTTTGCTTCTTGCTCTCGCGAGCCGCCTCACTCGCCGTCACATACATATCGTAGGCAAGGGCCCTACTCTGATAATCCTTTAAGGTAGTGCAAACTAGTACGGACATGTAATCACGAATCGACGGTTTCATCCGCCTGGAGAAATGGAAAATCTTATCGCTCTCCTCCCTAACCTAGGCCTTCACGAAGCCCAACTCCCGATTGAAATCGGCAATGGCCTGGGAAACAGGGATATCCCGAGGCTGAGCATCAAAGAAGGCATGGACTCGGGCTTGTTTGACCGGCCACGGGCAATACTCGGTCTCCATCAGGTCCTTAAACTCGTCCCATGAAGCAGCACGGTCTCTTGGCTCAACGTCCTCCCACCAGTCGGTAGCATCCCCAGTGAGAAAATACTGGGCAATAGGGACCTTGCGGTCCTCGGGACAGTTGGTGGCGACGAAAACTTTGGATATCTCCTTGATCCACCCCTCCCAGCCAATCGGGTCTGAGGCTCCTGAAAACTGGGAGGGTGCATCTTGATGACATCCTGTAGCCAACGATCTGCTCCGCCCCTAGCAGCTTGGGCCGGATTCGGGTTCTGGACGGCCTGAGCTATTGCCGCCATCTGGTTCACCATTTGCTGCATAACAGCCGCAACACCAAAGTTATCGCCATCTTGAGTAGAAGCATGGCTATGACGGTCACCGGTGCTGCCGGATCCCGAAGAATGCGACGTGGCCGCCCCACCGGCTGCCCCATGTCCCCGGCCGCGTCCACGACCACGACCACGACCACGACCTCTTCCAGCATCCATACTGATGTTAAATAAGTAGCAAAAGCCATACGATGGTAAGTACGAGAGGAAAATTCATTACAATCAAGAATCGAAGATACGATACCAGGAAACAAAGAACAGAGTAAGGAAAAACTTACGGGCACTGGAGGTACCGGAATCATGGCAGCGTGACAATGATGTGCAAAACAAAACACAACAAGACCCAATAAACCGACAAGCCTAGGTATCCATAAACCTAGCGCTCTGATACCATTTTCTGTAACACTCCCAAGATATTCGAGGTATATTACAGCGCCGTGAATCCCTATATGGGACCCACCAGGCTGAACGAACATCATACTCATCGACTCACAGAAACAACAGAATAGCACCTCGTCATAAAGATGCCAAACAAAATAATCCACCCGGTTCAACCGGTCAAACACAACACCATAATCCTACACAAACATAATAAACAACAATACAATCCAGACGAGTAAAAATTCTTAAGTACTCGAGTACTTCTATTAGTTTAAAGACCGCAAAAGGTAAAAAAGATAAAAGGCAATAAGACACCACTCGTGCACAATCATCACGCACGGCCATCATACGCATACTGGTCCAGCACCCGCTCGTCTCGATGAACCTGACCTGAAATTCATAAAACGAATTTCCCCAAAACGGGTCCCCAGATGGGTTAGCAATTACGCTAGTACAAGTAACCAAATGAACAACTTACATCTTACACATATAATAAATGCATGCAATCAAGAAAACATAGTTCCAAAACACTCATTTCCGGAAATGCCATAATCAAATCACATTTGTAAAATGCACCACAATTAACCGTCGATCCACAGCTCCGTGGACCCCTACCGAGACCCCATCGGATCTAACCCGTAGTGGTTAAAAGCAAAGCTCGTCTATCCACACCTCCATGGACCCCTATCGAGACCCCGTCGGATCTAACCCGTAGTGAGCATACACACACACACATAATTTCTCATACACTACTACTATGTCAAGATCGTAAGTTCATAAGGATACTTGCCTCGATCAAAAAGACGGTGACACGAACGGGAATGAAGGATCAAACACGACCGCGAGAAAACGGCGGAAATGAACCTAACGATTTGAATAACACAATCACAACCACTTCTAAACGATTACGGAAATGGAATACACCCGGAAACCCGCCTACGATTCATGTATATTTGTATAAAATAACAACGAGGGCGGACCACAACCAAACCCTCCCGATTTCGCAAAACTATGAAAATATACCATGAATCCGTAGGAAAACTAATGATATCAACAAGATTAATCATATTCCTAATGAATCCACCAACAAAACGGAATGAATCGGACGAAAATCCCAAAACCCCCAATTTATCCAAAAGTAGGGTTCTAAGAGATTTTACCTTGGATTAGGATGAAAGATACATGTTGATGTTGTTATAATACACCAAGAATTCAAGGAAGAAGTGGGATGAGATGATTGGAGGAAGAAATCGCCAAGAAGATCGCCCGGAATCGCCTTAGCCGCGGAGAGGAGGAAGAAATGAGAAATTATGTTCATCTCGGTCAACTCCCTGGTTTATATAGCCAGGGAGTGTTAGCGCGCGCTAATTCCTCAAGGTTAGTGTGCGCTAACGGGATAAAATTCCAATCCATACAGTTAGCGTCCCAGTCCAGTAGCCATATTTCTGGCCGTTAGCGTGCGCTACTCGAAACGTAGCGTGCGCTAATAACCTCTCGGTAGCGCGCGCTATCGACCAATAGCGTGCGCTACCTGGACATCAGCCGAGTCCAGAAGCTAACTACCCAAAACTCACCTGAACCGTTAGCGTGCGCTAACGTACAAATGTAGCGTGCGCTACCTGGCACCTGACCGAGTTCAGTAGTAAACTGTCCAGTACTGGACACTCACGCTAGCGCGCGCTACCGAACAACTTAACATGCGCTAGTCTCCCGACATTAGCGTGCGCTAGACAAAGTAGCGTGCGCTAATCCGATAGTCCAGAGGGCTGGGAACAGAACTGCCACTCCCAGGGCTAACTCGCTAGCGCGCGCTACGAAGTAAACGTAGCGTGCGCTACTAAGGGACCTCTAGCGTGCGCTATGCAGAAAATTTAGTGTGCGCTATATACGGAATATAAACAGTCCAAAACACCGGAATATGAACGAAATATCAAATGGAGCATCTCAAAATGCATCATAATGTAAAATGGATCCACGGCAACCCCGAAACGGCGGTTCCGCACAACGATAATGAGAATCAGATCACTAGTTGCCGGAAAAGATACACTGAACGATACACGAGGGTCACTACGATCGAGAAATACACTGAAAATGAAAATACAAGGGAAAGAAAAAATGCGGATATTACAATCGCCGGGTTTCAGGGTGTTACAGGGGAGGCTGCCTCCATCGTTTTTCCCCTCACCATGAGGCTGCCATTGTCCCACCTTGTGTCACCCCATATTGGTGGCTGGATTGTGCCACAAGTCCAGCCAAAAATTGGTCCTTTAAAGTGCTTAATGGTTGCATGCTAGTCTAATTCAAAAAGGGTAAAGTTTATTATTTCATGTGAAATCCTGGTGTGAATTTACTCTTCAGGCATTAAGTTGTGATTTATGTAAAATTCTGTAATCTGTAACTGTTTTGGTAAAATCATATAAATTCGTAGAAAAACCTTTTGGACCTGAAACCAGTCCCCAAACCTCACAATTGGAGTCTATTTCCTTCCCATCAATGTTCAGAACCTGATTCCATGCCGAAATATAGCCTAATTGGTCATTTCCACTGACTGGTCCGGAATTGACAATTCTGACAGGCTGTTTCTCTAAAATCACCATAATTCATTGGAAAAGAGTTTGGATAAGTGGAATACATTTTTGAAATATTAAAAACCTGAACTAGACGCCTGTAAAACAGTTTAGAAAGATTTGGGGTTTAAGTGGGGCTAATGTGGTCTTGAACAATTTCTTTGTTTTGGGAAATAATCTGGAATCTAAAACACTAATAAGTAGAGTATATGATGAGATGATAAATCTATAATTAATACTCCGTTATATTATATAGGAGAGTAAGTGTGGTTTGAGCTCCGTGAGATTCCAGGATTGCTTGTGGAGCTTTACACTAATAGTTGAGGTGAGTTTTCTCACTACATTACGATGATATGTATATAACAACTTGATGTTGAATTGTGTGGTTGTATTTGTGTGTGAGTAATGGTAGGATGAGTGAATAGGTAACGGTTTTGGTTCATATTTTCCAACATTTTTCTTAAATGGAATTTCATATTTCTTAAAAATACAATTTTAAAAGGTTTAAATTTATTGCAAATTTTGGGATGTTACAGCGTGAAATATAATATTTTTATAAAAATAACATATTTTTTAATAAATTTTAAATTGATGAAATTTGTGAATAAAAAAGTGTATAATTATCTAGGCGATACATGGATTTTAAGCCATGTAGTTCGAGTGGACTTGCGCCGTCATTATTTGTAAATATGTCAAGCCCATTCAAGGCCCAACGTCGGCTCTCACAGTATATAATGAAACCAGGTTTTTCTGTTCAGTTTTTGAAGCCTCTCATTACGCAAGGAAATCCGTAGTAGTTGTACTTGCGGTTCTTCGAATCAGGTAATTTGTCAATTGTCGATATTGTTTTTCTTCTGATTCTGTAACAAATAAAAGCTACTCAAGGTTCTGTAATTGTAATGCGAATGCATCTAATGAAATAATGAAAATGAAGAATTTCGGGATTAAATTGGGTTCGGGTTCGGAATATCTTCAGTGTTTCGTTCTATAGTTTTATGCTTCAGTTTATTTAGATATTGCGGAAACATATGGCAGTGGGTTTCATTATGCTAGATGTTGCTGTTTTTATTTACCGGACGAGTGACTGGAGCAAAAAGAAAAATATAGTAAAGAACTAAGAAATTCATTTCATTTTTCTTTCTTCCTCATTTCATGTTTATCTTCAACGGAAACCGGTGATTTTGTTTTGGATGCCTGCACAATTAGATTCTTTGTACTTCATTTGTATGGTATCAATTTAAAATGTCGAAAATGATCTAGTAATCGAGTTGTACGAGCTTAAAAGTAATGAAAAACTGGAGCCAGATAATACATTATTTGTAAATACATTTGTTGAACGTCTTTGTAATGTGTACTATCTTTGCTTAGAAAACTTGCAAAAAACATGTCTAAAAGTGGGATAATGCTGTTTTTTGGTTACCAGACCAGATTACTTGTTTGAGGATATTGGTTTGTTTTGTTCAATTGATTTTTATGGATTTACGTGATGTCAATGTTGTGCGTAAGCCTAAAATAGGATGAATTTTGGTTAGCCAGTCAGCTAAATCTTATACTTCTATGACCGGTAACCCTATATAGTTTCCTTTCGGTTAATAAAGATATGTTGATTTTTATTGCAATGGCAACTCGTACTGATTAGGGTTTGGCCTGTGCTCTAGCTCAGGGTGACTCATCCTCTCGCTCTCTCAACTTTTCATCTATGTTACTGACTCTTAGCTCTTCTATTTTTCTTGCTATTTTGTAGAGATGACTGAGGTCGGTAAACATTTCATAGTTCCGGAGTCAGTTTTGAAGAAGCAAAAGAGGGCTGAAGAGTGGGCCCTTGCCAAGTCAAAAGACCTGGAAGATGCAAAGAAAAAGAAAGCTGAAAAAGAACTTAACTTGGGTGCTTAAGAAATTAGGAAGTAAACCCAATCATGAACATCAATTTGGTGGAACTTTATCCCACCATATCAAGTGATAACGACAACGGCACTCCTATTACCGGAGGAGATGCTACATCTTAGATTTTCTGTTTTTTAAGTACTGTATTTCATGGCTTTTGGTCGTTGTATTTAAGCTGTTTAACTATTTCCATTACGTAGTTTAAGACTTATAACTCTATGTATTATGGTGGATGGATGGTGTGGAGGGTCTTTGGATGGATGGATGGTATGGGTTGTATTTTAAATGGATGGATTCTTAAATGTAATGGATTGGTAATTAATATAAACAAATATTTCTTGTCAATTTTTTTTTTGTGAAAGTATTGCAGTAGGTGGTACATAGTGTTGCAGTTACTTACTAAAAAGGTGTTGTAGAAACTTAAAAAGTATTGCAACAGGGTTCCCTAACAGGTATGGGGCCCATAGTTGGGACCCACATCGGACTCCACATGTGGGGCCCACATATGGCCTCACTGGTGGGCCCCATTGGTGGCCCCCTACTTTTACAGAAAATTGACCTCTGCTGCAACACTTGTTTAATGTTGCTGTAGACTATAGTTAATGATGCCTTACAGTCTTATGGTAACAAAAGGAGTGGTGTTGCAGTATGTGATATAAGTGTTGCTATAGGGACCTACGGCAGCGGTGAAAAGTGCAACACCAAAAAAGTGTTGCTGTTTTGATTTTCTTGTCTACAACAACGTTTTTTTTGCTTCTTGCAACATTTTGTAGGAGTTGCCGTAGGCCATATATGGCGTAGTGCATGTATATATGACCCTGTGTTTGGGCAAAATACTTGTTCTTTGTATTCACTAGTGCATAATTGACCTAATGTAACACCCCAAAAGTGTTACTTAAAGGCCTAAAAGTGTTGCTTTAGGTAATAGGTAACACTTTTATAAGTGAAACATCTGCCCATGCTACCTATTCTCTTAGGTAGCACTGTCCAATACTAATGTGTCACTTTTTCAAGTGTTACTCAAAATTCCCTAATGTAACACTTTCTCCAAACTAATGTAGCATATTCATAGTGCTACTAATATTTTTTTATGTATCACTTTTTACTCTTTAGTATCATTTTTTACATCATCTTTTGAACTATAGTAACACTTTATTATATACTATGTATCATTTTACGTCAGCATATGTAACACTCTATTAGATATTGTTGACACATTTTTTTATTAACCAACTTTATAGTATCATTTCTATACGTGTCTTATATATTGATAATAACATTAAAACTTACAAGAGCAAGAAAATAAGGTAAAATAGAATGATATTATTGATATTCAAGTGTCATCGTAAAAAATGAGCCACAAAGTAGTATTCATCAATTGAAACACACTATATTGTGTTCAAAACAAAAAAAATTTAACTCAAAAATCCAATCATATAATATATCTCTTCCTAAATAAACATAATCTCTAAAAGAACATTTATTTGTTTCTTCATCTTCAATTTCAACGTCCTATCCATGCATGTTTCTCGAAACTTCATCAGTCCTTGATACCTTAATACATCATCTTCATCATCCTGCAGTAAGAATAAGGTAAAATAAATAAATAATAAAATAAAAGTAGCTCCAGAGTTCCCATCAGATAACATATTATGCACCAAATTTAAGTAGAGATACGTGAAAGAAACACAATAAGAAATGTACTCTCACATGCCGAAAACGTGAAATCAAAGAAAGGTAATCAAAATTTACAAACTATTCTCAAACTACATGTAAATAAATAATGGAAAGAGTACCCCTGTAAAATCGTTCCAAACTCATACCAAAGTCCTGCAAAAAAATAAACTTAATATATTCATGAGGCTAATCGTTGTCTGAAACATAGCGGAATAGATTCATACTTTCACTTAATATATCGTTATAATTCAGAAACTTATTCTGTCAAAACTAACAAAAAAGTTCCAATTTTGCTCTCGATTTTTCCAATTTTGCTCATTCGTCAATAGTAATATTTCTAAAAAATCTAAAAATAATATGTCATTGCACACAAAAGGATTGAGGTGTTGTCAGATCATTCCATAAAAACGTTACTGGGTTTTATACGTCTTTACTGAAATCCAAAATGAAAAAAAAATAGAACAGTCTGTACATCATCTTAACCCAGATCGAAAAACATGATCTCAAATAAATCATGCCACTAATGCGGCAAATCGATAATCGATGAACAGCGATATCAATTCACATAAAGGAAAGGTCTTGATTTAATTACTGCAAGAGCAAGCAAAGCGATACCATCAGGAAAAACAAATCAAAATAAATTAATCAGATGCAAGATGAGTAAGCAGATCTGAAGCTACCATCAGGAATGAATGATCAAACTTGGATGTAAAGAGTCATCAAACAAGAAAAATAATTACCATTTAACGAGAATTGGAACAAACAGCTCAAGTACGTCACAATACTTACCAAACTAAGCTATAATGTATAACAAGAGGAACAGGAAGTATCAATAAATTTCTGGCACCTGTTCAATGAAATTCAACACTTTCGATAATTCTGCACTTCTTTTATCCTGTTTTTCCGGCAGTAATTTATAGCAAAAAAATGGTAGCAGCAAAGCAAATATGTTCTGAAATAATGTGCACAGTATAAATATACTTGGTGTCGTCTGAAATTCACAACTGCAAAGGCCAGCCTCAACTATGATTAATCTCAAAGATACCTGATCCTTTACAAATTTATTTATTGTAATTACTGGAGCTAAATTAATCTTACTAATAATGGCATGTGATATTATTGTTCAACTCAAAGTGCTTGTAATAATTAAAAAATACCTCCTGAAGCTCTTCAGCATTCAGATCTTTAGAAGGATGCTCCGTGATTTCTAAATCAGATGACACGTTTCCGAGCGATTGAGCCAAATAGTGAAAGTTTCAGGAGGTAGTTGTTGCTTGAACATCTTCATGACTTCTCCAACTGTATCTTTCACTATTTGATCCCTATATGGTTTCAAAAATTCGTCTGGGATGATTACACCACCCACGGCTGTAGTGCTCTTACTCTTTTTTCCTTTGATAGTTGAACACCTTCCAAGCTGCCTTTAATTAACTCTGTTATCAATCTTCATTACTTCATGATATGCTTTATCTCCATCAATCTGCATTTCCATTTGAAGTTCATCCATCTTGTCCTACATCAGAAATAATGGAAGCATCTTTTCTTTTGATCATGCTATATGGGATTATTAGCAATAATTATTGCTGGCTTGTCAAAATATGGTATCATTTGCTCATTCCACTTGATCTTGAAGTCCTAAAATAAATCCCAACCACATAAGCGCACAAACACCCTTGTGCTATATCTCTAGATTCAGCCCTGCACTCAATCCTTCATGTCATTCTGTTTCTTACTGTTATCTGTAGTACACCTTCTGTATACAGGTGATCCTGCATAGTGAGCACATATATGCTTCTATAATGAAGCCACATTCCTTTTCCTATGCTAGTATTCAAATACTTGAGCATTCTTGACCTATATAGGTGTGTGTGCTCCCTTCAAATCATGCGAAATTGCTTTACTAAAATTGCTAAGTAGGCTATACCCGGCTGCGTGTGAGTTAAACACTTCAGTTTTAGACTAGGGATGCATGGCACTCCTGAAACACGAGCTTCTCATCTATTTTATGCATGGCAAACTATGGTGCCCTTAACTGGCACAATAACCATTCTATAAGAAACAGAATATCAAATTAAAGCTTCACGAGACATCAAGAAATAAATACCTTATATACCCGGAATTGCTTAAGCCCGTCTTTATCTTGGATGGATATAACAAGTTTTGACCTTTCAGGAGGAGGATTTGATGGCTGTTTGGTAGCACGTTCCGGAGTAGGTTGTAATGAAGTATTGAGGTTTTTTTATTACAGATTCCTGTTGTAGATTTTTTCTTACAGATTCCTCAACAGCACGCACCAACTCATCAGCCGACTCAGTGAAAGATGCCAACTCTTGTCTTTTTAACCTAATAAGGAGGGATTTACAAAGGGGTGAGTGGACAAAATGAACATCTTTTTCATCGCTCATCGAAAGAGTTGATAGAAACATTAGGAACAGACTCATCACTTTCCCATGGCATACTTCACATAGTACCTTTATCATTCGAAATTAGTATGTTTTTTAATATTGAATTTGTCAACAAAATTACTGTGTGAAAGCACCATCTTTAGGATATTGAATAATGATCAAATTATTGAATAAATATATAGTGTACATTAACATTCAATTAGAAGCCGAATCTCATAACTGACACATATAAAAACATAAAATTTCAACTTTTCGTATGACAGTATTACTGTTACACAAACATTAGAAGCTTACAAAATCTGCCTTGCGAATAAGATGAGTGCCTGAATATAAAAATCTTTATGTTTTGTCATCTCAAGACAGTGATAGTGTAACACCCCGGATATATTCGGGAATATTACAGCGCCGTAAATCCTTTACGTAAGGATTTACAAGGCTGAAGAATTGAACAAGTATAAAAAGGTACTAATAAATGGAAATAACGGAATTACAAGACATCGCCCGACCCAATACAGAATAGTACAATTGTTCAATGAACTCAATAATACATTAACAAATTCAAAACATCACAAACGACTTCGTACTCGAGTACTTATTGAAATAACGAATGAACAATGATAAATAAACCCGGTCGGGACATCACTCGCACCCTCGTCGTCATACATCGATCCGGTGGTTGTTTCCCCGCTCTCACGGATCCCGAACACAAACAAAATGTTCACCCCAGAAGGGGTTAGCACAACGATGCTAGTACAAGTACCACAACATATTATTCATATCTCACGGTGAATAATAATAATAACGTAAACGACAAAATACCAACGAGTCTTCTCCTACGAGAAACTCAAACATAACATACACAACTGATAATCACAACATGATATCAATACATACACATGGTAATTCCATCGATCCATCGTTCACTGCCTAGAACCCACGATGATCCCGTCGACCAACCCGTGGTGGAAAACCCGTCCGATGATCCAGTATGACGCTAGCATAGATCCCCCGATGATCCCGTCGGACCAACACGAGGTGGACATACAATAACGACATACATGCATGACAATATGTATAACAACAATACATAAAACAATTAAGGTACTTGCCTCGATTTGAAGACAATAACAATACTTCCTCGAAAATGAACACTCGAAGGTCGTCCTCCTCAATCAATCACGTAACGAGACCAAACCTTAACAAAAGAAATGATATAGGATTTATCTCACGTCGTATGAATGTTAAACAATTCGATTAACGGTCAAAAGTTCATAAATCAAATCGCCCGAATAGCTTAGCGCACGCTAAGTACTCGTGTAGCGTGCGCGTTACGCATCGATAGCGCACGCAAACAACAAAGCCTAGCGCACGCTAACGATGCATGGTCGTACCTCACCGACCGGCCCGGTGACTCGTCGATGGTCTTGCGACGTTACGTACCAAGCGTAGCGCACGCTAACAATCGCCGATAAGACGTTACAATGCATAGCATAGCGTGCGCTATCTATGCATGGCGATTTCTTGGTGAGCGAGAAAGCTGTTCTTGCCATGTTTGAAACAACGAAATCTTGCGTGATAATTCATGTTACTTCCATGAATACTATGTCTACACCCTCATGAATGATTATACGGATAAAGACAACTTCGGATTCAAGGATCGCATGCCAATATAAAACCATATTCTTTTCCGACTTCAAATCTTCATACGATAATACGAAAAACTAAATGGTTGATATCAACACCTCTATATCAGTCCATATTATTCTACTGAAGTTGATAAACGTCCTATATATACTAGATAAATCCTTCCATGATCAAACCTTTAGATTTATCTAACAATAAGGATGTTAACGTCTAGTCCAAGATTACTATGAAATCATCTATTAGATTCGGTTAACCAATGATAGAAGCTTCTCTTCACATATCCAGTGTACTAAGATTCGAATCATGATGATTATAATCAAGGTATTCCAGGCTTATACAACTCACTATTCCAAACATGATATACTTGGATAATTCATCTATGAAAATCCATATCTTGTTAACATGATCATCCAAATCGTTAGAATCCAACTCTAAGTCTGGAGATAGATTTAACATACCTTAAAATGACGAAATCACTGAACCGTAAGGTAGAATCCAACTCCGGTTGGTTGTATGCCCTTCCAAGGTGCTATTCCACTTCCATGAACATTCCACGTGGTAACCAATGTATAAACATCAACAATATGTGTTCTAAGTGTATAAGAGTATTTCTACAACTCTCTGAACTCTCAAGATTGAGGAAAGTGCGAAAGAAATGCAAGCCAACTCGGTTGATGTCCCATTTATAATTTTCTTCATTATTGACAAGTTAGCGCACGCTACTAAGCATCCCTTAGCGTGCGCTAATAATGGTTGACTTCAGATTTTGTCCGGGTGCGTCAGCGGGAATCTTATCCGGACCCATGTCCCGCTGGCGCACGAGCCAGCTGCCCCGCTCAATAATTGAGTCCTTAGCGCACGTTACTCATACCTGCATAGCGTGCGCTAAAAATGGCCCGATAGCGCGCGTTAAGATACATTCTTAGCGTGCGCTATCACAAGGTTGCTTGAGCAATTTTGCATGTTTCTATACTTATGCGTAATGATATTAATGCACTAAATATCACACTCCAATAATCAAAATCATCAATCCGAAATAATACATGGTTGAATACAGATGAAATACACTGTAATAAATCCGGATATTACATACTCTCCTACTAAAAAGGAGTTTCGTCCCGAAACTCAAGACGAAAATAACTCGGGATATCTAAACTTCATATCAGCTTCTGTTTCCCAAGTGGCTTCTTCCGTTCCATGACGTGACCACTGAACTTTGACCAAAACGATTGACTTGTTCCTCAGTTGCTTAACTCGACTCTCGAGTATCTTGGCTGGTCTTTCCTCAAACGTCCCATCCTGTTCGACTTCGATCTCGCCGAAATCGATGATATGACTGGGATCTGGTATATATCTCCGCAACTGGGATACGTGGAACACGTTATGAACATGGCACAATGACGGTGGTAATGCTAATCTGTATGCCAACTCACCAACACTCTCTAGGATCTCAAATGGTCCGATATATCTCGGACTCGGCTTTCCTTTTCTTCCGAAACGAAAAATTCCCGAGTAGGAGAAACCTTCAAAAGTACATGGTCCCCGTATTGAACTCCAATGGGCGAACGCACGTCCGCATAGATTTGGCGACTGCAGGCCAACGACCTTTCACGAATTAAGGCTATCTTCTCTCGAGTCCGCTCGATCAACTCGGTTTCTGTTCGATCAAGTCCGATGAATCGTCCCAAAGATAGGGGCGATCTGCATCTCCTTCCGTATAATGCCTCAAACGGTGCCATCTTAATGGAAGCATGCCAACTATTGTTATAAGTAAATTCAATCAACGGTAGATGAACTTCCCAATCGTTTGACCAATCTAAGGCACATGTGCCCTTAGCATGTCTTCCACCGTTTGTATAGTTCTCTCATTGTCCGTCGATCGCGGTGATAAGTCAGATCGAAGTTCGGCCTCGGTCCCCAAGGCCTTATGAATCGCCTTCCAAAAGTGAGACACAAACGGCCGTCTCGATCGAAACAATGGTCTTCGGCGTACCATGTAATCGAACTATCTCGAAATAAAGACTCGTGCCAACCTCTCTGGTCCCCACGTATCCTTAATGCCTAGAAAATGAGCCGATTTAGTTAAACGATCAACTATCACCCAAATCATGTTCATTCTGTCCCGGTTTTCGGCATATTAGTGATAAAGTCCATTGATATGTCCTCCCACTTCCATTCGGGAATCGGGAGCGGCTTCAACATTCCAAAGAGCCGTTGATGCTCGATCTTAACCTCTCGACAAGTCAAGCATTTCAAACATAGTCCGCTACGTCTTTCTTCATGTTGCCCCACCGTAAATTCCGCTTCAAGTCCTTATACATTTCTTGGTGCCGGGTGGATAGAATAGGGCGAACTATGAGCTTCCTTCATAATCGTTTGTTTGAACATCAACATCGGAACGCAGAGTCGGTTCTCAAATCTCAAAACTCCATCGTCATGAATTATGAATCCGGGCCTTTCCTTTGATCACTTCGTCATGCAACCGAATCATCGAGGATCACCGCTGTCTAGATTTGATTTCTTGATTAATGACGAAGTTATCTTCATTACGCATGATTGTCCTGGACTCTCTGTAACCACACTTCAATCCCTTCACGAATCATCTCTCGCCGAAGGCTAAGTTGGGAGGTCGGTGTCTCCAAAGATTCGAATAGAGACAGGCTTGCGGCTAAGTGCATCGGCCACTACATTCGCTTTGCTGGATGATATAAAATATCCAAGTCATAGTCCTTAATCGCCCAACCATCTTCTTTGCCGCATGTTCAACTCTTTACGATGAATATGTACTTGAGACTCTTATGATCCGTAAAGATCCGATGTGAGTCCCGCATGCATAATGCCTCCAAATCTTCAAGGCAAAAACCACTGCTGCTAGTTCCAAATCATGTGTCGGGTAATTCACTTCATAAGGTTTCAGTTGTCGCGACGCATAAGCGATCACCTTATTATTCTGCATCAACACGCACCCAAGTCCTTGATTCGAAGCATCATCAGAAACTATGAATCCTCGGTTCCTGCTAAGTGATAGAATCGGTGCCGTCGTCAATCTCTTCTTCAATTCATCAAAACTAGTCTGACACGACTCGTTCCACTCAAACTTTTGAGTTTTCTGAAGAAGTCGAGTAAGTGGGCGGGAAATTTTGGAAAACCCTTCCACGAATCGACGGTAATATCCAGCAAGTCCTAAGAAGCTTCGGACCTCTTTCACATTCTTTGGAGGCTTCCAATCCAATATTGCTTCGATCTTCTGAGGATCCACTCGGACTCCTCTAGCTAACACCACATGGCCGAGGAACATTACTTCTTTTAGCCAAAATTCACACTTAGCAAGTTTGGCATACAATTGCTCGTTTCTCAAAAGCTCCAATACTATCCGCAAATGCTGCGCATGTTCTTCCGGACTCTTAGAATACACCAGGATGTCATCAATAAATACGACCACAAATTTGTCCAAATATTCAATGAACACTCTGTTCATCAATTGCATAAATACAGCAGGTGCGTTAGTGAGTCCAAACGGCATCACTATAAACTCATAATGCCCGCAGCGAGTTCTGAATGCTGATTTCGGAACATCAGACTCCTTAATCCTCAGTTGATGGTATCCTGATCTCAGATCGATTTTAGAAAATACTGTTGCCCCTTGCAGCTGGTCAAACAGATCATCAATCCGTGGCAACGGGTACTTGTTCTTAATCGTCATCTTGTTCAGCTCTCGATAGTCAATACACAGTTTGAGCGATCCATCCTTCTTTCGGACAAAAGAATCGGCGCTCCCTGTGGTGAAACGCTTGTGAATATAGCCCTTGTCAAGTATCTCCTCCTGTTGCTTCTTCAGTTCTTACATCTCAGTTGGTGCCTTACGATACGGCGCTTTAGAAATTGGTGTCGCTCCAGGTTCCAGTTCAATAGTAAATTCTACATCCCTTCGTGGAGGTAGCCCAGGTAATTCATCAGGAAATACATCTGGAAATTCGTTCACAACAGGAATAGATGAAAGTTCCACCATTTCTTCTTCTTTCTTCATTGCGTAGCACCAGTGCATCTGACCTTGTTTCAACAATTTGTGACTTTCATCGCCTTGATCAACTTTCCCGAGCTTCCTGTTTCCATCCTCAAACAGAATCTCGAACCATCGTCGACCAATGAGATATTCCTCCTTCGGTAGTTTACAATTGCTCCGCACCGATTAAGCCAATCGTCTCCGAGTATCGTGTCATCTCCTTGCATTTCTATCACGATCGGGTTTGAGAGCCACTCGCCTCCAAATGATACAGGAAATTTCTAGTTTCTAAATTTCCGACAATCCTTTCTCCACTCGGTAAACCAACAACATAAGGTTCACAAGCATGAAAACCGAAATATTCAAACGATTTACACAAGACAAAGATATGAAAGAATGTGTAGCTCTGTATCGAATAAAACGCTAACCGGCCGGGAAAGGATCTCGACAATACGATGCGACAAAGAAGATCCCGATCGTCTGTCCTCCTCATCTCGCATGCAGACGTGGGGAACAGATCCGCACTCAATGTCCCCTTTCGGTCCCATTGTCCTCTGCCTCGCCCGCGGCCAAAATTCGAGGCATCCGAACACTTTGCTGCGCGTCGTGGAATACCGGCCTCCTTCCGGATTGGGCCGTGGTGTACGGGCTCTAAAAGACTTTGCGGCCTCTTCACAAAACACCGCCCGATGTCCCTCTCATCCACAATCAAAACAAATCACGGCAGAAGGGGCAATTCCGTCGATAGTGCCCCGTCTGGGCGCAGATTAAAGCATTTCTGGTAACATCGAAGAGTTGATGTCGCCCAAGTTCTTTCCGTTCCTAGTCGGGTGCGGAGGTTTCTGAAAGAGTGAAAGGATGACTGGGCCTTACGGGCCCCACTTGTTCTTGTGCTCGTAAAAGTACCGAGAGACTTTCTGCTTTCTTGGTTTCGCAAATTTCTCCATGGCCGCTTCCTTGATCTCATATGCCAACGCCTTATCCCGGTATTGGCGGAGTGTGGTACATTCGAATCCGGACATGTACCTCTGGACTTGGTTTCATTCTCATATCAAGTGAATCATCATCTCGCGTCCTGCTCGACCGGATGTCGAACAAATGCCACCGGCCGGTTAAACGCCTTGATCGCACAGGATACGGCACATCGAAGGCCGAGCGGAGAAAACTCCCGAACTTTGGCTTCCTCACGGGACGAGGGCAATACCGAGCTTCCATCATTAATCTAAACTCATCCAATCGGCATCATGGTCTACAGCCGGATGGCTTCCCACCATTCTGACGCTTCCCTATCGTAAAATATTGAGCGATAGAGGCTTTCCTGGCCGTCTGGCGCTTGATTCCGCAAAGATTTTCTCCACTCCTTTAACCAATGATCCTGTGGGAGTCTCGAAATACCGTCGAATTTGGGTGGTTGCATCTTTGCCACTTCTTGCGCCCACCGGTCACCTCGATTTCCCATATCCGGGATCCCTTGCCGTCTCTCCCCGCCGTAGTCCCACCGCCACTTGCATTCGGTCCACGACTGGGCGAACCGAGTCATCCGGTTCACCACTTGACGAAGGATCTCTCGCACAGCAGATCTCGGTTCATTATTAATAGATTGTTGCGCTCACGGAGCTATGATCGCCTCGGTTAGAAGGCGACGCCTCCTTTCGGCATTTCTTCGTCCGCATCCACGACCGCGACCACGTCCACGTCTCGCCTCTCAACATACTGTAAGCATAAATACTCAATATACGAGAAAACAACATCGTTCTAATATCCGAGTATAAAGAGATACAATATGCAAAGAACGAGATAGAGTTTAGGAACTTACAACCACTGCTCGCATGAAGACGTAGGCGGTGCGGTGATGTCATTCACGGCCGGTTACCCCAAAAGACATAAATGACCCTATTTTAACCCAACGGCCAAGATATCCATAATCTTAGCTCGATACCATATTCGTAACACCCCGATATATTCGGGAATATTATAAATACCGTAAATCCTTCACGTAAGGATTTACAAGGCTGAAGAATTGAACAAGTATAAAAAGGTACTAATAAATGGAAATAACGGAATTACAGTACATCAGTTCTGACCCAATACAGGAATAGTACAATTGTTCAACAAAACTCAATAATACATTAACAAATTCAAAACATCACAAACGACTTCGTACTCGAGTACTTATTGAAATAACGAATGAACAACAGATAAATAAACCCGGTCGGGACATCACTTTGCACCCTCGTCGTCATACTGATCCAGTGGTTGTTTCCCCGCTCTCCTGGATCCTGAACACAAACAAAATGTTCACCCCCGAAGGGGTTAGCACAACGATGCTAGTACAAGTACCACAACATATTATTCATATCTCACGGTGAATAATAATAATAACGTAAACGACAAAATACCAACGAGTCTTCTCCTACGAGAAACTCAAACATAACATACACAACTGATAATCACAACATGATATCAACACATACACATGGTAATTCCATCGATCCAGCGTTCACTGCCTAGAACCCACGATGATCCCGTCAGACCAACCCGTGGTGGAAAAACCCGTCCGATGATCCAGCGCACGCTAGCATAGATCCCCCGATGATCCCGTCGGACCAACACGAGGTGGACATACAATAACGACATACATGCACGACAATATGTATAACAACAATACATAAAACAATTAAGGTACTTGCCTCGATTTGAAGACAATAACAATACTTCCACGAAAATGAACACTCGAAGGTCGTCCTCCTCAATCAATCACGTAATGAGACCAAACCTTAACAAAAGAAATGATATAGGATTTATCTCACGTCGTATGAATGTTAAACAATTCGATTAACGGTCAAAAGTTCATAAACTGAAATCTGCCCGAATAGCTTAGCGCACGCTAAGTACTCTGTGTAGCGTGCGTTACGTGCATCGATAGCGCACGCAAACAACAAAGCCTAGCGCACGCTAACGATGCATGGTCGGTACCTCACCGACCCGGCCCGATTGACTCGTCGATGGTCTTGCGTGCGTTACGTACCAAGCGTAGCGCACGCTAACAAGCGCTTCGATAGCGCCGCGTTACAATGCATAGCATAGCGTGCGCTATCTATGCATGGCGATTTCTTGGTGAGCGATGGCTGTTCTTGCCATGTTTGAAACAACGAAATCTTGCGTGATAATTCATGTTACTTCCATGAATACTATGTCTACACCCTCATGAATGATTATACGGATAAAGACAACTTGGATTCAAGGATCGCATGCCAATATAAAACCATATTCTTTTCCGACTTCAAATCTTCATACGATAATACGAAAAACTAAATGGTTGATATCAACACCTCTATATCACCATATTATCCTCATCAAGTTGATAAACGTCCTATATATACTAGATAAATCCTTCCATGATCAAACCTTTAGATTTATCTAACAATAAGGATGTTAACGTCTAGTCCAAGATTACTATGAAATCATCTATTAGATTCGGTTAACCAATGATAGAAGCTTCTCTTCACATATCCAAAGGTACTAAGATTCGAATCATGATGATTATAATCAAGGTATTCGGCTTATACAACTCACTATTCCAAACATGATATACTTGGATAATTCATCTATGAAAATCCATATCTTGTTAACATGATCATCCAAATCGTTAGAATCCAACTCTAAGTCCTGGAGATAGATTGAACATACCTTAAAATGACGAAATCACCGAACCGTAAGGTAGAATCCAACTCCGGTTGGTTGTATGCCCTTCCAAGGTGCTATTCCACTTCCATGAACATTCCACGTGGTAACCAATGTATAAACATCAACAATATGTGTTCTAAGTGTATAAGAGTATTTCTACAACTCTCTGAACTCTCAAGATTGAGGAAAGTGCGAAAGAAATGTAAGCCAACTCGGTTGATGTCCCATTTATAATTTTCTGCATTATTGACAAGTTAGCGCACGCTACTAAGCATCCCTTAGCGTGCGCTAATAATGGTTGACTTCAGATTTTGTCCGGGTGCGTCAGCGGGAATCTTATCCGGACCCATGTCCCGCTGGCGCACGAGCCAGCTGCCCCGCTCAATAATTGAGTCCTTAGCGCACGTTACTCATACCTGCATAGCGTGCGCTAAAAATGGCCCGATAGCGCGCGTTAAGATACATTCTTAGCGTGCGCTATCACAAGGTTGCTTGAGCAATTTTGCATGTTTCTATACTTATGCGTAATGATATTAATGCACTAAATATCACACTCCAATAATCAAAATCATCAATCCGAAATAATACATGGTTGAATACAGATGAAATACACTGTAATAAATCCGGATATTACAGATAGAACAACATTTATCACCTATGCCTTAAAAATCAATGTATAACAAAAATCGCATGAAGTACTGGTTTAGCGTATCCCCCCCCCACCCCCACCCCCCCGCGCGCAAGATACCATTCTCTGATATCATATTGATCAAATTAACTATCACAAGAAAGATAGCTGCATGAATTTCCCCAAATACATGATTTCTATTCAACAGTTTGTGTCATATAAGGACGTATAAAAGTGGAAAGAAAGAATCGCAACAGTTCTTACCAAATAAATTGGAAGGTATTGTTCTCAAACTTTTAAAAGAAAGAGTAGTTTTTGGCTTTTAACCAAAAAAGATGAGTATTTTTTCCCGGCCAAAACCTGAGAATCACTTCTTTTTTGAATTACGAGTAGTGAATAAGCATTCAGTAGATTAAACAAATCACAACAACCCACTGAATTAACAAAAAAAATTGACCACTTCCAATATGCAGATAACAAATGCAGCATATTATCGCCATATTCTAATAAAAATAAATAAAGGAGAGTCTTTTGTCCACATGTCAATAGTATACTCGTATTCTAAAATGTCCATCATAGTATACTCGTATTGTATGAAACATGCAATGTTCTCACAATCAAACACGATGAAATTTTCAGTCTTAAGGAAACAAACCCCATTATCCAAATAGCTAAAGTTGAATTTTACAGTGACATGATGTAAACAAAATTCCCAACTTCAATCATAGTGTTTATATTGGTATATTACTATATCTAGTTGCCTTTAGAACTGAATCGGCAACTTATTCGAACATAAAACTACCAGAAGCTATCATGATTAATACACAGTAGGCATAACAGAAAGTTGGGGTGAAATTTGATTCCATCTGAACCTACCCAGCTTAGTATGGACATTAAAAAAATAAATACACATTTTTTGTGGTTAAATTTTAGGCTCAAACCTCACCTGAATCTAACTACTAAAATATCATTCCCAACTTCAATCACACTCACAGTCCCTAGCAAATAAAATTAAGCAGAGAAAACCCAAATTCAGGAAATTACTAGTGCTCAATTAAATCCCCAAACAGAAAAAAAACCCCAAATTCAGGAAATTGAAAAAAAAAACCAAACAGAAAAAAAACTGACTGTAGAAAAATTATGCAAAATCGTAGAGATTACCCAAAACTATTTGATGGAAACAAAATCACTCACTGCAACCTTAAACAATG
The DNA here is from genome assembly GCA_033398695.1 of Orobanche coerulescens. Classification (NCBI taxonomy): domain Eukaryota; kingdom Viridiplantae; phylum Streptophyta; class Magnoliopsida; order Lamiales; family Orobanchaceae; genus Orobanche; species Orobanche coerulescens. The sequence continues at coordinate 79,925,293 of CM065804.1, read as the reverse complement.
AAACATATTCCTCTGCTACCAGAAAATTTTCGCCGGAAGGACTTAACCGTGCAATCTCTCCTTGAGTCGTGGAATCGGTCCTTGAGTCCTGAAGAAACAGAGTTTTTATCCCTCGTGAAGAACAGGTTTGAGTCATGGAATCGGTCCTTGGGGTGGGATATGTAGTGTACGAGGGAATTTTGAGAAAGAGTGTCAAAAAATTTGATGGCTGCGGGAGTCTGTCAAAAATTTTTGAGAAAGAGTCTGTAACTAGAGTTTTTTTTCGTTCAAAATATTTATTATATGAGAATTCACTTCTACTAATTAAAAAACATTAAGTGATACCTAAAAGTGTTACTACAAGTGCTACCTATTTTAAAGTGTTACTTCAAAGTGTTACTCAATTAAAAAAGTGTTACTTCAAAATGTTACTAATAAAAAAAGTGATACATTAAGTGTTACCTATTGATTAAGTGTTACCAAGGTGTTACTTAAATATTCGATAAACTTGAATTTCGGAAAGTGTTACCATACATATGTTACCTTAGGTCAATTATGCACTAGTGATTTTAGGTCAAGGGATGGCCAAGGCAAAGGAGGAGCATTGTGACGGACAAGGGTTTGAAGGATACTATTTTCGGGGGCCGAGTCTTATTTTTTGGTTATGAATAAACCGTGTATTTTTAGTTCCACTTGGTAGTATTTCTTTTCATTTGTATTATTATTTGAGGTATCTTCCATCTTCATATGGTTTATAATTGTAATTGAATCTTGTATGTCATGGCAATTATAGCCGTACAATGTATAAACTCCTCGCCAGAGTGATGGTTAATAATTTGTGGTTCAGTACTATAATTATATTATGATTGATTTGTGTATTTGTAGCGCCTGGTGGCTACCAGTGTGGGGGTCCATGACACTGTAATAGCCGCCATTTTCGAGGTGTTACAGACAGCTTGTTCTACCACTTCATGGATAATAGATTAAGGTTTCACTGATCATATTTGCTTTGACTCGTATGGTTTTAAGGTAACTAGACATCTTAGTGCAGGTGAGATCACCATCAATTGGGGGCGATTATTCCAGGCTTATGGCTTTAGCAGTGGGAGTCGTGTAGTTAAAGATTAGTGTAAGATATTAGTCTTAAATAATGTACTATCGCACCTGATTTTAGAATGAATTGAATTTCGTGCTTCTAAGTAAAGTTGTGATTGTTATTCAATTTCTTTTGATGATGATGCTATTATTAGAAGAAATGGTTAATATATTTGTAAACGTGTCATACTGATTGACTATACATCATTAATACTGCACAAATTTCCATATATAAACTTAAATCGCTTAACTCTTGTCTAAATATAAAAAGAGAAAAGAACCGTCAAGAATAAACCAAACATATCTATGGCATTTATGACTAGGTCATATAAACCTTAAAAGGATTAAGAGATTGGTAGATAATGGCCCATTGGATGAACTCCAAGTTGAGTTATTTCCAATATGTGAATCTTGTTTGGAAGGTAAAATGACCAAAAGAAGACCAAGAGAAATCGTGCTCAAAATATGTTAGAATTAGTTCATACTGATGTATGTGGTCCAATGAACATACAGTCTAGGTGTGGTTTCTAATACTTCATCAAGTTTATAGATGATTATTCGAGATATGGATACATCTATTCGATGCGACATAAGTCTGAAGCCTTTGACAATTTCAGAGATTTCACGGATGAAATGGAGAAGCATCATGGGAAGAGTATCAAGTCATTACAATCTGATCGTGGTGGAGAATACCTTAGTGGAGAGTTTTTGGATTGTTTGACAAATGAGGGGATTACGTCCCACCTCACTGCGCTGGGAACTCCATAACAAAATGGTGTTGCTGAGAGAATGAATAAAACTCTTTTATAGATGATTAGATCAATGATGAGTTACTCAGGTGTATCTATTTCATTCTAGGGTTATGCCTTGAAAAAATGGTATATATACTAAACATAGTGCCTTTTAAATCAATTCCAAAGACACCGACAGATTTGTGAAATAGGCGTAACCCGATCTTGGACATGTTCAGATTTTGGGTACTCCAGCACATGTGCTGAATAAAGATGCTGAAAAATTGAAACCTCATACAATGGTATGAGTGTTTGTAGGATACCATAAAGGAATGAAATATGGCTTAATCTATCATCCCTAGGATCAGAAGTGTAATACCCGTAATTTTTATTGAATGTATGACCTTGCCGTTCTTCCTCTTTTGTCGCTCTGTAAACACTTTGAGATGTTATCGATGTTGATTTAGAGTTTCGTACCTTTTTGGATCATGATCGTGTTGACTTGGTCGTTCGGCAGTGTTCTGGGACAGGCAGATAGCACACGCTAGGCCTAGGCTAACACACGCTATTTCTATTTGAGTAGCGCACGCTAGCTTGGAGCCTTAGTGCGTGTTAACGTTAGGAGCATGGCAGAGGCAGTAGCTGATTCTGCCTTCTGGACTAGCAGTTAGCGCACACTTGGTATTGGCTAGCGCATGCTAGTCGTGTTCAGTAGCGCGCACTAACATCGCCCGTAGCATACGCTAAGGTGTGGTAGCATGCGCTAACGTCTCAGGATAGTGAACTGGAATTTTTGCAGGCTAACACACGCTATTTCGTGTGAGTGAGTATGGATTATTTATTATTGTATTCCTTACGAATCGTTTAGGTGCCAGAAGTGCGTTCTTAGACCTACCGAACTTATACTTTTTTCCATCCGATTCTCGATCTCAAAGGCAAGTATATGTTTATGATTGTACGTTCTCGACTTTGAAAGTAAGATATATGAATTGTATAATGGTTTATATACACTCTAGGATGGGCCGACGGGTCCTCTGAGGGTTCCATAGCCTCTAGTGTGGTTCCGCGGATATTTTGGGTTAACCACTCTGGGACGGACCGATGGGTCCTCTGAGGGTTCCTTAGCCTCTCGTGTGGTTCTGCGGTTAATCATGTATGTATTGAATGTGGTGCTATGAGATTTAGTTATTCCAGAATAGTAGTCTTGAGTTGATGAGATGATGATTACATTTACTTTATTATCAAGGAGTATTGTGTTTCATATTCGATATACTTGTACTAGCTATTCGAAGGCTAACCCTTTTATGGGAGAAATACGTTTCATGTATTTCAGGATCCAAGAGAGCGTATAGGCATATACCGTGTCGGCATGAAGATGATGGGCAAGTGTGATGCTGTGTCTTATCTTTGGTTATGTTTTGTATTTCCTCCATTAAGTAGTGTTGTACTTGAATGGTTTTTGAATACTCGAGTACTGTTTTCGGTTTCCTTGATGTTTCGTCCTGTATTGTCGTGGTATTGATTTGTGATACGTTGTATTCGGATGTATCGGATATGGTTTTTAATACCATTCTTATTGTCTTCCATTTCATTGTAATTGGACCTTCTCGGTCAAAGTTCGTAGTTCCGCGTATAAATAGCCTTGTTGGTCCCATGGCGGGGCTCACGATGCTGTAATTTACCCTGAATAACTTTGGGTTGTTACAGAATATGGTATCAAAGCTTAAGTTTATGGATACATAGGCTGTCGGTCTTTTGGGTCGATTGAGTCATCATTTGTCTACAGTATCACTACTTTGCTATCATCACAGTGCGGCCGGTACTTGTAAGACCTCTTACTCTCCTAGTGTTTTCTTAATCGCTTTACTTTTGATTTGGTATTTTTGGGAACCGGTCACTTCGATGACGTGTGATTTGAATTGTACTTATGTGCTTTTTGTATCCTTCAGAACGTCTATGGATAGGGGACAGAGATGAGGCCGTGGACGCGGACGAGGACGTGGCGCGACCGCTTCCCTCAGTTCCGTTGCGGGGTCGACCACCCCTAATTTATCTAACTCAGTACATCCTGATACTGAGGGTCATCACGACCATTCGACCGGTCAAGGGAATAATGCAGAATTTGGAGTTACGAATGTCCTTCAACAATTGGCTAACCAGATGACTATCCTGGCCCAAGCCGTCCAACTGAAAAATCCGAACCCGACATTGGTTGCCTTGCTTCAGAATGTAATTCGTATGCACCCTCTGCAGTTCAGTGGTGCTACAGACCCGATGGGTTGGGAGAATTGGTTGGCAGAGTTAGAGAAAGTGTTTGAAGCGGTTGATTGTCCGGAAGTCAGGAAGGTACCGATTGCTCAGTACTTCCTTACCAAGGAAGCCGCGACTTGGTGGAAAGTTATCAAGCCTCAGGATCATGCTGCTACATGGGGAGAGTTTAAAGAGCTACTGGAGGTCGAGTTTTGTCCTAGGCCAGTGCAAGAAGGCAGAATACGAGCCTTTTTCGAGGCTAAGCCACAGAATATTCCAATCTCGCAGGCGATAGTGAAATACAACCAACAGCTGATCCACGTGAAGAATCAAGTGCGGGATGAGCGTGACAAGATCCGTTACTTTGATATGAGGATGAATATGGAGTTACGATGTTATATGGCCGGGTTTGGTTGTACTACCTTGAAGGAATACCAAGGCAGGGCTTTGGCATATGACAGGTTAAGTCCTTACAATGATACCGCAGAAGAACCGAAGAAGCAGAAGATTGTTGGTAACTTTTCTGGTTCTAAAGGTAGCAACTTCCAGAGACCTCAGATGACTAACTGTTTTATCAGGCAGTCGTCACGTTCTGCTAGAGGGAAGAGGAGTTTTCGTTCTGCTTCGGGCACCTCAACTCGCTCGGTAACTTGTTTTAATTGTGGTCTTCCAGGCCACGTTAATCTGGAGTGGAATTTCCCACCCCTGAAGTGTCACACTTGTGGACAGATGGGACATAGGGCAACTTATTTCCCCGAACAAGATCAGACTATGGACACTCGGGCTTCTGCCCCAGCGCCGTTAGATCAGAGTATGAATCAGCGGCAACCAGTTGGACATTCACAGCAGAGTTACGGTAGTGGCCGGGGGCGGAGTCAGAACGCTAGAGGGGGAGATTCTAGCATCGGTTCAGCACACCCACGAGCCTATGAGATGCGTCGAGCAGACGAACCTGATGTGGCGGTGGCCTCAGGTACCATTCATATCCTATCTCATCCAGTTCGTGTACTTTTTGATTTGGGTGCTACACATTCTTTCATCTACTTGGAGTGTGTACGCCGTTTGAATATAACTTGTATGACTGCTTGCGATTCTTTCATTGTGAAACTACCTAGTGGGGATAGAATCGTGGGGAATCGGGAGATTAGAGATTTTCCGGTGAATATAGCCAGTACGAATTGGTTGTCGAACTTGATTGTAGTTGATATAGAAGGCGAGGACGTGATCCTCGGTGAGGATTGGCTTGACAGTCACCAAGCGATTATGAATTACCATACTAAGGTTATCACTATGATGACTAAAGACGGTTCTGAGTACTCGTTTATGAGAAGTAAGTCGGGCCAACCTAAGTTGCTTGTCAGTGCCATGAAGGCCTACAACTTTTGAATAAAGGTTGCATGAGTTATTGGTGTTATGATTTGAATACGGAAGGGAACTAAGTCGATTTCCCTTCGATTCAAGTTGTTAATGAGTATCCGGATGATTTTCCAGACGACCTCCTGGGATTGCCGCCAGATCGAGAGATAGAATTTTCTGTGGACTTAGAGCCTGATGCGGATCCGATTTCTAAGGCACCTTATCGGATGGCACCTTCCGAGATGCAAGAATTAAATAGCCAGTTGGGAGAACTATTGAAGAAAGGGTATATCAGACCGAGCACTTTGCCTTGGGGCGCGCTTGTTCTCTTTGTGAGGAAGAAGGATGGTTCACTATGTTTATCATTGACTACCGTGAACTAAACAAAATGACCATCAAGAACAAGTATCATTTGCCTCGTATAGATGATTTATTTGATCATTTGTAGGGAGCCGCGGTATTCTCAAAAATTGTTTTGACATCAGGGTACTATCAGCTCCGGGTGAAAGAGTCTAACATTCCAAAGACTACGTTTCGGCCGAGGTACGAACATTATAAATTTGTGGTCATGCCTTTTGGACTGACTAATGCACCGGCAGTATTCATGTAACTAATGAACAAGATATTCATCGAATACCTAGACAGATGTGTGGTCATCTTTATTGACGACATATTGATTTATTCTCGGGATAAGGAGGAACATGCCCGGCACTCGCGTTGGATACTAGATGTTTTGAGAGCCGAGCACCTCTATGCAAAATTCTCGAAATGTGAGTTTTGGTTGGAAGAAGTTATGTTTCTCGTCCATGTGATTTCGACCGAAGGGGTTCGTGTAGTCCCGCAGAAGATTGAGGCAGTGCTAGATTGGGCACCGCCTAAAAATGTTAAAGAAGTTCGTAGCTTTTTGGGTATTGCTGGGTATTACTGTCGGTTTGTCGAGGGGTTCTCGAAACTCGCTCGACCGCTTACGAAATTACTCCAGAAGACAGAAAAGTTTGTTTGGATGGCTGAGAGACAGCAGATCTTCGATGAGCTAAAGAGACGTTTGACCACAGCGCCGATTTTAGCTTTACCCCAGGGTAGTGAAGGATTTGCAGTTTATAGTGACGCTTCGGGACAAGGGCTTGGATGTGTGCTTATGCAGCATGATAAGACGATAGCTTTTGCATCACGACAGTTGAAGCCGTATGAGATGAACTATCCTACTCACGATTTGGAGTTGGCCGCAATTGTCTTCGCACTTAAGATTTGGCGGCATTATTTGTATGGCTCTGCGTGTCGGATTTATAACAATCACAAGAGTTTGAAGTATATTTTCAGTGGCAAAGAGCTGAATATGAGTCAGAGACGTTGGTTGGAATTGATCAAGGATTACGATTTGAAAATACTTTACCATCCGGGAAAGGCCAATGTCGTTGCGGACGCTTTGAGCTACAAATCGGCATCGCTTCAGATGCTCGAAGTTCTTACATCTCAGACGAAGATTCGTCAGGATTTAATCGAGCAAGGAATAGAATTTTGGCTTCAAAGAGTGCAAGGACAGTTGTGCACTCTCGAAATTACTTCATCCTTGGTTGACGACATCAAAGTTAAACAGTGGAGTGACCCAATGATCTATCAACTGAAGGAAGATGTAATTAAAGGAAAAGCCACTGGTTTTATGGTCCACGAGGATAGTATTCTAAGATTCCAAGGCAGGCTTTGTGTTCCGAATGATCTAGAGTTGAGGCAGAGTGATGAGCCGGTTCTTGATCGACTCATTCTATTCTATTGAGTCGTGTTTTTGTTTGCTTTTTAGTGTTTTTGTTCTCTTTTATGAGTGGTATGTTGCGTTTCTAATTTATAGGTAGCCGAGCGAAGATTGTGGTGAAATATGTGCTTTTATGGCCAATATTGGAATTTAAGACGATCAAGAGCAAGAGCGGGGACTAAAACGATAAAGATTGAAGCAATATTGGTCGTGTTTTCTAAATTCCAGAATCATCACTCCGAATTCGGATGTGTTCTCCATTGATATAGATTACTCGTGAAATTAGATTCGAAACAGTATATCATACGCTAGAATCCTAGGTGTATTGATACAAGAACGAAGGATCAAGCCGAAGAAGACCAAAAATCGGAGTTAAAACAAGAAGAAACGACCCGGGCCGCATCAGGCAACTCGACCGTGTCGCAGGACATGGCCGGGTCATCAAGGTAGTACGAATTTCACATTCCGGAAGAGTTCAACACGGGTCGTGTCACAGGACACGGCCGAGTCACGTTCCAGTCGATTTTCCATTTCGAGTGCAGTACAACATGGGCCGTGTCATATGACACTGCCGGGTCCGATGGACATTGCACTTTCGTTTTCCAGGACAGTATGACACGAGCCGTGTCACTTTTCGGTGCAAGTCCATTTCTTTGACATTTTTACACGATTTGGAGTATTTTTCTTGGTCTTTTGGCTTTATAAAAAGGGGTTGGAGACCTTAAGATGGATATTCTAATCTTGTGTGAGATATTGTGTGGAAAAACACATGATTTAGGGAGAGAAGCACCAAAATAGGGAGGAAAGAGAGATTTTTCATCATCTTCTTTGTATGTTCATCTTGAACAAGAATACATTTGTGAGTGAATATAATTCCTTGTATCATTTTGTTGTGAGTTCTTGAAGAAAGATCATCAAACCTTCATCGGGAATTCGATTTCAGATTTTACAAGGGAAGTTTCTACCATGTTTTGTTTTATGATTTTCATATTATTGTTGAAATAATCATGTGTAGCTAATCTTTTCATATGGTGAGCCACACACATGTTGTCGATTGTTAGTTACAATTGATTTTCCGGGTAGAGTTTAGATTGTTCCTCTTTGTTTGTTCTTCGCATAAGAACTTTTGATTTAGATCATCAAACCTATTTCATAGTTGTTATTATTATTCAAAATCGAGGGTTTTTGTCGGTGTTCGCCATCAAACGACCCGATAGAAGTGATTGTGAATGTTCTAAACCTTTTTCCGTGATCTTTTAGCGAATTACCCCATCAAAGGTATTAGCTAGTCTATTGTTAGTAGAGATTCGTCCCCATCAAAGGAGTGTCTCTTATTTTCGATAAGAATAATCGTGATTTTAGAATTACCGCCATCAAACGGATTTCTTTTAATCGTGAGCAATCGATAATTCTAAACCTTATTTCTTTGAGTATCGGAACTAATAATTGATTACGTGTGTGTCGGTGATTCTAAACTCCCATATAATTCTCATAATTGTAATCTCTTAATTATCCAACCTTTAATTCGGTGTTGTTAACGTTTTGTTTATTCTAAATTTCTGCGTTGTGATTGTAATCCTATCAAATGTTTGGTGTATTTTACTTTATTTTACTTTTGTTAATTCGACTATTTGCCGAACATTATCAAACTTCAAACCATTTCCAACTCCTTGTGAGATCGACCTCAGAGTTACTTGCCGCTTCATACAAAAGTGATTTGTACAATTTCGGCTTTTTAATTTGTTCATCAAGTTTTTGGCGCCGTTGCCGGGGAGTTGGCGTTTAATTTTTGATCTTGTTTTAATAATAGTTGAATCATTTTTCTTAATCATTTTTTTGTTTTCATTATTTTCGAGAAACTTTAGAAATTTGGTCTAACTTCTCTTGTTTATGCTCGGTAGGAGATCATTTGGAAACCCGATTTTTCCACCCATAGACGAGGTCTAAAGAATTAGAGGACAAAAAACAATAGCCACATCGTCAATGGCAAACGACGAAGAGAATCCGGATCTTGAAGAGTGACTTTTGCTCCAAGAAGAAAACCCTCGTCAACCGAGGCATGAGAATGTTGCACAAAATTTAGATAAGGAAAATATTCGTCAACCGAGGTTGCCGAGATATGAGAATGTTGGGCGCAATCAAGGGATACCCGAAGCTCAACAAAGGAGATACTTTTATCTGAGACAACCACCCGTTGGAGTACAATATGGAGCGAACTATTATCCAGGGCCTCAATATGGGATGGAAGCAAACTACAATATGCCGCAACAACTTCCGGTTGAGTATCTAATGCGGGACTATGCAAAGCCCATGGTGAACATAGCCATCTCGTGCATCCAATTAGCACCGGCAGCAAGGAACTACCACATAAGCGGATTTTACATCGAGCAATTGCCCTCATTTCAAGGATTAGCACATGAGGATCCGTTGTCGTTCATCCGAGACTTCTATGTGGCGATTGACAACTTTCCATTAAATGGGTTGAGCGAGGATCAACTAAGAATGAAGTGCTTCCCTTATACACTCAAGGATGGGGCGAAAAAATGGTTGATGACTTTGGCACCGGAGTCACTAAGAACATGGGATGAAGTTTACGACAAATTCATTACCAAGTACTTCTCTCATTCGAAGACTACACAATGGAGAACTCAAATCTCAACATTTGGACAACAAGAGGGAGAGGCATTTAACGAAGCATGGGACCGATTCCAGATGCTCCTCATTCAATGCCCACACCATCACTATCCACTTCAACTACTTAATCAATTCTTCTATGATGGGTTGACTCAATATTACCAAGGTGCGGTGGATAATGCAGCCGGTGGTTCATTTTGGGGGTTAACGGAGAGACAAGCGTATGATGTGTATGAAACGTTGGGAGCTAATTCAAAACAAAAAAGTGTACATGTCGTAGGGGAACAGTGAACCAAGTAAGCGATAAGGACGATATGCAATCTAAAATCGATGAGTTAATGAAGGAACTAAGAAAACTCAAGACTCAAAATAAATCTTCGAGCTAACGAGTTTGTGAGATTTGCGGAGCACCCGGACATGATGCTAATTCTTGCCCACATACTTTTCTGGAAGAACAAACCGAACAAGTGGATTGGGCTATAGGACAAAGCACGGGAAGGCCCGAATGGGAGGAGAGGAGAAATACTTATGGCGGAAATGCAAGAAATGCACCTCTCACGAACACTTAACCATCCAAATTTCTCATGGAGAAACAATAACCCGATGCCGTACGACACAAATGCTCGAGCTCAATATAACGGAGGAAACCGAGCCCAACAAACAACGCAAGGTGAATCACCTCCAAAACAAAGGAACTCTCTTGAAGAGAGTATTACGACATTCATTAAGGAGAGCAGGGAAAACCGAGCGGAGAACAATAAAAAGTTCAAATCTTTAGAAGCTTCGGTGAAGAAAATGGAGATTCAAATTGGGCAACTTGCTACCGAGGCACGTAGACAAGAATGGGGTAAACTACCAAGTCAACCCGAGCAAGCTCAAGCTATTACCACTCTCCGAAGTGGTAAAGTGTTTAATAAAGAGGCTAATTCCGAAGCAAAAGAAAGGGGCGGTGAGAAAGAAGACGAGTCGGGAAATCAATAAAAGAGAATAGACTAAGCAACTTCGACTTCCAAGCTTCACAAATCTGCTCAACCATATAAGCCACTGGTCCCTTTTCCGAGCCAACTTAGAAAAGCAAAGCAAGATGAGAAATTTTCCGAAATCTACGACATGCTTTTGAAGGTTCATGTCAACATACCTCTCTTGGATGTTGTGAAGAACATTTCCGCTTACACGAAATTTTTCAAAGAGTTGACCTCCAACAAAAGACGATATTTTGGGAACAAGAAAGTGGTGGTCTGCGAGGTAGAAGCAAGAAGTCAAAAAAGGGGGATCTTGGAAGTTTTATGATCGACATCACTATGGGAGATAAGAAGGTTGCTCGTGGGATGCTCGATTTGGGAGCAAGTGTGAATCTCATGGCATACTCGACTTATTTGAGGCTTGAACTCGAGGGTATCAAACCAACAAGAATGACTCTTCAAATAGCGTATAGGTCGGTGAAATACCCCAGGGGAGTCATTGAAGACCTATTAGTGCAAGTGGACAAGTTGGTGATTCCGACCGATTTTGTTATCTTGGAGATGAGCGATTTCGCAATGAGCGAAAATGAAGGGACAATACTTCTAGGACGGCCTTTCATGCGTACAACAAAAACAATCATCGATGTTGATGAAGGAAAGGTCACCATGAACGTCTTAGGCGAAACTATGGAAATCGACGTATGCGTCTTGATGGGCAAGTACCAGGTCCTACTGAATACCAAGATAGAGTTCTTTTAACTGTTAGTGAACGGGTTATATGTTCTATGCGGTTATTGGTAGATGAGATCATAAGTCTTTGGCCAAATCATTGGAGCTAGTTGTATTGGATACACGAGAGCTCGATGACCTCGATTTGCATTAACGCATGCATAGCGTCAAGTACAGATAGGGGTTGACTGACCGTGACCCTATAACTTGATCGGGACATGTGAAAGAAGTGTTTATACGTATACTGGTATTCACGACAGAATGGTTTTTGAATGGTCCCAATCATTCGTTCTCAGTTTGGGTACGGTGTAGGCCGCCAGGCTGGCTAGGTGGTGCTACTACTCTTTGGTTTCTCCCATTGCTAACTGAGACGGACCTACCGAGTCGCACAATAGGATTGTTGGCGGAATGAATCGAGCTTATTCTCTCTTTATAAATATTAGATATTGGATATCTAATTTATTGGACATTGGATGTCTAATAAATTTTGAGGCATTGGATGTCTAAATAAATTTATTGGATAAAATAATTTCGGCTGAATGAATTAAATAAGTTACTGGGTGATTAATTTAATTCATGAACATAATTATTTCTTGGAGAAATTAATTATGTAAGTTTGTATTTGATACAATTAATTAATTGATATAAATACATCAGAACGGAATGGAATTTATCTATTTGGACTCGAGAAAGTCCGAAACAGACCGGATTGCTCCGGGTTCTTCTAGATGGCCGAACCAACCTTGTTTGTTATCTTGGTCTTAGTCTTCCACCTAAATTGGTGGAAGACCAAAGAAAATAAAAAGGTTGGTATTATTATTCTTTGTGAAAGAATAATATATAGTGATATGTATGGAGAAAAATGACCAACTCTTGATTCTTTGAGATATACTCACGGCATTTTCAAGAGTTAGAGAGAGTGAAAAACTTTCTTTACTCAAGTCATCTTCTTCATCATTTTTCCTTCACATTTTTCTTAGAGAAAAATTAAGAGAAAATAAAGAGAGAAAATATATCTATACACTTAGAGTATTTTATATTTGATAGCTCCTACCATTTTATTCTATCCGTGTCCTTGGAGGACAACGAAGTGGAAGTCATTCCGATCGTTTTTTCGACGCATGGCAAGTAGAGGCACGGTGCTTTCGGTGCTCGGGATTTCAAAAGCTTGGGGAATAGCTCAAGAGAAGGAATCCATTTAATCAACGGAATACAAGGGTGAGTTTCTAATATCTCTTGTGATTTCGTTTATATATTCATATATACGTAGCTTGATCGATCCTCGTAGGGATTCTGATCAAATTAATTTTCAATTTACCGCTTTCGCTGGGCTTTCTTTTTAGGCAATGAATCCCAACACAATTTTAGAGTCTTGTAACTCTTCATCTCCCTTGAGTTCTTGGTGTTGGTTAACATCATCAATCCGTGTTCTTCGTCTTTGATTCGAGGTAACTTTCTTGTAACCCTTCTCGATGTATTTTGAGAATCGTTAAGATTCGAGTTGTTCTTCACAAATCATGTTGTTGTATATCATCAATCAGTTGTATTGATTCTATTCCTATGATTTGATTCATATTTCTTATCGTATTCGGTTCGGGTGATGTTCTTGGGGAAGTATTCGACCCCAAGTGTTCGATCTTATGTTTCTACGAATTCTTGTTGAGAATTTCGTGTGTTTTGCATCTTCCTTGCGATCGACCTTGTAGTGATTATGTTGTTCTTGTGTTTTCGACCTAGTTGGAGGATTCGAGGGTTTCCGGTCGAGCTTTCCTGTTGATTCGTGTGCTTTGGACTTGAGGCAAGTATCTCGTCTATATTCTTTATACTTCCAGAATGTGATTTGTCATGAATTTAACGTGGACTTGTTAGTGATTGAACATTGAACCGTAAATTACTTTTAAATGAATATGTGATTTCTATGAAAGTAAATACAAACATAAACTTGAGTTTCATGAAGAATGATATCAACCATTTCATGTTATTTTGTGCTTAAAATGGATACTAGAAATGAGTAGTTATCTGAGGAATTGTGGAATCGCGTAATATTTGTATTATTCGCTAGTTAGCCTTTTTCCTGAATGATGGTGTGCGGTGAATGTCGTGCCTTTGTGGAAGTTATGATGCGTTAAATTATGTTTTACATGTTTGTGGTTGTGGTGAATATTGTACCTTTGTTGTTGTGTATCTTAGTGAATTGAGATGTTATTCGGGTAGGGACCCGTGTGGCCTCTGGCGGCGCGTGCTTGCGAGCACGACCAGACGATACGATTTGACCATAAGGTTATCAATTCGGGTAGGTCTGGAGGGGGCTCCGAGAATAGTCACTTGCGAGTGCGATGTCATGATAACTTATGGGCGTTTTTGAATGATGTTATCCGGGTAGGGACCCGTGAGGCCTCCGGCGGTGCGTGCTTGCGAGTACTGCCAGTTCACGGCGGCGCGTGCTTGCGAGTACTGCCAGTTCACGGCGGCGCGTGCTTGCGAGTACGGCCAGATGATACGATTTGACCATAAGGTTATGTAATCGGGTAGGTCTGGAGGGGGCTCCGATTTGACCATCCACAAACAAGGCACTCCAATGCACAAGACTAATACACATTCTCGAAACAACACATTCATTCACAAACACACAAGTAGATCTTTATGAAGGCTTTTATCAAGAATATACCAATTATTTTGTAAGTTCATTAAAAACATTCCGATCGCACACATAGTCAATTACCAACTATTACATCTACGAAACACAAAGTGTATAGGCAAGATACTTGCCTCGATAATTGTTACAGGACACTCTGACGAACACGGCTCGACCGGGAACCTCGAACACCTACAATTCTTCGGGCGGAAAACAACGATAACTCGATCGATCGGGAAACGACGAACGGAAGAGTTCCGACTCGGGTTATTCACAAGGAACCTGACCCTAACATCATGACATCAAAATCAACGATCGTACGAGGAAGAATAATTGTAGAACGCCTGAATCCCCTTTGTGACATTTTACCGGACACCTTCAAGGCGTCGATTAAGAACTCAACAAAACGACGGATCTATAGCATTCGAACCATGGAACAACAAGGAAATGGGTAGAATAAAACTTAATAATTAACAATCCATCACTAATATATGTTAACACGGATCAAACGGACAAAATCAAACAAAATCCTCAATTTTCCCAAAACTAGGATTTCAGGAAAACTAACCTTGATTCGCCGGATCAAAGGATGTTATGGGATGATCAATCGATGATATGGGATCAGGAACTCCATGGATTAATTGTTAAACATCATGCCTTCAAGTTCCCCAAGGCTCCAGCTGCGGAAGGGAGAAAGGGAAATGGGAAAAATGACTGAAACTGGACTAGTCGATCATATATATACTGGTGCAGACTAGCGTGCGCTAAGCTTCCGAGCTAGCGCGCGCCAACGGGCGGTCATGGTTGAGAACGTTCGGCAATGTCCTGCCATCATGCGCTAGACATGGGCGTTGTTGGCCTGGTAGCGTACGCTAGCCGACCGGGTAGCGTACGCTAGCCGACCGGGTAGCGTGCGCTACGACTGTCGATTAGCGCGCAGTGACCGACAGTGGCGTGCGCTACCTGTTGTCCGCCCAAAGTCCAGAAACCTCTCTGCCCCTGCTGTCTCGGCCGACTAGCGTGCGCAGCCTTCCGGCCATAGCGTGCGCTGTCTTACGGCCGTAGCGTGCGCAGCCTTCCGGCCGTAGCGTGCGCTGCTTTCCGGTAGTAGCGTGCGCTATGCCGGTTCCTGCCACACCTGTCCGGTCAGTGCCCGCACTCGTCCGGCCAGTGCTCGCACCCTTCCGGCCAGTGCCCAGCCGCCATGACTCGACGACTTGATTTTTCCAAAATCGCACGGAACGAATACGACAAAACGCTCGTGGACAACATCATCGATCCGAAATAAAAACAACGGATAACAAACCACCACATACGCCCTTAAACACCAAAATTAGTCGTCGAGAAAATAATATCAGTGCTCGGCAACCGGGAAGTATCCGGAGAAAAGAATCCAAAATGACCGGAATGAAAATCACGGGTATTACACTGTGTGCGCTGGATCATCGGATTTCCATGAGTATATGTTGTTGTTATTGTTGTGGGAATATTAATGTTGTCATGTGAGTATGTATTTGTAAGTCTTTTGTAGGACCATGTTCGTATGTTGTACTGATCTGATCTCGGATTAGACTGATATGATTCGTCGTGGCATTGCGTATCTTGGGGTATGTTCTGTATTTCCTTATTGGTTCTTGTCTTTGGATGGACAATCGATTATATTGTTGGGACTTCATTATGTTATCCGATGGATTGAATTGGTCAAGGTTGGTATATCTCCGTATTAGTGAGTTATGATGTTTTGAGAATCTTGGGTATTGTTTGAGGTACAGTATAGATGTTGTGTTTGAGTTCATTGTCTAATCGAGAATGCGAGATGTGAAATATGGTAAGGGTTATTTTGATGAGGCTTATCACGAATTGGTGATGTTATGATGGTAAGATTTCATTGGTAGTATTCTTACTTAACATTTTCATTGGTATGTAATTATTGACGTGATGTGATCGTTATCATTGTTGGATATTATGGTTGAACCTATCGTGGTCTTTATTTTTAGGTTCTTGGAATATCGAGCTTGTAGCGGTCATCAAGAGATGAACTTCCCAGAGGATACTGGCTATGGCGTGTGTTTATGAATTGAGTACTTTGACTAGTTGTCATTTTTCTGCTGCAAAAGTATTTTTAGTTAATTTTTATACCCGCTGCGAGTGTGTTTTAAAATGAGTTGCTAGTATTTTACGGACTTGGGTTCATTTTGGAAAATCATTTTCTAAACGATTTTGTCGATACGTGTAAGCGATGGCTTAATGTATACTTTTAGATTTATGAGTTTAGGAATTTCAACCTTGTACTTTCAAATGAGATTTTACGACGGTATTGATAAATAGATTTTATAGAGTCTTTGAATATTTTTAAAAAGATATTACCATCATCGCCGCTTATGCGTATTTAAAATGCTTGTAAAAATGTCTTTGAGCCTTGTGGGTTCCATTTCGGGGCCCACAGTGCTGTAATATTCCCGAATGGCTCTGGGGGTGTTACAGAATATGGTATCGGAGCCTAGGTTGTGAAAACCTTGGCTATCGGGTCGAGTCAAGTCGTGTTTTTTTCACGTCATTTGAGTTGTCGGTTGGCAAGTATTAGACCCTAGGTTTTTGTTGTTCACTCGGGATTGTGTGTCATGTGGTTTACCAGTGTGGTACTGTGATTGTTTTAAACTTATCCAAATGGTATTAACGTGATTTTTTGGAAAGAGATGTGTCGTATTTTGAGTTGAACTAATTTTGCAAAATATATGTTTTGAAAAATATGCTTATCATGTATATTCTAAAGTTGAGACATGTTCCAGTATCACGGGGAATCGTCAGCTTCACGACCTATAAGTATTTGGATTTTTGGACTGCATTGAGGTTATATGCAATTATAAGTTGATGTACTTTGAGAAACCTTCGAAAAAATATTATGTGTTACAGTATGAGGTAGCAGAATATAATAGTTGGGACAAAACTGATGATCTTGAGAAACTATGATTATGGAAAATCAATGGTTATGGTAAACTTGGAAAATGGAGTTGTGAAATTGGGAGAAATGTTGTGAATGATTAAGAGGAGCACGTAGTCATGCTAGTGTTAGGAGTATGCCCTCGAATGCCACTCAGGGGATGTTTGAGTGAGGGCATTGTACTTGTTATTATGTAATCATTACCAGAAGGCAATTATATGTTTCTTTATTTACTGGTAGTCACTGGCATTCCTGACTCATAAATATATATAAAAACTAGTCCTTGTATTTGAGAGCAAAACATTCCACCCCTTATTGGATAAGGGGATTGGCACTGGAAAGGTTGGCTCAAATACTTAATCGTTCGCAAGTCGATGAAACTTGACTGGGCGTTAAGTTTATGTGAAGACTCGTATGACGTGTTCTTTGACTTGGAGAGTGCTTGTCGAACACTAATGGGTAGTGGGAGCACACATTGTAGGTATGCTAATGAGATTAGTATACTCGAACCTACTCACCCTCGATTCGTCACATGGATTTCACTCCGGGACAGTCAATGACGGAATCGAAAGGTTGTGCTAGGTATTTGTGAACCTTCGACTTGAGGATTTAGTAGGGATGTGCTTGTGACATTAAGATTTTCATTAGAGTAGTTCGACCCATAAAACTGGAAGGTGGGGGTCAACCTCGACGTGCGTCTTGACGGGCAAGTAGCAGGTTCTACTAAATACCAAGATAGGATTCTTTCTCCTGTTAGTGAACGGGTTATATGTCCTATGCGGTTATTGGCAAATGAGATCATATATCTTTGGCCAAATTGGAGCTAGTTGTATTGGATACACGATAGCTCGATGATCACAATTTGCATTAACTCATGCATAGCATCAAGTACGGATAGGGTTTGACTGGTCGTGACCCTATAACTTGATCGGGACATTTGAAAGAAGGGTTTATACGTATACTGGTATTGACGACAGAAAGGTTTTGGAATGATCCCAATCATTTGTTCACAGTTAGTGTACGGTGTAGGCCGCCAAGCTGGCTAGGTGGTGCTACTACTCTTTGGTTCCTCCCATTGCTAAGTGAGACAGACCTACCGAGTCGCGCAATAGGATTGATGACGGAATGAATTGAGATTATTCACTCTTTATGAATATTAGATATTGGATATCTAATTTATTGGACATTGTATGTCTAATTAATTTTAGACATTAGACGTCCTATTTAATTTATTGGATAAATTAAATCGGTCTTGTGAATTAAATAAATTAATGGGTAATTAATTTAACTCATGAATTATTATTTATTGGAGAAATAATATTTTGATATAATTGATTAAGTAGACTAATCAATTGTATTGATTTTATTTAAGACGAACCAAGATGTATCAGTCGGACTGGGTACACGATGGTTCGTTTCAGGGACTGAAACGAACCTAATCTAAAAAGTCTTCCTCATAGCCCCCACCCCCATGATCATTCACATGGTGAATTATTATGTTTATTAGTGTGGGGACTTAATAATACATTAGATGTATTATTAAATGGTAGGTATAACTTTATAATGTGAAGAGTGGATATTTTATACACTTACTTCATCATCATGATTTGAAGAGAGACATACAAAATGGAAGGGATGTGAAGAGAGAGCGAGAGAGAGAATGACTTTGAGTTGTCTTCATCATCTTCATCATTCTTCCACCATTATCATCTTCATATTTTCTTAGAGAAAATTGAGAGATAAATAAGAGATAAAATATATCTTTATACTTAGAGTGTTATAGATTATATTAGCAAGCTCCTATCACTTTGTTCTAGCCGTGTTCTTAGAGGACAACAAGGTGAAGTCGTTCCGGTCGTCTTTCCGGTGCGTGGCTAGTAGAGACGCGGTGCTTTCGGCGATGGATCATCGAAGAGCTTGTTGCGGAGTGAATTCGTAAGGGACATCATCTTCTCAACGATTAAATCAACGGACTTCAAGGGTATGATATCATATATCTTCCTTTGTTTCCTTTTATATTCCTATATACGTAGCTTGATCGATTAAGGGATTCATATCGAATTAGATTCCTATTATGCTTCTACTGCGCCTTCGTTTTAGGCACCGAATCCCAACAGAGGTATCGAAGCGTAGGTGATGCGATCGTATATACGATATTTTGCATTTGGAATGCTTGATTGGATGGTGAATGATTTGGAATCATTTATAGTCATAATCGTGGTGTATGTTTTTCCGTTCGTTGTAGTTATATGTTCATAAATTTATATCTAAATATAAATCTTTATTTCTGGGAAATTTGATTTATATTGAATATATGATTGCTGAAAAATATATATATTAGATATCCGATCGATTATCGAACCCCGAATTGCCGTTGGACGGCTTGGGAATGGACCGAAAGACGGGGCCGCGGTCCAGGGCTGTTTCCAGCCCCTGCCATGCTTTCTGCATAGGGGGCCGCGGCCCAAGGATTAGGGGGCCACGGCGCAGGGCTGCTGGGCAGGCCCTGCTTGCTGCCCGATGTGTTTCGGGCGCGGTCCAGCCCCTTTCGGACCTGTTTTAGGCTCGTTTTCTTCGTGTATTCCTGAAAATGAATTTCCCGCATTTTTAATTGGATTTAATATGATTAGAATGATATATGGTATTTCATTTTATAAGGGAATATTGATTAATTGGAATACTTGTGATTGACCAAATTACTTTGAACGTTTTCATATTACCGATAGTGTGAATTGATTGGATCGATTCTATTTATTGTTATTTATATATTGGTTGGATCAATATATCTCTATACAATCCATTTATTTAGTATTTATTGGATGAATGCTTTTGAATGGGGACATGGTTCATGGACTTAGTTTTGAATCGTTCGGTTTTATTCGATTGGGTTGTAAAGGCCATTTTGAGTCTATTTATTTTACTAGAAATATTTGTATCTAGGATGCAATTTTTCAATGTAAAATTTATATGTAATGACGAAGACCGGGAGAAGATCCGTTCGAGAAGACGAAGATTCAAGACCGAAGACTTGTAATTAGATTACGAATTTTGTTCTAGGAACGGTCCATAAATTACATGTTGCTAGCAACTAGGTTGTGAATGTTTATTCATATGATATCAATGCTACAAACACGCTTAAATGAATTAGTGTGCAAAGTGTAACATTAATCGCGAAAATTCTTTCACGACAAATTATTAAGTTTAAAAGGTTTCAAGGTTTTCCTTCCCTCCATCGAGCTTTCGGAAAATTGAAATCCAAACCGGATGTGCTATGCTTCCGAGTTATCGGGGTAGTCGTTCGGGGAGGATGGATAAATTACCGAGAGCGCATTGGATGCCTTCGTTGGAGCAAATTTTATCCCTAGAATCCTGTTCGGTTGCCGGATAAGATTCAATTGTGAAACTGATTTGCGTCGATGGTATAAACTTAACTTGTTCACGAATAATAGAAACCGTATAGATTGACCAAACGTATAAACAGTGATTTGAAAACACGTATGTCTCCTTTCTTATCTGCTAGGATTTCTACAAAAACGATAAAATTTCGGACCTAATTGAATACTCAACGGAAATAGAAATTGCTGACTACAACTCGACTAAACTGAACCGTTTCTTCCAAGAGAAATCAGTATCGTAACATTAGTTTTACACACGGAAGCACGAAAAATTCACGTTTTTGAACAAAACCATCAACAACATGCAAAGACAATAAAGCAATCGCAATTTATACTCAAGAAAAATTAAGAAAATTATCGCATGCTTCAATGTATTCCACTACACATAACATCATCAATAATAAAACTCATGTGAAAATAAAAGAGATAAGGAAAAGTGAAACTTATTCCAAATGTCTTCTTGAAAGCCAGCACATGTCTGAGTGGAATCGACTGTTAATCCATGCTTCTAATAATGCTCAACATCACGAGGGACCCCCAAACTTAGTCTCTAGTCATGAGATAACAATAGACATTAAATCAAGCAAGACTAGAATATGAAGAATAATAACTCATTGGGGTTATAAAAAGATTAGAGAAATAAGGGCCAACAAGAATACGAATCCAAACGAAATAACAAAGCAAATAGAAAATTAATAACTAAAAAAAAAAATCAAATAAAAATAACTAACTAGAAAGCAAGTAAAAATGATGGGTTGCCTCCCACCAAGCGCTCTATTTTACGTCTTGAGCACGACGTGGCAAAAAGAGTTTAACGTGGCTTTTTTCTAGGGAGATTGCCAAATGCCCCCTTATTGCAATCTATAAGCCTCTTATTCCATAGGGGAGGCTTTGGTTCATGCCCGGTTGCCACAAATAATGAGTAAGAAGAATTATGAGGACAACCAAAAAATGATGGAAGAATATAATAATGATAAGGCATGAAAAAATAAGCAGAGTTCGAATGGGTAAATAATAAAGACTTATCATGAACAACCTCATTAGAACTCATGGTATCAGCCTCAACAGAATCAAAAGTAATAGGGTCAATCTCTCCCATTATGGATTTAGGAAAGGTTATGCGCGGCACCGTTAATAAAAATTTTGGTACAAAAGTGTTCACCTTATTAGTCGAAGTTTGATGACAATTTAATGAAATTTCTTTGGAAACATCATCAATGGTAACTTCTTCTACAGGCTCATCACACTTTATGTAATTATCGGGTGCTGGGGAATCGACCCTAAAACTTAGCATGTCTTTCTTCTCAACCTCCCCCTCAACTTCACTACTAAATATATGAGCTGGAATACAACCATAGTGAATCTCAAGACCACGACGTGCACATTCTAGCTCAAAAAGGGTACTATCGGGATTTTTGAGAACGTCTATACATTGTTCAAGCATGGTCTTTTGTTTCGGGGTAGGGGGCTGACTGACCCTATTTGGCAAATTATTAAGAACATCGAAATTTATGAAATGCCAAGGGCCACGATACTCAAAGGAAAACATAATGAAGAAATAAAAAATATAGAGACTAAAGAATAAAAACTTCAAATTAAAATTAGAGTCGCTTGGTATTGATATTAGCGAAAAATCAGTCCCCGGCAACGGCACCAAAAACTTGTTGTGGGAAAATCCCTCACAATATGCCGCAAGTGCACGGTGTCAACAAGTAATAAAGTGATAAGTAAAGTATTGTTCCCTCGAGGACTGATTTCACTAAGTACCAAAATATAGTCAACTCACAATTTTATTTGAAGAACAATTAAATAGAGTTTATATCTAAACTAATTGCAGAAAATAAATAATAGTACTAATAATAATAATGATACTAATAAGGGCGTAGGATTATGATTTTCACCTCAAACATTCGGGAATGATATTTATTCGATTCAATTCACTTTTATTCAATTGATTGTAAGCCAGGAATTCCTAAATTATTCTAAAGCCTTTCCCAAGGTCGATAGAAAATACTACGCATTATTAACTCGATATATCCCTATTCGAATTAGATAATTAATAGCTAAAACAGTTCAAGAATTCCCACAATAACAGGCTTCACAATTCGCATGAGTATATCCCTATCTCACGAAAATTATGATTCGTCTCACAAGAACTATGCCTAAATTTCATCTCCCGAATCCATAAAGACATTCAAAACAAATTAACTGTTGGCCAGACAATTAAAAAGCATTAAGAACAGTAAGAAGAATCCAATTCAATAGAATAATTAGAAAATCGAAATAATAATAAATAATCAAACCATCATGAAATTGGCTACAATCAAAATCCTACTTGAATAGATCTAGGAACTAAGATGCAGAAAAACCATAGGGATCCGTGGTCTTGTCGTCGCCCACAAATCTCCTCCTTGTGTTCTTCGCCCTAGCTATGATCCACCTCCGAATTCCTCCTGATCGATCCCCCTTTGTCTTCAGCCCTTCAATGCTTATTTATAGTCGTCATCAGCCTCCAAAACACGTCCGTGTGATTAGGTCGAGAACAGGCTCCAAAACGGCCCAGAAACGCGGCACTTTCTGTTAAAACTGCCTCGTGGGCCGCGGCTCACTTAGGTTGTGCCGCGGCCCCTTAACGCCCAGCGCCTATAGCTGGGCGCATTTTTCCTCCTGGGCCGCGGCTCACTTAGGCTGTGCCGCGGCTCACGATCTGATGTGCTTCAACGCTCGCTGGTTGTCTTCGTGTGCCGCGGCTCACTTGGTTTGTGCCGCGGCTCATGACCAAAAACTGCTGTTTTCGCCCGTTTTTCATCGTTTTGGCTTCCGGACTCTGATTTCCTGCAAAACATATAAGAATACTGCATTAAAAGCTCATTTATGCTGAATTAGGCTCAAGATGGACATAAAATAATGATAAATAAGCGCATAAAAATACGCCTAACAAATACCCCCAAACTTGAGCCTTTGCTTGTCCTCAAGCAAAGATCAATTTTAAACTAAATGTATCGTGAATAATCATGCAAGTCCATAATGCTCAACTTAATCAATACTACCCTGAAAATCTCAAAGAATAGTACAAGTATCGTAATAGCGAGTCACATCCAGGACACTGATTCCACTAAGTAACCAACTTCAGTCCTAATCAATCGTTCATGAAGAAAATCAAGCTCAAAGATGAACAAGCGTGAATTTAACCGACCGTCAATATGAAGGGTTGAAATAAACAAGCTAATTCGCCCAGTCCCACAGTCTAGTGGCAAAATTCAAGAGTTTCATTAACAAAATTATTCCCAGGACAACATTCCCTTACGTATGATCAATAATATGATTCGAGTTAACCACTAGGTTTCGGCTCTCGGGATATTTCATCGGGATGATCCTAGGGTGGATTTCCATTCTCATGTATCGGGGAACTGTTTGACATAAAAGGCACTCATGGGGCACAAGGATGCTTCTAGTTACTAAGCCACCCCTCTACAGCGGAGAAAAAACTCGAATAGCAATTCCTGCATGTCAAGGTTGCTGTTTTACGCAAGAGTAAACAACGGGTCACGTGAATACCCCCGGTTACTAGGCTTCCTATCATCGGTAATGTGATATTTCTAAATTATTAATCTATTCAGGGTCGTCGTTTTATGCGAGAGTAAAAAACGGGTCACGTGAATACCCCCAGTTACTAGACTTCCCATCATAGAACATGTATGAATTCTCGACTTGTTTGGGAAAAATTGTCCGACTCTAAACTCAATTCAAGTGCCAACAAGACTCATATTACTGGACCACTAGCTACACGAAAAGTTTAACCAAACGTATAAACGGTGATTTGAAAACACGTATGTCTCCTTTCTTATCTGCTAGGATTTCTACAAAAACGATAAATTTCGGACCTAATTGAATACTCATCGGAAACAGAAATTGCTGACTACAACTCGACTAAACTCAACCGTTTTTTCCAAGAGAAATCAGTATCGTAACATCAGTTTTACACACGGAAGCACGAAAAATTCACGTTTTTGAACAAAACCATCAACAGCATGCAAGGACAATAAAGAAATAGCAATTTATACTCGAGAAAAATTAAGAAAATTATCGCATGCTTCAATGTATTCCACTACACATAACATCATCAATAATAAAACTCATGTGAAAATAAAAGAGATAAAGAAAAGTGAAACTTATTCCAAATATCTTCCTGAAAGCCAGCACATGTCTGAGTGGAATCGACTGTTAATCCATGCTTCTAATAATGCTCAACATCACGAGGACCCCCAAACTTAGTCTCTAGTAGATAACAATAGACATTAAATCAAGCAAGACTAGAATATGAAGAATAATAACTCATTGGGGTTATAAAAAGATTAGAGAAATAAGGGCCAACAAGAATACGAATCCAAACGAAATAACAAAGCAAAGAAAAAATTAATAACAAAAAAAAAAATTAAATAAAAACAACTAACTAGAAAGTAAGTAAAAATGATGGGTTGCCTCCCACCAAGCGCTCTATTTTACGTCTTGAGCACGACGTGGCAAAAAGGGTTTAACGTGGCTTTTTTCTAGGCAGATTTCCAAATGCACCCTTCTTCCATATGGGAGGCTTTGGTTTATGCCCGGTTGCCACAAATAATGAGTAAGAAGAATTATGAGGACAACCAAAAAATGATGGAAGAATATAATAATGATAAGGCATGAAAAAATAAGCAGAGTTCGAATGGGTAAATAATAAAGACTTATCACGAACAACCTCATTAGAACTCATGGTATCAGCCTCAACAGAATCAAAAGTAATAGGGTCAATCTCTCCCATTATGGATTTAGGAAAGATTATGCGCGGCACCGTTAATAAAATTTTGGCACAAAAGTGTTCACCTTATTAGTCGAAGTTTGATGACAATTTAATGAAATTTCTTTGGAAACATCATCAATGGTAACTTCTTCTACAGGCTCATCACACTTTATGTAATTATCGGGTGCTGGGGAATCGAACCTAAAACTTAGCATGTCTTTCTTCTCAACCTCCCCCTCAACTTCACTGCTAAATATATGAGCTGGAATACAACCATAGTGAATCTCAAGACCACGACGTGCACATTCTAGCTCAAAAAGGGTACTATCGGGATTTTTGAGAACGTCTATACATTGTTCAAGCATGGTCTTTTGTTTCGGGGGAGGGGGCTGACTGATCCTATTTGGCAAATTATTAAGAACATCGAAATTTATGAAATGCCAAGGGCCATGACACTCAAAGGAAAACATAATGAAGAAATAAAAAATATAGAGACTAAAGAAAAAAAACTTCAAATTAAAATTAGAGTCGCTTGATATTGATATTAGCGAAAAATCAGTCCCCGGCAACGGCGCCAAAAACTTGTTGTGTGAAAATCCCTCACAATATGCCGCAAGTGCACGGTGTCAACAAGTAATAAAGTGATAAGTAAAGTATCGTTCCCTCGAGGACTGATTTACTAAGTACCAAAATATAGTCAACTCACTATTTTATTTGAAGAACAATTAAATAGAGTTTATATCTAAACTAATTGCAGAAAATAAATAATAGTACTAATAATAATAATGATACTAATAAGGACGTAGGATTATGATTTTCACCTCAAACATTCGGGAATGATATTTATTCGATTCAATTCACTTTTATTCAATTGATTGTAAGCCAGGAATTCCTAAATTATTCTAAAGCCTTTCCCAAGGTCGATAGAAAATACTACGCATTATTAACTCGATATATCCCTATTCGAATTAGATAATTAATAGCTAAAACAGTTCAAGAATTCCCACAATAACAGGCTTCACAATTCGCATGAGTATATCCCTATCTCACGAAAATTATGATTCGTCTCACAAGAACTATGCCTAAATTTCATCTCCCGAATCCATAAAGACATTCAAAACATATTAACTGTTGGCCAGACAATTAAAAAGCATTAAGAACAGTAAGAAGAATCCAATTCAATAGAATAATGAGTAAATCGAAATAATAATAAATAATCAAACCATCATGAAATCGGCTAAAATCAAAATCTTACTCAAATAGATCTAGGAACTAAGATGCAGAAAAACCGTAGGGATCCGTGGTCTTGTCGTCGCCCACGAATCTCCTCCTTGTGTTCTTCGCCCTAGCTATGATCCACCTCCGAATTCCTCCTGATCGATACCCCTTTGTCTTCAGCCCTTCAATGCTTATTTATAGTCGTCATCAGCCTCCAAAACGCGTCCGTGTGATTAGGTCGAGAACAGGCTCCAAAACGGCCCAGAAACACGGCACTTTATGTTAAAACCGCCTCGTGGGCCGCGGCTCACTTAGGCTGTGCCGTGGCCCCTTAACGCCCAGCGCCTATACCTGGGCGCATTTTTCCTCCTGGTCCGCGGCTCACTTAGGATGTGCCGCGGCTCAAAGTACAGTGTGCTTCAGCGCTCGCTGGTTGTCTTCGTGTGCCGCGGCTCACTTGGTTTTGTGCCGCGGCTCATGACCAAAAGCTACTGTTTTCGCCCAATTTTCATCGTTTTGGCTTCCGGACTCTGATTTCCTGCAAAACATATAAGAATAGTGCATTAAAAGCTCATTTATGCTGAATTAGGCTCAAGACGGACATAAAATAATGATAAATAAGCGCATAAAAATACGCCTAACAGTTGCCGGATAAGATTCAATTGTGAAACTGATTTGCGTCGATGGTATAAACTTAACTTGTTCATGAACCATAGAAACCGTATAGATTGAGGGGAGTGAACAAGGGGAAAAAGAAGATCGAATCATCCATTAGATGGGTTGGTGTTGGACACCACTTTATGAAAATTAATAAACCAAAAACTTGTTCGATTGCCCTCTATTAAAATTTATAAAGAACTCGATCACCACTATGAAGTAATGAGAACAATACTTCCGGATTTCACATGGGAGTGTGTTATTCCGATAAAAATAGTGGGAGCTAGGTTAAAATAATAGAAAAGACCTCAATTCTATACTCAGATCATAAACGAGTCACTAATAAATTCGTCGTACTTAATGCTGACGAACATAACTCTCAATATGACAATGAACCCACTCGCTATACTACTAGAAAAGAACACCTTAAACGGCCCTAACTTTGTGGACTGGCTCCGCAACCTGATGATGGTCCTCAGTATAGAGGCACTGGGATACGTCTTGGAGGCAGACATTCCGGCGCCTTCCGTGCGGACTAGAGCCAATCAGGAAGATATTGAAAACCACAAAAAGTGGGTTAAGGATGACATAAAAGTCCGTGCATATATGATGGCCTATATGTCTAATAAGCTTCACAGAGCTCATCAGAAAATGACTTCTGCTAGGCAGATTTTATCTCACTTAACCGAGCTTCATGGTGAGCATAGTCGAACTCCTAGATATGAGATATCCAAGCAACTGTTCGGTGTTAGGATGAAGGAAGGTGAGAAGGTTGGGGACCACGTCCTCAAAATGATCTCTATGATCGAGATATTGGAAGCTCTTGATTAGATGGATACTTCTCTTCAAACCGACCTTATCTTATAGTCTCTTCCTGATTCCTTCTCATAGTTTGTTATGAATTTCAACTGCAATGAGATTGCTTGTAATTTAACAGGGTTGATGAACAAACTTGTAACCGCTCAGTCTCAGATGAAGACTCCGCGGGTGAAGGAGTGTGCCCTTGTGAATTCTTGTGGACCTCGAAGGTCTAAGAATAAGAAGAAAGAGAACAAGAATCATACGGGACCACAAATCAAGGACCTTAAGGGTTAGGGAAAGGCCCCAATGGTTCCCAAGAGCAAGAAGAAGGACGCATGTCTCAAATGCGGTGCGCTGGGCCACTGGGCTAGAGACTGTCCGATTCTTCATGGCACTTCAGGTACATAACTTTTAGTTTTGGAAATAAATTGTTTTGCTATTGTATTTTCTACTTCTTGGATACTGGATTTAGGTGCTAGTTCTCATATTTGTACCGCGAATCAGGATCTGGAGCAAAGTAGGAATCTTGGAGCTGGGGAAGTGATGATTACTGTCGGAAGCGGGCATAGTGTCGAGGCAACTGACATAGGATCACTTCTTTTGGATTAAGAATCCGACTTTGTTTTAACATTAGATGATGTACTTGTTTTGCCCAAGGGGCATAAAAACATTGTATCCATTCCGGTCACGGATCGGAAAGACTTTTCATTTTATGTTGGTGATGGTTCCTGCAAAACTTATTTTAGAAATAAACTAGTGGGCACTGCTACATTGTTAAATGGACTGTATCATCCAAACCTAAGTAACAAAGTCGTTGTGAACACTATGACTAGGAAGCGTGGTAGGGATGAAATTAATCAAGTTTTGAAATTGCATCTTAGGGGCTGTTTACCAAATTTCTCTGTCTGGATAAATTGTGTCTGTCTGGGTAAATTTGTCTGTCTGGGTAAATGTGTCTGTTTGGGTAAATTGATACTATTGTTTACTTTTCATCTGAATAAACTGTCTGAATAACAGAAATGACCGATTTACTCCTGAATATGAATTATAAGTTGTTTTTATAAATTGTTGTTTATTTTTAAGCAATATAAATGATATAATCCAAAAATCAAAACATAAATTCATAAAGTACTTAAAAATCCAATTTCAAACACAAAGAATTCAACTTCAAATACAAGTAGCTAAATTCAAACACAAAGTAGATAAATTTAAACATTATTGAAAAATCAAATTTGACTCATCTTATATATATATATATTATTTAAATTTAAACAAAATATTATACATAAATGATTTAATTTTGTATGTAAGTAATATATAAAATATTTAATACATATATAAATAATATCTATAATATACAATATATATTTAGATATAAAAATTTTAGGTCACAAGTCGTCCAGGTACAGGTCTAGAGGGGGGGGGGGGGGGTGAATAGACTTGTAGAAACTCTTGATCTCTTTTTTCGCGAAGAGTGAGTTTCTTCAGCTGATAGTTAAACAAATGATTAGGAGTCGTTTGTTCTTAGATACATGCGGAAGTCAGCTGATGACGAATAGAGATCAACTTAATGAAACACTTAACAATGAATGCAGCAGTTAAAGTATGATGCAGTAAAACAGTAAATAACGCAGGCAATTATAGTGGTCTCAGAGGTGGGGTAATCCTCTACTAATCCAATTTTCTCCAAACCAGTTGTAGATGAATCCACTATAATTTTCAACCAGTGATAAATATTACAGTGATTCAAACCACACTACAACAGCTTCCAACCAGTGGAAATCCGTGCCGTTGTACACACTTGACTGCCTTGCACCTCTTGATCCTCGATCCTTGGATGCCTTTACAGTCTCTTACTTCAACCAGTGAAGTACCCCGCACTTAGGATTATAGACAACAGTTTTTGTCTTCTCCAACTTAAGAGCTTCCTTAAGTATGAACTTTTAGAGCTTCTCTTTTCACGATGCTATTGATTGCTTTAGATTGCTTGATTGCTTTGATCGCTTGAATGTATGTTCGCACCGGTAGTTGATCAGTTTCAAATCTTCGGATATATATAGGTCACGATCTCTGAGCTTTTTCCTTGTAGCCGTTGCAAATCTTTTGAACAAATCTGTCCGTTGGAGGGAGACTTCATTGTTTATTCTTTCTGAACGTTGCAAGGCTGGATTCCCATTTATTTATTTTATCTTCCGACCGTTGTGAAGACTTCTGCATGTGAGCGCCGAATCTTTTGAATATAAAACGATTAAAGTCTTCAAGGTGGGTCTGGATGATTTATTTTAAATCATATCTCTTGCGGGAATCACTCCAATTTGTCTCTTCACGTTGCATGTGAGCTTTCCGTAATACTTGACTTTTCAACGCATGCTGACGTGGACTTGGAGTACTTGGCTGCGTTCGAGTAGGCTGATATGCAGCTAACATCTCTGCAGACAGGTCCTCTCAGCTGTTCACTGTTTGTGACTTATCTGATCAGGTGACTTCCCTGAGGTACCTTGGCTGCAGTCTGGTCAAACTTCTCTGATAAATTTTGTTGACCAGAGCTACTCTGACTGGACTCGGCTGTTCCTCTCTGATGGACTTGGCTGTACTCAGTACTTAGCCGTTTTTCAGCCTAACTAATTTTGGCCTACAGAAGATACTCATTTGGTTCTTCTTTACATTTAGCCAAGTTTTATACTTAACATATTTGGCCTATGGAAGATACTCATTTGGTTCTTCCTTACATTTTGCCAAGTAATAAACAATTGATTTTATATTTATGACATCATCAAAATCTAACAAGTATTCCTAACAAATTCCCCCTATTTTGATGATGGCAAAACTTTAAGTAAGTAATCAAATGACCAAGTCTGCACTTAAGTGCAAGACACAAACTAAAATCAGTCTAATATTGAGACAACTGGAAATTGTCATTCAACAGGCTGTTATAAAATTTTCTGAAGTTTACAAGAAAGTTTTTACAGGTACAGAAAATAAAATTACAAGTACAAAGAAATAAAGTCATCTTCCTCTTCCTCTGCCTCTGCGAATAGGCTGTTTGGCAGGCCTGAATGGTTTGGCTCCAATTGGTCTTATCTTGACTGGAGCAAGACCATATTTCCTCTTCATAACAAGAGCTGCAAAGTCTTGTTCTTTCTGTGATGTAAATCTATTCTCTAGGCATAACTGCTTGATTTCTTGTTGAAGCTGTAGCTCATCCAGCTCATTGTCCAGACGGGTTGGCGCTTCCTCTGCTCTGAATGATGGAATCATAGGGTAAGCGTTAAGTTCCTTAGCCTTCTTCTTCAGAATGGTCCAGAGTTTTGGGTAAGCTTCTTCCATCCAATTGATGAAGGTCTGCTGTGGGGAGAGATTATCATCATGGAGTAATTCCCAGACGTAATAATCTCTGATAAATTTCTTCTTTGCAGTTCCCCACATGGGCAGGGCTTCATATGGAATAAAGTCCTCAACATACCATAGCTCCTTTCCTTCCCATTCTAGAGTAGGCCCAAAGCCTCCTCTAGTCCTCCTTCTCTTTCCTTCAGGCTGGTCAGCCTGGTCATCTGGATCCACAGCTTCCTTTCTCTTCAGACTTGAGGCTCCTTCAATTTGAAGAACATCTTGCTTCTTCTTGCTTCTTATTTCTCTCTCTTCCCCCTGAACTCTCTCTTCCCCCTTTTTGCCAGCATCAACAAGGGTAGTTAATTGCTGCTCTATTTTGGTCATCCAATCAAACATGCCAAATGGCATTCTGTTGTTGGTAGGGGGAGGGGGCTGAGGAATCTCTCTCTGTAGAAGGGTGTCTATCTTGGCATTGATTGACTGAAGGTCAGGAGTGACCTGAGACGATAGCAGCTCTCCAATTGTGTCTTTGACGATTTGCCTAATCAGCTCAGTCACGGTAGGAGATATCTGAGCTGATGGAGAGTGTTCTCCTGAGCCTTCTGCAAAAGAGCCACTAGACTGCATGCTTCTGTCTGCAGCTGGTAGGTCAGAGGGTGTTTTCTCCGGGGTCCCTGACCTGGAGTCTTCAGCTAGCTCTGCGTTTAGGCTGGTGTACCGGGCAGGTACCACAGTCCTATCTGCAGCTTCGTGAATAGGCTTTGGCTCCGGCTCTGGCTCCTTTCCTTCTTCTCTCTCTTCCTCTTTCTCTTCTTCTTTCTCCTGATCCTCATCTTTTTCTTCTGCCTTTTCTTCAGAATTTTCTTTTCCTTCTTCCTCATCTTTTTCCTTTTCATTTTCTTTTTCTGCTCCTGCATCTCCTCCATCATCACCATCATTATTATCATCATCCTTTTCCTCTTCTTCTCCTTCATCATCATCATCTTTTTCTAACTCTTCTCCTTCTTCTTCTTTTTCATCAGCCAACTCTTCTGTCTTCTCAATTTCTTCTGGCTGTTTTTCAACTGGAATATTTTCTTCTGTTTCTTTCTCTTCTTCTTCTTCTTCAACCACCAAATCAATAACTTCATTTTTTCCTTCTCCATCTACTTCCTCAATTCTAATCTCTTTTTCAACTTCCTCCTCCTACTCTCCAAAAGAACCATCAAAAATGCTAAGCATGA
Organism: Orobanche coerulescens; assembly: GCA_033398695.1. Lineage (NCBI taxonomy): Eukaryota > Viridiplantae > Streptophyta > Magnoliopsida > Lamiales > Orobanchaceae > Orobanche > Orobanche coerulescens. The sequence continues at coordinate 79,892,827 of CM065804.1, read as the reverse complement.
TAGAATGGATAAATTGGTTCATGTTTGTTTTAAAATGGGACATGAACCAATTATCCTGGAGGATTAATACTAAATCTGATTCTTTGCAAAAGTGAATCAGAACCTCCTCAGTGGCTTGGGGATATTCCCAACTACTAGTTGCAATGTAGGTTTGAAGATTTGTAAAAGTCATAGTCTTGAAAAATTTCCACTCTTCAAAAATATGTACAAAAGAGTGTTTTACTGCTTGTGGCTTAACAAGCTGGAGTTGTTCAATTGAAAGGTTGAAAGTATTGTTTTCAAGCAGGTTAAAGGTATAATCAGCTTCAGGGATAGAAATTATGAGACCTGCTTCTTCTTCTTCGGATATGTAGACTGGGGGGGGTGAGAACAGGTACAATCCGAGTTTCAAGGGTGCCTGGTGCAGGCAGGTCTTCCGGATGAATTGGTGATCGGACTGAGGGTCTGGCAAGGTGTTCAGACTGCTCTCCCTCGCTAAAATGCAGTTTCCTTGGCCTCTTGGGAGAGGGTTCTGGTGATGACTGCAGAGTAGAGGGTCCTTCAGGGGCTGGTCCCCGTCTCTTGAATCTGACTGCAATGGGTGTATCGTCGGACTCGGTGTCGGACTCGACTGCAGTTGCGATATCAGCTAGAGGTCTGTCCAATTCTCCTGATGAATGGTATCTTGGATATGTCCTTGAGTCCGGCAGCTTCTTCAACAACTGAGCTGCTTTCCCAGTGCCTCCGACTTTCTTCACCTTCTCATGGTCCATATGACCAAGCCTTTTATTGGGGTGGAAGGGGTCAGTGTTTCCCTTTGCCACTCCAGTCTTCTCCAAAAACCAACTGAGATGTGTTCCAAACGCCAGCTTTGTTTTGAACTTCTTCTCATCGTCAAGCCACTCGACCTTGTTGATCTCTCTCACGAGTTGCCTGAAGATGTAGTCTGCCCAATCAGCTTCTTCTTCCTGAATTAGTGCTCCCAGCACCATAAACTTCGACGATGACAGTTGATCATAACTGCCCGCAATCCCCATTATTATTTTGTTGGTAATGTCTAACGCAACACGGTAAATCCTCTTGAGTTCATTCCTCTTGGCTGTGAATTTCAGTTTTTTCGGGATATTTTCCACCTTAATCTTTTTCCAGGTTTCGGCGGCGGATTGCTTGAGAGCTTCGACCACTAAACCACGATGCTTCATCCCGAAGACAGAACGAATCGTCTCTCGAGATATGCTGACTGGTACTCCGCCAACTGTGCTATGAATTCCGTCTTGAATCAGATAAGCTTCGCGATAGAACTCGACGACATCCTCTTTGAACAAGTGTTGCGGGTTGATATCTAGAAATGGGTAGATCCCATTAAGCTTCATTGCGCGAATCAGATTGAGCATGTCGTAGTCCTCCAGATTGGCTTCCAATAAGCCTTCAAAGTCGACAACCATCGAGAAAATGATCTGGTCTTTCACCGCCTTCAAATTCACTCCTTCGAAAGATGCCATTTCTGCAAATAAAGGATTTTAGTGTATATTTTTGCTCTGAAAAATCTAGGGTTTCTGTAAGCGTAAAGAGTAAAGTGAAAGGTCTTCTTCCCTTATAAAGAAGATGAAAAGATGTTTGTATTAGTTTATTATATTTGAACGGTGGTACGCCTTTTGATATTCTTTTGAATTTCAAATTTGAATCGGTGGCCCAGTTTAAAATTCGACGGTTGATTCTGATTGGCCACCGTGGAGGTTGATTTAATAGGCGATTGACGCGTGTATTAAAATTGCAACTTGGTTTATAAAAATATATATTTAAATGCCATTGGTTAGCGAAAATTAATATAATAATAATATAAATGTGGTGAGTAATAATTAAATATTCAGAGGTCAGTTTAGAAAACTTAGCTGGTCTGATTTGTTGACTGTTGACCACTCTGCAACAGGTGAGTTGACTTCTCGCCTGGTATTCTGAACAGCTAAGTTGCTTTGTCCGTCCTTCATCTTCTCGCCTGCATCAGCTAGATCCGTCCTTCCTCTGAAATGCTTTAATTTGCTTCTGTACTAGATTCCCAATCTAGTAATCCAAGGTCTCTGCTTAGCTCCAGGAATCTTTCTTCTGGCAAGGGTTTGGTGAAGATGTCAGCTATTTGGTAGTCTGTGCTGACTCTTTCAACTCTAACTCTTTTGTTAAGCACATGGTCTCTAATAAAATGGTGCTTAACATCAATGTGCAAAACCGAATTGTTGGTTATTGCAATAGCACTATTGTTGTCACACCAGATAGGAACTTCATTTGCAATGATATTATAGTCCCTTAACTGTTGTCTAATCCATAGAATATGTGCACAACAGCTACCTGCAGCTAGGTATTCTGAGTCTGTAGTGGAGATAGAGTTAGAAACCTGCTTCTTGCTAAACCAGGATATCAGTCTGGTTCCTAGGAATTGACACGTTCCACTAGTGCTCTTCCTGTTGATTTTGCATCCTGCGAAATCCGCATCTGAGTATCTGACACCGAAGTTATCATCCTTGGGATACCATAGTCCAACATTAATTGTAGACTTTAGGTACTTAATTATTCTCTGGGCTGCATCTAGGTGTGATTGCTTCGGCTTGGACTGGAATCTTGCACAAACTCCAACGGCATATGATATGTCCGGCACCTTGCGGTGAGGTACGAAGAGATCCAATGAGTCCTCTGTAGTGGGTTGAGTCCACCGATATGCCCGCCTGCCTCGCATCCAGGTGAGTACTTGTGCTCATTGGAATTCTTGCGGGCTTGGCTGATTCCATTCCATATCTCTTGATAAGATCTCTGGTATACTTTGCTTGGTTGATGAAAATTCCTTTTTCCATCTGCTTAACTTGTAATCCGAGAAAGAAGTTAAGCTTTCCCATCATACTCATCTCAAATTCTCCTTGCATGAGGTTGGAGAATTTCTCGCATAGCTCAGGATTGGTTGATCCGAACATGATGTCATCCACATAAATCTGGACTATTAATATGTGGCCTTCGTGCTCCACTCTGAACAGGGTCTTGTCCACTTTCCCTTTGCAAAATCCATTTTTCTCAAGAAACACAGACAGTGTTTCATACCACGCTCTTGGTGCTTGCTTGAGTCCATACAGAGCCTTTAACAGCTTATAGACTTTGTCTCCTTTGACAAAACCTGGGGGTTGCTCTACAAAGACTTCTTCTTCTAGGATTCCGTTTAGAAAAGCACTCTTCACATCCATCTGATATACTTCAAAGTCCTTAAATGCAGCATATGCGAGGAATAATCTGATGGACTCTAATCTTGCAACAGGTGCATAGGTTTCATCAAAATCTATTCCCTCACACTGTGCATACCCTTTTGCTACAAGTCTGGCTTTATTCCTAACAACAGCTCCGTCTTCATCACTCTTGTTTTTATACACCCATTTGGTGCCAATAACTTTCTTGTGATCAGGTCTGTTTGTTAGTTCCCAAACTTTGTTTCTTTCCATCTGCTCCAATTCCTCTTGCATGGCATTAATCCATGAATAATCTTCCAAGGCTTGTTCTGTAGTCTTGGGTTCAATTTGCGACATAAAACATGAGAACATCGCCATTCCTGCTGGTAGGGTTGACTGTCTCGTCTTAACTCCATCAGTCAACTTTCCGATAATTTGCTGAATTGGGTGATCCTTGAGCCATTTGGGGATATCGTCCTCTTCTGGGTTTGTTCCCCCTGTTGGATTGCCCTGGTGGTTATCTGCATCAGCTGGGTTCTGGTCTGCAACTGGATCAGCTACCGCCTTGTCATCTGCAGGTTGGTTCCGATCTGCAGATGAGTCTTTGTTGTAACACCCCCAACCCGCTCAGGGATATTACACGCCGTAGACCCTCTCCTCGAGGATCTACCAGGCTAATAACTAAAATTAAACATCTAGACATCGCCTTTCAGGCTAAAATGACACAGTAGACCGATTTGGTCTTTCAATAATAACATACAACTCAATTCCAAACACATACCCACGCAGGGGTCAAAATACAATAAACTCCCGTACAACGGGGAAAAGATACTGCAGCGGAAAAGAAAATACAACTAGACCAGTAAGACATCAACGGGTCCTTGTGTGATTAGTATCGTTCATCTTTCATCATCCTTCGTGCCGACCCTGTGCTATGCTCCAAAACCTGAATGCAAAAATAGACATCCACCCCCCGAATACTCGGGGGTTAGCAAAACTCCACTGTTTTGCTAGTGCAAGTACAAGTGCAAAAATACGAGCCATACAATTCACATTCCACGAATAACAATAACCAGGAATCCTCAAAAAATCCAAACGTAACGAAAAGCACTTCCCGAGGCAAGAGTTTGGTAAAATATTCTAAAACCGAAAGGTCACAAATCAAGGGAAAACAATTTATAAAACCGTTTAAATGCCATCGAGAGTTTTGATAGAAAACAACTTAGGATTTTCAAATCCTTATCTTTCCAAAAATCAACAGGTTCACAGCCCAAAGGTTTTGTTTTCACAAATAGAAAACCGACAACAATTCACAGGGCCAGAGCCCAACATCACGTGTCCTCAACGGACATAAAATCAACACAATGTAATCATGCACAAGCATCGCCTTGGGAACAGAGTCATATCATAGATTCCCGCACGAGGCCTCGAAGGACCCTCCCGCACTGGCTAGCTAAACAAATCACAACATATGCATCGCCTTGGGAACAGAGTCATATCATAGATTCCCGCACGAGGCCTCGAAGGACCCTCCCGCACTGGCTAGCTAAACAAATCACAACATAAGCATCGCCTTGGGAACAGAGTCATATCATAGATTCCCGCACGAGGCCTCGAAGGACCCTCCCGCACTGGCTAGATAAACAAATCACAACATATCGCAATGCAACAAAGATATCCAAATAATTCATCCAGAGGCAACAACACTTAGCCAAACACCACGTCAAAACACAACGCACCAAAATGAAATATTATACGTCCACACGCAATACAAAGCGCAACATCAACACCAAACATATCCATAGAGTTCACATAGTCATTCTCAAACCACACCATTCACAAAACACACGCGTTTTGAAAGCAAGCCTTTAACAGGGCTAAACCGAATCTTTTGAAAGTTCAAATCAAACGATCAAATAAACACATAGAGACGATCACTAATTATCATATCCATGAAACAAGAATCATATGGACAAGGTACTTGCCTCGAATAAGAACAACGCGGAGAATCGACAAAAGTAGGTTGACACGAACCGATTACGAACCCGCTGACTCCACCGATCGCCAACTCACGTAATAAACTACGAAGGACAATAATAACAATGAAATGAATTCCATAACACGACTCAAAGCCGTTGAATTCAAAGAACGAATGACGAAAGTTCAAGGATTTCCCCCAAAACGGCCAAGAACACGATTTGTTCCGTCAAATCACGAAAACGGAATTCCAAGTTGAAATATGGATATACAATCCATAGAATATATTTAACAACATCATTTAACCATAATCGATCCATCGAAAATGGATGAAAAACGAGATCGGGGACAAATCACCCAAAAAGTCAATTCGAAGGAAATCAAGAATTATACTTCGATTCGACGAAGAACAAAGGATTAAATGATGTTAAACACAAGAATACTATCAAGATTAATCATACCCATCATGAATTAATCAACAACACGGAACGAATCGGACAAAAATGTAAAAATCCCCAAATTCACGAAAATAGGGTTCTAAGGAAGATTACCTTGATTCGCTGGATCAAAGGATGATAACGGACGATTGATTGATGTTATGAACTCAAGAACTTCATGGATTTGTTGTTAAACAACATGGCTTCGTCACCCATGAATCGCCAGCCGCGGATGGAGGAGGAAGGAAATGAAAAACGAAGGGAAAAGTGGATGTTCTGTCATATATATACTGGGCCGGAACTAGCGTGCGCTAGCCTTCCCGGACTAGCGTGCGCTATCGGCCAGTATCGGCCGAGCACTCTCGGCCATGGCCCGCATGACCCGGCACCACCGACCAATTCTGCCGACCATGACTCGTCCGCCCGACTCCCGCTAGCGTGCGCTACGGCCGGAAGCCTGCGCGCGCTAGCCGGCTATCGAGAGCCACCGGACTAACAAAATGCCTGTAACGACGCTAGTCGGCGGCGGCGTGCGCTACCCTGCCGGTTAGCGTGCGCTACGGCCGGCGATGGCGTGCGCTACCTGCCGATCCTGACCGAGTCCAGAACCTCAGAATCCCTCTGTCCGGCCCGATAGCGTGCGTTGGTCGACCAAGCTAGCGTGCGCTACACCTGCCGGTTAGCGCGCGCAGCCTTCCGGCAGTAGCGTGCGCTACGCCGGTTCCTGCCGCATCTGTCCGGCCGGTGCCCGCAATCGTCCGGCCAGTCCCGCAACCGTCCGGCCAGTCCCGCAACCGCCAGGGCTCGACGACCCGATTACCGAAAACGCACGGAACGAACACGACGAAAAGTTCGCGGACGACATCAACGACCCGAAATGAAAACATAATACCATAATTAATCATACGCGACCAAGAAACGGGTCGAGACAACAATTACAGATACGGATACCCGTAACTTTCAAGAAATTACAAAATGACCCAAAACACCCGAAAATCACGATACGTGATCGAATAACCAAACGGACGTTCACAACACGTCTAACAAAGTTAAACGGACTTACGGGAAACTCGAAACAGCAGTTTCGAACGAGATTCGCAAGAATCGAACTCAAGTGCGGAAAAGTCGCTAAAAAGCACGGAACTCAACAAAACGACTCCGAAACGAACTCGGATGTCAAAAAGTGTAGAATTAATCATTCTCAGAATGACGAAACGGTCATGAGCGAGTCGTCAAAACGGACTTCGGCCGAAAAAATAAATTTACCGAAAATCGAAAATTGCGGATATTACATTCTACCCTCCTTAAAAGAAGTTTCGTCCCGAAAGTTAAAACAAGTAGGGGGAAGAAATATTCCGCCAGGAAAAACTCAACAAGATACACAAGAATGCGTAACTAACGCCCAACGGCGAAATGTTACAAACAACGCAAAGAAATATACGGCGTGAAAACACGCTCCAGGGCGACCAACACAACGTCGCCATTAGGGATATAATAAAACCAACAAATGACAAGCGTCATCAAACGGATAATATAGCCAAGTCAATTATCCGACAATCACAAAACACAACGAACGAAAATCAATATGATTGACCAACCCAACGGTACACCAATCAAAACGCGAGCCAACCGCTGAACAAATACGAAATCCCACCGCCCAAGGGTTGGAAGATCGAAAACGAGACTAATTTCCCGAACTTAAGGAAATTAGGAAGGAGCCTGAATGCTCAACAATCACGAAATGAGAACAAAAACCGAACAAGCAAACGATCGAGACAACAAAGATCGAACAATCATGTCCGAAACACGAAGGATAATAAAATTTAAACAACAACTCCCAGGACGATCTGGTGAGAACTACAAGACATGCATTCCCATAAGATCCACCGGAAAAGGAGTAGCGATTGAAAAGTCACAACGACAAACGAGTTATTCCGAAATAATACCACACTCGTTCGATCAACAAAAGCAAGGGGCAGGACAAGCTCAGAAAATGTCAATGAACATAAATGAGTCGACAGAGTCGAAAATACAGAAGTTCCAAATCCGATCCACTTCGAATAAAAGAATTAGTAGAATCAAAAGATGCTACTTCCGAACAAGGTTCACAAGAATCGAACCGAACTCGGAAAAGTTACAGCGATAACCAGATCGACCCAAAACAAGATCACAGCTCGTTCGAACGATGAAACCAAAATACAGGACAAGTTCAGAAAGTATCAACGAACACGAGCGAGCCGATAGAATTGAGAAAGAGAAAAATGCAGGAGCCAAATATAATACGGGTATTATATTCGACCTCTTCTAAGAGAAGTGTCGTCCCCGAAACTCACAACAACGAAATCAAGGCGACAACACAACAAGCAACCGACAGAAACATCCTTCAAAGGCCTCTCAAAGCCGATTCTGATAACTGCGCTGGAGCGCGAACTCCGAAAGTCTCGGTAGCCAATTCGCAAAACTGAATTCGGTGTCCCTCGAGTCCACACTTGAAATGTGTTACCGACGAGAAGGACAATTTACACGTGCATGCCCCGGCACATCACGGTTGAAGCGTCTTGGCTAGGCATACCGAAAATATAGATGCTAGATACAATGGAACTAACACCGCAAAACAAGATACCGGAGATGCCAACTAAGCATAACATATCGACGCATACAAAAATCACAACAACAACGGCATCGTTCGACGATTACAGCATCCCGAACAATAGCCAGCACACAATCACAAACATCATAAAACAATCACCCATGTGTATAACGCACAAAAATCCAAGCTTTAACAGCCCACACAGGTGCGTTAACACGCAGGCCACCACGAAATGACAACATTAAGGATCGTCATCACACCTCCCACAAGGGCTAACAAAATATATGCGTGGCGAACGACTCGACGCTCACGCCACCAATTCAATCACAATTCGGGGTTAACACCGTAACGAAAGTTCGAAAACCATATACGCATTTCCGGTCCGCAAACAGGAATTTTAGGTTTTAAAAACGAAAACCACCTTTTGAAAATAATTTAGAAAAACACCGGTTGATCTTGAGTATCACCTTTTCAAAAAAAGGTACAAACGTGAAATATCGTTATCGAGACTTTGGAAAACCATTTCGCATTTGATAAAAATGAGGACACTTTCTTTTCGTGAAAAACTTTCAAAATATTCGACCCTTGGGTCTAAGCAACTGCATTTGAAAATATTTCAAAATATTTTTGGTCCTCAACCGGAAAATTTTTGAAATGTATTGCGGCATTAGAAAACACCTTGAAAACACCGCAAGAAAATAATTCGTTTTAAAAGTACGTCTCGAATTTTAATTTTCTAAGATACTCAAGGTTTTCAAAAATAATTCAATGGGCTAGAATGCCCAAAAAGTTTAGGTACTTACACGGAACATTATAGCGCCGTGTGTCCCGCGCCGGAACCCACCAGGCTAAAAACCATTTACAAAAACGCCAAAAAGGCCGATGACGGTAATATTTCAAAAACTCACAGAAGCCATTTAGAAAATAATAAATACCGTCATAAGAATTTCGCCAAAATGATCAAGGCGGTAATGCCAAAAACTCGGTTAAGGAATCGGTTTTCGAAATAAAACTCAGTCGGTAAAATACCGAAAGCCATTACAAACGAACTCACGCAGCGGATAAAAGAAATAAAGTCAAGCATGCACAAGACATCAACACTACTCCTCATATGAACGAAAAATGGGAGTCAAAAAATCACATATCACGAAATCAAAATCCATAAGAGGATTCCGTCAATTAACTCACAATCATAAAAAATAGCTCGTGTCACACGAGGCACAACACAAAGAAGGGAGACTTACAACCACAGGTCGCACGAAGATGATGATCGCCCACGATACTAATCACGACCAACCAACTCAGACGACGCGTCGCGACACGACTCAGTCAGACAAAATCCGACGAGACAACAACTCAACAGACACCACTGACCCGACAGCCTAGGTTTCCACAACCTAAGCTCCGATACCATTTATGTAACACCCCCAACCTGCTCAGGGATATTACACGCCGTAGACCCTCTCCTCGAGGATCTACCAGGCTAATAACTAAAATTAAACATCTAGACATCGCCTTTCAGGCTAAAATGACACAGTAGACCGATTTGGTCTTTCAATAATAACATACAACTCAATTCCAAACACATACCCACGCAAGGGTTAAAATACAATAAACTCCCGTACAACGGGGAAAAGATACTGCAGCGGAAAAGAAAATACAACTAGACCAGTAAGACATCAACCGGTCCTCGTGTGATTAGTATCGTTCATCTTTCATCATCCTTCGTGCCGACCCTGTGCTATGCTCCAAAACCTGAATGCAAAAATAGACATCCACCCCCCGAATACTCGGGGGTTAGCAAAACTCCACTGTTTTGCTAGTGCAAGTACAAGTGCAAAAATACGAGCCATACAATTCACATTCCACGAATAACAATAACCAGGAATCCTCAAAAAATCCAAACGTAACGAAAAGCACTTCCCGAGGCAAGAGTTTGGTAAAATATTCTAAAACCGAAAGGTCACAAATCAAGGGAAAACAATTTATAAAACCGTTTAAATGCCATCGAGAGTTTTGATAGAAAACAACTTAGGATTTTCAAATCCTTATCTTTCCAAAAATCAACAGGTTCATAGCCCAAAGGTTTTGTTTTCACAAATAGAAAACCGACAACAATTCACAGGGCCAGAGCCCAACATCACGTGTCCTCAACGGACATAAAATCAACACAATGTAATCATGCACAAGCATCGCCTTGGGAACAGAGTCATATCATAGATTCCCGCACGAGGCCTCGAAGGACCCTCCCGCACTGGCTAGCTAAACAAATCACAACATATGCATCGCCTTGGGAACAGAGTCATATCATAGATTCCCGCACGAGGCCTCGAAGGACCCTCCCGCACTGGCTAGCTAAACAAATCACAACATAAGCATCGCCTTGGGAACAGAGTCATATCATAGATTCCCGCACGAGGCCTCGAAGGACCCTCCCGCACTGGCTAGCTAAACAAATCACAACATAAGCATCGCCTTGGGAACAGAGTCATATCAGAGATTCCCGCACGAGGCCTCGAAGGACCCTCCCGCACTGGCTAGCTAAACAAATCACAATATATCGCAATGCAACAAAGATATCCAAATAATTCATCCAGAGGCAACAACACTTAGCCAAACACCACGTCAAAACACAACGCACCAAAATGAAATATTATACGTCCACACGCAATACAAAGCGCAACATCAACACCAAACATATCCATAGAGTTCACATAGTCATTCTCAAACCACACCATTCACAAAACACACGCGTTTTGAAATCAAGCCTTTAACAGGGCTAAACCGAATCTTTTGAAAGTTCAAATCAAACGATCAAATAAACACATAGATACGATCACTAATTATCATATCCATAAAACAAGAATCATATGGACAAGGTACTTGCCTCGAATAAGAACAACGCGGAGAATCGACCAAAGTAGGTTGACACGAACCGATTACGAACCCGCCGACTCCACCGATCGCCAACTCACGTAATAAACTATGAAGGACAATAATAACAATGAAATGAATTCCATAACACGACTCAAAGCCGTTGAATTCAAAGAACGAATGACGAAAGTTCAAGGATTTCCCCCAAAACGGCCAAGAACACGATTCGTTCCGTCAAATCACGAAAACGGAATTCCAAGTTGAAATATGGATATACAATCCATAGAATATGTTTAACAACATCATTTAACCATAATCGATCCATCGAAAATGGATGAAAAACGAGATCGGGGACAAATCACCCAAAAAGTCAATTCGAAGGAAATCAAGAATTATACTTCGATTCGACGAAGAACAAAGGATTAAATGATGTTAAACACAAGAATACTATCAAGATTAATCATACCCATCATGAATTAATCAACAACACGGAACGAATCGGACAAAAATGTAAAAATCCCCAAATTCACGAAAATAGGGTTCTAAGGAAGATTACCTTGATTCGCTGGATCAAAGGATGATAACGGACGATTGATTGATGTTATGAACTCAAGAACTTCATGGATTTGTTGTTAAACAACATGGCTTCGTCACCCATGAATCGCCAGCCGCGGATGGAGAAGGAAGGAAATGAAAAACGAAGGGAAAAGTGGCATTCGTCATATATATATCGGCGGAACTAGCGTGCGCTAGCCTTCCCGGACTAGCGTGCGCTATCGGCAAGACGGCCGAGCACTCTCGGCCATGGCCCGCATGACCCGGCACCACCGACCACCCCGCGACCATGACTCGTCCGCCCGACTCCCGCTAGCGTGCACTACGGCCGGAAGCCTGCACGCGCTAGCCGACCTGTCCAGTAGCCACTGGACTAACAAACTTGCCCAGGTAACGTACGCTAGTCGTCCGGTAGCGTGCGCTACCCCTGCCGGTTAGCGTGCGCTACGACCGGCGATGGCGTGCGCTACCGCCGATCTGGCCGAGTCGAGAACCTCGTAATCCCTCTCGGCCCGATGGCGTCGTTGGTCGACCAAGCTAGCGTGCGCTACACTGCCGGTTAGCGCGCAGCCTTCCGGCGATGGCGTGCGCTACGCCGGTTCTCGCCATCTGTCCGGCGGTGCCCGCAATCGTCCGGCCCCCGCAACTGTCCGGCCAGCCCGCAACCGCTGTGGCTCGACGACCCGACATCAAAACGCACTAACGAACACGACGAAAAGTTCGCGGACGACATCAACGACCCAACATGAAAACATAATACCATAATTAATCATACGCGACCAAGAAACGGGTCGAGACAACAATTACAGATACGGATACCCGTAACTTTCAAGAAATTACAAAATGACCCAAAACGCCCGGAAATCACGATACGTGATCGAATAACCAAACGGACGTTCACAACACGTCTAACAAAGTTAAACGGACTTACGGGAAACTCGAAACAGCAGTTTCGAACGAGATTCGCAAGAATCGAACTCAAGTGCGGAAAAGTCGCTAAAAAGCACGGAACTCAACAAAACGACTCCGAAACGAACTCGGATGTCAAAAAGTGTAGAATTAATCATTCTCAGAATGACGAAACGGTCATGAGCGAGTCGTCAAAACGGACTTCGGCCGAAAAAATAAATTTACCGAAAATCGAAAATTGCGGATATTACATTTGTCAGCTCCGGCTGGGTCTTCTTCAGCAGCAACTGGATCAGATAGGTTTGGTGATATTGTCTGATCTGCAGTTGGGTCTTCAGCAGCTGTAGTTGGGTCATCAGGCTGGTCTGCCGGTGAGTCCACCATTCCAGTGTCATGAACAATGACTTCTTCAAGGGTTGCTGACTTGAGCTTGTTCTCAATTAGCTCAACTTGTTTCCTGTACTCAACGGTAGATTCATCAAAAACAACATGGGGTGTTTCCTCCACAACTAAGGTTCTTTTATTAAAAACTCTATATGCCTTGCTTCTTTGGGAATATCCCATAAAGAGACCGTCATCAGTTTTAGCATCAAAGGCATTTAGCTGTGTTTTACCGTTGTTGTGGATGAAACACTTACAACCAAAGACATGAAAGTAAGCAACAGTAGGAGTTATATTATTTCAAACCTCATAGGGAGTTTTGCCATGTCTCCCTACTATCATACTCTGCTCGGGTGTGACAGTTGTGTTGTGACTTCACCCGTAACCTTTTGGGTAGGTCCGCTTCTGCAATCATGGACCTTGCTGCTTCCTTCAGGGTTCTGTTCCTTCTTTCAGCAACACCATTCTTCTGGGGCATCCTGGCTGCAGAGAGCTCATGCTGGATCCCATTCTGATCGCTGTAATCAGTTATCGCCTTATTGAGAAACTCTCCTCCTCTATCTGATCTGATCTTGATTATGGAGAGGGATTTCTCATTCTGGATCCTTCTCAGCAGCTCAGGTAACTTGGTCAAGGTTTCACTTTTCTTGTATAGGAAGATAATCCAAGTGTACCTTGAATAATCATCTACTATTACAAGTGCATGCTTTCGGCCGCTCAAAGTCCTTGGCTTGATAGGACCAAATAGATCCATGTGGAGTAGATCTAAGATCCTTGTTGTGAGCGTTGTAGTCGAATCGGCTTGAACGATGCCTTGGTCTGCTTTCCCTTCTGACATGCATCACAGAGTGCTTCCTTCTTGAATGCTTCATTTGGAAGTCCTCTGACCAGCTTCTGAGAACTAATCTTGTTGATGGCTTTGAAGTTCAGGTGACATAGTCTTTTGTGCCACAGCCATCCATTCTCAGCTACTGTCTTGGATAGAAAACAGGAGTTAGGTGTTCCTGTGTTCCAATCAATCATGTAGATATCTCTTCTTCTGAAACCTTGTAGCTTTATTTCTCCAGATAGGATGTCTATCACCATACACTTCAAGATGGTGAAGACTACTAGGTTCTTCTCGTCACAGAACTGGCTTATGCTCAGGAGGTTGTACTTGAGCCCTTTGACATAATGGACTTTGGATATCACAATGTTTCCTCAGTGCAGCTCTCCAAAGCCTTTTGTATGTCCTCTAGTGCTATCTCCAAAGGTTACATCGGGACCTCTTTCTTTGATGTATTTGGTCAGCATCTTCTTGTTCCCGGTCATATGCCTCGAGCATCCAGAGTCTACAAACCATTCTTCACCTCCAAAGTTTGAGCTTGAGGAGATGTGGTTGTAGTCCTTCCACCTTTTCTGCAATTAAACAAGCAGAGATTTAGGTACCCAAATTTGTGTGGGTCGTTTGGGGTTAGTTGGTTTCCTGGAGAATTGATTTCTCCTTGGATTATAGAAATTGTTATTATTATTATTATAACCCTTATAAGGTGTCTGTGGTCGAGGTCTGAATCTCCTGGTTGGATTGTATACCGGATATTCCTCAAAATTTTGATAGTGTGGGCCATTTTTAAATCTAGGCTGAGACCATTTATTAAATCTTTGTGGTCTCCACACTTGTTCATTTTGGTAATTAGGATAACCTTGAGGTTTCCATCTGCCCCTCCCATTATGAAATCTATTTTTGGGGAGTTGTTGGTAATAGTGGGCATGTTGTCCTTTCTTGCTTTTGCACAGGCCATCGCTTAGTCGCTGTCTAGGTGGTCATGCAGTGTAACCCGATTGCGGCTAGACATTTGACTTGGCTGTTGCCTGTTTTTGAATATCGGTTTATATACAGGCTCAGCAGTCGAGACTATTGTTTCTCCCTTGATAAACTTGGTTTCAGAACTAGAGGGAGTGTGAGAATCATATCTAAGGCCTGATTTGGTGTATAGTGACCTTTTATAAGTACACAATTCTCCCAGAGTTGAAGACGCATTCAGGGATGTTATTTCCTGCGCCTGAGTTTTATTTATCTGAGCCAGCTTAGTAAACTCAGCTTTGGCATGAGCAAGTGCAGCTGATTTTTCTTTAAGTAAAATGGTTAGTCGATCTATCTTAGCTGTATTGACATTTGCCTGGTTTTTAAAGTCAGCTGTAGTTGTCTCAACCTTATTCAAATCTAGGCTGAGTTTTTCGAAATCATTTTTCAGCTGCCTATTCTCATCTTACAGCTGAGTCTTCTCTCTGTCTGACTTGGTGTGCAGATTTGAGTGTTTCAAAATCTTTAAATAACTGATTTACCGATTCATGTAGATCCATATCTTGTGACATGGCTGAGCTATTATTTGAACCGGTGGGTTTAGAAGTTACCTCTTCATCAGCTAGGTTTGCCATCAGGCAGTCATACTCCTCGTCTTCATCAGAAAAGAATCCGCTGCTTGATTCGAAATGCTCCTGGTCTTCTCCGATGAGGGCCTTTCTTCTATCTTCTTTTCTGCCCACCTCCTTCTTGGTTTCGTCCTTCTTGAGCTCAGGACAATCCATTTGAATGTGTCCGATCTTGTGACAATTATAGCATTCTACTTTCCAGCTTCCAAATTTTCCGGTTCCTTCTTGGATTCTCCTTGTAATTTTTCTTGTACTTGGAGTAGTTCTTTCTGAAATTGCTGAACCTTTGCATTATGAAAGCCATTTCTTCCTCAAAATCTAGTGGATTTGGAGGTTTCACATCAGATAGGCTCTTGGCAGGGGACTCGGCTGCAAATGCGATTCCCTTCTCTGCAGGCTCAGTTGAGGATGAACTTGGAAGCTCGAACTCATAAGCCTTCAGATCAGAGAACAGCTCCTGAATCTTTATCTTATTCAGGTCCTTGGACTCTCTCATGGCTACGGCCTTCATGCTCCATTCGGGGTTGAGAGATCTGAGGACCTTTAGTGCCATTTCCCTGTTGCCATAGGTTTTGCCCAGGGAGTTGATCTCATTGATAATTTCAGTGAACCTTGTGTCCACTTGATCTATGGATTCACCATTCTTCATTTTAAAGTTGTCAAATTTTTGGATAGCAATTGACAGCTTGTTTTCCTTGATCAGCTCCGTTCCTTCACACATTAGGGCTAATGTGTCCCAAATTTCTTTGGCATTCTTACAGTTCTTGATCTTGACCATGGTGGATTTGTCAAGAGTTTGATATAACACATCTCTGGCCCGGTTATCAAGATTGGCCAGCTTTCTTTCTTCGGGAGTCAGCTCCGTCCTCTTCTTAGGAATCTTCTCTGGCCTCCCTGCTGCGATCTCCTCTGCTGTGTTGTCCTTCTCAAAGATGAATGGACCGTCTTCAATGATGCACCACATGTCGTCATGGATCGAAGATAAGTGTGCCTGCATCCTTATCTTCCACAGATCATACTCGTCAACTGAAAACACAGGGAGTCTAGAGTGCATGTGTTCCATTATAAAGTGAGAGTAAAGATATATATATCTGATATAGATCTGGTTTGTGAAATAAATGAACCAACCTCTCTGATACCACTTGTAAGTCACAAGTCGTCCAGGTACAAGTCTAGAGGGGGGGTGAATAGACTTGTAGAAACTCTTGATCTCTTTTTTCGCGAAGAGTGAGTTTCTTCAGCTGATAGTTAAACAAATGACTAGGAGTCGTTTGTTCTTAGATATATGCGGAAGTCAGCTGATGACGAATAGAGATCAACATAATGAAACACTTAACAATGAATGCAGCAGTTAAAGTATGATGCAGTAAAACAGTAAATAACGCAGGCAATTATAGTGGTCTCAGAGGTGGGGTAATCCTCTACTAATCCACTTTTCTCCAAACCAGTTGGAGATAAATTCACTATAATTTTCAACCAGTGATAAATATTATAGTGATTCAAACCACACTACAACAACTTCCAACCAGTGGAAATCCGTGCCGTTGTACACACTTGACTGCCTTGCACCTCTTGATCCTCGATCCTTGGATGCCTTTACAGTCTCTTACTTCAACCAGTGAAGTACCACGTACTCAGGATTATAGACAAGAGTTTTTGTCTTCTCCAACTTAAGAGCTTCCTTAAGTATGAACTTTTAGAGCTGCTCTTTTCACGATGCTATTGATTGCTTTAGATTGCTTGATTGCTTTGATCGCTTGAATGTATGTTCGCACCGGTAGTTTCTCAGTTTCAAATCTTCGGATATATATAGGTCACGATCTCTGAGCTTTTTCCTTGTAGCCGTTGCAAATCTTTTGAACAAATCCGTCCGTTGGAGGGAGACATCATTGTTTATTCTTTCTGAATGTTGCAAGGCTGGATTCCCATTATTTTATTTTATCTTCCGACCGTTGTGAATACTTCTGCATGTGAGCGCCGAATCATTTGAATATAAAACGATTAAAGTCTTCAAGGTGGGTCTGGATGATTTATTTTAAATCATATCTCTTGCGGGAATCACTCCAATTTGTCTCTTCACGTTGCATGTGAGCTTTCCGTAATACTTGACTTTTCAACGCATGCTGACGTGGACTTGGAGTACTTGGCTGCCTTCGAGTAGGCTGATATGCAGCTAACATCTCTGTGATGTGTCCTCTCTACTGCTCACCGTTTGTGACTTATCCGATCAGGTGACTTCCCGAGGTACCTTGGGCTGATCTGGTCAAACTTCTCTGATAAATTTTGTTGACCAGAGCTACTCTGACTGGACTCGGCTGTTCCTCTCTGATGGACTTGGCTGTACTCAGTACTTAGCCGTTTTTCAGCCTAACTAATTTTGGCCTACAGAAGATACTCATTTGGTTCTTCTTTACATTTAGCCAAGTTTTATACTTAACATATTTGGCCTATGGAAGATACTCATTTGGTTCTTCCTTACATTTTGCCAAGTAATAAACATTTGATTTTATATTTATGACATCATCAAAATCTAACAAGTATTCCTAACAGAAATATATTTAAAATAGATAAGAACATATATAATAAATATTATACATATGAATAAATGTTAATATATAAGTAATATATAATATTTATTTATATATTCATAATATATATGATATTTTGTAGATACAAAAGTTTATTTATACAATAATATATAGTAACAAATATTATATATATATAAATTAAGAATGTATATTATTTATATATGAATAATATATATTACATTCATTTATATTAAAATTTAAATTTTTAATATTGTATATATAAATGAGTATATATAATGGGGACTGGAGAGTCATTTTTTTGTCCTAAATTATTTATAGTGTATATATAAATGTGTGGTTTTCAATTCGGGGTAGGGGAGTCATTTTTTTGTCTTAATGGGGACAACACCCCTTTTCATGCCTAATGAATAAGCCATTTTTGTCTGCGCGAATAAGCCATTAAGCTACAAGTAAACACCTACAAACGTCTGAGCGAATAAGACATTTTACCCATTAAGCTGATTAAGTCACAAGTAAACAGCCCCTTAGACTTGGTCATGTTGGTCAGACCAAGGTTTGCAAAATGGAAAAGCATGGACTTATGGGTCCATTGGGATCGGATCCCTTTCCAACTTGTAAATCTTGCCTTAAAGGCAAAGTGACTAAGTCCCCCTTCATAGGGACTTTTGAAAGAGTCGCTGATAAAATCGGATTAATCCATACCGACATATGTGGTGCTTTGGAAGCAGCACGTGACGGATATCAGTACTTCATTATGTTTACGGATGATCATACTAGGTATGGTTATGTATACTTAATGAAACATAAATCCGAGTCCTTTGAGAAATTCTAGGAATTTAAGGCCCTAGTCGAAAAATAAACTAGTAATCATATCAAAGCACTTCGGTTGGACCGAGGTGGCGAGTATATGAGTACAAAGTTTGATGAGTTTCTTAAGGAGCATGGAATAGTATCACAACTAACCACCAGGAACTCCTCAGTTAAATGTTGTGTCGGAAAGAAGGAACCGAACCTTGTTGGACATGGTTCGTTCCATGCTTGATTACACCGACTTACTGATTTACCTATGGGGTTATGCACTCCTGATTGATGCTTATGTCTTGAACAGATGTCCTTCCAAGTCCATTCCGAAAACTCTACATGAGATGTGGGAGGGCAGGAAACCAAGTCTTAATCACATTAGGATTTGGGGATGTCCCACATATGTCAAGAAGACTAAGGTCGAGAATATGGAAGCAAGGTCCGTGAAGATATGTATCATTGGATTCCCATCTGGGACGATGGGTTATCTATTCTACATGCCCGAAGATCGAAAGATCATTATTGCTTTGAAAGCAAACTTCCGGGAAGATGAGTTCAATTCAGGAAGGTGGGACTGGTAGAAGTATTTATTTGGAAGAATACAATGAAACTCCATAGGGGATACCTGTACAAGAAGTTGGAAGCGAACCTTCTGGAACACAAGTACAACCACACTGTAGGTCTAGTAGGGTGTCTCAATTACCTGAGAGGTATGGCCTTGTGCACATGGAGGAACTGGGTCTCCATGAGGTTCCAGGTGATAGCCAAGAGACCGACCCCGTGATTTATGACCAAACGATGGTAGATGTAGACTTCGTGATATGGACTGTATCAGTCTTCACGTAGTTGGGACCTTCGTTTTGACGAGGCAGTCAAAGATTTTGACTTCGTGCAAAATAAAGAGGAACCTTGTGTATACAAGAGGGTTAGTGGGAGCAAGATCACATTCTTAGTACTATATGTAGATGACATTCTACTAATAGGAAAACGATGTGGGTGTAATACCCGTACTTTTTGTAAATTTTTCTACTCTGGTGATTTTGTAATCTTGACACTTGTTGTAAGTGTTTAGTAAGTTTATATTGATCTCGGAACTCATGTCATTTGGATTTACCCTTTTCTTGTTCGGATCGTTGCTGTTTTTGGATCCTTGATGCGATTATACCACCTTCGTGTGAAGGGTAGCGCACGCTACGCACATCTTGTAGCGCACGCTAATTTAGTGTGGGTAGCGCACGTTATCGGTTAGCATTATCGCACGCTACTAGTGTATTTGAGGCAGACAGTCCAGTAAGTACTGGACTGGAATGGAGCATTCGTAGCGCACGCTATGTGTGATGGTAGCGCACGCTAGGTTACCCGAGTAACGTGCGCTAAGGCGAGAAGGGCAGAGGACAGTAGGTTTTGGACTCTATTTACTTGGCACCAACTATCAGGTAGCGCACACTAACTCTCGGCTAGCGTATGCTAAGGGAAGGCGTTAGCGCACCTCAAGTGAAGATCAGATGGGAATTGAGTGAGCAAGGAGTCTAAGCATGGATCCAGCAAGTTCAGGGTCAAATGTATACTCTTGAGATTATTCCGTCCTTGATCGATGATGTCGGGGAGAAACAGGGGAATGACCCAATGTTTGTCCAACTGAAGGTGGATGTGGAGAAAGGGAAAGCCCTTGGGATGGAGCTGAGGTAGAGAATACTCCGAGAAGCCCATGCTACACCTTACTCGATCCATCCTGGGACGAGTAAGATGTACAAAGATGTTAAGAGAAGTTTTTGGTGGAATAACATGAAGAGAGATATCACCGAGTTTGTGTCAAGGTGTTTGACATGTTAACAAGTCAAAATTGAGCATCAACGGCCGGCCGGGCTGTTGAAGCCTCTTCCTATTCCTGAATGGAAGTGGGTAGATATTACCATGGATTTCATCAATGGGATGCCGAGGACTAAGATGGGGATGAATATGATTTGGGTTATTGTTGACCGATTGACTAAGTCGGCACATTTTCTTGGCATTTAGGACACGTCGGGACCGGAGCGATTGTCCCGGATTTTTATATCAGAGATAGTGAGATTACACGGTACGCCAAAGTCTATTGTTTCCGATCGAGATGGTCGTTTCGTGTCGCATTTATGGAGGTCGGTCCATCAAGCTTTGGGCACCGACTTGAGGTTGAGTACTTCTTTCCATCCGCAGTCTGTCAGTCAGACTGAGCGGACGATCCAGACATTAGAAGATATGCTGAGGGCATGTGCCCTGGACTGGAGTAGCGATTGGGAAATACACCTACCGTTAATATAGTTCACTTACAATAATAGTTGGCATGCATCGATCAAAATGGCACCTTTTAAGGCATTGTATGGTAGGCGGTGTAGATCCCCACTTTGTTGGGATGAGGCTTCAGATTTAGTCGAGACGGAGCCCGATATGTTGATGGAAACCAAAGAGAAGATCGCTATCATCTGAGATCGATTGTTGACTGCTCAGAGTCGACAAAAATCCTACACTGACATTCGTCGTCGGCCCTTTAAAATTGATGTGGGAGATCATGTCCTACTCAAGGTATCACCGACTAGAGGAGTCTTCAGGTTCGGGAAGAGGGGCAAGCTTAGCCCGAGGTATATTGGACCATTTGAGATTCTCGACAGAGTTGGTGAGTTGGCCTATCAATTGGCGTTACCTCCGACCCTTATCCACATTCACAAAGTGTTTCACGTTTCCCAACTGAGGAGGTATGTTCCTGACCCGAGTCATACCATTGATTACGGGGACATCGAGATTGCAGATTATGTCACGTTTCAGGAGAAACCAGTGAAAGTCCTAGAGCATCGTGTAAAACAACTCCGGCACAAAACCATTCCGTTGGTTAAAGTTCAGGGGTCGAGGTACGGAGTTGAGAAAGCAACGTGGGAAACCAAAGAGAGCATGCACACTAGATACCCAGAGTTATTCATTTCTTAAGTTTCGGGACGAAACTTCCTTTTAGAGGGGGAGGATGTAATACCCGTACTTTTTGTAAATTTTTCTACTGTGGTACTTTTGTAATCTTGACACTAGTTGTAAGTGTTTAGTAAGTTTATATTGATCTCGGAACTAATGTTTGGATTTACCCTTTTCTTGTTCGAACCGTTGCTGTTTTTGGATCCTTGATGCGATTATACCACCTTCGTGTGAAGGGTAGCGCACGCTACACACAACTTGTAGCGCACGATATCGGTTAGCATTAGCGCATGTTACTAGTGTATTTGAGGCAGACAGTCCAGTAGGTACTGGACTAGAATGGATCATTCGTAGAGCACGCTATGTGTGATGGTAGCGCATGCTAACGATATTAGTAGCGCACGCTACGTTACCCGACTAATGTGCGCTAAGGCGAGCAGGGCAGAGGACAGTAGGTTCTGGACTCCATTTACTGGGCACCAACTATCAGGTAGCGCACGCTAACTCTCGGCTAGCGTATGCTAAGGGAAGGCGTTAGTGCACGGTACGATATGCACGCACTCTAATGATGCTGGCCGAGGCCACTGGACTACCCGGTGAACCCGTTAGAGCGCGCTATTCGTAGATGCTAGCGCACGCTAATCCCTATTTAGTATAAATAGGATAGTCCAGCCCCAAATCCGTCACTTTTCCATTTCTTAACCTTCCTTGGGCAATTTCGAGCGATTCCGGGCGATTTGTGAAGAGTTCTTTGAGCTGCAATCATCTAGCAACATCTTTGAGCTTTCGAATTAATCAACGTTTAATCCTCTCCACCACTCCAAATCAAGGTAAACTTCTCACAACCCTAGATTTTTGGGATTTGGGGGTTTTCCTTCCGATCTTTTCGATCCAGCTTGTTGTTATGATGAAATATCTCTATTATGAATGATCTAACTTGGATACATGTTTTCCTAAAGATTTATTGGTATATTTCTGGAGTTCTTGAGTATTTGGGATGGTTGACTTGCGATTCACCATCTAAGAGATTTATTCCCGGAACATATGTATCGTGGGTAGTAAATTCGGGTGAATTCCAACTTATTTTCATACCGATGGGTTTTTGATAGTTGATTACGAACTTGTCTAGGTTCGGAGTTGTCGATTCCTTCAATCTTGGTACCTTGTCGTTCGTACCCTTTTCTCTCAATTCCAGGCATGTGATTCTTGTGAAAGTTATGTTCTTAGATGTGAAAAGTAATGCATGTGAGTGTGAGAGTTATATTCTTTCACTTCAAGAGGGCCTGACGGGGCCGAGGAGGGTTCTGCTTATGACGGTTCCGCGAACATTTGGGTTAGACACTCCGAGAGGACCCGACGGGGTCGAGGAGGGATTCACGCATTGTCGAGTCCACCGTTGATCAAGAGATATTGTCATTGTTGAGACATGTTTGGATAATTGCATTTTCCGAAAAATCATTGTCATGGCTTTGAATTGGTGCATATGCTTTTATGTCTAAGACTTGACGTTTCACTTGTAATACTTGCCCTAACCCCTCTCGCGTGGGGAAAATTCCTTTTGTGTTTTTTCAGGTTCTAAGGATCCTTACGAGCGAGCACCGGGACGGTACGATGATGATGGCGAGGCGTGATATTGTAGCTAGTTGTGTTCCCTTTATTTTGGGCATTATTCTCTTTGGTCCATTTCATCTTTGTAATAATAAATGGTACTCGAGTACTTTAGGAAAGTCCTTTTCCGGTTGATGTATAACTTCTTGTATTTCTTCGTGGTCCTGGATGTCAGTGGTTTGAACTTCCTTGTTTGTATCGGATTTATTGATTTCCGAGTGGACTTTGTGAAATTTGATGCGTTATGTGTAAAGCTTAGCCTAGTGGGTCCCAGGCAGGGATCCACGGCGCTTTGATATTCTCCGAATATCTTGGGGGTGTTACAGTGGGAATGCTCAGTTCTGTGAAAGCTTGGCTTTCAAGTAGGTTCTCCATGAAAGACTTGGGAGAAGAAACCTATATTCTTGGGATTCGACTCTACTGGTATAGAGCGAAGAGAATGGTAGGTCTATCCCAAGCACTCTATATAGATAAGATCTTAAAACAATTTAAGATGGATTATTCTAAAAGAGGGCTCCTACCGATGCGACATGGAATAAAACTCACCTTGAAGATGTGTCCTCATGGTGAGGAACATCGAAAGGATATGAGTAATATACCATATGCTTCAGCCGTGGGTAGCCTTATATATGCTTTATTGTGTACGAGACCTGACATTGCGCATACTGGGAGTGTGGTAAGTGTAATACCCGAGATTTCTGTTATGTAATTAGAACTTGTGATATTGTAGTGATTGTACTTTTGTCTGAGTACTATTCTCCGTATTTCATAATCCGATGTTGTCGAATGTATAATTTCGTGTATGTGTTTTAGAGATTGAAATTCTGTACATGTAGCGCACGCTACAGGCTGAGTGTAGCGTACGCTAACGGGGATTCATAGCGCACGCTACAGAGGCCATTAGCGCACGCTATGCTTGGTCAAATCGATTGAGATGTGCGGTAGGTGAGATCTGGCCGGGGGACCCTTGTCGGATTGTGTCGGATGTACCTGGACGGCTTTCGGGAAAAGCCGAGTCAACGCCTTAGCGCACGCTACAGGTATATGCGTAGCGCACGCTAAGTGCCGAGTACAGTTTAGACTGTGAGCCGTTAGCGCACGCTACGAACAGGGTCTAGCGCGCGCTAATAGCCATTTATTATAAATAGGACAACATCCTATTCGTGATTTCAGTTCTTTCTCCTCCCATAAACCGAACTCTTACACTTGGAACATAACTCCCTTCGTCCTAAACACTTCATATCAACCTCCTAGTTCGAGATTGAAGATCGTATATCATTGGAGATTGGTGTTCAAGCCTTCGGTGTTGGATTGCTTCATTTTCCTCCGTGTTCTTCACTACTTTGAGGTAGGTGATTCTTCACTGATGTTAGTAATGTTCCTAAGGAAGTTTGAATCATGTTTTGGTAGCAAGTATTTCGTTTATAATCGGTCATCACATGTTAGAAGGATACTTTTGACGTATCGGCACTATATATCGTATGAACCTTTGAACCATCTTATTATAAGGACTCCTAAGCATGTTCAAATCGAGTTATGATCAGTAACCGGATATTTACCCAGTTGATACGTTTTACACGATGGAATCATGTGTTTTGGAACGTAGAACAAATGGAACTTAGATTATTTCTTGGAGATCGTAGATGAATTATGATGTTGAGTTGACTATCCGTATATTCGTATTTCGTAACCATAAAACTTCCACAAACCTTATTAGTATGATATGCCCGAGGATAACTTGTATTATCATGGTAGAATTCATGAGTTCTTCACCATTCAACCCAGCTTTTCGGTTTGCGATTCGCCATGCAAGATTAGCGCACGCTAACATGTGTGAGTTAACGTGCGCTATCGAGGTCCGATTAACGCATAATACGACGTAGCGTGCGTTATATATCGGCCGGTGCAAGCGCCGATTCAGAACTAGCGCACGCTAGTCTTACCCGATAGCGTACGCTAACAGGCCTGCTTAGCGCACGTTACGTAGAGTATGTAGCGCATGCTAAGCAGTCCAGACAGATTGCTTATTTTGAGCTTTTCGGCCGTAGACCAAATTGTTAGGCCATCATTCGACTTGAGATGATTTGTATATCGTTCCTTTTGTTAAGGTTCGAGCCGGTTACGTTGATCGAAGGAGGCGGCCTTCGAGTGTGTTGAGATCATCGAAGTATTTCGTCTTGCCATTTTCGAGGCAAGTATCATATATCGAGTTCGATTTATATTGAATCTTTGATCATGCTTGTGGTTTTGTTCATATTGTTGAATATGAGATGTATTTCTGAAAATTCTCATGATATTGGTTGATTATTTGTTCGTATTGATGAACATATTGAAATGCATATGTGTATGCATAGTTGATTGATTTATGGTATAAATGATCCGAGGGGATCATGAGGATCTATGCTGCGGGCGCTGGATCGAATGTCCACCATGCGTTGGTTCGACGGGATCATCATGGGGATCTATGCTGAGGGCGCTGGATCGCTGGACGGGTTTTCCACCATGCGTTGGTCCGACGGGATCATCATGGGGATCTATGCTGAGGGCGCTGGATCGCTGGATTACCATGTATTGTGTAGATGGAATCGTGAGGATTCGCATCGTTGGATTCCGGTGGCGGAAGTCCGTTTGCATGTTTTATGATGTATTAATGATTTATTGTATGACGATACTTGTACTAGCATTGTTTTGCTAACCCCTTCGGGGGTGGACATTGTTTTTGATGTTCAGGTAGTCGAGGAGCGAGGAGGCAGCCACAGTACCGACAGGACGATGAGATGGTTCAGTGATGTGGTTGATGTTCTTATTATTGTGATTTGTCTTCTTGGTTCGTTTAGTAATCGAGTATGTCTGTATTAATAAAGTCTTTTCGATATGGTTGTATAAGTCAGCACATTTAATCGTTTGATTCAAATCTATATGTGAATTCCAGTGTTCGATTGGTTTATTTTTACACTTCTTTTAAAATTAGCCTTGTAAATCCTTATCTAAAGGGTTTACGGCGCTGTAATTATTCCGAATATCTCGGGGTGTTACAGAATATGGTATCAGAGCTAAGATTTATGGATATCTTGGCAGTCGGGTTAGTTGGGTCTGTTTACGTTATTGATTATTGGTCGTTCATAACATCACTGCTAAGCCAGCATCGTCGTGTGGACTGTGGTTGTAAGTTTCCTAATCTCGAATACTACTGTTTTATTTATTTCACGTCTTGTAAACATTAATGAATGTACTTTGAGAAAGTTTGTCCTGGATATTGAGTATTTATGTTTACAGTATGTTGAGAGGAGGTCGTGGACGCGGACGCGGTCGTGGACGCCGACGTGGTAATGCGAGGCAAGAAGAGTCGGTATCTACCCCAGAGATAGCCGCTAGTCAAACGGATTCACATTCCGGGGGACAGCAGGGATCGGCAAATAATCATGCAGATCCTAACGTGCCGGGAGTGCTTCTGCAGGTGGTTGCCCAGATAAACCAGTTTGCTCAAGTTGTGGATCGCATGCAGACGGCGATGGGACAGCAGAATAACGTGGATAATCGGGGAGATAAATGGCTTACCGAAGTGATCAAATTGCATCCTCCGAAATTTGATGGTTCGACTGAGACGCTTTCTTGGGATCACTGGCTGAAGGAATTAGAGAAGATTTTTGCGGGGATTAATTGTCCCAACGATAGGAAGGTTCCGGTCGCCCAAGATCTTCCGGGACAGGAGGCTTTCGGCGGTGGGAGGCCATTCGACCAGGAGGAGCATAATGTTGGTGGATGTAATTCAAACCGATGATGGAGGCGCAGATTGTCCTCGCCTGATTAGAGAGGCCCGAGTTCGGGAGTTTTTCTCACCGCAAAATTGAAGCAGCTGTGACGGACGTGATTAAGACTTTTAATCACCGGTGACGTATGTGCGCCACAGTCAGACCGAGGCGGAAAGGATTTTCCATTTTGACATGCGAATGAAGCCGGAAATTCAGCAATACATGTCCGGATTTGATTGTACCACCTTGAGGCAGTATCAGGACAAGGCGTTGGCCTATGATATGAAGGAAGCAGCAGTAGAGAAATCGATGGAAGCAAAAGCGAGAAGGTGTCGGCAACTTCACGGAGAATAAGAATAGCGGGCCCGCCGTGTCGGTCCTCTTTTCACTCATCCAGATACCTCCGCATCCTTCTCGAGGAGGAAAGAAGTTCCGAGCAAGACCAAGCTGCTTTGACGCAGGGAAGAAGTGTTATAACTGTGGAAAAGCGGGACATGTTCGACGGGATTTTTTCGCGCCTGCTGTGACCTGTTTCGAGTGTGGACAGGAAGGACATCGCGCAACATTTTGTGGGAATGCGACCCGATCTTTTGGTACTCGCACTCCAGCGCCAGTTCCGAAGGAAACAAGTGTGAACCAGACGCAGCAGAGTGGATTTCAGCAGCAGAACGTTGGGAAGAGAGAGGCATCCAAAGGCCGGGTCCGTTCCTCCACGCCCGTATGAAATGAGGAAATCGATGATCGAACACGCTTTTGCATCAGTACGATTCAGATCCTTTTGCAACCGGCTAGTGTCTTGTTCGATTAGGGAGCTAAGGATTCTTATATATCTTTGAACTGAGTTAAAAGTTTGAAAAAATCTTGCATGTATAATTGTGAACATTATTTTGTTGTATTACAAATCGGAGATAAAATTTTGGTAACAATAGAATCTAGTGATTTCAAAGTATCTATAGAAGGAAGAGAGTGGCCATCGCATCTCATTGTAGTTGACATCTACGGTGACGATTTAATTCTCTGAGATGATTGGCTCAACCGTTATGGAGTCGTGCTGAATTACCGAGAGAGAGTCATTTCCATCATTGCCGATGACGGATCCGAACACTTATTCCGAGGATGGAGACCGGGAAGCTCGGGAAAATTGATCAAGGCAATGAGAGCCGTGAAATTCTGAAACAGGGGATGTCATGGACTTTGGTGTTATGCCATGAGGAAAGAGGAAGGAGTAGAGCTCGTCTATTTCAATTGTGAATGAGTTCTCGGATGTATTTCCCGACGAGCTACTGTGGTTACCTCCGCAAAGAGAAGTGGAATTCACCATCGAGTTAGAGCCTGGAGCAGCTCCTATTTCCAGAGCACCATACCGCATGGCGCCAACCGAGATGTATGAACTCAAGAAACAACTGGAGGAATTGTTGCAGAAGGGCTATATTCAACCTAGCGTTTCTCATTGGGGAGCGCCCGTTCTCTTTGTCCGGAAGAAAGACAGATCCCTCCGACTGTGTATTGATTACAGGGAGCTCAACAAGATGACAATCAAGAATAAGTATCCTATACCTCGGATCGACGACTTGTTTGATCAACTGCAAGGGGCAAGGGTATTCTCGAAGATTGACTTGCGATCAGGATACCATCAGTTAAGAATTAAGGAATCGGATATACCGAAATCGCTTTGGATCGATGCAGGCATTATGAATTTGTAGTGATGCCATTTGGACTTACCAATGCTCCTGCGGTATTCATGCAATTGATGAATCGGGTATTCTTGGAGTACTTGGATAAATTTGTGGTCGTTTTCATTGACGACATCTTGATATATTCGAGGGACGCAGAGGAACATGCTGAACATTTACGTGTGGTTTTGAGCATCTTGAGAACGGAACAACTGTATGCTAAGCTTTCTAAATGTGAGTTCTGGCTTAAGGAAGTAACTTTCCTTGGGCATGTGATATCAGCCGACGGAGTTCGTGTGGACAGAAGAAAGTCGAAGCGATCTTGGAATGGGAAGTTCCTAGCAACGTGAAAGAAGTCCGAAGCTTCTTAGGACTTGCCGGATATTATCGCCGCTTTGTAGAGGGATTTTCCAAAATTGCTCGTCCGCTCACTCATTTATTCTGAAAACTCAAAAGTTCACGTGGAATGAGAAGTGCCAGTGGTTTTGACGAACTTAAGAGGAGACCGACGACGCACCTATATTAGCACCGCGAGGGAACTGATGGATTCATGGTATACAGCGACGCTTCAAATCAGGGTTTGGGTTGTGTGTTGATGCAGAAGGATAAAGTGATTGCTTATGCTTCTCGACAATTGAAACCGTACGAAGTTAATTATCCTACTCATGATCTGGAGCTAGCAGCTGTGGTCTTTGCCTTGAAAATCTGGCGACATTATTTGTACGACACTCACTGTCAGATCTTTACAGATCATAAGAGCCTCAAATACATTTTCAGTCAGAAAGAATTAAACATGAGGCACAGAAGGTGGCTAGAATTGATCAAGGATTACGACTTGGAGATTCTTTATCATCCGGGAAAAGCAAATGTAGTAGCCGATGCTTTGAGCCGTAAACCTGTTTCCCTTCGAGTGTTGGAAGCACTTACGTCCCAAACCAGTATTCAATGAGAACTGATCCGCGAGGGGATTGAAGTATGGGCACCAGGAATCCAAGGGCAACTTTATGTGATGGAACTGACTTCATCACTAGTCGAGGAGATCAAGTCTAAACAATTGAACGATTCTTTAATCCTTCGATTATGCGAAGTAAAGAAAGGAAAAGCCCCAGGATTCGTGATATAAGATGATGGAGTTCTGAGATTTCAGAGTCGACTTTGCGTTCCCGATGATGATGATTTGAGAAGGACTATTCTGAAGGAAGCTCACAGCGCGCCCTATTCTATTCACCCGGGCAGCAGTAAGATGTATAAGGATTTAAAGCAAAAATTTTGGTGGGGGAATATGAAGAAGGACGAACGGAGTACGTTTGAAGTGTTTGACTTGTCGTGAGTTAAGATTGAGCATCGGCGACACTGCAGGATGTTAAAGCCGCTTAGATCCCTAATGGAAGTGGGAGGACATTTCGATGGATTTCATCACCAGTATGCCAAGGACTAGAACGGGAATGAACATGATTTGGTTTGTAGTTGATCGACTAACCAAGTCGGCTCATTTCCTAGGGATCAAAGATACATGGGGACCCGAGAGATTGGCGCGAGTATTTATTGCAGAGATAGTCAGATTGCATGGGACGCCGAAGACCATTGTTTCAGATCGAGATGGTCGTTTCGTGTCGCACTTCTGGAGGGCAGTGCACAGGGCTTTGGGGACCGAGCTAAACTTTAGCACAGCTTATCATCCCCAAACGGACGGTCAGTCCGAAAGGACTATTCAGACTGTAGAAGACATGCTTAGAGCCTGTGCCTTGGATTGGTCAACTGATTGGGAAGTTCATTTACCATTAGTTGAATTCACCTACAATAATAGTTGGCATGCTTCAATTAAGATGGCACCATTTGAAGCTTTGTATGGGAGAAGATGCCGATCACCCCTGTGTTGGGATGATTCTTCGGATTTGATCGGGACGGAACCGGAATTGATTATTCAGACTCAAGAGAAGATAGCTTTGATTCGGGAAAGACTGTTGACTGCCCAGAGTCGGCAGAAATCTTATGCAGACATACGTCGTCGCCCTCTAGAGTTCGACGTTGGTGACCATGTACTATTAAAGGTGTCTCCTACACGAGGGATTTTCCGTTTTGGGAGAAGAGGCAAGCTTAGTCCGAGATATATCGGACCATTCGAGATCCTAGATAGAGTTGGAGATTTAGCGTACAGGTTGGCCTTACCGCCATCACTGAGTCACGTTCATAATGTGTTTCACGTATCCCAACTGCGGAAGTATGTACCGGACCCCAGTCACGTCATTGATTTCGACGAGATCGAGATAGCTAATGATGGCACCTTCGAAGAGAGACCAATCAAGATACTTGAGAGCCGGATCAAACAATTGAGGAATAAACCAATACATTTGGTTAAAGTACAATGGTCACGACTTGGAGTCGAAGAGGCCACTTGGGAAACGGAGGACGATATGAAGGCTAAATATCCGGAGTTGTTTTCATCCTAAGTTTCGGGACGAAACTTCTTTTTAGGGAGGAAGGATGTAATACCCGAGATTTCTGTTATGTAATTAGAACTTGTGATATTGTAATGATTGTACTTTTGTCTGAGTACTATTCTCCGTATTTCATAATCCGATGTTGTCGAATGTATAATTTCGTGTATGTGTTTTAGAGATTGAAATTCTGTACATGTAGCGCACGCTACAGGCTGAGTGTAGCGTACGCTAACGGGGATTCATAGCGCACGCTACAGAGGCCATTAGCGCACGCTATGCTTGGTCAAATCGATTGAGACGTGCGGTAGGTGAGATCTGGCCGGGGGACCCTTGTCGGATTATGTCGGATGTACCTGGACGGCTTTCGGGAAAAGCCGAGTCAACGCCTTAGCGCACGCTACAGGTATATGCGTAGCGCACGCTAAGTGCCGAGTACTGATTTAGATCGTGAGCCGTTAGCGCACGCTACGAACAGGGTCTAGCGCGCGCTAATAGCCATTTATTATAAATAGGACAACATCCTATTCGTGATTTCAGTTCTTTCTCCTCCCATAAACCGAACTCTTACACTTGGAACATAACTCCCTTCGTCCTAAACACTTCATATCAACCTCCTAGTTCGAGATTGAAGATCGTATATCATTGGAGATTGGTGTTCAAGCCTTCGGTGTTGGATTGCTTCATTTTCCTCCGTGTTCTTCACTACTTTGAGGTAGGTGATTCTTCACTGATGTTAGTAATGTTCCTAAGGAAGTTTGAATCATGTTTTGGTAGCAAGTATTTCGTTTATAATCGGTCATCACATGTTAGAAGGATACTTTTGACGTATCGGCACTATATATCGTATGAACCTTTGAACCATCTTATTATAAGGACTCCTAAGCATGTTCAAATCGAGTTATGATCAATAATCGGATATTTACTAGTTGATACGTTTTACACGATGGAATCATGTGTTTTGGAACGTAGAACAAATGGAACTTAGATTATTTCTTGGAGATCGTAGATGAATTATGATGTTGAGTTGACTATCCGTATATTCGTATTTCGTAACTATAAAACTTCCACAAACCTTATTAGTATGATATGCCCGAGGATAACTTGTATTATCATGGTAGAATTCATGAGTTCTTCACCATTCAACCCAGTTTTCGGTTTGCAGTATTCTGCCATGCAAGATTAGCGCACGCTAACATGTGTGAGTTAACGTGCGCTATCGAGGTCCGGATTAACGCATAATACGACGTAGCGTGCGTTATATATCGGCCGTGCAAAGCGCCGATTCGTAACTAGCGCACGCTAGTCTTACCCGATAGCGTACGCTAACAGGCCTGCTTAGCGCACGTTACGTAGAGTATGTAGCGCACGCTAAGCAGTCCAGATAGATTGCTTATTTTGAGCTTTTCGGCCGTAGACCAAATTGTTAGGCCATCATTCGACTTGAGATGATTTGTATATCGTTCCTTTTGTTAAGGTTCGAGCCGGTTACGTTGATCGAAGGAGGCGGCCTTCGAGTGTGTTGAGATCATCGAAGTATTTCGTCTTGCCATTTTCGAGGCAAGTATCATATGTCGAGTTCGATTTATATTGAATCTTTGATCATGCTTGTGGTTTTGTTCATATTGTTGAATATGAGATGTATTTCTGAAAATTCTCATGATATTGGTTGATTATTTGTTCGTATTGATGAACATATTGAAATGCATATGTATGCATAGTTGATTGATTTATGGTATAAATGATCCGAGGGGATCATGAGGATCTATGCTGAGGGCGCTGGATCGAATGTCCACCATGCGTTGGTTCGACGGGATCATCATGGGGATCTATGCTGAGGGCGCTGGATCGCTGGACGGGTTTTCCACCATGCGTTGGTCCGACGGGATCATCATGGGGATCTATGCTGAGGGCGCTGGATCGCTGGATTACCATGTATTGTGTAGATGGAATCGTGAGGATTCGCATCGTTGGATTCCGGTGGCGGAAGTCCGTTTGCATGTTTTATGATGTATTAATGATTTATTGTATGACGATACTTGTACTAGCATTGTTTTGTTAACCCCTTAGGGGGTGGACATTGTTTTTGATGTTCAGGTAGGCGAGGAGCGGGGAGGCACCATGCAAGCATGTGACGATGAGATGGTTCAGTGATGTGGTTGATGTTCTTATTATTGTGATTTGTCTTCTTGGTTCGTTTAGTAATCGAGTATGTCTGTATTAATAAAGTCTTTTCGATATGGTTGTATAAGTCAGCACATTTGATGGTTTGATTCAAATCTATATGTGAATTCCAGTGTTCGATTGGTTTATTTTTACACTTCTTTTAAAATTAGCCTTGTAAATCCTTATCTAAAGGGTTTACGGCGCTGTAATTATTCCGAATATCTCGGGGTGTTACAGTAAGTAGGTTTTGGGCTAACCCAGGTAGGGAACATTGGACCGCCGTAAAGAACGTTCTCAAGTACTTTAGATGGACTAGAGATCTGGTTCTTAAATATGGTGGTGGAGAACTGAATGATGGGATTCGCTGATTCAGACTTCCAAGGACAGAAAGACGACTCAATGTCTACTTCTGGCTAAATTTTACTCTTAATGGAGGAGCAGTATCTTGGCATAGTGCCAAGCATAACACGACTGCTAATTCCACCAGTTAGGCTGAGTATCAAGCGGCCTCGGAGGCCTCCAAAGGAATGGTTTTGGAATAAGAAGTTACTTGGTGAACTTCAAAGTGACACCATGTGATAGACTTCCTATTTTTGATTTAATGCGATAATAATGGAGCTGTAGCACAGGCCTAGGAGCCGAGGTTTCACAAAGGTACAAAACACATTGAGAGGAAGTATCATACCGTGAGAGAATTTGTTCTCAAGGGATACATTGTGCTGCATAGAGTAGACTCACCCGACAACGTCGCTGATCCACTGACCAAGCCACTTTCCCAGATTAGCCTAGAGCGTCATCTGGAGAACATAGGTATTAGATACCATAGTTTGTGGCATTGAGTGCAAGTAGGAGATTGTTAGGAGTATGCCCTTGAATACCACTCAGGGGATGTTTGAGTGAGGGCATTGTACTTGTTATTATGTAATCATTATCAAAAGGAAATTATATGTTTCTTTATTTACTTGTAGTCACTGGCATTCTTAATTCGTAAATATATATATTTAGAAACTAGTCCTTGTATTTGAGAGCAAAACATTCCACCCCTTATTGGATAAGGGGGTTGGCACTGGAAAGGTTTATGGCTCAAATACTTAATCATTCCTAAGTCGATGAAACTTGACTGGGCGTTAAGTTTATGTGAAGACTTGTATGACGTGTTCTTTGACTTGGAGAGTGCCTGTTGAACACTAATGGTTAGTGGAAGCACACGTTGTAGGAATGCTAATGAGATTAGTATACTAAAACCGACTCACCCTCGATTCGTCACACGGATTTCACTTCGGGACAGTCAATGACGGAATCGAAAGGTTATGATAGGTATTCGTGAACCTTCGACTTGAGGATTTAGTAGGGATGTGCTTGTGTCGTTAATATTTTCATTCGAGTAGTTCGACCCAGAAAACGGAAGGTGGGGGTCAACCTCGACGTGCATCTCGATGGGCAATTAGCAGGTTCTACTAAATTCCAAGATAGGATTCTTTCTCCTATTAGTGAACGGGTTATATGTCCTATGCGGTTATTGGCAGATGATATCATAAGTCTTTGGCCAAAGTATTGGAGCAAGTTGTATTGGATACACGAGAGCTCGATGTTCACGATTTACATTAACTCATGCATAGCGTCAAGTACGGATAGGGTTTGACTGGCCGTGAGCCTATAACTTGATCGGGACATTTGAAAGAAGAGTTTATACGTATACTGGTATTCGACAAAAAGGTTTTGGAATAATCCCCATCATTCGTTCACAGTTAGGGTACGGTGTAGGCCGCCAGGCTGGCGAGGTGGTGCTACTACTCTTTGGTTCCTCCCATTGCTAACTGAGACGGACCTACCGAGTCGCGCAACAGGATTGATGACGGAATGAATTTATCTTATTCTCTCTTTATGAATATTAGATATTGGATTTCTAGTTTATTGGACATTGTATGTCTAATTAATTTTAGACTTTGGATGTCTTATTTAATTTAGTGGATAAATTAAATCGGTCTTGTGAATTAAATAAATTAATGAGTAATTAATTTAACTCATGAATTATTATTTCTTGGAGAAATAATATTTTGATATAATTGATTAATTAGATTAATCAATTGTATTGACTTTATTCAAGACGAACCAAGATGTATCAGTCGGACTGGATACACGATGGTTCGTTTCAAGGACCGAAACGAACCAAATCTAAAAAGTCTTCCTCATAGCCCCCCCCCCCCCCAATGATCATTCACATGGTGAATTATTATGTTTATTAGTGTGGGGACTTAATGATACATTAGATGTATTATTAAATGGTAGGTATGACTTTATAATGTGAAGAGTGGATGTTTTATACACCCACTTCATCATCATGATTTGAAGAGAGACGTAAAAATGGAAGGGATGTGAAGAGAGAGAGAGAGAGAGAGAGAGAGAGAGAGAGAGAGAGAGATAGAGAGAATGACTTTGAGTTTTCTTCATCAGCTTCATCATTCTTCAACCATTATCATCTTCATATTTTCTTAGAGAAAATTGAGAGATAAATAAGAGAGGAAATATATCTATATACTTAGAGTGTTATAGATTATATTAGCAAGCTCCTATCACTTCGTCCTAGCCGTGTTCTTAGAGGACAATGAGGTGAAGTCATTCCGTTCATCTTTCCGGCGCGTGGCAAGTAGAGACGCGGTGCTTTCGGCGTTGGATCATCCAAGAGCTTGTTGCGGATTGAATTCGTAAGGGACATCATCTTCTCAACGATTAAATCAACGGACTTCAAGGGTATGATATCGTGTATCTTCCTTTGTTTTGTTTTATATTCATATATACGTATCTTGATCGATCCTCTTAAGGGATTCAGATCGAATTAGATTCTTATTATGCTTCCGCTGTGCCTTCGTTTTAGGCACCGAATCCCAACAGCTAGTTAATTTCAGGATGCGCGATACTATTTTTAAACATCTGGAAATGATACTTTTCAAAATCATATATTTTGAATAAACTATTTTGCTTGCTAATGTAAAAATGTATTTTTTCTTAAAATTTAGTTTGAGAAACAGTATTTTTATTAAAATAAAAATGTGTCTTTAAAATATGTTTTATCATGGCATAGTTCAGGTAATCCAGGATGGAATAATGGTCAATGTAGCGAGTCATGTGGAAAAGAGTGATTTTAACAAAGTCTATACAATAAGATTTGGGATTCTATCGTGTGGTTTTCCGACCGAATGTCAGTAGAAGGCGAATTCTTATGCAAGAGTATGCATATAGTCAATCATTTGCATAATTTCATTTATTTAATCGTGTGCATTCGAAAAGAATTGTCATCGAGTACTTGGCGTCAGCGAGCCGGTTTAACTTTTCGAAAATTGGTTTCTTTAGATATTGTTACAAAAATATATATGGTTTGAGTTTTTGAAATTCTTGAAAGAACTTTCGAAAATAGGTTTTTGTTGAGAAGATTATATGATTTCAAACCGTTTTTAAAATTGCGACTTGTGGACGTACAAATTTAGTGCAAAATGCATATCATGGTGAAGTTCTGAGTAACACTTATAAGCTGGATAACACATTAGTATGGTACGATGTTCAAATTTCAGTATGGTACTTGGATTATCCAAGGATAATTGGTTGGTTGGTCAGATAATAGGAATATGCTCTGAGTTGTAGATTCAGTACAGATTATGGATTTTGTGAAACTCGGGCATGTGTTATGTGGCTCAATCGGAGTCAACTGATTTTTTCGTATGTGGTACTTTGAGTGATTTCTTAGTGAAGTGTGGATTTGGGTATTAGATTGTGCGTCCGATGCGAACGAAGACAAAGAAAGTGTATTCCGGTGTTGTATGCGTATGCAATGTGCGACTTTTCATGGGAAGTGAATGCCAGCGGTACAGGCATGTGTCAAGGAGCGGCTTCTGTCGGGATCCTAAGCAAAGGAGACCTGAAACCCAAAATTTCATATTGAACTGATAATTATTCTGAACTGAACTGGAGTTAGCAATTCTTGAGATTTTTTTTTAAATTTTCCATAGTTGTGGTGTTGGCTTTTTGTTGTATTTTGCCGAGGCATGTGTCAGTTGTATTTGTATCTGTATTGAGGCTTTGAAAACAGAGTTGTATGCTAGTATCATGGGAGATCATTGACTTCACGGACCAGTATGTATATTTTTTTGGTTATTCGGTTGTGACAATGATTGCTTACCTTCGATGTTTTTTGATTTTCTGGTTTGAGCACCTGTATGTGACAGAATGGCAAGTTTCGAGGACGAAACTTATTTTAAGGAGGTAGTATGTAATATCCTGAATTTTAGAATAATATTTTATTGTGACCTTGTTGGAATACTAGTAATATGAATATTTATTTTTGGATCTGGACATAAGATTGAGTAAACGAGAGTAATATGTCGGTAGTATTTTTTAATAACGTCAAATAATTATTGGTAAGAATGGGACGGTGGCCAACGTTGTATTCTATGATAAATTATTCAACGAGAATCAGAGAAATTATCCGGACTAAATATGAGATTATAAATTTACTTAGATGTATCGGCGATTTATTTGTGGTCGTGGACTATTTAAAATAAGAAAGGAACACCGAAAGTGTTAATAGAAATAAAATTAGATATTTTCCTGGAAGTGTCGTGGACAAGTAGCAACTTTGAAAAATCACCACGTATTTTTGAAAAATCGCCAGCTGCCGAGCATCGTGCATCACTGCGTACGTCAGCGCCCGACAGGCATTCGGGATTCCAGCGAGAGCGAGGCATGGGTCGTCGCTCATGATGCCTGGTCATGATGCCGTTTTGACTAACTAGCGGACTTTGAACCTGTTAAGAGAAGCATTATCTACATTGTTTTCCCATTTTGTTTGTCAATATCCATAGACAATATGTATCTCTTCAAAACCGTACTTTTCTATTTTAGTTTTGAAATTTATAAGTCTTCCAAAAGGCTCAAAAACCCAGCGAATCTGAGCAGCCTAGTACGTCCGATAGGTGTTTGATGAAATCCCCCAGAGAGTATGTGAATTTCAGACTGGGTTGCCACATTTGAACTCGATTATACCACAATCGGTAAGTTATTTTACGAATACATCTCGAATAGTTTTTAAATAAAATACATATAAGAATAAATGTTATTTGTGCCGTAAGTATTGAGTCAGAATACTTGGATAATACGGGCCATTTTATGGTGAGTCAGACCAGGTTTTTCAGGATACTGACTAGAACTTGTTCGATGAATTTCCCCCGTGTCTGAAAATTTCAGACTAGGTTTCCTTATTTGAACTCTATTATCTCACAACCTATAAGTCATCTTGAAAATACATCTCGACTATTTTGTAAATAAAATAAATGTTAGTACGAAGGGATCTTGTATCGTTGGTATTGAGTCAGAATACCTAAACAAAATAAGCCATTTTACACCGAGTCAGCCCTGTTCGTATCAGTGATTTCCCGCAACATTTCTTTTGCAAGTTGATCGAGTTGCCTATTTTGAATAAGTATATCTTTTAACATGAAGGTTATTTTTCGATGGTATTTTCTATATTTTGTAATTGAGTGACATTGGTAACTAATTCTGTTTTTTTTTTATATTTACATCCATTGAAATTATTGTATTTATCGAACTATAATCGAGTCAACCCAACTTTGTTATAATACAAATTCATATCAAACGGATTGAATTCTTTATAATTATGTTCAGGGCTGGAAAACTTAATAAAGAGGATTAATATCAGAGTATTATTCTTTACATCTGCATTTCGATATTCATGATCGCAAGGTGTTAATTGGAATAGTTAGCATGCGTAAATCTTAAAGTCTTACATACTTAAAGTATGTTCTGGATATTAGCGCACGCTACGTAATGTGAGTAACGTACGTTAAGTCAACAAACATAGTAAAATTTGTTATGGATTATGAGTTCGTAATTATTTGAGTTGGATCGTTCGGATTTGTGCTTGACCGAGATACTGTGGAACCGTAGGTTTATTGATTGTTATCGAACTTGTTGTTTATCGATTATTACAATAGTTGTGAGGATTGATCGTTGATTAGAATAATATGTTGCGGTCGAGTTCGAGGATGTTCGTGAATTACTTTGGTCAGGGCCGAGGAGCTTGTAGACAAAGGCAAGGAAATTGGTAATAGCTTCACTATCATCGTATCGGTATCGAGGGAAGTTA
The DNA here is from genome assembly GCA_033398695.1 of Orobanche coerulescens. Lineage (NCBI taxonomy): Eukaryota > Viridiplantae > Streptophyta > Magnoliopsida > Lamiales > Orobanchaceae > Orobanche > Orobanche coerulescens. The sequence goes on along the minus strand of CM065804.1, from coordinate 79,853,429 downwards.
TTACTTGTTCAATTTATAATATTTAATGAATGGTTTCAGTTTCATTTCGACTATAATTCATATAGAAATGAGTATGAATGCGAATTCTGTAGATTTGGATATTATGTTGTCCTCAGGGTTTTGGAGTTAAATTATAAGGTATATGGTTTATGTTCCTTCTTGGTATACTTGGGTATCACGGGTATATTTTGGTAAAGACGAGGATATGAGTTATCTACAATCTACGGTATTTTGGATCGCCAAATATTGAGGATAATCATTGGTGATGGTTTTTATATCGAGATTGCTCTCGAAGGACTCGGGCAAGTACTGTAATTATTTTGTCATTTTGTGTCGATCATGTTGTGATACATTCGTGTATTGTTGCTGTCATGCATTTGTGTATTGTTGTTATCATGCATTTATGCATTGTTGTCGTATGTCCACCTCGTGTTTATCTGACGGGATCATCTTGGGATCTATGCTGGCATGCGCTGGATTATTGGATGGGTTTTCTACCTCATGTTGGTCCGACGGGATCATCATGGGATCCATGCAGTGAGCGCTGGATCATCGGATTACCCATGTGTTGTTGTGCATATGTATATTGTTGGTTATCCACCTCGTGTTGATCTAACATGATCATCTTGGGATCTATGTTGTCTGTGCTGGATCATCGGATTTCCATGAGTATATGTTGTTGTTATTGTTGTGGGAATATTGATGTTGTCATGTGAGTATGTATTTGTAAGTCTTTTGTAGGACTATGTCCGTATGTTGTATTGATCTGATCTCGGATTAGACTGATATGATTCGTCGTGGCATTGCGTATCTTGAGGTATGTTCTGTATTTCCTTCTTGGTTCATGTCTTTGGATGGACAATCGATTATGTTGTTGAGATTTCATGATTTTATCCGGTGGATTGAATTGGTCAAGGTTGGTATATCTCCGTATTAGTGAGTTATGATGATGTTTTGATAATCTTGGGTATTGTTTGAGGTACAATATAGATGTGTTTGAGTTAATTGTCTAATCGACAATGCGAGATGTGCAATATGGTAAGGGTTATTTTGATGAGGCTTATCACGAATTGGTGAGGTTATGACGGTAAGATTTCATTAGTAGTATTCTTACTTAGCATTTTTATTGGTATGTAATTATTGACGTGATGTGATCGTTATCATTGTTGGATATTATGGCTGACCCCGTCGTGGGATTTATTTTTAGGTTCTTGGGATATCGACCTTGTAGCGGTTGTGAAGATACGAGCTTCCCGGAGGATACTGACTATGGCGTGTGTTTATGAATTGAGTACTTTGACTAGTTGTCATTTTCCGCTGCAAAAGTATTTTTAGTTATTTGTTATACCCGATGCGAATGTGCTTTAAAATGGGTTGCTAGTATTTTACAGATTTTAGTTCATTTTGAAAAATTATTTTCTAAACTATTTTGTCGATACGTGTAAGCGATGGCTTAACGTATACTATTAGATTGATGAGTTTTGGAATTTCAACCTTGTACATTCAAATAAGATTTTACGACGGTATTGATAAATGGATTTTATAGTCATTGAATATTTTTAAAACGATATTACCGTCATCGCCGCTTATGCGTATTTGAAATGTTTGTAAAATTATCTTTCAGCCTTGTGGGTTCCATTTCGGGGCCTGGCTCACGGCGCTGTAATATTCCCGGATGGCTCTAGGGGTGTTACAGTTAAAGCATTAAAGAATATTTATTCTAGATATCCCTAGTAATATTAATGATAATGATACGATGGCTATGTTTTACTGGTTATGAACATGAGATGTTATATCATGTCATAGATACATGTAGAGACATCGTATTTTATATAATCTAACAAAGATAATTATATATGCATTAAGTAATTATGATTCCTCTGATTGTTATATTATTTAAGTCCTTATTACCTAAAGACACTACAGTCTCCTATATAATGAGTATCGTATTTTAACACAATACAAACGTCCTCTGTAACAAGGGACCATACAGTTTGTGATTGGATATAGTACGATTTATGCAGAGGGATGTAGTTTGTCCAGAGGGGACTTGTCCCGCCTATTAAACGGAGAAGATATCCATGGGCCCTTGATAAGTTAAATTGTTTAAATGCATGGCCATGCTCAAATCGATCAATAAAGAGTTATTGATAAATATTTGAATTGGACAATTGTAACTTGAGATCAAGAATATTAATTAAGTCGACTTATCCATGCCTTATGCTTAATTAGGATATCGCGCGATGAGAGGATTAAATATTATACAGTAACGGGATTTCGTTCGTGCCGTCGAATTAATTCTTTTAATGCGGGTAGTCATATTTCTAGATAGAGGGTGCTTATGATTTATGAGTCGTAAAATTGTTTTTATACTCATTGCCGTATTAATTAGAACCTACAGGGTCACATACTTAAACGAGCAGAGCAACTATTTTGTTCCGGTTTATTAGGGTTGGTGAAGGGGTTGGTGAACCCTTAGCCATGTAGAGGGCTATATAATAGTGACTTGTGATAGCCCTCACACATGACCAACACAAGAGAAGACATAATTTGTGTCTCTCTCTCTAAAAGTCTTGAAGATAATATTCAAGTGTTGAATAATCAAAAGGATCAAGAAGATATCTTCATATCTTTGAAGATTGATTCTTGGACCAAGAAAACTATTTAGAATACTCATCTAATCTTCATCTCATCTTGTGAGTTTGATCTTTAATAACATATTGAATAAGATTCATAGTTTTTATTTTAATTCAAAGTTCAAGAACATTTGAATAAAATTCTTGGTGTTCTTGTTCTTACCATACTCAAGAACATATCTATATTCAAATTGATTTAAGTGAAATCTTTATTGAATCGAAGCTAACATAGACGCTCGGGACTTGTTCGTTGTGTGGATACCATAGAGGACGCTCGCTTCTTGCAACGTCTCTAGAAGGCTCGATCGAAAACACGCTACAAGAGGTAACAATCTTGTTCTTCGTACTTTGTTAATATACTTGGATCCTCGGAGGGTTTTACATATTATATTTATACTTCTGCTGCACTATTTCGATATATGATGAGATTATAAATCTTATTAGTTCAATAATAACCCAATAGTGGTATCGGAGCGGATAGTATATTTTCATTGTTTCTATTTTCATATATGTTGATATATGATGTTCATATATGTGATGTAGGATGTTTATATATATGATAAATTTTATCTTTGCATATTTATATATATGGTTTGTGTTTCGATCTATATATCTATATATGAGATATATATATATATATATATATATATATATGATGCCTATCGTAATATGTATATGGTGATATATATTTTGATTTATATGTTTGATCTTTGACATATATGGTTCTTTGATATATGGAGATTCATGTGATGATTTAGTTCTACTAATAATCCAATAATGAAAGAACATATGATTTGATCTACATATAAGTTTTATATTAGGATTATGAATTTTACGAGGTGCATATGCACATAAATTTGTTTATGTAAAGATTATGCCTCTTTAAAATTTTCATATGAACATAATAATATTTTGATTCCGAAGTTGTATAAATATAGATTTGATCTACTTGATTTATACATTTATATTACTCAAAAGGTATTAGTTGTTATATACATAATATGTATACATAAAGTATACATAAGATGTATACTCAAAAACTCAAAAAAATACCTGATGGAGTGCTGAAACTGGCTGCCGAGCGGTTTGGGGAAGGGGACCGCGGTCCTCACCTGTGTGCTGGGCCTTGCCGTGCGGTCTAGACCAAGGGACCGCAGTCCAGGCTGTTCGGACCGCGGTCCAGGCCACTCCGGACCCGTTTTGGGCTTGTTCTCTGCGTGGATTCCTGGAAATTAATTTCCCGATTTACCCGATTTGATGTTTTGGCCCTCGAAACTTTATTACTTGTCGATTGTCGATATCTGGCATATTTTATATATTATATAACTTATCGATAATTGATATTTAGTACATTTTATTTATTATATGTGCTTATGAATGCTTAAATGTTTATGCATTGTGGGTGGTATATCCGTACTAGATCAATTAGATTGATGATTCAATTATGGTTGTAATATTCATAATACGACTTGTATGCCGTGCCTTCCTATTATCTTGTTGTAATATATCTTCTCATCTTACTCCCCTCGAATGTAACCTGAGGTTTCTATTACAAAATATAAAGATGTAGTTTAAAATAGTTCTAGCTATAAAAGGGAGACGAAGGAGACAAGCAACTTATAAGGGTATTCAAGAAGAAAGGCTATATCGAAGATTACACCGATCGACCTATTGATATTTACAAATATCATAATAGGATCTATGTCTATACCACACCACACCAAATTGTTCATGTGAATGTCTGAGATGCTTCATATTTACGTTGCATATGATTGTATGAGATACATCATATTTTACCATATGATTGTATGAGGTGCATCATATTTTTTTTTATTTGCTTAATAATCGTTATTTCCAAATAAATCAAACTCATTAAATCTTTTACATGTATGAGATACATGGTAATAATTTTGAGATAATCAATTTTTGATAAAATAGTTCTATTAAAATCAATTGATATGAAACATGGGTCTCAAGAGCCAACCATTTCAAAACACTCGTCAAACTTTCGGTCATTTCTAATATGGGTCTGCCAAAGCAGGGTGTATGGATTTTATCTTAAGGAGGCGAGATGAATAAACAAGCTTATACATATGTTTTAAATGGTTAAGACTTATATAGGTTATACAAAACGGTTTCGGACCTATGGCTTATTTGGGATTAATACGATTAAACGTCATAAGATGTCATCCCAAATGATAATCTAATTACAGGGGATATGCCAAATCTGTGTCTGTAATTATTTGATCGGTAGATTATAATTCATATATGTGTATGTGATACATAATATTTGAGACTAACATGTTGACATAAGATGTCATCTCTATTGATGAAAACTAAACTTCTTTTATCTGCGAGGGACATGCCATAGCTATGCTTGCATTTACTTGATCATTAGATTTTAAAATCAATATCTCTCACGAATAACTTTGCATATTAATAGTTTAGAATCAATGGCGTCAATCAATACAAACTCATTGCGATCAATTCTAGACAAAGAAAAATTTTCTGGCACTAATTACCTTGATTGGTCAAGGAACTTGAGAATCGTTCCCAAAGCAGAAAAGAAGCAGTACATTCTGGAAAACTCAATTCCCGATGAACCGGAATCAACCACCACCAAAGCTAAAAAAGATGCTTATAGTAAGCATATGAATGATTTTTTGGATGTGACATGCCTTATGCTAGCAACCAAGAACTTGGAGCTGCAGATACAGTTTGAGGACATGGAAGCTTATGAAATGATGGGTCAGCTTAAGGAAATGTTCCAAGAGCAAGCCCGTCAGGAGAGGTTTGCCACTAGGAAGGCATTGAATGGTTGTAAAATGTCTTCAGGTACTTTTGTGAGTGCTTATGTTGTAATATCCGACCGTAATTCCTTATCTACTGTTGTATTATTTGGATGATTTGAGTATTGTTGTAATCATGTTACATTTAGTTAATGTTTATTGATGTCAGGATATATCAGAATAGACTTGATTATAACTGTCATTCACATTATGGTTGATTGCTTGACGTTGTGTAGATTGTTTCATTTTGGGCTAGGTTTTCTGTGTTTAACGTACGCTAAGATTTAACTTAAAGTACGCTAATGTATTGGCTTTACGTACGTAGTGAGGTACTAGTTACATACGTAATGCTGGGAATCTTATCTGATCTCCACTTTCGGCATGGGGTGCAGACATGATCCGGATAATTGGCCCTTCCGAGGCAGCCAAGTTGACGTAGATTACGTACGTAATGCTGAGGCTATAACGTACGTAATGAGGTTGTTGTTTTGAGGCAGTAGCCTCTGGAGGCATATTACGTACGTAACATCTTAGGTGTGGCGTACATAATATGATTAACGTACGTTAGATTCATTCTATAACATACATAACCAATTTTGCAGTTTATAAAAAGACAGCTTGTGTCTTTCATTTGCACGTTCCAACTTTGATTTTTCCTTCTAGTTTCCATCCCTCTTGTAACACCTCAAAACCGTATGGGAATATTACACGCCGTAGACCCTTTCCACAAGGATCTACCAGGCTAAACATCAATAATCAACCAAATACTTGCCCGGCCAGGGTCAAAAAATATAATAATACAGACCGTTAAGGTCACTTACACATGAATACACAGACCGATGAGGTCACACAACTCCATCAACAGAACTGACTAAAACAACATTACCCACGCAGGGGTCGAAACACAATACGGCGGAAGACTACTGACAACACTACAAGAATCAAAACAACTCTCAACTCTTGATTAGTATCGCAGCTCGTCATCAATCCTGTGACTGCTCCCCCGAACCTGGATGTACCTGGACGCAAAACAGACATCCACCCCCTGATTACTCGGGGGTTAGTAAAACTCCACTGTTTTACTAGTACAAGTATAATACGAATCGAAATGCAACAAGTAAATAGCAACTACGAATTTAATACGGAAATCAATTATCAAATGATCCCGAGAAGTTTTAAAATTTCAAACTCAAGCAAGAGATATTTTAAAAGGAACTCATCATCTTGGGGATTTTTGAAGTAGAAATTCTTTTGGACCTCGAGTCCCAATTTACAAAACCTTTTCGTAAACATTAGGGCCTCAGCCCGATTCTCGTTTCAAAACACACTAGATAAGATATCATTATGAGTCCGAGACCCATATTTAAAATGTTATCCAAACAATCACTGTTATTCAATCATTGTTCGTACACATCATGTACCGAACTCCGGAGGCCTCGACTGACCTTACCCGGACCACACGCACTGTTCGTACACATCATGTACCGAACTTCGGAGGCCTCGACGGACCCTTCCCGACCACAAACATCATTCGTACACATCATGTACCGAACCCCAGAGGCCTCGTCACACCCTACCTGGATCACACACCTTGTTCGTACACATCATGTACCGAACTCCAGAGGCCTCGTCAGACCCTACTTGGATCACACACCTTGTTCGTACACATCATGTACCGAACTCCAGAGGCCTCGTCATACCTACCTGGATCACACACACACATTGACACGACACAACTCATAATCATCAAATGTCAAGCCATTCCATATTACACCGAAATGTATAATCAAGTATGTAAACCAATACAACACAAATATCATAATCATCACAACAACTCAACAATGACCAACCACACCCGGCACAAACTTAGATGATTTGCACATCCATCATAATTCCACAATGTTAACTAAGTGAAGGTATTATCGCTACTATCAATCGTTCATAATAATCAATTCATACGAAGCATATTCGCTAAGATAAATCAATTCATCATAACCATAACACGACGTGCCTATTCACAAGACACAATTCGTATAGTAAAATACTTGCCTTAATAACCGCTACCGAATACTCCGAAGAACATGGTTCGACCGGGAATCTCGGACCCTGAAGAAGACAATGCCCAATAAATCAACAATCGTACGATGGATAATAATCGCACAACACCCAATCCACCCTCTAAGACCTTTTGTCGGACACCTTCAAGGCGTCGACTAAGAACTCGACCAAAACGACGAATCAATACGATCCAACCATGGAATAACAAGGGAAATGATATAATACATCTAAGTAATCATCAATCCATCACAATCCTAAGTTAAATCGAATTAAACGGATGAAAACAACCCAAAATACCCAAATTCCCCAAAATTAGGTTTCTAGATAATCTGACCTGATTTGCTCGATCAAATGATGTTATAGGATGGATAAATGATGATATGAACTCCAAGACTTCATGGATTTAACACCTGACAACATCCCTCCATGATCATCAAAGCTCCAGCCGCGGAAGAGGATGAAAGGAGTGAGAAAATGATGAAAAACCCGTCTGCTGGGTCTTAAATACACAGCCTACCGGACGCCTTGCGTACGTAATCGGCCATGGCTTACGTACGTAACCGGCCATGGCCGAACGCATCGCCTTCGCCGCAGCGGTTACATTACCGCCAGCCTTACGACGTAATGTGCCTTACGGCCGTAACTGCCGGACACTTACGTACGTGACTCGGCCAGGTGTGGCCTAGCCCCAAGATGCCCGGCCATGACTCGGCCGTGGCCAACTCAGACGACCCTGAAACCCGAACCTGAATATAAATCAAAGATACGGTTATGAAGTACTCGCAAAGACGAATTCGAGCACTAAGAGAACACATGATTCCGACCACTCGAAGGCTCAAAATTCGACAACGGAAAGTAATTACCCCAAACTTTGAAAAATTACGAAAATGCCCCAAAACGTCCGAAATACACGATACACGATCGAAACACCAAACCAAGACTTGCAACATGAATAATAATATTAAATGAACTTACGAGAAACTTGAAACAACAGTTTCGGACGAGATTCGCAAGAATCGAACTCAAGTGCGGAAAAACCGCTTAAGAACGCGGAATTCAACAAAACGACACCGAAACGAACTTGGATGACAAAAAGTGCAGAATTAATCATTCTCAAAATGACGAAATGGTCATAAAAGAGTCGTCGAAATGGACCCCCGCCGAAAAAAGAAAATTACCGGAAATCGAAATTGCGGATATTACATACTACCCTCCTTAAAACAAGTTTCGTCCCGAAACTTAAAACAAGTAGAGAAGCAATATCCCGATATGAAAACTCAACGAGATACACAAGAAACGCATAACTTTCGCCCATTGGCGAAACGTTACAAGCAACGCAAAGGAATATACGGCGTGAAAACACGCCCCACGGCGGCCAACACAACGCCACCGACTATGATTCAAAATAATAACGAGCAATTAACGACACATCACATGCACACACTTAATCAAATAAACATACGCGACAACAAGTAGCACCCGATTAAAACGGCAATGCAATAGAAACAAATAGAGTATCACGATAGAAGTCACTCCGATTCTCATCCACAAGAAAATGTCCGACGAGAAAACACAAATTATTCAAGATAACGGAAAATGAGAATACCGAATATTACATTCTATCCTACTAAAATACCATAATCATGACCCCGCGGTCCACTGACACGTCTCCGTAGGTTCAACAACTATACGGGAACTCATTCAAAACAAAATATCATTCAACGAGTTACAAACATAAAAGCGTCACAAAATACATCTCTACATGAGAAATAACCCGCGCAACGAGTACCAAAAACAACATCACTGGCCATCACTCGGACCTCCGGAAGTAGGAATGGAACTCCGGTCCCTTATCATCTCTGCAACAATCTCGCAGTACTGAATTTGATGCCCCTCGTGTCCACAATTATAACAAGTCACTGGCGGTTTCTTACAATGCGCGCGTTCATGGCCTAGAACGTTAAAGTTGAATCACCTAGGAGCATTACCAGAACTCAAAGACACCGGCTTGGGTCTTTTGGATTCTCTAGATGACCGAGAAGGTCCCATACTCGACTGAAACGAGGGTTGAGGTGTGGGGATCCCAATTCCCTTACTTCCCGATGCGTCATCGGAGATCTTCTGCTTCTTCGCTACCGATACGGTCTCGGCAGACATTATAGCCATCTCAAAAGCCAAGGATCGATCCCGATAGTCCTTCAAGGTTGTACACATAAAAGGAGCCATACACTGCCGAATCTGAGGTTTCATACGCATATCGAAATAACGAACCTTATCTGCCTCACCTTTCACCTGATCCCGAACATAACACAGTTGTCGATTGTAATCGACTATTGCTTGAGACACCAACACGTCTCGGGGCGTAGCCGAGAAAAACTTAAAAATCCTGCGCTCTTTAACAGGCGGGGGACAATACTCAGCCTCCATGGAAATCTTGAATTCGGCCCAAGTAGCTGTACGATCACTAGGCGCTACGGCCTCCCACCAGTATGCAGCTTCCCTGTCAAGCAGGTATTAGGCGATGGGTACTCTTCTCTCATCGGGGCAAGCTACAACATCAAATGTTCTGTACAACTGGAAGAGCCAGTTCTCCCAGCCTAACGAGTCCGAAGAACCTACGAAACGGGGCAGGTGCATTCTCATCACAACTCGTAACCACTTACTAGCTCCGTTATCCTCATCCAAAATCCCGTCTCGGTGTACGGTCTGATTCATATGCGCCAAATGGTCATCCACCTGATGAAGGATCGTGGCGGCGCCAATGTCAACATTACCTCTGGATGATTGCTGCTGATCACCTGATGGTTCATCATGACCGTCCGTACTGAGCTGATTGGCATTCGGCAATGAGCGAGTCACCCTCTCACGCTCCTGATCACGACCACGACTATGACCACGTCCTCGGCCTCGACCTCTTGGCATACTGAACGGATGACCAATCAGAATAATGCAACCAAACAATCATCACAGCGTCAACATAGGACGATAAATAGCAGCACGCTAAAACATCAACTCTAGGTCATCACACAAGTGCACGAACTAACACTGTAATTTTAGAACTTCATTCAAAAATAATTCACACAGTCACATCAACAGAGATGTTTGGATTTTACCAAATCAAGCACAGTCAAAACCACACACGTATCACAGGGGCCAAACACTAGCAACAAAAATAAAATATTTCCGGGGTATTATTCAAATGATAAAATTTTAAAATTCTCAAGTTTGAAAAATTTGGTGAAATGAAATTTTTGAAAACACTTTTAATACCTCGGTCGTTTAAACAAAACCATGTATCTCATTATCGAAACCATTTTGATTGAAGCTATTTGCCAAACAACACGTTGAGGCTTCAATCTTTTCGCTAGACGATATCGTCAAATTGACCTTATCAATATATCATTATATTTACTAGCGTTTTACAGGGTAACAATATATTACCGTGCGATCCATCACGAATATATTAACAGGGATTAAATAATCAGTAAAAGGGGAACAAATACAACTGTAACAACAAATTACTACTGAGTCAGTCAAAAGTTTACGGCCGTAACAACTCTGAACTTACGGCCATAATGGAAAACATATTACAGCCATAACAACTAGCTGCAGGATTGCAGAATTGTCACAACAGCCCCCAACAGGGCTCCGAGAGTTAGGGAACGATACCTAACAACATATCCCAACATTTAGAAAACACTGAAATATTCTCCGGCGAGCACAACAACACCACACACTTAACGCAACCACTTAGCCCCAACTCGTGAACATATGAAGTTTAAAATTCCGAAAAACAAAAAAAAATCGTTTTGCAAAATAAAATTTTTCCAAAATCCTTTCGTTCTTAACCAATAACGACGGTAGTATTTTACAATGTCCGAAGTTCTTCAAAACAAATTTTTCAGCTGATGGTGTCATTTGAAAATACACGACCAATTTATCAAAATTTAAACGATTTTAAAATCCATATAAACCGTGGTTTTAACCGCACCATTAAAATTATTTAGACAAGCAAACGATTTCCACAAAAATGTTCAAACCCGTAAAGTCCTCCAGGAAATACATTATAAAACCTACCCGTAGCGGCATAAACATAACAATCTAAAAAAAACAATCAAACTAAAGTAAAATAGTGGAGTTTTACTAACCCCCGAGTAATCGAGGCGTGGATGTCTGTTCTGCGTCCAGGTACATGCAGGTTCGGGGGAGCAGTCACAGGATTGGCACAAGGGGATGACGAGCTGCGATACTAATCAAGAGTCGAGAGTTGGTAGAGTTTGGCTGTATTATTAGAGTTGATTCAGTCTTCCGCTGTATTGTGTTTCGACCCCTGTGTGGGTAATGTTGTTAGTCCGTTCTGGTGATAGAGTTGTGTGACCTCATCGGTCTGTGTGTTTATGTGTAAGTGACCTTAACGGTCTGTATTATTATATTGTTTGACCCTGGCCGGGCAAGCATTTGGTTGTTTATGGATGTTTAGCCTGGTAGATCTTTGTGGAAAGGGTCTACGGCGTGCAATATTCCCATACGGTTTTGGGGGTGTTACACTCACATCGATTAACGGACGACATCGAGCCAAGGATCAGTTTCGAGCCAAGCCTCGACATAGATCCAAGGATCGAGTCCGGAAATCGTTCCAAACGAGAAGCGACCATCCCCATTGAAGAGTTAGAAAATATAACAATAGATCCGGCTCGCCCGGAGCGGGAAGTACAGATCAGTACGAGTGTAGACCTCGAATTAAAGGATGATCTGATCAGCTTACTACGTAAGAACATCTGAGTCTTTGCCTGGTCGCATCAAGATATGGTCGGCATAAGTCCTGAACATGCTTGCCACTATCTAAAGATCGACCCGGCAAGGAAACCTGTTCACCAGAAACGTAGGAAATTCGGTCTTGAGAAGTACGCAGCACTCGACATAGAAGTCAAAAAGCTACTCGATAACAAACTAATCGGAGTAGCTATAGACGAGCCACAGTGGGTAGCCAATGTGGTGCTCGTCAAAAAGCCGAGCAATTCCTGGAGGTTATGCATCGACTTCACCGACCTCAATGCGGCATGCCCAAAAGATCATTTTCAGATGCCTCATATCGACCACTTGGTCGATAGTACAGCAGGTTGCGAAATGAGGTCGTTCATGGATGCCTTCGCCGGATACCATAAGATCCCAATGGCGGAGAAGGACATAAAGCACACATCGTTCCACACGGAAAAAGACATATACTTTTAGGTCCGAATGCCGTTCGGCCTGAAGAATGCAGGGGCGACCTACCAACGGCTAGTCAACGGGATGTTCGCCAACCAAATCGGCAAGACCATGAAGGTCTATATTGACGACATCATGGTCAAAAGCCTCAAAAAGGAAGATCACCTCAATGACCTTGCTGAGACGTTCGCCATCCTAAAGAGGTTCAATATAAAGCTGAACCCCAAGAAATGCAAATTCGGGTTGAGCTCCGGAAAATTCCTGGGGCACATCGTGAGTCAGAGGGGGATCGAGGAGAACCCCAACAAGATCCAGGCGATCCTTGACATGCAGGAGCCACATAATGTCAAACAGGTGCAACGCCTCACTGGTTGTCTAACTGCCCTCAATCGTTTCATATCTCGGCTCGGGGATAAAAGCAAGCTATTCTTCGCGACCATAAAGAACAAGAAGTTCGCATGGACGTTGGAGAGTCAATTAGCATTCGCCAAAATTAAGGAGTACCTGTCTAACCCCCAGATCTTGGCAAAGCCGATCTCTGGCGAAAAGCTATTCCTTTACCTGGCGACCTCGGAGGTCGCGCTGAGTGCTGTTTTAGTGCGAGCAGAGGGGCAAGTCCACTTGCTGATCTACTTCGTTATACAAGCGCTCCATGACGTGGAAACGCGATACACGCCTCTAGAGAAGATCGCCTACGCTCTAGTCATGAGTGTTCGCAAGCTGAGGGCCTACTTCTTCGAACATCAAGTGGAGGTTCTGACGACTCTACCCTTAAGGCAAGTCCTGCACCGGCCAGACACTAACGGGCAACTCCTCAAGTGGTCACTGGAGATCGCCCAATACGGTATCACGTACGCTCCTCGCACGGCGATCAAAGGCCTAGCTCTGGCGGACTTCGTGGTGGAATTAACATTCCCACCCAGTCCGACCCAGATCGGTCGCCCCGCTTGGAAGTTATATGTGGATGGCTCGCCAACCAACTCGCGAGCAGGGGCAGGGATTGTCCTCATCAGCCCCGATGGCCAAAGTTTCACAAATGCTGTACGTTTTGGGTTTTGGGCGACCAACAATGAGGCCGAATACGAAGCCTTGGTTGGCGGGCTCGATCTAGCCCTCACCCTGGATGTTCTCCGTCTCCACATCTTCATGGACTCCCTCTTGGTCGTGAACCAAGTCAAGGGAGAATATGAGGCGTGCGGCGAACAAATGATCAAATACCAAGAACTGGTAGCCCAAATATGCACGAAGTTTGAAGAAGTTCTGATCGAACAAGTCCCGAGAGAGCACAACTCCCAGGCCGATGCCCTATCCAAACTAGCATCATCAGATGGGGCAGAAGATTTCTCTAACATCCAAATCACAAAATCAGCAAAGCCGGCGATCGACAGAAGCCTGATTACCATTGTTGTCATTGCCGAGGATAACTGGATGACTGCGTTCATTAAATACTTGAAGAACGGAACGGTTCCCGCCGACCGTATCAAAGCTCGTCAGCTTCAGCTCCGTGCGACCAGATACACCCTATTGGACGACCGGCTTTACAAGCGGGCTTTCAGCCTTCCTCTCCTTAAGTGCATCACGCTGGAGGAAGGCCAACTCGTTTTAGCCAAGATCCATGATGGGATCTGTGGAAACCATGCCGGCGGGCGAGCTCTCATCCACAAAATGACCAGGCAAGGTTTTTTCTGGCCTACACTACAAAAAGACGCGATCGCCTACGCCCGATCGTGTCAGAGATGTCAAGTGATGGGCCCAAACATCAAGCTCTCCCCCGAACAGATCACTTCTATGTACAGCCCATGGCCGTTCGCCCAATGGGGCATCGACCTCATCGGTCCCTTGCCGACGGCGCCAGGGGGTTGTAAATGCGCCATCGTGGGGGTCGATTATTTCACGAAATGGGCTGAGGCCGAACCACTCAACAAGATCGGCCAAGAACAAGTAATCAAGTTCATTTGGAAGAACATCATATGCTAGTTCGGTCTACCCCAGGCTATCATCTCTGACAACGGAAAGCAGTTCGACGGCTTGGAAGTCATGCAATTCTGTGAGAAGTGGGGAATCAAAAAGTTGTTCTCGGCCCCTTACCGCCCTCAGACGAACGGGCAGGTAGAGGCTGTAAAGAAAATCATCAAACACACGATCAAAGCAAGACTTGAATTCAAACAAGGACGCTGGGCGAGCGAGCTCCCAGACGTTTTGTGGTCCTACCGTACGACGACACGAAACTCCCTTCGGAGATCGCCGTCCTCAGCCACCAAACTGAACAAGAGATGACGACGAACAATGATGTGGCCCGACGGATTGACTTGGACATGCTCAAAGAACGGCGACTGACCTCGAAAATGAAGAACACAATCCACAAAAGGAGATCCGAGAAGTTTTTCAATTCGAAGGTCAAGGAAAGACGGTTCCAAGTGGGCGACCTAGTCCTCAAACAAGTATAGACTCACACATGGGTCTTTGGCCCGAATTGGGAAGGCCCCTTCAGGATATCTAAGTGGCTAACTAGGGGAGCCTACGAACTTGAACACCCTGACAGCACTCCAGACCAATATCCCTGGAACGCCGTACATTTGAAGAAATACTACCAGTGAAAACTTCGTATTCAGTTTCAGTTACCTAATGTACAAAGAGTATAATGAGATTTTCCTATCCCATCTATATGATTCGCCTCGACGAAAACGAACAACATAAAAAGAGGATGACTCGCTCGCCCTACAAGAGGTCATCGTCTAAACCTGGCAGACCTATGCAAGCGATCGCCCCTCCAAGCACAACGTATACCGTCGAGGGTCATCATCTAACATGGAGATCCGAGGTAGAAAAGTGCAGCCATGGTCCTGGAGGTCGATGGAACCGACAGCTTCGTCCATGCAAGGTTCCTTTGGGCTGCGATCGCCCGCCCTTCGTTTAAATACGAGGCGGGCGTAGCCGAAGGACCCTCCAAATAAATTTGTGGGCATGCTCGCGCGCCCTCAAAGTACATCATCTAACATGATATACCCAGACAAGGCGACGTGTCCCTACCCCGTCACAACGTATACCGTCGAGGGTCACCATCTAACATGGCGACCTGAGGTAGAAAGTGCCAACAAGCTGCGGACGTGGAGTCGAATAAACCGACGACGCCCCGTGCAAGGACTCATCCAGACCAAGACCGCTCGCCTTTCGTTTAAATACAAGGCGGGCGCAGCCTAACGGAGGACCCTAACAATAAAGTGAGTCGCGAGACAGACCTACAGATGGAATGTCCCTCGCACACAAAGACACGAGTATGGAGGTCGGTCCATCGAACTCCGCGACCGTGCATGGTTCCTTAGAGTCGAAACTGTCGACCTCACTCCAAGAATTGGCAAAACGAAGGATAGCTCACCAAACATACTATTTTCGTTCCCTCACTTACACTAAGTAAACAAAAACAAGGGGCAAAGTGGAGCTATTTCTAAAATGCGATCGGGAGGAAGGAACCATACACGATCGGCTTCGTTCAAATACACACATTATAATCGGTTTTGTTCAAGAAGTTTACAAGTAAGAATTTTCAAGTGTACCAATACATAAAGTCGAAGCGATGCGGAACATTCAGACAGTCGATCGTACAAACAAGGCATGAGGTGCAATTGTGTAAACACTTGTACAAATTCATATGCAAACATTCAGAAGAGACGATCGTACAGATAAAGAATCAGATGCGAAGAAGAAGTATTTTATTCCATTCAAAATGATCGTACATACAAGCCCGAAGGCAATACAATAGAAAACTGGAAATTACAAAATGAAGGAAAACAAAACAAACTCCAGTGTCACTCAGGCCACCCCCGACTGGCCTTCGCCTCCAGCAGGCGGATCGGCACACGCTTCCTCACAGGCTTCAGGATAAATAAGTTTATGTGGAAACGGACACCAGCTCAGATCAATCCCTAAGTCGGTGAGATCGAGGATCGGCAGGGAAAATTCCGGATGAACTCGCCGACGTACCCGACATTAAGGTAGGGGTCGGTCTCGATCGCCTTTAATTGATCCTTCAAACCCACAGTCGTCTTGTCAGCATCCGCAAGCTCGGCTACCTTGGCGGACAGTTCTCCCTTCGCCTTCTCGAGCTCGCCGTTGAGACGATCCACTGTCGCCTCCAGCCTAGTCACCTCCTCCTGCGGGGCTGCGTGCAACCGACGAGCATCCGTCATCTGGTCACGGAACCGATCGGCCACCTCCTTGGACCGTCCAATCGCTTGCTTCATCCAGTCGAGGTCTTGTTTGGCCCGTTTGGCCGTCTCAATATGTTCCTTCTCCATGGCCATGATCCGGTTAGCGAACTCGGCATTCTGGTTCCGAGCAACCTAGAGATCTTGATGGAGGCGAGCATTAGAGGGTCGCCCCTCGTAATCCTTAACGGCTTGGGCGGCCATCGTCACCACCGAGAGAGTCAGGGCGAGCGTGGCCTGCATGGCATCTCCAGACCACCGACGAGAAATCGCATCGAGGTTGGTCGTCCAGGCCTTAGGAAGAGAGGTGATGGCCCGGGAGATGTAAAAAGGGACGTCGAGGGACTGGCGCGGAGACTTGCTCGCCAGGAAATCCAACACCATCGGCGAGGTGTCCGGATCGGCAAGACGGATCCTGCAACACAAACAAAAAGAAACAAAGGAGTTAGTATACATCCTACACAAATAGCCTAACTCAGAGAGATCAAATCGGTCTTACCTGTGGACCAACTCGGCGTCGCGGCCGAAAAAGGGCTTGCCCCGAGTAGTTTTGCCGCGAACGCCGCAGCCAGAAGGCAAGAGAGGGCTCGACCCTCCACCATCTAACAAAGATAGATAGGTGGCGCAGCAACCGGCAGTTCCAAAATGGATACCTCATCCTCAGCAGTCGGTAGGGGCTCCTCCGGCCTCCGCCTCTTGCGGTTGCGCTGGAGATGCTCCTCCTCCCGAGCTTCCGGCTCAACGACCGGCACTTTAGTAGGTCTCACCTCGGGGACGAGACGGGACGTCGTTGCAGGGGCACGACCCGTGTTCTTTCCCTGGTGAAGATGACCCAAAAGACCGGGGTTCGACATTGAGATCTCTTTCGGGGGCTCGGTATAACGGGAAAAATGGATCTCTGTCAAAGAAGAAATACAGACAAGTTAGACATCTCTTTTAAATAGACGATCATTAAGCAGAAAATAGGAAGTAAAGATTTATACCTGGAACCTTCAGATGACGAAGTAAGCGAAACAACCGAGCTTCCAACCGATGAGTTTCGTGGTTGAGTGTACGAACGTCGGTGTAGGAGTCCGACAAACCGCGAATTCGCTCCCAGACGATCAAGAAGTCGAAAGGAAGGTCGCCGATTGCTGGAACGAGGGAACCTGCAAAAAGGAAACCAAATTAGATCAGTCCAAGATGTATCCGAACAAAGGGAGAGTTAAAACCCTTACTCGGATTCCTATCCCGAAAACTGGTGGGGATATTCAACTCTTCCTCCGGCTTATTGCTCGATGCCGACCTCCATGCTCTGCCGACCCAGCACCATTTTGTCGGGTCGCCCCGAACCTTGTTCGGCACCCCAAGGACCACCCTTCCCATGCGACCTTTTATGTGATAACCGCCGACCGGTCCCTTCTGCGCAGTTAGTTTGAAGAGATAGTTCATTTCCAGCGCAGAAGGTAGACGGAACAACCGATGACCGCCAAAAAGTGTTAAGGCGCAAATGATCTGCAACCAGGCATTCGGCGTCAGCTGGAGTGGCGCCACATTCCAGGCGGTCAGCAAATATGACACGGCGAACGGCAAGGGAAACTGCAGGCCGACATCCAGAATCATTTCATTGACGGTGACCAAACCCTCGGGAGGTTGGTCGGCACGTTCATTCTCCGAGGGCACATACAACGAAACATCAGAAGGAATATGGTATTTCATCCTCCAGCGACTCAAGTCTTTCCTGGTCGCCGAACTCCTAATCTGACCTAGGGTCCACGGGGAGTGGTCCACGGCCCGAAACGCTGTCCATTTCACGGGCCCATAGGGGTGGACGGCATAATAGGCTCCGAAGTCAAACTGGGGGCACGGTCCGGCAATCCCCTCCATAAGACCGGCGAAGTCTAAAAAGGCAGGGCCGAACACGCTGTTCTATTCCCAGTACAGCCTCACCGCTTCATCCTCATCCGCCGGTGAGCCCCTCTGCCCCGCCGCCACCGACCTCACCACGTCAGCTTCATTGAAAAGCTCTTCAATCTCCGCGGGTGCAATCCCCGCACGAATGGCCTCGACGGCCGTTTCCATATGAAGAGCAATGGGGGTTTCTTCTCGGTCAGGCGAAGCCATGTCGGCGGAAGATCTACCAGCCTCGTATGTTTTAGATCCTCCTCCAGACATGTTCTTAAAAGTAAAGGGGGAGAGAAAATTTTTGTTCTTATCTAGAAAGAAAGACGGTCGACACAAGAAGCTTCAAAGAAATTAGGCAGAGTCTTCGTCTAAAAAGCAAGGGCGCATAAAGAGTTGAGCTGAAATGGCCCCAGCCCTTTTTATAGGCTGGAGCAGGGGCCTCTGTGCAAATAGGCGGAATCCCAGGGGTTGGAGTGCAACCGTCGGGGGGGACACATTAAATGCAGCCCTCGAAACCTGCATACGCGTCGTTTCGAGGGCACGCCAGACGAAAAGTCTGAAAAAACCGTCGGACTCCCCTAACGATAGCATGACACGTGTGGAGATCGTCCGGATTCGAAATCAGATCGTCCGGATTCGAAATCAGATCGTCCTTGTCATAAGCAGACGAGCCAATAGTCTAGAATAGGTGATCGCCAACAATGCCACCTCATTCCATGTTTTCAACATCGGAGCGATCTGGGGGACAATTGTTGTGCGGCAATTTATACGCCTCGATGGCGATCGGCATGATGGTCAGGAGCCAGCCAAAGAAGATAGACGTTGGGCAAGCACCTAGTGATCGGCGTCC
Source organism: Orobanche coerulescens (assembly GCA_033398695.1). Lineage (NCBI taxonomy): Eukaryota > Viridiplantae > Streptophyta > Magnoliopsida > Lamiales > Orobanchaceae > Orobanche > Orobanche coerulescens. The sequence goes on along the minus strand of CM065804.1, from coordinate 79,833,799 downwards.
AAGGCGATCGTCTGTAGGCATCTGGTGATCGCCAATGATATCTGACTGTAGAAGATCATCCCATACTGCATGTGAATCCGACACCCGTAAAAGTCTTCGAAGACCGAATCTCAGACATAGACCCACGTGCAGATCCACAAAAGGCGCCGCAAAATAAGGCCTTTGACCCCAGCATGTCACCAACCTCACACCTACCGACAGGCCCGCCAAAAGGTACAAGGTGGGTCCTCCCAGACAGCGACTCAGGACGCATGCAGGTTTCCCATTGGCTCGCACAGCTGGCTGCCAGCAGCAGCCTCGGACTTTAATGGAACAGTCCCATGTGACAGGACGATCGCCCACCTTATTCTAATATAGAAAACGGCAGTCGCCCGCGATCGTCGGAGAGGACCCAGCAACCTTTTCTCCTATAAATAGGAGGCCTCCAAAAGTGGCCAGAGGGTAGAAAAACATACAGAGAGAGATACATTCTGAAAACAGTGGACTTACTGAACAAATTCATTCGCATATGTAGAACATCAAAAGCAAGAACTCACAGAAATCATATCTAGTTCTTCCGGCAATCTTCAGGCTCTATAGCTAAGATAACTAGAATCTTTACACTCATTGTAATAGTATTCTAACATTAATATTTGTATTCCAAAGTATTTATATTAATAACATCTCGCGGGAGCATTCAAGCCCGAGACTAAAAACCCCGACAAATCTTGTGTTATTTACTTTCCCATGGAAGTGTTCTCGCATTTGTTTGTTACTCAACCATTCCAGCAATATCATCTACGGATAATATTTTGGGTAACAACAAGGTGGAGGTGTTTTTCCCATTTCTCCCTAGGGTTGACTTTTTAGAGATTTGTTCTCGATTCTGAATCCAGTCCGATTTTGATGAATCAATTGGTGTTAGTAATGTTATTAATCGTGTTCTATTGATTGTATATCCATATTTTTGAGTAGGTTTAACTCGATTGACGATTCGAGTGTTCTTGGGAGATATTGAATATTTAATGCTCGATTAAATGTTCTAATGAGTTTTTCCTTCGATAGTTTGATGTAATTCCCGTTTTTATTGTCTCGATCCTCATTGTGATCATGTTTTTGTTGTTTCTTGCGAGAGACGTAGGTTTCGAGGCACTTCGGTCGAGCCGTGTTCGTTAGAGGATTCGTGTGCCAATTCCAAGGCAAGTACCTGTTCATACATTTCTTGTTTTGTGGATATGATGATCGGTGATCGTCTAAGTGTGTTTGTTTGGTTGTTTGAAATGAACTTTCAAATGATTCGGTTTAGCCTCGTTAAAGGCTATCTTTCCAAACGTGTATGTAAATGTTGTATTTTGTGAATGATTAAGTGAATCTTATGGATATGTTTGATGTGGGTATTGTGATTTGATAATATATATATATATATATATATATATATATATATATATATATGCATATATTATCTCATTTCAGTGCATTATGATTCGACAATTGTGTCTTGATATGTGTTTGTTGCCTTTGGGTGGATTATTGTGATATCCTTGGTGTATTGTGTTGTGTGATTTGTGAATGTTTGGTCATAGTCCAACCGTGATGCTCGGACGAGGTCTATGGTGACACATGGCATGTGATCATGGTGGTCAAGACACGGCGAGTGATTGGTCGAACCGTGAGAGCCTAAGAAGACTTACGGTGATACGTGGAAAGCGATCACGATATGAGGGATATGATTACGGATGTGCTTTGTTGCTCGATATTGTGATGTGTACCATAGTGTTGTGTGGATTTTGAATGTGTGGTCATAGTCCAGCCGTGATGTTCGGACGAGGTCTAGGGTGACACATGGCATGCGATCATGTTGGTCAGGACATGGCGAGTGATCGGTCCAACCGTGAGAGCCTAAGAAGACTTACGGTGATACATGGCAAGCGATCATGGCATCATGGATATGATTGTGGATGTGTGTTGCCAGGGTCGAGTACCTTGTACTTGCACTAGCAAAATAGTGGAATTTTGCTAACCCCCGAGTAATCGGGGGGTGGAATTCTGTTTTGCATCCAGGTTCATTCAGGTTTTGGGGAGCATAACACAGGGTTGGCACGAAGGACGATGAATGAAGATCGATACTAATCACATGAGGACCTGTACGATGTTGTATTGGTTTAGTTGTAGTTATGTCTGCTGTAGTATTTTTCCCCGTTGTACGGGAGCGTGTTGTGTTTTGATCCCTATGTGGGTATGTATTGTGATCGAGTTGCATGTATTAATGGAAAGACCTAATCGATCTACTAGGTAGTCATTTAGCCTTAAAGGCGATATTTTGATGTTTGATCTTAGTTTCTAGCCTAGTAGACCCTTGAGGAAAGAGTCTACGACGTGTAATATCCCTGAGTGGATTGGGGGTGTTACATAAATGGTATCAGAGAAATAGGTTACGGAAACCTATGCTGTGGAGTCAAATGTGTATTGTTGAGTTGTTTTTAGTTAGGTCATGCCTGATTGAGTCGTGTCGTGACGCGTCGTCTGAGTTTGTTGGCCATGATTAGTATCGTGGGGCGATTGTTATCTTCGTGCGACCTGTGGATGTAAGTCTCCCTTCTTTGTGTTGTGCCTCGTGTGACACGAGACACTTGTGTGATTATTTGTTAAGTGATGGAATCTCTATGTAGATTTGATTTCGTGATATGTGTTTATTTGACTGTCATATTTTGTTTATATAAGGAGTGGTGTCGCTGCTAATGTATTTTTTACTGCTGACTTTGTCTACTGCTAATGATTTCCAAAATGAGTTGCTCGTTTTGCAAGTATTCTTATGTAACCCTTATGCTTAACATGGAATGGTAATGTATATGTGTGTGACTGGGAGGGTCTGATGAGGCCTCGGAGGAATATGTGATTTCTCTCCCGATTCACGAGCTTGTTTGGATAGCCCCGGTCCTAGGCAAGTTCTCAACTGTGATTACTGACTGTTTGTTTTCCAGGAAAAGACATGTCTTGATTTTATTTTGAAACGATTTGATGCATGTACTATGAGATGTGTAATCGAATGTCGATAGGTGTGACAGAGGCTCAACGTATACTTTGTAAAGTGTGAGTTTTTGGGCATTTTGGCCTAATGGATTTTAGAAAGTCTTGAGTGTAACACCTCCAGAGCCATCCAGGAATATTACAGCGCCGTGGGCCCCAGAATGGAACCCACAAGGATAAAAGAAATTTTCGCAAACATTTACAATGTCAAAGAGGCCAACGACGGTACTATCTTTAAAATATTTGAAGATTATATAAAATCTGTTTATCAAAAGCGTCGTAAAATCTCGTTTGAAAGGACAAGGCCTGAAATGCCAGAACTCAACAGTTTTAAAAACATACATTAAGCTATTGCTTACACGTACCGACAAAATAGTTTAGAAAACGGTTGCCAAAGTAACCTAAGTTACCAGATACCAAAAGGCCATTTAAAAATACTCACGCAGTGAAAAAGACAAGAACTAAAAATACTCTAGCAGCGGAATACAATGACTGATCAGGAAACTCATTACACATTTACATGCCCTAGACAGTATCCTCCGGGAAGTCATCTCTCCATGACCGCTATAAGATCGATATCTCAAGAACCTAAAAAGAAAGCCCACGACGGGGTCAGCCATAATATCCAACAATGATAACCGTCACATCACATTAATAATTACATACCAATGAGAATACAAGAATAAGAATACGACTAATGTAATCTTATCGTCATAACTTTACCAAAATTCACATCTCACACAGTACCCAAGGTTCTCAAAACATCATCATAACTCACTGTTATGAAATCTACTAACTCTGTCCAACCCAAATCCGCCGGGTAATACCATCACATCTCGACACGAAAACCAATTGTCCATCAAAGACAAATACCAAGAGAAAATACGGAACATACCTCGAGGTGCACAATACCACGACAATCATATCAGTCTAATCCAAGATCAGATCAATGCAACATACGGGCAATGGTCCTAAAATAAGACCTACAAATGCATACTCATATGACAACGTCAATATGCTCAACACAATAACAACAGTGTATACTCGATGGAAATCCCATGATCCAGCGCCCTCAGCATAGATCCCAGATGATCCTACTAGATCAACACAAAATGGATAACCAATAATATACATATGGACAATAACATATGATAAATCAATGATGCGAATCCACATGATTCCATCAACACAACAAAGGGTAATCCAACGATCCAGCGCCCTCAGCATAGATCCCCATGATGATCCCGTCGGACCAACGCATGGTGGAAAACCTGTCCAACGATCCAGCGCCCTCAGCATAGATCCCCATGATGATCTCGTCGGACCAACGCATAGTGGACATCCGATCCAGCGCCCTCATCATAGATCACATAATCTTACGGGATCAACACAACATAAACAATACAATTATGCATACACATATGCAACTCAATATGTTCATCAACATGAACAACATATGAATCAAAACATGAACGACACTATGATGACACAACTAGGACGACTTCATGTTCAACAACATGAATGACAACCTGCATGATTAACAACATCAACACTAAACCGAATCAACTAAGATACTTGTCCCGAGTCCTTCAGGAGAAATATCGATGTCAAATCATCACCGATGATTATCCTCAGTGATCGGCGATCCAAGCGTACCATGAACTATACATTCATATCCTCATCTTTATCGCAACGTAACCTTGATACCCGAATATGCCAATAACTGAGATAAAGCATATACATTATGATTTAACTCCCAGAATCGGAAAGACAACATATAATCCAAATCTCCAGAATTTGCAGTAATAATCATTGCTATATGCATTATAAACGAAATGAAACTGAAACCATTCATTAAACATTATAACTGAGCAAGTGATAACTTGCCTCGATACCGATACGACGATGATAAAGCTGCTACCAATCTCATTGCCTCATCTACGAGCTCCTCGGCCCTGATCAATGCAATTCACGAACACACTCGAACACGACCGCAACATATGGTTATAATCACCGATCAATAATATCAACCTATTGAAGTAATAAAATAGCAACGATTCGATAACAATCAATAATCGACATAGTCAACCAATCAAACTCAACGGGTCAACGATACCTCAATCATATATAAAACCAAGTAATATACTCAAACCATTTTGCGAATTCATATCCATCATATGAGCCGAAATCCGATAATTACTAATCAATATAACTGATCGACAAGCTCAACGATTTCACAATATCTCGATTAGACACAATTCCGAACAATCCAACTCAAACAATTACGAATTCATAACCAAAATACGATTACGGATACGAATGTAAAGGAAATCATATTCGGTGATCAATCACAATCTTTCCGGATTCCAAATTGATATCATGATTCGTATTTCATCAAGAAAATACGAATTCTACCACTACAATCAATGAGCATTCGATCATCATATCTAAAAATACCGATAATTCAACATACGATGGTCTTGCTATGTTAAATTCATCAAGGAGTTCCTCAAGAACACTAAATGATTCGAAACCTTGTTCATAGCCATCAAAACAACGTAATTCGATATCCTCTAACATCTAAACAATCCTCATTCATAATTCAAGGTGAATATTATCATATTTTCCAATATATGATCCGCCTAACATCAAGAATCGAAACAATTCTACCAAGAACACCAAGAACACTATGATTCTATAATCATAACCAACAAAATCAAGACATAAAACATCATATCCTTCAACATATAGTTCATATAACCTCAAGAACCGTAACAACAACATCATATTCATCTTCATGCGAATCATTCATCATCAACAACATCAAAATCCGAATTGAAAGAGAGGATTATCCAACATACCTCTTAGAAGATGAAATACACAAGCAAATACTTGAAGAATCATCAATATCCTCGTATCCAAGCTCTAATCCCATGTTTCCAAGCACACAATCAACTTAGGAGAGCTAAAACTCCCTCTCCCAGTGTTTGGAGGTGAAGAACGAAGTGAAATAATGAAGAGAAATGAAGGACGGGCATTCACTTATAAAACATTACTGTTCGTTACGTACGTAACATGCCCATGTTAACGTATGTAACCACCATTTACGTACGCTATCTGACTTTGGTAGCGTACGTAACGACAGTCCAGAGTTAACTGACTCATTTCGTTCAGTGCCTTACGTACGTAACTCTTGCTCCATAACGTATGTAATACGTACGTTGACTTGCTACAGTAACATACTCATTAACGTACGTAATGTTCCGTCCTTAGCGTATGTAATGGTCGGGGTTGACTCGCCTGTCCATATCCATGCCGAAAGCTGCCGACACAGGGTTCCACCTGCAGACCACAGCTCGTCCTGTATGATTCCCTTGTTACGTACGTAATGCCTTGGCCATAACGTAGGTAACACTAGCAACTTAGCGTATGTAAGTCCTTACGCTTAGCGTACGTTAAGGGCCCTATACTTAGCCAAATCCAATTGTTCCTGTTCGTCTAGACATATTGGATACATATACATACATACTGAGTACATATATTCAATCCAATAACATTCTCATATGATATACCCAACATCAAAAGCACGATAACCGGATACACGATACCCTCAAACGTAATTGTCGACCAACTACGACAATTATACCAATACAGCTGTCTCAGTTCCGAATTTATTTTATCCATACTGTACAGATTCCACGCTGTACAACATAACTCGGATAAAATAACATTAAATAATAGTAGTAGAAATTCCAGACATTATATACTAGGCTGGTAACAACATAGAACATCTCAACAATGCCTTTAAGGCTAAAATAACTCAGTAGACCGATTTCGTCTTTCAATAAATACATTCAACTCAAACTCATTACATGCCCACGCAGGGGTCGAATACAACACACTCCCGTACAACGGGAAAGAATACTGCAGCAGAAAATAAACTATAACTAAACCAAAGAAATCATACGGATCCTCATGTGATTAGTATCGTTCATCTTTCATCATCCTTCGTGCCGACCCTGTGTTATGCTCCCAAACCTGAATGCAAAAACAGACATCCACCACCACAATACTCGAGGGTTAGCAAAACTCCACTGTTTTGCTAGTGCAAGAACAAAGTGCAAATACGAGCCATACAATTCATATTCCACGAATGACAATAACCAGAAATCCTCAAATATTCAAATACAGCGAAACGAATACTTCCCGAGGCAAGAGTTTTAGGAAAACTTTTCAAATCCGAAAGATCACAAATAACGAGAACGGTTTGCAAAATGGTTTAAAAAAATACCCTCAGGAGTTTTAATAGAAAACAATTTAGGATTATCAAATCCTACTCTTTCCAAAAACAATAGGGGTCACAGCCCAAGGGTTTTTGTTTTCGCAAATAGAAAACCACTAACAATTCACAGGTTCAGAACCCATATCACGTTTCCTCGACGAACATAAAATCAACAAAACATAATCGCGCATGCGCATCGCCTAGGACCAGGACGAAGCCACAAATCCCACCCGAAGCCTCGAAGGACCCTACCGAGATGGCTAGCGAAACAAATCACACACAAGCATCGCCTAGGACCGTGACGAAGCCACAAATCCCACACGAGGCCTCGAAGGACCCTCCCGAGCGGGCTAGGGAAACAAATCACGACATCTTTGGCGCTCATGGTTGGATCAATCACTTGTTGCATCCTGACCACATGATCACATGCCATGTGTCACCGTAGTTTTTCTTAGGCTCTCACGGTTGGATCAATCGCTTGTTGCATCCTGGCCACATGATCACATGCCACGTGCCACCGTAGACCCCGCCCAAATCCACACAATCACACACATAGCACAATGCAACAAAGATATCCAAACAATTCACCCAGAGGCATCAAACACTAAGCAAAACACCACGTCAAAACAGAATGCTCCAAAATGAAGCCGTATACGTACACACGCATTACCAAGCATAACATCAACACCAAATATATCCAAAGGATTCACGTAGTCGCTTACAACCCACACAATTCACACAAAATACATGCATTTTGAAAGTGAGCCTTTAAAAAGGCTAAATCGAATCTTTTGAAAGTTCAATTCAAACGATCAAACAACCACATTTAGACGATCACTAATTATTGTATCCATAAAACAAGAATTGTATGGACAAGGTACTTGCCTCGAATAACCACAATGCATAGAATCGACCGAAGTAGGTTGGCACGATCCGACTACGAACCCACTGACTCCACCGAACGCTAACCCGCGACAATAAACTACGAACAACAATAGCAACAATGAAAACTAATTCCATAGCATGACCTAAAGTCGTTGAATTCAAAGAACAAACGACGAATGTTGGAATTTCAGCAACCCACTTAGTGCATTATGGTTAGACCCTTCATAAAGTGGCTTCTCGCATTGTTCAAGAAGTGACTTCAATGAACTAGGTTCATTCTCTGCATATGTGTAGGCATCATGTAGCATCTCCTTCGCGTAGTCGAACTGAGGAGGTCTAGGCTGATTAGACTCATTAGGTTCAGACTTAGATAAACTCTCTCCGTGGAAGGACCAAACCTTATACTTCTCATCGAACCCGTGTTTAAACAGGTGATAGCGCACGTTAGGCGAAGTGTGACACAAATTTATACAGTTTACACAAGGACATGGAATGGCGTCCGAATTCGGATTATTACATTGTGCAAACTCTAAAAATGCATTCACACCTTCCTCGTACGCGATTGATAATCTATCGGACAGAATCCAAGATTTATCCATGAGAGTTTTGATTAGGTTTTATGAACATACCTTTTTGATTACGCGACTGCAACTTCCACAAAACGATTGAAATTATGGCTTGAGAGATTTGGGGCAAAATCAACTGATGTGTGTGAGATTTGGGGGTGAATCGACTAAGTGTGTGTGTTTGAGAGATTTGAGTGATTTGAGTGATGAATCGACTGATGTTTGTGAGAGATTTGTGAGATTTGGGTTAAGTGTGTGTGTTTGAGTGTGTTTCTTGTGTTGACGGGAATAGGAGGAATGAATCGATAAGTACGTAGGAGAGGAATGAATCGATAAGTACGTAGGAGAGGAATGAAAACGATTATGACTGACACTTTTTGACACATGTAAACTGGCGTCATCGATAATGGACATTTTACGCGTTATGACTCTGATTATGTGACTAAGCTATTTGCGAGTCATCTTCGACTGTTGGTCATAAAAAAAGGGTCAAGGAAGGGGCTGTTTCTACTAGTGACATGTATTTGATATTCACTATCTGGATGACTGACCCCGTGCGGGCGAAACATGTTTTCATGTTTTAGGTGCTTGCGAGGAGAGAGTTGAGACACAGGGGCATGGCGATGGTGACAAGTCATTCGAGCGATACTAGTCCGAGTTGTTTCAGTGTTCATGTCGGTCAGGCAGTTTGGAGTATTCCAGTTTCGTCAGTTGTTGCCATTGTTATTTATCCGAGCAAGGCTCGTGGATGTTGTTGTATTTTTATTTTGTCCATGTAGGCCCATCATTATCGTTGAAATTCCACGTCGGAATATTGTGTCGGACATCATAGTGGGGACCGTGATTTTTCTTTTTGGTCAGATTAATGTATGTTAGTCGTGTTCGCCTAGTGGATCTCCTGGCGTGGGGTTCATGGCACAGTAATAACCTAATGGGATTTTGGGGGCGTTACAGAATATGGTATCGGAGCAACGGGTTGTGAGATACCCTGATATGTGACTTATGTGGCTCTACCGACGCGGTAGTAGTGGGGCTGTCAGGTTATGACAATCTGGACAGTCGGGGTTTGTGAGTCGTGATATTTGGGCGACTGTATAAGTCATTCTTTCAACGAGTCATCGTTAGTGAAGACTAGTATCGCAAGACCTCGAAGCTTCGTATGACCTGTGTAAGGACTCGATTCTCTTTTATGTTCATATATTCATTATGTAATCGATTATACGTGTTTTGTTGCAACTTTTTTGTGACATTAGCAGTACTATTTACTTATGATTATTTGTTCTGGAACGTGTGAGCTCTGTATTAGATATGATTAGCATGATTGATGTAATTGTGTATGTGTTGAGTAATTATACTCGTGTTTGGCTATTGACTTAGCATTACGGATTGGCCGTTGAGGCTTATTTGAGCTATGATCATGATTGAGCGTTATTCTTTCAGTATGGAAAGAGGAATCCGAGGACGTGACTCAGGTAGTAAGGGCTGCAGAACGATCCAGAAACCAAAACCTCATGTTTATACATATGCGGATGCCAAGATGGATCAAAGTTCGGCCGTGTGACTGATATCCCTTTGGGACGTCATACTAGAGAGTTCGATCAGACTGAGAGTGGACACGTCGACCCTTTTCTTGGTTATGAGGGGCATGATGGCCCAAATGACTCAGATGACGCAGATAGTGGAGACCATGTAGGCCTTGATGGTTCGTGGTGCATCGCAGCATGGATTCCAGGTGCCATTTCATGGGCAGAGTGGGGGAGTGAGTTAGATTGTTGGTGATATCTCTCGTCAGAGGCCGCCTATTTTTGAGGGTTCGTCGGAAATAGCTGACGTTGTTCATTGGCTTGAACATTTTGATAAACTCTTTGACATGGTTCGGTGTCCATAAGAGAGTAAGGCGGCAGTAGTAGCTTACTACTTGAGTAAGGGCACTTATTCTTGGTGGCTTTCTGTGAAACCCACCGATCGTGATTGTGTTTGGAGCGAGTTCAAGACCCTCATGTTAGAGAGGTATTATCCGGCTCCACTTCGTGAAGCCAAGTTGTCAGAGGTTTTAAACCCTGAATCCATCGAGGACGAGGGTGTTATTGTCATTGCTGAGAAGTTTCAAGAACTTCTTCAGATTGCTTTGTCTGTTATCCGTACTGAAGAGAATAAGATCAAGTATTTTAACAAGAGGCTAAACCCACAGTTGAGTATGCAGTTGTTCAATCATAAGTGCAACTCACTTGGCAAATTTATTGAGAAGGCTCTTGGAGCCGAGCTTTTGATCAAGGAGCTTGCTCGGAAGAACCCTTCAATTTCTTCTGGTGAGAGAACTAGGATGTCGGTTCGTTCAGAAGGACATCGGGCTCCAATGTCCAAGAGGTCATTTTCTAGTCGTCTTCGTGCTGGGAAAGCATCTTCCTCACAGACGACGAGTTCGACTGTTGTTTGGTTTAACTGTGATTCAGCAGGGCACGTTAGTACTCGGTGTACTGTGCCAGCTTTTTTTTGTCGTTCATGTCAGAGACAGGGACACCTACATAAATACTCCAGGAGTTCTAGTGCCAGTAGATCTCGAGAGAGCTCATGGGCCTCGAGAGATTTTATTACTCCAGTCCATACTTCATCCAAGGGGTCCTATCAGTCTTATGAAGCTAGAGGAAAGGACAGCCGAGGAGGAGCAAGGATTGTCCAGTTTCGATAGAACACTAGCTACAAAAGTTTATTTTGAGAGTGGTTGTGCTAGGACCAATAGAAGACAAGCGGTTGTAATGGTTGTGCTCGGACCGATAGAATACGAGACAAGTGTGTATGGTTTTTCTTTAGCCAATAGAAAAAGAAGTCGGAGAGAGGATGTAGGCAAGTTGCCGAACCTCTATATATCGTTAAGTCTTTTACTTTCCGCACATTTGATTTCTTATTCGCGAGAAAGTTTAATATTCTGCATTACCACTATTCAACCCCCCTTCTAGTGGTGAATTTATCTCTTCAGTTGGTACCATAGCAGATCTCTTTTTAAGGGTTTAAACACCTAAGGGAAAAAGATCCGCAAAATGGCTTTATTGGGACAAATTGAAGGAAATGCTCTCAACGGACCTCCGTTCTTCGACGGCTCTAACTTCATGACCTGGAAAAAGAAAATGGCTATATTCGTTCAAGCCTATGATATTGAAATCTGGAAAGTCATTGCTCTTGGTCCAAAACTTGCCAAGAAAGAAGACGGGTCGCTCAAAAAATTTGATGAGTTTAACGATGAAGATTGGAGGAACACACATATAAATTCTCGTGCTACTCAACTCTTATATTGTTCTCTAAATCCCGAAGAACTCAATAGGATATCTTCCTATGAAAGTGCAAAAGAAATTTGGGAAATCCTCGAAGTTACTCACGAAGGAACCACCCAAGTCAAGGAGACTAAAATCAACAAGCTACTTCATGACTACGAACTCTTCTCCATGAAAGACGAGGAAATGATCACAAATATGTTGGATCGATTTTCGGCTATAACTAACGGGCTTGCATCCTTTGGAAAGCCTATATCTAGTAGCGAAAAAGCTAAGAAAATTCTTCGCTCGTTGCCACGAGAATGGGATGCTACGGTGACGGCAATCATAGAGTCCAAAGATCTCAAAAAACTTGAATATAATGCCCTCATCAGGTCACACATCAACTATGAGATCGTGCTCAAGTCTAGAGGCACTAAACCAAAGCCTCGTGAAAAAGTAGTCGCATTCAATGTTGATAGCGATGTTGAGGAAGATGTCCCCGAAGATGAAGATGACGAGGAACTTGCTCTCTACGCCAAGAATTTTAGAAGGTATGAAAATCTAATTCAAAGAAGGCGAGGTTTCCTTGGTCGGGATGGTATGGCGGAACAAAAGAAGAATGGCTATGTTCCTATAAAAAAGTTTGACAGTAACTGTCAGAAATGCGGCCAAGTCGGTCACTACGCCAAGGAATGCCGAGGATCCTCTTCAAAGCCTCAAATCGAAAGATTCAAAAAGAAGGAGGTTCTAATCGCTTCTTGGAGTGATGATGATGAGGAGATTGAAAAATCTCTATACGCGAATCTCGCATTCATGGCGCTCGACTCCAAAAGCAATATCGAGGTAAGTTCCAAACTCAATGTGATAAATACGATTCATTCGATTTTTGCGATTCACAAGAAGTCCCTCATGACGATGAGTTATTAAGTGCGTTTGAGTCTTGGAACATGGAATATGACGAGATGGTTAATATAAATATGTCTTTAAAGAGGAAAATAAAATCATTAGAACTCAAAAATTCCTCTCTTCAAAATAAAGGCAAACTATTGAAATCAATCACACATTATTCCTTGAGAAGGAAAATGTTTTGAAAATTGAGTTGACAAAAACTCAAAAGGAGTTAAAATATATTTTGAATAAATTTACTCTCGGAAATGAGAAATTTGAAAAGCTTTTATCCATTCAATAATCCCCATTGCTAAAACATGGTCTTGGTTTCGACCCTTTTAAAAGAGAACAATCTCTTATCAATCTGACAAAATAAAGAAAACAAAAACCGAGAACTCAAAAACTCCTCCCAAACAACGAGTTCATGATGTTAACGTCCGTTCAAAACTAAGAACCATCAAAGTTAAACAAATATGAGTTCCAAAAGGGACAATTGTTCCAAATGCTATAAGTATCGTTAACTTTGGAGGACCCAAAAGGGCTTGAGTACCGAAAAAAATGAGACACACTGCTTTTGTAGGTACCAGGACCAAAGAAAATCAAGTGGTACATTGATAGCGGGTGTTCAAGGCACATGTGCGGCTCCGAGGATTTGTTTGAAGACCTCGAATATCAAGAACAAGGACATGTGACCTTTGGCGATAATCGGAAGGGAAAGATTAAGGGCATCGGTAAATCAGTAAGAAACCTTCTCCCTCTATTAACAAAGTATTGTTTGTTGAAGGTTTGCATCATAATCTACTCAGCGTTTCTCAAATATGCGATGAAGGTTTTAAAATTATCTTTGAACAAACGCATTGCACGGCATTTAGAAATAATAAAATTGCATTTATCGGTTTGAGATGTGGACACATCTACATTGTTGACCTTAATGATAAAAGTTCATTTAATGAAAAGTGCCTTATTACTTTGGATGATAATGCATATTTATGGCATCGTAAATTGGGGCATACATCTCTACCTATCATTTCTATTTTATCGAGACATGATCTTGTTCGTGGATTATCCAAACTCAAATTTGATCGGAAACATTTATGTGAATCTTTCAAACCAAAATTCGAGGTTTCCACTAGTCGCATTCTTGAACTTGTGCATATTGATTTGATTGGACCATCTAGATATGTTAGTCTAAATGGTAAAATTTATTGTTGATGATTATTTTCATTTTACTTGGGTTAGATTTCATGCTCATAAAGATGATACATTTTCCAAGTTCTCTAAATGGTGTCGTTTGGTTCAAAATGAGAAAAATCTCTCTATAATTTCTATTCGCACCGATCATGGAGGTGAATTTGATTGCACTCCATTTGAGTTTTTGTGTGACAAATATGGTATTAATCACAATTTTTGGGCTCCCAGAACGCCTCAACAATATGGGGTTGTTGAAAGGAAAAATCGATCTTTGGAGGAAATGTCAAGGGCTATGCTTAACGAATACTCTCTTCCACAATATTTTTGGGACGAAGCAATTTTTACGGAATGTTATGTGATCAATTGAGCTCATCTTCGTAGAACTCATCTTAAAACCCCGTATGAATTATGGAAGGGCAAAAAGCCAAATATATCTTACTTTCATCCTTTTGGTTGAAATGTGTTCATTTTAAATAATGGTAAGGATAACTTGGGCAAATTTGATGCTAAATCCGACTCCGGAATATTTCTTGGTTATGCTACAAATAGCAAAGCATATCATGTTTATAACATTAGAACCAATAAAGTTGAAGAATCTATTCATGTTAAATTCAACGATATGATCTCACCCCCGAAAAAGGCAGATTGTTTTGATGATGCAGGTATTTTCCCGGATTCTCATCCCTCAAACGAAATGGAGAAAATTTCGGAAATTCAAAAAAAGACAATCGAGGATTTACCGAAAGATTGGAGGCACATCAAAGACCGTCCAAAAGATCTCGTGATTGAAAATATTGAAGATGGTGTTCAAACTCGAAGTTGAACCACCGAGTATATTGCTCATTTTTCCTTTGTCTCCGAGATTATTCCCAAAAATGTATCCAAAGCTCTTGATGATGAAAGTTGGGTAATGGCTATGCAAGAGGAGCTCGTTCAATTCGAACGAAATAAAGTATGGAATTTAGTTCCCCCGCCTAATGATAAAACAATTATCAGAACTAAATGGGAGTACAAAATCCAGTGTGACGAAGACGGCTATCCCATAAGAAATAAATCTCGTTTGGTCGCACAAAGATATAGTCAAGAAGAGGGTCTTGACTTTGAAGAATGTTTTGCACCCGTAGCTCGACTCGTAGCCATCCGTTTGTTATGTGCCTTTGCAGCTCACAAAAAGATCAAATTATTTCAAATGGATGTGAAAAGTGCATTCTTAAATGGTTTATTCAAGAAGAAGTGTACGTCAAGCAACCTACCGGATTCGAAGATTATCAGTTCCCGGATTACGTCTACAAACTCAACAAGGCGCTCTACGGTTTGAAACAAGCACCCCAAGCATGGTATGATCATTTAAGTCAATTTTTAATTGCAAATGATTGTAAAAGAGGTAAAGTCGATAATACCTTATTTGTGAAAATATTAAATAATGATATCCTTGTTTGCCAAATTTACGTTGATGACATTGTTTTTGGAGCTACTAACGAATCTTTATGCCCAGACTTTTCTAATCTTATGAAAGGAGAGTTCGAGATTAGTATGATGGGAGAATTAACATTCTTCCTCGGGCTTCAAATTAAGCAATGCGAATATGGAATCTTTATCCATCAAACGAAGTACTCACACGATCTTCTCAATAAATTCAAAATGGAGAGTAGCAAAGTGATTTCAACACCAATGTCTTCCTCGTTAAAACTAGATAAAGATGAAAATGGCAAATCTGTGGATCAAAAATTATATCGAGGTATGATCGGATCTTTGCTATATTTAACTGCTTCTAGGCCAGACATAATATTTGCTACGTGCTTATGTGCTATCTTCAATTCATGACGACATGTGGTGCATCATTGAAGACGGTCCATTCATCTTTGAGAAGGACAACACAGCAGAGGAGATCGCAGCAGGGAGGCCAGAGAAGATTCCTAAGAAGAGGACGGAGCTGACTCCCGAAGAAAGAAAGTTGGCCAATCTTGATAATCGGGCCAGAGATGTGTTATATCAAACTCTTGACAAATCCACCATGGTCAAGATCAAGAACTGTAAGAATGCCAAAGAAATCTGGGACACATTAGCCCTAATGTGTGAAGGAACGGAGCTGATCAAGGAAAACAAGCTGTCAATTGCTATCCAAAAATTTGACAACTTTAAAAGGAAGAATGGTGAATCCATAGATCAAGTGGACACAAGGTTCACTGAGATTATCAATGAGATCAACTCCCTGGGCAAAACCTATGGCAACAGGGAAATGACACTAAAGGTTCTCAGATCTCTCAACCCCGAATGGAGCATGAAGGCCGTGGCCATGAGAGAGTCCAAGGACCTGAACAAGATAAAGATTCAGGAGCTGTTCTCTGATCTGAAGGCTTATGAGTTCGAGCTTCCAAGTTCATCCTCAACTGAGCCTGCAGAGAAGGGAATCGCATTTGCAACCGAGTCCCCTGCCAAGAGCCTATCTGATGTGAAACCTCCAAATCCACTAGATTTTGAGGAAGAAATGGCTTTCATAATGCAAAGGTTCAACAATTTCAGAAAGAACTACTCCAAGTACAAGAAAAATTACAAGGAGAATCCAAGAAGGAACCAGAAGGCTGGAAGCTGGAAAGTAGAATGCTATAATTGTCACAAGATCGGACACATCCAAATGGATTGTCCCGAACTCAAAAAGGACGAAACTAAGAAAGAGGTGGGCAGAAAGGAATATAGAAGAAAGGCCCTCGTCGGAGAAGACCAGGAGCATGTCGAATCAAGCAGCGGATTCTTTTCTGATGAAGACGAGGAGTATGACTGCCTGATGGCAAATCTAACTGATGAAGAGGTAACTTCTAAACCCACCGGTTCAAATAATAGCTCAGCCATGTCACAAGATATGGATCTACATAAATCGGTAAATCAGTTATTTAAAGATTTTGAAACACTCAAATCTGCACACCAAGTTGTATCAGCAGAGAAGACTCAGCTGCAAGATGAGAATAGGCAGCTGAAAAATGATTTCGAAAAACTCAGCCTAGATCTGAATAAGGTTGAGAAAACTACAACTGACTCTAAGAACCAGGCAAATGTCAATACAGCTGAGATAGATCGACTAACCATTTTACTTAAAGAAAAATCAGCTGCACTTGCTCATGCCAAAGCCGAGTTTACTAAGCTGGCCCAGACAAATAAGACTCAGGCGCAGGAAATAACCTCCCTGAAGGCGTCTTCAACTCTGGGAGAATTGTGTACTTATAAAAGGTCACTATATACCAAATCAGGCCTTGGATATGATTCTCACACTCCCTCTAGCTCTGAAACCAAGTTTATCAAGGGAGAAACAATTGTCTCGACTGCTGAGCCTGTATATAAACCGATATTCAAAACAGCAACAAAGTCAAACGTCTCAGCCGCAATCGGGTTACACTGCATACCACCTAGACAGCGACTAAGCGATGGCCTGTGCAAAAGCAAGGCCTGCACAACATGCCCACTATTACCAACAACTCCCCAAAAATAGATTTCATAATGGGAGGGGCAGATGGAAACCTCAAGGTTATCCTAATTACCAAAATGAACAAGTGTGGAGACCACAAAGATTTAATAAATGGTCTCAGCCTAGATTTAGAAATGGCCCACACTATCAAAATTTTGAGGAATATCCGGTATACAATCCAACCAGGAGATTCAGACCTCGACCACAGACACCTTATGAGGGTTATAATAATAATAATAACAATTTCTATAATCCAAGGAGAAATCAATTCTCCAGGAAACCAACTAACCCCAAAGGACCCACACAAATTTGGGTACCTAAATCTCTGCTTGTCTGATTGCAGAAAAGGTGGAAGGACTACAACCACATCTCCTCAAGCTCAAATTTTGGAGGTGAAGAATGGTTTGTAGACTCTGGATGCTCGAGGCATATGAACGGGAACAAGAAGATGCTGTCCAAGTACATCAAAGAAAGAGGTCCCGATGTAACCTTTGGAGATAGCTCTAGAGGACAGATAAAAGGCTTTGGAGAGCTGCACCGAGGAAACATTGTGATATCCAAAGTCCATTATGTCAAAGGGCTCAAGTACAACCTCCTGATCATAAGCCAGTTCTGTGACGAGAAGAACCTAGTAGTCTTCACCATCTTGAAGTGTATGGTGATAGACATCTTATCTGGAGAAATAAAGCTACAAGGATTCAGAAGAAGAGATGTCTACATGATTGATTGGAACACAGGAACACCCAACTCCTGTTTCCTATCCAAGACAGTAGCTGAGAATGGATGGCTGTGGCACAAAAGACTATGTCACCTGAACTTCAAAGCCATCAACAAGATTAGCTCTCAGAAGCTGGTCAGAGGACTTCCAAATGAAGCATTCAAGAAGGAAGCACTCTGTGATGCATGTCAGAAGGGAAAGCAGACCAAGGCATCGTTCAAGCCAGTTCAGCCTACAACGCTCACAACAAGGATCTTAGATCTACTCCACATGGATCTATTTGGTCCTATCAAGCCAAGGACTTTGAGCGGCCGAAAGCATGCCCTTGTAATAGTAGATGATTATTCAAGGTACACTTGGATTATCTTCCTATACAAGAAAAGTGAAACCCTGACCAAGTTACGAGTGCTTGAGAAGGATCCGAATGAGAAATCCCTTTCCATAATCAAGATCAGATCAGATAGAGGAGGAGAGTTTCTCAACAAGGCGATAACTGATTACAGCGATCGAATGGGATCCAGCATGAGCTCTGCGGCCCGTGACGCCTTGCCAGAATGGTGTTGCTGAAAGAAGGAACAGAACCCTGAAGGAAGCAGCAAGGTCCATGATTGCAGAAGCGGACCTACCCAAAAGGTTCTGGGCTGAAGCCGTCAACACAGCCTGTCACACCCAGAACAAGAGTATGATAGTAGGGAGACATGGCAAAACTACCTATGAGGTTTAGAATAATAGAAATCCTACTATTGCTTACTTTCATGTTTTTGGTTGTAAGTGTTTCATCCACAACAACGGTAAAACACAGCTAAATGCCTTTGATGCTAAAACTGATGACGGTCTCTTTATGGGATATTCCCAAAGAAGCAAGGCATATAGAGTTTTTAATAAAAGAACCCTAGTTGTGGAGGAAACACCCCATGTTGTTTTTGATGAATCTACCGTTGAGTACAGGAAACAAGTTGAGCTAATTGAGAACAAGCTCAAGTCAGCGACCCTTGAAGAAGTCATTGTACATGACACTGGAATGGTGGACTCACCTGCAGACCAGCCTGATGACCCAACTACAGCTGCTGAAGACCCAACTGCAGATCAGACAGGATCACCAAACCTATCTGATCGATTCTTTGCCAAGAAGACCAATGAGGCGACAAAGACTCATCTGCAGATCAGAACCAACCTGCAGATGACAAGGCGGTAGCTGATCCAGTTGCAGACCAGAACCCAGCTGATGCAGATAACCACCAGGGCAATCCAACAGGGGGAACAAACCCAGAAGAGGACGATATCCCCAAATAGCTCAAGGATCACCCGATTCAGCAAATTATTGGAAAGTTGACTGATGGAGTTAAGACAAGACAGTCAACCCTACCAGCAGGAATGGCGATGTTTTCATATTTTATGTCGCAAATTGAACCCAAGACTACAGAACAAGCCTTGGAAGATTATTCATGGATTAATGCCATGCAAGAGGAATTGGAGCAGATAGAAAGAAACAATGTTTGGGAACTAACAGACAGACCTGATCACAAGAAAGTTATTGGCACCAAATGGGTGTATAAAAACAAGAGTGATGAAGACGGAGCTGTTGTTAGGAATAAAGCCAGACTTGTAGCAAAAGGCTATGCACAGTGTGAGGGAATAGATTTTGATGAAACCTATGCACCTGTTGCAAGATTAGAGGCCATCAGACTATTCCTCGCATATGCTGCATTTAAGGACTTTGAAGTATATCAGATGGATGTAAAGAGTGCTTTTCTGAATGGAATTCTAGAAGAAGAAGTCTATGTAGAGAAACCCCCAGGTTTTGTCAAAGGAGACAAAGTCTATAAGCTACTGAAGGCTCTGTATGGACTCAAGCAAGCACCAAGAGCGTGGTATGAAACACTGTCTGTGTTTCTTGAGAAAAATGGATTTTGCAAAGGGAAGGTGGACAAGACCCTATTCAGAGTGGAGCACGGAGGCCACATATTAATAGTCCAGATTTATGTGGATGACATCATATTCGGGTCAACCAATCTAGAGCTGTGTGAGAAATTCTCCAACCTCATGCAAGGAGAATTTGAGATGAGTATGATGGGAAAGCTTAACTTCTTTCTCGGACTACAAGTTAAGCAGATGGAAAAAGGAATTTTCATCAACCAAGCAAAGTATACCAGAGATCTTATCAATAGATATGGAATGGAATCAGCCAAGCCCGCAAGAATTCCAATGAGCACAAGTACTCACCTGGATGCAGACGAGGCAGGCATATCAGTGGACTCAACCCACTACAGAGGACTCATTGGATCTCTTCTGTACCTCACTGCAAGCAGACCATACATATCATATGCCGTTGGAGTTTGTGCAAGATTCCAGTCCAAGCCGAAGCAATCACACCTAGATGCAGCCAAGAGGATAATAAAATACCTTAAGTCTACAATTAATGTTGGACTATGGTATCCCAAGGATGACAACTTCGAGCTATCAGGATACTCAGATGCGGATTTCGCAGGATGCAAAATCAACAGGAAGAGCACTAGTGGAACGTGTCAATTCCTAGGAACCAGATCGATATCTGGTTTAGCAAGAAGCGAGTTTCTAACTCTATCTCCACTACAGAGTCGAATACGAATACCTAGTAGTCATGCACAGCCTGATTCTATGGATCATACAGCAGCTAAGGGACTATAATATCATTGCAAACGAAGTTCCTATCTGGTGTGACAACAATAGTGCTATTGCAATAACCAACAATCCGGTTTTGCACTCAAGGACGAAGCACATTGATGTTAAGCACCATTTCATTAGAGACCATGTGCTTAACAAAAGGGTTAGAGTTGAAAGAGTCAGCACAGACTACCAGATAGCTGACATCTTCACTAAACCCTTGCCAGAAGAAAGATTCCTGGAGCTGAGCAGAGACCTTGGATTACTAGATTGGGAATCTAGTACTGAAGCTAGTTAAAGCATTTCAAGGACGGACCCCAGCTGAAGAATCAGATCCTAGCTGATGCAGGCGAGAAGACGAAGGACGGACAAAGCAACCTAGCTGATCAGAATACCAGGCGAGAAGTCAACTCACCTGATACAGAGCGATCAACAGTCAACAAATTAGACCAGCTAAGTTTTCTAAACTAACCTCTAAATATTTAATTATTATCTGCCATATTTATGATATTATTATATTAACTTTGGATAACAACTGGCATCTAAATATATATTTTCCTAAGCCAAGTGGCAATATTAATACACGCGTCAATCGCATATTAAATCAACCTCCACGGTGGCCAATCAGAATCAACCGTCGAAGTTTAAACTGGGCCACCAATTCAAATTTGAAATTCAAAAGAATATCAAAAGGCGTACCACCGTTCAAATATACAATAAACTAATACAAACGTCTTTTCATCTTCTTTATAAGGAAAGAAGACCTTTCACTTTACTCTTTACGCTTAGAGAAACCCTAGTTTTTTTTTTCAGAGCAAAAATTCTTCGAACACCCAATACACTAAAATCTTTTACTTGCAGAAATGGCATCTTTCGAAGGAGTTAATTTGAAGGCGGTGAAAGACCAGATCATTTTCTCGTTGGTTGTCGACTTTGAAGGCTTATTGGAAGCCAATCTGGAGGACTACGACATGTTTAATCTGATTCGCGCAATGAAGCTTAACGGAATCTACCCATTTCTCGACATCAACCCGCAACATCTGTTCAAAGAGGATGTCGTCGAGTTCTATCGCGAAGCTTATCTGATTCAAGACGGAATTCATAGCACAGTTGGCGGAATACCAGTCAGCATATCTCGAGAGACGATCCGTGTTGTCTTCGGAATGAAGCACCGTGGTTTAGCGGTCGAAGCTCTCAAGCAATCCGCCGCCGAAACCTGGAAAAAGATTAAGGTGGAAAATATCCCGGAGAAACTGAAATTCACAGCCAAGAGAAATGAACTCAAGAGGATTTACCGTGTTGCGTTGGACATTACCAACAAAATAGTCATGGGGATGGCGGGCAGTTATGATCAACTGTCGTCATCGAAGTTTATGGTGCTGGGAGCACTGATTCAGGAAGAAGAAGTTGATTGGGCAGACTACATCTTCAGGCAACTTGTGCGAGAGGTCAACAAAGCCGAATGGCTTGTTGATGAGAAGAGGTTCAAAACCAAGCTGGCGTTTGGAACGCATCTCAGTTGGTTTTTGGAGAAGACTGGAGTGGCAAAGGGAAACACTGACCCCTTCCACCCCAATAAAAGGCTTGGTCATATGGACCACGAGAAGGTGAAGAAAGTCGGAGGCACTGGGAGAGCAGCTCAGTTGCTGAAGGAGCTGCCGGACTCAAGGACATATCCAATATACTACTCATCAGGAGAGTCGGACAGACCTGCAGCTGATATCCCAACTGCAGTCGAGTCCGACACCGAGTCCGACGACACACCCATTGCAGTCAGATTTAAGAGAAGGGGACCAGCCCCTGAAGGACCTTCCATTCTGCAGTCATCACCAGAACCCTCTCCCAAGAGGCCAAGGAAACTGCAATTTAGAGAGGGAGAGCAGTCTGAACACCCTGCCAGCCCCTCAGTCCGATCACCAATTCATCCGGAAGACCTGCCTGCACCAGACACCCTTGAGACTCGGATTGTACCTGTTCTCACCCCCCAGTCTACATTTCCGAAGAAGAAGCAGGTCTCATAATTTCTATCCCTGAAGCTGATTATACCTTTAACCTGCTTGAAAACAATACTTTCAACCTTTCAATTGAACAACTCCAGCTTGTTAAGCCACAAGCATTAAAACACTCTTTTGTACATATTTTTGAAGAGTGGAAGTTTTTCAAAACTATGACATTTTCAAACCTTCAAACCTACATTGCAACTAATGGTTGGGAATATCCCCAAGCCACTGAGGAGGTTCTGATTCACTTTTGCAAAGAATCAGACTTACTATTAATCCTCCAGGATAATTGGTTCATGTCCCATTTTAAAACAAACATGGACCAATTTATTCATTCTATCATGCTTAGCATTTTTGATGGTTCTTTTGGAGAATAGGAGGAGGAGGAAGTTGAAAAAGAGATTAGAATTGAGAAAGTAGATGGAGTAGGAAATAATGAAGTTGTTGATTTGGTTGTTGAAGAAGAAGAAGAAAAGCAGGAAGAGAGGAGAACAGAAGAAAATATTCTAGTTGAAAAATAGTCGGAAGAAATTGAGAAAACAGAAGAATTGGCTGATGAAGGAGATGAAGAAGAAGGAGAAGAGGTAGAACAAGAAAAAGATGAAGAAGAAAAGGAGGATGAGGATGATGAAGGAGAAAAGAAGGAGAATGATGATGATAAGAATGATGATGATAATGATGATAATGATAATGATGATGGAAGAGATGCAGGAGCAGAAAAAGAAAATGAAAAGGAAAAAGATGAGGAGGAAAGAAAAGAAAATTCTGGAGAAAAGGCTGAAGAAGAGAAAGAGGAGGATCAGGAGAAAGAGGAAGAGGAAGAAGAAGAAAAGGAGCCAGAACCAGAGCCAGAGCCAGCGCCAGAGCCTATTCACGAAGCTGCAGATAGGACTGTGGTACCTGCCCGGTACACCAGCCTAGACGCAGAGGTCAAGACTCAGTCGGGGACCCCAGAAAACCCCCTCGACCTACCAGTGCAGACGAAGCTGCCGATCTAGTGGTTCTTTTGCAGAAGGCTCAGGAGAGCACTCTCCCTCAGCTCAGATATCTCCTACCATGACTGAGCTGATCAGGCAAATCGTCAAAGATACAATTGGAGAGTTGCTAATGTCTCAGGTCACTCCTGACCTTCAATCAATAAATGCCAAGATCGACACTCTTCTGCAGAGAGAGATTCCTCAGCCCCCTCCCCCTACCAACAACAGAATGCCATTTGGCATGTCTGATTGGATGAGCAAAATGGAACAGCAATTAACTACCCTTGTTAATGCTGGCAAAAAGGGGGAAGAGAGAGTTCAGGGGGAAGGAAGTAATCAAGGAGAGATAAGGGCGGAGATAAGAAGCAAGAAGAAGCAAGATGTTCTTCAAATTGAAGGACCCTCAAGTCTGAAGTGTAACACCCCCAATCCACTCAGGGATATTACACGCCGTAAACCCTCTCCTCGAGGATCTACCAGGCTGGTAATCAACATTTAACATCCCGACAATGCCTTCAAGGCTACACTGACACAGTAGACCGATTTGGTCTTTCCACAAATACATACAACTCAAATACAACTCATGCCCACGCAGGGGACCAAAATACAACTACACCCGTACAACGGGAACAATACAAAGAATGGAAAATAAAGTACAACCGAACCAACACACGATATACGGTTCCTCATGTGATTAGTATCGATCATCTTTCATCATCCTTCGTGCCGACCACGTGTTATGCTCCAAACCACCGAATGCAAACAGACATCCACCCCGAATACTCGGGGTTAGCAAACTCCACTGTTTTGCTAGTGCAAATACAAAGTGCAAATACGAGCCATACAATTCACATTCCACGAATAACAATAACCGAGGATCCTCAAAGATCCAAACGAAGCGAAAAGTACTTCCCGAGGCAAGGGTTTGAGGAAACATTACAAAACGAAATATCATAAATCAATGGGAATAATTTATAAAACGGTTTAGAATGCCATCGAGAGTTTTAATAGAAAACAATTTAGGATTATCAAATCCTACCTTTCAAAAATCCAAAAGACAAAGGGGTCGCCACCCCAAAAGTTTACTTTACGGAAAATGACATTAACCAAAACGTTGGGATTTTAGCCCCAAATCCGTAAAACGACTTTTACAAAACCCTTGGGATTTTAGCCCCAAATCTCATCAACTCACAAGACACAAGAACGACCACGAGGTTCGTATCCCAACATCAAAATCCACAAATAAAGGATTTAAAACATAAACCACAAAATACTCTAGAGCCATCCTAGCCAAGTAGGCCAAACGAACAACTTACCTCTTACACACTTAGTCAATGCATGCAATCATGAAAACCGTTCAAAAGCACTCATTTCGGAAATGCCAATATCGAATCACATTGTAAAAATGCACCACAATTAACCGCGGACCCACGGCTTCGTGGATCCCTGCCGAGACCGTCGGATCTAACCCACGATGGTTAAAAGCAAGCTCGCGGTCCACGGCCGTGGAGCCCTACCGAGACCCGTCGGATCTAACCCGTAGTGAGCATACACACACACACGTTACTCATGCGACTAACATGCTAAGAATGTAAGTTCATTAAGAATACTCACTAGAGATGGCCATTAACTCGACACCATTACCAAACTCTTCAAAAATACAATAACAAGCTTAAATACGGAATACGATTCCATAACTTTAAACAAGAGAGTATCCTCATAAAATCCTTCAACGTTCAAAATAATCAAATCATAATCAATTCTCAAAACACCGTTCACAAAACACACGCGCGTTTTGAAAGAAAGCCTTTAACGAGGCGAGCTAAATCCTTTTGAAACTTAATTTAAAATAACCATAGAAACACATCAAGGCGACCACCGATCATCATATACATAAACGAGAAAAGTATGGGCAAGGTACTTGCCTCGATACCACGAGCACGGAACCACGAACGGATACGGCTCAACAGGAAAGCTTCGGAACGCCCGATGCTAACGAAAAGGAAGACGACAACGAACGGAAGGGTTCAACACGGTTTCTTCACAAGAAACTCGACCCTAACAACAATATAATCAATAAATCATCGATCATACGAGGAAGGATAATCGTAGAACGCCCAAAAACCCCTCTAAGACATTTTACCGGACACCTTCAAGGCGTCGGTCAAGAACTCGACCCAAACAACGAATCGATACGATCCAACCATGGAATAATAAAGGAAAAGATATAATACATCTAAATAATCATCAATCCATCAAAATCCTAAGTTAAATCGGATTAATCGGACGAAAACAACAAAAACCCCCAAATTCCCCAAAACTAGATTTCTAGGAAATTTGACCTGATTCGCTCGATCAAAGGATGTTATAGGACGTATGATTGATGATATGAACTCCAAAACTTCATGGATTGATTGTCCAACAACATCTCTCCATGATTACACCATCTCCAGCCGCGGAATGGAAGAAGAGAAGTGAGAAAATGTCAAGAAAACGCGCGAGGGCCTTTTATAAAGATTGCCGGCCGTTACGTCACGTATCGGCCATGGCTTACGACGTAACGGCCATGGCGAACTCTGCACTGGAAAATGCCGGGCGTTACGTGCGTTACCGGCCAGGGGCCTTACGTGCGTAATCGGCCTTACGTGCGTAATGGCGATCATTACCGCCGTTACTCGGCGAGGTTGGCTTTGGCGATCATGCCCGGCCATGACTCGGCCGGGACCAACTCCGACGGCCCGAACGACCCCGAAACCCGAACCTGAGTACGAATCGAAGATACGGTTACGAAGTACTCGAAAAGATGAATCCGAGCACTAATAGAACATACGATTCCGACTACCCGAAGTCTCGAAACTCGACAACGGAAAGTAATTACCCCAAACTTTGGGAAATTACGAAAATGGCCCAAAACGCCCGAAAATCACGATACGTGATCGAAACACCAAGCCAAAGCTCGCAACATGAATAATAACATTAAATGAACTTACGAGAAAGTCGAAACAACAATTTCGGACGAGATTCGCAAGAATCGAACTCAAGTGCGGAAAAACCGCTAAAAAGCACGGAACTCAACAAAACGACACCGAAACGAACTCGGATGACAAAAAGTGCAGAATTAATCATTCTCAGAATGACGAAACGGTCATGAGCGAGTCGTCAAAACGGACTTCCTCCGAAAAAAAAAGAAATTACCGGAGATCAAAATCACGGGTATTAGATTCTACCCTCCTTAAAAGAAGTTTCGTCCCGAAACTTAAAATAAGTAGGGAGAAGCAATATCCGCTGTCAGGAAAACTCGACGAGATACCCAAAAACCGAAAACTCGCGCCCGACGGCGAAACATTGCAAGAAATGTAACGGAACATACGGCGTGAAATCACGCTCCACGACGACCAACACAACGCCACCGATAGAGAAATAATAAAACCAACAAGTGACAAGCGCCATCAAATGGATAATACAATCAAGTCAATTATCCGAACAATCACAAAACACAACGAACGAAAATCAATACGATTGACCAACCCAACGGTACATCAATCAAAACGCGAGCCAATCGCTGAACAAATACGGAATTCCACCGCTCAAGGGTTGGAAGATCGAAAACGAGACTAATTTCCCGAACTTAAGGGAATTAGGAAGGAGCCTGAACGCTCAACAATCACGAAACGAGAACAAAACCGAACAAACAAATGATCGAGACAACAAAAATCGAACAATCATGTCCGAAATACGAAGGATAATAAAATTCAAACAACAACCCCAAGGTTCACATCTCGACTCGAGACAATATATGATCCGGTGAAAACAACAGGATGTGCATTCATATAAGATCCACAGGAAAGGGAATAGCAATAGAAAAGTCACAACTACAAACGAGTTATTCCGAAATAATACCACACTCGTTCGATAAACAAAAACAAGGGGCAGGACAAGCTCAGAAAGGTCAACGAACATAAATGAGTCGACCAAGTAAAATATACAGAAGTTCAAAATCCGATCCCTTCGAATAAAAGGACTAGTAGAACCAAATGATGTTACTCCCGAACAAGGTTCACAAGAATCGAACCGAACTCGAAAAAGTCACAGCGATAACCAGATCGACCCACAACAAGGTCGCAGTTCGCCCGGACGATGAAACCGAAATACAGAACATGTTCATAAAGTACCAACGAACATGAGCGAATCGATAGACTGGGGAAAGAGAAAACACAGAAGTCAAAATAGTACGGGCATTACCTCCGACCTCGTCCACGAAATTCACAAATACGGGAGCAAGGTAACAAGACATTAAACAGCCGACACATAACGGAACGATCATCGATGCACACGGCCATGCCAAACCAAGCTCTAACAGCTCGCACGTGCGCGATAACGCAGAAATCACCACGAGATGGTAACATTCAATACCAACATCCCACCTCTCACGGAGGCTAACACAACAAATGTGTGGAAAAACAACTCAACGCTCACGCCGCCAACTCGATCATACTCGGGAGCAAACATCAAAATGACAATGCAAACATCTTACATACCCAGCCCACAAACGGGAATGGATAGGTTTTAAAAACGAAAACCTCCTTTTGAAAATAATTTAGAAGAACACCGATTGATCTTGAGTATCACCTTTCAAAAGTACAAACGTGAAACATCATTATCGAGACTTTGGAGAACCATATCACATTTGATAAAAATGAGGACACTTTCTCTTAGTGAAAACTTTCAAAATATTCGACCCTCGGGTCTAAATAAAAGTGTTGAAAATATCTCAAAAATATTTTGGTCCTCGAGGTAGAAAATTTTTGAAATATATTGTGGCACCTAGGATGTACCACAAGAAAATAAGTCATTTGAAAAGTATGTCTCAAGTTTATTTTTCTAAGATACTCAAGGTTTTCAAAAATCGATAGGTCGAATGCCCAAAACTCACACATACCGACGTTCACTAAAACAACTCCTAGCACACGCATCAAAACGTTTAAAATCAAGACAACACATGTCTTTAAACGGAAATAAACGATAAAATACCACATTCGAACAAAACCACCGATAAAATACTCTCCGATGGCTAGTGAACAAGTCGAACGCGTATAAGCACAAAGCTTCCACAATAGGACTTGTAAAACGTGCGGATCGATTCGAAATTCATCACCACGGACAAAAACAACAATAAAAAGACATCAAAAGTGGCGACACTCCTCGTATAAATCAAATACGAGTCGACTAAATACATATCGTGAAATCAAAATTCACATAAGAATTCCACCACTTAACAAATAATCATAAAAATAGCTCGTGTCACACGAGGCACAACACAAAAAAGGAGACTTACTTCCACAGGTCGCACGAAGATGATAATCGCCCCACGATACTAATCACGACCAACAAACTCAAACGACGCGTCGCGACACGACTCGATCGGACTAAATCCGACGAGACAAAACTCAATAGACACCATCGACCCGACGGCTAGGTTTTCACAACCTAAGCTCGATACCATTTATGTAACACCCCAATCCACTCGGGGATATTACACGCCGTAAACCCTCTCCTCGAGGATCTACCAGGTGGTAATCAACATTTAACATCCCGACAATGCCTTCAAGGCTACACTCGACTCGAGACCGATTTGGTCTTTCCACAAATACATACAACTCAAATACAACTCATGCCCACGCAGGGACCAAAATACAACTACACCCGCACAACGGGAACAATACAAAATGGAAAATAAAGTACAACCGAACCAACACACGATATACGGTTCCTCATGTGATTAGTATCGATCATCTTTCATCATCCTTCGTGCCGACCTGTGTTATGCTCCAAAACACGAATGCAAAACAGACATCCACCCCGAATACTCGGGGGTTAGCAAAACTCCTTTGTTTTGCTAGTGCAAATACAAAGTGCAAATACGAGCCATACAATTCACATTCCACGAATAACAATAACCGAGGATCCTCAAAGATCCAAACGAAGCGAAAAGTACTTCCCGAGGCAAGGGTTTGAGGAAACATTACAAAACGAAATATCATAAATCAATGGGAATAATTTATAAAACGGTTTAGAATGCCATCGAGAGTTTTAATAGAAAACAATTTAGGATTATCAAATCCTACCTTTCAAAAATCCAAAAGACAAAGGGGTCGCCACCCCAAAAGTTTACTTTGGAAAATGACATTAACCAAAACGTTGGGATTTTAGCCCCAATCCGTAAACGACTTTTACAAAACCCTTGGGATTTTAGCCCCAAATCTCATCAACTCACAAGACACAAGAACGACCACGAGGTTCGTATCCCAACATCAAAATCCACAAATAAAGGATTTAAAACATAAACCACAAAATACTCTAGAGCCATCCTAGCCAAGTAGGCCAAACGAACAACTTACCTCTTACACACTTAGTCAATGCATGCAATCATGAAAACCGTTCAAAAGCACTCATTTCCGGAAATGCCAATATCGAATCACATTGTAAAAATGCACCACAATTAACCGCGGACCTGACTTCGTGGATCCTGCCGAGACCCCGTCGGATCTAACCCACGATGGTTAAAAGCAAGCTCGCGGTCCACGGCTTCGTGGACCCCTACCGAGACCCTGTCGGATCTAACCCGTAGTGAGCATACACACACACGTTACTCATGCAGTACTAACATGCTAAGAATGTAAGTTCATTAAGAATACTCACTAGAGATGGCCATTAACTCGACACCATTACCAAACTCTTCAAAAATACAATAACAAGCTTAAATACGGAATACACGATTCCATAACTTTAAACAAGAGAGTATCCTCATAAAATCCTTCAACGTTCAAAATAATCAAATCATAATCAATTCTCAAAACACCGTTCACAAAACACACGCGTTTTGAAAGAAAGCCTTTAACGAGGCCAAACAAAATCCTTTTGAAACTTCATTTCAAATAACCAAACAAACACATCAAGGCGACCACCGATCATCATATACATAAAAGCGAGAAAAGTATGGGCAAGGTACTTGCCTCGATACCACGAGCACGGAACCACGAACGGATACGGCTCAACAGAAAGCTTGGGCGCCCGATGCTTGCGAAAGGAAGACGACAACGAGCGGAAGGGTTCAACACGGTTTCTTCACAAGAAACTCGACCCTAACAACAATATAATCAATAAATCATCGATCATACGAGGAAGGATAATCGTAGAACGCCCAAAAACCCCTCTAAGACATTTTAGGACACCTTCAAGGCGTCGGTCAAGAACTCGACCCAAACAACGAATCGATACGATCCAACCATGGAATAATAAAGGAAAAGATATAATACATCTAAATAATCATCAATCCATCAAAATCCTAAGTTAAATCGGATTAATCGGACGAAAACAACAAAAACCCCAAATTCCCCAAAACTAGATTTCTAGGAAATCCGACTGGTCCTTCGATCAAAGGATGTTATAGGACGTATGATTGATGATATGAACTCCAAAACTTCATGGATTGATTGTCCAACAACATCTCTCCATGATTACACCATCTCGGCCCGCGGAATGGAAGAAGAGAAGTGAGAAAATGTCAAGAAAAGCGCCGAGGCCTTTTATAGAGTATTGCCGGCGATTCACGTAATCGGCCGGCCATGGCTTACGACGAATCGGCCATGGCCGAACTCTGCACTGGAAAATGCCGGAACGTTACGTGCGTTACGGCCAGGGCCTTACGTGCGTAATCGGCCTTACGTGCGTAATGGCCGATCATTACCGCCGCGTTACTCGGCGGTTGCTTTGGCCCGATCATGCCCGGCCATGACTCGCCGGGACCAACTCCGACGGCCCGAACGACCCCGAAACCCGAACCCGAGTACGAATCGAAGATACGGTTACGAAGTACTCGAAAAGACGAATCCGAGCACTAATAGAACATACGATTCCGACTACCGAAGTCTCGAAACTCGACAACGGAAAGTAATTACCCCAAACTTTGGGAAATTACGAAAATGGCCCAAAACGCCCGAAAATCACGATACGTGATCGAAACACCAAGCCAAAGCTCGCAACATGAATAATAACATTAAATGAACTTACGAGAAAGTCGAAACAACAATTTCGGACGAGATTCGCAAGAATCGAACTCAAGTGCGGAAAAACCGCTAAAAAGCACGGAACTCAACAAAACGACACCGAAACGAACTCGGATGACAAAAAGTGCAGAATTAATCATTCTCAGAATGACGAAACGGTCATGAGCGAGTCGTCAAAACGGACTTCCGCCGAAAAAAAAAGAAATTACCGGAGATCAAAATCACGGGTATTACATGAAGAGGAAGGAAGCTGTGGATCCAGATGACCAGGCTGACCAGCCTGAAGGAAAGAGAAGGAGGACTAGAGGAGGTTTTGGGCCTACTCTAGAATGGGAAGAAAGGAGCTGTGGTATGTTGAGGACTTTATTCCATATGAAGCCCTGCCCATGTGGGGAGCTGCTAAGAAGAAATTTATCAGAGATTATTACGTCTGGGAATTACTCCAGGATGATAATCTCTCCCCACAACAGACCTTCATCAATTTCATGGAAGAAGCTTACCCAAAACTCTGGACCATTCTGAAGAAGAAGGCTAAGGAACTAAACGCTTATCCTATGATTCCATCATTCAGAGCAGAGGAAGCGCCAACCCGTCTGGACAATAAGCTGGATGAGCTACAACTTCAACAAGAAATCAAGCAATTATGCCTTGAGAATAGATTTACATCACAGCAAGAACAAGACTTTGCAGCTCTTGTTGTGAAGAGGAAATATGGTCTTGATCCAGCCAAGATAAGACCAATTGGAGCCAAACCATCCAGGCCTGCCAAACAGCCTATTCGCAGAGGCAGAGGAAGAGGCAGATAACTTTATTTCTTTGTACTTGTAAATTTTATTTTCTGTACCTGTAAAAACTTTCTTGTAAATTTCAATCATAAACAAGTCAGAAAATCTTATAACAGTCTGTTGAATGACAATTTCCAGTTGTCTCAATATTAAACTGATTTCAGTTTGTGTCTTGCACTTAAGTGCAGACTTGGTCATTTGATTACTTGTTTAAAGTTTTGCCATCATCAAAATAGGGGGAATTTGTTAGGAATACTTGTTAGATTTTGATGATGTCATTAATATAAAATCAAATGTTTATTACTTGGCAAAATGTAAGGAAGAACCAAATGAGTATCTTCCATAGGCCAAATATGTTAGGTATAAAACTTGGCAAAATGTAAAGAAGAACCAAATGAGTATCTTCTGTAGGCCAAAATTAGTTAGGCCGAAAATCGGCTAAGTACCAAGTACAGCTAAGTCCATCAGAGAGGAACAGCCGAGTCCAGTCAGAGTAGCTCTGGTCAACAAAATTTATCAGAGAAGTTTGACCAGACTGCAGCCAAGGTACCTCAGAGAAGTCACCTGATCAGATAAGTCACAAACAGTGAACAGCCGAGAGGACCTATCTGCAGAGATGTTAGCTGCATATCAGCCTACTCGAAGGCAGCCAAGTACTCCAAGTCCACGTCAGCATGCGTTGAAAAGTCAAGAATTTTGGAAAGTCACATGCAACGTGAAGAGACAAATTGGAGTGATTCCCGCAAGAGATATGATTTAAATAAATCATCCAGACCCACCTTGAAGACTTTAATCCTTTTATATTCAAAAGATTCATCGCTCACATGCAGAAGTCTTCATAACGGTCGGAAGATAAAATAAAATAATGGGAATCCAGCCTTGCAACGTTCAGAAAGAATAAACAATGAAGTATCCCTCCAACGGACGGATTTGTTCAAAAGATTTGCAACGGCTACAAGGAAAAAGCTCAGAGATCGTGACCTATATATATCCAGAGATTTAAAGCTGAGCAACTACCGGTGCGAACATACTTTCAAGCGATCAAAGCAATCAAGCAATCTAAAGCAATCAATAGCATCGTGAAAAGAGCAGTTCTAAAAGTTCATACTTAAAGAAGCTCTTAGTTGGAGAAGACAAAAACTCTTGTCTATAATCCTGAGTACGGGGTACTTCACTGGTTGAAGTAAGAGACTGTAAAGGCATCCGAGGATCGAGGATCAAGAGGTGCAAGGCGATCAGTGTGTACAACGGCACGGATTTCCAGTTGGAAGTCTGTTGTAGTGTGGTTTGAATCACCGTAATATTTATCCTTTGGTTGAAAATTATAGTGAATTCATCTCCAAGTTTGGAGAAAAGTGGATTAGTAGAGGATTACCCCACCTCCGAGACCACTATAATTACTGCGTTATTTCTTGCTTTTTCTGGATCATACTTTAAACTGCTGCATTCATTGTTAAGTGTTTCATTAAGTTGATTTCTATTCGTCATCAGCTGACTTCCGCACATATCTAAGAACAAACGACTCCAAGTCATTTGTTTAACTATCAGCTGAAGAAACTCACTCTTCGTAAAAAGAGTTCAAGAGTTTCTACAAGTCTATTTACCCCCCCTCTAGACTTGTACCTGGACGACTTGTGACCTACACTTTGCATTGGAGAGTGCTTGTCTTCACTAAGGTTAGTTGGCGCACACATTATAAGTTTGATAGTGAGATCACTAATACTCAGACTCGACTCATCTCGATTGGGTCACATGGATTTCACTCTGGGATAGTCAATCACTGAATTGAAAGATTGTGATAGGTATACGCGAACCTTTGATTTGAAGATTCAGTAGGAGATATACCTCTTACATTAAGTAGTTACTAGAGTAGTTCGATCCAATCACCGGCTGGTAGGGTCACTATGCCATAGATGGCCCACGGCAACAAATGTTGTTAGTGTTGCGCTAAAAAATATTGTAGTAGCTCAAATATTTTTACCTACTACAACATTGTTTTTTTGATGTTGCTGTATATGTTTACAAAGTGTTGCCTTAGCTATAACTTTATATTTTTAATAAAAAATTTAAAATAAATATTTAATTTACTATAAAATTATTTAAAATTGGAAAAAATATATATTTAAAATTACAAAAACTGACAGTTTGTGATTATAGTCAATAATATCAATTTTGTACAAAATGTAATAAAAAAAATTTAAAATTTTTAATTTACAAGAAATGAATAATGTTTGAAAAAAATAATTTTCATATTAAAAAATTCAAAAATAATTATTGGCGTGAAGTATAATATTTTTATAATAACATATTTTTTAATAAATTTTAAATTGATGAAATTTGTGAATAAACAAAATTTTAATAATTTTCTTTCAGAATATAAATAATAACATATTTTAGGGATAACTACTTTTAATCTTTATTCCCTTACAAAAATTTTAAAATTAAATTGCAATAAATCTTTTTTCAGAAATTGTGAGGGAGGGGGTTGTTCGAAATATTTGGGAAAAAGGAGGCAATTTTTTCGCCTTGAAATTTTTGGGAAAAGGGAGACATTATTGTCCCAAACTCGGGTCAAACACAAAAAATACACAGAACAGCTCAATTAGGGCGTTTCTACTGTCAGTTCAGGTAAAATTGACCTAACGTTAGATCGCGATTTAAATACAACTCATTTACTAATATTTCAAGTTCCAAGTCGTAGGTGAACATTATTGAAATCCAGTTCAGGAAACAGGAATATAACATTATCAAACTAATTATTAATATTAATTTTAGAGTTAACATTATTAATGTTTGGATAAAAAATTAGACTGGTTTGAAGATATAAAAATCTATCTAGGATCAATCTGAAGAGATAAGAAGTTGACTGGGATTAAAAATCATAAATTCTGAAACTTGAGGGCTAAATTAAATAAACCTAAAAACCAAAGGCTATAAAAACCTATACATCGCGGCCGACCCCCATCCCCCATTCCTCACTTTCTTCTCATCGGCTCTACACCTCTCTCTCTCTCTCTCTCTCTCTCTGGCAGAAAATAAAATTGCAGAAAACACACACACAAACACTCGACTACAAGGCGACCGATGGCAGCTCGGGGCCAAGGTGTGGGTTCTGGGTGGAAATTGCCTCTCGAGAAGAATCCGCCGGATTGGGAGGAATCGCTGAGAAAATCAGTTCGAGCATCCGGAGATCGCGGGTCGGCCTCTTCTCGAAGCCTTCGGTTCACGCGCTTACTCCAATTATGATGCCGATGCGGAGAAACACTGTCAAGGCGGCACCATTGACGGAGGAGGAGGCGCTGCCGCCGATGGAAGAGGGCTATGTGAAGAGGAGCCGCGTGTGGTTACGTAGACTCGGAAAGAAAAGAAGAATCAAAGAATGAGGTACTATTGCCGACTCCAATCCGGTGGAGGAAAGGGGAGTTGATCGGTTGCGGCGCGTTTGGAAGGGTTTACAAGGGGATGAATCTTGATTCGGGCGAATTGATAGCTGTCAAACAGGTTGTTCTTGCTTGTGTTCTATCCTAGAATTCAGTGTGATCAGGTTCTGATTCTCTGTTTTGGATTTTTTTTTGGGATTCAGGTTGCAATTGCTACAAACAGTACTTCCAAGAAAACACAAGTAATCCCACTGTTTTAAGTAATTTATGCTGACCAAGTTTATCTTTATGCTCGTGTATCGCCCATCTCAACGAAGTTAACAGTTTATAATGTATTACAAAATTGAGTGTGTGTTTTCAACCAAAAAATCTTCTGAACCAAACATGTTTTTGTGAATTTCAAACCTGTGATCAATGTATCGAAAACCATTCATCCAAATATTTTTCTTCCTGAATATAAATAATGCATCTAGAAACAGCTTGAAATTCATGCTATAAAGAGTTTCTTAACATGTTTTTTTTAGAGTTGATAGAGTTGAAAAGAACCATTCATGGGGACTACTATTGGATATTCCTGCTGGAAATTATTTGACATAGCTTCTGAATATTGCCTCATGATGTTTTTTTAGAGTGAAGAAACTTCTTTCGACGATCTAATGGATCTCGTGGTGCAAATTGTTGCATTTCATATGAAGGTATGATTCTCTTTCACCAAACTCTAAGAACTTTTGATCTTATCAGCATATATTTGAAACCAAGGTAATATTAGCATATCAGAGTTAATGAGAAAAAACCTTTTGAGGTTTATCCTTCATAACATCTGAATCTTGTTCATTGAAACCAATTGCTGTAGCTGGTAACCCATCAGTAACCAAATTTACCCAAAGAAGGTGCATGTGGAACAAGGAAGCTGGACCTGGTAAAATAACACCCATCCCAAATCAGCATCTTTCCTGCAAAAAATGATAGCAGTAGATTCATAACTTTAATCAAAAGGTTTACACAAATAATATGAAAAAAAAGAAAACGGAATAGAGGCTGCACATACCATTCTTTAAGAAGACCACTGGAATAAAAAAGAGCATGAACCTGTGAGAAAACAATATTGTAAGAAACAAGTTCTTGTAGTTGTTTCCACGGGAAGTGCTACCTGTGAGATGGATACAAAAAGAGCACACGAGTCAGATAATGCCATAAAGAAAACCACAAAATAATTCAAAATTAAGACAAGTAAATCTGGGTTACCAGCTACAGAGGCTTGAAAGTAGTATTCTTTCTCATCACCGACTGATGCAGCTGTATCATTCACAATATATCAAATTAGACAAATTCTAGAATAAATAAACAAATATAGATTAGCTACTATTGGTTGAAACTGAAGACATGATAATCTGCGATCAGACACAACTGCAGTGGGTTCTTGTCATTTCATGAATTTAGATCTGCTTTTCTTTTTCATTTAGTTGAAATCTAATCTTCTAATTTTCTTAATTTTGACAGCAGAATGCTGAACCCGAGGCTGTAGATCTTCTTATGGAGGTATTTAAGCCACGTTTTAGCTTTTTTGTTTCTTTTTCTGTTGCTGTGTCAGAATCATTTAACAGGATACAAGATAAAATATAGGTAAATTGAAGAAAATATAAAAGATTCATAGTGCAACATCCATAATTGTTTTTGTGAAGTAAACAAGTTATTTTCATTAGATAAAAGCATAATCAATCATGAATTAATGGATTGAGATGGCGTAACTGATTAACTATGAAATTTACCTAAACATACTTACCATTTGATAACTATAACACTCATAGCTGGTTGGGAGGGTTTTCTTTTTGGACCGTAGTCTTGTTTGTTTGAGTCCTAGTCTTGACGTTATTTTGTAATTTTGTGTTCAGGCCAAAGAATGAGATGTGTAAAGTCTGACAAATGCTCCACTTCTGGCACGACAAACTCGACCAAAATCAGGCAAGAAGTTGTTGACGAAATGGAAGAAAAGTTGGAGAAGAAGGTCCAAGAAGAAGTAGATGCACAGGTGAATAAGGTGCAGGATAACAACTGGGGTGTTTAAGAAATTAGGCGAAGTAAACCCAAGCATGAACATCAATTTGGTGGAACTTTGTCCCACAATATCAAGTGATAACGACAATGGCACTCCTATTACCGGAGGAGATGCTACATCTTAGATTTTCTGTTTTTTAAGTGTTGTATTTTATGGCTTTTGGTCGTTGTATTTAAGCTCTTTAACTTTTTCCATTACGTAATTTAAGACTTATAACTCTATGTGCTTGGTTAGATATCATGGTGGATGGTTGGTGTGGAGGGTCTTTGTTTTGGTAATTAGATTTCTAACTATATGGTGTGGAGGAGATTTATTTGGTTAGATATTTTGGATGGATAGATATAATGGGTTGTATTTTGAATGGATGAATTCTGAATTGTAATGGATTAGTAATTAATATAAACAAATATTTTCTATCAAATTTTTTTTTTGTGAAAGTGTTGCAGTAGGTGGTACATAGTGTTGCAGTTGCTTACTAAAAAGGTGTTGCAGAAACTTAAAAAGTGTTGCAACATGTCCCTAACAGGCATGGGCCCACAGGTGGGGCCCACATCGGACCCCACATATGGGCCCATATAAGGGTCCCTTAGGTGGGCCCCACATGTGGCCCATCTGTGGGCCTCTACTTTTACTGACCTCTGCTGCAACACTTGTTTAATGTTGCTGTAGATTATATTTAACGATGCCTTGCTGTAATATCCGCAATTTGGGATTTCGGTAATTTTCTTTTTTCGGCGGAAGTCCGTTTGGTGACTCACTCATGACCGTTTCATCATTCCGAGAATATTTAATTCTGCACTTTTTGACGTCCGAGTTCGTTTCGATATCGTTTTGTTGAGTTTCGTATTCTTAAGCGGTTTTTCCGCACTTGAGTTCGATTCTTGCGAATCTCGTCTGAAATTGTTGTTTCGAGTTTCTCGTAAGTTCATTTAATGTTATTATTCATGTTGCGAGCTTTGGCTTGGTGTTTCGATCGTGTATCGTGTATTTCGGATGTTTTGGGCCATTTTCGTAATTTCCCAAAGTTTGGGGTAATTACTTTCCGTTGTCGAATTTCGAGCCTTCGGGTGGTCGGAATCGTGTGTTCTCTTAGTGCTCGAATTCGTCTTTGCGAGTACTTCGTAACCGTATCTTCGATTCGTATTCAGGTTTGGGTTTCAGGGTCGTTCGGGCCGTCGGAGTTGGCCCCGGCCGAGTCATGGCCGGGCATGCAGGCCCAGTAGGCCTTGCCGAGTTACGGCCGGTAGTGCTCAGCGATTACGTCGTAAGGCCGGATTACGTACGTAAGCCTTGGCGATTACGTGCATGCTTAACGCCGCATTTCTAAGCGATGAGTCGGCCATGGCCGGTTACGTACGTAAGCCATGGCCGGTTACGTACGTAAGGCGGCCGACAGGCAGCCTATTTAAGGCCCTGCAGACGGGGTTTTCATCATTTTCCTCACCAGTTTTCTTCCCTTCCGAGGCTGGAGGTGTTTTTATCATGGAGCCATGTTGTTGGACAATCAATCCATGAAGTTTTTGGAGTTCATATCATCAACCATCCATCCTATAACATCCTTTAATCGAGCGA
This sequence comes from Orobanche coerulescens, assembly GCA_033398695.1. Lineage (NCBI taxonomy): Eukaryota > Viridiplantae > Streptophyta > Magnoliopsida > Lamiales > Orobanchaceae > Orobanche > Orobanche coerulescens. The sequence continues at coordinate 79,794,073 of CM065804.1, read as the reverse complement.
ATCAGGTCAGATTTCCTAGAAATCTAGTTTTGGGGAATTTGGGTTTTTTGGTTGATTTCGTCCGTTTAATCCGATTTAACTTGGGATTATGATGGATTGATGATTATTTAGATATATTATATCATTTTCCTTGTTTTTCCATGGTTGGATGGTATCGATTCGTTGTTTTGGTCGAGTTCTTGATCGACGCCTTGAAGGTGTCCGGTAGAATGTCATAAAGGGGTTTTCGGACGTTCTACGATTATCCTTCCTCGTATGATTGTTGATTTGTGGATTATATGATGTTAGGGTCGAGTTTCTTGCGAAGAAACCGCGTCGAACCCTTCCGTTCGTCGTCGTCTTCCGTTTCGATAGCATCGGGCGTTTCGAAGCTTCACGGTTGAGCCGTGTTCGTCGGTATACTTGCGTGCCGATTTCGAGGCAAGTACCTTGTCCATATAATTTTTGTTTTGTGGATATGATAATTAGTGATCGTCTAAATGTGGTTGTTTGGTCGTTTGAATTGAACTTTCAAAAGATTCGGTTTAGCCTTGTTAAAGGTTTGTTTTCAAAACGCGTGTGTTTTGTGAATGGTGTGGTTTGTGAATGACTATGTGAATTCTATGGATATGTTTGGTGTTGATATTGCACTTGGTATTTGTTTCTACCCAAAATATTATTCGGAGATAGATATTGCTGGAATGGATGGATAGCAAACAAATGTGAGAACACTTCCGTGGGAAAAGTAAATAACACAAGATTTACCGGGGTTGTTAGTCCCGGGCTTGAATGCTCTCGCGAGATGTTATTAATACGAATATTCTGGGATACAAGTATTAATGTTTTGAATCTATTACAATGAGTGTAAAGACTTCTAGTTATCTTAGCTTGTGAGCGTGTAGATTGCCGGAAGAACCAAATATGATGCTCTGTGAGTTCTTGTAACAACGTTGATGAGCTGTGACGGCGGTGAGAGATCGACAGTATCTCACGGCGTATATTAGCTGTATGTTTGAGCTCCTGGGCTTGTGAGTCTCTTTGAATCTGCACTGTGGAGACTTCTTGCCTCTACCGACCGTCTTCTGGATGAGAGGTACTGAGAGAGAAATCCTGAGGTAGATTCGGGAGAGGAAGCTGAGAGTTTGATAGTATGTATGATTGTATTTATTTTCTCTGAACTTAATGGAGAATGCATGAACCGAATGAAGAATTCGTGAACTGAACGCGGAACCTTTTTCGAGTAGAAGGAGGTTCTCTATTTATAGGACTTGGATATGCCGGGCGATCGCCTTTGCTGTATTATAATAAGCGGGCGATCGTCTTTAGCACATAGGCTGGTCCCCTTAAAGTCTGCAGGAGTTGCTGGCAGTTAGCTGTGCGGTCCAATGAGAAGCCTGCACGCATCTGAGTCGCTGTCACGGGCGGTCCCATCTTGTACCTTTCGGCGGGTTTGTCAGTAGGTGAATCCGTCCTTGTCAGAGACAGCTGTTGGTGGTCAACGATCCATGTAACGCGGCGCCTGTCGCGGATCTGCACATGGGCGCTGCTTTGAGGTCTAGTCTTCGTGGACTTTGACGGACGATGGTCCCTGCTCGTGGCATAGGAAGGTCGTCCTTAGCCGGGCACTAAAGTCGATCGCTGGGTGCCAAAGGGCGATCGCCTTGGGAGTCGATCTCTAGGTACCTGATGGTGGTCTGGTATCTTCCATTAGGTGAGTTCGCCATAGCTTGATTGGTTGTGGACTCGGTCGCTCGGCCTTGGAGTCAATCGCCTGTCGAGGTGAATAAATCTCGACACAACAATTGCCCCCCAGCTCGCTCCTATGTTGGAAACGTGGGGTGAGGTGGTTCTGCTGACGATCGCTGAGTTATGACGAGTGACTCTGTATTTTACTGAACTGGCGATCGTCTTTGAGCTGATTGATTCTGAATTTGGAGGATCTGGTAGGTCGCTGAAAAGAGGAAACGGCAGCGGATGCGGAAAGGTCTCTGGGACACATGTCGGGTTCCTGTTGGGGTAGACCGACGGTCATTTATGACTCCTCGTCTGACACGTCCTTGAAAAGACGCGTACGCGGGTTTCAAGGGGGTCAATAAATGCGACGGTTGCACTTCAACCCCTGAGACTCTCCTTAATTGCTCACGAGCCCCTGTCACCTCCTATAAAAAGGTGCAGGGTTGCATTGTTCATTCTTACGCGCATTTATTGGAGAAAGAAGGATTTCGCTGAAGATTTTTCTGGAGAATTTGCTTCCGATCGTCGATCGATTCAATCTTGGGTAAGAAGAACACTCATTTTCTCCTCTTTTTCTTCGAGAATGACTGGAACATCTTCCTCGTCGGGAAAAGGCAGTTCCTCCGCCGCTGGGACCTCTAATGTCCGGGGAGGATCCTCCGCAGATTTCCATCTGGAGATGGCCGCTGAGGCTATTCGAGCTGGTATCGACCCCGCGGAGGTTGAGGCGCTGTTCAACGAGGCAGACGTGGCTAAGGAGGCGGCCGCTGAACACAGACGCTCGCAGATGGAGAGAGATCTTGCGGTCAGGGCCTACTAGGAGCGGCACAGTGCCTTTGTCCAGGCTTATGTGGCATTTGCTGAAATAATGGAGAGGTTGGCCGGCCCGTCTCCTAAGTTCAATTATCGGGAGTATTCGATTACTCATCCTTATCAATCTCCCAAGCGATCGCTATTTCGGGTTGCTCAGCGATCTCTGTGGTCTCTTGGCCAAATCAGGAGTTCGGAGACCAGGAAGGATCTGGCCATCTGGAGGACGAGGTTTCAGATCCCTTCAGATGTGGATCTCTTTGTGCCGGCTGAGAATGAGAGAGCCGATCAGCCTTCGGAGGGGATGGTCGCTGTGAACGAAGCGATCATGGAGGCAGGGTTGCGATTTCCTTTGTCGTTCTCCGTCTCCCATCTGCTGGATGCTTGGAACGTGGCGCCACTCCAGCTGACGCCAAATGCTTGGCTCAAGATAATTTTTACCCTCACCTTGTTCGGCGGTCACCGACTGTACCGCTTCCCTTCGCTGTCGGAGATGAACCACCTGTTCAAGCTGACGGTTCAGAAAGGGTCGGTCGGAGGCTATCATTGTAATATCCGCATTTTTCTTTCCCTTGTATTTTTATTTTTGATGTATTTCTCAGTCGTAGTGACCCTCGTGTATCTTACAGTGTATCTTTTCCGTCATCTATTGATCTGATTCTCGTTATTGTTATATGGAACTGCTGTTTCGGGGTTGCCGTGTATCCATTCCATGTTTCGATGCGTCTTGAGATGTTCCATTTAACGTCTCGTTCATATTCCGGTGTTTTGGACTGTTTATATTTCGTACCTAGCGCACGCTATCTTTTCTGCATAGCGCACGCTAGGGGTCACTTAGTAGCGCACGCTACGACTGCCTCGTAGCGTGTGCTAGAGGGCAAACCCTGGGAGTGGCAGTACTGATTCCAGCCCTCTGGACTGGTGGATTAGCGTACGCTATGTATCCTAGCACACGCTAATGTTGGGAGTTAGCGCACGCTGAGATGCCCGGTAGCGTGCGCTAGTGTGGATGTCGATCGGGCGGTTGCCATGGACTCTCGATGCCTGTAGCGCATGCTATTGGTCAATAGCGCGCGCTACCGATATACCTTAGCGCACGCTACGTTTGGTCGATAGCGCGCGCTAACCGGATCAGGTGTGTTCTGGACAGTCGCTTCTGGACTCGGCTGATGTCTAGGTAGCGCACGCTATTGGTCGATAGCGCGCGCTACCGAGAGGTTGTTAGCGCATGCTACGTTTGGAGTAGCGCACGCTAACGGCCAGAAATCTGGCTACTGGACTGGAGTTGTTTCGTTAGCGCACGCTAACTTTGAGGATTAGCGCGCGCTAACACTCCCTGGCTATATAAACCAGGGAGTTGACCGAGATGAGTGTATTATTTTCATTTCTTCCTTCTCTCCGCGGCTAAGGCGATCCCGGGCGATTTTCTTGGCGATTTCTTCCTCCAATCATCTTATCCAACGTATTCCTTGAGTTCTTGGTGTATTATAACAACATCAACGCGGATCTTTCATCTTAATCCAAGGTAAGATCTCTTAGAACCCTACTTTTGGATAAATTGGGGATTTTGGGATTTTCGTCCGATTCACTCCGTTTTGTTGGTGGATTCTTGATGAATATGATTAACCTTGATGGTAGTCTTAGTTTCCCTACGGATTCATGGTATATTTCGTGGTTTTTACGGAATCGAGAGGTTTGGTTGTGGTCCGCCCTCGTTGTTATTTATGTACGAATATACATGAATCGTAGGCGGGTTTTCGGGTGTATTCCATTTCCGTATTCGTCTTAGAGTTGGTTATAATTATGTTCTTCGAATCGTTAGGTTCGGTTCCGTTGATTCCTAGCGTCCGTCGGTGATTATCCTTTCTATTCATTGCGTCGTCAATTATTCAAGGCAAGTATTTTTGGAAACCTTTATGCTTAACGTGAAATGGTAATGTATATTGCGTGTAATTTGCTCACCTCGGGAGGGTCCGACGGGATCACGGAGGGAATCTATGGCTTCGTCCTGGATTCATGAGTTTGTTTCGCTAGCCAGCTCGGGAGGGTCCTTAGAGGCCTCGAGTGGGATTCGTGGCTTCGTCCCGGTCCTAGGTGACGTGTGGTGCTTGGTTTGTTTTATGAATATGGCCAGCTCGGGAGGGTCCTTAGAGGCCTCGAGTGGGATTTGTGGCTTCGTCCCGGTCCTAGAAAAATGTGATTGACTGTTTATTTCCGGAAAAGACATGTCTGGTTTTGGTTTGTGAAATGATATTGTTGCATGTACTATGAAACGTGTAAGCGATTGGTTTGCCTTGATTACTTGTACTAGCGTAATTGTTAACCCCTTGGGGACCCGTTTTGGGGAAATTCTTGTTATGGATTTCAGGTTATGATTATCCGGACGAGCGAGCACCGGGACAGTACGAGGATGTTGGCCAGGGTCGTTGACATGTGCATTTGGGTCTTCTTATTTCTTTTGTTCATTTCGATTTGGTTGTTTCCACAGTTATAAACTTATAGATTGTATTCGCGAGTACTTAGGCTTTTCATTTCAAACTCCGTGTTGTATTATCATAAATTGCTACATTGTCGATTGTTACTCATTTCGTCGGTTGTTTCGGGTGTATTTTCATGTGATGTATTATTTGATTGTGTATCCTCGCTAACCGAGATGGTTAGTCGAGGGGTGTTCGCTTGTTGTAGCCTGGTGGGTCCCATGTAGGGGTCCACGGCGCTGTAATATACTCCGAATATCTCGGGGTGTTACAGAAAATGGTATCAGAGCTCTAGGTTTATGGATACCTAGACTTGTCGGTTATTTGGGTCTAGTCGTGTTTTGTTTCGCACATTGTCACACCGCTGCCGGCATCTCAGTACTTCCAGTGTTCGTAAGTTTCCTTACTCGATTCTTTACTTTCGCATCGTATTCCGCTTCGACTGTGATTATTCTCCCTCTTTTACTTATCATCGAGTTGCTTTTGCCACCTCTTATCACCAGCATGGATGCTGGAAGGGGACGTGGTCGTGGTCGTGGCCGTGGACGCGGTCGAGGACGTGGGGCAGCCGGTGGGGCGGCCACGTCGCATTCTTCAGGAGCCGGCAGTACCGGCGACCGTCACAGTCATGCTTCCTCTCAGGAGTGCGCCGACCTTGGTATTGCGGCCGTTATGCAGCAAATGGTAAACCAAATGGCGGCGATAGCTCAAGTGGTTCAAAACCCCGATCAGGCCCATGCTAATCGGGGCGGAGCAGACCGTTGGCTCCAAGATGTCATCAAGATGCACCCTCCTCAGTTTTCGGGAGCATCAAAACCGATCGGCTGGGAGGGGTGGATCAAGGAGATATCTAAGGTCTTCGTTGCCACCAACTGTCCCGAGGACCGTAAGGTCCCCATCGCCCAGTACTTTCTCACTGGGGACGCTATGGATTGGTGGGAGGCCATGGGGCCCAAGGATCATGTTGCTTCGTGGGCCGAATTTCAAGAGTTGATGGAGACTGAATATTGCCCGTGGCCGGTCAGACAGGCTCGAGTGCATGCTTTCTATGATGCTCAACCACGGGATATTCCCGTATCTCAAGCTATTGCCGATTTTAACAAGGAGTTGGGCTATGTGAAGACCCAAGTTGTCGAAGAGAGCGACAAAATTTTCCATTTTTCCAGGAGGATGAAACTGTCCATTCGGGACTATTTGTCTGGGCTGCCTCGTACTACCTTGAAGGATTATCGAGTCGAGCTCTTGCTTATGATATGTCGGTGACGGCTAGAGATTCGCTCGTGAGAGCAAGAAGCGTAAGTCGGTCGGAAATTTTTCTCGTCCCAAAAGTGGAGGCCAAGAGATCTCAGCCGCAAATATTCCTACGGCGGTTCGGCTGCTTTCCGGGAGCTTTCGGAGTGCCGCCGGAACCGTCGTCCGGGACCCCAGATGCTTTAACTGTGGCAAGCCAGGCCACGTGAACCGGTATTGTCCTCTCCACCTTTGACTTGTCATACTTGTGGTCAGTCGGGCCACAAAGCTTCTTTTTGCGAGAAGCTCAGACAAGCCGGGCGCCTGCTTCTTCTCACCCAGCACCTATGGAGCCGAGTGTGAACCAGGGCTCATTTGCTCCACCGCCTCCACCGAGTGCCGGCCGAGGTAGGGGTCGGGGTCAGCCCGCTAGAGGAGGAGCTTCTAGTGTCGGCTCTGCCCAGCCGCGTATCTACGAGATGAGGAGGGCCGATGATCCAGCAGCTACTGTGGCGACAGGTACCGTCCATATCCATTCCCATCCTGTCAGTGTGCTTTTTGATTCGGGTGCTACGCATTCATTCATTTCTCTAGAGTGTGTGCTCCGTTTGAGTCTCGACTGCTTGTCACCTTGCGAGCCTTTCATCGTTAAACTTCCTAGCAGTGATAGAATTGTCGGTGATCGAGAAGTCCGGGACTGTTCTGTGATTATTTGTGAGAGGGCTTGGCTCTCTAATCTTATTGTCGTGGGTATCGAGGGTGAGGATTTGATTCTCGGGGATGATTAGCTCGAGCGGCATGGTGCAATCATGAACTACTGCACGAGGATCATTACCATGTTATCCGAGGATGGCACTGAACACTCTTTCGCGGGGCGAAAGAGAAACCAGAAGTTTGTTATTAACGCCTTGAAGGCGGTGAAACTCCTGCGAAAAGGGTGTACTGGTTATTGGTGCTACGCCTTGAAGGCGGAGAATGGTGGAGTCGAGCTTTCGTCGATTCCAGTCGTTAGTGAGTTTCCTGATGTATTTCCTGACGAGTTGCCGGGATTGCCACCGGATCGTGAGATTGAGTTTGTTATAGAATTAGAGCCGGGCGCGGCTCCGATTTCAAAGGCGCCGTATCGCATGGCACCTTCAGAGATGTCAGAGTTGAAGAAGCAGTTGAGTGAGCTTCTTGAGTCGGGGTATGTTCGACCGAGCGCCTCGCCTTGGGGTGCACCGGTCCTGTTTGTGCGGAAGAAGGATGGTTCACTGCGTTTGTGTATCGACTATCGCTAACTAAATAAAGTGACCATCAAGAACAAGTATCCTTTGCTGAGGATTGATGACTTGTTCGATCAGTTGCAGGGAGCTGCGGTATTCTCGAAGATTGATTTGAAATCGGGGTACTATCAGCTCCGGGTGAGGGAGTCCGACGTGCCGAAAACGGCTTTTCGGACGAGATACGGACATTATGAGTTTGTAGTTATGCCTTTCGGGTTAACTAATGCGCCGGCGGTGTTCATGCAGTTGATGAACAAAGTCTTTATCGAGTATTTGGATAAGTGTGTCGTCGTCTTCATTGACGATATTCTTATTTATTCGAGGAACGACGAAGAGCATGCCCATCATTTGCAGGTAGTGTTAGACATTTTGAGGACCGAGCAACTCTATGCAAAGTTATCGAAATGTGAGTTCTGGCTGAAAGAAGTGATGTTTTAGGTCACGTGATTTCAGCCGAGGGGGTTCGTGTGGATCCGCAGAAGATTGAGGCAGTGTTAGATTGGGCACCGCCCAAGAATGTGAAAGAGATCCGTAGTTTCTTAGGATTGGCTGGCTATTATCGTAGGTTCATCGAGGGTTTCTCGAAACTAGCTCGGCCACTTACACAGTTGCTCCAGAAATCCGAGAAGTTCGTCTGGACCGACGAGAGGCAGTCGAGTTTTGAGGAGCTGAAGAAGCGTTTGACTTCAGCCCCGGTTTTGGCATTGCCATGTGGCAATGAGGGTTTCGCCGTTTATAGCGATGCTTCGGGTCAGGGTCTTGGGTGCGTATTGATGCAGCACGGCAAGACCATTGCCTATGCTTCGAGACAGTTGAGGCCGTATGAGCTTAACTACCCTACTCACAATTTGGAGTTAGCGGCAGTTGTCTTTGCGCTCAAGATTTGGCGTCACTATCTTTTCGGCTCTGCATGTCAGATTTTTACCGATCATAAAAGTCTGAAATACATATTTACTCAGCGGGAGCTGAATATGAGGCAGAGAAGGTGGCTAGAGCTGATTAAGGATTATGACCTCGAAATCCTTTATCATCCGGGCAAGGCGAACGTCGTGGCCGACGCCTTGAGTCGGAAACCGATTGCGTTGCGAACGCTTGAGGTCCTTACGTCTCAGTATGAGCTTCGGCGGGCTTTGATTGAGTTTGATGTTGAGGTTTTGTTGCCTGGGGCTGTCGGGCAACTTTGTGCTTTAGAGGTTTCGTCGTCTTTGATCGATGAGATTAAGATGAAGCAGTTAGAGGATCCGATGATCACTCAAATCCGAGAGAACGTTATTAAGGGAAAGTCCCATGGGTTTGTGATTCATGAGGATGGTGTTTTGAGATTCTAGAGTCGGCTTTGTGTGCCGAACGACTCCGAGATGAGACAGAGTATTCTGCGCGAGGCCCATGCTACACCTTACTCCGTTCATCCTGGTTCGAGTAAGATGTACAAGGACTTAAGGAGGAATTTCTGGTGGAATGATATGAAGGAAGAGGTCGCGCAGTTTGTGGCGAGATGTTTGACTTGTCAGCAGGTCAAAATCGAGCATCAGCAACCGGCTGGATTATTGCAGTCACTTCCCGTTCCGGAATGGAAATGGGAAGACATATCTATGGACTTCATTACGAGTTTGCCGAGATCGAGATCGGGCATGAATATTGTTTGGGTGATTGTCTATCTCCTGACCAAGTAGGCACATTTTCTGGGCATCAAGGACACTTGGGGCCCGGAGAAGTTGGCTCGTGTATTTATCGCGCAGATTGTGAGGCTTCACGGTACTCCGAAGTCTATTGTTTCGGATCGTGATGGCCATTTTGTATCGCACTTTTGGCAAGCTGTACATAAGGCGTTGGGTACTCATTTGCGTTTGAGTACCTCTTTCCATCCTCGCCGATGGGATACCGGAACGCACTATCCGTGACGCTCGAGGATATGTTGCGTGCGTGCGCCTCGATTGAGCAAAGAATCGGGAGGATCATTTGCCATTGATCGAATTCACGTACAACAATAGTTGGCACACGTCGATTCGGATGGCACCGTACGAGGCACTTTATGAGCGGCGATGTCGATCACCGATTTGTTGGAATGAGGCATCCGATTTGGTCGGGACCGAGCCGGATGTCGTTTTAGAGACGAGGCGGAAGATAGAATTAATTCGGGAATGGATGTTGACGGCCCAGAGTCGACAGAAGTCCTATGCCGATGTCCGTCGTCGACCTTTAGAATTCGAGGTGGGAGACCACGTTTTGATGAAGGTGTCGCCGACGAGAGGAGTTTTCCGTTTCGGGAAGAAGGGGAAGTTGAGTCCGAGATTTATTGGACCCTTCGAGATTCTCGAGCGAGTCGGTGGGTTAGCATACCGTTTGGCGTTACCCCCGGCCCTGAGTCATGTTCATAGCGTTTTTCATGTTTCCCAGCTGAGGAAATATGTCCCGGATCCTAGTCACATCATCGATTATGGTGAGATTGATGTCGCCGAGGATATTACCTTCGAGGAGCGTCCCTGGAAGATTTTGGAGCATCGCGAGAAACGACTGAGGCATAAGACCATCCCTTTGGTCAAAGTGCAGTGGTCGAAACATGGTGTCGAGGAGACGACTTGGGAAACCGAGGATAGCATGCGTGCTAGATACCCCGAGTTGTTTGTCTCTTAAGTTTCGGGACGAAACTTGTTTTTAGAGGGGTAGAATGTAATATCCGCATTTTTCTTTCCCTTGTATTTTTATTTTTGATGTATTTCTCGGTCGTAGTGACCCTCGTGTATCTTACAGTGTATCTTTTCCGTCATCTATTGATCTGATTCTCGTTATTGTTATACGGAACCGCTGTTTCGGGGTTGCCATGTATCCATTCCATGTTTTGATGCGTCTTGAGATGTTCCGTTTAACGTCTCGTTCATATTCCGGTGTTTTGGACCGTTTATATTTCATACCTAGCGCACGCTATCTTTTCTGCATAGCGCACGCTAGGGGTCACTTAGTAGCGCACGCTACGACTGCCTCGTAGCGCGCGCTAGAGGGAAAACCCTGGGAGTGGCAGTACTGATTCCAGCCCTCTGGACTGGTGGATTAGCGTACGCTATGTATCCTAGCGCACGCTAATGTTGGGAGTTAGCGCACGCTGAGATGCCAGGTGGCGTGCGCTAGTGTGGATGTCCAAGATCGGGCGCTTTGCCACCGACTCTCATCGATGCCAGGTAGCGCACGCTATTGGTCAATAGCGCGCGCTACCGATATACCTTAGCGCACGCTACATTTGGTCGATAGCGCGCGCTAACCGGATCAGGTGTTCGATACGCTCGACTCGGCCGATGTCCGTAGCGACGCTATTGGTCGAGCAGCGCGCTACCGAGAGGTTGTTAGCGACGCTAACGCCGTAAACTCGCTACCGGATCGAGTTGTTTCGTTAGCGCACGCTAACTTTGGGGATTAGCGCTGCTAACACTCCTCGCTATATAAACCAGGAGTTGACCGAGATGAGCGTATTATTTTCATTTCTTCCTTCTCTCCGCGGCTAAGGCGATCCCGGGCGATTTTCTTGGCGATTTCTTCCTCCAATCATCTTATCCAACGTCTTCCTTGAGTTCTTGGTGTATTATAACAACATCAACGTGGATCTTTCATCCTAATCCAAGGTAAGATCTCTTAGAACCCTACTTTTGGATAAATTGGGGATTTTGGGATTTTCGTCCGATTCACTCCGTTTTGTTGGTGGATTCTTGATGAATATGATTAACCTTGATGGTAGTCTTAGTTTCCCTACGGATTCATGGTATATTTTGTGGTTTTTACGGAATCGAGAGGGTTTGGTTGTGGTCCGCCCTCGTTGTTATTTATGTACGAATATACATGAATCGTAGGCGGGTTTTCGGGTGTATTCCATTTCCGTATTCGTCTTAGAGTTGGTTGTAATTATGTTCTTCGAATCGTTAGGTTCGGTTCCGTTGATTCCTAGCGTCCGTCGGTGATTATCCTTTCCGTTCGTCGTCAATTATTCAAGGCAAGTATTTTTGGAAACCTTTATGCTTAACGTGAAATGGTAATGTATATTGTGTGTAATTTGCTCACCTCGGGAGGGTCCGACGGGATCACGGAGGGAATTTATGGCTTCGTCCTGGATTCATGAGTTTGTTTCGCTAGCCAGCTCGGGAGGGTCCTTAGAGGCCTCGAGTGGGATTCGTGGCTTCGTCCCGGTCCTAGGTGACGTGTGGTGCTTGGTTTGTTTTATGAATATGGCCAGCTCGGGAGGGTCCTTAGAGGCCTCGAGTGGGATTTGTGGCTTCGTCCCGGTCCTAGGCAAATGTGATTGACTGTTTATTTCCGGAAAAGACATGTCTGGTTTTGGTTTGTGAAATGATATTGGTGCATGTACTATGAAATGTGTAAGCAATTGGTTTGCCTTGATTACTTGTACTAGCGTAATTGCTAACCCCTTGGGACCCGTTTTGGGGAAATTCTTGTTATGGATTTCAGGTTATGATTATCCGGACGAGCGAGCACCGGGACAGTACGAGGATGTTGGCCAGGGTCGTTGACATGTGCATTTGGGTCTTCTTATTTCTTTTGTTCATTTCGATTTGGTTGTTTCCACAGTTATAAACTTATAGATTGTACTCGCGAGTACTTAGGCTTTTCATTTCAAACTCCGTGTTGTATTATCATAAATTGCTACATTGTCGATTGTTACTCATTTCGTCGGTTGTTTCGGGTGTATTTTCATGTGATGTATTATTTGATTGTGTATCCTCTCTAACCGAGATGGTTAGTCGAGGGGTGTTTGCTTGTTGTAGCCTGGTGGGTCCCATGTAGGGGTCCACGGCGCTGTAATATACTCCGAATATCTCGGGGTGTTACAATCATATACAAGGTCGATCCGGTCGGGTGATCCTTGGAGTCCCAAACAAGGCGCGGGGCGATCTAGCGAAGTGGTTCTGGGTCGTCGGTGCCTGGAAAGCCTCAGCGAGCGACAACCCCACTGGCGAGCTGGAGATCCGCACTAGCTTTCGGGAGTGGAATCCCGGTAAGGGTTCAGACTCTCCCTTTGTTCGGATATGTTCTGAACTGATCTAATTTGGTCTTGCTTTTGCAGGTTTCCACATTCCGGCGATCGAGGAGCTACCTTTTGATTTTCTGGTCGTCTGGGAGCGGATACGGAGTTTGCCGGACGACGACTTAGACGCTCAACGGATTAACAGGGAGAGTCGTTGGTTGTCTGCCCGGCTATTCTATTTCCCGAGACATCTCTCGGTCTCAGGTACGAATTTCTACGATCTCCATTTGTTGGGCGATCGTCCTGTTGGAGGAATAGGTCTAACTGTGGTTTGGTTGTCCTCATTGTAGAGGTTCGTTTTCCTCGCTTTTTGGAGCCCCCACCGGAGATAGCTACGTCGAACCCTGGGGTTTTGGGTCGCCTCCGCCAGAAGAAGTCATCTCGGGCTCCTCCTGTGGCGTTGCCTATCATCCCGGAGGTGGAGCCTCGCGTGGAGCCGATTGTGGCTGAGGAGGAAGTTCCTGAGGAGGGGCTTCGAACGAACTGCAAACGGCAGAGGTTGGGAGAAATTCCAGTTTCTGCCCCTGCCAGTGAGGTGCCGATCGCCGCGCCTCCGATCACCGTTGTTCCTCCGGAGAATGAGCCTACTCCCTCCGCGGCTTTCTTACGGGAGATGGCGATTGCCGATGCCGAGGCCCCTTGTGGGAAACCATACTTTGGCCGCGATCCCGAGAGAGCCGAGAGGTAAACTTTGCTTGCTGAGTTGAAGCTGGTCATTCGCGTGGGAGTTGTGTTAACTCTTGTGTTTTGATGCAGGATCCGTAGTACAGATCCATCCTGTCCGCCGATGGTGCGGAATTTCCTAGCGAGCCGATCTCCTCGCCAACCCTGTGATATCCCGTTATACGTCAACCGGGCCATTTCCGCTCTGCCGAAGGCTTGGACGACCGATCTAGATGCGATCACTCGTCAGCGATCTGGGAGTACGATGCAGGCTGCTTTCACCCTTTCTCTTCAGGCGGCGACCATGGCTGCCCAGGCTGTGCAGGAGTATGAGGGGCGTCCTTCCACTACTCGCCTGCAAGCGGATCTTGAGGCGGCTCGGAAAGAGAACGCCGAGTTTGCCGACAGGATTGTGGCAATGGAGAAGGACTCCCTAGATGCAGCTAAGCGGGCGAGTCATGAACTTGAGTTGGCGAGGAAGGATGCCGAGGAAGCCCGAGCGACGGTCGACCGATTTCGGGACCGGATGACAGATGCCCGACGGTTGCAATCGGCCGCTGAGAAAGAGGCCGATCAACTGTAGGTGACCGTCGCTCGTCTGAATAGCGAGTTGGCAGCGTCGAGGGGAGAGATGGCTGCAAGGGAAGCCGAGCTCCAGGGCACGCAACAGGCGATGGCGGAGCTGAAAGGGGAGGTAGAGGCGACCAAGGCCGATCCGTTTCAAAACTTGGAGTTTGTCAGCGAGTTTGCCTATTATATGGCGTTCACCGACTCGATCCGAGCTGCTAAGAAGGGAGGGTTGGAGGTCGGCCCTCTTGCTGAGAACTTCAAGGCGTATGCGTTGGAGCATCCTCTCCATCCTGCTTTCTCCTTGCCGATCTTGGACCTCACGGATATCGGCGTGGACTTGAGCTGGTATCCGAATCCGGCCAACCTTGTTCATCCCGACGCTCCGGAGGATGGGGAGGCCGTTCCGGAGGCTGAAGGCGAAGGCCAGGCAGGGGCCTGAGGCACTTCGTTTTTGGTTTGTTTTAGCTTTTCTTCCCTTGTAATTTTGTAGCTTTCTCTTGTAGTACTTAGGCCTTCGGGCGACCATGTATTCTGATTCTTCAAGTGATGAAATGAACGTTTGGTTCTTCGATTTATCACTAGAATGATTGCTATTTTTTAGTCTTTTGCTTGACTTTGTACAAATGTGTGAGGAGAGTTCGTTGCAAGTGTAGGTCTACGTGAATTGATAAACTCATATAGATAACTTTTACAACTAATTCGATCGCTGCACAACATCTGAAAACTGCCGATCGCCGTATGTAATTGAATATGGACGATCGCTACATAAAATAGCTCCGCACTCTTCCCCCTTGTTTTTGTTCACTTAGTGAAAGTAAGGGGACGAAAATAAATCATCGAGAGAGCGGTCTTCAATTTTGTCGAATCCTCGAGGGAGGCCGTCCATCTCGGTCTTTGAGGAACCGTGCATGATCGCAGAGTTCGATGGACCGATCTCCATGACCATGTCTTGTGCGCGAGTGACATCGTCTGTCTCGTGACTCATTTTATTGTGAGGGTCCTCCGTTAGGCTGCACCTCGCTTCGTATTTAAACAAAGGGCGTGCGGTCTTGGTCTGGAGGAGTCCTTGTGCGGGGCATTGTCGGATTATTCGACTCCACGTCCGCGGCTTGTTAGCTCTTTTATACCTCGGATCGTCATGTCAGATGGAAATCCTCGACGGTATACGTTGAGACGGGGGTAGGGACGCATCGTATTGTCCGTGAAGGATCCACCACGCTAAGTGACGGACCTTCGAGGGCGGGCGATCGTGTCCACTGATTTGTTTGGAGGGTCCTTCGACTATGCCTGCCTCGTATTTAAACGAAGGGCGAGCGATCTCCGCCCAAAGGAACCTTGCATGGCCTAAGCAGTCGGTTCCATCGACCACCAGGACCATGGCTGCACTCTTCCACCTCGGATCGTCATGTTAAATGTCGACCTTCGATGGTGTACGTTGTGCGGGGGAGGCGATCTCGTGCCTTAGTCCAAAATATTAGATGATGAACTGTAGATGGCGAGCAAGTCCTCCAGTTTTTCGAAGCGTTAGCTCAGGCAGTAGCCTTTGTTCAATGAGGTGGGAAATAGGGGAGAGACTTCCGAATTTCCCTTCTCTTGATTGAAGCATGTAGGGACGGTCGCCGAGGTTGATCGAGGGGTCGGCTCGTATGAGCTTTCCAGCCTGTTCGCGTTCGACTCGGATGATCATGTTAGGAGATTGGTAGGGGCTCCGGCTAAGCCAATAAGCTGTCCAACTTGCCCTCCTCGAACAATCTCCAGAGCTGTCTGAGGAGGTCGCGGCATTGGTTGGTGCTGTGGCCGGGACCCTTATGGTAAACACAATATTGATTGTGGTCTAGGTGACCGTGGTCCCTTATAGCCTTTGGCTTGTTCAGCGGTTCGCGCCCCTTGATGGCAGAGAAAATGTGGGCCGGAGTTCGGTTGAACTTGTGGAGGAGATGGGCTTCCACATTCTCGATGGCCCTGAGGACGTGGGATGGCGTGGCGACCGTCTTCTTGGATTTGGCGATCGCCGTCTTTCGTGCAGGAGGAGGTGTTTCCTCGCCTAGGCGGAGGGTGAGTAGCCTTTGCCTGGCCAGAAAGTCGGCAGCCTTAGCACGGAAGATCGCATAGGTTGGGGGGATATCCTTGGTGAGATGTCTAAACTGTAACACCCCCAAGACATTCAGGGCATATTACAGCGCTGTGGACTCCACACTATGGAATCCACCAGGCTAACGTACCAACAAGACATTTGACAAAAACAAACAATCATCAATAATACGACAATTCAAATAAGACTACAATCCGACAATAGAATCCAACATCAATCCATTTCCCAAAACAGGAACACAACATTAACAATTTTGAAACAAGAAGTACTCGAGTACTTAAACCAATTTTATAATACAAAAGTCCCAAATCAAGACATCAAAAGTAATAGACTGAACTGAACACCAACAAATGACTACTGATCAGTATCATGCTTGCCCATCATCCTCATACGGCTCAAGTGCTCGCTTGTCCCCACGATCGATACCTGAAATACAAAAAGTATTCCCCCCATTTAAGGGGTTAGCGACAACTGCTAGTGCAAGTACAATCCATTTGAACTACATTCTAATCAGATGAATATATGCGCCAAAAAAATCATTTTAGAAAACATTTTATATTCCGGAATATTTACATTGTACAATCGTAAAACACATTATCTCCAACAAATCACAATTCAAAGTTAACCGTTGGTACGAGACTCACGGCCACCGTACCCCGCAGAGCCCCGTCGGACATCCCTGGGTGGCTAACCACAGTTCGCGATACGCACACTCACGGCAATACGTATCCCTAGAGGCCCCGTCGGACCGTCCCTAGGTGAACATACACATAACCATCCACAACAACCACGATACAGCCATAATTCAAATACTAGAACATGTAAACAAATGTAAAGTACTTGCCTTTGAGATATTCTTGAAGAAACGGAAGTGAAACACGACTACGAATGGTACGGGTGGAAAACAACGGTTCCTAAACGAAGGATCAACCCAGTTCAGTCCCAACGGACAACAATACTCTATTGGAATACACCCATAACCCCGATTACATGATACGACAATGAACGATCAATTGATACGGGCGAGGGTTTACGCAAAATCTCCCCGTATTGATAATTCGCGGATTAAAATCAAGGAAATTGGATTTAGAATCACTCAATAATCACAATCATTAAAGAATATCATAATATAGATGAACAATTCGGAACTAAACCCTAGAATCCCGAAAACCCCCCAAATTCGTCAAAATTAGGGTTCCTGAGGAATTACCTTTAATTCGGCTGATGAAGGGTGGTTATGCTGATTATGATATGATGGCTCGATTCTACCGTGATGGAATTTGAAGAGAACTCCGAATAGTACTGGTGGAAATCACCTCTGAGGTCGCACGTCGAAGAGACGAAGAGAAAAGAATAAAACTGCTGTTCTGAAACTGCCCGCTGACTTATATAATTAGTGAAGTTAGCGCACGCTAAGTGTCATATATAGCGTGCGTTAACGGGCCGTGACAGGTTCAGTAGCTACTGCCACCATTCGCTAGCGTACGCTAACAATAGGGAGTTAGCGTACACTAACTGCACATCGGTAGCGCACACAAGGAAACAGGAGTAGCGTGCGCTACCTGCACAGCAGTTCAATACTGCTGCTCACATCAGCAGTAAGCTACTGTCGAGGGTACAAAACACGAAACGCACGACGAGGTCAGAATCCGGAAACATAAACACGAAGCATACCAGACGACGAAGCTAAGCGCTAAAAGAAAATATAATTCCGACCACCGGAGGGTCCGTAATGCGACAACGAAAATGAGATTCCCTAAACTATTAGGAAATTATAAAAATGGCCCAAGTGACCGAAAATCACGAAACGACGTCATATCAACGAACTGAAGGTCTCCACACGACCAACTCAATCATACGAACTTGTACAAACCAAGAAACAACGAAAACGAACGATTTTTACGAGAATCGAACGTTCATACGGCAAAACATGTCATAAAATGAAATTACGTGAAAACATCATCAAAACTCGTCCAAATGGAAAAACTCCAAGAACAAAGTAGATTCACAATGTCGAAACGGTTACAAACGAGTCGATAAAAATAGACATACACCAAAAATGGAAACTACTAAAAATGGAAAGTTATGGATATTACATTCTCCCCCTCTAAAATGAAGTTTCATCCCGAAACTTAAGAATCAAAAAGCTCGGGGTGTCTCGAACGCATATCCTCCTCTAACTCCCACGTCGCTTCTTCTACTCCGTGTCTCGACTATTGCACCTTAACCAAAGGAATGGTTTTGTGCCTTAACTGTTTGCCTCGACGCTCCAAAATCTTGACGGGCCTCTCTTCAAACGTAACATCCTTCTCGATCTCCACGTCCCCAAAGTCAATAATGTGGGACGGGTCCGGAACGTACTTCCTCAACTGAGAAACGTGAAATATGCTATGCACATGACTCAGCGACGGAGGTAAAGCCAAACGGTATGCCAACTCACCGACTCTCTCCAATACCTCGAAAGGTCCAATATATCTCGGGCTGAGTTTCCCCTTCTTCCCAAAACGGAAAACTCCCTTCGTCGGAGACACTCTCAACAGAACATGATCTCCCACCTCAAACTCCAAAGGTCTACGCCTAACATCCGCATAAGACTTTTGTCGACTCTGAGCAGCCAACATTCTCTTCCTAATCAATTCAACTTTCTCCCTCGTCTCCAACACAAGGTCCGGCTCAGTGCCAACCAAATCGGACGGCTCATCCCAACATATCGGTGATCGGCAACGTCGGCCATAAAGTGCCTCATACAGTGCCATCTTAATAAACGCGTGCCAGCTATTATTATAAGTAAACTCAATTAAGGCCAAATGCTCCTCCCAGTCACTATTCCAATCTAACGCGCACGCGCGCAACAAATCCTCGAACGTCTGAATGGTACGTTCGGACTGTCCGTCAGTCTGGGGGTGGAAAGATGTACTCAAACGTAACTGTGTCCCCAATGCCTTATGTACCGCCTGCCAAAAGTGCGATACAAACCGGCCATCTCTATCTGAAATAATGGTCCTCTGGGTACCATGAAGCCTCACTATCTGTGCGATAAAAATACGAGCTAACTTTTCTGGACCCCAAGTATCCTTGATGCCCAAAAAATGTGCCGACTTAGTCAGTCGGTCTACAATCACCCACACCATATTCATACCAGTCTTCGTCCTTGGCAAACCCGTGACAAAATCCATAGAGATATCCTCCCACTTCCATTCCGGGACGGGAAGTGGTTTCAATAACCCGACTGGCCGCTGATGCTCAATCTTGACTTGCTGACAAGTCAAACACTTAGCAGCAAAATGAACTACCTCCTTCTTGATATCGTTCCACCAGAAATTTTTCCTTAGATCTTTATACATTTTACTCGAGCCCGGATGGACTGAGTAAGGTGATGCATGAGCCTCTCGCATGATACTCTGTCTCAATTCCGAGTCGTTCGGAACGCACAACCGACCTCGGAATCTCAACACTCCATCCTTATGAATAACGAATCCTGGGGCTTTCCCCTTCCCTACACTCTCTCGAAGCTGAATAAACATCGAGCCCTCCAACTGTCCCGATTTAATGTCCTCGACCTCGACCAGAGATGAAGAAATCTCAAGAGCACGCAACTGCCTGGAACTCTCTGGCAGTACAATCTCAATGCTCAACCTCATAAACCCTCGCTGAAGTCCCGACTGGGCCGTGAGTAACTCAAGCGCCCGAAGCGATACCGATTTCCGGCTCAAGGCATCTGCTACCACATTAGACTTGGCCGGATGATAAAGGATCTCGAGATCGTAATCCTTAATTAATTCCAACCATCTCCTCTGTCTCATATTAAGCTCTTTCTGGGTGAAAATGTACTTTAGGATCTTGTGATCGGTGAAAATCTGACACGACGAGCCATACAAGTAATGACGCCAGATCTTCAACGCAAATACAACTGCGGCCAACTCAAGATCGTGCGTAGGGTAATTCAATTCATATGGTTTCAATTGACGGGAAGCATAGGCAATCGTCCTCCCGTGCTGCATAAGTACGCATCCGAGCCCTTGGCCCGAAGCATCACTATAAACTGAGAAACCATCATTACCACTCGGTAAAGCCAAAACGGGAGCGGTCGTCAACCGCTTCTTCAACTCCTCAAAACTATTCTGCCTCTCATCGATCCACACAAACTTCTCTGACTTCTGTAACAACTGAGTCAGCGGTTGAGCGAGATTAGAGAACCCCTCGACTAATCTACGGTAATACCCGGCTAATCCCAGAAAACTGCGGACCTCTTTCACGTTCTTGGGCGGCGCCCAATCCAACACTGCCTCTACCTTATGTGGGTCCACACGAACACCCTCGGCCGAGATCACATGACCGAGAAACATAACCTCCCGTAACCAAAACTGACATTTTGAGAACTTAGCAAAAAGTTGCTGAGTTCTCAAAATATCTAACACAATATGCAAATGACGGGCGTCTCCTCCTCGCTCTTCGAGTAAATCAGGATGTCATCGATTAAAATGACTACACACGTATCGAGGTACTCGATAAAGACTTTGTTCATAAGCTGCATGAACACGGCTGGGGCGTTGGTTAGCCCAAAAGGCATAACCACAAACTCGTAGTGATCGTATCTCGTCCGAAAGGCCATCTTGGGAACGTCAGTATCCTTCACTCGGAGCTGATAATACCCCGGTCTCAAATCAATCTTCGAAAACACAGTTGCCCCTTGCAACTGATCAAACAAATCATCAATCCTCGGAAGCGGATACTTGTTTTTGATGGTCACTTTGTTCAACTCTCGGTAGTCGATACACAAACGAAGTGACCCATCCTTCTTCTTCACAAACAGGACCGGTGCGCCCCAAGGTGAAGCGCTTGGTCGAATATACCCCATGTCTAGCAACTCTCCCAACTGTTTCTTCAACTCAAGCATCTCGGCAGGCGCCATACGGTATGGCGTCTTAGAAATCGGTGCTGCACCCGGTTCTAAATCGACGGTAAACTCAACTTCTCAGTCCGGCGGCAAACCCGACAACTCGTCTGGAAAGACATCAGGATACTCACACACTACCGGAATAGATGAGAGCTCGACTCCCCCTTCTTCCGATCTCAAGGCATAACACCAATAACCCGTGCAACCTCCCCGAAGAAGTCTCACCGCCCTTAATGCGCTGATCAGTAATCTCTGGCTACTCCGCTTACGCCCTACAAAAGAATGCTCGGTACCGTCAGAGGCTAACATCGAAACGGTTCTCATTCTATAATTCATGATCGCCCCATGACGGTCCAGCCAATCCTCACCCAGAATCAAATCCTCATCCTTAATATCTACCGCAATCAGATTAGAAGGCCAATCCCTCCCCGCGATACTCACAGAAAAATCTCTAATCTCACGGTCCCCCACGATGCTATCCCCACTAGGAAGTTTAACAACAAAAGGCTCACAGGCAACTAGGCAATCAACATGTAGACGACGCACACAATCCATAGATATAAAAGAATGCGTAGCACCAGAATCGAACAATACGGAAACAGGATGATCAAGGATGTGGACGGTACCTGTAGCCATCGTCGCGTCAGGATCTCCTGCTCGTCTCATCTCATACACTCGGGGCAGAACAGACCCCGCACTAGAAGCTCCCCCTCTAGAAGGCTGACCACGTCCTCGACCTCTACCAAAACTCTGCTGCGGCTGAGGAACTATCGGTGTCTGATTCACACTCGGCTCTCCCGCAGCTGGGGCTGATATCTGAGTAACTGGAGCCCGAGCTGCATCCGTACAAAACTTAGCACGATGACCCATCCGACCACAAGCAAGACACTGAATCGGAGGACTATCACACTCACTCATCATGTGGCCTGGACAACTACAGTTGAAGCACATAGGACCACGAACGGAACCAGCATGAGCAGACCTAGAACCGTTTCCTCGACCAACTGATGGCCCGGCTCCAAGACTCGCGAACGGCCGAGCCTTGGATACCCTCCGACTTGCCTCCCGGCCCGACTGCAGGTCTTCTGCTTCTTTCCTTCGGTTGCCGTCTCTGTCGCAGAAAACGACATCTCATAAGCCATCGCTTTATTCTGATAATCTTTCAAAGTCGTGCACCCTAGACCAGACATGTAGTGGCGCACCCTCGGTTTCATCCGCATATCAAAGTGGCGGATCTTGTCAAGCTCATCACGGACTTGGTTTCTCACATAATGCAACAGTTGATTGTAGTCTTTGATAGCTTGAGAAATAGGAACATCTTGGGGCTTAGCCTCAAAGAAGGCTCGGATCCTCCCCTCTTTCACTGGCCAAGGACAGAATTCATCTTCCATCAGATCTCGAAACTCTGCCCACGTAGCGGCCCGGTCATGCGGTTTCACCGCTTGCCACCATGTTGCTGCCTCCTTGGCGAGGAAGTACTGAGCGATGGGTACTTTCCTCTCCTCAGAACAATTAGCAGCCTCAAATACTTTTTCCATCTCAAAAAGCCAACTCTCCCATCCGGAAGGGTCGGAAGCACCATCAAACTGCGGAGGACGCATACGAATCACATCCTGAAGTAACTTGTCATTGCCGGATCCAGTAGGTGGAACCGGGTTGGCATTAGATTGGCCAACTAGAACGGCCCGAGTCAGTAGCGTCATCTGGTTCGCTACTTGCTGCAAAATGTTGGCCACTCCAACATTCTCATGTGCATTACCGGAGCTAGCAGACTGGTCCTACTGACCTCCGGAACTAGGGGGAACACTGTTCGACAAAGAAGGCATCGCCGAATCAGTTCCCGAGTGATCGGACATGGCCGCCCCACTGGCTGCGCCACGTCCCCTACCGCGTCCGCGACCGCGTCCGCGTCCTCTACCAGCAGGAATTCTGAAGAAGCAACGGGTAAGTACAATTCAAACGCAAAACGCAACAAGATGCTAAGATAGGAATAGAACATAACTGTGAAACGAGTCAAGTTAGGAAAAACTTACGAGCACGGGCGTACTGAGATGATGGCATAGCAGTGATACTGTCCCAAAAACGACACTTAACTAGACCTAAATAACCGACAGCCTAGGTATCCATAAACCTAAGCTCTGATACCATATTCTATAACACCCCCAAGACATTCAGGGCATATTATAGCGCTGTGGACTCCACACTATGGAATCCACCAGGCTAACGTACCAACAAGACATTTGACAAAAACAAACAATCATCAATAATACGACAATTCAAATAAGACTACAATCCGACAATAGAATCCAACATCAATCCATTTCCCAAAACAGGAACACAACATTAACAATTTTGAAACAAGAAGTACTCGAGTACTTAAACCAATTTTATAATACAAAAGTCCCAAATCAAGACATCAAAAGTAATAGACTGAACTGAACACCAACAAATGACTACTTATCAGTATCATGCTTGCCCATCATCCTCATACGGCTCAAGTGCTCGCTTGTCCACACGATCGATACCTGAAATACAAAAAGTATTTCCCCCATTTAAGGGGTTAGCGACAACTGCTAGTGCAAGTACTGTAATACCCGGTTGTAATTCAGTTATTATCATTCATTATTTATCATTCAGTAATTGTCACTCAGTAATTTCACTCATTAATGATAAATTGTTACTCATATTCAATCATTGTGTACACCGTTCAGAGTAATTGTATTGTGTATCAATCGTCATTCATCATCAATCTAATTGGAGAATCGTGCGGTGTTTACCATCATTCTCATTTCTTAGTGTGCTGTGTGTGAGGAGTAGCGCACGCTACGTACTCTTTTTAGCATGCGCTAAATGAGTACTGGTAGCGCACGCCACCTCTCAACACTAGCGCACGCTAGTGTAGTTGACGGGCGATCAGAAGGCCTTTGGGTGCGGTTGGGATGTAGGTAGCGCCGCGCTACGAATGGTAAGTAGCGGCGCTAGTGATCCGGAGTAGCGCACGCTATGCGATCGGTGTAGCGCGCTAAGGTCGGATCAGGTTGAGTCCGGTGGCTCGGGTGAATTAATTATTTCCTAGCGCACGCTAGGAGTGGTTTTCAGCGTACGCAAGCGATGTAGTAGCGCACGCTAATCGTTGGTCGTAGCGCACGCTATCGAGATCAGATCAGAGGACAGAAGGTTTCTGGACTCCAGTACTGGGCATCAGATAATTCGTTAGCGCACGCTAACAATGGGTTTTAACGCACGCTAGTGGTATGGCCGTAGCGCACGCTACAAAAAGGTACGTAGCGCGCGCTACCGTGTTCGGACAGTGGGTACTGGACTACCCAAATTACTCGTTAGCGCACGCTACGCACAAGGGCTAGCGCACGCTAACACAGGTGGCTATAAATTGGACAGTTTAGCCCAGATTTCGTCATTTGTCATCTATTCTCATTCTCTCGTCGGTTCTTGGCGATTTGGGAAATTTTGGAGAGTTCTCTTCGAGCTTTTATCATCCATCATCATCTTCAACTCTTTGAGTTGGATTATCATCACTTCATCATCTCCTTATCATCGAATCAAAGGTATTAATCTCTTGGATCTAGAATTTTGGATTTTTGGGTTTTCCCTTTCGATTTCTTCATGTAAGCTTGGATTGTTATTGGAATATGTTAGATATGGATTATCTACCTTGGATAAATATATTCCTACGGATTTAACGGCTATTTTGGGGATTTATTGCAAGAACCCTTGGGGTTGACTTCGGTTAATTTGGGGATTTCCGATTGTCGTTGTTATAATCTCGAATTGTGGATTTCTATGGGATTATTGATATCATTGAAAGTGTTTTGATGGTTTGAAATACTCATCTTGGAGTTGGTTTCGATATGTTCGAGTTCGAATATTGTTGTATCGACGTTTGAGTCGATTATGATCGTTTTTGATTTGCGTAATGATCGCATTATTGGTAATTGTGTTATTCAAGGTTGTTCGAGCGACCGAAATTTCATTTAGGACGTTGTTCGTGGACGGACATTCTTCATCGGTATTGAGTAAGATAATTCTTACTCGGTTAAAAGGATATTCATTCCTTTTGATGTTGTTCATTCATAATCGTAACTCATTCATCATTGTACTAACCGTATCAAAACTTGTCACTGTCAATTAATCACCTCGGTCATAAGGAACGACGGTTCCAATCATTTCATTAAGCTGTCATTCATTTCACCATCATTTAATCTTGGTGAGTCATTATTCATTTTCGTTGTCACTTTTGTCATATTGTGGCATTCCGGGTCATACTGGCGTGCCGGTTGGTATGTGTAGGATTTTCATGTCGGGCACATTATAGTCGTGTGTTGGTTGGTGGCCTCACATTGGACTGTGCACACGAGTTGATTTCTTCGTGAGACTGATTAGGTACAAGACCACACGTGTATTCGATCGATGCTCGTTGGTGGCTTGTGCACGGACACATTTCCATCCCGGACGTAGTGTGGCGCCATTCCTTTGAGCCGTATCATTAGTTGATTCATATAGCATGTTTGATTGCGTATGTTTCGACAGGATATTGTATAATTGTGGATAACTCATGATTGTGTATTTTCAACTCTTGAGGATTGTTGTTCTCAGAATGGCCGGCCCGTTGGGGATATTGTTTTTCGTGTCATGGCAAGGCTAAAGCACGGGAGAGCACGGTGACGGCGAGTCCAGTGATACTAGTAGGGGGCCCATCTTTTCAGTCAATTATGTTTCCTTCATTTATTCCGCTGCAGACATTCCGTTTGAATATTCATTTCACTCAGTGTTGTATATTTTATCTCCATATAAAATATACATGTATTCTGTAATATCTTGTGTATTGTATGAAACTCCTCATCGGAGTAATTAATGTTGTAATGTAGTTCGGTACTACATTTACCCTGTGTAATTCTTTCATTCTCATTCGCCTGGTGGGTCCCAGTCGGGGATCCACGGCACTGTAATAACCGCCTAGTTGGGGTGTTACAGAGTTGGTATCAGAGAGTGGTTTTGAATACTACCTTCCGAGTCATGTCTCATTTGAAATCATCGTCATCGGACTAGTATCATTGGACTTTCGCGTCACGTGTGACCTGTGCAAATGCCGAGCCAATCAGACCAAGAACTGTAAGATTTCTGATGCCATGGTATAATTTCTGGCAATAATCATTCATTCATAATTCATCAGTTAACAATCCTCATTCATCATTTTCAATTGTGATTCAGTCGATAATGTTAACTCATTAATCACTCAATTCATTTCATTACGCAGTTGTTGATCTTGAAGATCATATCATCAATCTTTTTAAATTGTTTAAGATAATCATTTTAGTAATTTCATCAGATAATCATGTCACGTCAATTAATCATTCATGTAATCGCTGTATTTGAGCGCGTATGCTCATTTTCATCATTTCATAATATAATCATAATGTGATACTCATGCGAGATATATAATCATCATATGACTTTCCACTTCAGTATGGAAAGGGTGGCGAAGGGCGTGGAGGACGAGGCCGTGGAGCGGGCGAATCCGAGAACTCGTGTGAATACACATGCGAATGCAGGGAATAATGCTAACTCATCGGCAGTGTGTGCCACTCATTCACACGGACGTGATCAATCGCTATCGTGAGTCGAACACAGGACACGGCTCGGTCGGAGGGTGTTCGAGTTGACCCACCTGGCCTTTATGCGAGGCATGATGGCCCAAATGACTCGAGATGGCACAACTAATGGAGGCGATGCATAACTCCACTACTCAAAATCAACAGCTCCTCCGCCGCCACCTCGGAGGCAAGAGAGGGGTGAAAGCAATATAATTAGCGATATCTCTCGCGGCGACCACCTACCTTTGAGGGCTCATCGATCCGTGGATATTGTCCATTGGCTTGAGAATTTCGAGAAGTTATTTGCTATGGTGGATTGCCATGAATGGCATAAAGTTTCAGTTGCGGCTTACTATCTTGGTAAGAGCGCTCATTCATGGTGGTTATCGTTGAAGCCCACAGACGGATCATGTACTTGGGATCAGTTCAAGACTCTCATGATGGAGAGGTACTATCCGGCCCCACTCAGGGAGGCTAAGTTGTCGGAATTACTCACTCCCGACCTTTCGGCGGATGATGATGTTCTCGCCATCGCTGAAAAATTTCAAGAACTTCTTTCGTTCGCCTCATCTATCATTCACTCTGAGGCGGACAAGATCAAGTATTTCAGCAAGAGGCTGAAACCTCGTATGCGGCTACAGTTGCTTAATCATAATTGTGCCACTCTGGCCGAGTTCATTGAGAAAGCTCTCACTTACGAGCTTACTGCTATGGAAATTGCTAAGCAACAACCCTCATCGGTGGCAAGAAGTCTAAGAACCGTAATCGGTCGGCGGTGTGCCACTTTCAAGAAACCACGTGCGGGCTCTACTTTTTCTGAGCGACCTCCTATGGCGCCTAGACCCGCAGAATCTCAGTCACGAGCGGCCAGTTCGGCCATCACCTGTCTCAACTGTGAAGAACAGGGTCATTTCAGCACCAAATGTCCGAAACAGACTGTCACGTGCCACAACTGTGGGGTTGCTGGGCATAGGGCCCGTTTTTGCCGTAGGGACTCTAAACCCACTCCGGCGTCATCTCAAGCCCTAGGACATTCAGCGGTGCAGAATCAGGCCACTCAGTCAGCGTCGTTCAAGACGACGGGAGCTAATAAAGGCGGAGCCAAGAGCTATCAGACGGGAGCGTCCGGTTCGGGAGCCGGCAAGCCTCGAATTTATGAGATGAAGAAGACCGACGATCCAGAGGCCCGGATGATCTCAGGTACACTCGATATTCTATCTCAACCTGTGTGTACCCTTTTTGATACTGGTGCATCGCATTCATTCATTTCCGAGTCATGTTTGAGTAGACTACGTCTGGGTAGTGCTACTAGTTGTGAGCCTTATGTCATTGGTCTACCTGATGGTAGACGAATTGTCGGAAATCGTGAGATTCAGAATTGTCCGATTCAGCTTCATGGTCGTGTATGGCCAGCGGACCTAATCGTAGTAGATTTGCCGAGGGACGACGTCATCTTGGGTATTGATTGGATGGATCGTCATGATGCCATCATTAGTGTCCGTAAGCGTATGATCACTATCATTTCAGACGATGGGGTCGAATGTGTGTTTCAGGGAGGTAATCCCGGCTGTTCTAGTAAGGTCATTAATTTGATGAAAGCAGTAAGATTACTCAATCAGGGATGTGTCGGTTATTGGTGCTATATGACCAAAACCGAGAAATCATCAGTAATGTTGACGGACATTCCGGTAGTGAAGGAATATGCCGATGTTTTTCCAGACGAGTTACCTGGTTTGCCTCCACAGAGGGATGTGGAATTCACGATTGAGTTGGAGCCTGGTACGTCCCCGATATCGAAGGCACCGTACCGGATGGCCCCGACCGAAATGCAGGAATTAAAGAACCAATTTGAGGAATTGTTCGAGAAGGGTTATATTCGACCGAGTGCGTCCCTGTGGGGAGCACCAGTGTTATTTGTCAAGAAGAAGGATGGTTCGTTCCGCTTGTGTATTGATTACCGGGAATTGAACCGGGTGACGATCAAGAATAAGTATCCTTTACCCCGTATTGATGATCTCTTAGATCAACTTCAGGGAGCTTCGGTATTTTCCAAGATCGACTTAAGATCTGGATATCATCAGTTGCGGATTCGAGAGTCGGATATCGCAAGGACGGCGTTTCGAACACGCTATGGTCATTATGAGTTTGTGGTTATGCCGTTTGGGTTGACTAATGCACCCGCAGTATTCATGGAATTAATGAATCGGGTTTTCATAGACTATCTGGATCAGTTCGTGGTTGTCTTCATTGATGACATTTTGATTTATTCTCGTGACCGAGAGGAACACGAGTCTCACCTTCATCAAGTCCTCGACGTGTTGAGACGAGAACAACTTTATGGGAAGTTTTCCAAATGTGAGTTCTGGATGTCCGAGGTGACGTTTCTCGGACACGTAATTTCATCAGACGGAGTTCGTGTCGATCCTCAGAAGACGGAGGCTATTCGAGATTAGCTACCTCCGAAGAATGTTAAGGAAATCCGAAGTTTCCTCGGATTAGCGGGTTATTATCGACGATTTGTGGAGGGATTTTCTAAAATCGCTCAACCCATGACGAACCTTTTACGGAAGGATAAGAAATACACGTGGTCCGACGCGTGTCAACGGAGTTTTGAGGAACTCAAGAGCCGGTTAACTTCAGCACCTGTCCTTTCTTTACCGCAAGGGACGGAGGGATTTGTGGTCTATAGTGATGCGTCCGGACAGGGTCTCGGATGTGTACTCATGCGAGACGGAAAGTTATCGCTTATGCTTCACGGCAATTGAGACCTTACGAGGTTAATTATCCGACCCACGACACTGGAGCTAGCGTAGTGGTGTTCGCATTGAAGATTTGGCGTCATTATCTTTATGGCGTTACACATCGGATATTCACCGATCATAAGAGTTTAAAGTATATATTTACTCAGAAGGAGTTAAATATGCGACAGAGACGGTGGTTGGAACTAATCAAAGATTATGATATCGAGATCCTTTACCACCCGGGCAAGGCGAACATTGTCGCCGACGCCTTGAGTCATAAGTCCGTTCAGGAGCAGATGCTTGCTCGATTAACAGTTCAGAAGGAACTTCAGCAGGAATTTCTGAGACCCGAGATCGAGGTCTGGTTACAGAGAGTACAAGGGCAACTTTGTACGTTGGACATTTTATCGTCACTTGAGGAGGCGATCAGGGAGAATCAGGGTGTGGACCCATTTTTGTTACGCATTCGAGAGGATGTGACTCAGGGGAAAGCCACCGGATTTGTGGTTCACGAGGATGGACTTCTGCGTTTTAAGAATCGGTTATGCGTGCCGGCAGATGACGAGTTGAAAAACTCGATTTTGAAAGAAGCTCATGCTACCCCTTATTCTGTTCATCCGGGGTCTAGTAAGATGTATAAGGACTTGAAACAAAATTACTGGTGGAGTAATATGAAGCGAGAAGTCGCAGAATTTGTTTCGAGATGCTTAACCTGTCAACAAGTTAAGATTGAACATCAGCGACCGGCGGGTATGCTGAAACCTCTTCCTATTCCCGAATGGAAGTGGGAAGACATTTCTATGGATTTCATCACGAGTTTTCCGACGAGTCGTCGTGGCATGAATACGATCTGGGTGATCATGGACCGCTTAACCAAATCAGCTCATTTCCTTGAGATCAAGGATATGTGGGGTCCCGAGAGACTTGCCCAGCTGTTCGTCAAGGAGATAGTGAGATTGCACGGTACTCCTAAAAGTATCGTTTCCGATCGTGACAGACGATTTGTGTCTCATTTTTGGAAATCAGTTCATCGTGCTATGGAAACTCAGCTTAATCTCAGTACCGCCTTTCATCCTCAGTCCGACGGGCAATCAGAGAGGACTATTCAGACCTTAGAGGACATGTTGAGGGCATGCGTCCTCGATTGGAAGGACGATTGGGAAGCCCAACTACCATTGATCGAATTCACGTATAATAATAGTTGGCATGCTTCGATTAAGATGGCACCTTACGAGGCCTTGTACGGTCGTCGTTGTCGATCTCCATTGTGTTGGGATGACCTATCAGAATCAATCGGCACCGAGCCCGATATGCTTATAGCCGCCCGTGAGAAGGTAGCTCTGATCAGGAGTCGTTTGTTGACCTCTCAGAGTCGACAGAAATCATATGCAGATAATCGTCGTCGACCATTAGAGTTCGAGGCGGGTGACCATGTTTTGGTCAAGGTCTCCCCAAGTCGTGGTATCTTCCGTTTTGGGAAGAGGGGTAAGTTGAGTCCGAGAATCATTGGACCGTTTGAGATTCTGGATCGAGTAGGCGAGTTAGCTTACCAGTTAGCTTTACCTCCGGCGTTGAGCCGAATTCATAATGTGTTTCACGTATCTCAGTTTCGGAAGTATGTTTCCGACCCGATTCACATACTTCAGTTCGATGAAATCGAGATCGCCGATGATCATTCCTATGAGGAGCGTCCTATACGAATTTTAGAGCGGCGAATCAAACAGTTGAGGAACAAGACGATTCCTTTGGTTAAAATTCAGTGGTCTAGACACGGAGTCGAAGAGGCTACTTGGGAAACCGAGGATAGTATGCGGGAGAGTTATCCCGAACTGTTTGACCCTTAGTTTCGGGGACGAAACTCTTTTAAGGGGGGGTGTATGTAATACCCGGTTGTAATTCAGTTATTATCATTCAGTATTTATCATTCAGTAATTGTCACTCAGTAATTTCACTCATTAATGATAAATTGTCACTCATATTCAATCATTGTGTACACCGTTCAGAGTAATTGTATTGTGTATCAATCGTCATTCATCATCAATCTAATTGGAGAATCGTGCGGTGTTTACCATCATTGTCATTTCTTAGTGTGTTGTGTGTGAGGAGTAGCGCACGCTACGTACTCTTTTTAGCGTGCGCTAAATGAGTACTGGTAGCGCACGCCACCTCTCAACACTAGCGCACGCTAGTGTAGTTGAGCAGGCAGTCCAGAAGGAACTGGACTGCAGTTGGGATTGTAGGTAGCGCACGCTACGAATGGTAAGTAGCGCGCGCTAGTGATCCGGAGTAGCGCACGCTATGCAGTCGGTGCGCGCGCTAAGGTCGGATCAGGTTGAGTCCAGTGGCTACTGGACTGAATTGAATTTATTTCCTAGCGCACGCTAGGAGTGGTTTTTAGCGTACGCAAGCGATGTAGTAGCGCACGCTAATCGTTGGTCGTAGCGCATGCTATCGAGATCAGATTAGAGGACAGAAGGTTTTTGGACTCCAGTACTGGGCATCAGATAATTCGTTAGCGCACGCTAACAATGGGTTTTAACGCACGCTAGTGGTATGGCCGTAGCGCACGCTACAAAAAGGTACGTAGCGCGCGCTACCGTGTTCGGACAGTGGGTACTGGACTACCCAAATTACTCGTTAGCGCACGCTACACACAAGGGCTAGCGCACGCTAACCTGGAGTGGCTATAAATTGGACAGTTTAGCCCAGATTTCGTCATTTGTCATCTATTCTCATTCTCTCGTTGGTTCTTGGCGATTTGGGCGATTTTGGAGAGTTCTCTTCGAGCTTTTATCATCCATCATCATCTTCAACTCTTTGAGTTGGATTATCATCACTTCATCATCTCCTTATCATCGAATCAAAGGTATTAATCTCTTGGATCTAGAATTTCGGATTTTTGGGTTTTCCCTTTCGATTTCTTCGTGTAAGCTTGGATTGTTATTGGAATATTTTAGATATGGATTATCTACCTTGGATAAATATATTCCTACGGATTTAACGGCTATTTTGGGGATTTATTGCAAGAACCCTTGGGGTTGACTTCGGTTAATTTGGGGATTTCCGATTGTCGTTGTTATAATCTCGAATTGTGGATTTCTATGGGATTATTGATATCATTGAAAGTGTTTTGATGGTTTGAAATACTCATCTTGGAGTTGGTTTCTATATGTTCGAGTTCGAATATTGTTGTATCGACGTTTGAGTCGATTATGATCGTTTTTGATTTGCGTAATGATCGGATTATTGGTAATTGTGTTATTCAAGGTTGTTCGAGCGACCGACATTTCATTTAGGACGTTGTTCGTGGACGGACATTCTTCATCGGTATTGAGTAAGTTAATTCTTACTCGGTTAAAAGGATATTCATTCCTTTTGATGTTGTTCATTCATAATCATAACTCATTCATCATTGTACTAACCGTATCAAAACTTGTCACTGTCAATTAATCACCTCGGTCATAAGGAACGACGGTTCCAATCATTTCATTAAGCTGTCATTCATTTCACCATCATTTAATCTTGGTGAGTCATTATTCATTTTCGTTGTCACTTTTGTCATATTGTGGCATTCCGGGTCATACTGGCGTGCCGGTTGGTATGTGTAGGATTTTCATGTCGGGCACATTATAGTCGTGTGTTGGTTGGTGGCCTCACATTGGGTGTGCACACGAGTTGATGGCTTCGTGAGATCGACAGGTACAAGACCACACGTGTATTCGATCGATACTCGTTGGTGGCTTGTGCACGGACACATTTCCATCCCGGACGTAGTGTGGCGCCATTCCTTTGAGCCGTATCATTAGTTGATTCATATAGCATGTTTGATTGCGTATGTTTCGACAGGATATTGTATAATTGTGGATAACTCATGATTGTGTATTTTCAACTCTTGAGGATTGTTGTTCTGTGTAACTGACCCCGTTGGGGGATATTGTTTTTCAGGTCATGGCAAGGCTAAAGCACGGGGAGAGCACGGTGACGGCGAGGAGTCCCAGTGATACTAGTAGGGGGCCCCAGTCTTTTCAGTCAATTATGTTTCCTTCATTTATTCCGCTGCAGACATTCCGTTTGAATATTCATTTCACTCAGTGTTGTATATTTTATCTCCATATAAAATATACATGTATTCTGTAATATCTTGGGTATTGTATGAAACTCCTCATCGGAGTAATTAATGTTGTAATGTGGTTCGGTACTACATTTACCCTGTGTAATTCTTTCATTCTCATTCGCCTGGTGGGTCCCAGTCGGGGATCCACGGCACTGTAATAACCGCCTAGTTGGGGTGTTACAAGTACAATCCATTTGAACTACATTCTAATCAGATGAATATATGCGCCAAAAAAATCATTTTAGAAAACATTTTATATTCCAGAATATTTACATTGTACAATCGTAAAACACATTTTCTCCAACAAATCACAATTCAATGTTAACCGTTGGTACGAGACTCACGGCCACCGTACCCCGCAGAGCCCCGTCGGACATCCCTGGGTGGCTAACCACAGTTCGCGATACGCACACTCACGGCAATACGTATCCCTAGAGGCCCCGTCGGACCGTCCCTAGGTGAACATACACATAACCATCCACAACAACCACGATACAGCCATAATTCAAATACTAGAACATGTAAACAAATGTAAAGTACTTGCCTTTGAGATATTCTTGAAGAAACGGAAGTGAAACACGACTACGAACGGTACGGGTGGAAAACAACGGTTCCTAAACGAAGGATCAACACAGTTCAGTCCCAACGGACAACAATACTCTATTGGAATACACCCATATCCCCAATTACATGATACGACAATGAACGATCAATTGATACGGGCGAGGGTTTACGCAAAATCTCCCCGTATTGATAATTCGCGGATTAAAATCAAGGAAATTGGATTTAGAATCACTCAATAATCACAATCGGTAAAGAATATTATAATATAGATGAACAATTCAGAACTAAACCCTAGAATCCCGAAAAACCCCCAAATTCGTCAAAATTAGGGTTCCTGAGGAATTACCTTTAATTCGGCTGATGAAGGGTGGTTATGCTGATTATGATATGATGGCTCGATTCTACCGTGATGGAATTTGAAGAGAACTCCGAATAGTACTGGTGGAAATCGCCTCTGAGGTCGCACGTCGAAGAAACGAAGAGAAAAGAATAAAATCATTGCTCAAATCGCGCTGACTTATATAATTAGTGAAGTTAGCGCACGCTAACTGTCATATATAGCGTGCGTTAACGGGCCGTGACAGGTCCAGTAGATACTGCCACCATTCGCTAGCGTACGCTAACAATATGGAGTTAGCGTACGCTAACTGCACATCGGTAGCGCACGCAAGGCAACAGGAGTAGCGTGCGCTACCTGCACAGCAGTTCAATACTGCTGCTCACATCAGCAGTAAGCTGCTGTCGAGGGTACAAAACACGAAACGCACGACGAGGTCAGAATCCGGAAACATAAACACGA
Source organism: Orobanche coerulescens (assembly GCA_033398695.1). Lineage (NCBI taxonomy): Eukaryota > Viridiplantae > Streptophyta > Magnoliopsida > Lamiales > Orobanchaceae > Orobanche > Orobanche coerulescens. The sequence continues at coordinate 79,759,497 of CM065804.1, read as the reverse complement.
AGCATACCAGACGACGGAGCTAAGCGCTAAAAGAAAATATAATTCCGACTACCGGAGGGTCCGTAATGCGACAACGAAAATGATATTCCCTAAACTATTAGGAAATTACAAAAATGGCCCAAGTGACCGAAAATCACGAAACGACGTCAGATCAACGAACTGAAGGTCTCCACACGACCAACTCAATCATACGAACTTGTACAAACCAAGAAACAATGAAAACGGACGAGTTTTACGAGAATCGAACGTTCATACGGCAAAACATGTCATAAAATGAAATTACGTGAAAACATCATCAAAACTCGTGCAAATGGAAAAACTCCAAGAACAAAGTAGATTCACAATGTCGAAACGGTTACAATCGAGTCGATAAAAACAGACATACACCAAAAATGGAAACTACTAAAAATGGAAAGTTACGGATATTACATAAACATGGGTGAATGACCGTAGAATCCCCCCAGGACCGAATAGAGAGTGAGCTCGTCACTGACGGGTTCGCCAGTGAGGATGATTTCGTCTACTCGGTCGATGTAATCTGCGTCGGTTTCATCTTCCCCCTGCCTGATTTTCATCAAGCGGTGGGGGCCTTCTGGTCTGGCGACCTTGGTGGCGAAGTATGACATGAAGTCATTCGACAGTTTCTCAAAGGAGATGATCGATCGTGGTGGTAGTGAGACGTACCACCTATGGGCCAGCTCGCCCAATGTTAATGGGAAGATTCGGCACTTGGTTGCATCTGTAGCCCCACACCCGGTCATGTAAATCCGGAACTTACTTAGGTGGGTTTCGGGGTCCGATCTCCCTTCATACAGAGGTGGTTTGGGAGGAGCGATCGTTGGTTTCACGGGGGCAAGCTCGATGTGGACCGCGAGTGGCTCGGTTGGTCCGATGATCTTTCTACTGGTGCTTGCCCCAGTATCCAAGAGTGCTTTCATGTCGTCGAGCTGGCATTGCATAGGGGCCATCGCCGTAGCCTGGCTGCTCGCGGCTCGGCGCTCGGAGCGGGAGCCGAGGCGATCAAGCACTGATCCTCTGGTGATCGGAGCGGGAGCCAAACGGTAGACAGGTGTTCGGCTGGGAGCCGGGTATGCCGAACTCCTGGTGACAGATTCGGATTCCGTCATTTCGTGGTTGGGACCAGAATGCCCCGGTCGCCATGATGGGTCGCATCCCAAGCGACTGAATACTGATCCGTCTAGTCGTGCGAGAGCCTTTTCTCGCGAATCGGGGATTTCTGACGATCGCTCGCCCAGTAGCCTATTGAATTTCCGTTTGCCCATGCGGCGGATGGTCGAGGGAGTTATTGCGAGCGACGCGCATGCTCTCCGTCGCTCCTTTAGGATGGCCATAGCCTCCTCGATCTGTTCCTCGGTTTGGAACTGATCGAGTGAGAGGTTGGGGCCATTCCTCAGGTGCGGGATCGAGAGTCTCGCGTTGCCGTGGCTTCCCCCGGCCGTCGGCTGGGGTTCGGATTGAGCCGGGATATGGTGTCCGGCGGTTCGGAGAGCGGCTCTCTTCGATGTAGTAGCGGACGTCATGATTCTGAAGGCTTTCTTTGAAGCGCAGTGAGTGTCACTTCAAGTATATACCCCGAGAACAGTGAGTGTTCTTCGGGACGGTAGGAATAAAAATGAAGGTATAGATGCCCTCCTTCTAGCGCCAATTGTTGCTACCCAAAATATTATCCGGAGATAGATATTGCTGGAATGGATGGATAGCAAACAAATGCCAGAACACTTCCGTGGGAAAAGTAAATAACACAAGATTTGCCGGGTTGTTAGTCCCAGGCTTGAATGCTCTCGCGAGATATTATTAATACGAATATTCTGGGATACAAGTATTAATGTTAGAATCTATTACAATGAGTGTAAAGACATCTAGTTATCTTGGCTTGTGAGCGTGTAGATTGCCGGAAGAACCAGATATGATGCTATGTGAGTTCTTGTAACAACGTTGATGAGCTGTGACAGCGGTGAGAGATCGACAGTCTCTCACGGCGTGTATTAGCTGTATGTTTGAGCTCCTGGGCTTGTGAGTCTCTTTGAATCTGCACTGTGGAGACTTCTTGCATCTGGCGACCGTCTTCTGTATGAGAGGTACTGAGATAGAAGTCCTGAGGTAGATTCGGGAGAGGAAGCTGGGAGCTTGATAGTATGTATGGTTATATATATTTTCTCTGAACTTAATGGAGAATACATGAACCGAATGAAGAATTCGTGAACTGAACGCGGAACCTTTTTCTAGTAGAAGGAGGTTGGCGATCGCCTTTGCTGTATTATAATAAGCGGGCGATCGTCTTTAGCACATGGGCTAGTCCCCTTAAAGTCTGCAGGAGTTGCTGACAGTCAGCTGTGCGGTCCAATGAGAAGCCTGCACGCATCTGAGTTGCTGTCACGGGTTGTCCCACCTTGTACCTTTCGGCGGGTTTGTCGGTAGGTGAAGCCGTCCTTGTCAGAGACAGCTGTTGGTGGTCAACGATCCATGTAACGCGGCACCTGTCGCCGATCTGCACATGGGCGCTGCTTTGAGGTCCAGTCTTCGTGGACTTTGACGGACGATGGTCCCTGCTCGTGGCGTAGGAAGGTCGTCCTTAGCCGGGCACTAAAGTCAATCGCTGGCCAAAGGGCGATCGCCTTGGGAGTCGATCGCTAGGTACCTGATGGTGGTCTGGTATCTTCGATTAGGCGAGTTTGCCATAGCTTGATTGGTTGTGGACTCGGTCGCTCGGCCTTGGAGTCGATCGTCTGTCGAGGTGAATAAATCTCGACACAACAGTATTGTGTGTGGACGTACATGGTTTCATTTCGGTGCATTGTGGTTTGACGTGGTGTTTTGCTATGTGTTTGATATCTCTGGGTGAATTGTTTGGATATATTTGTTGCACTGGGCTATGTGTGTGAATGTATGGATGTGGGCGGGGCCTACGGTGGCACATGGCATGTGATCATGTGGCAGGATGCAACAAGCGATTGATCCAACCGTGAGAGCCTAAGAAAAACTACGGTGACACATGACATGAGATCATGTGGTCAGGATGCAACAAGTGATTGATCCAACTGTGAGCGCCAAAGAATACCTACAGTGGCACATGGCATGTGATCATGTGGCCAGGAGACAACAAGTGATTGATCCAATCGTGAGATACCGTGACAAGTGTTCACGTTGGTGTGATATGTTATTTGTGTGAAATTGTTTCGCTAGCCAGCTCGGGAGGGTCCTTAGAGGCCTCGGGTGGGATTTGTGGCTTCGTCCCAGTCCTAGGCGATGCTTGTGCGTGATTATGTTGTGTTGATTTTATGTCCATCGAGGACACGTGATGTGGGTTCTGACCCTGTGAATTGTTAGTGGTTTTTTATTTGCGAAAACAAAACTATTGGGCTGTGACCCCTGTTGATTTTGGAAAGATAAGGATTTGATAATCCTAAGTTGTTTTCTATTAAAACTCCCGAGGGTATTTTAAACTATTTTACAAACCGTTCTCGTTATTGTGATCTTTCGGATTTGGAAAGTTTTACTCGAACTCTTTCCTCGGGAAGTATTCGTTTTGTTGTATTTGAATCTTTGAGGATTACTGGTTATTGTTATTCTTGGAATTTGAATTATATGGCTCGTATTTGCACTTTGTACTTGTACTAGGAAAATAGTGGAATTTTGCTAACCCCTGAGTAATCGGGGAGTGGATGTCTGTATTGCATTCAGGTTTCAGGGAGCGTGGCACAGGGTCGGCTGAAGGATGATGAAAGATGATCGATACTAATCACATGTGGAACCGTACGTTGTGTATTGGTTCAGTTGTACTTTATTTTCCGCTGCAGTATTTTTCCCCATTATACGGGAGTTTGTTGTATTTTGACCCCCTGGGTGGGCAAGTATTGTAATCGAGTTGTATGTTTTTATTGAAAGGCCAAATCGGTCTACTGAGTCTTTTTAGCCTTAAAGGCATTGTCGAGTTATTCGTTTGTTGTTACCAGCCTGGTAGATCCTTGAGGAAAGGTTCTACGGCGTGTAATATTCCTGAGCGGATTGGGGGTGTTACACTTGCGGTCTTATGGTAACAAATAGAGTGGTGTTGCAGTAGGTGACATAAGTGTTGCTATAGGGACCTACGGCAGCGGTGAAAAGTGTAACACCAAAAAAGTGTTGTTGTTTTGATTTTCTTGTCTACAGCAACATTTTTTTTTGCTTCTTGCAACATTTTGTAGGAGTTGCCGTAGGCCATCTATGGCGTAGTGGGTCAACCTCGAAGTGCAACTTGGTGGGCAAGTACCAGTATCTACTGAATACAAATATAAGATTCTTTCTCCTGTAAGTCAACAGGTAAACATCATATGTAGTTAGCGGCAAATGAGATAATAAGTCTCCGGCTAAAGCATTTAGTGCTAGTTGTATTTGATACACGACAGTTCGGTGATCTCGATTTGCACTAACAAATGCATAGAGGTAAGTTACAATAGGGTTTGACATTACCGTGATCCTGATACTTGATAGAGACATATGATTGAAGGGTTTATACGTACATGCTATTCATAATGTAAAGGAATTGGAATGATCCTTATCATTCGTTCTTAGTTGGGTTACCGTGTAGGCCACTGGACTGGCTAGGTGGTGATAACTAAGATAAACCTACAAAGTCGCGACACGAGATAGACGACAGATTATATTTAGCTTACTCTGTAACACCCCAAACTAGGCGGATATTACAGTGCCGTGGACCCCCGACTGGGACCCACCAGGCGAATGAAAATTAATGAATTAAATAATATAATTGCAGTACCGAACCACAATATATCACCAATCACTCCGATAAGGAGTTTCATTACAACATACCCAAGATAATACAGAATACATGTATATTTTATGTGAAGATAAAATATACAACACTGAATGAAATGAATATCCAAACGGAAGTCTGCAACATAAATAAAATAAAGAAAACACGAGTGAATGAAAAGGACTGGGGCCCCCTACTAGTATCACTGGGACTCCTTGCCGTCTATGTTCTGTTCCCGTGCCTTAGCCTTGCCATGACCTGAAAACAACATCCCCCAACGGGGTCAGTTACACAAAACAACAATCCTCAAGAGTTGAATAAACACAAACATGATATATCTTAATTATGAAATGACGCTGAAGATAGGCATCATAGTACGCCCGTAATGTTATGTGTAAGTGCACAAGAAGAGTGTCCAGACACACCCATCCTTTTACCTAATTAGTCTCACGAAGGTACATTACCGTGTGCACAGTCCAATGTGTCGGTGAACCCAACACATGATCATCACGTGTCCGACTAAAAATTCCGCACATATGAGATGATCGAGACGAGCCACTTGCTGTTTATCCTCCTGATATACTGTTAATTACTGCCCCTCGGGGCTGAGGGACCTTATTGTTCCTTGGCTCATCTCTCTCTATTTTATCTCTGCCTAGACCATCCTGGCCCTTTTCCTGATGCACATACTTATTCAATCATCCTCTTTTAATGAGGAACTCAATATCATCTTTCAGTTGCCTACAGTTATCTGTATCATGACCATAATCTTTGTGCAAATGATAGTAAAAATTCTTATTTCTCTTACTAGGATCTGTTCTCATCTCCTTGGGCCATCGTAAGTATCCCTCCTTTTCAATTTCAATCAACATCTTACTTCTAGGAGTGTTAAGCCTTGAATACTCTACGAACCTTGGTCCATTCTTTTTAGGGGACGAATCAATCAGTCTTCGGACGTTTGTCCTCCTTGCCAAAATCTCTGTCACCTTTTCTTTTTCTCCCATCCTCTAGATTCATTGCCCTCTTCAAGCTCTCTTCAGCCTTAATATATTTGCGTGCCCTATCCTGGAGATCATTCATTGTTTCAGGGGCATTCTTGGCTAGGGACCTCTAAAGAACTCATCTGTCGTACGTTGCTGTAGGGCTATCATGGCCACTTTCTGGTCCAGATCAGGGACTTTTAATGCTTCCTTTGTGAAACAATCTATAAAACTCCCACGACTTTCATTTTTCCCCTGTTGGAGATTCATTAATTATGCAGAACTCTTCTCATGTGTTCTTCCACTTATAAATTATCCAATGAAGGCTCGACTAAGCTCTTTGAAGGATCCTATTGATTTTGGTGGTAGGCGACTATACCAGTGTTGAGCCATACCTCCCAGGGTCTGTGGGAATGCCTTACACTTGATAGCATTTGTGACAGGTTGCAATAACAATGTATTAGATAAAGTACGAATGTGATTTGCAGGGTCTCCGATTCCTTCATACATCTTGATAGTGGCCATTTTAAACTTCTTAGAGATATAATCCCCCATGATATCATCAGTGAATGGGGGTGTCGGATCATCTGGATCTCCTAGTGGTAGCAAATTGATAGGCTCTGCCTTTCTTTCCATGTTCAGTTCAAGGATACGTTCCATTTTTCGCATCTCTTCTTGAATAGTAGCTGTTGAAAGTTCAGCAAGAGGGTTATTGTGTTGCGGCCTCCTTAGGAGTTTCTCATGTCCATTGGCCAACTCCCCTTTTTCTTATTCTAGTTGTCTTTCAAGCTCATCAGCCTGTTTCCTATAAGCCAGGATTTGATCTTCATTTTCTTGATGACGCCTTAGAGCCTCCTCTATTTGGACATCATGCCTTGGTATCTGGATGAGAGTTTGGTTGTTGATCATTGGCCTTTTCTCAGCATGTCTTCTTCTTCTAGGATTCTCAACCCCTACAGACTCCTCTCTATCTTCCACATCATAGGGTCCTGAATAGTCTGGTTCCAACCCTCTTATATTATCAGGGTCTTGGATGGGCTCTTGTCTTAGATCGACCCTCGAGGGTATTATAAGTAACGGTGGTGGAGGGGGAGGATCTCCTCCTACCAGTAGCTGAATTTGAGAATTCCCCTCTGCAGTTTGTTGAGGAGGGTTGTGATCACCAGTAGCTCGTTGGGGTATCCCATCCATAGTTCCAGGATAATTAAGAGGCGCTTGCCTTGATCCAATTCGTGTACTCACCATGGTTTTTTGAAACGGTTCCCACATACGGCGCCAAATGTTGCGTGCACAAAATTTGTATAATTAAAATAGACTGTAATTAATTGTACCTCTTGAGAATTTAATGTCGTCGTCTCCTAACTCAAGCTGTTATGAGGGACACCTCTTCCTGCAGCTCCTCCATCTTCCATAAATGTACCTACAACCTGATGGGGGTTTGGTCCTCATCGGAGACTCCGGTGTGAGAGTAAGTGTCTATACGAGATTATAAATAACAACTTGAAGATAGAGAGAGAATAGCTAGAAAATTCGCACTTGGAATGAGGGGTGGAGACCCCTATATATAGGATTAGCTACTTAAGGTAGGAATCCTTGTAGAATAAGGAGACTCTATCAGGTAAGCACTAGTAGAAAAATACCATTTCACATCGAAGATTTTAGATCGGTTCTATAATAACCGATTTAGAAAGCGACGCGGCCATTTTCTAAATCGGTTCTCAAATAACCGTTCTAGAAAGTGGACTTTCTAGATCAGCTAGTTTAGAACCGGTCTAAAAAGTGGAGTTTCTAGATCGGTTATTTTAGAATCAATCTAGAAAGTGGACTTTCTAGATCGTTTATTTTAGAATCGATCTAGAAACACTTTCTAGATCGGCTATTTTAGAATCGATATAAAACCCACTCGAGAAATTATATTTAAATTTAATATAAATGCAAGTTTCTCAAAACAACTCACTTTAGCCTAGTGGTTGGGAATTCACTCCCCAACCACAAGGTCAAGGGTTCAAACCCTCATGGCAACAAATTGAAATACATTGATATTTCAAGACTGGGTCGGGCTTGGTCTCGGGTCGGGACCGGGTTGTGGTCGGGTCGGACCTGATCTGGGTTAGGGTCATTTTTTGGAATAAAATAAGACTTTCTAGATTGGTTCAAATAGACATTCTAGAGCGGTTAAAAAACTGATGTAGAAAGCAGACTTTCTAGATCGGTTCTGAAAACCGGTGTAGAAAGTCCAGACTTTCTACATCGGCTGGATCTATGACGGTTATTTAACCGATTTAGAATGTCTATTTTACCCGATTTAGAAAGTGTTTTTTCTAGTAGTGAAGCGAAGACTTATCTCTTGGAAAGTTCTATAGACTCGTACCCTCCGGGACTCTTAAATTACGTAGAAGTATTGTACCTTGTAGAATCCTCTAAGGACTTGGGCCTTTAATTATTTTCTGGGCCTAAATAAATATTTGGATATTTATTTATTTGTTATCGGGCTCCATAGCCTAGTCCACTACACGATCCTACCCAATAACTTAACTCCTTCACTAGATCCATATCCAACTCCAAAACTCAAACTGAATTCAACAGTCCATGGCCGCCCATTCCTGAAATCCGGTTGCCAGAAACACTATCTCGGGGTTGGAAACCCAGTCCATTTCCAGCGCCATATAGACCTCCTTCAAAACTCTGACCAAAAACTATCGCCAAGGTTGCCTGAACCACCATCCGGCTGCGATGTTGAGCAATTGAAGAGTGAGAATGAACTCGCAGGAAATTGAATAATTCGCCAGCTAAACATCCCGTCAAAAAATCCATCTTTAGACGCCACGCACGCGACATTATCATCGCTCCTCGGCTCCAACGACACTCGACTGTCCATAACTCCAACCACCTGCATTCCATCGTCAATCACCATTGAAGAAGGAGGCAAAAGATGTTGGTCGATGTTTCATCCTAGCGGTGTTTGATATATATATATATATATATATATATATATATATATATATATATATATATATATATATATATATATAGAGAGAGAGAGAGAGAGAGAGAGAGAGAGTAATGGGTAAAAATTGGATAATTATTTTAAATGGTTATTGAGCTACTTGATCTAAATGGGACCCAATATATATTATCCAATAAAAAATAGATCGATCTCAGATTCGTTATCCAATGTCATAGTTTGATTATTCAATAAATTCATACTGCACCAGATAACACCAACTGTAAATAACTCACCAATACTTTGATCTAATTTCTCAAGAGTCGATATGATCAATAATTAGTTGACTAATAAAAATAAATAAATAAAAAAACTAAGTCCACTAATATTCTAATTTAAAATTTATGAATATTACATACCATCCCCCTTAAAAAGAGTTATGTCCCCATAACTTGTCATGTCATCACCTATTTCATGATACCATTATTCCAACTAATTCATGCAAATCGGTTCATTCATATCACAAATCTGATGATTTGATCAACAAGATATGATATACTCGAAGGTGATAGCTTTGTAGTACCAACATATATCTCGGCTCCCAAGCATCTTAATACGGTAAACTGTAATTCCAAGTATGACAAGATCATTAATATGCGGTTTTGTGCCGTGGCTCCCGATTCCACAGTATCATAATACAATTAATCTCATTAACTTTCCAAAACCATAACTTCTCACACGACAAGTCCCACTCCAACTTCTAAAAAATTGAAACCTCAACACTATCTGATGCTTACAAAAATGGGCAATAGATACATATACTAGCCAATTTTTAAAATGACATACTTGAATATTTTACAAAACCCCCATTTTAAATAGCCATGTTTTAGAATAATGGATACTTCGACCCGAAAAGTCATTAACGTCCAAGTGCCTACATGGCTTTTTTAAATGTGTTCCAAAAATAATACTCCCCCGATAATATCCTGATAAAAGAAAAATAACTCCCTCGGTAATATACAAACGCATTTGAAATAAACTTGGTATTATAAAATATGAGTTCAAATGCCCACTCTTATAACTGTCATTTCAACATATAATTGTTAAATTCGAACACATTTTTACAAACCAAAATTAGGGGAAGTAGTTTTCACAAAGCCTTGCATATAATTATATTAGGATACTTGAGTTACTAATATGAAGTTCGAAATTATTTTCATGCACGTGCTCGTTCTAAACTCACCTCACTGTTGTTACAACCATTTATCAATCTCGCCTAATCAGCACATTGGTTGAATCATGAATACTTACTCCCCAATATACCAAATAATGCTTACGAGGGATCATTTCGTCTGTGAAAGCCATCGGGCTGACTTGCCATTCATCATACAACCAAAAATAATTGTCGTCTCGTGCAACAATATTCTCATCACGTATTTTCACTTGGGGATACCTATACCCCTTAAAATATTCATACACGCCAAATAAAAGTCCAAATAATTTTCAACTATACACAAAATTGCTAAAAAAAGAATTTATCAAGATCGCCGTATTATATTTCAAAAATCCTAATATTCAACTCATTTGATCAAAAACTAGGATATTCGCCTCTGTAGACAATATCAAACTATGCAAAGATAACAATTAAAATAAAGTAGAGAACCAAAAACACATGTGTACCCATGGTACACAATCATTCAAGTACAACAAGATACCCTTGCAAGGGATAATACGCGAGATGGAAGAAAATTCAACTCAAGACAACATAGACAAAACTCTATTCTCATATGATTAACATCATCTCCTTTCATCATCTTCCATTCTGATCATGTGACTGGTCCCTCCAACTGCAAGTACCTAGCATACATAAAAGGAATCCACCCCAGATTGAGGGTTAGCACTGGGGTATATATGCTAGTGCAAGTATACAAGCTAAACAAATCACATTCCAAATATAAACAAGCAAGTCACTTCATAATAACAATAGACAAACTAATACTTGAGATATAATTTCAAAATCTCGGAATATTTACACGTTACTTAAGCCTTCAAAACCTTTAAATTGATATAAATCATTGAAATAGTATTTGAAAGTACTTCAGATTTCTTGTATACTTTTATCCGAAACCATAAACCATAAGGCATATGACGATATACCATTTTGTCCTAATGTCATTGTTGCCGAGTATATATCATTGGTCCATAATATGTTAGGTAAAAGTCAGGGGGGATGAATAGACTTTTAAAATTTTGGCATTTGACTGAACTAGTTTCAGAAATTGGCTGAAATAGCTAGCTTGAAAATACTCTATCATGCAGTTCAGTTGTCCGTTGTCAGTAAATTAGCGAAAGTCTTACAATTGACTGAGTTTGTTAATGCAATAGATAAGATGGATGCAATAGTTAAATATAATACCAGAAAGCAGTAAATAGCTCAGCACTTATAGTGTTTTAAGATGTGAGGTAATCCTCTACTAGTCCACTTTTCTATAATACACTTGGAGATAAGTTCACTATAACTTTTGATGATTACAATGAAGTAAGTTACAATATCTTTCAATAAGTAAAAATCTTTGGCCGCAGTAACTCCTTCCCTTGGTTTCTTGTCAGCTCTTGATCAATAAATCTTGGATACGTCACAATTCTCAAGTTGTTTATCACCTTCTAATCATGAATCCATGGATGTCGCACATCCTCAACTTTCAAGAACCCCGTTTAAGAAAGTACCCATTACTCAAGTCGATTGATAAAAGTTTGTTGTTTTTTCCAACTCAAGAGCTTCTCTTGATATGTATTTTGTGATCTCCGCTCTTCACGATGCTTAGTCTTTCCGATTCTTTAGCTTGACTTGTTTGTGTTGTATGATTGATAGCATCGTACTTTAGCTCTGCAATTCTTTAAATATTTATAGTATGATCTGAGCTCTTCTTCATAGCTGTTGCATCTCTTGAACAAATTAGTCTTTTGGAGGAGAGACTTCTTTGTTAAGTATTATCTTCCTTAGGAATGGCTTGTAGTTTTCTTCAAATCTTCCAGTTTGAAAACCTTCTTTCAATATAAAATGTCATTACCGCAATCTTTGATTTCTTTAATGAATAATATCTTGAACATGAATCTAGAGCTATATCTTATTCATACTTTCCATGTACCTTGCATGATTTGCTCAATTTTCTCTTCATTTGTTTTATTCACGTCTGCATGTGTCTTACCCACCCTGTTGACTATTCAACTTTGCTGGTGTGGACTTAGCTGAATGATACATGGGAATTCTCTATGTGTCAAAACTCCTGACTATCCATTCTCTGCTGCCCTGTTACAGCTGGGTTACCCGACTATCCATACTTAGCTGAAATTTGGACATAACTGTCTGACTTAGTTGTAGGAACCGACTGTTCAATACTTACCTCAAATAAATTATTTAGCCTATACAGGATACTTATTTGGTTTTTCTTAACAATGCCAAGTACAGAGAACTGACATTTGAATCAAACCTTATTACATAGATGACATCATCAAAATATCAAGTGTATTCCGAACAAATTCCCCCTATTTTGATGATGGCAAAACTTAATATTTGTTCAAATGTAAAACTCATCAAAAATAGGTGAAAACTTGCACAAAATAAAAACTTAGTCTATTTGATTAGGATAATCATAAGTCTTCAGAACGCGGATCTCAAGGAATATTTTATTCCTAGCTTTTCGGGAATCTTTCCACTTTATCTCCTTACGTCTGCATGTGGCTTTCTAAGAACTTATCTGATACCTTTTGGTCAAACCTGTCTGATGTGTGGTTAATCTTCTCTGATGTAAACACATCTGATATATCATGGTAGAAGTTCTTTGGGATAAAGTTCTCTACTCTGAAGTTCTATGTCCTGATGAATATTCTCTGATCTGATGGTCAAACTTCGACTGATATTTATGTTGACCATTTCTCGTCTGATAACTCGACTGCAGATAGGTTTTGGTCAAACCTCTCTGATATTCTGCGTTGTCCAAAACTTGTCTGATGTAGCGACTTCTCAGAACTTAACTGCAGCTTGGTTTTGGTCAAACCTCTATGATGTTTTGCGTTGACCAAAACTTCTTTGATAAATGGCAGTTTTATACTAAGACGATTTTCTTACTGATCAACTTTTGATCAAGACTTAGCCTAATTTTTAAGGCCTATAGAAGATACTCATTTGGTTCTTCTTTGCACTGCCAAGTACTTAGATGCATACATTTGAATAATTAACAATACAGGGATGACATCATCAAAACCTAACAAGTATTCCTAACAAATTCCCCCTATTTTGATGATGGCAAACTAAAGCATTTCAAATGTAAATAAATCTGCACAAAAATAAAGTGCAAGACACAAGTAAAACTCAGTCTGTTTGAGACAACTAGTGGTTGTCATTCAAGTGACTGTTATAAAATTTTATTGATGTTTTACATTACAGTGCAGTTGAATGAAACAAAATACGAGTAAAAATTACAATTATTACAAAATTACAAATAAATTACAAAGTAAAATTACAAGTAAAAAATTTATCTTCCTCTCCCTTTTCCTCTGACTCTGGCTGGAGGGAGTGTCTTCAATGGTTTGGCTCCAATTGGTCTTTTGGTTACTGGGGCTAACCCATATTTTCTTTTGATAACCAACGAAGCAAACTCTTGCTGTCTGGAGTTGTGAAATTATTTTCCATGCAAAATACTCTTATTTCTTCTTGAAGAGCCATCTCATCAAGTTCATTGTTCATCAGGGTAGGTGCTTCATCAGGTCTGAAATCAGGGATCCTTGGATAGCATTAAAGTTCTCTGCAACATACTTCATAAAAATTGGCCAGTATATATCGTTGGTCCATAATATGTTAGGTAAATGTCTGGGGGGCTGAATAGACTTTTTAAATTTTGGCATTTGACTGAACTAGTGTCAGAAATTGGCTGAAATAGCTAGCTCGAAAATACTCTATTACGCAGTTCAGTTGTCAGTTGTTACTAAATTAGCGAAAGTCTTGCAATTGACAGAGTTTTTTAATGCAATAGATAAGATGGATGCCATAGTTAAATATAATACAAGAAAGCAGTAAATAGCTCAACACTTATAGTGTTTTAAGATGTGGGGTAATCCTCTACTAGTCCACTTTTCTCCAATACACTTGGAGATAAGTTCACTATAACTCTTGATGATTACAATGAAGTAAGTTACAATAGCTTTCAATAAGTAAAAAATATTTGGCCGCAGTAACTCCTTCCCTTGTTTTCTTGTCCGCTCTTGATCAATAAATCTTGGATGCTTCATAATTGTCAAGTTGTTTATCAACTTCTAATCAAGAATTCGTGGATGTCGCACAACCTCAACTTTCAAGAACCCCGTTTAAGAAAGTACCCATTACACAAGTCGATTGATAAAAGTTTGATGTTTTTTACAACTCAAGGGCTTCTCTTGATATGTATTTTAAGATCTCCGCTCTTCACGATGCTTAGTCTTTCCGATTCTTTAGCTTGATTTGTTTGTGTTGTATGATTGATATCATCGTACTCTAGCTCTTCAATTCATTAAATATTTATAGTACGATCTGAGCTCTTCTTCATAGCTGTTGCATCTCTTGAAGAAATTAGTCTTTTGGGGGAGAGACTTCTTTGTTAAGTATTATCTTCCTTAGCAATGGCCTGTTGTTGTCTTCAAATCTTCCAGTTTGAAAACCTTCCTTCAATATAAAATGTCATTACCACAATCTTTGATTTCTTTAATGAAGAATATCTTGAGCGTGAACCTAGAGGTATATCTTATTCATACTTTCCATGTAACTTGCATGATTTGCTCAATTTTCTCTTCATTTATTTTATTCACGTCTGCATGTGTCTTACCCACCCTGTTGACTATTCAACTTTGCTGGCGTGGACTTAGCTGAATGATACATGGGAATTCTCTATGTGTCAAAACTCCTGACTATCCATTCTCGGCTGCCCTTTTACAGCTGGGTTACCCGACTATCCATACTTACTGAAATTTGGACATAACTGTCTGACTTAGTTCTAGGAACCGACTGTTCAATACTTACCTCAAATAAATTATTTGGCCTATACAAGATACTTATTTGGTTTTTCTTTACAGTGCCAAGTACACAAAACTGACAATTGAATCTAACCTTATTACATAGATGACATCATCAAAATTTGAAATGTATTCAAAACAAATTCCCCCTATTTTGATGATGGCAAAACTTAATATTTGTTGAAATGTAAAACTCATGAAAAACAAGTGAAAACTTGCACAAAATAAAAACTTAGTCTATTTTAGACAACTAAAAATTATCATTCAAAGTCAATTGTATATACGGTTTTATTAGTTGAGTAAATTACAATTCTAAATTTGACCACATAAACAAAAAATACAAGTAAAAATATAAAAAAGAAAAGGTCGATTTCTTACTCAACCTCTTCCTCTGGTCCCAGCTGTAAGAAGTGCCTTCAAAGGTTTTTCTCCTATAGGATTTTCTACAACTGCAATCAACTAATACTTTTTCTTTACCACTTGAGTGGCAAAAGTTTGATCTTCTGCAAAGACATATTTGCTTACTATGTAATTTTTTCGAATTTCATGTTGAGGAGCACTGTCAACCAAATTCCCTTCTTGATCTAGAGGTGGTTCTTGTGGTTTGAATGGAGGGATCATGGGGATAGGCATCAAAGAGCTTTGAAACAAGCTTCATCAATATAATCCACTGATTTGGTCAATTATTCTCCATGAAGTCAATAAATATCTATTCTGTAGTACTTTTATGGTCTTGCAGTATGTCCCAAGATAGTATTTTTCAGTAGACTGCCTCCTAGCAGTACCCCACATGGTTAAAGCTTCTTTAGGGCAAAAGTCTTCAATAAGTCAAAGTTCGATGTTCATCTAGCCAAGTATTTGTTCTTTTGGACTTGTCCTCCTTTTCTTGGCTGGTGAAGCAGCTGGGTCTAGTGGACTGAGTTAGTCAGATATTTTGATTGAGGTGCTTCCTGCTGGATCAGTTGGGCAAGTAATAGGTTGGGAGAGTTTGGTGGTTGGAACCACAACAAGGGTGAGTTCTCTATGTTCTGGTTTTTTCTCTTCCCCCTTTCTGACTCTCTACCTTTGGACATGAAGTTCTGCATTCCTAGATGCATCTTGACTGATCCAGGTGTTGGGGATGATTTTTCCTATTCAAAATCATGTCAATCTTCCTAATGAGTTCTCTTAAGTAATGTTCACCTTTACTGGCCAAAGATCCCTCCAACCACTTCTCAATCAACTTTTTGGTTACTTCATGCAAGACATGAGGTGAAGGTTGTAGGTTACAAGTCCTCAGAAATAAGTCTAGAGGGGGTGAATAGATTTATTAAACTCTTTCCTGAATCTCATGTGAGTGTCTCAGCTGTGATTATGTAACATCCCCAAAACCGTATGAGAATATTACACGCCGTAGACCCTTTCCACAAGGATCTACCAGGCTAAACATCCATAAACAACAAAGTGCTTGCCCGACCAGGGTCAAACAATAAAATGATACAGACCGATATGGTCACTTACACGTGAATACACAGACCGATGAGGTCACACAACCCAATCGATAAAACTGACTTAAATAACATTACCCACACAGGGGTCGAAATACAATACAATGGAAGACGAAATCAACTCGACAACATAACAAAAATCAAAATAACTCTCGACTCATGATTAGTATCGCACTCGTCATCCTCTTGTGCCAATCCTGTGATGCTCCCCTAAATCTGCATGTACCGACGCAAACAGACATCCACCCCCCGATTACTCGGGGGTTAGTAAAACTCCACTGTTTTACTAGTGCAAGTATCAAATCATACGAAATATAACAAGCAAGTAATAATCGTGAATCAAATATGACAATCAAGTATCAAAATATCCCCGGGAGGTTTTCACAAGGAAAGATAAGCTATGAAGCATTCGAAAATAAGATTATCACCTCGGAAATTTTAGAATTTCAAAAACTTTCGAAAGTCTTAGGGTCTTAACCCAAATCTCAAAATTGTATTACAACAATTTTCAATACGAAAACATTTCCATAAATCTCATGGGGCTCGGACCAACATTCTTTTCTTAAAACTTTCTTACACAAAAAGTTTGATTTACAAAACATGGTTCGTGACACCGTGATCCCCTGTCACGTGTCTCCGTAGGTTCAACAACCCGCACGGACTTAACCAATCACAACAATCAATCATGCTCATGACTTCGTGATCGCTTGCCACGAGTCTCCGTAGGTTCAACAACCCACACGGATTGAGCAAACACAACAATCACAACAAACAGTCCCGACCCCGTGAACCTGTGTCACGTGTCACCGTAGGTTCCGTCGAACCCGCACGGTTGGACGTACTGTGTCCAGATTCAATGGACCTGTGCCATGAATCATCGTAGGCCTCGTCAGACCCGCACGATTGGACCTCAGCACCACACACTAAGTTCTGATCCCATGGACCTGTGCCATGAATCCTCGTAGGCCCCATCGAACCCACACGAGTGAACTTAGCGTTCCAGCACATCACATTACATACAACAATGAGCACAGTTAGTCAATCACATTGATCACCTCAAAACCGTACGTCACACGCACATAACACAATCTCAACAACTATCATCAATCAACGACGTACAACCAACATACCACACGTTCGGTACACAATGCATTGCACAGCAGCTAACACATATACCAATATAACACTATTATCACAAAGTCTTCAAATTTCGGAAAGCACAAACAACTCAAACAGAACATATTTACGAAGACAAGCAAAATCTTCATAAATCTCATATGTGATTACTAGTCGCAAGATACAAGTCGTATAGTAAGATACTTGCCTTAATAACCACTACCAAACGCTCCGAAGAACACGGTTCGATCGGGAAGCTCGGACCCCGAAGAAGACAACGAACGGAAGGGTTCCGACTCGAGTTCTTCACAAGAATTCGACCCTAACAACATAAATTCAATAAATCATCGATCATACGAGGAAGAATAATCGTAGAACGCCCGAAAACCCCTCTATGACATTTTACTGGACACCTTTAAGGCGTCGATCAAGAACTCGACTCAAACAACGAATCGATACGATCCAACCATGGAATAATAAAGGAAATGATATAATACATCTAAATATTCATCAATACATCATAATCCTAAGTTAAATCGGATTAAACGGATGAAAACAACCAAAACACCCAATTTCCCCAAAACTAGATTTCTAGGAAATCTGACCTGATTCGGTAGATCGGAGGATGTTATAGGACGGATGATTGATGATATGAACCTCAAAACTCCATGGATATGTTGTTAAACAACATGGCTTTAAGCTTAGAACACGCCCAGCTGCGGAAGAGGAGAAGAAGAAGGTGAAAAATGGCAAGAAAAACGTGTGCAGGGCCTTTTATAGGGGTTGACTGCCTGCCGGACACGGCCCGTGCCGATCGGCACGGTCGTGTTGCACAGCTGGCCGACAGGGACTCGACCGTGTCCTGCTTGACACGGTCGCGGCGCGGAGGGCCTTCCGACAGTGACCCGTCCGACAGCGACTCGGCATGACTCGACCGTGTCCTGGAACACGGTCGGGCGTGTCGGCAGTCGCTACAGGCTTATCCGGAAGAGTTCGGCACGGGCCGTGTCGGACGACACGGTCGGGTCCTGAGACAGAAACTTTCGGCATTTCCGGACGAGTACGGCACGGGCCGTGTCGGACGACACGGCCGAGTTCGGCCGGCAGTGATCGGCCAATAACGAGCGGGTGAGCTAAAACGACCATAACTCTCTCGTCCGGACTCCGATTGACTCACCGTTTGAACCATTGGAAAGCTAACTCGATGATCTATAATATTGCAAAGATTTAGAATTTTTGGAGTTACCAAAAATTAATGGTGACTTTACAAAGTCGAACTCCCACGTGAAAAAGTCGATTAAGGACACGGAACTCAACAAAACGACACTGAAACGAACTCGGATGACAAAAAGCGCAGAATTAATCATTCTCGGAAATGACAAAATGGTCAGGAGCGAGTCGTCAAAACGAACTTCCGCCGAAAAAATAAAATTACCGAAATTCGAAATTGCGGATATTACATTCTACCCTCCTTAAAAGAAGTTTCGTCCCGAAACTTAAAACAAGTAGGGTGGAGCAATATACCTGCCAGGAAAACTCGACGAGATACACAAAAATAGAAAACTCGCGCCCAACGGCGAAACGCTGCAAGAAACGCAAAGAGACATACGACGTGAAAACACGCTCAACGACGACCAACACAACGCCACCGGTAGAAACATAATAAAATCATCAAGTGACAAGCGTCATCAAGCATAATACAATCGAGTCGATTATCCGGACAATCACAAAACACAACGAACGAAAATCAATAGGATTGACTAACCCAATGGTACATCAATCAAAACGCGAGCCAACCGCTGAACAAATACGGAATTCCACCGCCCAAGGGTTGGAAGATTGAAAACGAGACTAACTTCCCGAACTTAAGGGAATTAGGAAGGAGCCTGAACGCTCAACAATCACGAAACGAGAACAAAACCGAACAAACAAACGATCGAGACAACAAAAATCGAACGATCATGTTCGGATCACGAAGAACAATAAGGTTCAACCGACAACTCCGAGGTTCACATCTCGACACAAGACGAAACAAGATCCGGTGAAAACAACAAGATGCACACTCGCATAAGATCCACAGGAAAGGGAATAACAATTGAAAAGTCACAACGACAAACGAGTTATTCCGAAATGATGCCACACTCGTTCGATAAACAAAAACAAGGGGCAGGACAAGCTCAGAAATGTCAACGAACATAAATGAGTCAACAAAGTAGAATATACAGAAGTTCCAAATCCGATCCACTTCGAATAAGAGAACTAGTAAAACCAGATGATGTCACTTCCGAACAAGGTTCACAAGAATCGAACCGAACTCGAAAAAGTCACAACGATAACCAGATTGACCCAAAACAAGATCACAGCTCGTTCGAACGACAAAACCGAAATACAGAACAAGTTCAGAAAGTATCAACGAACACGAGCGAGTCGATAGATTCGAGAAAGAGAAAATGCAGGAGTATAAAAACAACACGGGTACTACATTCGACCTCTTATAAAAGAAGGTCGCCCCCGCAACTCACAACAGCGAAATCAAGGTGACGACACAACAAGCAACCGACAGAAACATCCTTCAAAGGCCTCTCAAGGCCGATTCCGATGACTGTGCTGAAGCGCGAACTCCAAAAGTCTCGGTAGCCAATTCACAAAATTGAACTCGGTGTCCCTCGAGTCCACACTTGAAATGTGTTACCGACGAGAAGGACAATATACACGTGCATGCCCCCACACATAGCTGATAATAATGCAAATAACAAGTATCGACTGCAGATACCTTTCTAATGGAACAGTAAATATGTATGCAGTAGTTATGTATGATGTTTAAAGCAGTAAATCACACAAGCACTTATAGTGGTTTCAGAGGTGGTGTAATCCTCTACTAGTCCATTTCTCTCCAAACCAGTTGGAGATAAATTCATTATAAATGTCACCCAGTGATAAAGGTTACATTAAATTCGTCCTTGTTACAACAGCTTTCAACCAGTGGAAATCCATAGTCGTTGCAACTCCCTTGACTACCTACGACCTCTTAATAAAAAACCTGTTAATTCCTCAACAACTCTCGAGCTGTCTATCACCTTCCAATCAAGAACCCGTGGATGCGTTTATAGTCTCTTTACTTTCAAGAACCTAGTTCAAGAAAGCAACCCCATACTCAAACTTTTCAGACAAGAGTTTTTGTCTTCACCAACTAAAGAACTTCTCAGAATATGACTGTTTAAGCTTTGCTCTTTCATGATGCTGTAGATCTCTTTAATAGCGTTGTTTGCTTCGATTACTTTGTTCGCTTGTAAGTATAGTTTACATCGTACTTTGCTCAATTCATATCTTCAGATATTTATAGTACGATTCTTTGAGCTTCCTTCATAGATTGCATCAATGTAACAAATTCATCCGTTGGAGAGTGGACCTCTTTGTTTATCTTATCGTTCTGTTGCATAGCTTGATTCTCTTTTCATTTCCGACCATTTGAAAGACTTTATTTGTTAGCGCCGTTATTATTGATTAGGATAATCATAAGTCTTCAGAATGCGGATCTCAAGGAATATTTTATTCCTAGCTTTCCGGGAATCTTTCCAGTTTGTCTCCTTACGTCTGCATATGGCTTTCCGTAATTATTGACTTTCAATGCTTGCTGACGTGGACTGAGTTACTTGGACTTGGCTGATATCTTGTTTGAGAACATATTTGATACCTTTTGGTCAAACATGTCTGATGTGCGGTCAACCTTCTCTGATGTATACTTATCTGATATATCATGGTAGAAGTTCTCTAAGATAAAGTTATCTGCTCTGAAGTTCTCTGTCATGATGAATATTCTCAGATCTAATGGTGAAACATCGGCTGATATTTATGTTGACCATTTATAGTCTGATAACTCGATCGCAGATAGGTTTTGGTCAAACCTCTCTGATATTCTGCGTTGACCAAAACTTGTCTGATGTAGCGACTTCTCAAAACTTAACTGCAACTTGGTTTTGTTCAAACCTCTCTGATGTTTTGCGTTGACCAAAACTTCTCTGATAAATGGCAGTTCTGTACTTAGACGATTTTCTTACTGATCAACTTTTGATCAAGACTTAGCCTAATTTTTCAGGCCTATAGAAGATACTCATTTGGTTTTCTTTACATTGCCAAGTACTTAGATGCATACATTTGAATAATTAACAATACAGGGATGACATCATCAAAATCTAACAAGTATTCCTAACAAATTCCCCCTATTTTGATGATGGCAAACTAAAGCATTTCAAATGTAAATAAATCTGCACAAAAATAAAGTGCAAGACACAAGTAAAACTGAGTCTGTTTGAGACAACTAGTGGTTGTCATTCAAGTGACTGTTATAAAATTTTATTGATGTTTTACATTACAGTGCAGTTGAATGAAACAAAATACGAGTAAAAATTACAATTATTACAAAATTATAAATAAATTACAAAGTAAAATTACAAGTAAAAAATTTATCTTCCTCTCCCTCTTCCTCTGACTCTGGCTGGAGGGAGTGTCTTCAATGGTTTGGCTCCAATTGGTCTTTTGGTTACTGGGGCTAACCCATATTTTCTTTTGATAACCAATGAAGCAAACTCTTTCTGTCTGGAGTTGTGAAATTATTTTCCATGCAAAGTACTCTGATTTCTTCTTGAAGAGCCATCTCATCAAGTTCATTGTTCATCAGGGTGGGTGCTTCTTCAGGTCTGAAATCAGGGATCCTTGGATAGCATTAAAGTTCTCTGCAACATACTTCATCAAAACTGGCCAGTATATATCGTTGGTCCATAATATGTTAGGTAAAAGTCTGGGGGGCTGAATAGACTTTTTAAATTTTGGCATTTGACTGAACTAGTGTCAGAAATTGGCTGAACTAGCTAGCTCGAAAATACTCTATTATGCAGTTCAGTTGTCAGTTGTTAGTAAATTAGCGAAAGTCTTGCAATTGACTGAGTTTTTTAATGCAATAGATAAGATGGATGCAATAGTTAAATATAATACAAGAAATCAGTAAATAGCTCAACACTTATAGTGTTTTAAGATGTGGGGTAATCCTCTACTAGTCCACTTTTCTCCAGTACACTTGGAGATAAGTTCACTATAACTCTTGATGATTACAATGAAGTAAGTTACAATAGCTTTCAATAAGTAAAAAATCTTTGGCCGCAGTAACTCATTCCCTTGTTTTCTTGTCAGCTCTTGATCAATAAATCTTGGATGCTTCATAATTCTCAAGTTGGTTATCAACTTCTAATCAAGAATTTGTGGATGTCGCACAACCTCAACTTTCAAGAACCCCGTTTATGAAAGTACCCATTACACAAGTCGATTGATAAAAGTTTGATGTTTTTTACAACTCAAGGGCTTCTGTTGATATGTATTTTAGGATCTCCGCTCTTCACGATGCTTAGTATTTCCGATTCTTTAGCTTGATTTGTTTGTGTTGTATGATTGATATCATCGTACTCTAGCTCTTCAATTCATTAAATATTTATAGTACGAGCTGAGCTCTTCTTCATAGCTGTTGCATCTCTTGAAGAAATTAGTCTTTTGGGGGAGAGACTTCTTTGTTAAGTATTATCTTCCTTAGCAATGGCCTGTTGTTTTCTTCAAATCTTCCAGTTTGAAAACCTTCCTTCAATATAAAATGTCATTACCACAATCTTTGATTTCTTTAATGAAGAATATCTTGAGCGTGAACCTAGAGGTATATCTTATTCATACTTTCCATGTAACTTGCATGATTTGCTCAATTTTCTCTTCATTTGTTTTATTCACGTCTGCATGTGTCTTACCCACCTTGTTAACTATTCAACTTTGCTGGCGTAGACTTAGCTGAATGATACATGGGAATTCTCTATGTGTCAAAACTCCTGACTATCCATTCTCGGCTGCCCTTTTACAGCTGGGTTACCCGACTATCCATACTTAGCTGAAATTTGGACATAACTGTCTGACTTAGTTGTAGGAACCGACTGTTCAATACTTACCTCAAATAAATTATTTGGCCTATACAAGATACTTATTTGGTTTTTCTTTACAATGCCAAGTACACAAAACTGACATTTGAATCTAACCTTATTACATAGATGACATCATCAAAATTTGAAGTGTATTCCAAACAAATTCCCCCTATTTTGATGATGACAAAACTTAATATTTGTTAAAATGTAAAACTCATGAAAAACAGGTGAAAACTTGCACAAAATAAAAACTTAGTCTATTTGAGACAACTAAAAATTATCATTCAAAGTCAATTGTATATACGGTTATATTAGTTGAGTACATTACAATTCTAAATTTGACCACATAAACAAAAAATACAAGCAAAAATATAAAAAAGAAAAGGTCGATTTCTTACTCAACCTCTTCCTCTTCCTCTGGTCCCAGCTGTAAGAAGTGCCTTCAAAGGTTTTTCTCCTATAGGATTTTCTACAACTGCAATCAACTAATACTTTTTCTTTACCACTTGAGTGGCAATAGTTTGATCTTCTGCAAAGACATATTTGCTTTCTATGTAAATTTTTCGAATTTCATGTTGAGGAGCACTGTCAACCAAATTCCCTTCTTGATCCAGAGGTGGTTCTTGTGGATTGAATGGAGGGATCATGGGGATAGCCATCAAAGAGCTTTGAAGCAAGCTTCATCAATATAATCCACTGATTTGGTCAATTATTCTCCATGAAGTCAATAAATATCTATTCTGGAGTACTTTGATGGTCTTGCAGAATGTCCCAAGATAGTATTTTTCAGTAGACTGCCTCCTAGCAGTACCCCACATGGTTAAAGCTTCTTCAGGGCAAAAGTCTTCAATATGTCAAAGTTCGATGTTCATCTAGCCAAGTATTTGTTCTTTTGGACTTGTCCTCCTTTTCTTAGCTGGTGAAGCAGATGGGTCTAGTGGACTCAGTTAGTCAGATATTTTGATTGAGGTGCTTCCTGCTGGATCAGTTGGGTAAGTAGTAGCTTGGGAGAGTTTGGTGGTTGGAACCACAACAAGGGTGAGTTCTCTATGTTCTGATTTTTTCTCTTCCCCCTTTCTGACTCTCTACCTTTGGACATGAAGTTCTGCATTCCTAGATGCTTCTTGACTAATCCAAGTGCTAGGGATGATTTTTCCTATTCAAAATCATGTCAATCTTCCTAATGAGTTCTCTTAAGTAATGTTCACCTTTACTGGCCAAAGATCCCTCCAACCACTTCTCAATCAACTTTTTGGTTACTTCATGCAAGACATGAGGTCAAGGTTGTAGGTCACAAGTCCTCAGAAATTAGTCTAGAGGGGCTGAATAGATTTATTAAACTCTTTCCTGAATCTCATATGAGTTTCTCAGCTGTGATTAAGTGCAGATGACTTAAGTCGACTGCAGACAGATAATGCAGAAGACATAGCTGATAATAATGCAGATAACAAGTATCGACTGCAGATACCTTTCTAATGAAACAGTAAATATGTATGTAGTAGTTATGTATGTTGTTTAAAGCAGTAAATCATACAAGCACTTATAGTGGTTTCAGAGGTGGTGTAATCCTCTACTAGTCCACTTCTCTCCAAACCAGTTGGAGATAAATTCATTATAACTGTCATCCAGTGATAAAGGTTACAATAAATTTGTCCTTGTTACAACAGCTGCCAACCAGTGGAAATCCGTAGTCGTTGCAACTCCCTTGACTACCTAGGACCTATTAATCGAAAACCCGTGAATTCCTCAACAACTCTCGAGCTGTCTATCACCTTCCAATCAAGAACCCATGGATGCGTTTATATTCTCTTTACTTTCAAGAACCTAGTTCAAGAAAGCAACCCCGTACTCAAACTTTTAAGACAAGAGTTTTTGTCTTCACCAACTAAAGAGCTTCTCAGAATATGACTGTTTAAGCTTTGCTCTTTCATGATGCTATAGATCTCTTTGATAGCGTTGTTTGCTTTGATTACTTTGTTCGCTTGTAAGTATAGTTTACATCATACTTTGCTCAGTTCATATCTTCAGATATTTATAGTACGATTCTTTGAGCTTCCTTCATAGATTGCATCAATGTAACAAATTCATCCATTGGAGAGTGGACTTCTTTGTTTATCTTATCGTTCTGTTGCATAGCTTGATTCTCTTTTCATTTCCGACCATTTGAAAGATTTTCTTTGTTAGCGCCGTTATTCTTGATTAGGATAATCATAAGTCTTTAGAACGCGGATCTCAAGGAATATTTTATTCTTAGCTTTCCGAGAATCTTTCCAGTTTGTCTCCTTACGTCTGCATATGCCTTTCCGTAATTATTGACTTTCAATGCTTGCTGACGTGGACTGAGTTACTTGGACTTGGCTGATATCTTGTCTGAGAACATATCTGATACCTTTTGGTCAAACATGTCTGATGTGCGGTCAACCTTCCCTGATGTATACTTATCTAATATATCATGGTAGAAGTTCTCTGAGATAAAGTTCTCTGCTCTGAAGTTCTCTGTCATGATGAATATTCTCAGATCTAATGGTCAAACATCGGCTGATATTTATGTTGACCATTTATAGTCTGATAACTCGATCGCAGATAGGTTTTGGTCAAACCTCTATGATATTCTGCGTTGACCAAAACTTGTCTGATGTAGCGACTTCTCAAAACTTAACTGCAACTTGGTTTTGTTCAAACCTCTCTAATGTTTTGCGTTGACCAAAACTTCTCTGATAAATGGCAGTTCTGTACTTAGACGATTTTCTTACTGATCAACTTTTGATCAAGACTTAGCCTAATTTTTAAGGCCTATAGAAGATAATCATTTGGTTTTCTTTACATTGCCAAGTACTTAGATGCATACATTTGAATAATTAACAATACAGGGATGACATCATCAAAATCTAACAAGTATTCCTAACAAATTCCCCCTATTTTGATGATGGCAAACTAAAGCATTTCAAATGTAAATAAATCTGCACAAAAATAAAGTGCAAGACACAAGTAAAACTCAGTCTGTTTGAGACAACTAGTGGTTGTCATTCAAGTGACTGTTATAAAATTTTATTGATGTTTTACATTACAGTGCAGTTGAATGAAACAAAATACGAGTAAAAATTACAATTATTACAAAATTACAAATAAATTACAAAGTAAAATTACAAGTAAAAAATTTATCTTCCTCTCCCTCTTCCTCTGACTCTGGCTGGAGGGAGTGTCTTCAATGGTTTGGCTCCAATTGGTCTTTTGGTTACTGGGGCTAACCCATATTTTCTTTTGATAACCAATGAAGCAAACTCTTGCTGTTTGGAGTTGTGAAATTATTTTCCATGCAAAGTACTATGATTTCTTCTTGAAGAGCCATTTCATCAAGTTCATTGTTCATCAGGGTGGGTGCTTCTTCAGGTCTGAAATCTGGGATCCTTGGATAGCATTAAAGTTCTCTGCAACATACTTCATCAAAATTGGCCAGTATATATCGTTGGTCCATAATATGTTAGGTAAAAGTCTGGGGGGCTGAATAGACTTTTTAAATTTTGGCATTTGACTGAACTAGTGTCAGAAATTGGCTGAAATAGCTAGCTCGAAAATACTCTATTATGCAGTTCAGTTGTCAGTTGTTAGTAAATTAGCGAAAGTCTTGCAATTGACTGAGTTTTTTAATGCAATAGATAAGATGGATGCAATAGTTAAATATAATACAAGAAAGCAGTAAATAGCTCAACACTTATAGTGTTTTAAGATGTGGGGTAATCCTCTACTAGTCCACTTTTCTCAAGTACACTTGGAGATAAGTTCACTATAACTCTTGATGATTACAATGAAGTAAGTTACAATAGCTTTCAATAAGTAAAAAATCTTTGGCCGCAGTAACTCCTTCCCTTGTCTTCTTGTCAGCTCTTGATCAATAAATCTTGGATGCTTCATAATTCTCAAGTTGTTTATCAACTTCTAATCAAGAATTCGTGGATGTCGCACAACCTCAACTTTCAAGAACCCCGTTTAAGAAAGTACCCATTACACAAGTCGATTGATAAAAGTTTGATGTTTTTTACAACTCAAGGGCTTCTCTTGATATGTATTTTAAGATCTCCGCTCTTCACGATGCTTAGTCTTTCCGATTCTTTAGCTTGATTTGTTTGTGTTGTATGATTGATATTGTAACACCCCCAAGATATTCGAGGAGAATTACAGCGCCGTGGACAGGTCACTATCGGTAGGCCCCTCAGCGGCGCGACCGTGTCTAGCAGGACACGGTCGAGTCCCTGCCGGCCAGCTGCGCGCCACGACCGTGTCAGGCGGACACGGTCGAGTCTGTCAGCCTATTTAAGGCCCTGCAGACGTTTTTCTTGCCATTTTTCACCTTCTTCTTCTCCTCTTCCGCAGCTGGGCGTGTTCTAAGCTTGAAGCCATGTTGTTTAACAACATATCCATGGAGTTCTTGAGGTTATATCATCAATAATCCGTCCGATATCATCCCTTGATCCGGCGAATCAAGGTTAGATATTTAGAACCCTACTTTTGGTAAAATTGGGGGTTTTCGTGTTTTTGTCCGATTCGTTCCGTTTTGTTGATTAATTCATGATGAATATGATTAATCTTGTTGGTATTCTTAGTTTCCCTACGGATTCATGGTATATTTCGTGATTTTTACGGAATCGAGAGGGTTTGGTTGTGGTCCGCCCTCGTTGTTGTTTATATACGAATATACATGAATCGTAGGCGGGTTTTTGGGTGTATTCCAATTCCGTATTCATTTAGAAATGGTTGTGATTGTATTCTTCGAATCGTTAGGTTCGGTTTCATTGGTTCCTAGCGTTCGTCGGTGACTTTCCTTTCCGTTCGTTGTGTCGTCAATAATTCAAGGCAAGTATTCTTGGAAACCCTTATGCTTAACGTGAAATGGTAATGTATATTGTGTGTGCTTTACTCACCTCGGGAGGGTCCGACGGGGCCTCGAGGGAATCTATGGCTTCGTCCTGGATTCATGAGTTTGATTCGCTAGCCAGCTCGGGAGGGTCCTTAGAGGCCTCTAGTGGGATTCGTGGCTTTGTCCCGGTCCTAGGTGACGTGTGGTGCTTGGTTTGTTTTATGAATGTGGCCAGCTCGGGAGGGTCCTTAGAGGCCTCGAGTGGGATTCGTGGCTTCGTCCCGGTCCTAGGCAAATTAATTGTGACTGTTTGTTTCCGGAAAAGACATGTCTTGTTTTGGTTTTCGAAATGATATTGGTGCATGTACTATGAAATGTGTAAGCGATTGGTTTGCCTTGAATACTTGTACTAGCGTAATTGCTAACCCCTCTGGGGACCCGTTGTCGGGGAAATTCTTGTTATGGATTTCAGGTTATGTTCAAATGCATTTGAGCGGGCGCTGGGATGGTACGAGGATGTCAGCCAAGGTTGTTGACATGTGAAATCGAGTCTTGTTATTTCTTACTGTCTCTTTTGATGTGGATGTTTTCCAAATTGTAAACTTATAGATTGTACTCGCGAGTACTTAGGCTTTTCCTTTCAGATTGTGATTGGTCTTCGTTGGAGTTACTGTATTTGTCGGTTGATGTGATTTATGCGGGTTGTACCGGACGTGTTGTTTTATGTTCTTATTGTTAACAATTGTTTCCTTGCTAACCGAGGCGGTTAGTCGAGTGGTGTTTTCTTGTGTTAGCCTGGTGGGTCCCATGTAGGGGTCCACGGCGCTGTAATTCTCCTCGAATATCTTGGGGGTGTTACAGAAATGGTATCGGAGATCTAGGTTTATGGATACCTAGGCTTGTTGGTTATTTGGGTCTAGTTGTGTTTTGTTTTGCACATTGTCACACCGCTGCCGGCATCTCAGTACATCCAGTGCTCGTAAGTTTTCCTTACTCGATTCTCTTGTTTTCTCGTATTGAAATTCCACTTCTTGAGCTGTGATTGCCTCTCTCGTACTTATCGTCGAGTTGTTTTTTCGATCCATCCGGTTCGTGCACTTTTGATTCTAGTATTGCGCAGTTCTTATCTCTCTGGAGTATGTGCGCTGCTCGGGCTTGACCGTTTGTCGTTTTGCGAGCCTTCCATCGCTAAACTTCCTAGCATTGGTGGGATCGTTGGTGATCGAAAGATCCGAGTTATGCTCCGTGATATATTGTGAGAGGGCTTGACTCTCTATTCTTTTCTTTGTGTGATGGAATCTGTGTTTGGTAATTGCGATATACTAAATGTATGTTGAGCCGAATGTACCGATGAGTTGGACACCGAAGGGTGCGATGATGTAGAAGTTTTGAACATTGATATGTTCGATAGGTATTGATGGCGAGTTTGTTGAGAAACTCACATAGTGGTTACGACATATGTCCAAATCGGTGATCTTTGGTTACGCTGTTAAACTTGAAGAGATAGTTTGACATATGCTTGGAATTAGTATTTCCGAGTTGCGCTTTTTAAACTGGTGATTTTTGAACGTCGTATATGAGTGTGTCCAGGAATTGTTGGTACTTGGCTAATTATTATTATTTACAACCAATGTGTTTCTATTAATAATAATACATGCGGCGTGCATGCTTGAAAATTTCTTAGACTTGATCGTATTGTGGGTTTTTGAAAAGTGACATGAATTTGGGCGAGCCAGCCTTGTATTTTCAAATAAAACCTTGTGTCGGTATTTAAAGGTCGTGTATAAAAGTGTTTAGGACATTTTATAAAATGCTACCACTGTTAAGCCCTTGTCGTGTTTAAAAGGGTCTTGAAAACGATTTTTAACTTATCGGTTTTATTTTCGAATAACTAGAGTATACGATTTTAAAATCAGATTAGCCTGGGAAAACCTAGGCTGTCGAGCCAAGTTGTGTTGGTTGAGTTTTGTCTCGTCGGATTTTGTCTGACTTAGTCGCATCGCGACGCGTCGTTTGAGATCATTGGTCGTGATTAGTATCAAAGGGCGGTCGTCACTTATGTGCGACCTATGGATGTAATACTCCCTTCCTTGTGTTGTGCCTCGTGTGACACGAGTTATTTGTATGATTAGCCGATTGAATGATGGAATCCTTCTATGGATTTTGATTTCACGATATGTGTTTATTAGCTCTTGTATTTGGTTTATACGAGGAGTGTCGTCACTACTGATGTATTTTCGTACCGTATTTTATCCGCTGCGTGAGTTCTTTCAAACGGCTTTCGGTATTTTGCAAACTGAGTTTTATTTCGTAAAACCGATTCCTTGAATCAAGTTTTGGCATTTTGGCCTTGAATATTTCATGATGGTTTGACAAATGAGTTTTTGAGTTTTGGAAAATATCACCGTCATTGGTCTTTTTAGCATTTTCGAAATGAGATGGGAAATCATGCTTAGCCTGGTAAATCCTTGTGAGAAGGGTTTACGGCATGTAATTTTTATGATATGTTCTGTTGTTGTCTCTGTGAATCGTTAGCGCACGCTACGCTTTACGGCTTACGCGCGCGAGAGTACGTTGGTAGCACGCTAAAGGGAGAATAGCGCACGCTACCTGGTAGTTCAGAGCAGTCCAGGAACTACTGGACTGGGTCTGAAGTTCTCGTTAGCGCACGCTAACACTTGGGATTAGCGCACGCTAACAGTGTATTTTTGGTCAGGAGTTTTGTTTGGTGCCGTGATAGCGCACGCTAACCTTAATGATTAGCGCACGCTAATTGTGTAGATATAAATACCGGACACCCGCCTAGAAGTTGCATTTTCTTCATTTTTCTTCTTCCTCCATGAGATTGAGACGAGCGACTAGGTTTCGCATTGGGGCTGATTTTTTTCTTCCATCCATAGGTGTTTTGGAGTATCCTAGATGATTTGTAACATCATCTAATCCATTGTTCTTCGCGAATCCGTGCAATTTTTCTTGAATCCCTAGAGTTGACTTTTTGGAGTTTTGTTCTTGATGTCGTTTTCCATCCGGTTTTGATAAACCGATCGTTGTTTTAACGATGTTGTTAAGCATATCCTAGGGATTGTATATCACCTGTCTTGATTGTGAACGATTTAATGAGTGTGCTATGATGTGTTTAAGTGAATATTGACAAGTGTGAATTCTGGGCATTTTGGCCTATTGTACTTCTGAAAAACCTTGAGTATCTTAGAAAATAAATTTCGAGACGTACTTTTAAAATGAATTATTTTCTCGTAGTACATACAAGGTGCCACAACACGTTTCAAAATTCTTCTACCTCGAGGACCAAAATGCTTTGAGATATTTTCAATGTTTTAGAAATACTTTTATTTAGACCCGAGGGTCGAATATTCTGAAAGTTTTCACTAAGAGAAAGTGTCCTCATTTTTATCAAATGCGAAATGGTTCTCCAAAGTCTCGATAACGATGTTTCACGTTTGTACTTTTTGAAAGGTGATACTCAAAATCAACCGGTGTTCTTCTAAATTATTTTCAAAATGAGGTTTTCGTTTTTAAAACCTATCCATTCCCGTTTGAGGGATGGGTATATATGTATGATGTTCGCGTTGTCGTTATGATGTTTGCTCCCGAGTATGATCAGATTGGTGGCATGAACGTCGAGGCGTTGCCACGCATTTGTTGTGAGAGGTGGGATGTTAGTGTCGAATGTTGCCACCTCATAGTGATTTCTACGTTGTCGCGCATGTGCGAGCTGTTAGAGCTTGGTTTGGTATGACCGTGTGCATCGGTGATCGTTCCGTTATGTGTCAGTTGCTTAATGTCTTGTTACCTTGCTCCTGTTTTTGTGAATTTCGTGGATGAGGTCGGGGATACTACCCATACTATTTTGACTTCTGTATTTTCTCTTTCTCCAGTCTATCGATTCGCTCGTGTTCGTTGATACTGTCTGAACTTGTTTTGTATTTCGGGTTCATCATTCGAACGAGCTGTGATCTTGTTTTGGGTCGATCTGTTTATCGCTGTGACTTTTTCGAGTTCGGTTCGATTCTTGTGAACCTTGTTCGGAAGTAACATCTTTTGGTTCTACTAGTTCTTTTATTCGAAGTGGATCGGATTTGGAACTTCTGTATTTTCGACTCTGTCGACTCGTTTATGTTCGTTGACATTTCGAACTTTCCTATCCCTTGCTTTTGTTGATCGAACGAGTGTGGTATTATTTTGGAATAACTCGTTTGTCATTGTGACTTTTCAATCGCTATTCCCTATCCCGTGGATCTTATGGGAATGCATTCCTTGTAGTTCTCACCGATCATCCCGGGAGATGTTGTTTGAGTTTTATTATACTTCGTGTTACGGACATGATTGTTCGATTTTTGTTGTCTCGATCGTTTGCTTGTTCGCTTTTGTTCTCGCTTTGTGATCGTTGAGCATTCGTGCTCCTTCCTAATTCCCTTAAGTTTGGGAAATTAGTCTCGTTTTCGATCTTCCAACCCTTGGGCGGTGGAATTCAGTATTAGTTCAGCGATTGGCTCGCGTTTCGATTGATGTACCGTTGGGTTGGTCAATCATACTGACTTTAGTTCGTTGTGTTTTGTGATTGTCGGATAATTGACTTGGCTATATTATCCGTTTGATGACGCTTGTCATTTGTTGGTTTTATTATATCCCTAACGGCGACGTTGTGTTGGTCGTCGTGGAGCGTGTTTTCACGCCGTATGTCTCTTTGCGTTTCTTGCAGCATTTCGCCGTTGGGCGCGAGTTTTCTGTTATTGGTGTATCTCGTCGAGTTTTCCTGGCGGGTATATTGCTCCCCCTACTTGTTTTAAGTTTCGGGACGAAACTTCTTTCAAGGAGGGTAGAATGTAATATCCGCAATTTCGAATTTCGGTAATTTTCTTTTTTCGGAGGAAGTTCATTTTGACAACTCTATCATGACCGTTTCGTCATTCGGAGAATATTTAATTCTGCACTTTTTGTCATCCGAGTTCGCTTTGGTCCGCTTTGTTGAGTTCCGTGCTTTTAGCGACTTTTCCGCGCTTGAGTTCGGTTCTTGCGAATCTCGCTCAAACGCTGCTTGGGGTTTTTCGTAAGTTCATTTAACGATGTTATACGTGTTGTGAGCTTCGGTTTGATTATTCGTTGTCGTATGGTGATTTTCGGGCATTTGGGCCATTTTCGTAATTTCCCAAAGTTTGGGGTAATTACCTTCCGTTGTCGAATTTCGAGCCTTCGGGTGGTCGGAATCGTGTGTCCTACTAGCTCTTAGATTCGTCTTTGTGAGTACTTCGTAACCGTATCTTCGGTTCGTATTCGTGTTCGGGTTTCGGTGTCGCTTTTGTTGAATTCAGATTACTAAACGACTTTTCTAAGTATGAGTTCGACTTTGTTAGATCACCATTAATTTTTGGTAACTCCAAAATTCTGAATCTTTGCAATATTATAGAGAATCGAGTTAGCTTTCCAATGGTTCGAACGGTGAGTCAATCGAGTCCGGACGAGAGAGTTATGGTCGCTTTAGCTCACCCGCTCGTTATTGCCGATCGCTGCCGGCCGAACTCGGCCGTGTCGTCCGACACGCCCGCCGCATTTACTCGTCCGGAAATGCCGGAGTTTCGCTCAGGACTGCCGTGTCGTCCGACACGACCTGCGCCGTACTCTTAGGATAAGCCAACCGATCGCCAGGAGGCCCGACCGTGTTCTGGACACGGCCGAAGTCAATGCCGAGCGCCGCGGACAGTGTCACTATCGGTAGGCCTCACGGCGCGACCGTGTCTAGCAGACACGGTCGAGTCCTCGCTGCCAGTGCGCGCCACGACCGTGTCGGGCGGACACGGCCGAGTCTCGACTCTATTTAAGGCCCTGCAGATGTTTTTCTTGCCATTTTTCACCTTCTTCTTCTCCTCTTCCGCAGCTGGGCGTGTTCTAAGCTTGAAGCCATGTTGTTTAACAACATATCCATGGATTTCTTGAGGTTATATCATCAATAATCCGTCCGATATCATCCCTTGATCCAGCGAATCAAGGTTAGATATTTAGAACCCTACTTTTGGTAAAATTGGGGGTTTTCGTGTTTTTGTCCGATTCGTTCCGTTTTGTTGATTAATTCATGATGAATATGATTAATCTTATTGGTATTCTTAGTTTCCCTACGGATTCATGGTATATTTCGTGATTTTTACGGAATCGAGAGGGTTTGGTTGTGGTCCGCCCTCGTTGTTGTTTATATACGAATATACATGAATCGTAGGCGGGTTTTCGGGTGTATTCCAATTCCGTATTCATTTAGAAATGGTTGTGATTGTATTCTTCGAATCGTTAGGTTCGGTTTCATTGGTTCCTAGCGTTCGTCGGTGACTTTCCTTTCCGTTCGTTGCGTCGTCAATAATTCAAGGCAAGTATTCTTGGAAACCCTTATGCTTAACGTGAAATGGTAATGTATATTGTGTGTGCTTTACTCACCTCGGGAGGGTCCGACGGGGCCTCGAGGGAATCTATGGCTTCGTCCTGGATTCATGAGTTTGATTCGCTAGCCAGCTCGGGAGGGTCCTTAGAGGCCTCGAGTGGGATTCGTGGCTTCGTCCCGGTCCTAGGTGACGTGTGGTGCTTGGTTTGTTTTATGAATGTGGCCAGCTCGGGAGGGTCCTTAGAGGCCTCGAGTGGGATTCGTGGCTTCGTCCCGGTCCTAGGCAAATTAATTGTGACTGTTTGTTTCCGGAAAAGACATGTCTTGTTTTGGTTTTCGAAATGATATTGGTGCATGTACTATGAAATGTATAAGCGATTGGTTTGCCTTGAATACTTGTACTAGCGTAATTGCTAACCCCTCTGGGGACCCGTTGTCGGGGAAATTCTTGTTATGGATTTCAGGTTATGTTCACTGCATTTGAGCTGCTACTGGGATGGTACGAGGATGTTGGCCAAGGTTGTTGACATGTGAAATCGAGTCTTGTTATTTCTTACTGTCTCTTTTGATGTGGATGTTTTCCAAATTGTAAACTTATAGATTGTACTCGCGAGTACTTAGGCTTTTCCTTTTCAGATTGTGATTGGTCTTCGTTGGAGTTACTGTATTTGTCGGTTGATGTTATTTATGCCGGTTGTACCGGACGTGTTGTTTTATGTTCTTATTGTTAACAATTGTTTCCTTGCTAACCGAGGCGTTTAGTCGAGTGGTGTTTTCTTGTGTTAGCCTGGTGGGTCCCATGTAGGGGTCCACGGCGCTGTAATTCTCCTCGAATATCTTGGGGGTGTTACAGATATCATCATACTCTAGCTCTTCAATTCATTAAATATTTATAGTACAATCTGAGCTCTTCTTCATAGCTGTTGCATCTCTTGAAGAAATTAGTCTTTTGGGGGAGAGACTTCTTTGTTAAGTATTATCTTCCTTAGCAATGGCCTGTTGTTTTCTTCAAATCTTCCAGTTTGAAAACCTTCCTTCAATATAAAATGTCATTACCACAATCTTTGATTTCTTTAATGAAAAATATCTTGAGCTTGAACCTTGAGGTATATCTTATTCATACTTTCCATGTGACTTGCATGATTTGCTCAATTTTCTCTTCATTTGTTTTATTCACGTCTGCATGTGTCTTACCCACCCTGTTAACTATTCAACTTTGTTGGCGTGGACTTAGCTGAATGATACATGGGAATTCTCTATGTGTCAAAACTCCTGACTATCCATTCTCGGCTGCCCTTTTACAGCTGGGTTACCCGACTATCCATACTTAGCTGATATTTGGACATAACTGTCTGACTTCGTTGTAGGAACCGACTGTTCAATACTTACCTCAAATAAATTATTTGGCCTATACAAGATACTTATTTGGTTTTTCTTTACAATGCCAAGTACACAAAACTGACATTTGAATCTAACCTTATTACATAGATGACATCATCAAAATTTGAAGTGTATTCCAAACAAATACCCCCTATTTTGATGATGGCAAAACTTAATATTTGTTAAAATGTAAAACTCATGAAAAACAGGTGAAAACTTGCACAAAATAAAAACTTAGTCTATTTGAGACAACTAAAAATTATCATTCAAAGTCAATTGTATATACGGTTATATTAGTTGAGTACATTACAATTCTAAATTTGACCACATAAACAAAAAATACAAGTAAAAATATAAAAAAGAAAAGGTCGATTTCTTACTCAACCTCTTCCTCTTCCTCTGGTCCCAGCTGTAAGAAGTGCCTTCAAAGGTTTTTCTCCTATAGGATTTTCTACAACTGCAATCAACTAATACTTTTTCTTTACCACTTGAGTGGCAAAAGTTTGGTCTTCTGCAAAGACATATTTGCTTTCTATGTAAATTTTTCGAATTTCATGTTGAGGAGCACTGTCAACCAAATTCCCTTCTTGATCCAGAGGTGGTTCTTGTGGTTTGAATGGAGGGATCATGGGGATAGGCATCAAAGAGCTTTGAAGCAACCTTCATCAATATAATCCACTGATTTGGTCAATTATTCTCCATGAAGTCAATAAATATCTATTCTGGAGTACTTTGATGGTCTTGCAGAATGTCCCAAGATATTATTTTTCAGTAGACTGCCTCCTAGCAGTACCCCACATGGTTAAAGCTTCTTCAGGGCAAAAGTCTTCAATATGTGAAAGTTCGATGTTCATCTATCCAAGTATTTGTTCTTTTGGACTTGTCCTCCTTTTCTTGGCTGGTGAAGCAGCTGGATCAAGTGGACTGAGTTAGTCAGATATTTTGATCGAGGTGCTTCCTGCTGGATCAGTTGGGTAAGTAGTAGGTTGGGAGAGTTTGGTGGTTGGAACCACAACAAGGGTGAGTTCTCTATGTTCTGGTTTTTTCTCTTCCCCCTTTGTGACTCTCTACCTTTGGACATGAACTTCTGCATTCCTAGATGCATCTTGACTGATGCAGGTGCTGGGGATGATTTTTCCTATTCAAAATCATGTTAATCTTCCTAATGAGTTCTCTTAAGTAATGTTCACCTTTACTGGCCAAAGATCCCTCCAACCACTTCTCAATCAACTTTTTGGTTACTTCATGCAAGACATGAGGTGAAGGTTGTAGGTCACAAGTCCTCAGAAATAAGTCTAGAGGGGGTGAATAGATTTATTAAACTCTTTCCTGAATCTCATGTGAGTTTCTCAGCTGTGATTAAGTTCAGATGACTTAAGTCGACTGCAGACAGATAATGCAGAAGACACAGCTGATAATAATGCAGATAACAAGTATCGACTGCAGATACCTTTCTAATGGAACAGTAAATATGTATGTAGTAGTTATGTATGATGTTTAAAGCAGTAAATCACACAAGCACTTATAGTGATTTCAGAGGTGGTGTAATCCTCTAATAGTCCACTTCTCTCCAAACCAGTTGGAGATAAATTCATTATAACTGTCATCTAGTGATAAAGGTTACAATAAATTCGTCCTTGTTACAACAGCTTCCAACCAGTGGAAATCCGTGGTCGTTGCAACTCCCTTGACTACCTAGGACCTCTTAATTGAAAACCCATGAATTCCTCAACAAATCTCGAGCTGTATATCACCTTCCAATGAAGAACCCGTGGATGCATTTATAGTCTCTTTACTTTCAAGAACCTAGTTCAAGAAAGCAACCCCGTACTCAAACTTTTAAGACAAGAGTTTTTGTCTTCACCAACTAAAGAGCTTCTCATAATATGACTGTTTAAGCTTTGCTCTTTCATGATGCTATAGATCTCTTTGATAGCGTTGTTTGCTTTGATTACTTTGTTCGCTTGCAAGTATAGTTTACATCGTACTTTGCTCAATTCATATCTTCAGATATTTATAGTACGATTCTTTGAACTTCCTTCATAGATTGCATCAATGTAACAAATTCATCCGTAGAAGAGTAGACCTCTTTGTTTATCTTATCGTTCCGTTGCACAGCTTGATTCTCTTTTCATTTCTGACCATTTGAAAGACTTTCTTTGTTAGCGCCGTTATTCTTGATTAGGATAATCATAAGTCTTCAGAACGCGGATCTCAAGGAATATTTTATTCCTAGATTTTCGAGAATCTTTCCAGTTTGTCTCCTTACGTCTGCATATGGCTTTCCGTAATTATTGACTTTCAATGCTTGTTGACGTGGATTGAGTTACTTGGACTTGGCTGATATCTTGTCTGAGAACATATCTGATACCTTTTGGTCAAACATGTCTGATGTGCGGTCAACCTTCTCTGATGTATACTTATCTGATATATCATGGTAGAAGTTCTCTGAGATAAAGTTCTCTGCTCTGAAGTTCTCTGTCATGATGAATATTCTCAGATCTAATGGTCAAACTTCGGCTGATATTTATGTTGACCATTTATAGTCTGATAACTCGACTGCAGATAGGTTTTGGTCAAACCTCTCTGATATTCTGCGTTGACCAAAACTTGTCTGATGTAGCGACTTCTTAGAACTTAACTGCAACTTGGTTTTGTTCAAACCTCTCTGATGTTTTGCATTGACCAAAACTTCTCTGATAAATGGCAGTTCTGTACTTAGACGATTTTCTTACTGATCAACTTTTGATCAAGACTTAGCCTAATTTTTAAGGCCTATAGAAGATACTCATTTGGTTTTCTTTACACTGCCAAGTACTTAGATGCATACATTTGAATAATTAATAATACACGGATGACATCATCAAAATCTAACAAGTATTCCTAACAAATTCCCCCTATTTTGATGATGGCAAAACTGAAGCATTTCAAATGTAAATAAATCTGCACAAAAATAAAATGCAAGACACAAGTAAAACTGAGTCTGCTTGAGACTAGTGGTTGTCATTCAAGTGACTGTTATAAAATTTTATTGATGTTTTACATTACAGTGCAGTTGAATGAAACAAAATACGAGTAAAAATTACAATTATTACAAAATTACAAGTAAATTACAAAGTAAAATTAAAAGTAAAAAATTTATCTTCCTCTCCCTCTTCCTCTGACTCTGGTTGGAGGAAGTGTCTTCAATGGTTTGGCTCCAATTGGTATTTTGGTTACTGGGGCTAACCCATATTTTCTTTTGATAACCATGAAGCAAACTCTTGCTGCTCTGGAGTTGTGAAATTATTTTCCATGCAAAGTACTCTGATTTCTTCTTGAAGAGCCATCTCATCAAGTTCATTGTTAATCAGGGTGGGTGCTTCTTCAGGTCTGAAATCAGGGATCCTTGGATAGGCATTAAAGTTCTCTACAACATACTTCATCAAAACAGCCCAGAGTTTTGGAAAGTTCATATCCATGAAGTTGATAAATGTTTGTTGCGGGGAGCAGACGTTGTCTTGAAGCATCTCCCAGAGATAGTACTTCTCTATGAACTGCTTCGTGGCACTTCCCCACATTGGTGTTGCCTCTATGGGTAGGTTCTCTTCAACGTATTAAAGTTCCTTGCCTTCCCATTGATACCTCACCTCAGGTTCATATTGTAATATCCAAAATTTCTACTACTGTTATTTAATGTTATTTTATCCGAGTTATGTTGTACAACATGGAATCTGTACAGTATGGATAAAATAAATTCGGAACTGAGACAGCTGTATTGGTATA
This sequence comes from Orobanche coerulescens, assembly GCA_033398695.1. NCBI lineage: Eukaryota > Viridiplantae > Streptophyta > Magnoliopsida > Lamiales > Orobanchaceae > Orobanche > Orobanche coerulescens. The sequence continues at coordinate 79,719,812 of CM065804.1, read as the reverse complement.
ATTGTCGTAGTTGGTCGAAAATTACGTTTGAGGGTATCGTGTATCAGGTTATCGTCCTTTTAATATTGGGTATATCATATGAGAATATTATTGGATTGAATAGATGTATTCAGTATGTGTGTATACGTATCCAAAATGTCGAGACGGACAGGAAAAGTTGGATTTGGCTAAGTATAGAGCCCTTAACGTACGCTAAGCTTAAGGACTTACGTACGCTAAGTTACTAGTGTTACGTACGTTATGGCCAAGGCATTACATACGTAACAAGGGAATCAGACATGACGAGCTGTGGTCGGCAAGTGGGACCCCGTGTCGGCAACTTCTGGCGCGGATGTGGACAGGCGAGTCAACCCCGACCATTACGTATGCTAAGGTAGGATCATTACGTACGTTAACAAGTATGTTACTGTAGCAAGTCAACGTACGTATTACGTACGTTATGGAGCAAGAGTTACGTACGTAAGGCATTGAACGAAAGGAGTCAGTTAACTCTGGACTGTCATTACGTATGCTACCAAGGAAAGATAGCGCACATAATTGGTTGTTACGTACGTTAACATGGACATGTTACGTACGTAACAAACAGAAATGTTTTATAAGAGAACGCCCATTATTTCATTTCTCTTCGGAAGTTCACTTCATTTTTTACCTCCAACCCTCAGAAATGGATTCTTGATTCTTCTAAGTCAATTTTGAGCTTGGGAACATGGGATTGGAGCTTGAGATATGAAGATAGTGATGATTCTTGAGGTGGTTACTTATGTATTTCATCTTCTAATAGGTATGTTGGATAATCCTTTCTTGAATTTCGGATTTTTGATATTGTTGTTGATGAATGATTCGTATGAAGATGATTATGCTTTTGTTATTACGATTCTTGAGGCTATATGAACTATATGTTGAAGGATATGATGCTTTATGTCTTGATTATGTTGGTTATGATTATAGATTCATAGTGTTCTTGGTGTTCTTGGTAGGATTGTTTCGATTCTTGATGTTAAGAGGATCATATATTGGAAAATATGATAATATACACCTTGAATTATGAATGAGGATTGTTTAGATGTTAGAGGATATCGAATTATGTTGTTTTGATGGCTATGAACAAGGTTTCGAATCATTTAGTGTTCTTGAGGAACTCCTTGATGAATTGAACATAGCAAGATGATTGTAGGTTGAATTATCGGTATATTTAGATATGAAGATCGAATGTTCGTTGATTGTAGTAGTAGAATTCGTATGTTCTTGATGAAATACGAATCATGATATCAATTTGGAATATGGAAAGATTGTGATTGATCACCGAATATGATTGCCCTTACATTCGTATCCGTAATTGTATTTTGGTTATAAATTCGTAATTGTTGAGTTGGATGGTTCGGACTTATGTCTAATAGAGATATTGTGAAATCGTTGAGTTTGTCGATCGGTTATATTGATTAGTAATTATCGGATTTCGGTTCATATGATGGATATGAATTTGTAAAACGGTTTGAGTATATTATTTGGTTTTATATATGATCGAGGTATCGTTGACCCATTGAGTTTGATTGGTTGGCTATGTCGGTTATTGATTGTTATCGAATCGTTGCTATTTGATTACTTCAATAGGTTGATATTATTGATCGGTGATTAGAACCGTATGTTGCGGTCGTGTTCGAGTATGTTCGTGAATTGCGTTGGTCATGGCCGAGGAGCTTGTAGACGAAGGAAATGTGATTGGTAGCAGCTTCATCATCGTCGTATCGATATCGAGGCAAGTTATTACTTGCTCAGTTATAATGTTTAATGAATGTTTTCAGTTTCATTTCGTTTATAATGCGTATAGCAATGATTATTACTGTAAATCCTAGAAATTTGGATTTTATGTGGTTTTCCGATACTGGGAGTTAAATCATAATGTATATGCTTTATCTCGGTTATCGGTATATTCAGGTGTCAAGGTTACGTTGCGATAGATATGAGGATATGCATATCTATAGTTCGTGGTATGTTGGATCGCAGAGCACTGAGGATAATAGCTGGTGATGATTTGACATCGAGATTTCTCCTGAAGGACTCGGTACAAGTACCTCAGTTTGATTCGGTTTAGTGTGGATGTTGTTGATCATGCAGGTTGTCATTCATGTTGCTGAACATGAAGTTGTCCTAGTTGTTTCATCATAGTGTCGTTCATGTTTTGATTCATATGATGTTCATGTTGATGAACATATTGAGTTGCATATGTGTATGCATAATTATATTGTTTATGTTGTGTTGATCCTGTGAGATCATGTGATCTATATGTTGTGTTGATCTTGTGAGATAATGAGATCTATGCTGAGGGCGCTGGATCGGATGTCCACTATGCGTTGGTCCGACGGGATCATCATGGGAATCTACGCTGAGGGCGCTGGATCGTTGGATTACCCGATATTGTGTTGATGGAATCATGTGGATTCGTATCATTGATTTTATCATGTGTTGTTATTGTGCATATGTATATTATGGGTTTGCCATAATTATACATTGTCGTCATTGATGTGAGCATATTGACGTTGTCATATGAGTATGCATTTGTAGGTCTTGTGTAGGACCGCGTCCGTATGTTGTTGATCTGATCTTGGATTAGACTGACGTGATTTTGTCGTGACAGTTCATATCTTGAGGTATGTCCCGTATTTCCTTTGGTATTTGTCTTTTGATGGACAATCAGTTATCGTCTTGGGATTTGATGATGCTATCTGATGGATCGTATTGGTCAGAACTGGTAAATTTCCGTATCGTTAGTTGGCGATGATAGTTTGAGAATCTTGAATCGTTTGAGGTACAATACAGATATTATGTTCGAGTTTATTGGTTAATCAAGTACGAGATGTGAAATATGTGATAATGGTTATTCTGACGAGAATTGTTTGAGTAAGTAAAGTTATGACGATAAGATTACATTGCTCGTATTCTTATTTTGTATTCTCATTAGTATGTAATTATCAATGTGATGGTTATCATTGTTGGATATTATGGCTGACCCCGTCGTGGGCTTTGTTTTTAGGTTCTTGAGATATCGAGCTTGTAGCGGTCGTGGAGAGATGAGCTTCCCGGAGGATACTGGCTAGGGCATATTTTTGTACTGAGTTTCCTGATTAGTTGTTGTATTCTGCTGCTAGAGTATTTTTAATTGTTTGTCTTTTCCGCTGCGTGAGTATCTTTAAATGGCCTTTTGGTATCTGGTAACTTAGGTTACTTTGGTAATCGTTTTCTAAACTATTTTATCGGTACGTGTAAGCGATAGTTTGACGTACATTTTTTAAACTGTTGAGTTTTGACCATTTGGCCTTGCCCTTTTTGAAATGAGATTTTACGACGGTTTTGATAAACGAGTTTTATAAAGTCTTCGAATATTTTAAAGATAGTATTGTCGTTAGCCTCTTGGGCAATTGTAAATGTTTGCGAAAATTTCCTTTAGCCTTGTGGGTTCCATCTCGGGGCCCACGGCGCTGTAATATTTCCGATTAAATCTGGGGGTGTTACACATATCCTGTTCTCTTCCTGTTGGCTGCAGGTAGGTCTGATGGTACAGCAGGTTCTTTTCTCTTGATGTGGGAGGTTCCTACCTGTAGAAGAGGGAGGTCTTGCCTGGTCATCAACTCTTTTATGCCTTCCCCTGCCAGATGTCTTCCCTTTTACCTTTTTCTTCCCTCTTTTTGCCATAATCAATAATAGTTGCTAGCTGCACCTCTACCCGAGACATGAAGTCAGACATGCCTAGAGGCATTCTGTTGTTTGGGGGTGTTGGTAAGGTTCCTTCTTGTTGATCATGGTATTCATCTTGGAATTTAGGGACTGCAGTTCAGGCTTGACTTCAGTCACAATGGCTCTGATCAGCTCAGTGATATTTCGGGGTAGCTGATACACAGGTGGCTCTGTATGAACAAAATTTCTCCTGAATCCTCTTGTGCAGTTGGTCTCTGAGCAATAGATCTCTTGGAAGAGACCTGCCTGTCAGCTAGCGCCTGAACAGATGGGGTCTTCTCAGGAGTTCCTGATTTGCCATCTGATAAGTCCTCGTCTACAGGGGACTTTTCCTTCTTCTCTGCAGAGGACTTCCTCTCTGCAGATGACTTCTTGTTTTCAGAGGGGGTTTTCTCAGGCTATTCCCCCTGGTTGTCTGCTTCAGCTTCTGTAACTTGATCAGTAGATTGTCGATCCAGATCCTTATCATCATCTCTTCTTTCTTCTTCCTTCTTTTCTTCATCTTTTTTCTCCTCCTCATCTTCCTCTTTCTCTTCATCTTCTTCTTTTTCGAGTTCATCTATTTCTTCTTTTTCGACTCCTTCTTCTCCTTTTTCTGTATCATCCTTTTCAACTTCTTCAATTCTTATTTCTTTTTCTTTTTCTCGTTCTCTACTCTCTCCCTTTTCAACTTGATCTTCTTTTCCATGGGTTTTTCCTAGAGAAACACCCTCCATGATGTGAAGGATGAACTAGTCCATATTTTGTTTAAAATGGGACATGAACTAGTCCTTCTGAAGCAACAATAGAATATCTGTCTCTTGACAGAAGAGCATGAGAAGTTGCTTAGTTGCCTAGGGGTGTTCCTCGGTACTTCTCTCAAAGAACTCTTTTAATTGAGTGAAGGAAAGAGATTTTAAGTTCTTTCACTCGTCAAATATATTGGTAAAAGAAAACTTAAGAGCTTGTTGTTTTACGAGCTTTAATTGATCTGCGTTCAGGTTCAGAGGATTGTTCTGCATGACGTTTATGGAGTATCCAGCTTCTGGTATCTGTATTATTTCTTCTGCTTCTCCCTCTTCTGTCATGCAAGGAAGAGTGAGAAGGGGAACGATTTTAGCCATCGGCTCTGATTGATCTGGATGGTCTGATGACTGATCTTCAGCAGAAGCAGGTTCAGGTGCAGGTGAAATGATGATATGCATCTGGGCTGAAGGTGTAACATCCGCGTACTTTATTAATAGTTTATTTTATTTTTGATCGTATTCTATTGGAAGTTGGTTTGGGAAAATTCCATATCATACTGTTTGGTGCATGGAACTGTGTGTATATTGGAGTTGGAAATGGTATGTTGGTTGTTAGGGATTGTCGAGTTATGTGCCTATAAGGATGTGTTCATCCTGACCGAACTTCAAAATAATGATGCTGAGAAGTAGCAGTTAGCGCACACTAGGTTGTGTTGCTAGCGCGTGCTAATCATGCATTGTAGCGCACGTTAATTGTCTATTATAGCGCACGCCATTATGGCCGGTTCGGAAAACTAGAAGGTAGCGCACGCTAACCCTTACAGGTAGCGCACGCCGGCGCGGCCAGTGTAGAGAGTTCTACATCGCCTTTTAAAGGTGGTGGGCTGCCTTTTAAGCCGATAGCGCACGCTACGCCTTACCAGTAGCACGCGCTAATCGCGCCCAGTATAAATAGGACAGCATAGTTTAGTTTCGTCTTTTTCTTCCCTCTTCCTTCCGCCTCCCGCGGCTGAGCGTTCTGGACGTATGGAAGTGTAGGTTTTGGCCAGACTTCACTACCCAACAACGTTTTAGAGTTCCTGGAACAAAGTTAACAAGATCTCGACAGATTTTATCGTCCGGATCACGGTAAATCCTTCGAAACCCGAGTTCTTCATACTTTAGGATTTTCTTGAAGTTTTATGCTCTAAAGTTTTGTGTTGGATTATGATGCTGTAATCATAATCCTTTGCTTTTTGTTGAAGTTTACGGATTAAGTTTCGAGTTTTCTTCCGTAATCATGTATGATCCCGGCTGACCCTGTAGTGTCTGTTTGATTGCCCCTAAGAGTAGAAGTTAGGGTAAACCTTTCTGTTTCAATCATACTGTGTTTGATATAGTGTTGTGTTGTGCTAGGACCTAATCGTTGAGGAAAGTTCGAGCAGCAGGTCCTTTTGTTCACCGTTCCCTGTACCATTGTAATTGAGGCAAGCACTTTGATTGTGTTTGATGTACTTCGTGTGAATATGTGAAAAATATGATTTTATGAAAAGTGGTAATTTCAGAAAATGTGGTTGTGCCATGTGGTTGAGTGTGTGTGAACCGAGTTAAAACCAGTGTGGGTCCCCTGGGATCCGTTAGACTGCGAGTATCTGTGGATCACTCGGTGGGGTTGTACAACCAGGGAGGGCCTGACGAGGACTTTCTGGGGTGTGTATCTCGCGTGAGGTACATGGCTAGTACAACTCGGGAGATTGCCTTGAGATTTGTTTTGATATGATGATTATGGTATGGTATTCTGGAATACATGATGGCAAAGTGATCTGGTTATTTATTTATTCGTTGTACATATTCATAAATTGTTGTACTTGCACTAGTTGTTTGCTGAATCCTTTCGGGGTAGATATACTTGTTGTGTATTCAGGTACAGGTCTTAGTGGCGAGCTGGCGCAGGAAGGGCACGAGGATGACGAGCAACACTGATATCACGTGTTACGGTGAGTTGGTGGTTGTTTTGGCATGGTCAGAGTCGTGTTTTGGTTTTGTACTCGCGCAGGTACTGTCACATGTGGTTTAATGTGTTGATGTTGGTTACGGTTGATGTGTTAGATCAGTTATGAGATGTTGTTTTTGTTGCGATCCAATAGGTCTATGTACTAGTATGTTTTGGTGATGTATGTCATCTTGAAAGTTGACGTTGGTTTTAAGTGTGTGAATGTCTCTTTTCTATTGATGGTCATTGTCTTTCATGTTGGTCTAAGCCTGGTAGGTTCTCCCAAAAAGAATCTACGACACTATAATATCTCTGTAAATCACAGGGGTGTTACAGAAGATTCTTCAAATGGTGCAGGTGCAGGTGATCTTATTGCCTACACTGCTTCTTCTTCATCTTCAAGTGGCTTGGTCCTACAATCCTCTCTGCCTTTTGGGGGACTTATCCGTAGATGAGGTGATGTGGACAGCCTCCTCTGCTGCAGATAGCTTCCTTTTTGATAGCTTGGAAATAGGTAGGTTGTCATCATCGGACTCATCTGCAGGTAACTCTTGCATTTTAGCTGCATAGGGGGCTGACGTTATCTCCTCTGCAGGTAACTTTTGGGAGGTTTGGCTAGCTGCATCAGAGCGGACTTCATATGAGTCCGTAGGCGCTCTGTTGGGAGAAGTTCCACTTGTCATCTCCCTCAATATTTTAGCTGCCTTCCTCTGATCGCCTAATTTCTTCAAAGTCTCTTGGTCCAGATGACCAAAGCTCTTGCTACCATGGAATGTGTCTGCAGCTCCATTTGCCTTTCCGAGAAACTCCAAGATCCAACTAATCTGGGTTCCATAGGCAAGCTTCTGTTTGAACTTCTTCTATTCTACGTTCCAGCTCACCTTGTTCACTTCTCAGACTAACTGCCTATAGATATAATCATTCCAGTTAATCCGTTGTTGCTGGATGAGCGCTCCCATCACAATAAATTTAGCATATGATAACTGATCATAACTGCCGGCCATGCCCATGACAATCTTGAATGTCAAGGCCGTATCTGCAGTCCTTCATCAGATCGCCTCTCTTCGTAGTAAATTTGACCTTGTTAGGTTGTTCTGATAATTTAATCTCATACCAGGTTTCAACAGAGCTTTGTTTTAGGGCTTCGAATGCAATGCCCCTATTTTCCATCTTGAATGCTTCAGCAATGGTATGAGGCATGATGTTGATTTCTTCTCCGAATATCGAGCTGGTGACATAGTGCTCCGTGACTTGTGCTTCTTTAAAAAACAAATGACGGCCTCTTTAAACAACTGATTGGGGTTGATGTCTAGGAAATGGTAGATACCATTCTTCTTCATCATGCGGATAACATGACTCATTTCTCCTATGTCCGCCTTGTTTGCCTCGAGCAATCCTTCCAAATCCATCACGATACTGAAAATGATCTGCTCCTTCACCATCTTTAGGTTAACTCCTTCGAAATACTGAGTGGAGTCCATTTCTGCAAAAAATAAGCTTTTTGATTGAGTGCAGTAAATATTCAGAGGTTTTTTTTCTTGCTTTTGACAACTAGGGTTCTTTAGATCTTGAAGACGATAAAGTTTGTGAAATGATTTACGCCGCCTTAAATACCCAGTTGAAATGACTCTTTGAATTTTAGTAATTAAATTATCAAGCGGCGGTCCGATTTTGATAAATAAGGGGTGACGGTTAAAATTTGATTGGACGTCGTGGAGGTAGTGTGATCATGTGTTTGTCCACGTGTAAATAATATAATAACTAATTCGGTCTAAGAATTATAAACTTAACTAGTTGACCGTTTGACTTCTTGTCTGTTCTGCATCAGGTAAGTTGTGTCGCCTGTGGTTGACGTCATCTAACTTTTCCTTACCTCGTCTGATCAGGTATCTTTCTCGTCTGGTCTCCACATCAGGTAGCTTTCTGTATCAGGTACCTTTTCTCATCTAATGTCCACATCAGGTAGCTTTTCGTCATCTGGTCTGATCATTAGGTAGCTTTCTTGTCTAGTTCAGATCAGATAACTTTTTATTCATCTTCAGATCAGATGACTGTCTGTACTAGATTCCCAATCTAGTAGACCAAGGTCCCTGCTTAGCTCTAGAAACCTTTCTTCTGGTAAAGGTTTTTTGAATATGTCAGCAATTCCGAACTCCGTGCTGACTCTTTCCACTCTAACTCTCTTGTTTAGCACATGGTCTCTGATGAAATGATGTTTGACATCTATGTGCTTTTTCCTTGAGTGCAATACTGGATTGTTTGTTATTGCAATGGCACTGTTGTTGTCACACCGGATTGGAACTTCATTTTCTACGATGTTGTAGTCCCTTAGCTGTTGTCTGATCCATAAGAATTGAGCACAACAGCTGCCTGCAGCTAGGTATTCTGACTCGGTTGTGGGAATTGAGTTGGAGACCTGCTTCTTGCTGAACCATGATATAAGTCTAGTTCCTAGGAATTGGCATGTTCCACTGGTGCGTTTCCTGTCAATTTTGCATCCTGCAAAGTCTGATTTGAGTATCCTGATAATTCAAAATTATCATCCTTGGGATACCATAGTCCAACATTGATTATAGACTTGAGGTATCCGATTATCCTCTCAGCTGCTTCGTGGTGAGACTGCTTCGGATTTGACTGAAATCTTGCATATACTCCCACTGCATATGAAATGTCAGGTATGCTTGCAGTGAGGTATAGAAGTGATACAATAAGTCCTCTGTAGTGGGTTGGATCCACTGAAATGCCTCTTTCATCTGCATCAAGGTGTAGGGATGTGCTCATTGGTACTCTTGCTGGTTTTGCTGAATACATACCAAATCTTTTGATTAAATCCCTTGTATACTTGGCTTGATTGATGAAGACTCCTTTGTCCATTTACTTGACTTGCAAACCAAGGAAGAAGTTTAGCTTTCCCATCATACTCATCTCAAATTCTCCTTGCATGAGACTTGAGAATTTTTCACATAGCTCAGGATTGGTTGAGCTAAATATTTTGTCATCCACATGTATTTGAACAAGCAATATGTGGTATTCATGTTCCACTCTAAAGAGGGTCTTGTCCACATTTCCCTTGCTGAATCTATTCTTTTCCAGAAACACAGATAGTGTTTCATATCATGCTCTAGGTGCTTGCTTAAGTCCATATAGCGCTTTCAAAAGCTTGTATACTTTGTCTCCTTTGACAAATTCTGGGGGTTGCTCCACATAGACCTCTTCTTCTAGTACTCCATTAAGAAAAGCACTTTTTACATCCATTTGGTAGACTTCAAAATCCTTGTATGCTTCACATGCAAGGAGTAGTCTCATAGCTTCTAATCTTGCTACATGTGTATAAGTTTCATCAAAATCTATTACTTCACAACGAGTCTGGCTTTATTCCTAACAACGGCTCCATCTTCATCACATTTGTTTTTATGCACCCATTTGATGCCTATGACTTTCTTGTGACCTGGTCTGTCTGTTAATTCCCAAACATTGTTTCTCTCCATTTGGTTGAGCTCTTCTTGCATTGCAATTATCCATGAGTATTCGTCCATTGCTTGATATGTTGTCTTGGGTTCCATTTGAGACATGAAACATGAGAACATTGTCATTCTTGCTGGTTCTGTGGATCGTCTGGTTTTGACTACATCAGTTAGGTATCCAATTATTTGTTGAATGGGATGATATCTGAGCCATTTGGGGATATCTTATTTAGGGTTTGTTCCCCCTGTTGAGTTGCTTTGGTGGACTTCATCTCTCTCTGCATCTGCTTGGTTCTAGCCTTCTTGATCTGCATCTGGATCAGCTACAATATTGTCATCTGCAGATGGGATCCTATCTGCTGTGCAGGTACGTCTTTGTCAGCTGCAATTAGATCTTCATCTACTGCAGTTAGATCAGGTAGCTTTTGGGATCCTATCTGATCTGCAGTTGAGTCTTCCGTCTGATCTGCTGTTGGGTCTTCCGGCCGGTCTGCAGGTGAGTCCATCAGTCCTGTATCATGAATGATAACTTCTTCTAGGGTGGAGGATTTGAGCTTTTTCTCAATTGATTCCACCTGTTTCCTGTACTCAACAGTCGACTCATCAAACACAACATGAGGTGTTTCTTCTATAACTAATGTTCTTTTGTTAAAAACTCTATATGCCTTGCTTATATGTGAGTATCCCATAAAGAGACCATCACCAGTTTTAGCATCAAAGGCATTCAGTTGGGTTTTACCATTGTTGTGGATGAAACACTTACAACCAAATATATGAAACTATGCAACAGTTGGTGTTCAGCCATTCCAAACCTCATCAGGAGTTTTGCCATGTCTCCCTACAATCATACTCCTATTATGAGTATGGCATGTTGTGTTGACAGCTTCAGCCCAGAACCTTTTTGGCAGGTCAGCTTCAGCAATCATTGACCTGGCAGCTTCCTTCAAGGTTCTGTTTCTTCTTTCAGCAACACCATTTTTCTGTGGTGTTCTTGCGGCACAAAACTTCATGCTGGATTCCATTCTGATCACTGTATTTAGTGATTGCCCTGTTGATAAATTCCCCACCTCTATCTAATCTGATCGTGATGATGGAGAAGGATTTCTCATTCTGAATCTTCCTCAACAGCTCATGTAACTTTGATAATGTTTCACTCTTTTTATAGAGAAAAACAACCCATGTATACCTTGAGTAGTCATCTAAGACTACTAGGGCATGCTTCCTTCCACTCAATGTACTTGGCTTGATGGGGCCAAAGAGATCCATATGAAGTAGATCTATAACTCTGGTGGTGAGAGTTGAAGGCTGAACTGGTTTGAATGATGCTCTGGTCTGCTTTTCTTTCTGACATGCATCGCAGAGAGCTTCTTTCTTGAATACTTCTTCTGGAAGTCCTTTGACCAGCTTTTGAGAGCTTATCTTGTTGATGGCTTCGAAGTTCAGGTGACATAATCTCTTGTGCCATAGCCATCCGTTTTCAGCAATTGTCTTAGATAGAAAACGGGTGTTTGGAGTGTCTGTATTCCAATCTATCATGTAGACATCTCTTCTTCTGAATCCTTGTAGCTTCACTTCTCCAGATAGGATATAAATCACCATGCATTTACAAATGGTGAAGAATACTAGATTCTTTTCATCACAGAATTGACTTATGCTTAACAGGTTGTATTTGAGCCCTTTGACATAATTGACTTTGGATATGGTTATGTTTCCTCTGTGCAGCTCTCCAAATCCTTTTGTCTGACATCTACAGCTATCTCAAAAGGTTACACTTGGACTTCTTTCTTTGATGTAGTTTGAGAGCACCTTCTTATTCCCTGTCATGTGCCTTGAGCACCCAGAATCTACAAACCATTTTTCACCTCCTATTATTGAGCTTGAGGAGATGTGGTAGTAGTCCTTCCACCTTTTCTGCAATCATACAAGTAGAGATTTAGGTACCCAAATTTGTGTGGGTCTTTTGGGGTTAGTAGGTTTCCTGGAGAATTGGTTTCTCCTTGGATTATGGAAGTTATGTTGATTGCCCCTATAAGGTGTGTGCTGTCTGGGTTTATATCCTTTGTAGGATTATGTACTGGATATGCCTTATAAAATCTGTGGTGTGGGACATTTCTAAATCTTGACTGAGACCATTTGTTAAATCGTTGGGTTCTCCACACCTATTCATTTTAAAAGTTTGGATAACCTTGAGGTTTCCATTTACCTCTCTCATTTTGAAATTTGTTTTTGGGGAGTCTTTGGTAATATTTGGCATAATCTTTTGACTGTTGCTTTTGCCTTGGCCATTGCCTAGTCTCATGTCTAGGTGGTTGCCTTGTGAACCTTGACTGCTGCCTAAACTTTTGACTGGGCTGCTGCCTATTTTGAAATACAGGTTTATATGTAGGCTTATCAGTCTGGACAATTGTTTATCCCTTGACAAAGGTGGTTTTTAAACTAGAGGGAGTGTTGGGGTCATATCCAAGGCCTGATCTTCAATAAAGTGGCCTCTTGTTCATACACAGTTTATCCAAGGTTATAGATGCCTTTAAGGATGATATTTCCTTAGCTTGTGTCTTACTTATCTGTGTCAGTTTGGCAAACTCAGATTTGACATGAGCAAGTGCAGCTAATTTCTCACTGTTTAAAACAGTTAGCCTTTTAATCTTAGTTGTAGTATCTTCAGCCTGTTTTTCAAATTCAGATTTGATTTTTGTTAACTCTAGGCTGAGTTTTTCAAAGTTATTTTTTAGCTATCTATTCTCATCTTGTAGCTATGTTTTCTCGGTTGTTATAGTCAAGTGTGCAAAGTTTAGTTTTTCAAAGTCTTTAAGGAGCTCATTGACAGGTTCATGTAAGTCAAAATCTTGTTATATGCCTGAGCTGTCATTATTAGAAATTGAGGGTTTAGATGTTACCTCTTCATCAGCTTGGTTGGCCATCATACAGTTGTATTAATCATCATCATCAGAGTAGAATCCACCACTTGATTCTACTCTTTCTTCAATCTGATCTTCTCCAATGAGAGCTTTTTTTTGTCCTCCTTTCTACCCACTTCTTTCTTTCCTTCATCTCTCTTGAGTTCTGGACAGTCAAACTGGATGTGTCCGTTTTTGTGGCAATTATAACATTCCGCTTTCCAATTGCCTACCTTCTGGTTCCTCCTTGGATTGTCCTTGTAATTTCTTGTATTTGGAATAGTTCTTCCTGAAATTACTAAACCTCTGCATGATGAAAGCCATTTCTTCTTCGAAATTCAGAGGACTGGGAGGACTGGCTTCAGCTAGGCTCTTTGCAGGTGATTCTGCTGCAAATGCTATTCCTTTTTCACCTGGTTCATTAGATGATGAACAGGGCAGCTCGAACTCATATGCCTTTAGATCAGAAAACAGCTCCTCGATCTATATTTTGTTGAGATCCTTTGATTCTCTCATCGCCACAGTCTTCATGCTCCATTCAGGGTTGAGAGATCTTAAAACTTTTAGGGCCATCTCCCTGTTACCATCTTTCCAAGGGAGTTTATTTCATTTATGATCTCAGTGAATCTTGTGTCCAATTGGTCAATTGATTCAACATTCTTCATCTTGAAGTTGTCAAAATTTTGAGTGGCAGTGACAACTTATTTTCCATTATCATCTCGGTTCCTTCACACATTACAGCTAATGTGCCCCAAATTTCTTTGGCATTTTTGCAGTTCTTGATCTTGACCATGGTTGCTTTGTCAAGAGTCTGGTACAGCACATCTCTGGCCCGATTGTCAAGATTGGCCATCTTCCTTTCTTCAAAGGTCATCTCGGTTCTCTTCTTAGGAATCTTTTCTGGATTCCCAGCAGCAATTTCTTTGGAGTATTATCTTTCTCAAATATGAAGGGTCCTTCCTCAATGATACACCACATGTCATCATCAATGGATGACAGAGGAGCCTGCATTCTTATTTTCCATAAGTCATATTCATCTACAGAGAATACAGGTAATCTAGGGTGCATGTGTTGCATGTGTTCCATTCTAAATGGAAGATTAATATATATGCTCAGATATATGGATCTAGTTCTGTAAAAATAGAACCAACCTCTCTGATACCACTTGTAGGTCACAAGTCCACAGAAATAAGTCTAGAGGGGAGGTGAATAGAATTATTAAACTCTTTCCTGAATCTCAGGTGAGTTTCTCAGCTGTGATTAAGTGCAGATGACTTAAGTCAACTGCAGACAGATAATGCGGAAGGCACAACTGATAATAATGCAGATAACAAGTATCGACTGCAGATAACTTTCTAATGGAACAGTAAATATCTATGCAGTAGCTATGTATGATATTTAAAGCAGTGAATCACACAAGCACTTATAGTGGTTTCAGAGGTGGGGTAATCATCTACTATTCCACTTCTCTCAAAACCAGTTGGAGATAAATTCACTATAACTGTCAACCAGTGATAAAGGTTACAATGAATTTTTCCTTGTTACAACAGCTTCCCAGTGGAAATCTGTGGCTGTTGCAACTCCCTTGACTGCCTAGCACCACTTGATCGAAAACCCGTGGACGCCTCAACAACTCTCGAGCTGTCTATCACCTTCCAATCAAGAACCCGTGGATGTGTTTACAGTCTCTTTACTTTCAAGAACCTCGTTAAAGAAGTAACCATGTACTCAAACTCTTAAGACAAGAGTTTTTTGTCTTCTCCAACTAAAGAGCTTCTCAGAATATGACTGTTTTAGCTTTGCTCTTTCACGATGCTCCTATTATGAGTATGGCATGTTGTGTTGACAGCTTCAGCCCAGAACCTTTTTGGCAGGTCAGCTTCAGCAATAATTGACCTGGCAGCTTACTTCAAGGTTCTGTTTCTTGTTTCAGCAACACCATTTTGCTGTGGTGTTCTTGCGGCAGAAACTTCATGCTGGATTCCATTCTAATCACTGTATTCAGTGATTGCCCTGTTGAGAAATTCCCCACCTCTATCTGATCTGATCGTGATGATGGAGAGGGATTTCTCATTCTGAATCTTCCTCAACATCTCATGTAACTTTGATAATGTTTCACTCTTTTTATAGAGAAAAACAACCCATGTATACCTTGAGTAGTCATCTAAGACTACTAGGGCATGCTTCCTTCCACTCAATGTCCTTGGCTTGATGGGGCCAAAGAGATCCATATGAAGTAGATCTAGAACTCTAGTGGTGAGAGTGGTAGGCTGAACTGGTTTGAATGATGCTCTGGTCTGCTTTTCTTTCTGACATGCATCGCAGAGAGCTTCTTTCTTGAATACTTCTTCTGGAAGTCCTCTGACCAGCTTTTGAGAGCTTATCTTGTTGATGGCTTTGAAGTTCAGGTGACATAATATCTTGTGCCATAGCCATCCGTTTTCAGTAATTGTCTTAGATAGAAAACAGGTGTTTGGAGTGTCTGTATTCCAATCTATCATGTAGACATCTCTTCTTCTGAATCCTTGTAGCTTCACTTCTCCAGATAGGATATCAATCACCATGCATTTATAAATGGTGAAGAATACTAGATTCTTTTCATCACAGAATTGATTTATGCTTAACAGGTTGTATTTGAGCCCTTTGACATAATAGACTTTGGATATGGTTATGTTTCCTCTGTGCAGCTCTCCAAATCCTTTTGTCTGACATCTAGAGCTATCTCGAAAGGTTACACTTGGGCTTCTTTCTTTCATGTAGTTTGAGAGCACCTTCTTATTCCCTGTCATGTGCCTTGAGCACCCAGAATCTACAAACCATTTTTCTCCTCCTATTATTGAGCTTGAGGAGATGTGGTAGTAGTCCATCCACCTTTTCTGCAATCATACAAGCAGAGATTTAGGTACCCAAATTTGTGTGGGTCTTTTGGGGTTAGTAGGTTTCCTGGAGAATTGGTTTCTCCTTGGATTATGGAAGTTATGTTGATTGCCCCTATAAGGTGTGTGCTGTCTGGGTTTATATCCTTTGTAGGATTATGTATTGGATATGCCTTATAAAATCTGTGGTGTGGGACATTTCTAAATCTTGGTTGAGACCATTTGTTAAATCGTTGGGTTCTCCACACCTATTCATTTTAAAAGTTTGGATAACCTTGAGGTTTCCATTTACCTCTCTCATTTTAAAATTTGTTTTTGGGGAGTCTTTGGTAATATTTGGCATAATCTTTTGACTGTTGCTTTTGCCTTGGCCATTGCCTAGTCTCATGTCTAGGTGGTTGCCTTGTGAACCTTGACTGCTGCCTAAACTTTTGACTGGGCTGCTGCCTATTTTGAAATACAGGTTTATATGTAGGCTCATCAGTCTGGACAATTGTTTATCCCTTGACAAAGGTGGTTTTTAAACTAGAGGGAGTGTTGGGGTCATATCTAAGGCCTGATCTTCAATAAAGTGGCCTCTTGTTCATACACAGTTTATCCAAGGTTATAGATGCCTTTAAGGATGATATTTCCTTAGCTTGTGTCTTACTTATCTGTGTCAGTTTGGCAAACTCAGATTTGACATGAGCAAGTGCAGCTAATTTCTCACTGTTTAAAACAGTTAGCCTTTTAATCTTAGCTGTAGTATCTTCAGCCTGTTTTTCAAATTCAGATTTGATTTTTGTTAACTCTAGGCTGAGTTTTTAAAAGTTATTTTTTAGCTATCTATTCTCATCTTGCAGCTATGTTTTCTCGGTTGTTATAGTCAAGTGTGCAAAGTTTAATTTTTCAAAGTCTTTAAGGAGCTCATTGACAGATTCATGTAAGTCAAAATCTTGTTATATGCCTGAGCTGTCATTATTAGAAATTGAGGGTCCAGATGTTACCTCTTCATCAGCTTGGTTGGCCATCAGACAGTTGTATTAATCATCATCATCAGAGAAGAATCCACCACTTGATTCTACTCTTTCTTCAATCTGATCCTCTCCAATGAGAGCTTTTTTTTTGTCCTCCTTTCTACCCACTTCTTTCTTGCCTTCATCTCTCTTGAGTTCTGGACAGTCAAACTTGATGTGTCCGTTTTTGTGGCAATTATAACATTCCACTTTCCAATTGCCTACCTTCTGGTTCCTCCTTGGATTGTCCTTATAATTTCTTGTATTTGAAATAGTTCTTCCTGAAATTACTAAACCTCTGCATGATGAAAGCCATTTCTTCTTCGAAATTCAGATGACTGGGAGGACTGGCTTCAGCTAGGCTCTTTGCAGGTGATTCTGCTGCAAATGCTATTCCTTTTTCACCTGGTTCATTAGATGATGAACAGGGCAGCTCGAACTCATATGCCTTCAGATCAGAAAACAGCTCCTGGATCTATATTTTGTTGAGATCCTTTGATTCTCTCATAGCCACAGTCTTCATGCTCCATTCAGGGTTGAGAGATCTTAAAACTTTTAGGGCCATCTCCCTGTTACCATCTTTCCAAGGGAGTTTATTTCATTTATGATCTCAGTGAATCTTGTGTCCAATTGGTCAATTGATTCAACATTCTTCATCTTGAAGTTGTCAAACTTTTGAGAGTGGCAGTGACAACTTATTTTCCATTATCAGCTCGGTTCCTTCACACATTACAGCTATTGTGCCCCAAATTTCTTTGGCATTTTTGCAAATCTTGATCTTGACTATGGTTGCTTTGTCAAGAGTCTAGTACAGCACATCTCTGGCCCGGTTGTCAAGATTGGCCAGCTTCCTTTCTTCAAGGGTCATCTCGGTTCTCTTCCTGGGAATCTTCTCTGGATTCCCAGCAGCAATTTCTTTTGGAGTATTATCTTTCTCAAATATGAAGGGTCCTTCCTCAATGATACACCACATGTCATCATCAATGGATGACAAAGGAGCCTGTATTCTTATTTTCCATAAGTCATATTCATCTACAGAGAATACAGGTAATGTAGAGTGCATGTGTTGCATGTGTTCCATTCTAAATGGAAGATTAATATATATGCTCAGATATATGGATCTAGTTCTGTAAAAATAGAACCAACCTCTCTGATACCACTTGTAGGTCACAAGTCCACAGAAATAAGTCTAGAGGGGAGGTGAATAGAATTATTAAACTCTTTCCTGAATCTCAGGTGAGTTTCTCAGCTGTGATTAAGTGCAGATGACTTAAGTCAACTGCAGACAGATAATGCGGAAGGCACAGCTGATAATAATGCAGATAACAAGTATCGACTGCAGATAACTTTCTAATGGAACATTAAATATCTATGCAGTAGTTATGTATGATGTTTAAAGCAGTGAATCACACAAGCACTTATAGTGGTTTCAGAGGTGGGGTAATCATCTACTATTCCACTTCTCTCCAAACCAGTTGGAGATAAATTCACTATAACTGTCAACCAGTGATAAAGGTTACAATGAATTTTTCCTTGTTACAACAGCTTCCAACCAGTGGAAATCTGTGGCCGTTGAAACTCCCTTGACTGCCTAGCACCTCTTGATCGAAAACCCGTGGACGCCTCAACAACTCTCGAGCTGTCTATCACCTTCCAATCAAGAACCCGTGGATGTGTTTACAGTCTCTTTACTTTCAAGAACCTCGTTAAAGAAGTAACCATGTACTCAAACTCTTAAGACAAGAGTTTTTTGTCTTCTCCAACTAAAGAGCTTCTCAGAATATGACTGTTTTAGCTTTGCTCTTTCACGATGCTCCTATTATGAGTATGGCATGTTGTGTTGACAGCTTCAGCCCAGAACCTTTTTGGCAGGTCAGCTTCAGCAATAATTGACCTGGAAGCTTCCTTCAAGGTTCTGTTTCTTGTTTCAGCAACACCATTTTGCTGTGGTGTTCTTGCGGCAGAAACTTCATGCTGGATTCCATTCTGATCACTGTATTCAGTGATTGCCCTGTTGAGAAATTCCCCACCTCTATCTGATCTGATCGTGATGATGGAGAGGGATTTCTCATTCTGAATCTTCCTCAACATCTCATGTAACTTTGATAATGTTTCACTCTTTTTATAGAGAAAAACAACCCATGTATACCTTGAGTAGTCATCTAAGACTACTAGGGCATGCTTCCTTCCACTCAATGTCCTTGGCTTGATGGGGCCAAATAGATCCATATGAAGTAGATCTAGAACTCTGGTGGTGAGAGTGGTAGGCTGAACTGTAATATCCGCAATTTCGAATTTCGGTAATTTTCTTTTTCCGGAGGAAGTTCGTTTTGACAACTCTATCATGACCGTTTCGTCATTCCGAGAATGATTAATTCTGCACTTTTTGTCATCCGAGTTCGTTTCGGTGTCGTTTTGTTGAGTTCCGTGTCCTTAATCGACTTTTTCACGTGGGAGTTCGACTTTGTAAAGTCACCATTAATTCTTGGAAACTCCAAAAATTCTGAATCTTTGCAACATTATAGAGAATCAAGTTATCTTTCCAATGGTTCAAACGGTGAGTCAATCGGAGTCCAGACGAAGGAGTTATGGTCGAAATAGCGAAGACGCACGGTGTGCCTTTTTGGTGTTGAAGGGGTGTCTGCCGTGTGCCGCGGCACACTCGGTAATGCCGCGGCACGGGCTTTTCTGCGTTTTTTAGCAGATTTGCAAGGAGAAAAACTTCATTTTTTCTCCTCTCTTCTTCCTCATTCATCTTATGCGATTTGATGGCGATTTTGGGCGATTTGAGTGCTCCAAAACTTGTAGAGATTATCCTCCTCAAGTCTTGTTGAAGATTTTCGACCTCTACTTGAATCCTTCATCCAAATCAAGGTATTGTGGCTTGAACCCTTGTTTTTGTAGATTTGGGGATTTTCCTTTTTGATTTCGATTCCAATCCGTTTTTGATCAATTAGTTGTTGTATAAACGTTGTTTTGAACTTGTTCTACGGATTGGATACTCGTATCTTTGGTTCGTTCGACCCGAGAGGTGATTTCTTTGTTCTTGAAGGGTCTTGAACATTTAATGTTCGATTAAATGTTCGAATGAGTTCCCTTTGATAGTTTGTTGGGATTTAGTTGTTTTTGGCCTTGATTCTCGTAATCATGTTTTATTATTCCTACGGAGGATTATAGGTGCTCGATGATTCCGATGTTGAATTCCGTTGGTGTTGATGATTCATATGGTGTTTTCCGTAGTAATTTGGTGCTATCACGTTCTAGATAGTGTTCGGGAATTTGAGGGCTACCCGGCCGTATCCGTTCACTTTTCCATTTCTCGTGATATCGAGGCAAGTACCTTGCCCATACTTTTCTTATTTTGTGGATATGATGATCGGTGATCGTATTAGTGTGTTTGTTTGGTTGTTTGAAACGAAGTTTCAAAAGATTTCGATTTGGCCTCGTTAAAGGCTTTCTTTCAAATGCGTGTGTGTTTTGTGAACGGTGTGTTTTGGGAATTTATTATGATTTGATTATTTTGAGCGTTGAAGGATTTTATGATGATACTCCTATTGTTTAAGTTATGGAATCGTGTATTCCGTATTTAATCTTGTTATGGTATTTTGAAGAGTTTGATAATGGTGTCGAGTTAATGGCCATCTCTAGTGAGTATTCTTAATGAACTTACATTCTTAGCATATTAGTATTGCATGAGTAACGTGTGTGTGTGTATGCTCACTATGGGTTAGATCCGACGGGGTCTCGGTAGGGGTCCACGGAGGTGTGGATCGACGAGCTTTGCTTTTAACCACTACGGGTTAGATCCGACGGGGTCTCGGTAGGGGTCCACGGAGGTGTGGATCGACGGTTAATTGTGGTGAATTTTACAAATGTGATTTGATATTGGCATTTCCGGAAATGAGTGCTTTTGAACGGTTTTCATGATTGCATGCATTGACTAAGTGTGTAAGAGGTAAGTTGTTCGTTTGGCCTACTTGGCTAGGATGGCACTAGAGTATTTTGTTGTTTGTTTTAAATCCTTTATTTGTGGATTTTGATGTTGGGAGACGAACCTTGTGGTCGTTCTTGTGTACTGTGAGTTGATGAGATTTGGGGCTAAAATCCCAATGGTTTTGTAAAAGTCATTTTATGGATTTGGGGCTAAAATCCCAACAGGTTGGTAAATGTCATTTTGAAAGTAAAGATTTGGGGCGGTGACCCCTTTTGTCTTGTGGATTTTGAAAAGTAGGATTTGATAATCCTAAATGGTTTTCTATTAAAACTCTCGATGGCATTCTAAACCGTCTTATAAATTATTTCCATTGATTTATGGTATTTCGATTTTTAAAGGTTTTCTCAAACCCTTGCCTCGAGAAGTACTTTTCGTTTCGTTTGAATCTTTGAGGATTCCTGGTTATTGTTATTCGTGGAATGTGAATTGTATGGCTCGTATTTGCACTTTGTATTTGCACTAGCAAAACAGTGGAGTTATGCTAACCCCAGAGTATTCGCTGGGTGGATGTCTATTTTTGCATTCAGGTTTTGGAGCATAACACAGGGTCGGCACGAAGGATGATGAAAGATGAACGATACTAATCACACGAGGATCCGTTGATGTCATATTGGTCTAGTTGTATTTTCTTTTCCGCTGCAGTATCTTTTCCCCGTTGTACGGGAGTTTATTGTATTTTGACCCCTGCGTGGGTATATGTTGTAATTGAGTTGTATATTTTTATTGAGAGACCAAATCGGTCTACTGAGTCATTTAGCCTTGAAGGCATTGTCGAGATGTTAAATGTTGTTACCAGCCTGGTAGATCTTCGAGGAGAGGGTCTACGGCGTGTAATATCCCTGAGTGGATTGGGGGTGTTACATAAATGGTATCGGAGATTAGGTTGTGGAAACCTAGGCTGTCGGGTCAGTGGTGTCTATTGAGTTTTGTCTCGTCGGATTTAGTCTGACTGAGTCATGTCGCGACGCGTCGTTTGAGTTGTTGGTTGTGGTTAGTATCGTGGGGCGATCATCATCTTCGTGCGACCGGTGGAAGTAAGTCTCCTTTCTTTGTGTCGTGCCTCGTGTGACACGAGCTATTTTTATGATTATTTGTTAAGTGATGGAATCCTTATGTGGATTTTGATTTCACGATATGTATTTAATCGACTCTCGTATTTGATTTATACGAGGAGTGTCGTCGCTTGTGATGTCTTTTTATTGTTGTTTTTGTCCGTTGCTGATGATTTTCGAATCGATTTGCACGTTTTACAAGTTCTCTTGTGGAAGCTTTGTGCTTGTACACGTTCGACTTGTTCACTAGCCAGTGCGGTAGGGTCTTTAGAGGCCTCGAATGGGGCGAGTGGTTTTGTTTTGAATGTGGTTATTTGACTCTAATATTTTGTTCTTATGAGGAGTAGTGTTGCTGGATTGTGCATGTTGAACTGTATTTCTTTTATCCACTGCGTGAGTTCGTTTGTAATGACATTCGGTATTTTACCGACCGAGTTTTATTTCGATAACCGCTTCCCTTAACCGAGTTTTTGGCATTATGGCCTTGACCGCTTTGACGAAATTCTTATGACGGTATTTAGTATTTTTTTTAATGGCTTTTGTGAGTTTTGAAATATTACCGTCATCGGCCTTTTTGGCATCGTCCTTTTTGGCATTGAATTATTTTCGAAAACTTGAGTATCTTAGAAATAAATTTCGAGACATATTTTTTTTCAAATGAGTTATTTTCTTGTGGTACATCCAGGTGCCACAATATATTTCAAAATTTTTCTACCTCGAGGACCAAAATGTTTTGAGATATTTTCAATGTTTTAGAAACATTTTTATTTAGACCCGAGGGTCGAATATTCTGAAAGTTTTCACTAAGAGAAAGTGGCCTCATTTTTATCAAATGCGAAACGGTTCTCCAAAGTCTCGATAACGATGTTCCACGTTTGTACTTTTTGAAAGGTGATACTCAAGATCAATCGGTGTTCTTCTAAATTATTTTCAAAATGAGGTTTTCGTTTTTAAAACCTATCCATTCCCGTTTGAGGGTGGGTATATATGTATGATGTTCGCGTTGTCATTTTGATGTTTGCTCCCGAGTATGACCGAATTGGCGGTGTGAGCGTTGAGTCGTTTTCCACACATTTGTTGTGTTAGCCCCTTGTGAGAGGTGGGATGTTGGTGTTGAATATTGTCGCCTCGTAGTGATTTCTGCGTTGTCGCGCATGTGCGAGCTGTTAGAGCTTGGTTTGGTATGACCGTGTGTATCGGTGATAGTTCCGTTATGTGTCGGTTGTTTAATGTCTTGTTACCTTGCTCCTGTTTTGTGAATTCCGTGGATGAGGTCGGGGTAATACCTGTACTATTTTGGCTTACGTATTTTCTCTTTCTCCAGTCTATCGATTCGCTCGTGTTCGTTGAAATGTTATGAAATTGTTACGTATTTGGTTTCATCGTCCGAACGAACTGTGATCTTGTTGTGGGCGATCTGTTATCGATGTGACTTTTTTCGAGTTCGGTTCGATTCTTGTGAACCTTGTTCGGGAGTAACATCATTTGGTTCTACTAGTCCTTTTATTCGAAGGGATCGGATTTTGAACTTCTGTATATTCTACTTTGTCGACTCATTTATGTTCGTTGACATTTCTGAGCTTGTCCTGCCCCTTGTTTTTGTTTATCGAACGAGTGTGGCATCATTTCGGAATAACTCGTTTGTCGTTGTGACTTTTCAATTTCTATTCCCTTTCATGTGGATCTTATGTGAATGCATACGTTGTTGTTTTCACCGGATCATATATTGTCTCGAGTCGAGACGTGAACCTTGGAGTTGTTGTTTGAATTTTATTGTTCTTCGTGATTCGAACATGATTGTTTGCTTTTTGTTGTCTCGACCGTTGTGGTTCGGTCGTATGTTTGTTCGGTTTTTGTCCTCATTTCGTGATCGTTGAGCATTCAGGCTCATTCCTAATTCCCTTAATTTTGGTAAATTAGTCTCGTTTTCGATCTTCCAACCCTTGGGCGGTGGAATTCCGTATTAGTTCAGCGATTGGCTCGCGTTTCGATTGATGTACTGTTGGGTTGGCCAATCATACTGACTTTCGTTCGTTGTGTTTTGTGATTGTTGGATAATTGACTTGGCTATATTATCCGTTTGATGACGCTTGTCATTTGTTGGTTTTATTGTATCCCTAACGGCGACGTTGTGTTGGTCGTCGTGGAGCGTGTTTTCACGCCGTATGTCTCTTTGCATTTCTTGCAGCGTTTCGCCGTTGGGCGCGAGTTTTCTATTTTTGTGTATCTCGTCGAGTTTTCCTGGCGGGTATATTGCTCCCCTACTTGTTTTAAGTTTCGGACGAAACTTCTTTTAAGGAGGGTAGAATGTAATATCCGCAATTTGAATTCGGTAATTTTCTTTTTCCGGAGGAAGTTCGTTTTGACAACTCTATCATGACCGTTTCGTCATTCCGAGAATGATTAATTCTGCACTTTTTGTCATCCGAGTTCGTTTCGGTGTCGTTTTGTTGAGTTCCGTGTCCTTAATCGACTTTTTCACGTGGGAGTTCGACTTTGTAAAGTCACCATTAATTCTTGGAAACTCCAAAAATTCTGAATCTTTTCAACATTATAGAGAATCAAGTTAGCTTTCCAATGGTTCAAACGGTGAGTCAATCGGAGTCCAGACGAAGGAGTTATGGTCGAAATAGCGAAGATCGCACGGTGTGCCTTTTTGGTGTTGAAGGGGGTGTACCGTGTGCCGCGGCACACTCGAGCCGTGCGCGGCACAAAGCTAATTCTGGCGTTTTCTTCGCCCGGGCTGCACACTCATCTGTGCCGCGGCACACGGGCTTTTCTGCGTTTTGAGCAGTTGCGAGGAGAAAAACTTCATTTTTCTCCTCTCTTCTTCCTCCTTCATCTTATGCGATTTGATGGCGATTTTGGGCGATTTGAGTGCTCCAAAACTTGTAGAGATTATCCTCCTCAAGTCTTGTTGAAGATTTTCGACCTCTACTTGAATCCTTCATCCAAATCAAGGTATTGTGGCTTGAACCCTTGTTTTTGTAGATTTGGGGATTTTCCTTTTTGATTTCGATTCCAATCGGTTTTGATCAATTAGTTGTTGTATAAACGTTGTTTTGAACTTGTTCTACGGATTGGATACTCGTATCTTTGGTTCGCTCGACCCGAGAGGTGATTTCTTTGTTCTTGAAGGGTCTTGAACATTTAATGTTCGATTAAATGTTCGAATGAGTTCCCTTTGATAGTTTGTTGGGATTTCCGTTGTTTTTGGCCTTGATTCTCGTCGTAATCATGTTTTATTATTCCTACGGAGGATTATAGGTGCTCGATGATTCCGATGTTGAATTCCGTTGGTGTTGATGATTCATATGGTGTTTTCCGTAGTAATTTGGTCTTTATCACGTTCTAGATAGTGTTCGGGAATTTGAGGGCTACCCGGCCGTATCCGTTCACTTTTCCATTTCTCGTGATATCGAGGCAAGTACCTTGCCCATACTTTTCTTATTTTGTGGATATGATGATCGGTGATCGTATTAGTGTGTTTGTTTGGTTGTTTGAAACGAAGTTTCAAAGATTTCGATTTGGCCTCGTTAAAGGCTTTCTTTCAAATGCGTGTGTGTTTTGTGAACGGTATGTTTTGGGAATTTATTATGATTTGATTATTTTGAACGTTGAAGGATTTTATGATGATACTCCTATTGTTTAAGTTATGGAATCGTGTATTCCGTATTTAATCTTGTTATGGTATTTTGAAGAGTTTGATAATGGTGTCGAGTTAATGGCCATCTCTAGTGAGTATTCTTAATGAACTTACATTCTTAGCATATTAGTATTGCATGAGTAACGTGTGTGTGTGTATGCTCACTATGGGTTAGATCCGACGGGGTCTCGGTAGGGGTCCACGGAGGTGTGGATCGACGAGCTTTGCTTTTAACCACTACGGGTTAGATCCGACGGGGTCTCGGTAGGGGTCCACGGAGGTGTGGATCGACGGTTAATTGTGGTGAATTTTACAAATGTGATTTGATATTGGCATTTCCGGAAATGAGTGCTTTTGAACGGTTTTTCATGATTGCATGCATTGACTAAGTGTGTAAGAGGTAAGTTGTTCGTTTGGCCTACTTGGCTAGGATGGCACTAGAGTATTTTGTTGTTTGTTTTAAATCCTTTATTTGTGGATTTTGATGTTGGGAGACGAACCTTGTGGTCGTTCTTGTGTACTGTGAGTTGATGAGATTTGGGGCTAAAATCCCAATGGTTTTGTAAAAGTCATTTTATGGATTTGGGGCTAAAATCCCAACGGGTTGGTAAATGTCATTTTTCGGAAAGTAAAGATTTGGGGCGGTGACCCCTTTTGTCTTGTAGATTTTGAAAAGTAGGATTTGATAATCCTAAATGGTTTTCTATTAAAACTCTCGATGGCATTCTAAACCGTCTTATAAATTATTTCCATTGATTTATGGTATTTCGATTTTTAAAGGTTTTCTCAAACCCTTGCCTCGAGAAGTACTTTTCGTTTCGTTTGGATCTTTGAGGATTCCTGGTTATTGTTATTCGTGGAATGTGAATTGTATGGCTCGTATTTGCACTTTGTATTTGCACTAGCAAAACAGTGGAGTTTAGCTAACCCCCGAGTATTCGGGGGGTGGATGTCTATTTTTGCATTCAGGTTTTGGAGCATAACACAGGGTCGGCACGAAGGATGATGAAAGATGAACGATACTAATCACACGAGGATCCGTTGATGTCGTATTGGTCTAGTTATATTTTCTTTTCCGCTGCAGTATCTTTTCCCCGTTGTACGGGAGTTTATTGTATTTTGACCCCTGCGTGGGTATATGTTGTAATTGAGTTGTATATTTTTATTGAAAGACCAAATCGGTCTACTGAGTCATTTAGCCTTGAAGGCATTGTCGAGATGTTAAATGTTGTTACCAGCCTGGTAGATCTTCGAGGAGAGGGTCTACGGCGTGTAATATCCCTGAGTGGATTGGGGGTGTTACATGAACTGGTTTGAATGATGCTCTGGTCTGCTTTTCTTTCTGACATGCATCACAGAGAGCTTCTTTCTTGAATACTTCTTCTGGAAGTCCTCTGACCAGCTTTTGAGAGCTTATCTTGTTGATGGCTTTGAAGTTCAGGTGACATAATCTCTTGTGCCATAGCCATCCGTTTTCAGCAATTGTCTTAGATAGAAAACAGGTGTTTGGAGTGTCTGTATTCCAATCTATCATGTAGACATCTCTTCTTCTGAATCCTTGTAGCTTCACTTCTCCAGATAGGATATCAATCACCATGCATTTACAAATGGTGAAGAATACTAGATTCTTTTCATCACAGAATTGGCTTATGCTTAACAGGTTGTATTTGAGCCCTTTGACATAATAGACTTTGGATATGGTTATGTTTCGTCTGTGCAGCTGTCCAAATCCTTTTGTCTGACATCTAGAGCTATCTCGAAAGGTTACACTTGGACTTCTTTCTTTCATGTAGTTTGAGAGCACCTTCTTATTCCCTGTCATGTGCCTTGAGCACCCAGAATCTACAAAACATTTTTCTCCTCCTATTATTGAGCTTGAGGAGATGTGGTAGTAGTCCATCCACCTTTTCTGCAATCATACAAGCAGAGATTTAGGTACCCAAATTTGTGTGGGTCTTTTGGGGTTAGTAGGTTTCCTGGAGAATTGGTTTCTCCTTGGATTATGGAAGTTATGTTGATTGCCCCTATAAGGTGTGTGCTGTCTGGGTTTATATCCTTTGTAGGATTATGTATTGGATATGCCTTATAAAATCTGTGGTGCGGGACATTTCTAAATCTTGGCTGAGACCATTTGTTAAATCGTTGGGTCTCCACACCTATTCATTTTAAAAGTTTGGATAACCTTGAGGTTTCCATTTACCTCTCTCATTTTGAAATTTGTTTTTGGGGAGTCTTTGGTAATATTTGGCATAATCTTTTGACTGTTGCTTTTGCCTTGGCCAATGCCTAGTCTCATGTCTAGGTGGTGGCCTTGTGAACCTTGACTGCTGCCTAAACTTTTGACTGGGCTGCTGCCTATTTTGAAATACAGGTTTATATGTAGGCTCATCAGTCTGGACAATTGTTTATCCATTGACAAAGGTGGTTTTTAAGCTAGAGGGAGTGTTGGGGTCATATCCAAGGCCTGATCTTCAATAAAGTGGCCTCTTGTTCATACACAGTTTATCCAAGGTTATAGATGCCTTTAAGGATGATATTTCCTTAGCTTGTGTCTTACTTATTTGTGTCAGTTTGGCAAACTCAGATTTGACATGAGCAAGTGCAGCTAATTTCTCACTGTTTAAAACAGTTAGCCTTTTAATCTTAGTTGTAGTATCTTCAGCCTGTTTTTCAAATTCAGATTTGATTTTTGTTAACTCTAGGCTGAGTTTTTCAAAGTTATTTTTTAGCTATCTATTCTCATCTTGCAGCTATGTTTTCTCGGTTGTTATAGTCAAGTGTGCAAAGTTTAATTTTTCAAAGTCTTTAAGGAGCTCATTGACAGATTCATGTAAGTCAAAATCTTGTTATATGCCTGAGCTATCATTATTAGAAATTGAGGGTCCAGATGTTACCTCTTCATCAGCTTGGTTGGCCATCAGACAGTTGTATTAATCATCATCATCAGAGTGGAATCCACCACTTGATTCTACTCTTTCTTCAATCTGATCTTCTCCAATGAGAGCTTTTTTTTTGTCCTCCTTTCTACCCACTTCTTTCTTGCCTTCATCTCTCTTGAGTTCTGGACAATCAAACTGTATGTGTCCGTTTTTGTGGCAATTATAACATTCCACTTTCCAATTGCCTACCTTCTGGTTCCTCCTTGGATTGTCCTTGTAATTTCTTGTATTTGGAATAGTTCTTCCTGAAATTACTAAACCTCTGCATGATGAAAGCCATTTCTTCTTCGAAATTGGAGGAGGGAGGTGGCTTGACTAGGCTCTTTGCAGGTGATTCTGCTGCAAATGCTATTCCTTTTTCACCTGGTTCATTAGATGATGAACAGGGCAGCTCGAACTCATATGCCTTCAGATCAGAAAACAGCTCCTGGATCTATATTTTGTTGAGATCCTTTGATTCTCTCATAGCCACAGTCTTCATGCTCAATTCAGGGTTGAGAGATCTTAAAACTTTTAGGGCCATCTCCCTGTTACCATCTTTCCAAGGGAGTTTATTTCATTTATGATATCAGTGAATCTTGTGTCCAATTGGTCAATTGATTCAACATTCTTCATCTTGAAGTTGTCAAACTTTTGAGTGGCAGTGACAACTTATTTTCCATTATCAGCTCGGTTCCTTCACACATTACAGCTAATGTGCCCCAAATTTCTTTGGCATGTTTGCAGTTCTTAATCTTGACCATGGTTGCTTTGTCAAGAGTCTGGTACAGCACATCTCTAGCCCGATTGTCAAGATTGGCCAGCTTCCTTTCTTCAAAGGTCATCTCGGTTCTCTTCTTAGGAATCTTTTCTGGATTCCCAGCAGCAATTTCTTTGGAGTATTATCTTTCTCAAATATGAAGGTCATCTCGGTTCTCTTCTTAGGAATCTTTTCTGGATTCCCAGCAGCAATTTCTTTGGAGTATTATCTTTCTCAAATATGAAGGTTCCTTCCTCAACGATATGTGCATTGTTTCTGTTTCTTCTTCTTCTTTTTCTTATTCTTCTTATTCTTCTTCTTCTTCTTCTTCTTCTTCTTCTTCCTTTTCTTCTTAGTCTTTTTCTTTTTCTTCTTTACCTTCATCTTCTTGTTCTTTTTCAACGAGTTCCACTTCTTTTTATTTTTCAACTCCTTCAATATTTTCAACACCTTCTTCTGAATTTTCAAATTCCTCATCTTCCTTATCAGTACCAAGTGACCTTCCATGGGCTACATCTTCCATTGTGTAGTAAATGTAGTTGTCCATGTTACTTTTAAAGTTTTTTACAGACCACTCCTCACTCATCAGTTTATTAATATCTTTTTCTTGAAAAAGATGCATGATAAGTTCTTTAATGGCTATGCGGTAGTCCCATCCACTTTGTTAAACAATGTTCTTTAGGTCAGAAAAATCCATACACCTAAATTCTCTCCACTTAGCATGTGCATCATTCATTGGAGTTTTTAGGATGTGATTGTTTACTTTAGGAGCTGCTCGGTTGTTAGGGAGAATATATTGTTCTCTTCCAAAACAAACTTGTATGAAACTCCAGTTCTACAACTGCTTTAGCTTCTTCAGCTTCCTCTGGTGTGCTGGGAAGCTCTGTAAGTTTCTCAGCTTGAGGTTCTTCCTGTTCTTCAGCTATGACTTCTGCTGAAGGAATCAACTCAATTTATGGTGTTGCTGGCTTAGTAGGGACTGGTTTGGCAGATAAGTTCACATCCATAGACTTAACAGGGATATCAGCTAGTCTATGATACTTATTCACTAATCTTATCCTTTTCTTCTATATAAGCTTCCACAAGGGACAATGTGGAGGCTTCAACAATCTTCTTCCAAGTTTTCTTTTTTTTACAACAAATATACTGACAAGGGTAGGTTGTCACTATCCTCATCATCATCAATTGAGGCAGGTTCTTGATTTGCTGGTAACTCGGCCATAAATAACTCAGCTGCAAGAATTTTAGCTGCATTTATCTCAGCTAAGGTCGGCTCAGTTGCAGGGGCCTCAGTTGGCGTTTCTGTTGCTGTAATGTTTGCTATGTGCACTACAGCTGCTGTAGATTCCACTTCTTATCCTTCTTCAGATGCTGAACTCATCTTGGATGATGAAGTGTTATTTTGGCCAATGTTTCAACCACACGTCTATGGTTGTGTTTGAGTAATTCCTCTAGTGCAGCTGCGTCCTAGTGTGCAAGACGCTTGTTGATGTAGAAGTTCTCAGTTTTTCCCTTGGCCACTTTTAGGTAATCCAGGAGATAGCTGATTTATGTGCCATAGGAAAGTTTCTTGCTGAATTTTTATCCCATCTATCCCAACTAGCTTTACTGACATCCTTCACCAGTTTCCTGAAGATGTAGTCAAGCTAGTTGACTCACTGAAGTTGAATTATGGCTTCCAGCATAGTGATTTTCTATATGGACTTCTGGTCGAAATTTCCAGACATGCCCATTACTATCTTTAGGCACATATCTATGATGTATCTGTAATCTTTCTGGATTTCTGGCTTTTTTGCATTAATCTTCAGTTTACTTGGATGGTCCATGGTTTTTGATGAGTTTGCAAGTCTCATCATGGTTTAATTTTAGCTCTTCCACTGATTTTCATCTTTTCTTCATTCCTAAAGCATCAGCCATCACTTGCTTAGTGATAAGCATTTGCTCATCAAAGATAAAAGTTTCCTTTCTGATTCGGTCACTCGGGCTTCTTTGTAGAAACATTCGACAACTTTTTTGTATAGCTCCATCGGGTTTATGCTCAAGTAATGGTAGATACCATTCTTATTCATATTTAGGATTGTGTCCGCCATCAGTAGGTGGTTTCGTTTACAATAGCCCGACAAAATCAACTATAATACTGTAGTTAATCTTACTCTTTCACGGTATTGATATTCACTCCATTAAGATAGTTTTGTATTCCTTCTCTAGGCAAGGAAAAAAGTTTTATTTGAGCATAGACAAAGTTTAAAAAATTTGCTTTTTCTGCTTGTAAGTAATTTAGGGTTTTGAAGATGATAAAGTACTAAAATGAACATAGACTGACTTTCATAAAGAGGTGATTCAAATTTACTCTGTTAGAAGAAAGTTAATATTTTAATTGATTGGTCCTCAGCTGTCCACATTGTTTGAACATGTTTAATAGTAATCGTGGGGTCGACATGGTTAAATAGTATCAGCCAATTTTAGGTCGTGAATGTTTTGCCACATGTTATAAATTAAAAAATAAAATACTAATGTTGCTGGGTTTAAGAACTTAGATGGTCGATTGCTATGACTTGACTGCAATTATGTTCTATTCAAGCTAGCTTACGATCCTATCTGGGTTGCTGCATTAGCTAGGTCGTCAGTTAAGTCTTTTGTTGTCAGTAGTTGAGTAGTTCATCAGATATGATGCCATCGTAGTTGTTCCTTGGTCAGCTAACCAATTGATTCCCAATCTAGAAGTCCAAGATCTCTACTTAGCTACAAGAATCTTTCTTTTGGAAATGGTTTGGTGAAGATATGAGCTATTTGATATCCAGTGCTGACTCTTTCCACACGAACTCTGTTGTGAATGACATGGTCGCGGATGAAGTGATGCTTAACATTAATTTGCTTTGTCCTTTAGTGAAGCACTGGGTTATTTGTTATGGAAATTGCATTATTGTTGTCGCACCATATTGGAACTTTGTTGGCAATGATGTAGTTTCTTAGCTGCTGTCTAGTCTATAATATTTGAGCACTACAGCTGCCTGCAGCTAGGTATTCAGACTCAGTTGTAGATATTGAATTTGTTGTCTGGTTCTTGCTGAACCATGAAATCAGCTTGGTTCATAGGAAATGACATGTTCCACTTGTGTTTTTCCTGTTGATCTTACAACCTGCAAAATCAGCATCAAAATAACATGATAATTCAAAATTGTCATCTTTAGAGTACCATAATCCAACACTGATGTTGATTTTATATATCTGATAACACTTTTAGCTGCTTCCTTGTGTGACTACTTTAGTTTGGACTGTAATTTTCACATACCCTAACTACATATGATCTGTCTGATCTGCTTGCAGTTAAGTACAACAATGATCCAATTAATCCCCTGTAGGTGGTTGGGCCCACTTGAATGCCTTTTTTATCAGCGTCAATATGTAATGTTGATCTCATTGGTATTCTTAAGGGCTTGACTGACTCCATGCGAAATCTTTTGATCAGCTTCCTTGTATCTTTAGCTTTATTGATGAAGATACTTGTGTAACATGTTTGACTTGTAAACTAAGAAAGAAATTTAGTTTATCAATCATGCTCATTTCAAATTCTTCTTCATAAAGTTTGAAATTTTTTCACATAGTTCTAGATTTGTTTAGCCAAAAATAATGCCATTCATATATATTTGAACCATTAATTTGTGGTCTTCATGTTCAATCCTAAAACTGTCTTGCCCACTTTTCTTTGCCGAATCTGTTCTTCTCAAGAAATATGGATAATATTTTATACCAGGCTCTTGGAGCCTGTTGATCCCATAGAGGGTTGTTGGGATAAATAATACCCTAATGTTTTCATAAGTGCACCCTATAGTTTGTCCCATACAGCTCAAAGGTAGACTTCCTCCAGTTGGCTACAGCATAGTCATTGTAGGTGTTTTACTTAGGAAAAGTAAAATACAAATTAAACTAGTTTTTATTTAGACCTTTAAACTATTATAAAATAGGTCATTCTTTTTATTCACAAGGTATTCATAGTTTCAAAGGTGCATTTAATGCTGACAGGACAATATTTATGTGGCCGCATAGTGTGAACTGAAGGCCAAAAGAAATGTCTATAGCATTAAATTATATGTACTTCAACTCAAACATTCTGCAAGCCGCCAATTTGGTTTGTCCACATTTCACCAACCGGCCAACGGCTACATCTATAATAGATTTACTTCCAAGGTTATAAATATCCAAATCTCGAGAACATTGATCACTTACTTATTGATTAATTATTTGAAGCATTCATTATCTTCAAAGAACAACCTATTTCTTCATGCCTATAATGCCTATCTGTGATTGAATGAATACTAACCTCAATTGAGAACAACACACTACAGCAAGAACCTTCAAGCTACAACTATTGTTCTAATACTTGGAATACCCTATCTTATAAGTTGAGTGCATTGGCCTTGTATGGACTAATTGGAACCTTTCTGACATATATGGGACGAAGAGTGTTCTATACAAAGCTTCAATCTATGTTAGAAGAAGTCAGTCAAAGGAGCATAGAACCAATCTGTGTTAACGGCCCAAACCTACAGTCAGCTGTATCAATCGGTCTATGTCTAATGATCATACTCATCAGCTGTATCAATCGGCGATTTCGAATGATCCACGTGATGTCAGTGGTCATTCTTCTAAGGATTAAGATGGTGACATCGACAAGTAGAAGAAGCATGTAAAAAAGAAAAGTGTGATTCCTAACAGTAGCTCACCTTCAGTTGTTTAGAAGAAGAGGAAGAAGCATAAGACCAAGAAGGAGTCTTCAAAGTCGGAAGATGTTCCTACAGCATCTCCGATGACTACAGCGGTCCCTGAAGTTCCGTCCACTATACCTGCCTCCGCAGGGGTTAACCCATCAGAAGATGCTCTAGTGGAATAAACAATAGCTGATCCCATAGGAGATCCTGGGGCAACTGCGGCTATGAAGGATGAGTAGTTGTTTTGTAAGATTGAAGATGTAGGTTAATCGGCTGCCCCTTCGCAGCCGACAACCACTTCTCCACATGCAGCCCCTTGTCCCTTTAAGGAGCCCCTCTCCCAACAGCCCACCCCACCATGTCAAAGATCCATCTCCCCCACAGGCTCCCACACCTGTTGAGGATCCCAATCGGGTATTACATCCCTCTAATGTTCGGAGTCCCTCCCCTTTGGCTATAATCAACCAGACCATCCTTCAAGTCTAGATTGAGGCTGTAATCGAGCGCTTCAAAGTTTGGAAAAGCTATAGGGTTACCAATTATGACACCCTGTATAATTGGGAAGACTTGAAGGGCGAAGAACTCTTTGTGCTGTAGGTCACTGACACAAAAAATGTCGAGGTACTGATCAGGTGGGATGATCCCTTTTTCTACGAGCTTATTACCAAATATTATGTGGAAAAGGAAAAACCCAGACTCAATGGGAAATAACCTTGAAAGGAAGACACTGGGAGCTTTAGCCACTATTCTTATCATAACTCTAATGGTAACTATGAGGCCATGCAGATGGGAATGCGGATGATCCGTGAAGAGGCTCGAAAGAAGGGATTCGTTAACACATAGGCCACCTATGGCCGGGGGACTTTGAGGCAATCATCTGAAAACCCTAAATTCCAAACTCAGCAGGAAGAAGCTGCTCCAGATGCCAACTTACAGGGGTAATCAGTCCCTCCTGTCACTGATGATGTTGCCACATTGGACCCACAGCAGCCGACGGAAACAGCCCCTCGGACCCAAGAAGAGGAAGCAATCCCCACCATCCAAAAGGAGAAATCAGTCCCTCCTATGGAGCAGGCGACAACTGAGAGCCAGGAAGAGGATTCCGTCCCTCCTGTTCAACAACCTACAGAAGCCAAACTGAGGCAGTAGGAATCAATCCCTTCTATTTCCCAGACTGAAGTGCAGGATGATCCGACAGAGGCTCATGCCCCTAAACAGGTAGTCCCTCCTATCCCTACAGGTTCTGCATTTGAACCCGATGAGGACTTCCTTTCTGATGACAGCCCATAGAAGATAAAACATAATATGGTCATCATACAGGAAGTATAAGCCTCAACCACTCCTATTGCCCATCCCTATTCTTCACGAACCGAAGTAAAGATCACTCAGCTGCAAGCAATCGGTCATCAAATCATCTTTGTACAAGATGATGCCCAATCCCTATATGATGTTGGGAAAGAACTCGATTGGATACGAGGCATAGCCTTGGGTGAGTTTACTGGAATAAGAAGGGTCGTGCAGGATGTTGAATATGCTTTCAGACTTTTGGCAAATGCTTTATATAAAGCCCTTCATCAGATCCAACAACACCAATAGCGGATCATGAAGTAAGAGCAAGAAAAGCCAATGGTTATGGAATCGAAGACCGTAGCCGCCCTCGAGTACACCCAGTAAAAGTTGCCATGATGAAAAGATCGATGATCTAACTATAGCTGTCGCAAGCCCTGTTGCCCCGGTGAAAGAAATACAAGACAAGGAAACTGAGTCTATGAGTATCTTCTGGGAGATTAATGACAAAGTCACAAAGCTTGATAATACCAGAAAGGGGAAGAGGCTCAAGAAGCTGGCAGGATATAGCGGATGGAGAGTGAATGCGAGATGGAAGAAATACTTGATGATAGTGTTGCTACAACCATCGGGAGACTGGCCGGACCTAGGCTAGGTCAAGGAGCAAAGGGAATCGATAGACAGGCAACCAATAATAGATGAATTCAAGGCTAGGAAGAATAATTAACTGAGGCGGTACATTTCGTACTCATCAGGGAGTCTTAAATCTTAAATCACTGCAAGTCACTAAATGATGCATCGAAAGGTTACTGTCAAAGGGAAAGCTCCCCTATAAAATCAAGCTAAAAGGAAGGTACATGAAGGGTGATCGACCGACTCACTCTGATGACTGGATTCTTGACTAGGATCTAATTCCAGAAGGAAGACGTTATTATCGAGCTCGGGGAAAGACTCTCTAGATAACTATGTAGAGGGCCGAGTATGATCCCATTAGAAGATCATCTAGACAGCAGCATCACCAAAGATAAAAGCTTTCTGTTATGCTTTTTCTCTTTCTGATCTTTCAATGTAATTTCAATTTTTGAAATGCAATCGAATCATTTATTTTTATAAATAAAGGTAGTTGATTTTCCATAGGAGATTACATCTCATGATCTTCATTTACTGTATAATTGCAATATATTGAAATTATTTGCTAAGTATAAAATTTTTTAATTCTAAAGCTGTAAAAAACTTGTCTTCGAACAGTTCATAGATTAAGTTGTATATAATTAGACTACTTGCTGTAAGATTGTGCCTAAGAGCCAATCACAAGTTAATTTGTAATACACTTAGTCTTGTATAAGTTAAAATTTAAGAACATGCTTTCGAGTTGTTCAAATTTCT
Organism: Orobanche coerulescens; assembly: GCA_033398695.1. Classification (NCBI taxonomy): domain Eukaryota; kingdom Viridiplantae; phylum Streptophyta; class Magnoliopsida; order Lamiales; family Orobanchaceae; genus Orobanche; species Orobanche coerulescens. The sequence goes on along the minus strand of CM065804.1, from coordinate 79,683,399 downwards.
AGTTCAAGTCTCGAAGATCAGATCATAAGACAGAAGACCTAAATATGGCTTGTGTTTAAAGGAGTTTTCGAACAAGTTTTGGCATTATCAAAAAGAGAAAAATTATTGGGATAAATAATACCCTAAGTGTTTTGTTAAGTGCATCCTACAGTTTGTCCATAAAGTGATCTTCATACAGCTCAAAGATCGACTTCCTACAGTTTATGAAGATGAAGCTTACTGCAGTTGGACAGTTGGCTACAACATAGCCATTGTAGGTATTTTAATTGGAAAAGTAAAATACTAATCCAATAGATTTATACTTGGACCTATAAATTATTGTGAAATAGGTCATTCTTTAGTCACAAAGTATTCATATTTTCAAATTTGCATTTAATGCTAACAGGACATCATTTAATGTGTCCGTAAATGGTGGACTGATGAGCATTTAATGAAGGTGAAAAGAAATGCCTGAAGCATTAGATGCTAAGTAATTTAATCCAAACATTCTGCAATCTGCCTATCTGATCTTTCCACATCTCACCAACCGGCCGACGACTACATTTATAGTGGATCTATTTCCAAGGTAATAAGTATCCCAGTCCATAGGATATTGCTCACTTACTGATTGATCAATTATCTGAATCATTTATTATATTCAAAGATCAATTTATTTCTTCAAGCTTACAACGCCTATGTTTGAGTGAAGAAATACTAAGTCCTCAACTAAGAGCAGCACACTACAATAAGGACCTTCAAGCCTACAGCTACTATTCCGATACTTGGAATACCTTATCTTAGACGTCGAGTGCATTATCCCGGTGTGGACTAATTGGAACCTTTATGACCTATGTGGGACGAAGAGTGTTTAGGACGAAGCTTCAATATGTGAGAAGAAGTAAGTCAAAGGAGCCTACATTTAATTTGTGTGTATGGCTGAAGGGTATACTGAGTTATATCAATATATGTGAACGATACAGTAACCGTCTATCTAAAATCATATAGTTATGCAGTCCTTGATTTTAATAAATACTTTACTCTTGTGTGGAGGACCTGTGGATGTAGAGGAGTTTGATTCGAACCACATTAAACTCTATGTTATTACTTCCTATACTTACTGCCTGTGATTTATTTTACAATTACTCTGAAGAAACGCTGTAAGCATGCCACAGGAGACTCCCCAGTTGTTTTACTTGCAATAACTTGGACTAGGACTTCTGCTATGCATATTAAGATTAAAAAAGAGTACAGCTTATTCAACCCCCTTTATAAGTTGTCATTAAAGTATACTGTGACTAACAAGGATCTTGCGCAGTTTTATACTTTTTCTCCTTTATAAATCCAGGAGGCTGCTCTATATACATTTTTCTTCAATACCTCCATTGATAAAAACATTTTTCACATCTATTTGATACACCTCAAAGCCCTTGAATGCTGTATAAGCAACAAAGAGCCTTATTGCTTCCGATCTTGCTACTAGTGCATAGGTTTCATCAAAATCTATTCCTTCCCAGTGAGCATGTCCTTTTGCTACCAGTCATCCTTTATTCCTAACAATAATTCCATCCTTATCACATTTGTTCTTGTATATCCACTTGGTGTATATGACTTTCTTAAGGTACAATATGTCTATAATTTCCCATACACTGTTTCTTTCCATATGATTTAGTTCTTCATGCAAGGGATTCACCCAAGTGTAGTCTTTTATGGCTTGTTCAGTTGTCTTAGGTTCCATCTGAGATATAAAGCATGAGAACATAGAAATTCCCACTAGGTCTTTTGATTTCCTAGTCTTAGGTCCATCGGTTAGGTTCCTAATGATTTGTTGGGTCGGATGATCATTCAGCCATTTACGAGTTTCATCTTCATATTATCCTCTTGGTTGTTGATCAACAGTGCTTGTTCCCCCCTGATGAGTTTCCTTGAGGATTTGTTGTATGAGCATGTGCTTCTGCCGAGACTGGTGGACCTACCTGTATGTCAGTTGGGTCTTGTTGTTCAGCAACTATGTGTGGTTCAGTTGTGTCTTCATCAATAGAGTCTATCATTCTTGTGCTTTTTACAATGATTTCTTTTAAGGTTGTTGCTTTGAGATTTTCTCAATTTGTTCAACCTGATTCCTATAATCAGCAGTAAATGCATTAAAGATAACATGAGGTGTTTCTTCCACAACTACTGTTCTTTTGTTAAAAACTCTGTATGAATTGGTCATTCGAGAGTATCACATAAATAGACCATCATCAGTTTTAGCATCAAAAGCATTCAGTTGGGTTTTGCCATTGTTGTGGAAGAAAACTTACAACCAAAAATATGAAAGTATCCAACAGTTGGTTATATGCCATTCCAAACCTCATAGGGAGTTTTGTTGTGTGTCCCTGCTATCATATTTCTATTCTGTAGATGACAGGTTATGTTAACAGCTTCAGCCAGAATCTCTTGGTAAGGTCAGCTTCATCAATCATAGTCTTCGCTACTTCCTTGAGGCTTCTGTTTCTCCTTTAAGCTAAACCATTTTGTTATGGTGTTCTTACAGCTGAAACTTCATGTTGAATTCCATTCTGATCAATGTAATCAGTTATGGCCTTGTTGAGAAATCCCCCTCCTTTATCTGATCTGATCTTGATGATAGACAGGGATTTCTCATTTTGAATTCTCCTCATAAGCTCAGGCAGTTTGGTTAATCTTTCACTCCTTTTGTAGAGAAAAACAATCCAAGTATATCGTGAGTAGTCATCTACAACTACTGATGCATGCTTTCTTCCACTCAAAGTCCTTGGCATGATTAGTCCAAAGAGATCCATGTGTAGCAGTCCAGTACCCTTTTGGTTAGAGTGGTTGGTTGAATTAACTTGAAGGATGCTTCAGTCTGCTTTCCCTTATGGCATGCATCACGCAGAGCCCTTTCTTGAATAGTCCTTCTGGAAGGCTTCTGACTAGCTTACGTGAGCTTATCTTGTTAAGAGTTTTTAAAATGAGATGACTTAGATACTGTCTTTCATATGAAACATGCATTTGGTATGCCCATTTTTTGATCTATCACATAGACCTTCTTACTTATCCTTGTAGCTTCACTTATCCAGTTTCGAGATCAATCACCATAAGCTTCCATTTCGTGAAGACTACTAAGTTGTTTTCAGCACAGAATTGGCTTATGATGAGTAAATTTTATTTGATCCCCTTGAAATACTACACTTTTGTAATGAAAATGTTTCCTCTTTGCAACTTCCCATCCCATTTGGTTTGTGCACTTGCGCTATCTCCAAATGTTATATATTACTACAGTTTGAAAATATCTTTTTGTTTCATGTCATGTGCCTTGAGGACCCAGACTCTACAAACCATTCTTCACTCCATGCTGGTGACTCTGTGGCTGCTGCACAGCAATCCTTCCACTTTTTCTACAACCATGTAAGAAGAGATCTAGGTACCCAAATCTAGAAATAGTTAATTTCCTGGAGAATTGGTTTCTCTTATTATTTTGATGTCATTTATAGTATGCATAATAACTATTTCGATATCCCTTATTTGGATTATACATATGGTATGGTTGAAGATACGTTGGGTTTGGGCCATTATTAAATCTTGGCTGAAATTTCCTTTGGGGTTTACATATATTTAAAATCTTAGATTAACTTGGTGTTTCCATCTATCTTTCCCAGTTGGAATTTGTTTTGCAGTAGCTTTTGGTAGGAAAAAGATTGTTTTTCAACCTCAACTTGGTTGTTTTTAAAGTTGGTTGCATCTTGTCTGATTTTGTCCAAGTCATTTTTCAGTTGCACTCTCTCATTTTTCAGTTGTTTGTTCTCAGTTGCCATAAATAGGTTTGCTGTTTTTAACGTTTCAAAATCCTTGATAATTTTGTTAGGAGATATATGTAAATCAAGATCTTCAGAGATGCCTTAGCTAGGACATTCTGAAGATTGAGGTTTAGATGTTATCACTTCATCAGCTAGAATGCCCAGGCAGTTGTAATCATCTTCATATTCAAAGACAAATCCAACACTTGACCCCAAAACTTCAAGATCCTGATCTTCTCGGACGAGTGCTTTTCTTTTGTCTTCCTTTTTGTCCTCTTTTTTTCTTTTCTTCTTCCTTTTTTAGATTAGGGCAGTCATATTGGATGTGGCCAGTTTGTGGAAGTTGTATCATTCCACATTTCAATTCCCAGCTTTCTGATTTCTTATGGGATTCTCGCTATAGTTCTTTTTGTATTCTGAGTAATTTTTCCATAAATTGCCAAATTTCTGCATTATGAATGCTATTTCTTCCTCAAAGTTTAGAGGGCTAGGTGGAATGATGTCATCTGAGTTTTTGAATGGGTACTCAACTGCAAATGCAACTCCTTTCTCGGCTGTCTCATTTCATAATGACCATGGTAGCTCAAGTTCTTGTGCTTTGAGATCTGAAATTTTTTCCTTAATTTTATTTTTACTCGTATCTTTAGATTTTCTCATGGCTACGTCCTTCATGCTCCATTCTGAAATAAGAGACCTTAGATATCTCGGTTGTTGTATGTTTTACCCAAGAGAATTTCATTTATTATCTTCGTGAATATAGTATCCACGATTTCTATTTTCTCTCCGCTCTTCATTTTGTGTTGCTATTAATCACATGTTCTCCTTGATCATCTTAGTCTATTCACATATTACCGTTAATGTGTCCGATCTTTTTTGACATTTTTGCAGTTGTGATTTTTAGCATTGTGGATTTATCAAGAGTCTGATATAGCACGTCAATGGCTCTTTGTCAAGGTTTGCAATCTTTCTCTCTTTTGTGGTTAGCTCGATTATAGGTTTGGGAATCTTTTCATATTTCCCAATCCTGATGGCCTCAGCCGTGTTGTCCTTCAGGTATATGATAGGACCTTCTTCAATGATGCTCCGCATGTCATCATGGATAGAGGATAAGTGTGCCTATATTCTTATCTTCCAAAGATCATAGTCATCAATAGAAAAAACGGGAAGTCTAGAGTGCATGTGTTGTATCTTATGAATAATAAGTATGTAGTCATATAAGTATATGATTAGATCTGGTCCGATGACTACCAGATGTCGGTTGTCTGCGAACCACCTGCTCTGATACCACTTGTCGGTAGATGATAGGACCTTCTTCAATGATGCTCCGCATGGTGTCATGGATCGAGGATAAGTGTGTCTATATTCTTATGTTCCAAAGATCATAGTCATCAACAGAAAAAACAGGAAGTCTAGAGTGCATGTGTTCTACCTTATGAATAAAGAGTATGTAGTCAAATATGTAAATGAATGGATCTTGTCCTGTGACTACCTAAATGTCCATTATCTGCGAACCACCTGCTCTGATACGACTTGTTGGTCCTAATACGTTAGGTAAAATTCAAGAGGGGGGGTGAATACACTTTTAAAACTTTTGCATTTGACTGAACTCGTTGTAAAAACTTGGCTGAAACAGCTAGGTTGGAAATACATTGTTGTACATTTCAGTTGTCAGCTGAGTGTCAATAAATTATAGGAAGTCTTTGTGGTGTAGTTTAGTTGTCAGTTGAGTGTCAATAAATTAGAGGAAGTCTTGCAATTGACTAAGTTTGTTAATGCAATAGACAAAATTAATGCAACACTTAAATATGATGCAAGAAAGTAGTAAATAGCTCAACACTTATAGTCGTTTCAGAGGTGAGGTATTCCTCTATTAATCCAGTTTTCTCCAATCCACTTGGAGATAAATTCACTATAACTTTTGATGGTTACAATGAATTAAGTTACAACAGCTTTCAACTAGTGAAAACCCTTGACCGCAGTAACTCCTTCCCTTGGTTGCCTGTTACTTCTTGATCAAAAACCCTTGGATGCCTCACAACTCTCAAGTTGTTTATCACCTTCCATTAAAGAACCCGTGGATACCGCACAACTTCAACTTTCTAGAACGTCGTTCAAGAAAGTACCACCTACTCAAGTTGATTGATAAGAATTTGTTGTTTTCTCCAACTCAAGAGCTTCTCTTGATATGTATTTTGAGATATCAGCTCTTCACGATGCTTAGTCTTACAATTTATTTAGCTTGATCTTGTTTGCGTTGTACGCTTGATAGCTTATACTATAACTTTGCAATTCTTTGGATATTTATACTATAATTCTTGAGATCTTCTTAATAGCCGTTGCATCTCTTGAACAAATTAGTCCTTGGAGAGAGACTTCTTTGTTTACTAATATCTTCATTCGAAACAACTTGTTATTTCCTTCAAATCTGTTCATTATAAAATGTCATCACTGCAAACTTCGATTTCTTTAATGAAGAATGTCTTGGGTGTGATTCTTGAAGAATATATTGTTCCTACTTTCCATTCAAGGTGCATGATTTGCTCGAGTTGTCTCTGTAACACCCCCAAGTAATTCAGTGTATATTATAGTGTCGTGAGCCCCACCGTGGGACCCACAAGGCTATTCACACGCGAAACCATGAACTATAACCGATAAGGTCCGAGCATAATCTAATGGAGGACAATAAAGTTGGCACTCAAGATAATATCCAATAAAAACGAATACAATCCATCAAGAATCAATCCCATGGCAACATAGGCCAAAACATCAAGGAAAACAAAAACAGTACTTGAGTACTCATAACCATTTCAAGTACAATTCACTGAATGGATAAAATACAATGTATAACTAATGACAAGACATAGTATCACACTTGCCCATCATCTTCATGCCGACCCGGTACATGCCTATCCACTCTCCTGGATCCTGAAATACATGAAAGGTATTTCCCCCAAAAAGGGGTTAGCCGTCAAATAGCTAGTACAAGTATATCGAATATGAAACACAATACTTCTCGACAATAAAGTAAATGTTACCATAAATCCATCAAGCTCAAGGCTAGTATTCCGGAATGACTAAATCTCATAGGACTGCATTTGAATACATACGTGATTAACCGTGGAACCACGCCAAAGGAAACAGAACCCTCAGAGGACCCATCGGTCCGTCCCAGAGTGGTTAACCCAAAATATTCACGGAACTGCACTAAAGGCAACAGAACCCTCAGAGGACCCGTCGGTCTATCCCAGAGTGAATATATACAATCATACAATTCATATATCTTACTTTCAAAGTCGAGAACGTACAATTATAAAAATATACTTGCCTTTGAGACATCGAGAATCGGAAGGAAAAGAATATAAGTTCGGAAGGTCCAAGAACGCACTTTCGGCACCTAAACTATTCATAAGGAATATGATAATTAATAATCCATACTCAATTCACACGAAAAAACTCCCGAAACCCGCCTATGATTCACAAAATTCCAAGGGCAACCACCTAGAGGTTTGGAAATCATCCAAACCCTCTCAAGTCCGAACAAAGTACATAACCATCCATATAATCGTAGGGGAAATGTGGGTACGGGGTAGATACAACATAATCTCAAAGATCTCAAGCTCCAAAATGGATAAATCGGACGAATATAAGAAAATCCCCAAAAATTCCCCAAACTAGACTTCTAAGGAATTTACCTTGATTTGGAAGGTAGAAACGGATTATATGTTGTATAATCTTTGTTATTCGACCTAAGATGATGATATATGATGAGTAGCCGCCCCAAATCGCCTCGGAATCGCCCCTCTCGTGCCCTCTCGTAGGAAGTGAAGAAAAAGGAGAAAAATGACGAACAACAGGGCTGACCGCCCTTATATACTGTGCCTATCTAGCGTGGGCTAAACCTAACGGTTAGCGTGCGCTAACGTGGTCACTCGGTAGTCCAATGGCTTCTGACCTGGGTCGTTAGCGTGCGCTACATCTAGCGCTAGCGTGCACTGTGCAACGTCGATAGCGTGCATTAGCTCACGCCTAGTGTGCGCTAGCTGCTAGTCCAGAGAGCAGAATTCCGCTACTGCCTCTGCCAGACTCAACCCATTAGCACGCGGTATTGGCGTAGCTAGCGTGCACTACTCGACCCGAATAGCATGCGTTAACTCACGCCTAGCGTGCGCTTAATGCCAGTCTAGAGATCAGAACTCGGCTACTGCCACTGCCCAACTCAGACCATTAGCGCGCGCTACTGGCGAATCTAGCACGTGCTACCAAACGGAATTAGCGTGCGTCAGCTCACGCCTAGCGTGCGCTATCTGCTCCATCTAATAACATCGCTGCAAGGTCCAATCGATACAAACATGTCCCGAAGGATACAAAACTCTAGAATCAACAACATCTCGATAAGTTCTTGCAAGAGCGGCAACAGTCAAGGATCGTCAAAGCCAATAATTTAATAAAAAGAATGGGTATTACATTCTCCCCCTCTAAAAGGAAGTTTTGTCCCGAAACTTAAGAAATAAAAAGTTTGGGGTATCCCAGTCGCATCTTCTCTTCTGTCTCCCAAGTCGTCTCCTCAACTCCATTTCTTGACCATTACACCTTAACTAATGAATGATTTTGTGTCAAAGCTGCTTCTCACGACGTTCAAGGATCTTCACCAGTATCTCTGGAAAGGTAACATCCTCGGCTACGTCAATCTCACTATAGTCGATAATATGACTTGGATCCGGAACGTACTTTCTAAACTAAGAAACATGAAAAATGTTATGTACATGACTCAAAGCTAGAGGCAACGCCAAGCGATAAGCTAAATCTCCAACCCTGTCCAAAATTTCAAACGGTCTGATATCACTACGCCATAGATGACCTACGGCAACGGATTTTGTTAGTGTTGCGCTCAAAAATGTTGTAGTAGCTCTAAAATTTTTACCTGCTGCAACATTGCTTTTTCGATGTTGCTGTATATGTTTACAAAGTGTTGCCTTAGTAGCAAAGTGCTACATGCTATAACATTTTATGACACGGTTGCCGTAGATGTACTATTTATAAAAACTTCATTTTTTATGTAAAATTAAAATTAAATAATCTTTTATATATTAATATTAAAAATTATATTACATTATATATTAAAAATTATAATATATACATATTATTTTATGAATTATATTATATCAAATGTTGAATATATTGAATATTAATATATTTTGTTATATATTAATATTAAAAATTATATTACATTATATATTAAAAATTATAATACATACATATTATTTTATGAATTATATTATATTAAATGTGCAATATATTGAATATTAATATATTTTGTTATATATTAATATTAAAAAATATATTACATTATATATTAAATATTATAATACATACATATTATTTTATGAATTATATTATATTAATGGTGCAATATATTGAATATTTATATATTTTGTTATATATTAATATTAAAAATTATATTACATTATATATTAAAAATTATAATACATATATATTATTTTATGAATTATATTATATCAAATGTGGAATATATTGAATATTAATATATTTTGTTATATATTAATATTAAAAATTATATTACATTATATATTAAAAATTATAATACATACATATTATTTTATGAATTATATTATATTAAATGTGCAATATATTGAATATTAATATATTTTGTTATATATTAATATTAAAAATTGTATTACATTATATAATAAAAATTATAATACCTACATATTATTTTATGAATTATATTATATTAAATGTGTAATATATTGAATATTCATATATTTTGTTATATATTAATATTAAAAATTATATTACATTATATATTAAAAATTATAATACATACATATTATTTTATGAATTATATTATATCAAATGTCGAATATATTGAATATTAATATATTTTGTTATATATTAATATTAAAAATTATATTACATTATATATTAAAAATTATAATACATACATATTATTTTATGAATTATATTATATTAAATGTGCAATATATTGAATATTAATATATTTTGTTATATATTAATATTAAAAATTGTATTACATTATATAATAAAAATTATAATACATACATATTATTTTATGAATTATATTATATTAAATGTGTAATATATTGAATATTCATATATTTTGTTATATATTAATATTAAAAATTATATTACATTATATATTAAAAATTATAATACATACATATTATTTTATGAATTATATTATATCAAATGTCGAATATATTGAATATTAATATATTTTGTTATATATTAATATTAAAAATTATATTACATTATATATTAAAAATTATAATACATACATATTATTTTATGAATTATATTATATTAAATGTGCAATATATTGAATATTAATATATTTTTTAAATATTAATATTAAAAATTATATTACATTATATATTAAAAATTAAAATACATACATATTATTTTATGAATTATATTATATCAAATGTGGAATATATTGAATATTAATATATTTTGTTATATATTAATATTAAAAATTATATTACATTTTATATTAAAAATTATAATATATACATATTATTTTATGAATTATATTATATTAAATGTGCAATATATTGAATATTAATATATTTTGTTATATATTAATATTAAAAATTATATTACATTATATATTAAAAATTATAATACATACATATTATTTTATGAATTATATTATATCAAATGTGGAATATATTGAATATTAATATATTTTGTTATATATTAATATTAAAAATTATATTACATTATATATTAAAAATTATAATATATACATATTCTTTTATGAATTATATTATATCAAATGTGGAATATATTGAATATTAATATATTTTTTTATATATTAATATTAAAAATTATATTACATTATATATTAAAATATTTTGTTAAATATTAATATATTTTGAAAATAATTCTGAAAATATTAACAAACATATACATATAATATATATATATATTATATATATATATATATTTATATACATATATATATATATATATATGGTTTATTGTACACTTATATAATATAAATCAATATTAGAACAACTAATCACTTTGGCACACTGGTTTGATACCTTCCTCCGTCTCATTGAGGTCACAGGTTCAAATCCCACAGAGTGAAAATGCACATTTATACATATTATGTGCGGGTTGCGTGGGGCGGGTGGCGGGCGGGTTTGGGCGTGGGGCGTGATCGGTGGGAATATAATATATTTTTAAAAAAATAATATATTAAAAATAATTTCAATTTATTAAAAAAATTATTTAAAAAATAAATAAATTTAGTAGTGCCCCTACTTTTACGAGAAAATTGGCCTCTGCTGCAACACTTGTTTAGTGTTGCTGTAGACTATAGGTAACGATGCCTTGCAGTCTTATGGTAACAAAAGGAGTGGTGTTGCAGTAGGTGACATAAGTGTTGCTATAGGGACCTACGGCAGCGTTGAAAAGTGCAACACCAAAAAAGTGTTGCCGTTTTGATTTTCTTGTCTACAGCAACGATTTTTTTGGTTCTTGCAACATTTTGTAGGAGTTGCCGTAGGCGATCTATGGCGTAGTGTATACCGCGTACTAAGTTTCCCCTTTTTCCCGAAGTGGAAAACTCCTTTGGTCGGCAATACCTGGAGTAGGACATGGTCTCCCACTTCAAATTCCAAAGGTCGATGGCGAGTATCAGCATAAGATTTCTGACGGATCTAGGCAGTCAACAATCGGTCTCGGATAATAGAAATCTTTTCATTAGTCTCCATCAACATATCTATTTCCGTTCCGACTAGCTCTGAAGCCTCGTCCTAACATAATGGCGATCAACACTGCCTACCATAAAGTGCTTCAAAAGGTGCCATTTGGATCGACGCATGCCAATTATTATTGTAGGAAAACTTGATCAACGGTAAATGAAGTTCCCAATCATTACTCCCGAAACCCGCCTATGATTCACAAAATTCCAAGGGCAACCACCTAGAGGTTTGGAAATCATCCAAACCCTCTCAAGTCCGAACAAAGTACATAACCATCCATATAATCGTAGGGGAAATGTGGGTACGGGGTAGATACAACATAATCTCAAAGATCTCAAGCTCCAAAATGGATAAATCGGACGAATATAAGAAAATCCCCAAAAATTCCCCAAACTAGACTTCTAAGGAATTTATCTTGATTTGGAAGGTAGAAACGGATTATATGTTGTATAATCTTTGTTATTCGACCTAAGATGATGATATATGATGAGTAGCCGCCCCAAATCGCCTCGGAATCGCCCCTCTCGTGCCCTCTCGTAGGAAGTGAAGAAAAAAGAGAAAATGACGAACAATGTGGCCGACCGCCCTTATATACTGTGCCTATCTAGCGTGGGCTAAACCTAACAGTTAGCGTGCGCTAACGTGGTCACTCGGTAGTCCAATGGCTTCGACTGGTCGTTAGCGTGCGCTACATCTAGCGCTAGCGTGCTGTGCAACGTCGATGGCGTGCATTAGCTCACGCCTAGTGTGCGCTAGCCGCTAGTCCAGAGAGCACTCCGCATCGCTCGCGACTCAACCCATTAGCACGCGGTATTGGCGTAGCTAGCGTGCACTACTCGACCCGAATAGCATGCGTTAACTCACGCCTAGCGTGCGCTTAATGCCAGTCTAGAGATCAGAACTCGGCTACTGCCACTGCCCAACTCAGACCATTAGCGCGCGCTACTGGCGAATCTAGCACGTGCTACCAAACGGAATTAGCGTGCGTCAGCTCACGCCTAGCGTGCGCTATCTGCTCCATCTAATAACATCGCTGCAAGGTCCAATCGATACAAACATGTCCCGAAGGATACAAAACTCTAGAATCAACAACATCTCGATAAGTTCTTGCAAGAGCGGCAACAGTCAAGGATCGTCAAAGCCAATAATTTAATAAAAAGAACGGGTATTACATTCTCCCCCTCTAAAAGGAAGTTTTGTCCCGAAACTTAAGAAATAAAAAGTTTGGGGTATCCCAGTCGCATCTTCTCTTCTGTCTCCCAAGTCGTCTCCTCAACTCCATTTCTTGACCATTACACCTTAACTAATGAATGATTTTGTGTCAAAGCTGCTTCTCACGACGTTCAAGGATCTTCACCAGTATCTCTGGAAAGGTAACATCCTCGGCTACGTCAATCTCACTATAGTCGATAATATGACTTGGATCCGGAACGTACTTTCTAAACTAAGAAACATGAAAAATGTTATGTACATGACTCAAAGCTAGAGGCAACGCCAAGCGATAAGCTAAATCTCCAACCCTGTCCAAAATTTCAAACGGTCTGATATCACTACGCCATAGATGACCTACGGCAACGGATTTTGTTAGTGTTGCGCTCAAAAATGTTGTAGTAGCTCTAAAATTTTTACCTGCTGCAACATTGCTTTTTCGATGTTGCTGTATATGTTTACAAAGTGTTGCCTTAGTAGCAAAGTGCTACATGCTATAACATTTTATTACACAGTGTTGCCGTAGATGTACTATTTATAAAAAAACTTCATTTTTTATGTAAAATTAAAATTAAATAATCTTTTATATATTAATATTAAAAATTATATTACATTATATATTAAAAATTATAATATATACATATTATTTTATGAATTATATTATATCAAATGTTGAATATATTGAATATTAATATATTTTGTTATATATTAATATTAAAAATTATATTACATTATATATTAAAAATTATAATACATACATATTATTTTATGAATTATATTATATTAAATGTGCAATATATTGAAAATTAATATATTTTGTTATATATTAATATTAAAAAATATATTACATTATATATTAAATATTATAATACATACATATTATTTTATGAATTATATTATATTAATGGTGCAATATATTGAATATTAATATATTTTGTTATATATTAATATTAAAAATTATATTACATTATATATTAAAAATTATAATACATATATATTATTTTATGAATTATATTATATCAAATGTGGAATATATTCAATATTAATATATTTTGTTATATATTAATATTAAAAATTATATTACATTATATATTAAAAATTATAATACATACATATTATTTTATGAATTATATTATATTAAATGTGCAATATATTGAATATTAATATATTTTGTTATATATTAATATTAAAAATTGTATTACATTATATAATAAAAATTATAATACCTACATATTATTTTATGAATTATATTATATTAAATGTGTAATATATTGAATATTCATATATTTTGTTATATATTAATATTAAAAATTATATTACATTATATATTAAAAATTATAATACATACATATTATTTTATGAATTATATTATATCAAATGTCGAATATATTGAATATTAATATATTTTGTTATATATTAATATTAAAAATTATATTACATTATATATTAAAAATTATAATACATACATATTATTTTATGAATTATATTATATTAAATGTGCAATATATTTAATATTAATATATTTTTAAATATTAATATTAAAAATTATATTACATTATATATTAAAAATTAAAATACATACATATTAGTTTATGAATTATATTATATCAAATGTGGAATATATTGAATATTAATATATTTTGTTATATATTAATATTAAAAATTATATTACATTTTATATTAAAAATTATAATATATACATATTATTTTATGAATTATATTATATCAAATGTGGAATATATTGAATATTAATATATTTTGTTATATATTAATATTAAATAATATATTACATTATATATTAAAAATTATAATATATACATATTATTTTATGAATTATATTATATCAAATGTGTAATATATTGAATATTAATATATTTTTTGTTATATATTAATATTAAAAATTATATTACATTTTATATTAAAAATTATAATATATACATATTATTTTATGAATTATATTATATCAAATGTGGAATATATTGAATATTAATATATTTTGTTATATATTAATATTGAAAATTATATTACATTATATATTAAAAATTATAATACATACATATTATTTTATGAATTATATTATATTAAATGTGCAATATATTGAATATTAATATATTTTGTTATATATTAATATTAAAAATTATATTACATTATATATTAAAAATTATAATACATACATATTATTTTATGAATTATATTATATCAAATGTGGAATATATTGAATAATAACATATTTTGTTAGATATTAATATTATAAATTATATTAAATTATATAATAAAAATTATAATATAGACATATTCTTTTATGAATTATATTATATCAATTGTGGAATATATTGACTATTATTATATTTTTTTATATATTAATATTAAAAATTATATTACATTATATATTAAAATATTTTGTTAAATATTAATATATTTTGAAAATAATTCTGAAAATATTAACAAACATATACATATAATATATATATATATATATTATATATATATATATTTATATACATATATATATATATGGTTTATTGTACACTTATATAATATAAATCAATATTAGAACAACTAATCACTTTGGCACACTGGTTTGATACCTTCCTCCGTCTCATTGAGGTCACAGGTTCAAATCCCGTCAGTAGCGAAAATGCACATTTATACATATTATGTGCGGGTTGCGTGGGGGCGGGTGGCGGGCGGGTTTGGGCGGGTGGGGCGGGTGCGGACTGGGTGGGAATATAATATATTTTTTTAAAAAAATAATATATTAAAAAAATAATTTCAATTTATTAAAAAAAATTATTTAAAAAAATAAATAAATTTAGTAGTGCCCCCTACTTTTACAGAAAATTGGCCTCTGCTGCAACACTTGTTTAGTGTTGCTGTAGACTATAGGTAACGATGCCTTGCAGTCTTATGGTAACAAAAGGAGTGGTGTTGCAGTAGGTGACATAAGTGTTGCTATAGGGACCTACGGCAGCGTTGAAAAGTGCAACACCAAAAAAGTGTTGCCGTTTTGATTTTCTTGTCTACAGCAACGATTTTTTTGGTTCTTGCAACATTTTGTAGGAGTTGCCGTAGGCGATCTATGGCGTAGTGTATACCGCGTACTAAGTTTCCCCTTTTTCCCGAAGTGGAAAACTCCTTTGGTCGGCAATACCTGGAGTAGGACATGGTCTCCCACTTCAAATTCCAAAGGTCGATGGCGAGTATCAGCATAAGATTTCTGACGGATCTAGGCAGTCAACA
Organism: Orobanche coerulescens; assembly: GCA_033398695.1. Taxonomy (NCBI): domain Eukaryota; kingdom Viridiplantae; phylum Streptophyta; class Magnoliopsida; order Lamiales; family Orobanchaceae; genus Orobanche; species Orobanche coerulescens. Next base: position 79,667,420 of record CM065804.1, on the reverse strand, counting down.
ATCGGTCTCGGATAATAGAAATCTTTTCATTAGTCTCCATCAACATATCTATTTCCGTTCCGACTAGCTCTGAAGCCTCGTCCTAACATAATGGCGATCAACACTGTCTACCATAAAGTGCTTCAAAAGGTGCCATTTTGATCGACGCATGCCAATTATTATTGTAGGAAAACTTGATCAACGGTAAATGAAGTTCCCAATCATTACTCCCGAAACCCGCCTATGATTCACAAAATTCCAAGGGCAACCACCTAGAGGTTTGGAAATCATCCAAACCCTCTCAAGTCCGAACAAAGTACATAACCATCCATATAATCGTAGGGGAAATGTGGGTACGGGGTAGATACAACATAATCTCAAAGATCTCAAGCTCCAAAATGGATAAATCGGACGAATATAAGAAAATCCCCAAAAATTCCCCAAACTAGACTTCTAAGGAATTTACCTTGATTTGGAAGGTAGAAACGGATTATATGTTGTATAATCTTTGTTATTCGACCTAAGATGATGATATATGATGAGTAGCCGCCCCAAATCGCCTCGGAATCGCCCCTCTCGTGCCCTCTCGTAGGAAGTGAAGAAAAAGGAGAAAAATGACGAACAACAGGGCTGACCGCCCTTATATACTGTGCCTATCTAGCGTGGGCTAAACCTAACGGTTAGCGTGCGCTAACGTGGTCACTCGGTAGTCCAATGGCTTCTGACCTGGGTCGTTAGCGTGCGCTACATCTAGCGCTAGCGTGCACTGTGCAACGTCGATAGCGTGCATTAGCTCACGCCTAGTGTGCGCTAGCTGCTAGTCCAGAGAGCAGAATTCCGCTCCGCCTCTGCGACTCAACCCATTAGACGCGGTATTGGCGTAGCTAGCGTGCACTACTCGACCCGAATAGCATGCGTTAACTCACGCCTAGCGTGCGCTTAATGCCAGTCTAGAGATCAGAACTCGGCTACTGCCACTGCCCAACTCAGACCATTAGCGCGCGCTACTGGCGAATCTAGCACGTGCTACCAAACGGAATTAGCGTGCGTCAGCTCACGCCTAGCGTGCGCTATCTGCTCCATCTAATAACATCGCTGCAAGGTCCAATCGATACAAACATGTCCCGAAGGATACAAAACTCTAGAATCAACAACATCTCGATAAGTTCTTGCAAGAGCGGCAGATCAAGGATCGTCAAAGCCAATAATTTAATAAAAAGAACGGGTATTACATTCTCCCCTCTAAAAGGAAGTTTTGTCCCGAAACTTAAGAAATAAAAAGTTTGGGGTATCCCGATCGCATCTTCTCTTGTCTCCCAAGTCGTCTCCTCAACTCCATTTCTTGACCATTACACCTTAACTAATGAATGATTTTGTGTCAAAGTGCTTCTCACGACGTTCAAGGATCTTCACCAAGTATCTCTGGAAAGGTAACATCCTCGGCTACGTCAATCTCACTATAGTCGATAATATGACTTGGATCCGGAACGTACTTTCTAAACTAAGAAACATGAAAAATGTTATGTACATGACTCAAAGCTAGAGGCAACGCCAAGCGATAAGCTAAATCTCCAACCCTGTCCAAAATTTCAAACGGTCTGATATCACTACGCCATAGATGACCTACGGCAACGGATTTTGTTAGTGTTGCGCTCAAAAATGTTGTAGTAGCTCTAAAATTTTTACCTGCTGCAACATTGCTTTTTCGATGTTGCTGTATATGTTTACAAAGTGTTGCCTTAGTAGCAAAGTGCTACATGCTATAACATTTTATGACACAGTGTTGCCGTAGATGTACTATTTATAAAAAAACTTCATTTTTTATGTAAAATTAAAATTAAATAATCTTTTATATATTAATATTAAAAATTATATTACATTATATATTAAAAATTATAATATATACATATTATTTTATGAATTATATTATATCAAATGTTGAATATATTGAATATTAATATATTTTGTTATATATTAATATTAAAAATTATATTACATTATATATTAAAAATTATAATACATACATATTATTTTATGAATTATATTATATTAAATGTGCAATATATTGAATATTAATATATTTTGTTATATATTAATATTAAAAAATATATTACATTATATATTAAATATTATAATACATACATATTATTTTATGAATTATATTATATTAATGGTGCAATATATTGAATATTAATATATTTTGTTATATATTAATATTAAAAATTATATTACATTATATATTAAAAATTATAATACATATATATTATTTTATGAATTATATTATATCAAATGTGGAATATATTGAATATTAATATATTTTGTTATATATTAATATTAAAAATTATATTACATTATATATTAAAAATTATAATACATACATATTATTTTATGAATTATATTATATTAAATGTGCAATATATTGAATATTAATATATTTTGTTATATATTAATATTAAAAATTGTATTACATTATATAATAAAAATTATAATACATACATATTATTTTATGAATTATATTATATTAAATGTGTAATATATTGAATATTCATATATTTTGTTATATATTAATATTAAAAATTATACTACATTATATATTAAAAATTATAATACATACATATTATTTTATGAATTATATTATATCAAATGTGGAATATATTGAATATTAATATATTTTGTTATATATTAATATTAAAAATTATATTACATTATATATTAAAAATTATAATACATACATATTATTTTATGAATTATATTATATTAAATGTGCAATATATTGAATATTAATATATTTTTTTAAATATTAATATTAAAAATTATATTACATTATATATTAAAAATTAAAATACATACATATTATTTTATGAATTATATTATATCAAATGTGGAATATATTGAATATTAATATATTTTGTTATATATTAATATTAAAAATTATATTACATTTTATATTAAAAATTATAATATATACATATTATTTTATGAATTATATTATATCAAATGTGGAATATATTGAATATTAATATATTTTGTTATATATTAATATTAAATAATATATTACATTATATATTAAAAATTATAATATATACATATTATTTTATGAATTATATTATATCAAATATGTAATATATTGAATATTAATATATTTTTTGTTATATATTAATATTAAAAATTATATTACATTTTATATTAAAATTTATAATATATACATATTATTTTATGAATTATATTATATCAAATGTGGAATATATTGAATATTAATATATTTTGTTATATATTAATATTGAAAATTATATTACATTATATATTAAAAATTATAATACATACATATTATTTTATGAATTATAGTATATTAAATGTGCAATATATTGAATATTAATATATTTTGTTATATATTAATATTAAAAATTATATTACATTATATATTAAAAATTATAATACATACATATTATTTTATGAATTATATTATATCAAATGTGGAATATATTGAATATTAATATATTTTGTTATATATTAATATTAAAAATTATATTACATTATATATTAAAAATTATAATATATACATATTCTTTTATGAATTATATTATATCAAATGTGGAATATATTGAATATTAATATATTTTTTTATATATTAATATTAAAAATTATATTACATTATATATTAAAATATTTTGTTAAATATTAATATATTTTGAAAATAATTCTGAAAATATTAACAAACATATACATATAATATATATATATATTATATATATATATATATTTATATACATATATATATATATATGGTTTATTGTACACTTATATAATATAAATCAATATTAGAACAACTAATCACTTTGGCACACTGGTTTGATACCTTCCTCCGTCTCATTGAGGTCACAGGTTCAAATCCCGTCAGTAGCGAAAATGCACATTTATACAAATTATGTGTGGGTTGCGTGGGGGCGGGTGGCGGGGTTTGGGCGGGTGGGCGGGTGATGGGTGGGAATATAATATATTTTTTTAAAAAAATAATATATTAAAAAAATAATTTCAATTTATTAAAAAAAATTATTTAAAAAAATAAATAAATTTAGTAGTGCCCCTACTTTTACGTAAAATTGGCCTTTGCAACACTTGTTTAGTGTTGTCAGACTATAGGTAACGATGCCTTGCAGTCTTATGGTAACAAAAGGAGTGGTGTTGCGGTAGGTGACATAAGTGTTGCTATAGGGACCTACGCGGCGTTGAAAAGTGCAACACCAAAAAGTGTTGCCGTTTTGATTTTCTTGTCTACAAGAACGATTTTTTGGTTCTTGCAACATTTTGTAGGAGTTGCCGTAGCGATCTATGGCGTAGTGTATACCGCGTACTAAGTTTCCTTTTCCGAAGTGGAAAACTCCTTTGGTCGGCAATACCTGGAGTAGGACATGGTCTCCCACTTCAAATTCCAAAGGTCGATGGCGAGTATCAGCATAAGATTTCTGACGGATCTAGGCAGTCAACAATCGGTCTCGGATAATAGAAATCTTTTCATTAGTCTCCATCAACATATCTATTTCCGTTCCGACTAGCTCTGAAGCCTCGTCCTAACATAATGGCGATCAACACTGCCTACCATAAAGTGCTTCAAAAGGTGCCATTTTGATCGACGCATGCCAATTATTATTGTAGGAAAACTTGATCAACGGTAAATGAAGTTCCCAATCATTACTCCAGTCTAGGGAACAAGCCCGCAACATGTCCTCCAATGTCTGAATTGTCCGCTCAGTCTGACCGTCTGACTAAGGATGAAAAGACATGCTCAGTCCTAACTCGGTGCCCAAAGCCTGATGGACGGCTTGCCAAAAGTGCGACACGAAGCGACCATATCGATCGGAAACAATAGTTTTAGGGGCACCATGCAATCTCACAATCTCAGTTATAAAAGTTCGAGCCAATATCTCCGGTCCCCAAGTATCCATAATACCCAGGAAGTGTGCGGACTTGGTTAACCGATCTACGATTACCCAAATCATATTCATTCCGGCTCGAGTTCTAGGCATCCCAGTGATAAAATCCATAGAGATGTCTTCCCACTTCCACTAGGGAATGGGAAGTGGCTTCAACAACCCCACTGGTCGTTGATGCTTAATCTTGACTTGTTGACACGTCAAGCATCATAATACAAACTCTGTTACGTCTTTATTCATATTATTCCACCAAAAAGTTCGCTTCAAGTCCTTGTACATCTTATTAGTTGCGAGATGGATTGAGTATGGCATAGCATGGGCTTCTCAGGGAATTCTCTGCCTCAGCTCTAGATCATTCGGAACACAAAGCCTGCCCTGAAATCTCAAAATACTATCCTCATGGACCATAAAACTAGGGTCTTTTCCCTTAGTCACATCTTCCTTCAGTTGAGAGATCATCGGGTCACTCCACTGTCTTTGATGTCATCAATCAAGGACGAATTAATTTCGAGAGTACACAACTGTCCCTGCACTCTTTGAAGCCAAACTTCTATTCCTTGGTCGATTAGATTCTGACGGATCTTCGTCTGAGATGAAATAACCTCGAGCACCTCAAGCGATGCCAATTTGTGTCTAAAAGCGTCCGCGATGACATTGGCCTTCCCCGGATGGTAAAGAATTTCCAAATCATAATCATTGATCAATTCCAACCAACGTCGTTGTCTCATATTCAACTCTTTCTGACTGAAAATATACTTCAAACTCTCGTGATCGGTATAAATCCGACACGAAGAGCCATACAAATAATGCCGCCAAATCTCAAGTGCGAAAATAATTGCGGCCAATTCCAAATCATGAGTAGAGTAGTTCATCTCATACGGCTTCAACTGCCGTGATGCAGAAGCTATCGTTTTAGCATGCTGTATAAGCACACATCCAAGCCCTTATCCTGAAGCATCGATATAAACTGCAAATCCTTCACTACCATGTGGGAAAGCTAAAATCGGTGCTGAGGTCAGATGTCTCTTCAGCTCATCAAAGCTCTGCTGTCTCTCGGAAGTCCAGACAAACTTTTCTGTCTTCTGAAGTAATTGCGTAAACGACCGAGTGAGTTTCGAGAACCCCTCGATAAACCGATGGTAATACCCAACAAGACCCAAAAAGCTACAAACTTCATTAACATTATTAGTGTAACACCCTCAAGATATTCGAGGTATATTACAGCGCCGTGAATCCCTATATGGGACCCACCAGGCTGAACAGCATCATGCACAACGACTCACAGAAACGATAAAATAACACCACGTCATAAAGACACAAGACAGAATAATCCACCCGGTTCAACCGGTCAAACATAACATCATCAATCAACACAAGCATAATAGGCCACAATACAATCCGGACGAACAGGAACTCTTAAGTACTCGAGTACAACTATTAGTTCAAAACCACAAAAGATGAAAAGATAAAAAGACACTAAAACGTCACTCGTGCACAATCATCACGCACGGCCATCATCCGTGTACTAGTCCAGTGCCTGCTCGTCCTGATCAACCTGACCTGAAATTCATAAAACGAATTTCCCCAAAACGGGTCCCCAGAGGGGTTAGCAATTACGCTAGTACAAGTAACCAAATGAACAATTTACATCTTACACATATAGTAATGCATGCCATCAAGAAATCATAGTTTCCAAAACACTCATTTCCGGAAATGCCAATGATCAAACCACATTTGTAAAATGCACCACAATTAACCGTGGACCCACAGCTTCGTGGATCCCTTCCGAGACCCCGTCGGATCTAACCCACAGTGGTTAAAAGCAAGCTCGCGGTCCCACAGCTTCGTGGAACCCTACCGAGACCCCGTCGAGTCTAACCCGTAGTGAGCATACACACACACACAATTCTCATACAAAACTACTATGTCAAGATCGTAAGTTCATAAGGATACTTGCCTCGATTAAATAGACGACGACACGAACGGAACGGAAGAATCAAGCACGACCACAAGGAACCGACGAGAATGAACCTAACGATTCGAATAGCACAATCACAACCACTTCTAAACGATTATGGAAATCGAATACACCCGGAAACCCGCCTACGATTCATGTATATTCGAATAAAAATAACAACGAGGGCGGACCACAACCAAACCCTCTCGATTTCACAAAGCTATGGAAATATACCATGAATCCGTAGGAAAACTAATGATATCAACAAGATTAATCACAATCATCGTGAATCCACCATCAAAACGAAACGAATCGGAAGAAAATCCCAAAACCCCCAAATTATCCAAAATTAGGGTTCTAAGAGATTTACCGTGGTTTAGGACGAAAGATTCGTGTTGATGTTGATATAATACTCCAAGAACTCTAGAAGGATGATGGATGAGATGAGTGGAGGAAGAAATCGCCAAGAAAACGCCTCGGAATCGCCTTCGCCGCGGAGAGAGGAAGAAATGAGGAATTATGATTATCTTGGTCAACTCCCTGGTTTATATAGCCAGGGAGTGTTAGCGCGCGCTAATCCTCAAGGTTAGCGTGCGCTAACGGGATGAAAATACAGAACAAACCAATTGGCGTGTCAGTCCAGTAGCCAGATTTCTGGCCGTTAGCATACGCTACGTTTACTTCGTAGCGTGCGCTAATGACCTCTCGGTAGCGCGCGCTATCGACCAATAGCGTGCGCTACCTGGACATTAGTCGAGTCCAGTGACAAACTGTCCAGAACCCACCTGATACGTTAGCGTGCGCTACCATACAAGCGTAGCGTGCGCTAACTAGCACCTGATCGAGTTCAGCAATAAATCTGGCCCAAGATCGATGCTACGCTTAGCGCTGCCATCAACAACTTAACGTGCGCTAGTCTCCCAACATTAGCGTGCGCTAGACAAGATAGCGTGCGCTAATCCGATAGTCCAGAGGCCTGGGAGTTGAACTGCCACCCCCAGGGTTCACTCGCTAGCGCACGCTACGAAGTAAACGTAGCGTGCGCTACAAAGAGACTTCTAGTGCGCGCTATGCAGACAATTAGCGTGCGCTAGGTACAGAACATAAACGGTCCACTACACCAGAATACGAACGAAACATCAAACGTAACACCTCAAAACGCATCATAGCATAGAATGAATCCACGGCAACCCCGAAACGGCGGTTCCGCACAACAATTACGAGAATCAGATCAGTAGATGACGGAAGAGTTACACTGAAAGATACACGAGGGTCGCTACAATCGAGAAATACACCGAAAATAAAAATACAAGGGGAAGAAAATGCGGATATTACATTCTACCCCTCTAAAAATAAGTTTCGTCCCGAAACTTAAGAAACAAACAACTCGGGGTACCTAGCACGCATGCTATCCTCGGTTTCCCAAGTTGCCTCCTCGACACCGTGCCTCGACCACTGCACCTTGACCAAAGGTATGGTCTTATGCCCTAATCGTTTCTCACGATGCTCCAAAATCTTCAAAGGGCGCTCTTCGAAAGTAACATCTTCGGCGACATCAATCTCACCATAATCGATGATGTGACTAGGATCCGGGACATATTTCCTCAACTGGGAAACATGAAAAACGCTATGAACATGACTCAAGGCCGTAGGTAACGCCAAACGGTATGCCAACCCACCTACTCGCTCGAGGATTTCAAAGGGGCCGATAAATCTCGGACTCAACTTCCCTTTCTTCCCGAAACGAAAAACTCCCTTCGTCGGCGACACCTTTAGAAAAACGTGGTCTCCCATCTCGAATTCCAAAGGTCGAAGACGGACGTCGGCAAACGACTTCTGTCGACTCTGGGCAGTCAACATCCGTTCCCGAATTACTTCTATCTTTCGCCTCGTCTCTAAAACGACATCCGGCTCGGTCCCGACCAAATCGGACGCCTCATTCCAACAAATCGGAGATCGGCATCGCCGCCCATAAAGTGCCTCATACGGTGCCATCCGAATCGACGCGTGCCAACTATTGTTGTACGTGAATTCGATCAATGGCAAATGCTCCTCCCAGTCTCTACTCCAATCGAGAGCACAAGCATGCAACAAATCCTCGAACGTCTGGATAGTGCGTTCCGACTGTCCATCTGACTGGGGAAGAAAAGAGGTACTCAAATGTAAACGGGTACCCAACGCCTTATGCACCGCCTGCCAGAAGTGCGATACAAAACGGCCGTCACGATCCGAAACAATAGACTTTGGAGTATCGTGAAGTCTCACAATCTGCGCGATAAACACACGAGCTAACTTCTCCGGGCCCCAAGTGTCCTTGATGCCCAGAAAATGTGCCGACTTGGTTAGACGATCAACAATCACCCATACCATATTCATGCCCGACCTCGATCTCGGCAAGCTCGTAACGAAATCCATCGATATATCTTCCCATTTCCATTCCGGAACGGGAAGTGACTGCAATAACACAGCCGGTCTCCGATGCTCGATTTTGACCTGCTGACAAGTCAAACATCTCGCTACAAACTGTGCGACCTCATCCTTCATATCATTCCACCAGAAATTTCTTCTCAGGTCCTTGTACATCTTACTCGAACCAGGATGAACGGAATAAGGTGTAGCATGGGCCTCCCGTAAGATACTCTGCCTCAACTCTGAGTCGTTCGGCACACAAAGTCGACTCTGGAATCTCAAAATACCATCCTCGTGAATCACAAACCCAGGAGACTTTCCCTTAAGAACGTTCTCTCGGATTTGAGTAATCATCGGATCCTCTGATTGCTTCATCTTAATTTCATCGATCAGAGACGAGGAAATCTCTAAAGCACGAAGTTGCCCGATGGCTCCAGGCAACAAAACTTCAACATCTAACTCGATCAAAGCCCGCCGAAGCTCAGACTGAGACGTAAGGATCTCAACCGTTCGCAACGCAACCGGTTTCCGACTCAAGGCGTCGGCCACGACGTTCGCCTTGCCCGGATGATAAAGGATTTCGAGGTCATAATCCTTAATCAACTCTAACCACCTTCTCTGCCTCATATTCAACTCTCGCTGAGTAAATATGTATTTCAGACTTTTATGATCGGTAAAAATCTGACATGTAGAGCCGAAAAGATAGTGATGCCAAATCTTGAGCGCAAAAACGACTGCCGCTAACTCCAAATCATGAGTAGGGTAGTTCAGCTCATACGGCCTCAACTGTCTCGACGCATAGGCAATGGTCTTGCCGTGCTGCATTAATACACACCCAAGACCCTGACCCGAAGCATCGCTATAAACGGCAAAACCCTCGTTGCCACATGGCAACGCCAAAACCGGGGCTGAAGTCAAACGCTTCTTCAGTTCCTCAAAACTCAACTGCCTCTCGTCATTCCAGATGAACTTCTCGGACTTCTGGAGCAACTGCGTAAGTGGTCGAGCTAGTTTCGAGAAACCCTCGACGAACCTACGATAGTAGCCAGCTAAACCCAAGAAACTACGGAGCTCCTTCACATTCTTGGGCGGTGCCCAATCCAACACGGCCTCAATCTTCTGCGGATCCACACGAACCCCCTCGGCTGAAATCACGTGACCTAAAAACATCACTTCCTTCAGCCAGAACTCACATTTCGAGAACTTTGCATAGAGTTGCTCGGTCCTCAAAATGTCTAATACTACCCGCAAATGATGGGCATGCTCTTCCTCATTCCTCGAATAAATAAGAATATCGTCAATAAAGACGACGACGCACTTATCCAAATACTCGATAAAAACTTTGTTCATCAACTGCATGAACACCGCCGGCGCATTAGTTAACCCGAAAGGCATGACTACGAACTCATAATGTCCGTACCTCGTCCGAAAGGCTGTTTTCGGCACATCGGACTCTCTCACCCGGAGCTGATAGTACCCCGATCTCAAATCAATTTTTGAGAATATCGCAGCTCCCTGCAACTGATCGAACAAGTCATCAATTCTCGGCAAAGGATACTTGTTCTTGATGGTCACCTTGTTTAGTTCGTGATAGTCGATACACAAACGTAGTGAACCATCCTTCTTCCGCACAAACAGGACCGGTGCGCCCCAAGGCGAGGCGCTCGGTCGAACATACCCCGACTCAAGAAGCTCACTCAACTGCTTCTTCAACTCGGACATCTCTGAAGGTGCCATGCGATAGGGCCCTTCGAAATAGGAGCCGCGCCCGGCTCTAACTCTATAGCAAACTCAACCTCACGATACGGTGGCAATCCCGGTAACTCGTCAGGAAATACATCAGGAAACTCATTAACGACTGGAATTGGCGAAAGCTCGACTCCATCATCCTCCGCCTTCAAGGCATAGCACCAATAACCAGTACACCCCTTTCGCAGGAGACTCATCGCCTTCAAGGCATTAATGATGAATTTCTGATTTCCCCTCCTTCGCCCCGCGAAGGAGTGCTCGGTGCCATCCTCGGCTAACATGGTGATGATCCTCGTGCGGTAGTTCATGATTGCGCCATGCCGCTCGAGCCAATCATCCCCGAGAATCAAATCCTCACCCTCAATATCCACAACAATAAGATTAGAGGGCCAAGTCCTCTCACAAATAAGTACAGAACAGTCTCGAACCTCCTGATCACCAAAGATCCTATCACCGCTAGGAAGCTTAATGATGAAGGGTTCACAAGGCATCAAACAGTCGAGACTCAAACGGCGCACACAATCCAAAGATATGAACGAATGCGTAGAACCGGAATCGAAAAGCACACTGACAGGATAAGAAAGAATATAAACGGTACCTGTCGCCACAGTAGCCACTGGGTCATCGGCTCTCCGCATCTCATAGACACGCGGGTGGGCTGAGCCGACACTGGAAGCTCCCCCCTTAGAGGGTTGACCCCGACCTCTCCCCCGACTAACACTCGGCGGAGATTGAGGAGCAAACGATCCCTGATTCACACTTGGTTCCCTAGACGCTGGAATGGAAGCCCGGGCACCAAGGATTTTCTCCCTCTCAGCACAGAAAGCCGCCTTGTGACCCGGCTGGCCACACTGATTACACGTCAGCAAAGGGTTCGGACAAATACGACTGATGTGGCCCCGCACGCCACGCTAAAGCACTTCACCTCTCGAGAAGGGGCACCGCAGCCTACGGGAAACCCAGAGATCGAGCTACGCCACCACCGGCGGAAAAGTTAGCAGATCAAATTTCGCCGACCCCACCTTTGTGGCTCGAAAATTCCGTGCGACTCGCTTCTTAGTCTCGCGGGCCGCCTCACTCGCCGTCACAGACATATCATAAGCAAGGGCCCTGCTCTGGTAATCTTTCAAGGTAGTGCATACGAGCCCCGACATATAGTCCCGAATCGGCAACTTCATCCGTCTGGAGAAATGGAAAATCTTGTCACTCTCCTCGACAACTTGGGTCTTCACATAACCCAACTCCTTGTTAAAATCAGCAATAGCTTGAGCTACGGGGATATCCCGCGGTTGAGCATCATAAAAAGCATGTACCCGAGCCTGTCTGAGTGGCCACGGGCAATATTCAGTCTCCATCAACTCTTGAAACTCGGCCCACGAAGCAGCATGGTCTTTGGGCCCAACGGCCTCCCACCAGTCCGTGGCGTCCCCTGTGAGGAAGTATTGAGCAATAGGGACTTTACGGTCCTCGGGACAGTTAGTGGCAACGAAGACCTTAGATATCTCCTTGATCCACCCGTCCCAGCCAATCGGGTCTGAAGCTCCCGAAAACTGAGGAGGATGCATCTTGATGACATCTTGCAGCCAACGGTCCGCTCCGCCCCGATTAGCATGGGCCTGATCCGGGTTCTGAACCGCCTGAGCTATTGCCGCCATTTGGTTCACCATTTGTTGCATAACGGCTGCAATACCAAGATCGGCACACTCCTGAGAAGAAGCATGGCTATGACGGCCGCTGCACGCTGCCTCGAAGACTGTGACGTGGCCGCCCCACTGGCTGCCCCACGTCCCCGGCCGCGTCCACGACCACGACCGCGACCACGACCTCTTCCAGCATCCATACTGGAGTTAAATAAGTAGCAAAAGCCATACGAGGATCAGTGCAAGAAAGAACAATTACAAGTCGAGAATCAAGGGTATGATACAAAGAATTAATGAACAGAGGAAGGAAAACTTACGGACACTGGTAGTACCGTAATCATGACAGCGTGACGATGATGTGCAAAACAAAACACCACAATACCCAATAAACCGACAAGCCTAGGTATCCATAAACCTAGAGCTCTGATACCATTTTCTGTAACACCCTCAAGATATTCGAGGTATATTACAGCGCCATGAATCCCTATATGGGACCCACCAGGCTGAACAGCATCATACACAACGACTCACAGAAACGATAAAATAACACCACGTCATAAAGACACAAGACAGACTAATCCACCCGGTTCAACCGGTCAAACATAACATCATCAATCAACACAAGCATAATAGGCCACAATACAATCCGGACGAACAGGAACTCTTAAGTACTCTAGTACAACTATTAGTTCAAAACCACAAAAGATGAAAAGATAAAAAGACACTAAAACGTCACTCGTGCACAATCATCACACACGGCCATCATCCGTGTACTAGTCCAGTGCCTGCTCGTCTCGATGAACCTGAAGTGAAAATCATAAAACGAATTTCCCCAAAACGGGTCCCCAGAGGGGTTAGCAATTACGCTAGTACAAGTAACCAAATAAACAATTTACATCTTACACATATAGTAATGCATGCCATCAAGAAATCATAGTTTCCAAAACACTCATTTCCGGAAATGCCAATGATCAAACCACATTTGTAAAATGCACCACAATTAACCGTGGACCCACAGCTTCGTGGATCCCTGCCGAGACCCCGTCGGATCTAACCCACAGTGGTTAAAAGCAAGCTCGCGGTCCTACAGCTTCGTGGAACCCTACCGAGACCCCGTCGAGTCTAACCCGTAGTGAGCATACACACACACACAATTCTCATACAAAACTACTATGTCAAGATCGTAAGTTCATAAGGATACTTGCCTCGATTAAATAGACGACGACACGAACGGAACGGAAGAATCAAGCACGACCGGGAGGAACCGACGAGAATGAACCTAACGATTCGAATAGCACAATCACAACCACTTCTAAACGATTATGGAAATGGAATACACCCGGAAACCCGCCTACGATTCATGTATATTTGAATAAAAATAACAACGAGGGCGGACCACAACCAAACCCTCTCGATTTCACAAAGCTATGGAAATATACCATGAATCCATAGGAAAACTAATGATATCAACAAGATTAATCACAATCATTGTGAATCCACCATCAAAACGGAACGAATCGGAAGAAAATCCCAAAACCCCCAAATTATCCAAAAATAGGGTTCTAAGAGATTTACCGTGGTTTAGGACGAAAGATTCGTGTTGATGTTGATATAATACTCCAAGAACTCAAGAAGGATGATGGATGAGATGAGTGGAGGAAGAAATCGCCAAGAAAACGCCTCGGAATCGCCTTCGCCGCGGAGAGAGGAAGAAATGAGGAATTATGATTATCTCGGTCAACTCCCTGGTTTATATAGCCAGGGAGTGTTAGCGCGAGCTAATCCTCAAGGTTAGCGTGCGCTAACGGGATGAAAATACAGAACAAACCAATTGGCGTGTCAGTCCAGTAGCCAGATTTCTGGCCGTTAGCGTACGCTACGTTTACTTCGTAGCGTGCGCTAATGACCTCTCGGTAGCGCGCGCTATCGACCAATAGCGTGCGCTACCTGGACATTAGTCGAGTCCAGTGACAAACTGTCCAGAACCCACCTGATACGTTAGCGTACGCTACCATACAAGCGTAGCGTGCGCTAACTAGCACCTGATCGAGTTCAAGAAAGAACCGCCCAAGATCGACAAGTCACGCTAGCGCGCGCTACTGAACAACTTAACATGCGCTAGTCTCCCAACATTAGCGTGCGCTAGACAAGATAGCGTGCGCTAATCCGATAGTCCAGAGGCCTGGGAGTTGAACTGCCACCCCCAGGGTTTACTTCGTAGCGCGCGCTACAAAGAGACTTCTAGCGCGCGCTATGCAGACAATTAGCGTGCGCTAGGTACAGAACATAAACGGTCCACTACACCAGAATACGAACGAAACATCAAACGGAACACCTCAAAACGCATCATGGCATAGAATGAATCCACGGCAACCCCGAAACGGCGGTTCCGCACAACAATTACGAGAATCAGATCAGTAGATGACGGAAGAGTTACACTGAAAGATACACGAGGGTCGCTACAATCGAGAAATACACCGAAAATAAAAATACAAGGGGAAGAAAATGCGGATATTACAATGATTGATTTTGGGATTATTCCCTTTACAAAGTATGCGGTCGGCACCACCTTGACCCTTGGATGAGATGAAGGGAGTATTATGTGCTTTTGGACTGATATTCTGTCCGGTGGAATTCGTATCAGTACTTCCATGACACTTGGTTGCGATCAAGGGAGTTGTGAAAAATATTGTGATAGTTATTATTTTATTTTACATTTTTATAATTATGATTATCGGAGGTGTCTACCCCAGTATATTTCTCTTACCGGCAATGTGTATCCCAAAATGTTTCTTTTACCGGCAGTGTGTATCCTGGTATGTTTCTTTTACCAGCATTATTTATCCTGGTACATTTTGCTTACCGGCAGTGTGCACCCGAGTATGTTTCTTTTACCAACAATATGTATCTCGGTATATTTCTTTCCCCGATGGAGAGGGATTCGAACATCCGACATCCTGATAAATACTTCGGTTTTCAATCGTCAGCATAACAAGGACAACCAAGTGAAGCTCGGAGGATGTTCTCAAGGTGTTCCTATAAAAAAGTCCTAACTAGTGATCTCAATCTTAGAACGATCCAACTGTGAGTTGATAGGAAAGCCCACTGGCAACGGAAGGCTAGTTGGGGTAAGCAGGAAGAAAGTGGATAGTGGTATCCCAGGGTTGTATTGATAGTTCCTTGGCAGTGTGTATCCCATGCATTACAATGATAGTTCCCCCTCTTTGTAGCGAGTGAACCCTGGGGGTGGCAGTTCAACTCCCAGGCCTCTGGACTATCGTATTAGCGCACGCTATCTTGTCTAGCGCACGCTAATGTTGGGAGACTAGCGCATGTTAAGTTGTTCAGTAGCGCGCGCTAGCGTGACTGTCCAGTACTGGACAGTTTACTGCTGAACTCGATCAGGTGCTAGTTAGCGCACGCTACGCTTGTATGGTAGCGTACGCTAACGTATCAGGTGGGTTCTGGACAGTTTGTCACTGGACTCGACTAATGTCCAGGTAGCGCACGCTATTGGTCGATAGCGCGCGCTACCGAGAGGTCATTAGCGCACGCTACGAAGTAAACGTAGCGTACGCTAACGCCGTAAACTGCCACCGGATCGACACGCCAATTGGTTTGTTCTGTATTTTCATCCCGTTAGCGCACGCTAACCTTGAGGATTAGCGCGCGCTAACACTCCCTGGCTATATAAACCAGGGAGTTGACCGAGATAATCATAATTCCTCATTTCTTCCTCTCTCCGCGGCGAAGGCGATTGCGAGGCGTTTTCTTGGCGATTTCTTCCTCCACTCATCTCATCCATCATCCTTCTTGAGTTCTTGGAGTATTATATCAACATCAACACGAATCTTTCGTCCTAAACCACGGTAAATCTCTTAGAACCCTATTTTTGGATAATTTGGGGGTTTTGGGATTTTCTTCCGATTCGTTCCGTTTTGATGGTGGATTCACGATGATTGTGATTAATCTTGTTGATATCATTAGTTTTCCTACGGATTCATGGTATATTTCCATAGCTTTGTGAAATCGATAGGGTTTGGTTGTGGTCCGCCCTCGTTGTTATTTTTATTCGAATATACATGAATCGTAGGCGGGTTTCCGGGTGTATTCCATTTCCATAATCGTTTAGAAGTGGTTGTGATTGTGCTATTCAAATCGTTAGGTTCATTCTCGTCGGTTCCTCGCGGTCGTGCTTGATTCTTCCGTTCTGTTCGTGTCGTCGTCTATTTAATCGAGGCAAGTATCCTTATGAACTTACGATCTTGACATAGTAGTTTTGTATGAGAATTGTGTGTGTGTGTATGCTCACTACGGGTTAGACTCGACGGGGTCTCGGTAGGGTTCCACGAAGCTGTGGGACCGCGAGCTTGCTTTTAACCACTGTGGGTTAGATCCGACGGGGTCTCGGCAGGGATCCACGAAGCTGTGGGTCCACGGTTAATTGTGGTGCATTTTACAAATGTGGTTTGATCATTGGCATTTCCGGAAATGAGTGTTTTGGAAACTATGATTTCTTGATGGCATGCATTACTATATGTGTAAGATGTAAATTGTTCATTTGGTTACTTGTACTAGCGTAATTGCTAACCCCTCTGGGGACCCGTTTTGGGGAAATTCGTTTTATGAATTTCAGGTCAGGTTCATCGAGACGAGCAGGCACTGGACTAGTACACGGATGATGGCCGTGCGTGATGATTGTGCACGAGTGACATTTTAGTGTCTTTTTATCTTTTCATCTTTTGTGGTTTTGAACTAATAGTTGTACTCGAGTACTTAAGAGTTCCTGTTCGTCCGGATTGTATTGTGGCCTATTATGCTTGTGTTGATTGATGATGTTATGTTTGACCGATTGAACCGGGTGGATTATTCTGTCTTGTTTCTTTATGACGTGGTGTTATTTTATCGTTTCTGCGAGTCGTTGTGTATGATGATGTTCAGCCTGGTGGGTCCCATATAGGGATTCACGGCGCTGTAATATACCTCGAATATCTTGAGGGTGTTACAATCATAATGTACAAGAACAATCACCACCATGTAACAATACAAGTAATTCAATAAGATCAATTATCATAGTTCGAGCAAGAAGCGAACTATTCTTAAGTTTTGCGAATGCTATATCCAAATCAATATAAATGTCGCAAGTGCACGAAATAACACAAACGCACACGTAGCAAAATCACACTGGTAATAAACAATCTCAAGCAACATATTCGCACCAACAATTATATGCCAAAATAATTATTACATAACAATATTATAATAAACTAGGCCCCTTAGACGATAACACAAACAATGACAAATATATTTATATTCAAGGAAATGTGAGATGTATAGTCAAGATACATGGCTTCACCGAAGATGGTTTCACTTGACATACGCTTAGCTCGGTCATCCCGGCCGATCCATTGATATCCTAACCTTGATTATGATCACAAAATTGATAATTTAATATAAGGGTTCAATTTATTATCTTATAATCACAAGGTAATTAACTGGATGATATTATTGTTGGTTTTTACGTGCATCTAATACATGGAATATGAGCAAAAAATACAGCAGAATAATAATCGAAAAACCCAAGATAAGGATCTTCATACAGTAATTTAATTGATTTAAATTAGGTTCGTCGAATCATCTTAATTTGAAGAACATATCTAGATACGGACCAGAAGTTGATGAAAGTCACCTTCCTCTTTCGGTGGTCCACACACGAACAATTTGCACAAGCCGGATTGCTAAATCCTCATGAATAATATTGATAAGCAGTACAACAGATGATTCCTTGCTAAAAGGATTGTACCGTTGATCAAGATCAACTAAGGGAAAAACACGGGATGCCAAACCGGGACTTCTTCACAAGAAGGGGCGGTCTAATATTAAAGGGGAGGGGCCCGATTTTTATCTCTTCATAATTAGAGTTGTGTAATCTTATTCTTATGATAACTCCTTTCATAGATCCCTTATTTATACTAAGTAAATCCTAGAGTTAAAACCTAGTATTTGCTTAGTTACCCCTTAATTTATTAAACAATACAATATATATATAATACCTTGTTGTAATTAATGTATGAATGACCTTTATACCCTCTAAACCCTATATGTGTAACTATAAATAAAGGCCTTTGGCCCTCACAAGAATACACAAATCATTCTTCTTCTCCTTTGTTTTTATCTCCTTTTCTCAAGTACATAACACGTTATCAGCAGGATCTCTCTCAAAAAAAAATTTACTCATTAGCACACATACTCTATTTTCACAGAGAGGTAGAATTGCGTTCTGATTTTCTTTTATCTTATTTGTGTTTTAAGTTCTCGATTTGTATTCTTCTTCAAAAGAAAAAGAAAAAGAAAACTGTTGCCTGTAGATCTACAATTGCCCAGCAATTGGTCATCTATATACATAAATAGGCAATAGAGATCACCTTTGATTATCTATCCACCTTTTATTTCTTATGGCAGTGAGATAACAAATAAAAATAAACATGAATTTGATTATTTATCTTGTTGTTGAATTTTTTTTTGATTTATTTATTTGGGTATATCGATTTTGTAATTCATCAATAATTTAGAATCAATTATTTAATTGTTATTTTAATATAGATTATATGCATATTTCATATATTCTCTACTAATTATTCTGATTTCACTATCATCATACATAAATAGTATATATGATAATCTAAGAAATCTATTATCAAATCGATAAATTGTTGTTTCTTGAAAAACAAGATCTAATAATTCTTAATAGTCTAGAAGATTATTAAGTTAAACGAGAATATGATCTCGTCATATTCTAGTTGAATATGATGTGATCCTGAAGAACAGTACGAGATCTAAAAATTTTGTGTAAATTCCTGATGAAGAACCCAAAATAATATTCCTGAAGAATATTGTGTGGACTCTTGAAGAAGCACTTTCTTTTGATTTATTCCATTTTGTACTATTTTATTATTGTGCAATTTTATTTCTTAAAATTATTGCTCCAGAAGTAGCACAATTAATTGCAATACTATTGACAAATATACTTGTTCTAAAAGAACAAGTCATATTCGTATTAAATCTCCCATGATAATATAATATTCCTGAAGAATATTGATACAAGATAATATCATAAATTATTATGCTCTTTAAGTAGCATAAATTTTAAATACAAATGTGATATATGGCACAATATTTATCCCTCAAGAAAATTTTAATTTTATGTCATATTAAAAATGACTTGTTTTATTTTTACTTTGTAGATTTACATATGGCCAATATCACCAAGCTTGAGTTTGTTGCACTTGATATATCTGACAAGAACTATTTATTATGGACTCTTAATGCCGATATCTACTTGATCTCAAAAAGGGTCTGGGTGAGACAATAAAAGAAGGAAATAAAGAATCTCAGTAGGATCGTGCCGAGGCACTTTCATCATCATCTCCATGATGACTTAAAAGTTGAATACCTCACCGGCAAAGATCCAAGTGAGTTATGGAAAAGTTTAAAAGAGAGGTTTGACCATCATAGGACTGTAGTCCACCCTAGATCCCAACACGAATGGATACGATTTGCTTGGAATATTTTAAAAGCGTGAGTGCCTATAATTCAGAGTTGTTCAGAATCAGCTCTACTTTGAAGCTTTGTCGTGAAAAAATAACTGATGGAGATATGCTTGAGAAAACATTCTCTACGTTCAACGCTTTAAATATGATCTTGCAACAGCAATATCGAGAGCGTGGTTTCAAAAAATACTCTGAACTCATATCTTGTTTATTAGTCGCTGAGCAAAACAATGAGTTGCTCATGCAAAACCATGAGTTACGACCCACTAGTTCCGCAGCATTGCCTGAAGCCAATGCTACATTCAATCATGGAAATGGGCGTGGACGTGGCTGCGGACACAAACGTGGATGTGGCCATGGATATGGTTTTGGACGTGGCACAACACATCGCAAAATATCCAACAACAAAAGGCACAAAGCATCCAATGATAGTAACCCATCCAAAAGGGAAGAAAAATGCCATAGATGTGGCATGACTGGGCACTTGTCACGTACCTGTCGTGTGGCAAAACACCTCGTGGACCTTTATGAGAAATCAATCAAGGGAAAATAAGATTGAAACTAATGTCCTTGATTATGATGGTCCACTTGATACGACTCACTTTGATCTCTCTAATTTCTTTGCTCATTCAAAAGGAGATATTGATCACTTGATTGGGGGTGGTGTGTTATACGACATTGATTAGTTTGAGAATTGTTGCTTTGTTATTTTCTTTGCTTGGGAATTTTTATTTCTTTCAGTATGATGATGTGCTTTGGAACTAGTTATTTTTGGAATGATTATTTCATAATAAATGAATTTAATTCTAAAAAGTTCCTTTAAATTATTATAGAAATTCCAAATGGATGCTTGTGATATTTGTCTACCTGATAGTGCCACTACACACACCATTCCACAAGATAATAAATACTTTCTCAAATTAACATTAGCAGAAGATAATGTTAATACCATATCAGGTGCATCAAACATCATTGAAGCCTCTAGAGGAGCATGTATTATTTTACCAAATAATACTAAATTAGTTATAGATTATGCACTTTACTCTAGTAAATCGAGAAGGAATTTACTAAGTTTTAAGGATATCCGCTGCAATGGATACCATATTGAGATAATGCAAGAAGGTAACAATGAGTACCTTCGTATAAATTATTTTGTGTTTGGCCAGAAGCAAACAAAAGAAAAGTTCTCAACATTATCGTCTAGAATGTATTACAAATTCATAAAGCAATTGAGGTAAATCATGTCATGAACCTGAAGTTCAATGACCCAAAGAGCTTTATGGTCTGGCATAAAAGATTTGGACATTCTGGAGAAACCATGATGCGTCGAATACTTAATACTTCATACGGGCATAACATAAAGAACCAGAAGATTGTTTTAGCAAATGAATTATCTTGTGATGCTTGCACACAAGGAAAGTTAATCACTAGACCCACTACTACGAAAATAGGATTTCACATCGGTTTTTAAGTACTATTCACATCGGTTTTAAAACCGATGTTGTATCCACCGATGTTAAAATTTACATCGGTTTTTAAAAACCGATGTGAAAATGAGTAATTCACATCGGTTATGCCACAACCGATGTGAAATTGATGCAAAAAAAATTCACATCGGTTTCTTCAATAACCGATGTGAATTGCCGTAATTCACATCGGTTTTGAGTTCTAACCGATGTAAATTTGAAGCTAAAAATTTAACGTCAGTTTCTTAAATTAAAAGATTTATTAAAAACAAAATTGCATTATCAGTGAGAAATCGATAATGGAATGTCTGCCACAAGTTCATTGTCAAGTTTAATAATTGTGATTTATTCATAGAGCAACAACCACACAAACTTAAATGTTCACTACATTGTTCCATCCAAGAGCATACTACATATACTCATAGAGTCTATATATTGTTCATAACACCATATATAGACAACATACAAAATAACTCGAGACTCGAACGGACATAGGAAGCCAATCTCTTCATATTTTAACTCGATGCCTGCAAAAAGAAGAAATATGTGTGAAGTAAGGAAACTTGATTCACATTCATCTCAGTAACAAACAACAGAAACAAATGCTAGGTTGTAAATTGTTGTATTAGATGGCAAAACCCTTACCGAAAGACGGGTTTTGTAGAGCTGAACTAGCCACTTTGGATCGCATTTTGTTTGCTTGTAAGCATCAATCTTGTTCATCTCCTGCACGAACATTAAACGATCTTTTCACCCTCCGGGAATATGAGTTAAGCGAAAACAACACGCGATAAGGAGATCCTGATTACACGTTAATGCCAATTGAAAATAAAAAGAATAGGCTTGACTATTCGTCCTGTAGACTTCATAAAAATTTGGAGTATTTTCCAGACTCTTATTATATTATCTATACGCTTTCTCGGTAAAATTTAGGGACCTCCAAATACTCAGATAGGTTGGGCCTGCAGGATGTTATATCATAATCGAACACTTCCAGCAAAAAGATCTGAAACCTTTCAATAAATGTATATTGATACTAAATGTATATCATAATCGAACACTTTTATTTTGAAAAATAAATTATACACAACAAGCTCATGTTCAGAATCGCTATTATATTATGTTAGACTACAAGCATAGTAGCAAACATCCAGGAGTGATGTCATGTAACTATAAACACTGTCATGGCCTCAATACTTTCAGCAATCAAAATCTTTTTCATTCCTTTCGCCTCTGTTCCAAAACCCTTCCATTTATCAGTAAGTGCAGCAAGTTTATTTTATTTTACTAGATAAGAGAAACTCAATGACATGGTGCACTGCGCCGATAATTTCTTGAATTAAAAACTTGAAAATTTAAATATCAAGATACTTGGAAGACCCCTCAGGTTTACTAGGGAAACACAACATCCTCATCATTCTTTTGACGAAATAAACAAAATAAAAGTATGTATTTTGGAGGCCACAATCGAATTTCTCAATGAGAGCTGATCAGTTCCTGGATCTTCACGTAAACAGTAGTCACCACATTTCCCATTAACTCTACCATTCTAAACAGTAGTCACCACATTTCCCATTAACACTTCTAGCAAAAAGATCTGAAACCTTTCAACCGATCTAAAAACAATATTCATTACTAAAGTTGCCATATTGCATTGTCCCCATTTCTTGTTTCAATATTGCATCAGATACATGGATAAAAAGAAAAAGAAAAAAAGAACATACCCCTTGGATTCTCTTGGAGCATTTTGGTCCACTTGCCCTCTTCTTGGTGCTCTGATACACTAGCTTTCCCCCTGATTTCCCACACAGAGCACCACATAAACCAAATCAATCCACGGAATAAAAGTTCAATACATAACACAAAACGCTGGACGAATACGAACAGACATTACTTCAAATCAAAACCATCTCAATTAACAACATTACATCATATACTAAGAACTAAATACACATTTCAAAAGGTAAATTACAAAATTTTCAGAGAATTCTCCTGGTTTCGTTCATTAATTAATGTTAGAAACATGAAGACGAGACAAATCTAAGAAGAAGGGGATCACAAACTAGGAATACAAAATCAAACCAAGTAGAAATAATCGAATTCAAAATCTGGAACAAAATGAACCACGAAAATTTAACCTAACACAAAAAAAAATAAGAAATTAAAAAAAATGCCGAACCTAAAAGTTGAAATTTCAGAAATAAAAAATCTTACGAACAATTTCATCTGTGTTTGTCGAGAAACCTGGTCTGATTATCCAAAACCTCAAGCGCCGTCAAAATCGGGGGTAAACCCTCATCGAACCTCACATCGACGACGGCACCGATGACCTGGCACACCTTCCCGATCGCCCCTTGACCGGTGAACTCATCCGTGATCTTTCCACCGGCTCCACTGCTGGGGGATTTGGATGGGGGAGGAGCAGCAACGACGGCAGACGTAGCATAATGGGAGGCGAATCTATGGAGAAAATGGCCCGTGAGGATGGGCGAGAGCTGGGATTTGGGGCGGATGGAAATGGAGATCAGGGGCGGATGGAAATAGATTCACGATTGGGGTTTTTACGGATAGAAGAAGAGAGGAGTGTTGGGATTTTTATCGAGAAACCCAGCAAAAATAAAATAAATTCACATCGGTTACAAATAAAAACCGATGTCAAGTAACAATATTCACATCGGTTTTATATAAAACCGATGTTACACTAAAAAAATCATTTAAATTCACATCGGTTCGTTTAGAAACCGATGTTAAAGTAATATATTCACATCGGTTTCTAAATAACCGATGTTAATCGAGTATAACTCACATCGGTTTTTATAAAACCGATGATAATTTGTTTTAAAATTTTCAATTATGCCACCGCGTATTTTTTAACATCGGTTTAGCATAAAACCGATGTTAAATGAGCGATGTTGAATGTATTTTTTCTAGTAGTGACCTTCAAATACGAAAGTTAGCATTAAATCTCCATCTTTCGTAGAAAGAATTCAAGGATATATTTGCAGACTAATAGATCCACCATGTGGACCATTTCGATACTTTATGGTATTAATTGATGCGTCTACTAGATGGTCCCATGTGAGCTTACTTTCAACTAGAATTGTGGCATTTGCTAGACTACTTGATCAAATAACAAAATTACGAGATCAATTCCTTGAGAATTCAGTCAAGGCAATTCGTCTTGACAATGCTAGTGAGTTTAGATCCCAAGCATTCGACGGTTATGTAATACCCCCAATCCACTCAGGGATATTACACGCCGTAGACCCTCTCCTCGAGGATCTACCAGGCTGATAACTAAAATCAAACATCTAAACATCGCCTTTAAGGCTAAAATGACTAAGTAGACCGATTTGGTCTTTCAATAATAACATACAACTCAATTCCCAAACACTTACCCACGCAGGGGTCAAAATACAATAAACTCCCGTACAACGGGGAAAAGATACTGCAGCGGAAAAGAAAATACAACTAGACCAATACGACATCAACGGATCCTCGTGTAATTAGTATCGTTCATCTTTCATCATCCTTCGTGCCGACCCTGTGCTATGCTCCAAAACCTGAATGCAAAAATAGACATCCACCCCCCGAATACTCGGGGGTTAGCAAAACTCCACTATTTTGCTAGTGCAAATACAAAGTGCAAATACGAGCCATATAATTCAAGTTCCACGAATAACAATAACCAAGAATCCTCAAAGTTTCAAACGTAACGAAAAGTACTTCCCGAGGCACGAGTTTGAGAAAAACTTTCCAAATCCGAAAGATCACAAATAACGAGAATGGTTTGCAAAATGGTTTAAAATACCCTCGGGAGTTTTAATAGAAATCAAATTAGGATTATCAAATCCATATCTTTCCAAAAATCAACAGGGTCACAGCCCAAAGGTTTTGTTTTCGCAAATAGAAACCGACAACAGTTCACAGGGGCAGAACCCGAGTCACGTGTCCTCGACGGACGAAAAATCAAATACCAACTCGTGAAGTTTTTACTCATGATTCGTGGACTCACCCATTGGAATTCCCGTCGTGGCCCCGTCGAACCAACCCACGGTGAGTAAAATACATTCACTAAATAACATATCACAACACCTAGCATCGCCTTGGGAACAGAGTAATATCATTGATTCCCGCCCGAGGCCTCGAAGGACCCTCCCGCGCTGGCTAGCTAAACAAATCACAACACAAAGCATCGCCCTGGGAACAGAGTAATATCATTGATTCCCGCCCGAGGCCTCGAAGGACCCTCCCGCGCTGGCTAGCTAAACAAATCACAACACATAGCATCGCCTTGGGAACAGAGTAATATCATTGATTCCCGCCCGAGGCCTCGAAGGACCCTCCCGCGCTGGCTAGCTAAACAAACTCAAGCACGAGTAATATATCACACCGAGGATATCCAAACAATTCACCCAGAGGCATCAAACACTTAGTAAAACAACACGTCAACCACAAGGCACCGAAATGAAACAATATACGTCCACACGCAAATACCAAGTGCATCATCAACACCAAACATGTCCATAAGATTCACATACTCGTTCGAGAAACACACCAATCACAAAACACACACGATTTTGAAAATCGGGCCTTTAACAAGGCTAACCAAATCTTTTGAAAACTCGTTTTAAACAATCAAACAAATATATAAAGACGATCACCAATTATCACATTCACAAAACAAGAATAGTATGGGCAAGGTACTTGCCTCGAAATCACGATCGCAATAAGACGACGGATAGGACGCGGTCGAATAGCCCCGAACCCCCGAACAATATCAAGAATGTGATAGCACCACGAGTATTACGAGAATAACACCACACGAATCATCAATCACCAAACGGGATTCAACATTGGAAATCCTCGAACACCTATAAACCTCCGGAAGGAACAATAACACATGGTTACGACGAGAATCAAGGCCAAAACAACGGAAATCCCAACAAACTATCAAAGGGAACTCATTCGAACATTTAATCAAACATTAAATGTTCAAGACCCTTCAAGAACAAAGAAATCACCCCTCGGGTCGAACAAACCAAGGATACGAGTATCCAATCCGTAGAACAAGTTCAAAACAACGTTTATACAACAATTAATTGATCAAAAACGGATTGGTATCGAAATCAAAAAGGAAAATCCCCAAATCTACAAAAACAAGGGTTCAAGCCAAAATACCTTGATTTGGATGAAGGATTCAAGTAGAGGTCGAAAATCTACAACAAGACTTGAGGTGGATGATCTCTACA
This sequence comes from Orobanche coerulescens, assembly GCA_033398695.1. Lineage (NCBI taxonomy): Eukaryota > Viridiplantae > Streptophyta > Magnoliopsida > Lamiales > Orobanchaceae > Orobanche > Orobanche coerulescens. The sequence goes on along the minus strand of CM065804.1, from coordinate 79,640,487 downwards.
AGTTTGGGAGCACTCAAATCGCCCAAAAATCGCCCACAAATCGCCTTAGATGGAAGGAGGAAGAAGAGAGGAGAAAAATGAAGTTTTCTCCTCGAAAATCTGCTAAAAAACGCAGAAAAAGCCCGTGTGCCGCGGCACAGGATGAGTGTGCCGCGGCCCAGGGCCACGAAAAACGCCCAGGAATCAGCTTAGTGCCGCGGCACAGCTGAAGTGTGCCGCGGCACACAGTACAGCCCACTCCAACACGAAAAGGCACATCGTATAGTCTTAGCTATTTCGACCATAACTCCCTCGTGTGGACTCCGATTGACTCACCGTTTGAACCATTGGAAAGCTAACTTGATGCTCTATAACATTACAAAGATTCAGAATTTTTGGAGTTTCCAAGAATTAATGGTGACTTTACAAAGTCGAACTCCCACGTGAAAAAAGTCGATTAAGGACACAGAACTCAACAAAACGACACCGAAACGAACTCGGATGACAAAAAGTGCAGAATTAATCATTCTCGAAATGACGAAACGGTCATGATAGAGTTGTCAAAACTAACTCCGGCCGAAAAAAGAAATTTACCGAAAATCGAAAATTGCGGATATTACATTCTACCCTCCTTAAAAGAAGTTTCGTCCCGAAACTTAAAACAAGTAGGGAGAAGCAATATCCCCTGCCAGGAAAACTCGACGAGATACACAAAAATCGAAAACTCGCGCCCGACGGCGAAAGGCTGCAAGAAACGCAAAGAGACATATGGCGTGAAAACACGCTCCACGGCGACTAACACAACGTCACCGTTAGGGATATAATAAAACCAACAAATGACAAGCGTCATCAAATGGATAATATAGTCAAGTCAATTATCCGAACAATCACAAAATACAACGAACGAAAATCAATATGATTGACCGACCCAACGGTACATCAATCAAAACACGAGCCAATCGCTGAACAAATACGGAATTCCACCGCCCAAGGGTTGGAAGATCGAAAACGAGACCAATTTCCCGAACTTAAGGGAATTAGGAAGGAGTTTGAATGCTCAACAATCACGAAACGAAATCAACAAAAACCGAACAATCAAACGATCGAACCACAAAGATCGAGACAACAAAAATCGAACGATCATGTTCGAATCACGAAGAACAATAAAAATTCAAACAACAACTCCAAGGTTCACATCTCGACTTAAGAGTATATATGATCCGGTGAAAACAACAACATATGCATTCACATAAGATCCACATGAGAGGGAATAGAAATTGAAAAGTCACAACGACAAACGAGTTATTCCGAAACAATACCACGCTCGTTCGATCAACAAAAGCAAGGGGCAGGACAAGCTCAGAAAATGTCAACGAACATAAACGAGTCGACAGAGTCGAAAACACAGGAGTTCCAAATTCGATCCACTTCGAATAAAAGAACTAGTAGAACCAAAAGATGCTACTTCCGAACAAGGTTCACAAGAATCGAACCGAACTCGGAAAAGTCACAGCGATAACCAGATCGACCCAAAACAAGATCACAGCTCGTTCGAACGATGAAACCGAAATACAGAACAAGCTCAGACAGTATCAACGAACACGGGCGAATCGATAGAGTGGAGAAAGAGAAAATATAGAAGCCAAAAATAGTACGGGTATTATATTCGACCTCTTCTAAAAGAAAGTCGTCCCCGCAACTCACAATAATGGAAACAAGGTAACAACACAAAAAGCAACCGACAGAGAAATCTCCTATGGGCCTCTCAGAGCCGATCCTGATAACTGTGCTGAAGCATAAACTCCGAAAGTCTCGGTAGCCAATTCGCAAAACTGAATTCGGTGACCCTCGAGTCCACACTCGAAATGTGTTACTGACGAGAAGGACAAATTGCACATACATTCCCCCGGCACATCACGGTTGAAACACCTCGGCTCGGCATACCGAAAATACAAATGCTAGATACAATGGGGCATAACGTCGCAAAACAACATAGCGGAGATGCCAACTCAGCACAACAAAGAATCATAACACATATCATATACAACGATTACCATCGTAAAGTAATATATACACATACACCACAGCAACGACGGCATCGTTCGGCGACCTCAACGGCCCGAACGATAACCAGCACGTAATTACAAACATCATGAAACAATCACACATGTACACCAACGTACAAACCCAAGCTTCAACATTTCACACTCATGTGGCACACGCAATCCACCACGAGACGACAACCATTAAATACCAGTTCACACCTCTCACAGAGGGCTAGTACAACAAATACCTGGCAACGCCTCAACGTTCATGCCACCAACTCGATCATACTCGGGAGCAAACACCATTACGACAACACGAACATCATACATACATTCCCAAACGCAAATGGGAATTGATAGGTTTTTAAAAAAAAAATGAAAACCACCTTTTGAAAATAATTTATGAAGAACACCGGTTGATCTTGAGTATCACCTTTCAAAAAAAAGTAAAAACGTGAAACATCGTTATCGAGACTTTGGAAAACCATTTCGCATTTGATAAAAATGAGGACACTTTCTTTTAGTGAAAAGCTTTCAGAATATTCGACCCTCGGGTCTAAGTAAAAGTGTTTATAAAACATTGAAAATATCTCAAAACATTTTGGTCCTCGAGGTAGCAGAATTTTGAAACATATTGTGGCACCTTAGAAGTACCGCGAGAAAACAATTCATTTGAAACGTACGTCTCGAAATTTATTTCTAAGATACTCAAGTTTTCGAAAATAATTCAATGCCAAAAAAGGACGATGCCAAAAAGGCTAGAATGCCCAAAAATTTCAGGTAATTATACAAAACTTTATAGCGCCATGGGTCCCGCGCCAGAACCCACCAGGATAAAACCATTTACAAAAATGCCAAAAAGGCTGATGACGGTAATATTTCAAAAACTTACAAAAGCCATTTAGAAAATACTAAATACCGTCATAAGAATTTCGCCAAAATGATCAAGGCCATAATGCCAAAAATTCGGTTAAGGAATTGGTTTTCGAAATAAAACTTAGTCGGTAAAATACCGAAAGTCATTACAAAAGAACTCACGCAGCGGATAAGAGAAATAAAGTCAAACATGCACAATCCAGCAACACTACTCCTCATATGAACGAAATATGAGGGTCAAATAACCACATATCAAGAAATCAAAATCCATAAGAGGATTCCATCACTTAACAAATAATCATAAAAATAGCTCGTGTCACACAAGGCACAACACAAAGAAGGGAGACTTACATTCACAGGTCGCACGAAGATGATGATCGCCCACGATACTAATCACGACCAACAAACTCAGACGACGCGTCGCGACACGACTCAGTCAGATAAAATCCGACGAAACAAGACTCAAACAACACGACTTAACCCGACAGCCTAGGTTTCCTCAACCTAAGCTCCGATACCATTTATGTAACACCCCCAATCCACTCAGGGATATTACACGCCGTAGACCCTCTCCTCGAGGATCTACCAGGCTAATAACTAAAATCAAACATCTAAACATCGCCTTTAAGGCTAAAATGACTAAGTAGACCGATTTGGTCTTTCAATAATAACATACAACTCAATTCCCAAACACTTACCCACGCAGGGGTCAAAATATAATAAACTCCCGTACAACGGGGAAAAGATACTGCAGCGGAAAAGAACATACAACTAGACCAATACGACATCAACGGATCCTCGTGTAATTAGTATCGTTCATCTTTCATCATCCTTCGTGCCGACCCTGTGCTATGCTCCAAAACCTGAATGCAAAAATAGACATCCACCCCCCGAATACTCGGGGGTTAGCAAAACTCCACTGTTTTGCTAGTGCAAATACGAGCCATATAATTCAAGTTCCACGAATAACAATAACCAAGAATCCTCAAAGTTTCAAACGTAACGAAAAGTACTTCCCGAGGCACGAGTTTGAGTAAAACTTTCCAAATCCGAAAGATCACAAATAACGAGAATGGTTTGCAAAATGGTTTAAAATACCCTCGGGAGTTTTAATAGAAATCAAATTAGGATTATCAAATCCATATCTTTCCAAAAATCAACAGGGTCACAGCCCAAAGGTTTTTTTTTCGCAAATAGAAACCGACAACAGTTCACAGGGGCAGAACCCGAGTCACGTGTCCTCGACGGACGAAAAATCAAATACCAACTCGTGAAGTTTTTACTCATGATTCCTGGACTCACCCATTGGAATTCCCGTCGTGGCCCCGTCGAACCAACCCACGGTGAGTAAAATACATTCACTAAATAACATATCACAACACCTAGCATCGCCTTGGGAACAGAGTAATATCATTGATTCCCGCCCGAGGCCTCGAAGGACCCTCCCGCGCTGGCTAGCTAAACAAATCACAACACATAGCATCGCCTTGGGAACAGAGTAATATCATTGATTCCCGCCCGAGGCCTCGAAGGACCCTCCCGCGCTGGATAGCTAAACAAATCACAACACATAGCATCGCCTTGGGAACAGAGTAATATCATTGATTCCCGCCCGAGGCCTCGAAGGAACCTCCCGCGCTGGCTAGCTAAACAAACTCAAGCACGAGTAATATATCACACCGAGGATATCCAAACAATTCACCCAGAGGCATCAAACACTTAGTAAAACAACACGTCAACCACAATGCACCGAAATGAAACAATATACGTCCACACGCAAATACCAAGTGCATCATCAACACCAAACATGTCCATAAGATTCACATACTCGTTCGAGAAACACACCAATCACAAAACACACACGATTTTGAAAATCGGGCCTTTAACAAGGCTAACCAAATCTTTTGAAAACTCGTTTTAAACAATCAAACAAATATATAAAGACGATCACCAATTATCACATTCACAAAATAAGAATAGTATGGGCAAGGTACTTGCCTCGAAATCACGATCGCAATAAGACGACGGATAGGACACGGTCGAATAGCCCCGAACCCCCGAACAATATCAAGAATGTGATAGCACCACGAGTATTACGAGAATAACACCACACGAATCATCAGTCACCAAACGGGATTCAACATCGGAAATCCTCGAACACCTATAAACCTCCGGAAGGAACAATAACACATGGTTACGACGAGAATCAAGGCCAAAACAACGGAAATCCCAACAAACTATCAAAGGGAACTCATTCGAACATTTAATCGAACATTAAATGTTCAAGACCCTTCAAGAACAAAGAAATCACCCCTCGGGTCGAACAAACCAAGGATACGAGTATCTAATCCGTAGAACAAGTTCAAAACAACGTTTATACAACAATTAATTGATCAAATACGGATTAGTATCGAAATCAAAAAGGAAAATCCCCAAATCTACAAAAACAAGGGTTCAAGCCAAAATACCTTGATTTGGATGAAGGATTCAAGTAGAGGTCGAAAATCTACAACAAGACTTGAGGTGGATGATCTCTACAAGTTTGGGAGCACTCAAATCGCCCAAAAATCGCCCACAAATCGCCTTATATGGAAGGAGGAAGAAGAGAGGAGAAAAATGAAGTTTTCTCCTCGAAAATCTGCTAAAAAACGCAGAAAAAGCCCGTGTGCCGCGGCACAGGATGAGTGTGCCGCGGCCCAGGGCCACGAAAAATGCCCAGGAATCAGCTTAGTGCCGCGGCACAGCTGAAGTGTGCCGCGGCACACAGTACATCCCACTCCAACACGAAAAGGCACATCGTATAGTCTTAGCTATTTCGACCATAACTCCCTCGTGTAGACTCCGATTGACTCACCGTTTGAACCATTGGAAAGCTAACTTGATGCTCTATAATATTACAAAGATTCAGAATTTTTGGAGTTTCCAAGAATTAATGGTGACTTTACAAAGTCGAACTCCCACGTGAAAAAGTTGATTAAGGACACAGAACTCAACAAAACGACACCGAAACGAACTCGGATGACAAAAAGTGAAGAATTAATCATTCTCGAAATGACGAAACGGTCATGATAGAGTTGTCAAAACTAACTCCGGCCGAAAAAAGAAATTTACCGAAAATCGAAAATTGCGGATGTTACAGGTTATTGCATGGCAATTGGAATTAAGGTCGAACATTCAGTTGCTCATGTCCATACACGAAATGGTCTAGCAGAATCACTTATTAAGCATCTTAAACTGATTGCAAGACCATTACTTATGAAATCAAAATTCCCAACTTCTGCCTGGGGTCATGCCACATTACATGCAACAACATTAGTTCGTATTAGGCCAACGGCTTATCACCAATATTCTACCATGCAACTTGTCTCTGGTCGAGAACCTGATGTTTCTCATTTACGAACTTTTGGTTGTGCTGGTCAAGTCCCAATTGCACCCCCACAACGCACAACGAAGGCTTGAGATATATGTTGGGTTTGATTCACCTTCAATTAGAAGGTATCATGAAACTTTAACGGGTGATCTATTTACTGCACGCTTTGCAGACTGTGATTTTGATGAAATTACATACCCAACATTAGGTGGGATAAAACAACATCTAGAAAAAGAAAAAGATATATCTTGGAATGAAAAAATCTTCTCATATTTTGATCCGCGGAATAGTAAATGTGAGCAAGAGGTTGAAAAGATCATTCACCTACAAAAGGTTGCAAATCAACTACCTGATACTTTCGTTGATACACAAAGAGTGACAAAATCATATATACCTGCTGCAATTGCACCAGCCAGAATCGATGTGCCTGAAGCACAAGTAATAGTAGCAAACGAATCCAAAGTACATCAAAATCATGGTCGACCAATTGATTCAAAGGACTCTGTACCTAGAAAAAGGAAGGTGCAAGATAAGAACCAAACAGAAATGATGATTGATCAATCAAATGAAAGTAATGTAGTTCCTGAAGAGCTGTTAGTGTATGAAAATAATGAGTTCTCAATAAATTATTCATCTTCTAGTAAATTATTGGAGAGGGAAAATGTCATCATGGATGATATCTTTGCCTTTAATATGGCTCGAGAAGTTTCAAATGAGGATCCTGAACCAAAGTTTGTTGAAGACTGTCGAAATAGAGATGATTGGCCAAAATGGAAAGAAGCCATAGAGGCTGAATTAAATTCCTTGGAAAAATGAAAGGTGTTTTGACCTGTAGTTCAAACCCTGAAAAATGTTATTCTAGTAGGATACAAGTGGGTTTTTGTTTGAAAGAAAAATGAACATCATGAAGTTACGAGATACAAAGCAAGACTCGTAGCACAAAGTTTCTCTCAAAGACCAGGAATTGATTATGAGGAAACGTACTCTCCAGTAATGGACATAATTACTTTTAGATTATTGATTAGTCTGGCTATGTCACAAAGGCTCGATATGCGCCTTATGGATGTAGTAACCGCATATCTGTATGGTGCACTTTATAGTAACATATACATGAAAATATCAGAAGGATTTAAATTACCAACATCAAGTAATCATATCCCAAAAGCATGTTCTCAATTAATCTCTAAATTTCGTTGTATGGACTAAAACAATATGGACGAATGTGGTACAATAGACTCAGTGAATACCTGTTGATAGAAGGATATAAAAATGATGTTGTATGCCCTTGTGTTTTCAAAAAGAAAACTGATAGTGGATTTGCAATTATAGCAGTTTAGGTTGATGACTTAAACTTAATTGGGACTATTGAAGAGCTCCATAAAACTGCTGAATACTTGAAAACTGAATTTGAGATGAAAGAGTTAGGAAAAACGAAGTTCTGTTTGGGTTTTCAAATTGAACATGTCGATGGTGGACTATTTGTTCATCAATACTCTTATACTGAAACGGTGTTGAAGCATTTTTACATGGATAAAGCATATCCGCTTACATCACCCATGGTTGTTAGAATGGTTGATGTAACTAAAGATCCTTTTCGACCACTCGAGGATGGAGAAATGATACTTGGTCCTGAAGTACCATATCTCAGTGCAACTGGTGCATTAACTTATCTTTCTAATTGTACTAGACCAGATATAGCTTTTTCTGTAAATCTCCTGGGAAGATATAGCTTTGCAGCCACTATAAGACATTGGAACGGTGTCAAACATATTTTACGTTATCTATAGGGCACCATCGACCTTAGGTTATATTATTTGGAAAGTTCTGGATGTTCTATAGTGGGATATGCAGATGCATGCTATCTTTCGGACCCGCATAAGGGTAAATCACAAACAGGCTATGTGTTTACACGTGGAGAAACTGATATATCTTGGAAATCTGTGAAGCAAACCCTAAAAGCAACATCTTCAAATCATTCTGAAATAATTGCAATCTACGAAGCAAGTCGAGAATGTGTATGGTTGAGAAATCTCGAACATCACATTGAAGAGTCATGTGGATTAACTACGTCAAAGGAGAATCCAATTGTATTGTATGAAGACAATGCGGCTTTCATTACACAACTCAATGAATGCTATATCAAAAGTGATAGAACAAAACATATTTCTCCCAAGTTTTTCTATACCCATGATCTGCAAAAGGATGGAGAAATTGATGTTCAATAGATTCGCTCAAGTGATAATGTGGCGGACTTATTCACAGAGGCGTTGCCGACATCAACATTCAGAAGACTGGTACACAAGATCGGAATGCATCAACTCAAAGATCTGATATAACCGATTTCAGTGGGAGTAGCTGCACTCTTTTTCCTTCGATCGGGTTTTTTTCCCAATGGCTTTTCTCGACAAGGTTTTAATGAGGCAGCATGTATTAAAGGTTATTCAAGGGAAAGTGTTGTAATTAATGTATGAATGACCTTTATACTCCCTAAATCCTAGATGTGTAACTACAAATAAAGGCCTTTGGCTCTCATAAGAATACACACATCATTCTTCTTCTCCTTTATTTTTCTCTCATTTTCTCAAGTTCATAACATATCTCATATTATATTACTTATTATTTAATATTTTAATAAATATAATATTATATTTACCATTCTCAATTGATATAATTAAATAATATAATATATAATATTCTATGTGATACGTTACTCGTTATTTACTATTCTTAATGAATATAAAACCCAATATTATATCTATTAATTGTTCTTGCTTGTATTTAATTATCGTATGTGTGACCCAAAAGGCTTATATTATGTTGGGAATAATTTAGTACCTTATTAAATGATATATCATAAGTGGTCTCTAACAAACTATTATGACTATCCAAATAATATAAGTTTATAGTCCATTAAACCATTTAACGGGTCAAATACCTTTGCCGCGCGATATCATATTTGGACTAAGTCATGGAAACTATCATACTTGCTTTGTTTAAATGCTTTCTCGATCTTCACTTGAGCATGGCCATGAATTTTCTTCTTATCGAGGGGCCCAGCAGATATCTCTCTCCCTAAAGAGAGGAACAAATCCCCATCTTGATTATTCATTGCCCTCTATATGACTCCCACTAATCCCGATTGCTAACTTTTATGATCACCATCTTTCAGATGACGTTGGATTACGTCAAGGTATAGCAGTTATCATATTGGACTCTATGATAATCTCAGGTTCAAGAATTTATTCACATACTATTATATTGAGATTCACTTAAGATATTTCCATACAGTGATCTCAATGCGGGTCACTCTAGTATTGCGTTCTCCAACCAATATCTATAAGTTTGATCCGTACCATGCGCATAATCATCTTATTATTAGTCAAACTTACTAGTATATTAATCACTTGAGTCTCCTTTTTACGTGATTGGACGAGAGACATATGAAAAATCTTATTATTCATGAATAACTTGTAACACCCCAAACTAGGCGGATATTACAGTGCCGTGGACACCCGACTGGGACCTACCAGGCGAATGAAAATTAATGAATTATACAGTACAAATGTAGTACCGAACCACATTACATCATCAATTACTCCGATGAGGAGTTTCAGGTACAACACACCCAGGAGAACAGAATACATGTATATTTCATGTGAAGATAAAATATACAACACTGAATAAATGATAATCCAAACGGAAGTGCAGCGGAAAAACACATAACAAGAAAGCATGAACAAATAGATGGACTGGGGCCCCCTACTAGTATTATTGGGACTCCTCGCCGTCAACGTTCTCTTCCCGTGTCTTTGCCTTGCCATGACCTGAAAACAATATCCCCCAACGGGGTTAGTTATGTAACACCCCCGATGTTTTCAGGAATATTACAGTGCCGTAAATCTTTTACATAAGGAATTACAAGGCTAAAGAAATGAAAAGACAATAACAGATACCAATGTATGAAAATAACGGAAATAAGATACAATAGTTCTGACCAATACTGACAGTACGAATGTTCAACGGAAAAGTATTAATACATCACTAAATCCAAATCAACATAAACGACTACGTACTCGAGTACTTATTAAAACGATACAAACAACGGACAAATAAACCCAGCCGGAACATCACTCTGCACCCTCGTCCTCATGCAACTCCAGTGGTTGTTTCCCTGCTCTCCTGGATCCTGAACATAAACAAATGTTCACCCCCGAAGGGGTTAGCACAATGATTGCTAGTACAAGTACCACAACATGTTATTCAACATCTCACGAAGAATAATAATAATAATATAAATGACAAAAGAACCAACGAGTCTTCTCCTGTGAGAAACTCAATAATAACATACACACATGATAATCACAACATGATATCACAACATACACATGGTAATTACAATGATCCAACGTTCACTGCCTAGACCCCCCGATGATTCCGTCAAACCAACTCGAGGTGGAAAAACCCGTCCGATGATCCAGCGCACGCTAGCATAGATCCCCCTGTAACACCCCCAAGATATTCGAGGTGTATTACAGCGCCGTGGACCCCTACATGGGACCCACCAGGCTAACACAAGAAAACACCCCTCGACTAACCATCTCGGTTAGCAAGGAAACAATTGTTAACAACAAGAACATAAAACAACACGTCCGGTACAACCGGCATAATAAACATCAACCGACAAATACGGTGACTCCAACGAAGTCCAAACACAATTCGAAAGGAAAAGCCTAAGTACTCGCGAGTACAATCTATAAGTTTACAATTTGGAAAACATCCACATCAAAAGAGACAGTAGGAAATAACAAGACTCAATTGCACATGTCAACAACCTTGGCCGACATCCTCGTACCATACCGCCCGCCGTCTGGATGAACATAACACGAAATCCATAACAAGAATTTCCCGACAACGGGTCCCCAAAGGGGTTAGCAATTACGCTAGTACAAGTATTCAAGGCAAACCAATCGCTTACACATTTCATAGTACATGCACCAATATCATTTTCAAAAGTCAAAACCGTACATGTCTTTTCCTAAACAAACAGTCAAACAATTTGCCTTGAGAACAGGGCGGCAGCATACATTCTCACTCGAGGCCTCATAGGGACCCTACCGAGTTGGCTACAATTACAGAAAAAACAAAATTACGCACACGCTATGCCGTGAGAACAGGGCGGCAGCATACATTCTCACTCGGGGCCTCACAAGGACCCTAACGAGTTGGCTAGCGGTACGAAACTCGTGAAATCCAGGGCGGCAGCATAGATTTCCCTCCTTGACCCCGTCGGGCCAACACAAGGTGAGTTACACACAAGTAATATACATCACCATTTCATGTTAAGCTTAAAGGTTTCCGAAAATATACTTGCCTTGAATTATTGACGACGCAACGAACGGAAAGGAAAGTCACCGACGAACGCTAGGAACCAATGAAACCAAACCTAACGATTCGAAGAATACAATGACAACCATTTCTAAATGAATACGGAATTGGAATACACCCGAAAACCCGCCTACGATTCATGTATATTCGTATATAAACAACAACGAGGGCGGACCACAACCAAACCATCTCCATTCCATAAAAATCACGAAATATACCATGAATCCGTAGGGAAACTAAGAATACCAACAAGATTAATCATATCCAAAAAATAAGAAAAGTATGGGCAAGGTACTTGCCTCGATATCACGAGAAATGGAAAAGTGAACGGATACGGCCGGGTAGCCCTCAAATTCCCGAACACTATCTAGAATGTGATAAAGACCAAATTACTACGGGAAAACACCATATGAATCATCAACACCAACGGAATTCAACATCGGAATCATCGAGCACCAATAATCCTCCGTAGGGAATAATAAAACATGATTACGACGAGAATCAAGGCCAAAAACAACGGAAATCCCAACAAACTATCAAAGGGAACTCATTCGAACATTTAATCAAACATTAAATGTTCAAGACCCTTCAAGAACAAAGAAATCACCTCTCGGGTCGAACGAACCAAAGATACGAGTATCCAATCCGTAGAACAAGTTCAAAACAACGTTTATACAACAACTAATTGATCAAAAACGGATTGGAATCGAAATCAAAAAGGAAAATCCCCAAATCTACAAAAACAAGGGTTCAAGCCACAATACCTTGATTTGGATGAAAGATTCAAGTAGAGATCAAAAATCTTCAACAAGACTTGAGGAGGATAATCTCTACAAGTTTTGGAGCACTCAAATCGCCCAAAATCGCCATCAAATCGCCTAAGATGAAGGAGGAAGAAGAGAGGAGAAAAAATGAAGTTTTTCTCTCGCAACCGCTAAAAACGCAAAAAGCAGGTGTGCGCGGCACAGACAAGTGTGCCGCGCCCGGGGCCACCAAAATGCCCAGAATCAGCTTAGTGCCGCGGCATACCGAGTGTGCCGCACACGGCACCCCCTTCAACACCAAAAAGGCACACCGTGCGATCTTCGCTATTTCGACCATAACTCCTTATGCGGACTCCGATTGACTCACCGCTTTGAACCATTGGAAAGCTAACTTGATTCTCTATAATGTTGCAAAGATTCAGAATTTTTGGAGTTTCCAAGAATTAATGGTGACTTTACAAAGTCGAACTCCCACGTGAAAAAGTCGATTAAGGACACGGAACTCAACAAAACGACACCGAAACGAACTCGGATGACAAAAAGTGCAGAATTAATCATTCTCGGAATGACGAAACGGTCATGATAGAGTTGTCAAAATGAACTTCCTCCGAAAAAAGAAAATTACCGAAATTCGAAATTGTGGATATTACATTCTACCCTCCTTAAAAGAAGTTTCGTCCCGAAACTTAAAACAAGTAGGGGGAAGCAATATACCCGCCAGGAAAACTCGACGAGATACACAATATAGAAAACTCGCGCCCAACGGCGAAACGCTGCAAGAAACGCAAAGAGACATACGGCGTGAAAACACGCTCCACGACGACCAACACAACGTCGCCGTTAGGGATACAATAAAACCAACAAATGACAAGCGTCATCGAACGGATAATATAGCCAAGTCAATTATCCGACAATCACAAAACACAACGAATGAAAGTCAGTATGATTGACCAACCCAACGGTACATCAATCGAAACGCGAGCCAATCGCTGAACTAATACGGAATTCCACCGCCCAAGGGTTGGAAGATCGAAAACGAGACTAATTTCCCAAACTTAAGGGAATTAGGAATGAGCCTGAATGCTCAACGATCACGAAACGAGGACAAAAACCGAACAAACAAACGACCGAACCACAACGGTCGAGACAACAAAAAGCGAACAATCATGTTCGAATCACGAAGAACAATAAAATTCAAACAACAACTCCAAGGTTCACGTCTCGACTCGAGACAATATATGATCCGGTGAAAACAACAACGTATGTATTCACATAAGATCCACATGAAAGGGAATAGAAATTGAAAAGTCACAACGACAAACGAGTTATTCCGAAATGATGCCACACTCGTTCGATAAACAAAAACAAGGGGCAGGACAAGCTCAGAAATGTCAACGAACATAAATGAGTCGACAAAGTAGAATATGCAGAAGTTCAAAATCCGATCCCTTCGAATAAAAGGACTAGTAGAACCAAATGATGTTACTCCCGAACAAGGTTCACAAGAATCGAACCGAACTCGAAAAAAAATCACATCGATAACCAGATCGGCCCACAACAAGATCACAGCTCGTTCGAACGATGAAACGGAAATACAAAACAAGTTCATAAAGTGTCAACGAACATGAGCGAATCGATAGACTGGAGAAAGAGAAAATACAGAAGTCAAAATAGTACGGGCATTACTTTTGACCTCGCCCCCGAAACTCACAACAACGGAACCAAGGTAACAATACAATAAGCAACCGACACAACGTGGAACAATCACCGATGCACACAATCATACCAACCCGATCTCTAACAGCTCGCATATATGCGATAACGCATAAACCGCTACGAGGCGACAACATCCAATACCAATCTCACACCCCTCGCAGAGGCTACCACGACAACTGTGTGGCGAACGACTCAACGCTCACACCACCAATTCAACAACAACTCGGGGGTTAACACCCTAACGAGAGCACGGACATCACACATATATTCCCGGACCACAAATAGGAATGATAGGTTTTGAAAACGAAAACCATCTTTTGAATATAACTTGCAAGCACCAGTTGATCTTGAGTATCATATATCAAAAAATAGTACAAACATCGTCATCGAGACAAAAAAAAGATCATCTTGCGTTTGAAAAAAAAATGAAGACACCTTTCGTTAAATTAAAACTTTTCAGCTATATTCGACCTTCGGGTCTAAGCGAATGCATTTCTAAATCATTAGAAATATTTCAAAATATTTTAATCCTCAAAGTAGAATAATTTTGAAACATAGCGTGGCACTAGTAGGCATCTTGAGAGCACTGTGAGAAAATAATTTATTTTAAAAGTACGTCTCGAGGTTTATTTTCTAAGATACTCAAGGTTTTTCAGAAGTACAATAGGCCAAAATGCCCAAAATTCGCACGTATCAACATTCACTTAAACACATCATATCACACGCATCAAATCGCTCAAAATCACGACAGTGATATACAATCCTTAGGATATGTTTAACAACATTGTTAAAACAACAATCGGTTTATCAAAACTGGATGGAAAACGATATCAAGAACAAAACTCCAAAAAGTCAACTCTAGGGATTCAAGAAAATACCTAGATTCGGCGAAGAACAATGGATTAGATGATGTTAAAAATCATCTAGGATACTCCAAAACACCTTTGGATGGAAGAAAAATCAGCCCAGATGCGAAACCGAGTCGCTACGTCTCAAAATCATGGAGGGAGAAGAAGAAATGAAGAAAAATGCAACTTCTAGACTGGTGTCCAGTATTTATACTGGACACAATTAGCGTGCGCTAATCATTAGGGTTAGCGTGCGCTATCACGGCACCAAACAAAACTCCTGACCAAAAATACACTGTTAGCGTGCGCTAACCCCAAGTGTTAGCGTGCGCTAACGAGAACTTCAGACTCAAAGAGCTCTAGATTGCCTGAACTACTGGTAGCGTGCGCTATCCTCCCCTTAGCGTGCTACCAACGCACTCTTGCGCGCGCTAGCCGCAAGGCATAGCGTGCGCTAATGACCCACAGAGAGAACAACAGAACATATCCGAAAAGTTACATGCCGTAAACCTTTCTCACACGGGTTTACCAGGCTAAGCACAATTTCCCATGTCATTTCGAAAATGCTAAAAAGACCTATGATGGTAATATTTTTCCAAAGCTCACAAAATCATTTGTCAAACCATCATGAAATATTCAAGGCCAAAATGCCAAAACTTGATTCAAGGAATCGGTTTTACGAAATAAAACTCAGTTTGCAAAATACCGAAAGCCGTTTGAAAGAACTCACGCAGCGGATAAAATACAGTACGAAAATACATCAACAGAGACGACACTCCTCGTATAAATCAAATACGAGAGTCTAATAAACACATATCGTGAAATCAAAATTCACAGAAGGATTCCATCATTTAACAACTAATCAAACAAATAACTCGTGTCACACGAGGCACAACACAAAGAAGGGAGTTTAACATCCATAGGTCGCACGTAAGTGACGACCACCCCTCGATACTAATCACGACCAATGATCTCAAACGACGCGTCGCGATGTGACTGAGTCAGACAAAATCCGACAAGACAAAACTCAACAAACACAACTTGACTCGACATCCTAGGTTTCCCCAGGCTAATCTGATTTTAAAATCGTATACTCTAGTTATTCGAAAATTAAACCGATAAGTTAAAAATCGTTTTCAAGACCCTTTCAAATACGACAAGGGCTTAACGGCGGTGGCATTTTATAAAATGTCCTAAAACACTTTTAAACACGACCTTTAAATACGACACAAGGTTTTATTTGAAAATACAAGGCTGGCTCGCCCAAATTCATGTCACTTTTCAAAAACCCCCAATATGATCAAGTCTCAGAGATTTTCAAGCATGCACGCCGCATGTATTATTATTAATAGAAACACATTGGTTGTAAATAACAATAATTAGCCAAGTACCAACAATTTCCGAACACACGTATATACGGCATTCAAAAATCACCAGTTCAACAAGCGCAACTCGGGAATACTAATTCCAAGCATATGTCAAACTGTCTCTTCAAGTTTAACAGTGTAACCAAAGATCACCGATTTGGACATATGTCGAAACCAGCTATGTGAGTTTCTCAACAAACTCTGCCATCAATACCTATACCGGAACATATCAATGTTCAAAACTTCTACATCATACTGCACCCTTCGGTGTCCAACTCATCGGTACATTCGGCTCAACATACATTTAGTATATCGCAATTACCAAACGCAGATTCCATCACACAGCAAAAGACTAGAGAGTCAAGCCCTCTCACAATATACCACGGAGCAAAACTCGAATCTTTCGATCACCAACGATCCCACCAATGCTAGGAAGTTTAGCGATGGAAGGCTCGCAAAACGACAAACGGTCAAGCCCAGAACGACGCACATACTCCAGAGAGATAAAGAACTGCGCAATACTAGAATCAAAAGTGCACGAACCGGATGGATCGAAAAACAACTCGACGATAAGTACGAGAGAGGCAATCACAGTTCAAGAAGTGGAATTTCAATACGAGAAAACAAGAGAATCGAGTAAGGAAAACTTACGAGCACTGGATGTACTGAGATGCCGGCAGCGGTGTGACAATGTGCAAAACAAAACACAATTAGACCCAAATAACCAACAAGCCTAGGTATCCATAAACCTGGCTCTGATACCATTTTCTGTAACACCCCCAAGATATTCGAGGTGTATTACAGCGCCGTGGACCCCTACATTGGACCCACCAGGCTAACACAAGAAAACACCCCTCCACTAACCATCTCGGTTAGCAAGGAAACAATTGTTAACAACAAGAACATAAAACAACACGTCCGGTACAACCGGCATAATAAACATCAACCGACAAATACGGTGACTCCAACGAAGTCCAAACACAATTCGAAAGGAAAAGCCTAAGTACTCGCGAGTACAATCTATAAGTTTACAATTTGGAAAACATCCACATCAAAAGAGACAGTAGGAAATAACAAGACTCAATTGCACATGTCAACAACCTTGGCCGACATCCTCGTACCATCCCAGCGCCCGCTCGTGTGGATGAACATAACCTGAAATCCATAACAAGAATTTCCCCGACAACGGGTCCCCAAAGGGGTTAGCAATTACGCTAGTACAAGTATTCAAGGAAAACCAATCGCTTACACATTTCATAGTGCATGCACCAATATCATTTTCAAAAGTCAAAACCAGACATGTCTTTTCCGGAAACAAACAGTCAAACAATTTGCCTTGAGAACAGGGCGGCATCATACATTCTCACTCGAGGCCTCATAGGGACCCTACCGAGTTGGCTACAATTACAGAAAAAACAAAATTACGCACACGCTATGCCGTGAGAACAGGGCGGCAGCATACATTCTCACTCGGGGCCTCACAAGGACCCTGACGAGTTGGCTAGCGGTACGAAACTCGTGAAATCCAGGGCGGCAGCATAGATTTCCCTCCTTGACCCCGTCGGGCCAACACAAGGTGAGTTACACACAAGTAATATACATCACCATTTCATGTTAAGCTTAAAGGTTTCCAAAAATATACTTGCCTTGAATTATTGACGACGCAACGAACGGAAAGGAAAGTCACCGACGAACGCTAGGAACCAATGAAACCAAACCTAACGATTCGAAGAATACAATCACAACCATTTCTAAATGAATACGGAATTGGAATACACCCGAAAACCCGCCTACGATTCATGTATATTCGTATATAAAGAACAACGAGGGCGGAACACAACCAAACCCTCTCGATTCCGTAAAAATCACGAAATATACCATGAATCCGTAGGGAAACTAAGAATACCAACAAGATTAATCATATCCACAAAATAAGAAAAGTATGGGCAAGGTACTTGCCTCGATATCACGAGAAATGGAAAAGTGAACGGATACGGCCGGGTAGCCCTCAAATTCCCGAACACTATCTAGAATGTGATAAAGACCAAATTACTACGGGAAAACACCATATGAATCATCAACACCAACGGAATTCAACATCGGAATCATCGAGCACCTATAATCCTCCGTAGGGAATAATAAAACATGATTACGATGAGAATCAAGGCCAAAAACAACGGAAATCCCAACAAACTATCAAAGGGAACTCATTCGAACATTTAATCGAACATTAAATGTTCAAGACCCTTCAAGAACAAAGAAATCACCTCTCGGGTCGAACGAACCAAAGATACGAGTATCCAATCCGTAGAACAAGTTCAAAACAACGTTTATACAACAACTAATTGATCAAAAACGAATTGAAATCGAAATCAAAAAGGAAAATCCCCAAATCTACAAAAACAAGGGTTCAAGCCACAATACCTTGATTTGGATGAAGGATTCAAGTAGAGATCGAAAATCTTCAACAATACTTGAGGAGGATAATCTCTACAAGTTTTGGAGCACTCAAATCGCCCAAAATCGCCATCAAATCGCCTAAGATGAAGGAGGAAGAAGAGAGGAGAAAAAATGAAATTTTTCTCCTCGCAAATCTGCTAAAAAACGCAGAAAAAGCCCGTGTGCCACGGCACAGGACAAGTGTGCCGCGGCCCAGGGCCACCAAAAATGCCCAGGAATCAGCTTAGTGCCGCGGCACAGCCTGAGTGTGCCGCGGCACACGGTACAGCCCCCTTCAACACCAAAAAGGCACACCATGCAGTCTTCGCTATTTCGACCATAACTCCTTCGTCTGGACTCCGATTGACTCACTGTTTGAACCATTGGAAAGCTAACTTGATTCTCTATAATGTTGCAAAGATTCAGAATTTTTGGAGTTTCCAAGAATTAATGGTGACTTTACAAAGTCGAACTCCCACGTGAAAAAGTCGATTAAGGACACGGAACTCAACAAAACGACACCGAAACGAACTCGGATGACAAAAAGTGCAGAATTAATCATTCTCGGAATGACGAAACGGTCATCATAGAGTTGTCAAAATGAACTTCCTCCGAAAAAAGAAAATTACCGAAATTCGAAATTGTGGATATTACACCCCCGATGATCCCGTCGGACCAACACGAGGTGGACATACAACAACGACATATATGCACGACAATATGTATAAGATTAATATGTAAAACAATTAAGGTACTTGCCTCGATTCGAAGACAAGAATACTACTTCCACGAAACACGAAACACTCGAAGGTAGCCCCTTCGATCAATCACGTAACGAGCTCGAACGTTAACAAAAGAAATAATATAGAATTTATCTCACGTCGTACGAATGTCTAACAATCCAATTTGCGGCCGAAAGTTCATAAAACGTAATCTGCCTGAACTGCTTAGCGTACGCTACGTATTCTACATAGCGTGTGTTAAGCCTGCTCGTTAGCGCACGTAAACAACGAAGCCTAGCGTATGCTAACTATGTATCGACAGCCCTCTCTGGTCAGCCAACTAACTCGCCTGATGACCTAACGTACGTTACATACCAAACGTAGCGTACGCTAAACATGCCCGATAGCGTACGTTAATATGCATAGCTTAGCGTACGCTAAGTGTGCATGGCAGTTTCACTATTGGCAAGTAGACCGTTCTAACGGTGATGAAATTACGAACTCCTCAGTGATTAACGTACGTTATCCGTCTACATGTCATGTTCATAAACTTATGAATGATCTTACGGATTCAAACATCTTTGAATTCAAGGAAATAAATATCATCACAACTCTTATATCTAACTTGATTATCATTCTCATGTGAAGTTCGTGATCTCAGGTTGATGCACTAGATTCCATTGTCATTTACACATTCCGACTTCATCTTAAAGGTGAACTAATAATTCCAACTACGATGTTTCAATGACGATATTATAAGCATAATCATTCCCACTACTAAACATGATGCTTGCTTGAATAATTCATTAATGGAATTCGATATCTTGATAGCATGATCATCTTAATCTTCAGAACACGAATCCAAGGCTGGAGATAGAATTAACATACCTTAAGATGAAGAAATCACTGTGCCAAAAAGGTAGAATCCGACTCCAGTTGGTTGTATGCCAATCCAAGGTGCTACTCCACTTCAATGATCAATCACAAGTGATATCCAATCTTAAATGAATCAAGTAGAGGTGGTCTAAGTGTTTAAGGAGGATATAATGCTCTCTGGTCTCTCAAGAACGAAGGATAATCGAAGGAAATGTAGACCAAGTAAAATAGGTTGCTGTCCCATTTATAACATTTCTGCAAATACGTTAATTAGCGCACGCTATCCCCATATACTTAGCGCACACTAACTAGCGTTGACTCCAAATCTGTCCAGGTTTGCCCGCGGGAATCTTATCCGGACCCACGTCCGGCTGGCGCATGTGCTAGCCGCTAAGCTCAATAATTGACTACCTAGCGCACGCAATTTCTTCATTCGTAGTGTGCGCTAGTTGTAGCCGATAACGCACGTTAATCTACATTCTTAGCATGCGCTATCACGAGTTTGCATGAGAAATTTTGCATGTTGTTATACTTATGTACAAGGATACTAATGTGAGAAATATCATATTCCAATTATCGAGATCACAATTCCGAATAATACAGGGTTCAAATACAGATGAAATACACAATAATAAATCCGGATATTACATACTCTCCTACTAAAAAGGAGTTTCGTCCCGAAACTCAAGACGAAAATAACTCTGGATATCTGGACTTCATGCTATCTTCTGTTTCCCAAGTGGCTTCTTCCACCCCGTGGCGTGACCACTGAACTTTGACCAAAACGATGGGTTTGTTCCTCAATTGCTTAACTCGACTCTCGAGTATCTTGACCGGTCGTTCTTCAAATGTTCCATCCTGAGCAACTTCGATTTCACCGAAATCAATGACATGACTAGGATCCGGTATATATATCCGTAACTGGGATACGTTAAACACGTTATGAACATGGCTCAATGACGGTGGTAATGCCAATCTGTATGCCAACTCTCCAACTCTCTCAAGGATCTAGAATGGTTCGATATATCTCGGACTCAGCTTTCCTTTCCTTCCAAAATGGAAGATTCCCCGAGTAGGAGAAACCTGTAAAATTATGTGGTCTCCAATACTGAATTCCAATGGGCGACGGCGTACGTCTGCATAAGATTTATGTCGACTCTGGGCAGTCAACAGCCTTTCACGAATCAAGGCTATCTTCTCTCGTGTTTGTACGATCAATTCTGGTTCTGTACTGATCAAGTCTGATGAATCGTCCCAACATAGGGGCGATCTGAATCTCCTCCCGTATAATGCCTCAAACGGTGCCATCTTAATAGAAGCATGCCAACTATTGTTGTATGTAAATTCAATCAACGGTAGATGAACTTCCAAATCGTTTGACCAATCTAAGGCACAACCCCTCAGCATGTCTTCCACCGTTTGAATGGTCCTCTCAGATTGTCCGTCTGTCTGCAGGTGATAAGCTGTACTGAAGTTCAATTCGGTCGCCAAGGCCTTATGAACTGCTTTCCAAAAATGAGACACAAAACGGCCGTCTCGATCCGAAACAATGGTCTTCGGCGTACCATGGAGTCAGACTATCTCTGAAATAAATACCCGTGCCAACTTCTCTGGTCCCCACGTGTCCTTAATGCCTAGAAAATGAGCTGATTTGGTTAAACGATCAACTATCACCCAAATCATGTTCATTCCTGTCTTGGTTCTCGGCATACCAGTGATAAAGTCCATCGATATGTCCTCCCACTTCCATTCAGGAATCGGGAGCGGCTTCAGCATTCTGCCAGGTCGTTGATGCTCGATCTTAACCTGTTGACAAGTTAAGCATTTCGAAACAGAGTCCGCTACATCATTCTTCATGTTGCCCCACCAAAAGTTCTGCTTCAAGTCCTCATACATCTTACTGGTGCCCGGGTAGATAGAATAGGCGAGCTGTGAGCTTCCTTCATAATCATTTGTTTCAGAACATCGAGATCGGGAACGCAGAGTCGGTTCTGAAATCTCAAAACTCCATCATCATGAATTACGAATCCAGGGGCCTTCCCCTTGATCACTTCATCACGTAACCGAATCATCAGAGGATCATCTGCCTGCTTAGATTTGATTTCCTCAGTTAACGATGAAGTTATTTCCATCACGCCCAGTTGTCCTTGGACTCTTTGTAACCATACTTCAATTCCTTCTCGAATCATCTCTCGTTGAATGCTGAGCTGGGAGGTCAGAGTCTCCAGCATCTGGATAGAAATAGGCTTGCGGCTAAGTGCATCGGCCACTACATTTACTTTGCCTGGATGATAAAGAATCTCCAAGTCATAATCCTTAATAAGTTCCAGCCATCTCCTTTGCCGCATGTTCAACTCTTTCTGACTGAAGATGTATTTGAGACTCTTGTGATCCACAAAGATCTGACAGTGAGTCCCGAACAGGTAATGCCTCCAGATTTTCAAAGCAAAAACTACTGCTGCTAGCTCCAAATCATGCGTTGGGTAATTCACTTCATAGGGTTTCAGCTGTCGTGACGCGTAAGCGATCACCTTATCATTCTGCATCAATACACATCCGAGTCCTTAGTTTGAAGCATCACTATAAACTATGAATCCTCCAATTCCCTGTGGAAGTGTTAAAATCGGTGTTGTCGTCAATCTCTTCTTCAATTCGTCAAAGCTATTCTGGCATAACTCGTTCCACTCAAACTTTTGTGTTTTCTGCAGTAGTCGAGTAAGTGGGCAGGAAATTTTGGAAAACCCTTCCACGAACCGACGATAATACCCAGCAAGTCCTAAGAAACTCCAGACTTCTTTCACGTTCTTTGGAGGCTTCCAATCCATAACCGCTTCGATCTTCTGAGGATATACGCGGACTCCTTTAGCTGATACCACATGGTCGAGGAACATTACTTCCTTTAGCCAGAATTCACACTTAGAAAGTTTGGCGTACAATTGCTCGCTTCTCAAAAGTTCTAATATAATCTGCAAATGCTGCGCATGTTCTTCCGTGCTCTTGGAATAAACTAGAATGTCATCAATGAACACAACCAAAAATTTATCCAAATATTCGATGAACACTCGGTTCATCAATTGCATGAATACAGCAGGTGCGTTAGTGAGACCAAATGACATCACTACAAATTCATAATGTCCGTAACGAGTTCTAAATGCTGACTTCGGAACATCAGATTCCTTAATGCTCAGCTGATGGTATCCTGATCTCAGATCGATTTTTGAAAATACTGTTGCTACTTGCAACTGGTCAAACAAATCATCAATCCGTGGCAACGGATACTTGTTCTTAATCGTCATTTTGTTCAGCTCTCGATAGTCAACACACAGTCGAAGCGATCCATCCTTCTTCCGGACAAAAAGAACTGGTGCTCCCCAGGGCGAAACGCTTGGCTGGATATAGCCTTTGTCGAGTAACTCCTCCAGCTGCTTTTTCAGTTCATACATATCAGTAGGTGCCATATGATACGGCGCCTTAGAAATTGGTGTAGCTCCGGGTTCCAGCTCGATAGTGAATTCTACATCCCGTCGTGGAGGTAGTCCGGGTAACTCGTCAGGAAATACATCCGGAAACTCGTTCACAACAGGAATGGATGAAAGTTCCACAATTTCGTCTTCTTTCTTCATTGCATAGCATCAGTATCCAGTACAGCCCTGTTACAACAATTTGACAGCTTTCATCGCTTTGATCACCCTTCCTGAGCTTCCTGGTTTCCATCCTTCAAACCGTATTTTGGATCCATCATTAGCGATCAGTGAGATATTCCTCCTTCGGTAATTTACAATAGCTCCATATCGATTAAGCCAATCATCTTCAAGTATCAGGTCCTCTCCTTGCATTTCTATCACAATCAGATTTGAGAGCCACTCTCTGCCTCCCAATGATACAGGTAAATCTCTAGTTTCTAAGTTTCCAACAATCCTCTCTCCACTCGGTAAACCAACAACATAAGGTTCACAATTATGAAAACCAGAAATATTCACAAGATAAGGATATAAATGAATGCGTAGCTCCTGTATCGAATAAAACGCTAACTGGCTGGGAAAGGATCTGAACAGTACCTAATGCGATAGCAGCATCCTGATCGTCTGTTATCCTCATCTCGTACAGACGTGGGGGAACAGATCCGGCACTCGATGTACCCTTTCGGTCCCATTATCCCCTGCCTCGTCCGCGGCCAAAATTCTGAGGCATCTGTACACTTTGCTGCGTCTGTTGGATACTAGCTTCCTTCTGAACTGGCTGCGGTGTACGGGCTCTAAAAGACTTTGCAGCCTCTTCACCGAACATCGCACGATGTCCCTCCCATCCACAATCCAAACAAGTCACGACAACTAGGGGCAATTCCGTCGATTGTGCCCTATCTGGGCACAGTTAAAGCATTTCCTGGTGACATCTGTCTTGGTTGATGCTGCTCCGAAGTTCTTGCCGCTTCTATATGGGTGCGGAGGTTTCTTGAAAGAATGAAAAGATGACTGGGTCTTACGGGGCCCGCTGCTCTTGTGCTCTGTAAAAGTACCAAAGACTTTCTGCTTCTTGGATTCCGTAAACTTCTCCATTGCTGCTTCCTTGATTTCGTACGCCAATGCTTTATCCTAGTATTGACGGAGAGTGGTACATTCAAAATCGGACATGTACCTCTGGATTTCTGGTTTCATTCTCATATCAAAATGGATCATCATTTCTGCATCTGTTCTGACCAGATGTCGAACAAATGCTAGCTGCTGGTTAAACGTCTTAATTGTCTGGGATACAGGTTCGTCTGACGGTTGTGCCGAGAAAATCTCCCGAACTTTGGCTTCCTTCACAGGACGAAGGCAGTACTGAGCTTCCATCATCAATTTAAATTCTATCCAGTTAGCATCATGATCAGCAGGCCGGATGGATTCCCACAACTCGGATGCTTCCCCTATCAGAAAGTACTGAGCAATAGAGGCTCTCCAGTCGTCTGGGCAATCAATTTCGGCAAAGATTTTCTCCAATTCCTTCAACCAATGGTTCCATGTGGGTGTCTGAGAAAAGCCGTCAAATTTGGGTGGTTGCATCTTCGCCACCTCTTGCAGCCATCGGTCACCTCGATTTCCCATGTCTGGGATCCCTTGCTGTCTATCTCCCTGCTATAATCCCACCACCACCTGCATTAGGTCCATGACATGGGCGAACTGAGTCATCTGGTTCACCACCTGACGAAAGATTTTGGGCACAACAGGTTCTGGTTCGTTATTAATAGATCTTTGCTGCTCGCCTAAGCTTTGGCTGGCCTGATTAGAAGGCGAAACCTCACTTTCGGCATTCCTTCGTCCGCGTCCGCGACCGCGACCACGTCCACGTCCACGTCCACCTCTCAACATACTGTAAGCATAAATACTCAATATATAGGAAATAATATCGTTTTAATGTTCAAGTATAAAGAGATACAAAAAAAATAATCTGAATGCTCTCTCTCTCTCTGAATTTTTCTCCTCCTTCTCTCTACAATCTTCATATACTTTTCATTCATTTCTTGAGTTTTTCAGGAGTATTCATTTGATAACGTCTTTATCTTAATTTTTTCCGCCGCCTAGGGCGGCGGCTCTTTAATTAAAAACATTGCCTTATGGCAGGAATAAACAATTCATTGGGGGCGGTCCCATGTGACAACCCCATTATTATCCCCGCCCGTCAACTTTCGCTACCCCCAATATCAGATCTGGGGCTTTTAAAAATTAAATCACCCATGAAACCACCATCCTTATCGGTTCCTTCATCCCTAGTTTCTCACCCTGAACTTCTTCATAATCTTCTGTCCTCTATTTCTAATATTCCGTCTCCTACGTGAATCAGTCTAAAAAATCCTTCAAAACAACCTGCAAAATCGTCGGCCATAGTGATTACCTCCGTCTCTCTCATAGATCCGGCGAAAACCCAAACCACCCACTCGAAAAATAATAATGAAGGGATTTCGGTCACTCTTGACGATTTCTCGACCCCATCTAACCTCGATTTCGTGGCAGCATCCGCTTCTGAAGCGGCGGCGGAGGAAAATTCGAAACTCCTAGATGTAAATCTGCCTCCGATGAGCAGCGAACCTTCGGACCTACAAGACCTCACATTCAATCCCCATTCGAAGGTCAAGGGTAAAGATGTTGCTGATTCTCAGGCTAGATCTACCGAAAACTCTGTTCCTCCGTCCATTCCATTGCCAAAATCGTATGCTGCGGCTACTTCCGGTGGCTCAGACCACTTGCAAGGGGTGTTTGGCACGGTGGATCGAACAGGTGAGGTGCCTACTGTGCTCTTTTCAAAACCTGAATGTGATAAGGCGTCCGAAGCCTTTCGCCTTTCGGTGGTTGGTAAGTTTTCGTACGGTAAACCAGCGAACGAGGTAATCCAAACCACTCTTCATAACCTTGGTTATAAACCATGTAAAGTCCAATATCTGAACCTCCGTCATGTTTTAATTACTTGTTTTAATGAGGAACATTTTGCTAAACTCTGTGTTCAATGCGAAATTCCGATTGCTGGACTCCCGATGAGGATCCTCAAATGGACACCAGACTTTGATTTTAAAAATGAACCGTCGGTGGTTCCGGTTTGGCTTAAAGCCTTTGCTCTCCCTATTCAATGGTATGATGTTCGAAGTCTTAAAACAATTGCTAGTGTTTTTGGTGAATTTGTCATGGCTGACGAAGCAACCCTTTCGAAATCTCGTTTAAACTATGCTCGATTTTGTGTTGAAATAAACCTCGAAAGTCCACCGGTTGAAAATTTTGCAATATCATGTAATGGTAAATCTGTTGATATTAATGTTCAATTTGAATGGCTTCCAAGATACTATCATTTTTGTAATCATATTGGTCATGCGGGAATGGATTGTCATATTAAGAACCATAAACTCAGGCTGAACTTTGACGAAAAAAACAAACGGCTTGCTGAAAAACTTTCTCAAGTTAATCATGTTGTTAAAAATAACAAAAAAATGGAGAAAGTCTCAATAGTGGTAGAACAGGAAGAACACCTAGTACAACAAAAAGGGAATGATCTTTCTGATGTAAACTCTCACAAAACGAATTTATCTCTCTGTGTGCAGGATAAGGCCGTCCCAGTTAAGGACGCTATATCTAATAATCCATTTCATGCCCTTAATCAGATGGATGGTGATGAACTTATTGTGTTAGATTCTATTGAACCTTCTGCTGACCCTGTTGTGCAGGAAAACTCTTTGATTCCACCTCTGGCTGACAAACCAGTCATGCCTGGGAGAGACTTACTCTCCCCTGATATTTCCCTGGCCCAGCCGGAGGATCTCCCCCCAAAACTTGACTGTAATCCCCTCCCCAAGACGAAAGGAGCAACCAAGGACATCCCTGAGTGTTTCTCACAAGAAACCTAAGGAAGTAGAGAAGAGTGACCTTCCTGAGGGCACTGACTCGGCTTCATCTGAGTCTTGTGGAGACACTGAGTCTGGCTTGGAAACCCCTGATGTTGGCCCTGTTATTGATTCTAATGTTGGTGTAGGGCAAGTGGTGCCTCCTTCCATCCCTAAATCACCCAAGAGTTTAAGGAAAGAGCAGCGCCGTTTACGAGATATTGAATATGGGAGACAATTGGAAAGGGAGGCCCAGGGTCTCGTCGGTCCGTCCAGAGACCAGGACCTGAATGATGTTAATAACACGGAGCGCAGGAGGAGAAGCACGAGAATTCAGAAACCCCCTAATGTTTCCAATGATTTACACACTCATTTGGAATGTTAGGGGGATGGGTAACAAAGATGCTAAACGAAATGTTAAAAACTTGAGCCGTGATTATCAAGTGAATATTTTGGCCCTTATTGAGCCGAAAATTTCCCTTGATTCGGTATTCTTTTGCAAGTACCTGGGCTTTAATAAGGTTACTGCCTACCAAAGTAATCACATTTGGACGTTCTTTGATCATCTTAATGATTTTATTGTTTTAAAAAACACTGATCATTTGCTCCACCTGAAAGTCACCCCAAAAACTTCTCTTGTCCCCTATTTTTTAACCATTATATATGGGAAAAACACTAGGGTTGAAAGGAGTGTTCTTTGGGATGACCTTCTCGCGGTTAGTAATAATCAGGGGCCGTGGATGGTTGGGGGCGACTTCAACATTATCTTACACCCTACTGAAAAAAAAGGCGGAGCCGCCCCCATCCCCTCGGAGATGGAAGATTTTAATGACTCTATTTTTGATTGTAATATCGTTGATTTTGGCTTTATTGGTTCGCCTTTTACGTGGTACAGTAACTTGATTTAGCAAAGGCTGGATAGGGTTTTACACTCGCTGGAATGGTTTGACACTTTTCTGGATTCGGTTGTGAAACACCTATCTCGCTTTCATTCGGATCATGCCGCGATTCTTTGCTCGTTCGGTAATAACAATTTTAAATCTAAACCATCCTTTAGATTCCATAACATGTGGGTCAAACACAAGGATTTTCTTAATGTTGTTCAGGACTCATGTGCGATCCTGGTTCCCTCCTCGGGCATGTCCAAACTTTTTAATAAACTGAATAGAATCAAACTTACTATTAAGGAGTGGAATAAAACTCACTTTGGTGATATTTTTTCTAAAGTCTCCGAAGCTATGGACCTTGCGTCCGGGGCTGAACGTGATTTTGATAACAACCCTACGGATAGTAATCTTATCTTGTTAAAGAAAACCAAAGCTAATCTCAACCTAATGATGGCTATGGAAGAAGAATTTTGGAAACAAAAAACTAACTTAAAATGGTGCATTGAAGGGGAACGCAACACTAAATTCTTCCATGATATTATTAAGTCCAAAAGAAGTAAAAGCCGTATTTTTCAAATTATGGATAATGTGCAAATATCTGACTCTGATGCTATCCAAAATTCTGGAGTTAATTACTTTTCTAATGCCTTCAAATGCTCAGATCACGATTTTGATAGTATAAGGCCGGATATTATTCCCTGTACCTTAGATAATTCTGATAATCGTGTTTTGTGTGCTATGCCGGATGTGGATGAGATTAAATGTGCTGTTTTTAATATTGATTCGGATAGTGTGGCTGGGCCGGATGGCTTTAATGCTTTGTTTTTTCATAAGTGTTGGGATGTTATCGCTAAGGATGTATGTGAGGCCGTGTGGGATTTTTTCTCCGGAAACCCCATGCCCAGATCATTCACATTCACTATGATTTCTCTTATTCCGAAAATATCCCCTCCCCTTGCTTGGAAAGACTTCAGGCCGATTAGTCTTTGCAACACAACTTATAAAATCATTGCGAAAATTCTGAGGACCCATTTGGGCCGCTTTCTTCCCAAAATTCTTAGCCCTGCCCAATCGGGTTTCGTCAAGGGTCGCCTTATCACTGATAATATTTTAATAGCCCAAGAAGTCTGTCATGATATATCCAGGGACGATTCGAATCTGATGATCAAATTGGACATGGAAAAGGCCTATGATAGACTTAATTGGGCTTTTATTTTGAATATCCTTAAAGCATTTGGTTTTTCTGATGAGTGGATCGACATGATAAATCGTTGTATATCGAATTTCTGGTTTTCTGTTCTTATTAACGGTAATGCTATGGGGTTTTTTAAATCTGGTAGGGGCATTAGACAGGGTGACCCTTTATCGCCTCTCCTCTTTGTGATTGCTTCTGATTATCTTTCGAGGCTCCTGGACAAAACTTTTAACTCCCACCCCGACATGTTTTTTAAAATCAGGAAGAATGTTCGGATCACCCATCTGGCTTACGCCGATGATGTGCTGATCTTTACTAAGGCTTCCTATAATAATCTCCTCATACTCAAGAATTGACTGGACCACTACACGGCGAGCTCGGGCCAAAAAGTGAACAATTCTAAAAGTCATTTTATTTTTGCCAAGCCGAATAACCCGTTAGTCCGCATTTTCAAACAAACGACTGGATTTTCCCAAACTAATCTCCCATTCAATTATTTGGCTTCCCCACTTTGGAAAGGAAACCAAACTTTTGACATGTATGGAGATTTGATTTCCAAAACTTGTTCTAAATTTCAGTCGTGGAATCATCTGTTGCTAACCACGGGAGGTAGGCTTGAGCTCATTAAAACGACCTTGAGCTCGATTCCGTTCTATTGTCTCCAAGTTCTTAAACCCCCAAAGAATGTCATTACTTTTTCGAACGTCTTTTCAACAAATTCCTTTGGGGATCTAACGATAATAGAAAGCGACTCCATTGGGGGGCATGGATCAAGTTATGCTAGCCTAAGGAGGAGGGTGGTCTCGGGTGTAGGAGTATGAGGGACATCATTAAAGCGGCTGAAATCAAACTTTGGTGGCGTTTTCGGACTTCTTCGAACATTTGGTCCAATTTCATGCGCGCTAAGTACTGTAAACGCCTCCACCCCATGATTGTTTAAACAAACCCTTATGATTCTCCTACGTGGAAAAATCTCTGTGCCATCCGCTATATAGCGGACTAATGGATTTTTTGGGATATCGGTGATGGTGATATTTCTTTTTGGCACGACAATTGGTGCGATTTTAGTCCGTTATCCCAATGGGTCTCTAATACCCGTTCAAATGCTAGTATTAATCAATTTTGGTCTCCTAATGGCTGGGATCGGGAAAAACTACTAGCCGTTGTCCCTTCGGATCTTGGAGACTACATTATGGCCTTTCCCACTCGTGGGGATGGGGATATAGTCGGTCGGATAGTATTCTGGAAACTAACCTCTCACGGTGGTTTTTCTTTTAAAAGTGCTTGGGAGGAGGTTCGGCAACGCCAAGACAATCACAATATTTTAAAATTTTGCTGGAATCAAATCATTACTCCCACTATGTCCTTTTTCATGGTTAGGCTTTTAAAAAAATGGCTCCCCACCCCGGATGGTCTTAGAACCAGGGGTATCATTTCCGACAATGCTTGTTTTTGTTGTGATGGCGTTGAGGATTTTCCTCATCTTTTTCGTAATGGGCCGGTAGCGTCGGCGGTTTGGGCTAACTTCTGCGCTTTAGTTGGGATTCCTATTTTTCAAACTAATAATATTAACTTAGTTATTACCAATTGGTTTAATAAATCCTCGGGAGATATCCACATTTCGCGTATTATCCCTATTCTTATCCTATGGTTTATTTGGTGTTCTAGGAATGACATGCGGGTCAAGAAGATCCCTTTCACGGCCCAAAGAGTGTGCGATCGCATTTGGGTCTACTTGGCTTTGATCAAAGGGCACCGAGTCCTTAAGCCGCAGGCCTGGTTTGATGCCCCGGTTCTTGTGGATATTTTGGGATTGAATTTCTGCCCGTGTAATTTCATTAGCAGCTGCCATTGTAACTGTAATAACAAAAAGAAAAAAAAATACCATAGTTAGATGGGTTAAACCGGTCCTCGGGATTACCAAAATCAACACGGATGGGGCATCGAAAGGTAATCCCGGGGAGTCGGCCGCGGGAGGCATATCCAGAAACTGTTCGGGTGATCCGATTTTTGCGTTTCACGAATTTATCGGCAACCACACCAATAACTTTGCCGAGCTTTTTGCCATTTGGAGAGCATTGGACCTCTGCTATGAGGGGAACATTCAGAAGGTTTGGGTTGAGGTGGATTCGGCTTTTGCTCTTTCTTTTATTACCTCGCCTAACATCGGAAATTGGCAACTTCAAAGCATTCGGCACAAAATCTTGTCATTTCGTCGTTCTATGGATATCTCGTATTCCCATATCTATCGGGAAGGGAATGCCATTGCGGACCACTTAGCCAATGAAGGATACAAGTCCAGAAATTTTCGTCTTTACAGCCCGTTGGATATATCCGGGCAGATTCGTGGTATGATTAGATTGGACAAAAGCGGTTTCCCTTATGTTATACTCAAGTAGGCCGCTCGTTGGCCGTGTTTTATTTTGTCTTAAGTAAGTTTGGGCGTGTAGAGGGGCTCACCCTCCCTCGATCTCTTAGGGCGTGTAGCGGGCCTCGTCCCCCCACATTCTGATCTGTTGAATAAATCTCGTTTTTTTTAAAAAAAAAAATGTATAAAGAGATATAACATGTAAAGGATGAGATAGATTTTAGGAACTTACAACCACCGTTCTCACGAAGACGTAGGCAGTACAATGATGTTATTCACGGCCGGTTATCTCAAAAGACGTATATGACCAATTTTTAACCCAATGGCCAAGATATCCATAATCTTAGCTTCGATACCATATTCTGTAACTCCCCCGATGTTTTTAGGAATATTACAGCGCCGTAAATCATTTACATAAGGAATTACAAGGCTGAAAAAATGAAAAGACAATAACAGATACCAATGTATGAAAATAACGGAAATAAGATACAATAGTTCTGACTAATACTGAAAGTACGAATGTTCAACAGAAAAGTATTAATACATCACTAAATCCAAATCATCATAAATGAATACGTACTCGAGTACTTATTAAAACGATACAAACAACGGACAAATAAACCCGGCCGGAACATCACTATGCACCCCCGTCGTCATGCAACTCCAGTGGTTGTTTCCCTGGTCTCCTGGATCCTTAACATAAACAAATGTTCACCCCCGAAGGGGTTAGCACAATGATTGCTAGTACAAGTACCACAACATATAATTCAACATCTCACGAAGAATAATAATAATAATATAAATGACAAAAGAACCAACGAGTCTTCTCTTGCGAGAAACTCAATAATAACATACACACATGATAATCACAACATGATATCACAACATACACATGGTAATTCCAATGGTCTAGCGTTCACTGCCTAGACCCCCCGATGATTCCGTCAAACCAACTCGAGGTGGAAAAACCCGTCCGATGATCCAGCACATGCTAGCATAGATCCCCCGATGATCCCGTCGGACCAACATGAGGTGGACATACAACAACGACATATATGCACGACAATATGTATAACATCAATATGTAAAACAATTAAGGTACTTGCCTCGATTCGAAGACAAGAATACTACTTCCACGAAAAATGAAACACTCGAAGGTCGCCCCTTCGATCAATCACGTAGGAAGCTCGAACCTTAACAAAAGAAATAATATAGAATTTATATCACGTCGTACGAATGTCTAACAATCTAATTTGCAGCCGAAAGTTCATAAAACGTCATCTGCCTGAACTGCTTAGCGTACGCTACGTATTCTACATAGCATGCGTTAAGCCTGCTTGTTAGCGGACGTAAACAACGAAGCCTAGCGTACGCTAACTATGTATCGACAGTCCTCTCTGGTCAGCCGACTGACTCGCCTGATGACCTAACGTACGTTACGTACCAAACGTAGCGTACGCTAAACATGCCCGATAGCGTACGTTAATATGCATAGCTTAGCGTACGTTAAGTGTGCATGGCAGTTCACTACTGGGTAGTAGATTGTTCTAACGGTGATGAAATTACGAACTCCTCAGTGATTAACGTACGTTATCCATCTACATGTCATGTTCATAAATTTATGAATGATCTTACAGATTCAAACATCTTTGAATTCAAGGAAATGAATATCATCACAACTCTTATATCCAACTTGATTATCATTCTCATGTGAAGTTCGTGATTTTAGGTTAATGCACTAGATTCCATTGTCATTTACACATTCAGACTTCATCTTAAAGGTGAACTAACAATTCCAACTATGATGTTTCAATGACGATATTATAAGCATAATTATTCCCACTTCTAAACATGATGCTTGCTTGAATAATTCATCAATGGAATTCAATATCTTGATAGCATGATCATCTTATTCTTCAGAACACGAATCCAAGGCTGGAGATAGAATTAACATACCTTAAGATGAAGAAATCACTGAGCCAAAAAGGTAGAATCCGACTCCAGTTGGTTGTATGCCAATCCAAGGTGCTACTCCACTTCAATGATCAATCACAAGTGATATCCAATCTTGAATGAATCAAGTAGAGGTGGTCTAAGTGTTTAAGGAGGATATAATGCTCTCTGGTCTCTCAAGAACGAAGGATAATCGAAGGAAATGTAAACCAAGTAAAATGGGTTGCTGTCCCATTTATAACATTTCTGCACATACGTTAATTAGCGCACGCTATCCCCATATCTTTAGCGCACGCTAACTAGCGTTGACCCCAAATCTGTCCAGGTTCGCCCGCGGGAATCTTATCTGGAGCCACGTCCGGCTGGCGCATGTGCTAGCCGCTAAGCTCAATAATTGACTGCCTAGCGCACGCAATTTCATCATTCATAGTGTGCACTAGTTCTAGCCGATAACGCAGATTAAGCTACATTCTTAGCGTGCGCTATCACGAGTTTGCATGAGAAATTTTGCATGTTGTTATACTTATGTACAAGGATACTAATGTGAGAAATATCATACTCCAACTATCGAGATCACAATTCCGCCCTTGTACCTAATTAGTCTCACAGAGGCACGTTACCATTTGCACAGTCCATTGTGTCGGTGAACCCAATCACATGACTATCGTGTGCCCGACTAAAAATTCCACACATAACCACCCGACCACGAAATATAAACCCAGAAGGCCACAAGAACAAAAGTGACCATGATGAATATCAATGAATAGCATATCGACAAGGGTCAAGAATGACTCACCGAGATGAATTGATAATGAAATAAATGATAGCTCATGGAAATGATTAGAACCGTCGTTCCTCGTGAAATGAATGATTAGTTTGATAATTACAAGTCTCAACGTGATTACTATACCATGAATGAATTATGAATACGAATGAACAATAACGAAAGGAATGAGTATCCTTTTAACCGAGTAAGAATTAACTTACTCAATACCGGTGATGAAATGTCCTCTCACGAACAAACGTACTTAATGAAGATATCGGTCGCTCGAACAACCGTCAATAACACAATTACCAATAATTCGCTTAATATACGTATCAATAGTGATCATAACCAATTCAAGAGGTCGATACAATAAATCCAAAATCATTGGGGCATTTCAACAAACACTTTGTAAACAATCTCCCATTATTTACAACTAATCCCAATTGTATCGAAAACCAACCTCTAATGAATGATTTAATCCAACAAAACACCATCAACACAATCGATAATCCAATAAGAATACTCAATTCGAGCTTACGATAACATTTAATTGAAAGTCCCAATTCCAAGTCAAGCTTCAAAGTGTTCTTGAATAAAACTTCCAACAATCCGATGATAACTCATAAAAACTCACAATCGTACGTATATCCTTCACAAATCATGATTATATCATCCAAAACATCATGCTCCAACTCAAAATCGAATATTAGGATGAAGAATCCACAAATATGTTGTTAATCCACACCACAACTTGAAAGAGACGAAATTGTCCGAGATAGATGATGCAAAAATGCCCAAAAATCGCCCACAAGATCGCCCAAGGAGAGGAGGAAGAAGGAGGATGATGAAATGAGCTTTCTCCTCACAAAACCCGCTGAAAAAGGCTATTTTACCTCGCGTGCCGTGGCCCGGACTGAGTGTGCCGCGGCCCGCGGCCAAAAAAATGCACAGGAAAATGGTTAGTGTCGCGGCCTGGCCAGCAGAGGGCCACGGCCCGCGGTACAATCGGTTTTAGCCCAAAATGCACAAGGTGTGTGCCGCGGCGCACACTCCCTTGTGCCGCGGCGCATACTATTCGGGCCCAAAATGATGAAAAACGACCCGGGAAGAGAATAAATCAATAGGATTCAATACTTGGGAACAATAACACGAAATAGAAGTGCAGAGACCCTAAAACGGTGGTTCGAGCAATGATTACAAGGGTTTGCCCAACAATAGCACGATCCGAACAAGGAGTAAATTTTGAAATGGTATGAACTCCATTATCAACAGCGACTAACGAAGCAATTACAACAATCAGGATAATATTCTCATCTCGATTCTCATGCAAGGTTGAAACAATGAACAATATCGATACACGACTCAAAGTTACTCCGAACGGTGAAGACGAATGAATGAATGTGAATGATGAATGATTATGAATAAGTGAAAAATTACAGAGGAACGATTTACTGAAAGATAATGAATGAATTTACAATCGGGTATTACATACTCCCCCCCTTAAAAATAGTTTCATCCTCAAAACTAAGGGTGAAACAATTCGGGATAACTCTCCCGCATACTATCCTTGGTTTCCCAAGTAGCCTCTTCGACTCCATGTCTCGACCACTGAATATTAACCAAAGGAATCGTCTTGTTCCTCAAATGTTTGATTCGCCACTCTAAGATTCGTACGGGATGGTCCTCATACATATGATCATCCGCTATCTCTATTTCATCAAACTGAAGTATGTGACTAGGGTCAACAATATACTTCCGCAACTGAGAGACATGAAACACATTATGAATTTGGCTCAGGGCTGTAGGTAAAGCCAACCGATAAGCCAAATCGCCTTCTCGATGCAAAATCTCAAATGGTCCAATGAATCTCGGACTCGGCTTTCCTCGCTTCCCAAAACGGAAAACAGCTCGACTCGAGGATACCTTGACCAAGATGTGGTCACCTCCCTCGAACTCTAATGGTCGACGACGATTATCTGCATATGATTTCTGTCGACTCTGAGCGGTCAACAAATGACTCCGAATCAACGCTACCTTCTCACGGGCAGCTAATAACATAACGGGTTCAGTGCCGATTGATTTCGATAAGTCATTGCAGCATAGGGGAGATCGACAACGACGACTGTATAAGGCCTCGTAAGGTGCCATATGAATCGAAGCATGCCAACTATTATTGTACGTGAACTCGATCAACGGTAGTTGGGCTTCCCAATCATCTTTCCAATCGAGGACGCATGCCCTCAACATGTCCTCAGACATCTGAATAGTTCTCTCTGATTGTCCGTCGGACTGAGGGTGAAAAGATGTGCTGAAATTGAGCTGAGTTCCCATGGCACGATGAACAGATTTCCAAAAATGCGACACAAATCGCCCGTCATGATCCGAAACGATACTCTTTGGGGTACCGTGCAATCTCACGATCTCTTTAATGAATAACTCGGCAAGTCTCTCAGGACCCCACATATCCTTAATCTAGAGAAAATGAGCTGACTTAGTTAAACAGTCTACCACAACCCAAATTTTATTCATGCCGCGATGACTCGCCGGCAAGCTCGTGATGAAGTCTACGGAAATATCCTTACACTTCCATTCTGGAATAGGAAGTGGCTTCAGCATACCCGCCGGTCACTGATGTTCTATCTAGACTTGCTGACAGGTCAGACATCTCGAAACAAATTCTGCGACTTCTCGTTTCATATTACTCCACCAGTAATTTTGTTTCAAATCCTTGTACATCTTGCTAGACCCCGGATGAATAGAATAAGGGGTAGCATGAGCCTCTCTCAAAATCGAGTTTTTCAACTCGTCATCTCCCGGAATGCATAACCGATTCTTAATTCGCAAAAGTCCATCCTTGTGGACCACAAATCTAGGGGCTTTCTCCTGAGCCACATCATCTCGAATGCGTAACAAAAATGAGTTTGAGCCTTGTTTCAGTCTGATCGCCTCCTCAAGTGGCGATGAAATCTCCAGCATACAAAGTTGCCCTTGTACAGGCTGTAACCAAACCTCGATCTCATGCCTTAGGAATTCCTATTGAAGCTCTTTCTGAACGGTTAAATGATCAAGCATTTGCTCATGAACGGACTTACGGCTCAAGGCACCGGTGACAACATTCGCCTTACCAGGGTGATATTGAATCTCGATATCATAATCTTTAATCAGATCCAACCACCATCTCTGATGCATATTTAACTCCTTCTGAGTAAATATATACTTCAAACTCTTATGATCAGTGAAAATCTGACAGGTGACACCATAAAGATAATGATGCCAAATCTTCAACGCGAAAACCACGGCCGCTAGCTCCAGGTCATGGGTCGGATAGTTGACCTCATAAGGTCTCAGATGCCGTGAAGCATAGGCAATCACTTTCCTGTTCTGCATTAATACACATCCGAGACCTTGTCCGGAAGCATCACTATAAACCACGAATCCCTCTGTCCCTTGTGGTAAAGAAAGGACAGGCGCTGAAATTAAACGACTCCTGAGTTCCTCAAAACTACACTGACACATGTCAGACAATGTGTATTTCTTATCCTTTCGCAAAAGGTTCGGCATCGGTTGAGCGATTTTAGAAAATCCTTCCACAAATCGCCGATAATAACCAGCTAATCCGAGAAAGCTTCGGATTTCCTTAACATTCTTTGGAGGTTGCCAATCTTGTATAGCCTCCGTCTTCTGAGGGTCGACACATACTCCATCTGATGAAATCACATGCCCGAGAAACGTCACCTCGGACTTCCAAAACTCACATTTGGAAAATTTCCCATAAAGCTGCTCTCGTCTCAACACGTCGAGAACCTGATGAATGTGAAATTGGTGCTCCTCTTGATCACGAGAATAAATCAAAATTTCATCTATGAAAACAACCATGAACTGGTCTAAATAGTCGATGAAAACTCAGTTCATCAACTCCCTGAATACAACTTTTGCATTAGTTAACCCAAACGGCATCACCACAAACTCGTAATGCCCATAGCGTGTTCGAAACACCGTTCAAGCGATATCTGACTCTCTAATTCGTAACTAATGATACCCAGATCTCAAATCGATCTTGGAAAATACTGAAGCTCCCTGAAGTTGATCCAAGAGATCATCGATGCGGGGAAGGGGATATTTATTCTTGATTGTCACCCTATTCACTCTCGATAATCAATGGACAAGCGAAATGAACCATCCTTCTTCTTGTTAAATAATACTGGTGCTCCCCATGGAGATGCACTCGGTCTGAGATAAGCCTTCTCGGTCAATTCCTCCAGTTGATTCTTCAATTCCTGCATTTCGGTCGGGGTATACGATATGGTGCTTTCGATATTGGAGATGTACCAGGCTCCACTTCAATCGTGAATTCCACATCTCTCTGTGGAGGCAAACCAGGTAACTCGTCTGGAAATACATCGGCATATTCTCTCACTACCGGGATATCTGCCAATGACACTGATGATTTCTCGATCTTGGTCATATAGCACCAATAACCAACACACCCCTGATTGAGTAATTTCACTTCTTTCATCATATTAATAACCCTTCTGGAACAACTGGGATTATTCCCCTGAAATACATACTCGACTCCATTGTCTGAAATAATAGTGACCATATGCTTATAGAAACTAAGGATGGCATCGTGACGATCCATCCAATCAATACCCAAAATGACGTCGTCTCTAGGTAAATCTACTACAATCAGGTCTGCCAACAAAACACGGCCATGAAGCGGAATTGGACAATTCTTAATCTCACGAACTCCGATAATTCTTTTACCGTCACGTAGTCCAATGATATAAGGTTCACAACTAGTAGCACTATCCAGATGAAGTCTACTCAAGCATGACTCGGAAATGAATGAATGTGATGTACCAGTATCAAAAAGGGTACACACAGGTTGAGATAATATTTCGAGTGTACCTGAGATCATTCGGGACTCCGGATCATCGGCTCCCTTCATCTCATAAATTCGGGGCTTGCCAGCCCCAGAACCGGATGCTCCTGTCTGATAGCTGTGGGCTCCGCCTTTGTTTTCTCCCGTCGTCTTAAATGATGCGGACTGAGTGGCCTTATTCTGAACCCCTGACTGCTTCAGGGCCTGAGATGTCGCTGAAGTAGGTTTGGAGTCCCTTCGGCAGAAATGGGCCTTATGCCCCGCAATCCCACAGTTATTACACGTGAGGGTCGGCTTCGGACACTCAGTGCTGAAATGACCCTGTTCTCCACAGTTGTAACAGGTGATGGCCGAACTGGCCGCTCAAGACTGAGATTCTGAATGTTTAGGCTCCGTAGGAGGTCACTCAGAAAAAGTAGCGCCCCTAAGAGTCTTCTTGAAGGTTGCCTGACTATCTTCGGACTAATTACGCTTATTCGATTTCTTGCCAGAATATGAAGTTTGATTCTTAGAAATTTCCTTAGCAGTAAGCACATAAGCAAGAGCTTTCTCGATGAATTCGTCCAGAGCAGTGCCGCATACGAGGCTTCAACCTCTTGCTGAAGTACTTGATCTTATCCGCCTCGGATTGGATAATAGATGAGGCGAAGGGAAGTAGCTCCTGAAACTTCTCGGCAATGACGAGAACATCTTCTTCCATTGATGGATCGGGACTGAGTAACTCCGACAACTTGGCCTCCCCGAGTGGGGCCGGATAATATCTTTCCATCATGAGAGTCTTGAACTGGTCCCACGTGCAATATCCGTCGGTGGGTTTCAAAGAAAGCCACCAAGAGTGAGCGCTCTTACCCAGGTAGTAAGCCACAACTGAAATTTTGTGCCCTTCGGGACACTCCACCATAGCAAATAACTTCTCGAAATGCTCCAGCCAGTGAATACTGTCCGCCGGCTTAGATGAGCCCTCGAAGGTAGGTGGCCTCCAGCGAGAGATGTTATTGATGATACTGCTCACACTCCTCTCTTGCCTCCGAGGTGGCGGCGGAGGGTCCTGTTGAGCCTAAGTGGCTGAGTTCTGCATCGTCTCCATCAGACGTTCCATCTGAGTCATCTGGGCCATCATGCACTGCATAAACGCGAGTGGATCAACCCGGCCACCTTCTGATTGAGTTGTATCCCGAGTACGGCTCCTTGACAGGGAATGATTATCTCATGGTGAATGAGTGGCAGCGTTGCTGCTCGTTGAATTGATATAATTCCTCGCATTCGCATGAGTATTCACTCGAGCTTTCGGGTTTCGGCCCGCAACGTGGACTCTTCCCCTACGTCCTCTGCCAGCTCGATCCATGCTGAAGGTAGGAAACACATCATAATTATAGATCTCGCATGAATATCGCATTATGATTACGTTATGAAATGATAATAATGAGCATACGCGCTCTAACACAATGATTGCATGAAGGATCAATTGAGGTGACATGATTGTCTGTTGAAATTCTTGAAATGATCACCTTGAACAAGTTAACAAGATTGATAATACGATCCACAAGATCAACAACTGAACAATGAGGTTGACTGAGTGGTGAATGAATTAACATGATCGACATGATCAAAAATGAATATGATGATTGAGGATTGTTGACTGATAAATGATGAATGAGTGATTCTTATTTCCAGAAATTATATCATGGCGTGAGAAATCATACCGTTCTTTGGTCAGAGGGGTTTGGCGCTTGCACAGGTCACACGTGACGTGAAATTCCAATTATACTAGTCTGATGAACGATGATTTCAAATGAGACATGACTCGAGAGGTAGTATTCAAAACCACGCTCTAATACCAACTCTGTAACCCTCAAACTAGGCGGATATTACAGTGCCATGGACCCCCGACTGGGACTCACCAGGCGAGTGAAAATTAATGAATTACACAATGCAAATGTAGTACCAAAACACATTACATCATCGGTTACTCTGATGAGGAGTTTCAAGTACAACACACCCAGGAGAACAGAATACATATATATTTCATGTGAAGATAAAATATACAACACTGAATAAATGACAATCCAAACGGAAGTGCGGCGGAAAAATACATAACAAGAAAGCATGAACAAATAGATGGACTGGGGCCCCTACTAGTATCACTGGACTCCTCTACGTCAATGTTCTCTTCCCATGCCTTTGCCTTGCCATGACCTGGAAACAATATCCACCAACGGGGTCAGTGACATAGAACAACAATCCTCAAGAGTTGAACAACCACCATAATTACATATCTTAGTTATGAAATCAAGCTAAAGAGGGGCATCATAGTACGCACGTAATGGGACGTGCAAGTGCACAAGATGAGTGTCCGGACAC
Source organism: Orobanche coerulescens (assembly GCA_033398695.1). Lineage (NCBI taxonomy): Eukaryota > Viridiplantae > Streptophyta > Magnoliopsida > Lamiales > Orobanchaceae > Orobanche > Orobanche coerulescens. Next base: position 79,598,343 of record CM065804.1, on the reverse strand, counting down.
ACCCGCACTTGTACCTAATCAGTCTCACGGAGGCACGTTACCGTGTGCACAGTCCATTGTGTAGGTGACACCGATCACATGACTATCGTGTGCCCAACTAAAAATCCACACATAACCACCCGGCCACGCAATATGAACCCAGAAGGCCACAAGAACAAAAGTGACCATGATGAATATCAATGAATAGCAAATCGACAAGGGTCAAGAATGACTCACCGAGATGAATTGATAATGAAATGAATGATAGCTCATGGAAGTGATTGGAACCGTCGTTCCTCGTGAAATGAATGATTAGTTTGATAATTACAAGTCTCAACGTGATTACTATACCATGAATGAATTATGACTATGAATGAACAACAAAGAAAGTAATGAGTATCCTTTTAACCGAGTAAGAATTAACTTACTCAATACCGGTGATGAAATATCCTCTCACGAACAAACGTCCTTAATGGAGATATCGGTCGCTCGAACAACCTTGAATAACATAATTACCAACAATTCGCTTTATATACATTTCAATAGCGATCATAACCAATTCAAGAGGTCGATACAATAATCCAAACTCATTGGGGCATTTCGCCAAACACTTTGTAAACAATCTCCCATTATTTACAACTAATCCCAACTGTATCGAAAACCAACATCTAATGAATGATTCAATCCAACAAAACACCATCAACACAATCGCTAATCCAATAGGATTACTCAATTCGAGCTTACGATAACATTTAATTGAAAATCCCAATTCCAAGTCAACCTTCAAAGTTTTCTTGAAAAAAACTTCCAACAATCCGATGATAACTCATAAAAACTCATAATCGAACGTATATCCTTCACAAATCATGATTATATCATCCAAAACATCATGCTCCAACTCAAAATCGAATCTAGGGTTGAAGAAATTACCTTGAATTAGGATGAAGAATCCACAAATATGTTGTTAATCTACACCACAACTTGAAGAAAATGAAATTCTCTGAGATAGATGATGCAACAACGCCCAAAAATCGCCCACGAGATCGCCCAAGGTGAGGAGGGAGAAGAAGGATGATGAAATGAGCTTTCTCCTCACAAAACCCGCTGAAAAAGGCTATTTTACATCGCATGTCGCGGCCCAGACTGAGTGTGCCGCGGCCCGCAGCCAAAAAAACGCCCAGGAAAATGGTTAGTGTTGCGGCCCGGCCAGCAAAGGGCCGTGGCCCGCGGTACAGTCGGTTTTAGCCCAAAATGCACAATGTGTGTGCCACGGTGCACACTCCCTTGTGCCGTGGCGGATACTATTTGGGCCCAAAAATGACGAAAAATGACCCGGGAAGAGAATAAAAGCAATAGGATTCAATACTTGGGAACAATAACACGAAATGGAAGTGCGGAAACCCCAAAACGGTGAACAGATTCCAAAAAATGCGACACAAATCGCCTGTCACGATCCGAAATGATACACTTAGGGGTACTGTGCAATCTCACGATCTCTTTAATGAATAACCGGACAAGTCTCTCAGGACCCCACGTATCCTTAATCTCGAGGAAATGAGCTGACTTAGTTAAACGGTCCACCACAACCCAAATTATATTCATGCCACGACGACTAGCCGGCAAGCTCGTGATGAAGTCCATAGAAATATCCTCCCACTTCCATTCTAGAATCGGAAGTGGCTTCAGCATACCCGCCAGTCGCTGATGTTCTATCTTGACTTGCTGACAGGTCAGACATCTCGAAACAAATTCTGCAACTTCTCGTTCCATATTACTCCACCAGTAATTTTGTTTCAAATCTTTGTACATCTTGATAGACCCCAGATGAACAGAATAAGGGGTAGCATGGGCCTCTCTCAAAATTGAGTTCTTCAACTCGTCATCTGCCGGAACGCATAACTGATTCTTAAATCGCAAAAGCCCATCCTCGTGGACCACAAATCCCGGGGCTTTTCCCCTGAGCCAAATCATCTCGAATGCATAACAAAAATGAGTTTGAGCCCTGTTTCAGTCTGATCACCTGCTCAAGTGGCGATGAAATCTCCAGCATACAAAGCTGCCTTTGTACACGCTGTACCCAAACCTCGATCTCATGCCTTAGGAATTCTATTGAAGCTCTTTCTGAACAGTTAAACGAGCAAGCATTTGCTCCTGAACGGACTGACGGCTCAAGGCATCGGCGACAACATTCACCTTACCTGGGTGATATTGAATCTCAATATTATAATCTTTAATCAGCTCCAACCAGTGTCTCTGATGCATATTTAACTCCTTCTGAGTAAATATATACTTCAAACTCTTATGATCAGTGAAAATCTAACACGTGATGCCATAAAGATAATGATGCCAAATCTTTAATGCGAAAACCACGGCCGCTAGCTCCAGGTCATGGGTCGGATAGTTGACCTCAGAAGGTCTCATCTGCTGTGAAGCATAGGCAATCACTTTCCCATTCTGCATTAATACACATCAGAGACCTTGTCCGGATACATCACTATAAACAACGAATCCCTCTGTCCCTTGTGGTAAAGAAAGGACATGCGCTGAAATTAAATGACTCTTGAGTTCCTCAAAACTCCGCTGACACATGTCATACCATGTGTATTTCTTATCCTTTCACAAAAGGTTCGTCATCAGTTGAGCGATTTTAGAAAATCCTTCCACAAATCGCCGATAATATCCAGCTAATCTGAGAAAGCTTCGGATTTTCTTAACATTCTTCGGAGGTTGCCAATCTTGTATAGCCTCTGTCTTCTGAGGGTCGACACGTACTCCATCTGATGAAATCACATGCCCGAGAAACGTCACCTCGGACATTCAGAACTCATATTTGGAAAATTTCCCAAAAAGCTGCTCTCGTCTCACCACGTCGAGAACCTGATGAAGGTGAAATTGAAGCTCCGCTCAATCACAAGAATATATCAAAATATCGTCTATGAAAATAACCACAAATCGGTCTAAATAGTCGATGAAAACTCGGTTCATCAACTCCATGAATACAGCAGCTGCATTAGTTAACCCAAACGGCATCACCACAAACTCGTAATGCCCATAACGTGTTCGAAATGCCGTTCTAGCGATATCTGACTCTCGAATTCGTAACTGATGATAACCAAATATCAAATCGATCTTGGAAAATACTGAAGCTCCCTGAAGTTGATCCAAGAGATCATCGATGTAGTCAAAGGGATATTTATTCTTGATTGTCATACTGTTCAGCTCTCGATAATCAATGCACAAGCGAAATGAACCATCCTTCTTCTTGACAAATAATACCGGTGACATACTTGGTTTGATATAACCCTTCTCGGTTAATTCCTCCAATTGATTCTTGCATTTCAGTCGGGGCCATAAGATATGGTACTTTCAATATTGGAGATGAACTGGGCTCCAGTTCAATCGTGAGTTCCACATCTCTCTATGGAGGCAAATCAGGTAACTCGTCTGGAAAATATCGGCGTATTCTCTCACTACCGGGATATCCGCCAATGACACTAATGATTTCTCGGTCTTGGTCATATATCACCAATAACCAACACACCCCTGATTGAGTAATTTCACTGCTTTCATCATATTAATAACCCTTCCGGAACAACTAGGATTACTCCCCTAAAATACATACTCGACTCCATTGTCTGAAATAATAGTGACCATACGCTTACGGACACTAAGGATGGCATCATGACGATCCATCCAATCAATACCCAAAATGACGTCGTCTCTAGGTAAATCTACCACAATCAGGTCTGCCAACCAAACACGGCCATGAAGCTGAATCGGACATTTCTTAATCTCACGATCTCCGATAATTCTTCTACCGTCAGGTAGTCCAATGATATAAGGTTCACAACTAGTAGCACTATCCAGATGAAGTCTACTCAGGCATGACTCGAAAATGAATGAATGCAATGCACCAGTATTAAAAAGGGTACACACAGGTTGAGATAAAATTCCGAGTGTACCTGAGATCATTCGGGCCTCCGAATCATCGACTTTCTTCATCTTATAAATTCGGGGCTTGCCAGACCTGTAACCGGATGCTCCTGTCTGATAGCTGTGGGCTCCGCCTTTGTTTGCTCCCGTCGTCTTAAACAGCGCGGACTGAGTGGCCTGATTCTGAACCACTGACTGCTTCGGGGCCTGATATGTCGCCGGAGTAGGTTTGGAGTCCCTTCGGTAGAAACGGGCCTTATGCCCCACAATCCCACAGTTATTACACGTGAGGGTCAGCTTCGGATTAGTGCTGAAATGACCCTGTTCTCCACAATTGTAACAGGTGATGGCCGAACTGGCCACTCGGGACTGAGACTCTGAAGGTTTAGGCACCGTAGGAGGTTGCTCAGAAAAAGTACAGCCCGCACGAGGCTTCTTGAAGGTTGCCTGACTGTCTTCGGACTGATTACGCTTCTTCAATTTCTTGCCAGAAGATGAAGTTTGATTCTTAGAAATTTCCTTAGCAATAAGCTCATAAGCAAGAGCTTTCTCGATGAATTCGGCCAGAGTGGTGCAATGATGAATAAGCAATTGTAGCTGCATACGAGGTTTCAACCTCTTGCTGAAGTACTTGATCTTATCCACCTCGGATTGGATAATAGATGAGGCGAATGGAAGTAGCTCCTAAAACTTCTCGGCAATGGAGAGAACATCTTCTTTCGTTGAGGGTTCGGGACTGAGTAACTCTGACAACTTGGCCTCTCTGAGTGGGGCCGGATAATATCTTTCCATCATGAGAGTCTTGAACTGTCCCCACGTGCAAGATCCGTCGGTAGGTTTCAAAGATAGCCACCAAGAGTGAGCGGTCTTACCCAGGTAGTAAGCCGCAACTGAAACTTTGTGCCTTTTGGGACACTCCACCATAGCAAATAACTTCTCGAAATGCTCCAACAAGTGAATAATGTCTGTCGACTCAGATGAGCTCTCGAAGGTAGGTGGCCTCTGCCGAGAGATGTCATTGATGATACTGCTCACACTCCTCTCTTGACTCTGAGGTGGCGGCGGAGGGGCCTGTTGAGCCTGAGTGGATGAGTTCTGCATCGTCTCCATCAGACATGCCATCTGAGTCATCTGGTCCATCATGCCCTGCATAAAAGTGAGTGGATCAACCCGGCCACCTTCTGATTGAGCTGTATCCTGAGTACGGCTCCTTCATGGGGAATGATTATATCCTGGTGAATGATTGGCAGCATCGCTGCTCGTTGAATTGATATTATTCCTCGCATTCGCACGAGTATTCACTCGAGCTCTCGGGTTTCGGCCCGTACTGCGGCCTCTTCCCCTGCGTCCTGTGCCAGCTCGATTCATACTGAAGGTAGGAAACACATGATAATTATAGATCTCGCATGAATATCGCATTATGATTATGTTATGAAATGATAATAATGAGCATACGCGCTCTAACACAATGATTGCATGAAGGATCAACTGAGGTGACATGATTATCTGTTGAAATTGTTGAAATGATCATCTTGAATAAGTTAACAAGATTGATAATACGATCCACAAGATCGGCAACTGAACAATGAGATTGACTGAGTGGTGAATGAATTAACATGATCGACATGATCAAAAATGAATATGATGATTGAGGATTGTTAACTGATAAATGATCAATGAGTGATTCTTATTGCCAGAAATTATATCACGGCATCAAAAATCATACCGTTCTTTGGTCTGAGGGGCTTGGCGCTTGCACAGGTCACACGTGACGCGAAAGTCCAATGATACTAGTCTGATGAACAATGATTTCAAATGAGACATGACTCGGAAGTTAGTATTCAAAACCACGCTCTGATACCAACTCTATAACACACCAAACTAGGCGGATATTATAGTGCCGTGGACCCCCGATGGGGACCCACCAGGCGAGTGAAAATTAATGAATTACACAGTGCAAATGCAGTACCGAACCACATTACATCATCAATTACTCCGATGAGGAGTTTTAAGTACAACACAACCAGGAGAAAAGAATACATGTATATTTCATGTGAAGATAAAATATACAACACTGAATAAATGACAATCCAAACGGAAGTGCAGCGGAAAAATACATAACAAAAAAGCATGAACAAATAGATGGATTGGGGCCCCCTACTAGTATCACTGGGGCTCCTCGCCGTCAATGTTCTCTTCCCGTGCCTTTGTCTTGCCATGACCTGAAAACAATATCCCCCAACGGGGTCAGTTACACAGAACAACAATCCTCAAGAGTTGAACAACCACCATAATTACATATCTTAGTTATGAAATCAAGCTGAAGAGCGGCATCATAGTACACCTATAATGGGTCGTGCAAGTGCACAAGACGAGTGTCCGGACACACCCGCCCTTGTACCTAATTAGTCTCACGGAGGCACGTTACCGTGTGCACAGTCCACTATGTCCGTGAACCCGATCACATGACTATCGTGTGCCCGACTAAAAATTCCACACATAACAACCCGGCTAAGCAATATGAACCCAGAAGGCCACAAGAACAAAAGTGGCCATGATGAATCAATGAATAGCATCTCGACAAGGGTCAAGAATGACTCACCGAGATGAATTGATAATGAAATTAATGATAGCTCATGGAAATGATTGGAACCGTCGTTCCTCGTGAAATGAATGATTAGTTTGATAATTACAACTCTCAACGTGATTACTATACCATGAATGAATTGTGAATATGAATGAACAACAACAAAAGGAATGAGTATCCTTTTACCCGAGTAAGAATTAACTTACTCACTACCAGTGATGAAATGTCCTCTCACGAACAAACGTACTTAATGAAGATATCGGTCGCTCGAACAACCATGAATTACACAATTACCAATAATTCGCTTAATATACGTATCAATAGTGATCATAACCAATTCAATAGGTCGATACAATAAATCCAAAATCATTGGGGCATTTCGACAAACACTTTGTAAACAATCTCCCATTATTTACAACTAACCCCAATTGTATCGAAAACCAACCTCTAATGAATGATTCAATCCAACAAAACACCATCAACACAATCGATAATCCAATAGGAATACTCAATTCGAGCTTACGATAACATTTAATTGAAAATCCCAATTCCAAGTCAACCTTCAAAATGTTCTTGAAAAAAACTCCAACAATCCGATGATAACTCGTAAAAACTCATAAACGTACATATATCCTTCACAAATTATGATTATATCATCCAAAACATCATGCACCAACTCAAAATTGAATCTAGGGTTGAAGAAATTACTTTGAATTAGGATGAAGAATCCACAAATATGTTGTTAATCCACACCACAACTTGAAGAAGATGAAATTCTCTGAGATAGATGATGCAAAACCGCCCAAAAATCGCCCACAATATCGCCCAAGGAGGGGAGGAAGAAGGAGGATGATGAAATGAGCTTTCTCCTCACAAAACCCGCTGAAAAAGGTTATTTTACCTCGCGTTCCATGGGCCGTACTTAGTGTGCCGCGGCCCGCGGCAAAAAAAATGCCCAGGAAAATGGTTAGTGCCGCGGCCCAGCCAGCAGAGGGCCAAGGCCCGCGGTACAGTCGGTTTTAGCCCAAAATGCAAAAGGTGTGTGCCAGGCTCAAAAATGACGAAAGACGACCCGGGAAGAGAACAAAAGCAATAGGATTCAATACTTGGGAACTATAACATGAAATGGAAGTGAGCAAACCCCAAAATGGTGGTTCCGAGCAATGATTACAAGGGTTTGCCCAACAATAGCACGATTCGAACAAGGAGTAAATTTTAAAATGGTATGAACTCCAATATCAACATCGACTAACAAAGCAATTACAACAATCAAGATAATATTTTCGTCTCGATTCTCAAGCAAGGTTGAAACAATGAACAATATCGATACTCGACTCAAAGTTACTCCGAACGGTGAACACGAATGAATGAATGTGACTGATGAATGATTATTAATAAGTGAAAAATTACAGAGGAACGATTTACTGAATGAGAATGAATGAATTTACAATCGGGTATTACATAACTATTATTCAATTATTATAATATTAAAACATGCACACACTATAATAATCAAGAAAAAATAGATGTTATCAATTAACTTTAGTTTGATGTGACAATTACAAATCTAGGCACATCGAATGTCCTAGGGCACTATTCCCAACAATATCCCACTTGCACTAGGACCATTCATTCATGACACTTAGGACTATTGTTCTAGCATGCTCTTCATGCTTTCCTTGTCAGAGAGGCTTGATAAGTGGATCGGCAACATTCTCTTCTGTTGTTATTTTGCTTATTGTAATATCTCCTTGTCTGGCGATCTCTCTGACTAGGTGATATTTCTTGAGTATATGTTTGGAATAATGATGGGACCTAGTCTCTTTCGCTTGTGCAATAACACCATTGTTATCACAATAAAGGCTTATGGGACCCTAGATGATCGACACCACTCCTAGTTCGGTAACGAACTTCTTGATCCATACGGATTCCTTAGCTGCATTCGATGCTGCTAGGTACTCGTATTCTGTTATAGAATCAGCATTCGTACTTTGCTTGGAACTCTTCCAACTCACAGCACCTCAATTCAATACAAACACAAAACTAATTTGCGATTTGGAATCATCTCTATCGGGTTCAAAACTTGCATCGGCATAACCATTTATTACCAGTTCGTCTCCCACACCTTCATAAATTGAGAACGCATCCTTAGTTCTTCTTAAGTACTTTATGATGGTTTTCACTGCTGTCCAGTGACTTTCAACTGGACTTGGTTGGTATCAACTTGTCATGCTAAGGGCAAATGATACATCTGGTCGAGTAAAAATCATGGCATACATGATTGATCCAATGGCCGAAGCATATAGAATTCGACACATACAGGTTCGCTCATCAGGAGTCGAAGGACTCTGAGTCATACTCAGATGAATGCCATGTGATATTGCCAGGAGTCCTCTCTTGGAGTCCTGCATATTAAACCTCTTCAATATCTTGTTAATGTAGGTACTCTCACTTAGTCCAATCATTCTCTTTGATCTATCTCTATAGATTCTTATCTCAAGAATTTAAGCAGCTCTCCTAAGTCTTCCATGGAGAAACAACTTCCCAACCAACTCTTGACTGTATGCAAGGTGGGTATGTCATTTCCAATGAGTAATATGTCATCTACATATAAGACTAGGAAGATAACTATGCTTTAACTAACCTTCTTGTACACATGGTTCATCTTCATTTTGAATAAACCTAAACTCTTTAATAGTTTCATCAAAACTAAGATTCCAGCTCCAAGAAGCCTGCTTCAACCCATAAATGGAGGTCATGTCATGTACACATCCTCGAGTAAGTTTCCATTAAGAAACACTGTTTTGACATTCATTTGCCATATCTCATAATCAAAGTATGCGGTAATAGCAAATAAAATTCTAATTGATTTAAGCATGTCTACTAGTGAAAAGGTCTATTCATAGTCATTAGCATGAGTCTTTATATAACCTTTTACAACTAGTCGAGCTTTATAAGCTTGCAGATTATCGTCCATGTCTTTCTTCTTTTTGAAGAGCCATTTGCACCCAATGGTTTTTACACCTTCAAGTGAATCTATGAAGTTCCAAACTTGATTGTCGTACATGGACTACATCTCTAACTTCATGGCCTTTATGCAATCAACAAACTCTAATCTTGAAGCATCTTCTATATAGGTACTAGGCTCATCATCTATGAGCGATGCATCATAGTCCTCTGTCACAGGATAGCCATATCTCCCAGGTTAATGTCGCACCCTATCAGGTCTGTGAGGAACTTGTGTACTTTGAACTGGCTCCTCAACTAATTCTTGAGCCTGTTTAGTTTCCATTAGTGAAGTAATATACCGTTGTGAGATAACTTTCTTTATTCACATTTTATTCACGGTTCTAAAGTACCTTTTAATGCTGACAGGACTGTAATATCCGGATTTTCAATATAAATTTTTTGCGTTATTTTATCTGAGATATACTGGATAGCTTGGTTTCTATATGTTGTTGCCCGAAATATTTATCCGAAGATGAAATACTACTGGAATGGACGGACAACAAATAGGGTTGCGGGAGCACTTCCGAGAGAAGATAAATAACACAAGATTTGCCGGGTTTGTTAGGCCCGGGCTTGAATGCTCTTGCGAGATGTTATTAATACAAATATTCGTGTATACAAGTATTAATGTGTAATACCTCCGGTATTCCATGCTTGATTACTTTGTATTGTGTGAATGTTTGGTAATGTGACGTCATTTCTATTTATGTATTCCATTTAGTGCTATATAATTGTACGATGTGAATGAAACGGGGGTGACACACCTTGATGCCGTGGGACGATCGTCGGTGCGAATATGACGGTGGCCAACGTCTTGTTTCCCGATAATTGTTGACGAGCGGAAGGGATGGTCACCCGAGATGGTTAGAATGTGGTTGAGGCTAAAATTTCTGTCTAACGCGCGCTATAACCCATGCCTAACGTACGCTAAATTTCAATGGTTACGTACGTTAAGGCAGCCATATTACGTACGTAACGGGTGGGTCGGTCTCCACCAGAATCTTTCTTTTGACACGGACAGGGCTACTTTCGGCGGGCTAGATGACAAACGAGTCAACTGTTTGTTACGTACGTAATGTCCCAAAATTAACGTACGTAACACTTGGGCACATTTCGGGCACTTAGTTCTTTACGTACGTTGTCATCGCCCGTTACGCACGTAATACACCTTACGACGTAACACTCTTATCGTTAACGACGTTATCAAAATCGATTTTATAAAATGATAACTCCCTTCTTCATTTGCACGACCCAACACCACAAAACTACCGCCCTTGGAGAAATTCCTAGCCCTATACCCGGTTCTTAAGCCTTAAACACTTGAATTAACATTAAGGAGGTGGATTCTTGAACTCCGGTGAAGATTATCCAAGTCGTTAAAGTCACTTCTCTCCTCGTAGTTCTTGTGAATCCGTCAACTATCTTCACTATTTTCTTCCAAAAAGGTAAGCCACCAATCCTCGGAGTTATATCTTCGATGTTTTCTTAGTCAATACTTGTTATATTGCGGGTATGGGTTAGATTTTGCTAAACTGTAGACAATCTTGTCGGATGAAATTGAAGTAACAACAAATTCCGTTTCTTATATTTTTCTTTTCATTCAAACGAAATTACACATAAAATCATCACTAGGAATGTAAAATTTGACGAATCAATTGGGGAAATTCGTAGTAATCCGTCACCGTATGTCCCATTGTTCGTAGTCACCCTCACCTTGTGATTTTTGACTCTTAGCAAACTAAGGAAGTAATTCGATAGTATAATTAATATTGGTTGTTAAATCACCGGAGTTATTGTGCAATAAAATCCTTCGATTGTAGTATTCGGAATATAGAATTGTATTAGAAAGCATAAGATTCGATTTCGCCATCATAATTCGTTGACAACCGAAGAATGGTAGGATTATCTTCTTGAGTAAATCGATATACCTAATGTTAACTATAAGATTGAACGAGATAAACGACACTTGAAAACTTGGAAACGATACTCATACCGACAATTAAAACTACACTAGGAATCCGGTTAGGAAAGGGAGACTAGTTTTATTCATTATGATCCGTACGAAGTGTTAATCGGATGTCTCGTGGCTAGGTTAAGCTCGAGCGGGCGTGGGGACTTCGTTATCATAAAACACCTACTATCGGATCACAGGCAAGTGAAATCTTGCTCATGAATTTCTAATATCAATGTTATACCGTATGTGTGTACGTGCCATTTTGATAAAAGCCGACGTTGTCTTTCTCTAAAGATGTTATAAATGGGCCGATGTGTTGGGGATAAAACCTGTATGGTACCCTTGTGGAAATGTGTTAGGGGGTAAGACCCGAATTGGGCACCTATGTTCCGGGGTATTCCCGTGTGGATACTTCCGTGACCCTTGGTTGCGACCTTGGGGTTTTATGTGATAAAGAGGGAAACACGTCGGTTGAATGATGAAATATTCCTTGTGATTGCTAGGTACGGTAATTGTAAAAATGTCGCATATTGTTGTTAGTAGTTGTTATTTGATATGCATTCTCGATTCGGCAACTTTGGTATGACTCGTCATACTGTAAAATTGTTCATCATGTGCGTGACATTCCCAGGGGTCCTGGTCGACTTGAGCGGTGTTGGAATTATCTCTAGCCGTTGCTTAAATTGGAATAAATTATTTTCTTTGGAAAAACATTTGTTGTGTAATAATTCTCCGAATTACATTTTTCCTTAAATCTTTCGTTTCTTGTCATTTAACCCTTGAATTTAAGGTTTTATCACGATTTTCTTAAAATGTCTATTTTTCTAACTAGCCTTGTGGGTCCCACGTGGGATTCACGGACCGTAATACCTCGGGATATTTTGGGGTGTTACGTAAAATGGTATCGAGAGAAACTCCTGGTTTGAATAAACTTTCTCCTAATTCTTTTCAAAGTCCAACACCCCAAGCGATCAAGCTCCTCATGGGAATGCAAGTAAGTGATATGTGTGTGTTTCTATTTTGTGCAACATTTAATTGTAAACCATGCGTGAACCGGGCTTTAGATTAATACCGTTAGTGATGGCACGCCGAGGAGCTAGAAGGGTGGTGAATGACGCTGTGGTTCCGCCGCGAACCACAATGAGGACGGAACACCGCGAGACCCATCTCGCCGGGGCCAACCACCACCGCTAATCAAAATGATCGGAGGCGGAACGCCGTAACAACAACCCGGAGGCATGGATCCAACTTTGTTCAGGCCCTTGCTCAAAGCTATCGCCATGGGAATTGCTCAGTCAATCAAAGTAACGGATACCGGTCATCAATGTGGAAGAAAACGCAGAAGGGATCGATAGTTGGGAGAGATGTCAAGGCTAGGCCTCCATTATTTGACGGGATAGAGAGAAACACGTGGACGATCGGATTTCAAATGGAGACCGCCTTGAAGTGATCGGATGCCCGTAAAAATGTAAAGGTGCCGCTCGAATTAATCAACTTCGTGACACCGCCGCACGATGGTGGAGGACTTACAGCCGAGGACCGAGTGGTCGGGTGGACCGAATTTGCCCGACTACTACGGAGCGAGTATCGTCCCGCATCAGCCCGACCGCTCGCGCACGAGACTTTTCGGTGTCGGTCCACGTAACATGCGATTAGAGATCATCCGGCCTACCAACCGAGCTAAGTTACATCTCCCAGATGGTTCCATCAAGATCAACGAATATGCCATCTTGCACAGGTTAATGGAGATGTACAACGCTATGCCGCGGATTTCACCGCACTACCCCGAGAGCATACGAGGACGTAGTCACGATATGCCGGCACAGCTTGTTAATACCGACATCGGGCATAACTCAAAGAAGCAAGACATCGATTCAGCTGGGAGCAACAACAAAACAAATTGGGCCCGCATCTTCTTTTAAGTCGGCGGTTTCGTACCAATGTAAGGGGTGTATCCGATCGGCCTTACCGTAGGGACTGCTTTCAATTGTGGCATGACCGGGCATACTAAGGATCGGTGTCAAGACGGCTACCAAATGTTTCACTTGCGTAAAGAGTGGACACATGTCTCGTTATTGGCGGGCCAATTCCACTCGAGCCCAGCCTTCGCAACCAAGTCAACAAGGCTCGTGCAATCCCCTAGACGCCCGCTGCTTCCAGCCTACCGAGCTCCATTCCACTGTAACCAACCACCACCGCACGGTGCCGGACGAGGCCGTGGGCGCGGCGGAGGTACCTCGTCCTTCTCTCGAGTCGGCTGCCTCGTGTATTTGAGCCGAGGGCTACGGATGGTCACCGCGCCACCATTTCAGTACTCTTCTTGTTAACTCTCGGCAAGTGCATGTACTATTTGATACCGGAGCCACCCATTCGTTTATATCTGTGGAATGTGTTGAACGCTTAAATCTTGTTTGTGTACCTTGTGAACCCTTTACCGTAAAACTACCCGAGGGTAGTAGATTGCTGCCATCAAAAGGTTCGAGACCGCTTGATCTCGCATCAACGATCACACTGGACCGCTAATCTTATGGTCTTCCCGCCTGAATGAAGATATCATATTAGGTATGGATGGATGCCATTGCACGTAACGATCTTGGATACCTACCACCGACTATCTCCATTTCGGCTCATGATGGTACCACACATGTCATCGGGACGTGAACATTTTAGTACAAAAGGTTCTCTCAAGATTATCGCATCGAAGCCTCCCGCAGCCTCTCGAAATGAATACTACCGGTGTTATGTTCTTCTAGAGGACACTTCACAACTTGCAATCACAAACATTCGGTGGTGAATGAGTTCCCAGACGTTTTTCCCGATGAACTACTGTGGCGCCACCGCACCGAGAAGTTGACCTTGCCATTGAACTCGAACCGAACGAGACCTATTTCCAAAGCTCCCTACGAATGGCACCGCCGAGATGAAGGAATTAAAGATACTGCTCAAAATCATGGAGAAAGGGCTGATCCGCCAAGCACTCGCCGTGGGGCGCGCCGGTACTTTTCGTTAAGAAGAAAGATAACTCTCTACGCTTGTGCATCGACTACAGGAGCTGAATAAGGTTACTATCAAGAATCGTTATCCGCTACCAAGGATTGACGACCTCTTGGATCGATTACAAGGGGCATCGTGTTTTCAAAGATCGATTTACGGTCCGGATATCACCAATTGAGAATTCGGGAGGAAGATATACCCAAGACCGCATTTCGCCGAGGTATGGGCATTACGAATACATCGTGGTATCATTCGGGTTGACTAATGCCCCACCGCTTTCATGGAACCGATGAATAGAGTTTTGATTGATTTCCTCGATAAATGCGTGGTGGTTTTTATCGACGACATCCCGATATATTCTCGAAGCCGACAGGAACACGAGGAACATTTGAGGCAAGTCTGGGCGTGTTAAGACAACACCAACTTTATGCGAAACCGTCCCAAGTGCGACTCGGATGCCGGAGGTAAATTTTCTCGGACATTTTGACTCATAAGAAGGTGTCAAGGTCTATCCACACAAGATCGAGACAATAACGAGTAGGGAACCACCGAAGAATGTCAAGGAGGTTAGGAGCTTCCTAGGATTGGCGGGATACTATCGAAGATTCGTCGAGGCTTTTTCCTGTATCGCCCGACCGTTAACGAACCTACTGAGAAAGAGCACCAAATTTGTATGGACTGCAGACTGCCAGAAGAGCTTCGACGAGCTCAAGAGTAGGTTAACTACTGCCCCAGTACTAGTGTTACCACAAGGTACAGAAGGATTCATTATATACACGGATGCATCCAAGCATGGACTAGGATGTGTCTTCATGCAGAATGGCAGAGTCGTTGCGTACGCATCCCGACAACTGAAGCCGTACGAAGTAAATTACCCGACACATGACTTGGAGCTAGCCGCGGTGGTGCATGCCCTCAAGATTTGGAGGCACTATCTTTACGGAGTTACTTGCAAGGTTTTCACGTATCATAAGAGTTTGAAATATATCTTCACGCAAAGAGAACTAAACATGAGACAGAGGCGTTGGTTGGAGCTAATCAAGGACTACGATGTGGAAATTTCCTATCATCCCGGAAAAGCCAACGTGGTAGCTGATGCTCTTAGTCGGAAAACTACACAAGAGGTGATGGTATCCAAAGATAACAGTTCAGCCCGAACTACAAAGAAGAGATCGGAGAAGCAACACCAAGTATGGGTACAACGTAGGCAAGGACGATTATGCTCAATCAATATACTTTCGTCCTTACTAGACGAGATACGCCTAGCATGGATGGAAGATCCCGAATTACGTGCGATTGGTGAAAGAATCGAGAAAGGGGATGTTTCCGACTATAAGATTCAGTGGTGATCTCGTGAGGTTCAAGAACAGGATATGTATTCCACCGAATGACGGATCAAGCAAACTATATTGAAGGAGGCGCACTCCACCCCTTATTCTATTCACCGGAGCAAGCAAGATGTACAAGGATCTAAGACAGAGTTTTTGGTGGAAGAACATGAAGTGGGAGGTTGCTAGGTTCGTCGCCCGATGTATGACATGCCAACAAGTGAAGATCGAACACCGCACTCACTGGAATTATGCAACCCCTACCCATCCCGGAGTGGAAATGGGAGAGCATATCAATGGACTTTGTCACTAAGCTACCTACGGCGGTGGGAGGAAAGGATACGATTTGGGTCATTGTTGATCGATTGACAAAGTCAGCACATTTCATTCCTATTCAAGAGACAACCGCAGAGAGCAATTTGTCATTTTCATCAGAGAAATCGTAAGGCTACATGGTGTTCCCTCGTCCATCATTTCGGATAGGGACACCCGATATGTGTCTCGTTTTTGGAAAGCTGTCCATAAAGCTATGGGGAAACAGATACACTTTAGCACGGCTTATCATCCTCAGACAGATGGACAGACCGAGCGGACGATTCAAACCTTGGAAGATATGTTGAGGGCATGCGTGCTCGATTGGGGAAAGGATTGGGCTAGACATTTGGGGTTAGTGGAGTTCTCGTACAACAACAGCTGGCATGCAAGCATAGGCATGGCACCATTTGAGGCCCTGTATGGGCGAAGATGCAAGTCACCGTTATGCTGGGATGATGCCTCCGACACCGCGGTTACCGAGTTGGATCTTATCCAGGAGTCCATTAAGAAGATCTCTATAGTTCGGAAACACATGCTGGCCGCACAGAGCCGGCAGAAATCTTATGCCGAAAACCGACAGCGACCGTTAGAATTTACGGTCGGGGATCATGTTTGGGTCAAAGTATCACCTATGCGAGGTATTCGGCGTTTCGGCCAGAAGGGCAAGTTAAGCCCGAGATTTATAGGTCCGTTTGAGATATTGGACCGGGTAGGGAAACTCGCGTATCGATTATCTCTACCGCCGCATCTGGATGGAGTGCATAATGTTTTTCACGTCTCCCAGTTAAGGAAGTATGTTAATGACCCGAGCTACAAGCTCAATTTCGAAGAAGTGGAAATTTCCGATGACGCTACCTTTAGGGAGATACCGATCGCCATTCTGGATCGGCGTGTGAAGATGTTAAGAAATAAAGCCATACCCCTCGTGAAGATTCAGTGGTCGCACCACGGCACGGAAGAGGCGACTTGGGAAACCGAGTCGAGCATGAAGGAGAGTCATCCCGAGTTATTTTCTTAAGTTTTGTGACGAAACTATTTTAAGAGGGGTGATATGTAATACCTCCGGTATTCCATGCTTGATTACTTTGTATTGTGTGAATGTTTGGTAATGTGACGTCATTTCTATTTATGTATTCCATTGAGTGCTATATAATTGTACGATGTGAATGAAACGGGGGTGACACACCTTGATGCCGTGGGACGATCGTCGGTGCGAATATGACGGTGGCCAACGTCTTGTTCCCCGATAATTGTTGACGAGCGGAAGGGATGGTCACCCGAGATGGTTAGAATGTGGTTGAGGCTAAAATTTCTGTCTAACGCGCGCTATAACCCATGCCTAACGTATGCTAAATTTCAATGGTTACGTACGTTAAGGCAGCCATATTACGTACGTAACGGGTGGGTCGGTCTCCCGACCAGAATCTTTCTTTTGACACGGACAGGGCTACTTTCGGCGGGCTAGATGACAAACGAGTCAACTGTTTGTTACGTACGTAATGTCCCAAAATTAACGTACGTAACACTTGGGCACATTTCGGGCAGTTAGTTCTTTATGTACGTTGTCATCGCACTGTTACGTACGTAATACACCTTACGTACGTAACACTCTTATCGTTAACGTACGTTATCAAAATCCAGTTTTATAAAATGATAACTCCCTTCTTCATTTGCACGACCCAACACCACAAAACTACCACCCTTGGAGAAATTCCTAGCCCTATACCCGGTTCTTAAGCCTTAAACACTTGAATTAACATTAAGGAGGTGGATTCTTGAGCTCCGGTGAAGATTATCCAAGTCGTTCAAGTCACTTCTCGTTCTCCTCGTAGTTCTTGTGAATCCGTCAACTATCTTCACTATTTTCTTCCAAAAAGGTAAGCCACCAATCCCTGGAGTTATATCTTCGATGTTTTCTTAGTCAATACTTGTTATATTGCGGGTATGGGTTAGATTTTGCTAAACTTCGTAGACAATCTTGTCGGATGAAATTGTAGTAACCAGAAATTCCGTTTCTTATATGTTTCGTTTCATGCAAACGAAATTTCACTTCAAATCATCACTAGGAATGTAAAATTTGACGAATCAATTGTGGGGAAATTCGTAGTAATCTGTCACCGTATGTCCCATTGTTCGTAGTCACCCTCACCTTGTGATTTTTGACTCTTAGCAAACTAAGGAAGTAATTCGATAGTATAATTAATATTGGTTGTTAAATCACCGGAGTTATTGTGCAATAAAATCCGTCGATTGTAGTATTCGAATATAGAATTGTATTAGAAAGCATAAGATTCGATTTCGCCATCATAATTCGTTGACAACCGAAGAATGGTAGGATTATCTTCTTGAGTAAATCGATATACCTAATGTTAACTATAAGATTGAACGAGATAAACGACACTTGAAAACTTGGAAACGATACTCATACCGACAATTAAAACTACACTAGGAATCCGGTTAGGAAAGGGAGACTAGTTTTATTCATTATGATCCGTACGAAGTGTTAATCGGATGTCTCGTGGCTAGGTTAAGCTCGAGGCGTGGGGACTTCGTTATCATAAAGCACCTACTATCGGATCACAGGCAAGTGAAATCTTGCTCATGAATTTCTAATATCAATGTTATACCGTATGTGTGTACGTGCCATTTTGATAAAAGCCGACGTTGTCTTTCTCTAAAGATGTTATAAATGGGCCGATGTGTTGGGGATAAAACCTGTATGGTACCCGTGTGGAAATGTGTTAGGGGGTAAGACCCGAATTGGGCACCTATGTTCCGGGGTATTCCCGTGTGGATACTTCCGTGACCCTTGGTTGCGACCTTGGGGTTTTATGTGATAAAGAGGGAAACACGTCGGTTGAATGATGAAATATTCCTTGTGATTGCTAGGTACGGTAATTGTAAAAATGTCCCATATTGTTGTTAGTAGTTGTTATTTGATATGCATTCTCTGACCCTGGCAACCTAGTATGACTCGTCATACCAGGTAAAATTGTTCATCATGTGCAGGACATTCCCGAGGGGTTCGGTCAGACTTGAGCGGTGTTGGAATTATCTCTAGCCGTTGCTTAAATTGGAATAAATTATTTTCTTTGGAAAAACATTTGTTGTGTAATAATTCTCCGAATTACATTTTTCCTTAAATCTTTCGTTTCTTGTCATGTAACCCTTGAATTTAAGGTTTTATCACGATTTTCTTAAAATGTCTATTTTTCTAACTAGCCTTGTGGGTCCCACGTGGGATTCACGGCACTGTAATACCTCGGGATATTTTGGGGGTGTTACAAATGTGAGAATCTAAGTACAATGAGTGTAAGAAGATCCTGTTAATCCAGCTCTTGAGCAAAGCCTTGGTGTTCTTGCTTCTCGGCCGATCGTCTTCTGTGTGAGAGAGGCTAAGAGAGAAGAAAGAACCGAGAGATAGCTGTTGCCAAGAGTAGAAGAAAGCCAAGTTGTGTGTAAAATCCCGTGGGTGCTGAAGTTCTGAAGCCAGTCGAAGCC
This sequence comes from Orobanche coerulescens, assembly GCA_033398695.1. Taxonomy (NCBI): domain Eukaryota; kingdom Viridiplantae; phylum Streptophyta; class Magnoliopsida; order Lamiales; family Orobanchaceae; genus Orobanche; species Orobanche coerulescens. Next base: position 79,578,743 of record CM065804.1, on the reverse strand, counting down.
TTTTTCCAAGTGCAGGGAGCCTTCTATTTATAGGGGCTGAGGAGCCTTGATTCTTGGCGGGCGATCGCCTTTCGGCCAATAAAATAATGGGGCGATCGTCTTAAAGTCACATGGGTAGTCTGCCTAAAGTCCAAGGCAATGGCCGGCCTGGGCCAGTGCGGTCAATGAGGAGCCAAAGACGCGTCCGAGTCAGCTCACAAAGGTCCCACGGACACCTTTCGGCGGGCCTGTTGGCTGGTGGGAAGATGCTGACAGGCTGTGGTCAACGATTTGTGAAATGCGGATCTTGTCTCGGCTCTGCACGTGGGGTCTGTCCTGAGGTTCGGCCTTTGCCGACTCGATGATCATCGGCTCCGAGCGGCATGAGGCGATCGTCATTGGTCGGTCACCAAGGGTCGATCGGCAAATCACCAGGGGTCGGCATCGGGCGGTCACCAAGGGTCGATCGTCTAGTGCCGGGAGATGATCGTCTGCTAGTCGGCCACCAGGAGTCGATCGCCAAGTACCGAGAGACGATCGTTTTAGATGTCGATCGCTCGGCACCGGGACTTGTCCTGGGACCTTCGGCTGGCCGATCGGCCTTGACTGCTCGGCTATGGATAGGTCGCCTGGTTGCTGGTTGGCAGTTCTGCCTCGGCTGCTCGGCAATGGCTAGGTCGCCCGATCTCCGAGGCGATCGCCGGTCGGAGAGTATAATTCTCGACACAACACTATACATTATGGATAAAATAATTTGAGGACTGAGACCATTGTATTTGTTCAATTGACGTGATTGGTTGACAGTTATGATTGAGGATATCGTGCATCAGGTTGTTTTAATTTTGATATTGGGTATATCGTATGAGAATGTTATTGAATTGAGTATATGTATTCAGTATGTCGTATGTTCGTACTCTATATGTCGAGACGGCGGAAAGAACAGTTGAAATTTGCTAAGTATAGTCTGAATTAACATACGCTAGTATGTGGACATAGCATACGCTAAATTGCAGGCTTAGCGCTCGGTAAAGGCCAAGAATAGCATGCGCTAGTGCAGAACAGACCAAAGAGAATCTATGTGTGGACCCGGCCACTTTCGGCGCATGTTCCGATAAGGTTAATGGATGTTTGCTATGAAGAAATAACGCACGCTAAATCCTAAGGTTAGTGCATGCTAATTTCAGATCGGTCAGAGGGAATCCCGGTAATCGCTGGTGCTTTCGGCATGTGGGACACAGGCATCTTCGGGGTAGGTGCAGACTGCCGAGTCAACTATGATTAGCGCACACTATGGGTGAAGAATAGCGTACGCTAATGAACCTTTTACTGTATCAAGTCAACGCTATGTTACATACGCTATGGCTTGGATTCTATATACGTAAAACATTGTGTGAGGCAAGGCAGTAGCCTCTGGACTGCCCGATAATACATGCTATCAAGGAAGGATAGCGCACGCTAGGGCTGTAGCGCACGCTAAATATAAAGTTTAGCGCACGCTAGTAATGTACTTTATAAAACGGAACAGACAGGTGTTAAGAGGTATTTTGTCCATTTCTTTCCTTTCACTCGATAGAGAGAGCCTTGGGAGGATACTTGAAGATCCTAAACTCTGAGAGATCATCCTTTTTAACAAGATTAAGATGGAGACATGGATTCAAAGCTTTGTTCTTGAAATTATTAATAATTCTTGGAATGGAGTTCATAAAGAGAGTCTTGAGGTTCCAAATACTGGATTATGATGGAGTTGATCATCCTTATCAACATTTGGAGCTTGGAAATGATTGGAAACAGATTCAACCTTGATAATCAATACTTTTCTTCAAAGAGGTAATTAACCTTCACTTTGGATTTTGTTTTGGGGATTGAATATTGGTGTTCTTGAGTTGATGATTATCATAATAATGAGTTGATAAGTATGATTTTGAATTGGATTACCGAACTATCTTGATGTTATTGTTGATATGTGGATATTGATATGATTCGTATGGTTTTGTATGGTGTTGTTCGTCTTATTGAGATATATGCGTTAATCCTTCTCCTCATTTTTAGATGTTGATGTTGTTGTTGATATCTTCTTCATATGATGATGGTTATGGTGGTTTTGTTGCGATCCTTGAGGCTATGTGAATTGCATGATGAAGAAAGTGATAACATGATGATATATACATCGGATTATGTCGTTTTGAACGTGATTTCGGATATTTCAAGTTCTTGAAGAACTCTGGAATTATATGACATGATGATTATGTACAGGAGGTGTTGGTGTTTTGGGTATGAATATGGGATATTCATATCTAGAACTAAGTTATGTGTTTTTATATAATGTTCGTATAAGAATACGAATACGATTTTGAGTATGGTGATGAGATTGAATCTGGAAAAGTTATTGTTAATCTTGGAGTATGATTTCCTTTACATTCGGATTCGTAGCCGCAAGGTGTTAATCGATGCTTGGAATGCATGCAACTACATGTCATTAGCGCACGCTAGCTGACTGGCTTAATGCACGCTAACTGGTGAACATTAGCACACGCTACGTTATGTGTTTAACGTGCGCTAAGTAGGCAGATAGTGTGGTATATCGTGTTGTGGTTATGAGTTCATAATTGTTTGGGTTGTGTTGTTCGGTTTTGTATATGATCGAGGTATTGTTGAGTCGTTGAGTTTGATTAGTTGGTTATATCGGTTGCTGATTATTATCGAATGTGTGTTAATCGATTATTGCAATAGGTTGTGATAATTGATCGCTGATTATGACCGTTTTGTTGCGGTTGAGGCTGAAGAGTTCGTAGATTGCTTTTGGTCGGGGCTGAGGAGCTCGTAGACAAAGGCAATGGAATTGGTAAACGGCTTTGTCGTATCGGTATCAAGGCAAGTTTATACTTGTTCAGTTTATAATATTTAATGATTGGTTTCGCTTTCATTTTATTTATAATTCATATAGCAATGATATTATAAATGAAAATTGTTGGGATGATGGTTTGTTCGTGGAAAGGATATTGTCTTCGGCTTTGATGTAATTTAGGTATAGTTCAGTTATGAGGATAATTATTCTGATGAATTGTTGTATGTTGATGTTTCGTATAATGAGATTCGTATTTGGTTGTTTGTTGAGGGATGTTGATCCCAGGACGGTAGGATTGAGATCGTTGATCATGTTGATCATTCATTGGGGATGATGATCCCAGGATTGTTGTTTGGATATTGTCGGTCGTGTCGATCTTTCATTATCTGTGTCATTGTTCACTTCGATGAGTCTTTTTTATCCTTATTGGATATGTGATTCTTTGATTTTCATTGTCATGTTGCATCGTGACATATCTGGAGTCATATCTGCATGCCGATTGGTTATTGTGTAGGATTTTTAGTTGGGCACACTATGGTCATGTGTTGATATTTCCGCATTGGACCGTGCACACGAGACGTAGTTCGTGAGGGTAATTAAGTACATGTCCCATGTATATCCTGGATTCCGTATATGGGGTGGACATGTGCACGGACACATTTCCGGATCGGGCGTACTATGACGTCCATCTTTGAGCCATATTGATTGGTCGTTCATCCTCCATTTATGGTTGGGTATGTTCGACAGTTTGGAACTAGTTGATCATATGCCCGAGGGGTATGCTCGACAGTCGGGGTTATTTCTTTGAGATCCATTATTGTTGATCGTTTGGAGTTTACCTTGTTGATGGTATTCTTGGTTATTGTTGATCCTTTGTTGATCGTGTTTGGAGTTTACCATGTTGAGGGTATTCTCGGTTATTATTGATCCTTTGTTGATCAGTTGGAGTTTACCGTGTTGAGGGTATTCTCAGTTATGGTTGATCCTTTGTTGATCGTGTCGGAGTTTATCATGTTGATGGTATTCTCGGTTATCGTCGATCCTTTGTTTGTCATATTGGAGTTTATCATGTCGATGATATTCTCGGTTGATGTATTGGTTGATCATTGTTATTGATCATATGAGCATTTGGAGTGTACGTAGATGTTTCGGGATTTGTTATCACAGTTTGGTGATAGTTGATCTACATATATATATATATATATATATATATTGTGTTATTGGTTTCTATTCCAGATTGAGATTTGACGGTGCAATCCGACGGACAGGATTTGGCACAGATGGTTCATTATACACTTATGAGTTATGATGATGTTTTGATGATTTTTGAGTATTGTTGTGATACAGTACAGATGGTTGTTGTTGAGTTCATTTCGTCATTTGAGAATGCGAAATGTGGAATATGTTAAGAATTGAATTGGTATGGATTTCTATGGGTTGGTAAGGTTATGACGGTAAGATTATATTGGTAGTATTCTTACTTTGTTATTACATTGGTATGTAATTATTTATGTCACGGCCCCTTATCAACCTTGGCCAGCAGCCTTTGTCTAGCTCAGGATCCGATCATTTCATAGGTTGGCAAGCCAACAATGATAGGTCCATAAGAATCCACATAAAAGTTTTTATGCATCATAATTATTTGAAATCATAATTTTCTTGTAAAACATTTCATCAAAATAGAGCAAAGATCAAATCATTTTCGTATAGAAATCCCACCTGGACAAGTAATAAACGCAAGCAAAATGATTCTCGGCCCTTCCTTACGCTTCAGTCTGCTGCTCCACCTTTCATCGGAAACAACTAAGTTTAGCGGTCGATCGAGCTTAATGAAGTCTAACGGACAACTGACTCGATCTACATGTTTGGACTTTAGAGTTTTGCATTCGACTTAAGTTTAATAATCAAAGCTATGATTCTCTTAGAGAACTTAACTGACCATATAACATATAAAGATACTAACAACGGTAACCGATACTTGATTCCGTTACACATTCCTTGGTTCAAAAAACAACATCAAACACTTAACATAATCATAACATAATGTGCATCAAGGCTGGAAATAATTAGCATTCTGTTAATGCACAATAAGAAATAGATAGTTTATCTTATACCTGTAACACCCCCAATCCGCTCAGGGATATTACACGCCGTAGAACATTTCTTCAAGGATCTACCAGGTTGGTAACAACAAACGAACAACTCGACGATGCCTTTAAGGCTACAATGACTCAGTAGACCGACTTGGTGTTTCAATAAGAACATACAACTCAACGAACATACCCACGCAGGGGTCGAATACAAAAACTCCCGTACAACGGGAAAAAATATACTGCAGCAGAAATAAAATACAACTGAACCAATATAACAACGTATGATTCCTCATGTGATTAGTATCGATCATCTTTCATCATCTTTCGCGCCGACCCTGTGTTATGCTCCCAATACCTGAATGCAAAAACAGACATCCACCCCCCGAATACTCGGGGGTTAGCAAAACTCCACTGTTTTGCTAGTGCAAGAATAAAGTGCAAATACGAGCCATACAATTCACATTCCATGAATAACAATAACCTGGAATCCTCAAAGATCCAAATGAAACAAAATCTACTTCCCGAGCAATAGTTTGAGAAAACATGCCAAAACCGAAAGATCACAGATCAATGGAAATGATTTATAAAACAGTTTAAAATGCCATCGAGAGTTATAATAGAAAACAACTTAGGATTATCAAATCCTCCCCTTTCCAAAAATTAACAGGGTCACAGCCCAAAGGTTTTGTTTTCGCAAATAGAAAACCGACAACAATTCACAGGGCCAAAACCCAAGTCACGTGTCCTCGACGGACATAAAAATCAATACCAACTCGTGAAGTTTTACTTGTGAATCCAGGGCGCAACTCATTAGACTCCCGTCGTGGCCCCATCGAACCAACCCATGGTAAGTAAAATACATTCACTAAATATACACCAACCTGTGAAGTTTTTACTCGTGAATCCAGGGCGCAGCCCATTGGACTCCCATCGTGGCCCCGTCGAACCAACCCACGGTGAGTAGAATACATTCACCACTCGTGAATCCAGGGCGCAATCCATTGGACTCCCGTCGTGGCCCCGTCGAACCAACCCATGGTGAGCGAAGTAATAATGCACAAATAACATATCACACCAAGGATATCCAAAACATTCACCCAGAGGCATCAAACACTTAGCAAAACACCACGTCAACCATAACACGACGGAAAGAAGAAATATACGTCCATACGCAAATACCAAGTGCATCATCAACACCAAACATATCCATAGGATTCACATAGTTATTCACAAACCACCCCATTCACAAAACACACGCGTTTTGAAAACAAGCCTTTAACAAGGTTAAACCGAATCTTTTGAAAGTTTAATTCAAACGACCAAACAATCACATTTAGACGATCACTAATTATCATATCCATAAAACAAGAATTATATGGACAAGGTACTTGCCTCGAATAAGAACAACGCGGAGAATCGACCGAAGTAGGTTGGCACGAACCGACTACGAACCCGCCGACTCCACTGAATGCCAACTCACGATAATAAACTATGAAGGACAATAACAATGAAAATGAATTCCATAGCACGACTCAAAGCCGTTGAATTGAAAGAACGAATGAGGAAAGTTCAAGTGTTTCCCCTAAAACGGCCAAGAACATGATTCGTCCCGTCAAAACACGAAAATGGAATTCCATGTCGAAATATGGATATACAATCCATAGAATATGTTTAACAACATCATTTAACCACATTCGATCCATCAAAAACGGATGGAAAACGAGATCGGGAACAAATCCCCCAAAAAGTCGATTCGAAGGAAATCAAGAAGTATACTTCGATTCGACGAAGAACAATGGATTAAATGATGTTAAACACAAGAATACTACCAAGATTAATCATACCCATCATGAATTAATCAATAATACGGAACGAATCGGACAAAAACGCAAAAACCCCAAAATTCAACAAACTAGGGTTCGAAGAAGAGATTACCTTGATTTGCTGGATCAAAGGATGATATAGGATGATCAATCAATGATATGAACTCAAGAACTTCGTGTATTTGTTGTTCAAAAACATGGATCCATGATAACCACACCCCCAGCCGCGGAAGAGAAGGAGAAGAATGAGAAAAATGGTGAAAAACCCGATCATAGGCCTTAAATAAAGCCGTCACAAGAGGTTACGACGAATCGCCAAGGGCTTACGACGTAACCGAGTCATCGCCTAAATCGCCGGCCCGTTACGCACGTTACCGCCGACCTTACGACGAATCGCCTTACGACGAATCGCCGAGCACTAACGGCCGTAACTCGACCAGTGCCGGTCTGGGCCCAGACTGCCTGGCCATGACTCGGCCGGGGCCAACTCCGACGGCCCGGACAACCCCAAAACCCGAACCTGAATACGAATCGAAGATACGGTTACGAATTACTCGCAAAGACGAATTCGAGCACTAAGAGAACACACAATTCCGACCACCCGAAGGCCCGAAATTTGACAACGGAAAGTAATTACCCCAAACTTTGGGAAATTACGAAAATGACCCAAAACGTCCGAAATACACGATAGACGATCGAAACACCAAGCCGAAGCTGGCAACATGAATAATAACATTAAATGAACTTACGAGAAACTCGAAACAACAGTTTTGGATGAGATTCGCAAGAATCGAACTCAAGTGCGGAAAAACCGCTTAAGAACACGGAACTCAACAAAATGATACCGAAACAAACTCGGATGACAAAAAGTGCAGAATTAAATATTCTCGGAATGACGAAACGATCACGAGCGAGTCGTCAAAACGGGCTTTCGCCGGAAAAAAAGAAATTACCGAAAATCGAAATTACGGGTATTACATTCTACCCTCCTTAAAAGAAGTTTCGTCCCGAAACTTAAAACAAGTAGGGAGAAGCAATATCCCGCCTGGAAAACTCAACAAGATACATAAGAAACGCGTAACTTACACCCATCGGCGAAACGTTACAAGCAACACAAAGGAATATACGGCGTGAAAACACGCTCCACGACGACCAACACAACGTCGCCGTTAAGGATATAATATAACCAACAAGTGACAAGCGTCATCAAATGGATAATACAATCAAGTCAATTATCTGAACAATCACAAAACACAACGAACGAAAATCAATACGATTGACCAACCCAGTGGTACATCAATCAAAACGCGAGCCAATCGCTGAACAAATACGGAATTCCACCGCCCAATGGTTGGAAGATCGAAAACGAGACTAATTTGCCGAACTTGAGGGAATTAGGAAGGAGTCTGAACGCTCAACAATCACGAAACGGGGTCAACAAAAACCGAACAATCAAATGATCGAACCACAATGATCGAGACAACAATAATCGAACAATCATGTTCGAATAACGAAGAACAATGAAATTCAAACAACAACTCCAAGGTTCACATCTCGACTCGAGACAATATATGATCCAGTGAAAACAACAGGACGTGCATTCACATAAGATCCACAGGAAAGGGAATAGCAATTGAAAAGTCACAACGACAAACGAGTTATTCCGAAACAATACCACACTCGTTCGATCAACAAAAGCAAGGGACAGGACAAGCTCAGAAAATGTTAACGAACATAAACGAGTCGACAGAGTCGAAAATACAGAAGTTTAAAATCCAATCCACTTCGAATAAAAGAACTAGTAGAACTAAAAGATGTTACTTCCGAACAAGGTTCACAAGAATCGAACCGAACTCGAAAAAGTCACAGCGATAACCAGATCGACCCAAAATAAGATCACAGCTCGTTCGAACGATGAAACTGAAATACAAAACAAGTTCAGAAAGTATCAAAGAACACGAGCGAGCCGATAGAATTGAGAAAGAGAAAATGCAGAAGTCCAAAAACAATACGGGTATTACATTCGATCTCTTATAAAAGAAAGGTCCTCCCCGCAACTCACAATGATGGAAACAAGGCAACAACATAATTGCAGCTGACGGAAACATTCTTCAAAGGCCTCTCAAAGCCGATTCTGATAACTGAGCTGAAGCGCGAACTCCGAAAGTCTCGGTAGCCAATTCGCAAAACTAAATTATGTGTCCCTCAAGCCCGCACTTGAAATGCGTTACTGATGAGAAGGACAATTGATACGTGCATGCCCCCGGCACACCACAGTTGAAACACCTCGGCTAGGCATACCAAATATACAAATGCTCGATACAATGGGGCATAACGTCGCAAAACAACATAGCGGAGATGCCAACTCAGCACAACAAAGAATCATAACACATATCATATACAACGATTTCCATAGTAAAGTAATACACACACAAACACTACAGCAACGACGGTATCATTCGGCGACCTCAACGGCCCGAACAATAACCAACACATAATTACAAACATCATGAAACAATCACACATGTACACGAACGTACAAACCCAAGCTTTAACAGCTCACACAGGTGTGATAACACGCAAGCCACCACGAAATGACAACATTAAAGATCAACATCACACCTCTCACAGAGGGCTAACGTAACAAATACGTGGCAACGACTCAACGCTCACGCCACCAATTCAATCACAAATCGGGGTTAACACCATAACGAAAGTTCGAAAACCATACACCTTCTCCGACCACAAGCAAGAAATGATGGGTTTTAAAAACAAAAACCACCTTTTGAAAATAGTTTCGAAACACCAGTTGATCTTGAGTATCATTTTACAAAAAGTAGTGCAAACATTGTTATCGAGACTTTGAAAACCATCTTGCGTTTGAACAAAAATGAGGACACTTTTCTTTTGGAGAAAAAAAATTTCAGAAATATTCGACCCTCGGGTCTAAGTAAAAGTGTTTATAAAACATTGAAAATATCTCAAAACATTTTGGGTCCTCGAGGTAAAAATTTTTTTTGAAACATATTGTGCCACCTTGGATGTACCACGAGAAAATAATTCATTTTAAAAGTACGTCTCGAAATTTATTTTCTAAGATACTCAAGGTTTTCAAGGAAAATTCAATGGGATAGAATGCCCAAAAATTTCAGGTAATTACACAGAACATTATAGCCCCGTGGGTTCCGCGCCGGAACCCACCAGGCTAAAAACCATTTACAAAAACGCCGAAAAGGCCGATGACGGTAATATTTCAAAAACTCACAAAAGCCATTTACAAAATACTAAATGCCGTCATAAGAATTTCGCCAAAACGATCAAGGCCATAATGCCAAAAACTCGGTTAAGGGAATCGGTTTTTGAAATAAAACTCAGTCGGTAAAATACCGAAAGCCATTACAAAAGAACTCAAGCAGCGGATAGAAGAAATACAGTCCAACATGCACAATCCAGTGACACTACTCCTCATATGAACAAAATATGAGAGTCAAATAACCACATATCACGAAATCAAAATCCATAAGAGGATTCCGTCAATTAACTCATAATCATACCTGTAACTCGCATCAGACGAGGCAAAAACACAAAGAAGGGAGACTTACATCCACAAGTCGCACGAAGATGATGATCGCCCCACGATACTAATCACGACCAACAAACTCAGACGACGCGTCGCGACACGACTCAGTCAGACAAAATACGACGAGACAAATCTCAACAGACACAAATGACTCGACAGCCTAGGTTTCCACAATCAAAGCTCTGATACCATTTATGTAACACCCCCAATCCGCTCAGGGATATTACACGCCGTAGAACCTTTCCTCAAGGATCTACCTAGCTGGTAACAACAAACGAACAACTCGATGATGCCTTTAAGGCTACAATGACTCAGTAGACCGACTTGGTCTTTCAATAAGAACATACAACTCAATCACATTACATGCTCACGCAGGGGTCGAATACAAAAACTCCCGTACAACGGGGAAAAATATACTGCAGCGGAAATAAAATACAACTAAACCAATACAACAACGTACGGTTCCTCATGTGATTAGTATCGATCATCTTTAATCATCCTTCGCGCCGACCCTGTGTTATGCTCCCAAAACCTGAATGCAAAAACAGACATCCACCCCCCGAATAGTCGGGGGTTAGCAAAACTCCACTGTTTTGCTAGTGCAAGAACAAAGTGCAAATACGAGCCATACAATTCACATTCCACGAATAACAATAACGAGGAATCCTCAAAGATCCAAACGAAATGAAATCTACTTCCCGAGACAAGAGTTTGAGAAAACATGCCAAAACCGAAAGATCACAGATCATTGGAAATGATTTATAAAACAGTTTAAAATGCCATCGAGAGTTATCATAGAAAACAACTTAGGATTATCAAATCCTCCCCCTTCCAAAAATCAACAGGGTCACAGCCCAAAGGTTTTGTTTTCGTAAATAGAAAACCGACAACAATTCACAGGGCCAAAACCCAAGTCATGTGTCCTCGACAGACAATCGTAAGTGATTGATTGATAAAAATTTTGGATCTCGATCTGACGTGATTGATATCGGCACTCCATGGAAACGTACAATTTCATGGACATATAACTGTGCCAACTTCTCAGATCCGTAAGTGATTGGGATAGGCAAAAAGTTTAGCTGATTTTGTGAGTCTGTCTACTATAACCAATATAGCAGTGTGTTGTTGCCCGAAATATTATCCGAAGATAGATATTGCTTGAATAGTCGAGCAACAGCAAATTACGAGAGCACGTCCGAGAGAATGGAAATAACACAAGATCTGCCGGGTTTGTTAGGCCCGGGCTTGAATGCTCTCGCGAGATGTTATTAATAAGAATACGTATGAGTACAAATATTAATGTAAGAATCTAATTACAATGAGAGTAAAAGATCCTAGTTATCTAGCTGTTGAGCGAAGCTCTGCGTGTTCTTGTTTCTCGTTTCTGCCGACCGTCTCAGGATTGAGAGGTGCTGAGAGGGAGAAAAGCCGAGAGATAGCTGTTGCCAAGAGTGAGAAAGCCAAGTTATGAGCTGAAAAACCAGAGAGTCAGAGAGTCAGAGAGAGAGAGAGCCTCTTCCAAGTGTAGGCAGCCTTCTATTTATAGTAGCTGAGATGCCTTTTACTGACGGGCGATTACCTTTCTTGTAATATAACAAGGGGCGATCGTCTTATGTCACATGAGCTGTCTGCCTTGAAGTCCGCAACTGCTACTGGCATCTATCTGTGCGGTCCAATGAGGAGCCTGCATGCGTCCTGAGTTGTCCCGGGCGGTCCCACTTGTATCTTTGGGCGGGTCTATCGGTAGGTGAGAAGATGGTGACAATCCATGTTCTGTGGCGCCTTTTCCGGATCTGCACATGTGGGTCTCTGTACGAGCTTCGGCCTTTGCCGACTAGACGGTCGTCGGCTGTGCGTGGCCTGAGGTGATCGTCATTGGTCGGGCACAAGAGTCGATCGCCCAGTTCCAAGAGATGATCGCCTTAGTTGTCGATCGCTCGGCACCGGGACTTAACCTGGGACCCGAGATCGGCCAATTCCGCCTTGGTCTATTTGGCTCTGGCTCGATCTGTCGTCTGTGCTGATCGCCTGTCGAGGTGTATAAAACTCGACACAACAATTGCCCCCCAGCTTGCTCCGATGTTGAAGACATGGGGTGAGGTGGTTCTGGTGATCGTTTAGGATAAAGACGGGCGATCCGTTGGGCAGACTTTGGTCTCGTACTTCGGCGATCTGATCGATTGGCGAGATATCTTGGGTCTTGTACCTGCAATAAACAATTTTGCCGATCCCTCGTAGAAACCTGATAGTTTCGTCATTGAGAAACCGTGCATAGTCGCGGAGTTCGATGGACCAACTCCATGACCATGTCTTGTGCACAAGCGACATTATATGTCTCGTGACTCATTTTATTGTGAGGGTCCTCCATTAGGCTGCGCCTCGCCTCGTATTTAAACGAAGGGCGTGCGGTCTTGGTCTGGAGAAGTCCTTGCACGGGGCGTCGTCAGATTAATCGACTCCACATCCGTGGCTTGTTAGCTCTTTTCTACCTCAGATGATCATGTTAGATGGCAATCCTCATCGGTATACGTTGAGATGGGGGTAGTGACGTGTCGCATTATCCGGGTCCATCAAGTTAGATGATGAACCTTTGAGGGCGGGCGAACGTCCGCTGATCAGTTTGGAGGGTCCTTCGACTATGCCCGCCTAGTATTTAAACGAAGGGCGAGCGATCTCAGCCCAAAGGAACCTTGCATGGCCGAAGCAGTCGGTTCCATCGGCTACCAGGACCATGGTTGCACTATTCTACCTCGGATCGTCATGTAAGATGCCGACCGTCGACGGTGTACGTTGTGCGGGGGAGGCGATATCGTGCCTTAGTCCATCATGTTAAATGACGAACTGTAGAGGGCGAACGAGTCCTCCGTTTTTGTAGATGTTGCTTGATTCTGGCGATCGGGTCGGAAGACTGGTGATCGTCATTCGGTCGACGATCGCGCTGATCATAGGTTGACAAAAAACCTTTGCCTGGACAGAAAGTTTGCGGCTTTGGCGCGGAAGATCGTGTAGGTCGGGGGGAGGTCCTTCGTAAGATGCCTGAACATAGGCGAAAGACCATGGAATCCCCCTAGGACCGAGTATAGGGTGATCTCGTCGCTTGTGGGCTCGCCGTTGAGGATGATTTTGTCTACCCAGTCGATGTAGTCTGTTTTGGACTCTTCATCCCCCTGCCTGATCTGCATCATGCCATGGGGACCTTCCGGTCGAGCGACCTTGGCGGCGAAGTAAGCTGTGAAGCTGTTTGCCAGTTGATCAAAGGAATTGATGGATCGCGGCGGTAATGAGGTGTACCACCTGTGGGCAAGGTCATCCAGCGTCAGTGGGAACATTCGGCATCTGGTTGCGTCTGATGCCCCACACCCGGTCATATAGATTCGGAATTTGCTTAGGTGAGTCTCGGGGTCCGACCTCCCCTCATACAAAGGTGTTTTCAGAGGAGCGACCCTACGCTGGACGGGAGCGAGCTCGATGTGGACCGCGAGCGGCTCGCTCGGCCCGACGATCTTGTTATTGGCGCCTGCCCCAGTTTCTAGGAGCGCCTTCATGTCGTCGAGCTGGCGTTGCATCGCGGCCATTGCTGTAGCTTGGTTGCTCGTGGTTTGGCCTACGGAGCGGGAGCCGAGGCGATCGTGTACCGATCTCCTGACTCCGCGGTCGCCGACCTCGTTTCTTCAGTGAGGAGGAGCCAGATGGCTGGTCAGCCTTTTGGGAGTCGGATATGCCGAACTCCTGGTGACGGACTCGAGCTCCTTTGACTCGTGGCTGGGGCCAGGTTGCCCCGGTCGCCATGATGGGTCGCTGCCTAGGCGGCTGAAAACAGAGGTGCCCTGGCTTGCGAGCGTCTCTTCTTGTGAATCGGGGCCTCCTGGCGATCGCTCGGTCAGTAACCCCTTAAACTTCCGTTTGGTCACGCGGCGGATGGGCGAAGGGGTTATAGCGGGCGGCGCATCGAAAGCTCTCCGTCGCTCCTGTAGGATGGCTAAGGCCTCTTCGATCTGTTCCGCGGCTTGGAACTAAACAAGCGAGAGGCTCGGGCCGTTCCTCGGGGGCGGGATCGAGAGTTTCGGGTTGCCGTGGCCACCCTCCGCCATAGGCCGGGGCTCGGATTGAGAAGGAATGAGGTGTCCAGTGGATTGGCCAGCGGCTTTCTTCGATGTGGAGGCAGAAGTCATGATTCTGAAAGCTTTCTTTGAAGCGCAGTGAGTGTCACTTCAAGTATATGCCCCGGAGAACAGTGAGTGTTCTTCGAGACGGTAGGAATAAAAATGAAGGCTCAGGCCCTTCCTCTAGCGCCAATTGTTGTTGCCCGAAATATTATCCGAAGATAGATATTGCTGGAATGGTCGAGCAACAGCAATTTGCGAGCGCACGTCCGAGGGAATGGAAATAACGCAAGATTTGCCGGGTTTGTTAGGCCCGGGCTTGAATGCTCTCGCGAGATGTTATTAATAAGAATACGTATGAGTACAAATATTAATGTAAGAATCTAATTACAATGAGAGTAAAAGATCCTAGTTATCTAGCTGTTGAGCGAAGCTCTGTATGTTCTTGTTTCTCATTTCTGTCGACCGTCTCAGGATTGAGAGGTGCTGGGAGGGAGAAAAGCCGAGAGATAGCTGTTGCCAAGAGTGAGAAAGCCAAGTTATGAGCTGAAAAACCAGAGAGTCGGAGAGTCAAAGAGAGAGAGCCTCTTCCAAGGGTAGGCAGCCTTCTATTTATAGAAGCTGAGATGCCTTTTACTGACGGGCGATCGCCTTTCTTGTAATATAATAAGGGGCAATCGTCTTATGTCACATGAGCTGTCTGCCTTGAAGTCCGCGGCTGCTGCTGGCAGCCAGCTGTGCGGTCCAATGAGGAGCCTGCACGCGTCCTGAGTCGTTGTCCCAGGTGGTCCCACTTGTATCTTTTGGCGGGTCTGTCGGTAGGTGAGAAAATGCTGACAGGCTGTGGTCAACGATCCATGTTCTGCGGCGCCTTTTCCGGATCTGAACATGTGTGTCTCTGTACGAGCTTCGGCCTTTGCCGACTAGACGGTCGTCGGCTGTGCGTGGCCTGAGGCGATCGTCATTGGCCGGGCACAAGAGTCGATCGCCCAGTTCCAAGAGATGATCGCCTTAGATGTCAATCGCTCGGCACCGGGACTTGACCTGGGACCTGAGATCGGCCAATTCTGCCTCAGTCTATTTGGCTCTGGCTCGATCGCCTGTCGTCTGTGCCGATCGCCTGTCGAGGTGTATAAAACTCGACACAACACAGTGTTTCCTCGTTTGGTCCTCAGCAATCTAGTCACAAAATCCATAGTTATTCCTTACCACTTCCATTCAGGAATGGTCAATGGATGTAACTTTCCATACAGTCGTTGGTGTAGTGCTTTCACTTGTTGACAAGCTAAACACCGCTCGACAAAAGAAGCTACATCCTATTTCATACCGTCCCACCAGAAATTTCTCTTCAGGTCTTGGTACATTTTGGTACTTCCGGGGTGAGCGGTGTAGGGAGTATCATGAGCCTCACTCATAATCTGATTACTTAATTCCTCATCATGTAGGACACATATTCTCTCTTCGAGCATAATTGTGTTATTAGCCGCTTCGCGGTAAATTCCTGGGTAATCGGATCTGATTCTCATACGTAGTTTCTCGAATGCTTCATCTCTCCTCTGCACATTAACTATCCGTCCTCTCAGATCTGGTCTCGTACTAACATCGTGACACGACCCATTATCGTTTCCGATGGATGAACCACCTCTAAACTCATTCCTTCAAAATCTTGAATTAGATCCCCTTCTGTGGTAAGTAGGTATCCTAATTGCGATTGAGTCTTACGACTCAAAGAATCTGCTACCACATTAGCCTTGCCGGGGTGATAGTTAATACCACAATCATAATCCTTTACCAATTCAATCCATCTTCTCTGTCTCATGTTCAAGTCCTTTTGCTCGAAAAAGTACTTTAAACTCTTGTGGTCAGTGAAAATTTCACATCTTACCCTATAAAGGTGATGCCTCCATATCTTCAATGAGTGCACAACTGCAGCTAGTTCCAAATCATGTGTGGGATAATTCACCTCATGCGGCCTAAGTTGTCTTGATGCGTAAGCTATCACTTTCCCATCTTGCATCAATACACAACCTAGCCCATTCTTAGATGCATCCATATAAACCACATACTTCTTGTTCGCTTCTGGTACTGCTAAAACTGGCGCAGTAGTCAATCTTTTCTTGAGTTCCTGAAAATTCTCATCACATTCATCCGTCCATAAATACTTAATTTCTTTCCGCAACAATTGTGTCATGGGTCTAGCAATCTTAGAAAATCCTTCTATGAACCTTCGGTAGTACCCAACTGGACCCAAGAAACTCCTAATCTCATAAGGGTTGGTTGGTGACTTCCAATCACGTACTACTTCCACTTTAGATGGGTCCATCTTAATACCATCTGCTGACACAATGTGCCCAAGAAACATTACTTCTTTCAACCAAAATTCGCACTTACTGAATTTGGCAAAAAGATTCTCCGTTCTTAGTGTTTCCAACACTATCCTGAGATGTTCTTCATGCTCTTTCACATTTCTAGAGTAGATGAGAATATCATCTATGAATACCAAGACAAACTTATCCAAGTACGGGTGGAAAACTCTGTTCATAAGATCCATGAATACTGGGGGGCATTAATCCGAATGACATGACTATAAACTCATAGTGTCCATATCTTGTTCGGAAAGACGTCTTGGGTATATCCTCTGGTCAAATCTTCAACTGATGATACCCAGACCTAAGGTCTATCTTAGAAAACACAGTTGTTCCCTTGAGTTGGTCAAACAAGTCATCTATCCTTGGCAGAGGATACTTGTTCTTGAGTGTGAGCTTGTTCAGGTCCCTGTAATCTATACACATTCTCAGTGTACCATCCTTCTTTTTCACAATAAAGATAGGTGCTCCCCATGGAGAAACACTCAGTCTAATGAAACCTAAATCCAATAGCTCTTGCAGTTGGATATTAAGTTCTTGCAGTTCCTTCAGTGCCATCCTATATGGTTCTTTCGACACTGGGGCTGACCCAGGCTCCAGGTCGATGTTGAAATCCACTTGTCGATCTGGTGGTAAAACCGGTAATACTTCTGGGAATACATCCTCAAATTCCCACACAATTGGCACATCACCTATCGTATGCTCTTCTCTAGCTTTTCCATTAAGGTAAACAAGAAAAGCCTAACAATCCTTCTTTCTCATCATCTTCTTGGCTTGGAGAGCAGAGATAACGGGTGATCCTCTACCCATTCTTATACCGTGAAAGTCTGTGGGCTCCTTTCCCGGTGGTCTGAAGGAAATTTTCTTGTCATAACAAAGAATTGTGGCATAATTCTCAGCTAACCAATCCATTCCTAGGATTACATCAACATCCCACAACGTCATAATATTCAGATTATTAGTTACCACTTTAAGATTCCCGAGTTCTAATTCCAGATTAGAACAAACATGCGTGGTAGTTGAAATTCCTCCCGGTGGTGAAGATACTCTCATGACATGACTAGCACATTCCGGTATAATACTAAGATTATCCACACATGCTCTAGCAGTGAATGAATGCGATGCTCCAGTATCAAACAAAACAAGTACAGGTAGGTTAAGAAGTTTACCCATACCTACCAAGTTACCCTTATCCTTCTCGGGTTGCTTCTAATTAATGGCATACGACCTAGCATTTTGATTCTGCTGTTTAGGTGGTGGCGGTAGTTGCGGCTGTCCTTGTATTGCTCTCAGTGGCTGGGGTTGACTCTGGTGGTTTGGTCTCTCTCCTTGTTGCTTCTTAGGACAATTACTCATAATTTGGCCTTTCTGACCACACGGGTAACAAATTCCGGTGCCCAACAAACATGCACCATAATGCTGCTTGTTACATTTGGGACATACGGTGTTTGAAATTCGCCCCTGATTATTGCCTCCCTGAGCAGGAACCATCTGTCGTCCCTGATTGTTGCCTTCTTGAGCCTGAGACTATCCATGAGATATATTTCCCTGCCACGGCTTCCTGTTAGCCTGGTTGTTCCCATTGCCACCATTGTTTCATCCTTCCCACTTACGCTTCCCCTTATATTCGTGGGAATTTGTCTGATTGGGTGGTGGTGTAACTGTGGGCGCTCGCTTTTCTTCTGCATTGCTTCCTCAACATCTAGAGCTCTGTTCAGCGATTCAGTGTAGCTCAGCCTTCCATGGCTAGCTAGGGACATGCCTATCTCATGCCTCAGTCCTGATCTAAATTTTCCTGCCATCTTCTCATCCGTATCAACTTGCTCTGGAGCATACCTTGATAACTCAGTAAACATTCTATCATACTCGGTCACTGACATCCTTCATTGCTTCAGATTATAGAACTCAGCTTCCTTCTTGACCTTGAAGGTTTTTAGAACATACTTGTCATACAGTGCCTCCTTGAATTCCTCCCAAGAGTAGTTTTCTAGTTGCTCAGCCGTCAGGATCTTCCTGCGCGCTTCGCACCAGAAGCCTGCAGATCCAGTTAGTTGGAAGAGCACACAAGAAAGACGCTCTTGGTTGGTACACCTTAGGAAGTTAAAAATTCGTTCCATAGCTCTAACCCAAATATCACATTGTTGTGGTTTCCTGACCCATTGAAAGTGAGGGGATTCTTCTTGAGGAAAAGCTCTTCAATAGCCCGTTGCGGTGGAGGAAGAGGTGGTGTAGGGGCGCGTTCATGCCCTCCTCTCCTTCTTTCTCTTCTGGGTGGCATTCTGTGGTGCACATAATCATCATCAATTCATTCTCAGTGGTCCATAATTATCATCATACTGGATCATAGAAAGGAGTTCGCGACTACATAATCATAACGCATCAATACATACTCATAGATAACTCTCGTAGCAAGGTCAAGAAAGAGATCATAAATAACAACATCATACTCATGAGAAAAAAAGCCCATGAAGGGTCAAAATATATATCAATATATCATATGCATCATAATAGTACAATTGCCTTCAACAAGGTCTTACTGACTATTAATATAAGCTGATATAGGCTAAATGCCTACACATTATACCAATATACGGGATGCTCTAACAAATAGCATTGCCGTTTATAAAATAAGAAAGTGCTAGACATCGGAACGACACGTATAAGCAAAAGAAGTGACGTTCCGCATACAGAATACAAAATAAATGGCTAGAACCATCCTGAGATATCTCAAGTCGCCCTCGACTTGGCGGTCGAGATGTCCTCTTCGGAGGACTCCTCCGGATCCTCTTCCGGATCTTCTTCTGGATCTTCTTCTAACTCCTCGTCTAAAGCTGGAAAGACTGCAACATGGTCTTCAGTAACTCTGCGCTTCTTCCGGAGAAATAGATGAGCATCATCTGCGATCGGTCGTAGATGGACTAGATCGATGACTGGCATAGGTCGAAGTGCCGGACACGTCCTCCTGAAAATAAAGGGCTCGGTGCTCATGTACCTGCGGCGAGGTGTTGATGTCCCTGCCTCCATGTCTAGCCCATCCTGAGCATGAGACGGTGCAACAAGAACCACCTGGCTTGGTAGATGTGTAGCTAGCCTTTCCGGCAAAGCTCCCCTAGCATAAGGTCGATACACGCAAGCTCCATGGGGAGGTGCATGGTGCTGGAGGTACTGAGTGGTGATGCGGATAGCAAAGGCCACGAAATCTATGGATGGTACTAAAGTGGGCTCACGCAAAAAGATATAGTACAATGAGACTGCAGCATCCCACTCCCTCCACTCGATCGGAAGGAGGCCGATAAGGCGCTGAATGCCCTAGTAGTCTGAGACACCATGAGGAGCAGCTATGTGCCATGTCGCCTCGAGGTCCGCCATGCACTGGCCCACGGTGGCACCTGTGCATCGATACATGCTGCGGAAAGCCTCCACAAGGTCGCACGGTGTACGCCTTCTCCTTGTTGACTTTCGCGGTGGTGTCTTCATGGTCGCCATCCTATGAAGAAGGTATATGTATAATACATCAACGTCTCAACATAACAGAACAACTCTACTAAAGGGTTCTCAGAAGAAGGATATAAATCTCGTCCCAAGTTCTCGACTCGAACTCTGGACTCTGAGAAACACCTAACATAAAATAATATTATACTCTCTGACGGGGTATGTTATGAGAGTTATTCGGGTTCCGCCATAATTGGACATCCCGATAAAAATAACCATACTCGTATTACGCGTATGTAAGTCAAATTCGTTGGATACATCACTGCATCATCGATCCTCGTTATTACATCATCATTGTTCGTCCTTCATATTCGTACATGTGCTGAAATACTTAAGGCGCATAAGTTCTCGTTCGCGTAATAGAAAACACTAAGGAAGTTTCTAGGTTCTCGTCTTTCGTGTTTCTTCATCAGCAACAATTCATGCGTAATCGAAAAATAAGAATTCACACAGTACATGCTTCATCATACATATATCGTTCCAGATATGTTCATAATTAACATTTCATAAAAGCTCGTAAAGAGATACATTTTCATGGCAAAAGAAGTTTAAATCATAAAGACTAGTAAATCTTTTACCTTACTTTAGTTGAGCATGACGTGACGGGGTGTTGAGTTGACAATTGATTCTTAAATCAGTTTAGAGAATCAGACTAAACTTTGCTTGAAAGAACATAGACTCAGAGCGAACGAACCATGCCGATACCATTCTATCATGACCCCTTATCCCTATGGACAGCACAGCCGGAGCGTCACACGGGGTAGGAATTAAGAAGCGGGGAAGAAAAGGGGAAGCATACGTTTCATAAGGAATATGGGTGGATTTCCATGAATGACCTATCAAGGTATCATGAAGGGAGTCAATACAGTGGGAATGACTTAGAATTCAAATAGAATACATAGTTATAATATTAGCCTTGATGTTTATAAAAAGGCTTCATAGCATATTACAATCGGCATAACTTAGAAAGCAAAATCATAAAGAGTGTTCGCAGCGGAAAAACATGGTTGGTTACATATATGAAGATATGTAACCAGGTCATAACATTGATCGTTAACAAAAGACTTCAATTTAACACCCTCCGTCACATCCCCTGCTCAACCTGCGCATTTTAAAAGATATACAGGGCTGAGTACAACGTACTCCGTGATCATATTGCCAAAACATAGAACATGCTTTCGTATTTGTCATCATGCATATAAGCAGTAACACACAGGGGTTTTAAGAAAAAGCCCATGTTTACTAAATCATTTCATTTCATAGCATATATCATCAGATTCACCATATCTATAATTTACGCCGGGGAAGGTGGCCACCTCCCGCGAACGTTAATCGTCGAGTGTAATACCCACAATTTCGGACTTCGGTAATTTTTTTTTGTAAGTGTTCGTTTTGACGACTCACCTGGGACCGTTTCATTATTCTGAGAATGATTAATTCTGCACTTTTTGGCATCCGAGTTTGTTTCGGTGTTGTTTTATTGAGTTCCGTGTTTCTTAACGACTTTTCCGCACTCGAGTTCGATTCTTGTGAATCCCGTTCGAAACTACTGTTTCAAGTTTCCCATAAGTCCGTTTAACTTTGTTAGACGTGTTGTGAACTTCAGTTTGGTTATTCGATCACGTATCGTGATTTTCGGGCATTTTGGGCCATTTTGTAATTTACCCAAAGTTGTGGGTATCCGCATTCGTATTTGTTGTTTTGACCCTTTTCATGGTCGCGTGTGATTAATTGTTGCATGGTATTTCATTTCGGGTCGATGATGTTGCCCACGAGCGTTTTTTCGTGTTCGTTCCATGCGATTTCGGATAATCGAGTCGTCGAGTCCTGGTGGTCGAACCGGCCGACGGCCAGCAGTCCCGGACGGACGGTTGCGGTATCGCCGGACGGTTGGCACCGGCAGACGGTGCGGCAGGAACCGGCGTAGCGCACACTACGGTCGGAAGGTAGCGCGCGCTACGGCCGGGAGGCAGTGCACCCTACAGCCGTTTAGCTGCGCGCGCTAGTCGGCCGAGGCAGTAGGGTAGTGGGGTTCTGGACTCAGGTGGATCGGCAGGTAGCGCACGCTACTATCGGGCACTGCGCATGCTACGACCGGCAGGTAGCTACAGCTGGAAGGCTGCGCACGCTACCTGGCCGAGTCAGCAGGGCAGTGCGGTTCTCGATTTTGGCTCGGGCCGATAGCGCACGCTAGCTCGACAGCTTAGCGCATGCTAGGCTGTACCAGTATAAATGTGACAGAGCAGTCCAGTTCCGGTCATTTTTTCCCATTTCTATCTTTCTCTTCCGCGGCTGGGGCCTTGGGGATCTTGAAGCCCTGTTGTTGAACAACAAATCCACGAAGTTCTTGAGTTCATATCATTGATTGATCATCCTATATCGTCCTTTGATCCAGCGAATCAAGGTGAGATTTCCTAAAACCCTCTTTTGAGGAATTTTGGGATTTTTTCATTTTTGGCCGATTTGTTCCGTATCGTTTATTAATCCATGATGGATATGATTAATCTTAGTACTATTCTTGTGTTTAACATCATTTAATCCATTGTTCTTCATCGAATCAAAGTATATTTCTTGATTTCCTTCGAATCGACTTTTTGGGGGATTTGTTCTTGATCTCGTTTTCCATCCGTTTTTGATGGATCAATTATTGCTAAATGATGTTGTTAAACATATCCTATGGATTGTATATCCATATTTCGATTTGAAATTCCATTTTCGTGTTTTGACGGGATGAATCGTGTTATTGGCCGTTTTGGGGAAAACACTTGAACTTTCTTCATTCGTTCTTTAAATTCAACGGCTTTAAGTCGTGCCATGGAATTCATTTTCATTGTTGTTATTGTCCTTCGTAGTTTATTATCGCAAGTTGGCATTCGGTGGAGTCAGCGGGTTCGTAGTCGGTTCGTGCCAACCTACCTGCGGTCGATTCTCCATGTTGTGGTTATTCGAGGCAAGTATCTTGCCCATACATTACGTGTTTTGTGGATTTAATAGTTGTTTATCGATGATAGGTGCTGAATGAATGTCCATAATTTACTTTCAAAAGAATTGATATATTTCACAATAAAGAGTTCCTTAAAGATGACTCGTATGATTTCGTTGTTAAATGTGTTTGTCTAAGTATGTGTATTATTGTTGAGTATAGGAATCGGTATATTTACCATCATGGTGTTCTTAAAGGTGACCCGTGTGTTTCGGGAATTAATATGCTTAACTGAATATGTGTGCTAGTGTTGAGTGTAGGATCGCCATACTTTCGTATGACGTCATTATGTATGATTATGTCATCGGTAAATGTAAAGTTCACATCTTTTGTTAAAAAGTGTACATGGAGTCACGTGGTTATCGACGAATATGTGAGTTTGTGTGATATTGGTTGTGTCGTTCGGTGCTGTTGAGATCTTGTGCTTCCTTGTGAATTGTTATAGTTCTGGGTCGTGAGTACATGTTGGATAATATGGCCATTCTAGCAAGGTACCTCGACTATATACATTGTGTGTGTTTGACCTTTGAGAGTTGTGGTTTTGTAATCTATCAGTTGTTCTTCCACCCGGGGATGGCATATGTGGCCTCTGGGGGCCGATACTAATGGGTACGGCCACGGAAGTGGACTTGGGTGCGTGTGTTATCATTCTTCCACCTGGGGATGGCATGTGTGGCCTCTGGGGTCCGATACTAATGGGTACGGCCACGGAAGTGGACTTGGGTACGTTTGTTGATGTTCTTCCACCCGGGGATGGTTCGACGGGACCTCTGGGGGCCGATACTAATGGGTACGGCTGCGGAAGTGGTTTCCCACCCGAGGACGTTCCGACGGGGCCTCTGGGGGCCGATACTAATGGGTACGGCCACGGGTTACCAAGTGTGGTTTTTGTGATTTTGAGGTTGATGTTTTCGTTAATTGTGATATTTTCCGGAGTATCACAATGCCTTGTGCTTGGGGTCGAGAGACATTATATATCGAGTCTTGGTGCTTGGCTAGAATGGCATAAATAATGTTTTATGTGTAATGTGTCCTTGTAAGTGAATCGAAGTGGATAATCGGGTCGTGGACCCTGTGTTTTGTGACCGGAATGGTTGGGTCGTGGACCCCGTGTTTTGTTAACGGATTTGCATTTTGGAAAATGAACTTTGGGACTGTGACCCTAAGTGGCATTCGAGGAATTAAGAACTTTTCAATTTCAAATGTTTTCAAAACTCCCGAGGTTTGGAAGTGTTTTTTTCAAAGTGCTTACTTGTTTCGTTTCTACTTTCAAGACTTGAACTATTTTAACTAAACGAAATCTCTCGGGAAGTCTTTCGTTGTATTCTCGGAATGTGTCGTGTATGGCTCGTATTTCCACTTTATACTTGTACTAGCAAAACAGTGGAGTTTTGCTAACCCCCGAGTAATCGGGGGGTGGATATCTGTATTGTGTCCAGGTACATTCAGGTTTTTGGGAGCAAAACACAGGATCGGCGCGAAGGATGATGTAAGCCAAGGATACTAATCACATGAAGACCAGTTTTTGGTGCAGTCGGTCGGAGTTCGTTGTGGTCTTTTCCACTATCGTATTTTTTTTATTTATGAGTGTATTTTACCCTTGCATGGGTATGAGTCGAGATAGAAATGTATACTTTGATTTGTATGTTAGTAATTAAAGACTAAATCGGTCTATTGGTTCATTATTTTGTTACGTCAGTATGTAAGGTAATGTGATGTTTCGATGTCTAGCCTGGTGGATCCTCACGGAGAGGGTCTGCGGCTTGTAATATTCCCAGTTTGATTCTGGGGGTGTTACCTTTATGGTATCAGAGCTTAGGTTGAGGAAACCTACGGGTCGAGTTGTGTGTTGTCGAGTCTTGTATTGTCAGATTTTGTTCTGACTGGGTCGTGTCGCGACGCATCGTCTGAGTTTGTTGGTCGTGATTAGTATCGTGGGGCGATCATCATCTTCGTGCGACCTGTGGATGTAAGTCTCCCTTGTTTGTGTTTGTGCCTCGTCTGATGCGAGCTACTGGTATGATTATGTGTTAATTGACGGAATCCTCTTATGAATTTTGATTTCGTGATATGTGGTTATTTGACTCTCATATTCCGTTCATGTGAGGAGTAGTGTTGCTGGATTGTGCATGTTGAACTGTATTTATTTTATCCGCTGCGTGAGTTCTTTTGTAATGGCTTTCGGTATTTTACTGTCTGAGTTTTATTTCGAAAACTGATTCCCTTAACCGAGTTTTGGCATTATGGCCTTGATCGTTTTGGCGAAATTCTTATGACGGTATTTAGTATTTTGTAAATGGCTTTTGTGAGTTTTTGAAATATTACCGTCATCGGCCTTTTTGGCGTTTTTGTAAATGGTTTTTAGCCTGGTAGGTTCCGGCGCGGGACCAACGACGCTATAATGTTTCGTGTAATTACCTGAAATTTTTGGGCATTCTAGCCCATTGAATTATCTTTGAAAACCTTGAGTATCTTAGAAAACAAATTTCGAGACGTACTTTTAAAATGAATTATTTTCTCGTGGTACATCCAAGGCGCCACAATATGCTTCAAAATTCTTCTACCTCGAGAACCAAAATGTTTTGAGATATTTTCAATGTTTTATAAAAACTTTTACTTAGACCCGAGGGTCGAATATTCTAAAAGTTTTTCACTAAGAGATAGTGTCCTCATTTTTATCAAATGCGAAACGGTTCTCCAAAGTCTCGATAATGATGTTTCACGTTTGTACTTTTTTGAAAGGTGATACTCAAGATCAACCGGTGTTTTTTCTAAATTATTTTCAAAAGGAGGTTTTCGTTTTTAAAACCTATCCATTCCCGTTTGAGGACTGGGTATGTATGTATGATGTTCGCATTGTCGTCATGATGTTTGCTCCCGAGTATGATCGAACTGGTGGCATGAACGTCGAGACGTTGCCACACATTTGTTGTACTAGCACTCTGTGAGAGGTGTGAACTGGTGTTTACTGTTTATCGCCTCGTGGTGATTTGCGTGTTGTCGCACGAGTGGAGTTGTTAAAGCTTAGATTTTTGTGCGTTTATGCACATGGGTGATTGTTTCATGATGTTTGTGATTGTGTGTTGGCTATCGTTCGGGCCGTTGTAATCGTAGAACGATGCCGTTGTTGTTGTGATTTTTGTATGCGTTCATATTTTATGCTGGCATCTCCGGTATGTTGTTTTGCGGTGTTATGTTCCATTGTACCTAGCATCTGTATTTTCGGTATGCCGAGCCGAGGCATTTCAACCGTGATGTGCCGGGGGAATGTACGTCTCATTTCAAGTGCGGACTCGAGGGACATCATGTTCAGTTTTCTGAGTTGATTACCGAGCCTTCCGAGGTACGGAATTGAGCATTGATATCAGGACCGGCTCCGAGGAGTTCCTGAGCAGCGTGGTCTATCAGTTATATGTTATGTTATTTCCTTACCTTGTTGTTTCGAACTTCGGAAATTAAGTTCTTTTATTCGAAGTGGATCGGATTTATAACTTCTGTGTTTCCGACTCTGTCGACTCGTTTGTGTTCGTTAAAAATTTTTCTGAGCTTGCCCTGTCCATTGCTTTTGTTGATCGAACGAGGGTGGTATTGTTACGGAACTACTCGTTTGTCGTTGTGACTTTTCAATTGCTATTCCCTTTCCTGTGGATCTTATGTGAGTGCACATCTTGTTGTTTTCACCGGATCATGTTTTGTCTCGAGTCGAGATCTGAACCTCGGAGTTGCCGGTTGAACCTTATCGTTCTTCGTGATCCGAACATGATTGTTCAATTTTTGTTGTCTTGATCGTTGTTGTTCGATCATTGATTGTTCAGTTTTTGTTGACCCCGTTTCGTGATTGTTGAGCATTCAGACTCCTTCCTAATTTCCTTAAGTTCGGGAAATTAGAATCGTTTTCGATCTTCCATGGAATTCCGTATTTGTTCAGCGATTTGCTCGCGTGTTGATTGATGTATCGTTAGGTTGGTCAATCGTGTTGATTTTCGTTCGTTGTGTTTTGCGATTGTTCAGATAATCGACTTGATTGTATTATCTGGTTGATGACGCTCGTCACTTGTTGTCTCTACCGGTGGCGTTGTGTTGGTCGTCGTGGAGTGTGTTTTCACGCCGTATATTACTTTGCGTTGCTTGTAACAGTTTGCCATTGGGCGCGAGTTCTTCGGTTCTTGTGAATATCGTTGCGTTTTCCTGGCGGGATTTTGCTTCTCCCTACTTGTTTTAAGTTTCGGGACAAAACTTCTTTTAAGGAGGGTAGAATGTAATACCCGCAATTTTGGACTACGGTAATTTTCTTTTTTTTTGGCAAGAGTCCATTTTGATGACTTGCTTGGGACCGTTTCATTATTCTGAGAATGATTAATTCTGCACTTTTTATCATCCGAGTTCGTTTCGGTGTTGTTTTGTTGATTTTCGTGTTTCTTAACGACTTTTCCGCAGTCGAGTTCGATTCTTGTGAATCTCGTTCGAAACTACTGCTTCGATTTTCCCATAAGTCCGTTTAACTTTGTTAGACGTGTTGTGATCTTCGGTTTGGTTATTCGATCACGTATCGTGATTTTCGGGCGTTTTGGGCCATTTTATAATTTACCCAAAGTTGTGGGTATCCGCATTCGTATTTGTTGTTTTGAGCTTTTTTATGGTCGCGTGTGATTAATAATTGCATGGTATTTCATTTCGGGTCGATGATGTTGCCCACGAGCGTTTTGTCATGTTCGTTTGCGATTTCGCATAATCGAGTCGTCGAGTCCTGGTGGTCGGGCACTGGCCGGACGGTTGCGGGTCCTGGCCGGACGGTTGCGGGTACTGGCTAGACGGTTGCGGGTACTGGCCGGACGGGTGCGGCAGGAACTGGCATAGCGCATGCTACGGCTGGTTAGCTGTGCGCGCTAGTCGGCCGAGGCAGTAGGGCAGTGGGGTTCTGGACTCGGGTGGATCGGCAGGTAGCGCACGCTACTGTCGGGCACTGCGCACGCTGCGACCGACAGGTAGTGCGCACTACGGCCGGAAGGCTGCGCACGCTACCTGGCCGAGTCAGCAGGGCAGTGAGGTTTTGGATTTCGGCCCGGGCCGATAGCGCACGCTAGCTCGGCAGCCTAGCGCACGCTAGGCTGCACCAGTATAAATGTGACATAACAGTCCAGTTCCGGTCATTTTTTCCCATTTCTATCTTTCTCTTCCGCGGCTAGGGCCTTGGGGATCTTGAATCCATGTTGTTGAACAACAAATCCACGAAGTTTTTGAGTTCATATCATTGATTGATCATCCTATATCATCCTTTGATCCAGCGAATCAAGGTGAGATTTCCTAGAACCCTATTTTGAGGAATTTGGGGGGTTTTGCGTTTTTGGCCGATTCGTTCCGTATCATTGATTAATCCATGATGGGTATGATTCATCTTAGTAGCATTCTTGTGTTTAACATCATTTAATTCATTGTTCTTCGTCGAATCAAAGTATATTTCTTGATTTCCTTCGAATCGACTTTTTGGGGGATTTGTTCTTGATCACGTTTTCCATCCGTTTTTTATGGATCGATTGTTGTTAAATGATTTTGTTAAACATATCCTATGGATTGTATATCCATATTTCGATTTGAAATTCCGTTTTTGTGTTTTGACGGGACGAATCGTGTTCTTGGCCGTTTTGGGGGAAACATTTGAACTTTCGTCATTCGTTCTTTAAATTCAACGGCTTTAAGTCGTGCTATGGAATTCATTTTCATTGTTGTTATTGTCCTTCGTAGTTTATTATCGCGAGTTGGCGTTCGGTGGAGTCGGCGGGTTCGTAGTCGGTTCGTGCCAACCTACTTCAGTCGATTCTCCGCGTTGTGGTTATTCGAGGCAAGTATCCTGCCCATACATTACGTGTTTTGTGGATTTAATGAGCGATTTACATCTGACTACCTTTTTAGATGGTCTAATTACAGTTTGGTCCCTATTGTTTCAGATATTATAATGGAGGTCAAACTTTCCACTATTCAGAAACTATATTTACAACGAAGGACAAAAGTCAAATTTTTAGATGATGTCACTGGAGAGAGAGTACTGATATTCCGAATTTGCCCTTTTATTTTTCCTATTCTTGTATACCCATTTATTTTTCGCCTCACGTGGGTGGCACATGCTGGACCTCATTGTAATATATATAACACTTTTGGACTTCCGTGTAATAAATTTTCAAGCTTTCTGGAAAAAAATATTTTTTCCAAAAAAGAAAGTATTTTCTGGAAGAAAAAAATATTATTTTTCGAAAAAATAAAAAAAAAATAATTTCTCGGAAAAAATTATCTTTTCGAAAAAAATATTATTTTATGGAATTTTTATTTTTTTCAAATAATTAAAAAATATTTTCTGGAGAAAAATTATTTTTGGGCAAAATAATATTTTTTCGAAATAAAATTATTTTCTGGAAAAAATATTATTTTCTGGAAAAAATATTATTTTTTCGAAAAAATAAAACTATTTTCTAGAAAAAAAATTAAAAAAAATATTTTTTCGAAAAAATTAAAAAATATTTTCTGCAGAAAAAGATATTTTTGGCAAAATAATATTTTTTCGAAATTAAATTATTTTCTAGAAAAAAATATTATTTTTTCAAAAAAATAAAATTATTTTCAGAAAAAAAATATTTTTTCGAAAAAATTAAAAAAATATTTTCTGGAGGAAAAAATATTTTTTGTCAAAATAATATTTTTTCAAAATAAAATTATTTTCTTGAAGAAATATTATTTTTCGAAAAATAAATTTGTTTTCTGGAAAAAAAATAAAATAAAATATTTTTGCAAAAAAAAAATATATTTTCTGGAAAAAAATTATATTTCGAAAAAAAATTATTTTCTGAAAAAAGAATATTTTTAAAAGAAATGTATTAGCCAAACACTTTAATAACTTATAAGCTATTTGTTTAATATGAAATGTATTTTAAAAGAAATGTTTTATTCAAGTAAATATAGGGGCATTTTCGTCTTTTTAATAGAAGTCAACACCAATTCAGATTTTTGTCCTTCGCTGTAATTTATAAAAAAATAGGGACTAAAGTGTAAAGAGGGCATCTAATAGGGTAGTTGGCTGTAATTACCCCGGATTTAATAGTTGTTTATCAATGATATGTGCTGAATGAATGTCCATAATTTACTTTCAAAAGAATTGATATATTTCACAATAAAGAGTTCCTTAAAGATGACTCGTATGATTTCGTTGTTAAATGTGCTTGTCTAAGTATGTGCATTATTGTTGAGTATAGGAATCAGTATATTTACCATCATGGTCTTCTTAAAGGTGACCCATGTGTTTCGGGAATTAATATTCTTAATTGAATATGTGTGCTAGTGTTGAGTGTAGGATCGCCTTACTTTCGTATGACGTCATTATGTATGATTATGTCGTCGGTAAATGTAAAGTTCACATCTTTTGTTAAAAAGTGTACGTGGAGTCACGTGGTTATCGACGAATATGTGAGTTTGTGTGAAATTGGTTGTGTCATTCGGTGATGTTGAGATCTTGTGCTTCCTTGTGAATTGTTATAGTTCTGGGTCGTGAGTACGTGTTGGATAATATGGCCATTATAGCAAGGTACCTCGACTATATACATTGTGTGTGTTTGACCTTTGAGTGTTGTGGTTTTGTAATCTGTGAGTTGTTCTTCCACCCGGGGATGGCATATGTGGCCTCTAGGGGCCGATACTAATGGTTACAGCCATGGAAGTGGACTTGGGTGCGTGTGTTATGGTTCTTCCACCCGGGGATGGCATGTGTGGCCTCTGGGGGCCGATACTAATGGGTACGGCCGCGGAAGTGGTTTCCCACCCGGGGACGGTCTGACGGGGCCTCTGGGGGCCGATACTAATGGGTACGGCCACCGGTTACCAAGTGTGGTTTCTGTGATTTTGAGGTTGATGTTTTCGTTAATTGTGATATTGTCCGGAGTATCACAATGCCTTGTGCTCGGGGTCGAGAGACATTATATATCGAGTTTTGGTGCTTGGCTAGAATGGCATAAATAATGTTTTATGTGTAATGTGTCCTTGTAAGTGAATTGAAGTGGATGATCGGGTCGTGGACCCTGTGTTTTGTGACCGGAATGGTTGGATCATGGACCCCGTGTTTTGTTAACGGATTTGCATTTTGGAAAATGAACTTTGGGACTGTGACCCTAAATGGCTTTCGAGGAATTAAGAACTTTTCAATTTCAAATATTTTCAAAACTCCCGAGATTTGGATGTGTTTTCAGAGTGCTTACTTGTTTCATTTCTACTTTCAAGACTTGAACTATTTTAACTAAATGAAATCTCTCGGGAAGTCTTTCATTGTATTCTCAAAATGTGTTGTGTATGGCTCGTATTTGCACTTTATACTTGTACTAGCGAAACAGTGGAGTTTTGCTAACCCCGAGTAATCGGGGGGTGGATATTTGTATTGTGTCCAGGTACATGCAGGTTTTTGGGAGCAAAACACAGGATCGGCGCGAAGGATGATGGAAGCCAATGATACTAATCACATGAAGACCAGTTTTGGGTGCAGTCAGTCGGAGTTCGTTGTGGTCTTTTCCACTGTCGTATTTTTTTTATTTAGGAGTGTATTTTACCCTTGCATGGGTATGAGTCGAGATAAAATGTATACTTTGATTTGTATGTTAGTAATAAAAGACCAAATCGGTATATTGGTTCGTTATTTTGTTACGTCGGTATGTAAGGTAATGTGATGTTTCGATTTCTAGCCTGGTGGATCCTCACGGAGAGGGTCTGCGGCGTGTAATATTCCCGGTTTGATTATGGGGGTGTTACATCGAGATCGGCCACTCCGAAGAGAGCTCACAATCCCGAGTACTGTGTACACTAACCCTGGCCAGCAACCTTTGCCTAGCTCAGGATCCGCTCATTTCATAGGTTGGCAAGCCAACAGGGATAGGGTCATAAGAATCCACATAAAAGTTTTTATTCATCATAATCATTTGAAATCATAATTTGCATGTAAAACATTTCATCAAAATAGAGCAAAGCTCAAATCATTTTCGTATAGAAAGCCCACTTGGACAAGTAATAAATGCAAGCAAAATGATTCTCGGCTCTTCCTTACGCTTCAGTCTGCTGATCCACCTTTCATCGGAAATAACTAAGTTTAGCGGTCGATGAGCTTAACGAAGTTTAACGGACAATAGACTCGATCTACATGTTTGGACTTTAGAGTTTTGCATTCGACTTAAGTTTAATAATAAAAGCTATGATTCTCTTAGAGAACCTAACTGACCATATAACATATAAAGATACTAACAACGGTAACCGATACTCGATTCCGTTACACATTCCTTGGTTCGAAAACCAACATCAAACACTTAACATAATCATAACATAATGTGCATCAAGGATGGAAATAATTAGATTCTGTTAATACACAGTAAGAAATAGATAGTTTATCTTATACCACTAGAAATCCACTAAAGTCTAGTTTCATGTCCTTTTTAGAGATCTCAAAAATATTAAACGTAGAGAAAGTTATGGCCATTTCCATGAAGTGTAACGAAACTGCCAACTTCCGCTTAAAATGGGAAAAACATCATATAAACATAGAGCTCGTTTCTAGCATCGAAAACCATAAACATGTAAACTCTAATCATGCATATCATACTAATAACACATATAGAAGTCGACATACAATCATGCTTCTTGACATTACGAACTCCATCTCATAATCTTTTATTTTGAAAACATGCTACTTACTCATTTTTATTTCCCAACATTAACATTCAAACATCATTAACATCAAGTATCATCAAGCATCAAGTATTACCAACATCAAACAATACACTTAACGTACACTCATGTTGATAAACAATGTCTTGGTCCTAACATACAAATGACCTAAACATGACTTTAAAATCCTCAATACATAACATGCTCCTTAACTACATCAAATATTACCAACACATCTTCCAACTTTATAAATCTAACTTCATGCTCTTGTTTTCAAATAAATTTCCAAAACATTTTATAAAAATCTAACAAAAACATATCATGTACTCCTTTCATATATCATCACAATTATCAAGTCATTTTTGAACATACAACAACATATCAAGAACTAAACATGTTTCTTCCTTACTTTCCAAAATACCAAACATTTTATAAAAATCTCATAAATTCATCGTAGCATCATATCATCATATAACAAAATATTGTGTAAGAAAAACATAAGAAAACAACATATAATTGGGTTATGAAACCGTAAAATTTTCTGCCAAGACATGAAAATGAAAGCATGATTAAAACTTGTTCTAAACACTTTCAAGAACCTTAAAATCAACTTAAAAACAACATACACAACATTATAACATTAAACCTAAGCTCTTCATATATTCCCAAATTTTAAAGTTACCAAAAACCTATTTCTATTTGGATAGAAATGAAGAGGATAATGTTACTTACTTGAATATGAACTTTGATTTAAGTTTGGTACACAAAATAAGCTTGTAACTTGAGTTCTTAATGAAGAACAATGGTGTTTCAATGGTGAAGGGGGACGGGGGGCGGCCAAAGTGAGAAGAAGAGAGGAAGAAGATGAAGTGAGGAGGAAAATGAAATGGAGGTGATGTCCCTTTATATACTAGGTTAACCCTAGACGTCATCATAAAGCGGTCGAATAATATTCTATGTTTTGCTCCTCCACAGATAAAATTACTCGGGTATTAAATGTATGACATGTACTTAAATTATAGTATCACACTTACAACTTAAAGTCGGAGAAAAGTTTCTCGATTTACGGAACGCGCAATTATCCGAGAAAACGACTCGACATAAAATATACCCAAAAATTCAAAAACTAAACTTTTGAAAATCGTACTCATAACGTAAAATTGGTTTATATAGAAGTCGACGAAATCATGATTCTATCTATCGAAACATAAAAATTAAATTCGGAAGGTAAACCCAACCAAATAACCGAACATCCGATTTCTAAATTTAAAACGTGTAAATAGCTCTAAACTTATTCCATTAGTCAGAATTTTATTATTTGTGAATGCAAAACCCTAATGTCGCACTTGAGGTCATAATAATTCTTGCATATAAAAGACCGGAGCATTATAATTTATGATGATGTGATCGATATCATTGTTGAGTATTGTGGCTGACCCCATTGTGGGCTTTATTTTTAGGTACTCGGAGATCGAGCTAGTAGCGGTCGTGAATGGATGGTCTTCCCAAGTGATACTGGTTGTGGCATGTTTTGGAGAACCGAGTATTTTGACTGGTTGTTTTATTCCGCTGCGTGTGTATTTTAAAATGGTTTTTCGGTATTTTTACAAACTCATGTCTATTTCAAAATGTTCTTTTTTGGTATTTCGTAAATTTGGGTTATTTCGTTAAAGCCTTTTTCCCTAAACTATTTTATCGGTATGTATAAGGGGTGGCTTAACGTACATTTTTAAAACTATTGAGTTTTGGCGTCTTCGCCTTGTACTTTCAACTGGTATCTTATGACGGTATTTGAGAACTATATTTTGGAAAACATTTGAGTATTTAGAATATTACTATCTTTGCCTCTTTAGCGTGTTTGAAACGTTTTTGAAATGAGTTTTAGCCTGATGGGTTCCGGCGTGGGGCCCACGACACTGTAATATTCCCGGATGATTTTGGGGGTGTTACAGAAGATGGTATCAGGGCTTGGGTTTTGTGAAACCCGGGCATGTGTGTTATGTGGCTCTACCAGTACGGTGGTAGCGTGATTTTTGAAAATAATTTTCCTGACTTTTGAGTCAAACCGATTTTTGTAGGTTCCAAAATTTTTGAGATCTTTTCAAATTGCTATTTGTGATATTGGTGTGTGTTGGTATTGTGTTGAGACTTCGTATGGGAATCGTATGCTAATATCATGGGAGATCATCGGCTTCACGTACCTGTAAGTATACTGTTTTGGTTATTCGCTTGTGGCGATGATTGATTGCTTTTGCGATGAGTTTGGACATTTTGGGTTGATCTGTTATCTGTGACAGAATTGCATGTTTCAAGGACAAAACTTATTTTAAGGGGGGGAGTATGTAATATCCAGATTTTCAGTATTATTTTTTTGCGTTGTTTTATCTGAGATATACTGAATAGCTTGGTGTCTATACAGTATGGATAAAATAATTTGAGGACTAAGACAGTTGTATTTGTACAATTGACGTGATTGGATGACAGTTATGATTGAGGATATCATGTATCAGGTTGTTTTAATTTTGATATCGAGTATATCGTATGAGAATGTTATTGAATTGAGTATATGTATTCAGTATGTCATATGTTCGTACTATGTCTGTCGAGACGACAGACAAAACAATTGAAATTGGCCAAGTATAGTCTGAATTAACGTACGCTAGTATCTGGACATAGCGTATGCTAATGTGCAGGCTTCGCGGACACTAAAGGCCAAGAATAGCGCGTGCTAGTGCAGAACAGACTAGAGGGAATCTACGTGTGGACCCGGATATTTTCGGTGCATGTTCCGATAAGGTCAACTGATGTTTGCTATGAAGGACTAGCGCATGCTAAATCCTAAGGTTAGCGCATGCTAATTTCAGATCGGTCAGAGGGAATCCCAGTAATCACGGGTGCTTTCAGCATGTGGGACCCAAGCATCTTCGGGGTAGGTGCAGACTGCCGAGTCAACTATGATTAGCGCACTCTATGGGTGAAGAATAGCGTACGCTAATGAACCTTTTACTGTAGCAAGTCAATGCTATGTTACGTACGCTATGGCTTGGATTCTACGTATGTAAAACATTGTGCGAAGCAAGGCAGTAGCCTGTGGACTGCCCGATAGCGCATGCTATCAAGGAAGGATAGCGCACGCTAGGGATGTAGCGCACGCTAAATATAAAGTTTACTGCACGGTAGTAATGTACTTTATAAAAGGGTACAGACAGGTGTTAAGAGGGATTTCATCCATTTCTTTCCTTTCACGCGATAGATAGAGCCTTGGGAGGATACTTGAAGATCCTAAACTCTGAAAGATGATCCTTTTTAACAAGATTAAGATGGAGAACATGGATTCAAAGCTTTGTTCTTGAAATTATTAATGATTCTTGGAATGGAGTTCATAGAGAGAGTCTTGAGGTTCCAAATCCAAGAGGTCGTCTTCTAGTCGTCTTCGTACTAGAAAAGCATCTTATTCTCAGACGACGAGTTCGACTGTTGTTTGCTTTAACTGTGATTCAGTGGGGCATGTTAGCACTCGTTGTACTGTGCCAGCTAATGTTTGTTTTCTGTGTGGGATGCAGGGACACCTTCAGAAATACTGCAGGACTTCTAGTACCATTAGGTCTCGAGAGAGCTCGTGGGCCTCGAGAGATTTTGTTACTCCAGTCCGTACTTCATCCAAGGGGTCCTATCAGGCTTCGGGAGCCGGAGGTAAGGACAGTCGAGGAGGAGCAGTGAGTTCAGATTCAGGTCTTCCTTGAATTGATGAGATCGAGGAGATTGATGATCTGGAGGATACTGGTGTTGGGTACATTTGAGATGTAGCCTTGATTTATATTTTCCTTTCCTTGTTTTTCGGATTAATGTTCTACTTAATCTGTAATAATGTTTTGTGGTCGTGAACCATTTGTTGTTGATCTATCTATTAATGATAGTAATTGAGAATTTTGAGGCCTGGGGTCGTTTGATGCGTTTTTCTTTTCTTTTGGTGTTGTGCCCGAGATTTTTGTGATAATCTGGGTAATTGTTCATTGTGATTTGAGACATCAAGTCATGAGGACGTGGGCGCGATTGATATGGAGAACGGAGAAGTGTACACCGATGATTGTAGATATGTACAATGGGCGGCACCCGCGAGGTGTGTACGCCGGTGTTACGAGTCATGCGGTTGGTATGACTTTCTGATGGGTCGCTGGCGAAGGAGTCATGATTCGACTGATCTTGCACTTAGTTGAGTGTTTTCATCACTTGTTTTTCGCCGTGTTCGGGCGGGGGAAAATGCGGGGACCCGGGGGGTTGGCCCGATTACTCAGGCGAAGTAGTTCGCAGTGAGGAGTATTCCTAGAGATGTTTTCAGATCCTGAGGGATAGTTCGTACCCCGTGTTGTGCACTCTAAGTTTCAGGGACGAAACTCTTTTTAAGGGGGGGAGTATGTAATATCCGGGGGTATTTTTTTTCGTTTCAGTGTTGAGTTGTACGTATTCATTTGGAATTGTACAAGTGTTGTTGTTTTGGACCAATACAATATATATTGAATTGGGATATTTCGGGATCGAAATATTTTTACTTGTCGTCGGGTTGGTTTCGTCGTTTGGATGTTGCTTGGTGAGTTTGGGAATTTTGGCTAAGTTTGTAGCCATAGTGTACGCTACATGTGTAGCATTACGTACGCTACTGTGTTGCGATTACATACGTTACGCCTGGAGGTTTACGTACATAATGGGTGGTCAGTTGTAGGAACCTTCCTCGGAGTCAACTTTCGGGTGGTAGGGCCAGGAATCTTTCGATCAGAATTCACTATTGGAGTCAACGGATCCTTACGTATGTTATCCATGCATCTTGTTAAGATACGTAAAATGTGGTTCTTCACGTATGTTAAGGTCTTCGTATTGTTAGTCAGGTGGTTCTGGACTAGCATTACGTACGCTATGTTATTGATATAGTGTACGTAATTGTCCTTACGTACGTTATGCTTGTTGTATAGCGTACGTAATTTGTTTGTCAGATTCTATAACTTGGTTTCATATTTCATTTCTTCACGAAACAAAATCATTTTTCTCTCCCTAGAATTGTCCTTATGGACTTGTTCTTGATGTTTTGGAATGTTTGGACGTTATAATCATGTCTATGAAGGATTATGTTAGGATTGTTATATGATTATCATAGTCTTGATATGATTATTATTGTTGGTTGTGGTTTTGAGGGATTATAACCATTTTTGTAAGGAATTATGATGAATTATGTAATGATTATCATAATCTTGAAATGGTTGAGTGAACCTTGTTGATTAATTCGAATTCATGATGAATTGTTGATTGATTATGGTTTAGACATCATGTTTGTTGAGATGATGATGTTTTTGGGGTATTGATGATGATATTAGTGATATTATCATTTTGATATGTTTGTTTTGTTGATTGTTCTTAAGTGATTCTTATTGAATTGTTTTCACAAGTGTTAAGAACGTAATGATCATGTTAATCGATCATTGAGGTGTTGGAGGATGTTAGACTTCATAGTTAAGAACTATGATTTTTGTTTGGGGAGTTTAACCGATTCGGGAATGAATCGGGATTGTTTTGGTGTTTCTTTCCATTGATTTTGTGTTATTGAATGAATCATATTTCATTCAAGGTTGTTCGAGTGCTTGTGATCATTGGAAGACGCCGTTCGTCGTTTCGTGGAAGGATGTTGATCGTGGAAGGACTTTCTCGCCTTTGGTTTGAGGCATGTTTTATACTTGTACTAGTCAATGAGATTAATGTTATCATGTATGTGTATGAATGTGTGTATCATTTTGAGACTTGGTCTCTTTATGATTTTGTTGATATCAGGGGATTGTTTGATACGACACCCTTCGGCAACTTATGCCAAATGTTATTGTTGTTCGTAAATGGCCGGTTCAAGGCATTGCGATACTTGTTGGTAATATTGTTGTCGATAGCCTGCGGTATCGATGTATCGATTGTCGTTGTTGATATTGATGTCGATTTAAGACATAGTTGTGATCATTGTTATTGATATTGGTGCTTCGTTATTGATGTTGTATTGGCCGATTGAAGGCATTGACGTATTCGATTAACATCTTCGTTATCGGTAACCGATTAAAGGTGCCAAGACATCTGTTGTATCATCGTTATCGATTGATCGTTCTAAGGTAATCGATGTATTGACTTAGGACTGCCGAAGACATTTCCCGTCCGTTGTATCGTCGTTATTGATTGACCATTCTAAGGTAATCGATGTATTAACTTGGTACTTTCGAACACATTTCCCTTCCGTTGTATCGTCGTTATCAATTGACCGTTCTAAGGTAATCGATATAGTGACTTGGGATTGTAGAAGATATTTCCCATCTGTTGTATCGTTGTTATCGATTGACCATTCTAAGGTAATCGATGTATGGACTTGGGACTGTCGAAGACATTTCCCATCCGTTGTATTATTGTTATCGATTCGCCGTTCTAAAGTAATTGAGGTATTAAATTCGGATTATCGAGGATAGTTCCCATCCATTGTGTCGTTGTTATCGATGAGCCATTCTAAGGCAATTGAGGTATTTGATATAACCGAGCTGATTGGCCACCAAGAACCGGGTTAATATCAGGAATTTATCTAAGAAAACCCGAATGTATGAAGTATTGCCTTTTCTCTCTCTAAAATATGATGTAATCTTAGAATTATGCTTGGCCTTTGAAGGAAAGCCCCCCTCCTTCTTTTATAGAAGGGAAAGTCGCCTATCCTTTATTATCTTCCTTGATTTTTAGGGAAGATCCTAGATATCCAGGGGTTCAGGCTGCGATTTCCCATCCCTGGATTTTCGGGATTGAAGAGTATGGGCTCTCAGTCCCCGAATCTCTGGGATTCTATCAGGTGAGGCGAAATCTCCTTTCCCGAGAGTTCGACCTTCATGAGCCCGGCGATTCCCGACCCCGGTTATGACTTAGTAGGTCGACTCATATTATAAAGGATCACTTAGGTCGGGACACTCTTATCCAAATCCGTAGGTCGATGAGGCCTTCGAGGTTGGCCCTCGCTTAGCAGAGGTCACAGGTCAGCGGGGCCTCCGAGGTCGGCACCCTCTTATCTGAGGTTATAGATCGGAGAACCCTCTGAGCTCGGAATCCTCTTGTCTGAGGACATAGGTCGGACTTCCTTAGTCTAAGAAAACCTTCCTTTACTCAAAGATCCGTATGCCGACTTGTATTGGTCCTTTTTTAAACTGGGTTTTTAGGGAGCGTACATTCGTTGTCCTATCAACCAGTCCCCCCTACTTTAGTCAAGCTGTAAGACCGAGTAGAGTAGGATTTGTTTACAATCTGACGACCTCGACACAGTAGTCCTTGGGGTTCCCGTTCCTAGGTAACGAGGTTCCTCGAGCTTCGTGCGCCTTTATATCAACTTCTTTTCCTTTCCTCGCCTCCCAACCGTCGCATCTATAGCCAGGTCTAGGTGTCAACCTGCTATAGGTCAGATGAGGCGGTACCAGATCCAAGCTATTCTTTTATAGGAGGCATTGGACGCTCCAGATCTCCCGTTATCTTCTTGGTTTTCGCCCTTCCTCCCTATAAATATAGATCCTCTACCCCTAAGCCACTTCCGCTCTTTTTTTTTTTTTTTGGCCAAACACTAGTGCGAGGGTTTTCCGGCGACACCTGCGACCTTGGTTTCATGCCTCCGGTGGTGCTTCCACTATTTTTCTCCGGCGCTCTTCCACCCAATCTCATGGGTATGTCTATCTAAACACATCTTTACTTTTTCTTTTTGTTTGTTACCTATATTTTCCTTTCTCCTCCCTCCTTTTTCTTCCTTTTATTATGTCGTCTGCCTCAGATTCTCAGAATCTTTCCGGCCAATCGGCCGTGGACTCTTTTTTAGAAGGTTTATCCTCTTCTGATGGGGATTCGGGGGGTAGGTCGGAGCAAGCTACTGGCTCCTCCCTCTGTCTTAGAGATGAACCCCTAGGTGATGTAGATTGCTCCGAGATGGGTGACATCCCTTCTAACCTTCCCTCCGGCATTCCTTTGATCATCGTAGATCCCGCCCTCCTCCTATGGATGAAGTAACTGTGACCGGCCTTTTAGCTGATCCATATCAAACGGTCGCAGGAGCTACTCGAGTTCTCCCTCCTCATCCTCTATCTAGGACTAGTCCAGCCGGGTTGGCTAGTTTTATAAAATTTCTTAGACTTCCTCCGGCGTGGGAATTTGTCACGCCCCAGGCTAGTGACACCCCTGATCATCCTCCCCCAGGTCATATTACCTGGTTCGTGGATCACGTGTGCGGTGGTCTTCGCTTCCCTCTTCATCCCTTCCTTGTCTCTCTCTCTATTAAATACAATCTTCCCCTCAACCAGTTTTCTCCCAATTCTTTTCGTTATATGGTCGGTTTTCTCATGTTGTATCATTATAGACACGAGGAACCCAACCTGGATTTTTTCTATTTTTGTTTCGGGCCAAATAGATTTAAAGTCTCTTTTTACTTGACTTCCCGAAACAATGCCCATTTCTTTACCCACCTCCCTTCCAATGTGAAGGACTGGAGGTTGCGTTTCTTTTTCCTTCGGCTCCCTACGGCTGACTCCTGGGGTTTCCCCATGGAATGGACGCAGGCCACTCCAAGCCAGGATCCTATTCCCAGGCGCAGTTCTATCCGAGCTGGGTGGGTCAAGAAAGTTCAGGAGTGGAATGCCATTCCTTACAATGCTTTCCAGCTGACGCAATTTCATGATCTTCTATTCCATTGTGGGCTGAGCTCAAATCCTTACCCAGCTATCCCTGATATTGGTAGGTTTTAAATAGTAATCTTTGTTATTTTGTTTTTTGGCTATCTTACTGACCATTTGTATTGTATTTCGTAGATTGATTCATGTGGACCTGCCAGTCTGATGCCTCCAAGCCGGATGAACCAACGAAGGAGAAGGTCCCCAAATCGACGAATCCCCCTAAAGAGAGGGCGGAGGGCTCATCAAAAACTAAGCAGAAGCTCCCCTCACGCTCCAAAGCTGGGGTGACTCTCCCCTCCGACCTGGCTCCTACCTTGACCACTGGGCGGAGGCCTGCAAGCTGGTCTCGGCAGCTTCAGGTCACCCAAAGGGCCCATTCTCCCAGCTCCCCTGCTTCTAAGCAGCCGAAGACTGCAGGTCCCCCTGGTCCGGCTATGGAGACCTTTCTCCGTTGTAAGGAGTGGGAGAATTTTCTTCCATATTTCAGCTCCATGATCCCAGCTAGGGATAAGCAGGCATTACGAGATGCCGCAGAGGGCCCTCGTTTTGATGCCATGATGATGTATTTTGGGAAGGTATTCCTCTTTTCGCCTTCATCCCCTTCTTTACTACTTTTATGTTTATTATTACCCTTTGACATCCTAATGTGACTTGATTCTTTTTTTGCGCAGTTCTGCGTCACCTTTGTGACCTTAGCGGAAGATCATAAGATCGGCGCTCCGTCCTCCTCCCAGCTTACCCAGATGTCAGCCGATCTGGCGGCCGCCCTGGAGGCTAAGTCCGATCTCTCGGTTCATCTTCAGGAGAGGGAATATCAGTTAGATGTTGCCCTTAAGAAAAGCTCTGAGTGGGAGGCGGTTTTAGAACGGGCTCAGCTGGTCAACGTTCAGCTGAACCAAGAGTTGAAACTTTTGAAGGCCCAGTCTCAAGCTGAATCGGAGAAGGTGGTCCAGCTCGAGGCTCAGTTGTCGGAAGCTAAGGCCGAATCCGAGAAGATTGCCCAGCTCGAGGCCCAGGCTAGGGTGGAGTTGGAGAAGGTCACCCAACTCGAAGCTCAGGCTAGAGCAGAATCAGAGAGGGTCGCCCAGCTGGAAGCTCAACTAGCCGAGGCTAGATCCGAGGGATCATCTTATGAGCGCAGAGTGATGGATGGCCGACGTTGATTTTTGACCAGTGACACCGGTTACTCTTTTCTGGGGGCTTACCGTTCTGCCCTCCTATCCCGGTATCACAATTCTACCACTTATCTGGTCAAGCTGGCTCCTGCCGCGACGCAATATTTCGATTTTGCTCTAACTCGCGCTCGTGAGTGTTGTGAGGAAAACCCTCACACTATGCCGCAAGTGCACGGTGTCAACAAGTAATAAAGTGATAAGTAAGATATCGTTCCCTCGAGGATTGTTTTCACTAAGTACCAAAATATAGTCGACTCGTAATTTTATTTGAAGAACAATTAAATAGAATTTATATCTAAACTAATTGCAGAAAAATAAATAATAATAGTAATAATAATAATAAGGGTGTAGGATTATGATCTTCACCTCAAACAATCAGGAATGATTATTATTCAATTCAATTCACCTTTATTCAATTGATTGTAAGCCAGGAATTTCTAAATTATTCTAAAGCCTTTCCCAAGGTCGATAGAAAATACTACGAATTATTAACTCGATATATCCCTATTCGAATTAGATAATTAATAGCTAAAACCGTTCAAGAATTCCCACAATAAACAGGCTTCACAATTCCCATAAGTATATCCCTATCTCACGAAAATTATGATTTTTCTCACAAGAACTATGCCTAAATTTCATCTCCCGAATCCATAAAGACATTCAAATCAATTCAACTATTGGCCAGACAATTGAAAGCATTGAAAACAGTAAGAAGAATCCAATTCAATATAATAACAAATGAATTAAAATAATAATAAATAAATCAAACCGTCATGTAATCGGATACAATCAAAATCCTACACGAATAGATGTAGGAACTAAGATGCGCAAAAATTAAGAAAAACCGTAAGGATCCGTGGTCTTGTCGTCGCCCACTAATCTCCTCATTGTGTTCTTCGATCCCGCGATGTCTTCCTCCTAATTGATAATTGATCTTCTTCTTGTTCTGACCTTCAATGCTTATTTATAGCCGTACTCAGCCTCCAAAACGCGTCCGGGAATTAGGTTGGGAATAGACTCCAAAAACGGCCCAGGAACGCAGAATATTCAGCAAAAACCGCCTGGTGGGCCGCGGGTCACTTAATCTGTGCCGCGGCCCCTACTGCTCAGCGAGATGCCTGGGCATCTTTTTTTCTTCCTGGGCCGCGGTTCACTCTCCTTGTGTTGCGGCTCACGGTACAGTCCACTCGGGGCTCGCTAGTTGTCTTCGTGTGCCGCAGCTCACTTGGTTTGTGCCGCGTCCCCAGGCCAAAAATTACCGTTTTCGCCCGTTTTTCATCGTTTCGGCTTCCGGACTCCGATTTCCTGCAAAACATATAAGAATATTGAATTAAAAGCTCATTTATGCTGATTTAAGCTCAAGATGGATATAAAATAATGATAAATAAGCGCATAAAAATACGCCTAACAAATACCCCCAGAGCCTTTGCTTGTCCTCAAGCAAAAATTAATTTTAAACAAAATGTATCGTGAATAATCATGCAAGTCCATAGTGCTCAACTTAATCAATACTACCCTGAAAATCTCAAAGAATAGTACAAGTATCATAATAGTGAGTCACATCCAGGACACTGATTCCACTAAGTAACCAATTTCAGTCCTAATCAATCGTTCATGAAGAAAATCAAGCTCAAAGATTAACAAGTGTGAATTTGATCGACCGCCAATATGAAGGGTTAAAATAAACGAGCCAACTCGCCCAGTCCCACAGTCTAGTGGCAAAAATTTAAGAGTTTCATCGTCAAAATTAATCCTCGGATAGTATTCCCTTATGTATGATCAATAATATAGATTCGAGTTAACCACTAGGTTCGGATTTCGGGATGTTTCATAGGGATAATCCTAGGGTGGATTTCCATTCTCATATATTGGGGCACCGTTTGACGTAAAAGACACTCATGGGGCACATGGATGCTTCTAGTTACTAAGTCCCCCTCTACAGTGGAGAAAAAACTCGAATAGCAATTCCCGCATGTCAAGGTTGCCGTTTCACGCGAGAGTAAACAACGAGTCACGTGAATATCCCCGGTTACTAGGCTTCCCATCATCGGTAATGCGATATTTCTAAATCATTAGTCTATTCAGGGTTATCGTTTTACGCGAGAGT
Organism: Orobanche coerulescens; assembly: GCA_033398695.1. NCBI lineage: Eukaryota > Viridiplantae > Streptophyta > Magnoliopsida > Lamiales > Orobanchaceae > Orobanche > Orobanche coerulescens. Next base: position 79,533,802 of record CM065804.1, on the reverse strand, counting down.
AAACAACGGGTCACGCGAATACCCCCGGTTACTAGACTTCCCATCATAGAACATATAATATCTCGACTTTTTTCTTGGGAAAAACTGTCCGAATCTAAACTCAATCCAAGTGCCAACAAGACTCATATTACTGGACGACTAGTTACACGAAAAGTATAACCAAACGTATAAACGGCGATTTGAAAACACGTATGTCTCCTTTCTTATCTGCTAAGATTTCTACAAAAACGATAAAGTTTCGGACCTAATTGAATACTCAACAGAAACAGATATCGCTTGACTGCAACTCGACTAAACTCAACCATTTCTTCCAAGAGAAATCAGTATCGTAACATCAGTTTTACACACGGAAGCACGAAAAATTCACGAAAAAATCACGTTTTGACAAAAACCATCAACAACATGCAAGGACAATAAAGCAATGATGAAATCGCAATTTATAACCAAGAAAATTAAGAAAATATCGCATGCTTCAATCTATTCCACTACACATAAAATCATCGACAATAAAACTCATGTGAAAATAAAAGAGATAAGGAAAAGTGAAACTTATTCCAAATGTCTTCTTGAACGCCAGCACATGTCTGAGTGGAATCGTCTGTCAATACATACTTCAAGTAATTCCCAACATCACCAGGAACCCCCAAACTTAGTCTCTAGTCATGAAATAACTGTAGACATTAAGTCAAGAAAGACTAGAATATGAAGGATAATAACTTATTGGGGTAAAAAAATATTAGAGAACTAAGGGCCAACAAGAATACACGAATCCAAACGAAATAACAAAATGAAGGAAAAAATTATTAACTAAAAATCAAATAAAAACAACTAACTAGAAAGCAAGTAGAAATGATGGGTTGCCTCCCATAAAGCGCTCTATTTTACGTCTTTAGCACGACGTGGCAAATAGAAAATTAACGTGGCTTCTTTCTAGGGAGATTGCCAAATACCCCCTTCTTGCAATCTATAAGCCTTTTATTCCACAAAGGAGGCTTTGGTTCATGCCCGGTTGCCAAAAATAATGAGTAAGAATAATTATGCGGACAACCAAAAAATAATGGAAGAATATAATAATTGTAAGGCACGAAAAAATAAGCAGAGTTCGAATGGGTAAATAATAAAGACTTATCATGAACAACCTCATTAGAACTCAAAGAATCAGCCTCAACAAAATCAAGAGTAATGGAATCAATCTCTCCCATTATAGATTTAGGAAAAATTATGCACGGCACCGTTAATAAAATTTTAGGCACAAAAGTGTTCACCTTATTGTTCGAAGTTTGATGACAAATTAATGAAATTTCTTAGGAAACATCATCAATGGTAACTTCTTATACAGGCTCATCACACTTTATGTAATTATCAGGTGCTGGGGGATCGACCCTAAAACTCAACATGTCTTTCTTCTCAACCTCCCCCTCAACTTCACTACTAAATATATGAGCTGGAAAATAACCATAGTGAATCTCAAGACCACGACGTGCACATTCTCGCTCAAGAGGGGTACTCTCAGGATTTTTGAGAGCATCTACACATTGTTCAAGCATGGTCTTTTGTTTTGGGGGAGGGGGCTGACTGACCCTATTAGGCAAATTATTAAGATTATCGAAATTTATGAACTTCCAAGGGTGACAATAATTAAAGGAAAACATAATGAAAAAATAAGAAAGAAAAAATAAAACTAAAAAAACTTCAAATTAAAATTAGAGTCGCTTGGTATTGATATTAGCGAAAAATCAGTCCCCGGCAACGGCGCCAAAAACTTGTTGTGAGGAAAACCCTCACACTATGCCGCAAGTGCACGGTGTCAACAAGTAATAAAGTGATAAGTAAGATATCGTTCCCTCGAGGACTGTTTTTACTAAGTACCAAAATATAGTCGACTCGTAATTTTATTTGAAGAACAATTAAATAGAATTTATAACTAAACTAATTGCAGAAAAATAAATAATAATAGTAATAATAATAAGGGTGTAGGATTATGATCTTCACCTCAAACAATCAGGAATGATTATTATTCAATTCAATTCACCTTTATTCAATTGATTGTAAGCCAGGAATTCCTAAATTATTCTAAAGCCTTTCCCAAGGTCGATAGAAAATACTACGAATTATTAACTCGATATATCCCTGTTCGAATTAGATAATTAATAGCTAAAACCGTTCAAGAATTCCCACAATAAACAGGCTTCACAATTCCCATGAGTATATCCCTATCTCACGAAAATTATGATTTTTCTCAAAAGAACTATGCCTAAATTTCATCTCCAGAATCCATAAAGACATTCAAATCAATTCAACTATTGGCCAGACAATTGAAAGCATTGAAAACACTAAGAAGAATCCAATTCAATAGAATAACGAATGAATTGAAATAATAATAAATAAATCAAACCGTCATGTAATCGGCTACAATCAAAATCCTACACGAATAGATCTAGGAACTAAGATGCGGAAAAATTAAGAAAAACCGTAAGGAACCGTGGTCTGGTCATCGCCCACAAATCTCCTCCTTGTGTTCTTCGATCCCGCGATGTCTTCCTCCAAATTGATAATTGATCTCCTTCTTGTTCTGACCTTCAATGCTTATTTATAGCCGTCCTCAGCCTCCAAAACGCGTCCGTGAATTAGGTTGGGAATAGACTCCAAAAACGGCCCAGGAACGCAGAATATTTAGCAAAAACCGCCCGGTGGGCCGCGGCTCACTTAATCTGTGCCGCGGCCCCTACTGCTCAGCGAGATGCCTCGGCGTCTTTTTTTCTTCCTGGGCCGCGGCTCACTCTCCTTGTGCCGCGGCTCAGGGTATAGTCCACTCGAGGCTCGCTGGTTGTCTTCGTGTGCCGCGGCTCACTTGGTTTGTGCCGCGGCCCCAGGCCAAAATTTACCGTTTTCGCCCGCTTTTCATCGTTTCGGCTTCCGGACTCCGATTTCCTGCAAAACATATAAGAATAGTGCATTAAAAGCTCATTTATGCTGATTTAGGCTCAAGATGGATATAAAATAATAATAAATAAGCGCATAAAAATATGCCTAACAGTGAGCAACTAGCTGCTTTGGACTTTATGGGCGAGCTGGACCGGGATGCTGCATTGGACGGGGCTCCCGTCCCTTCGGGTTGGTCTGGGGATGTGGACGAATCTCCTGAGGCAGCCTGGTGGGAGGACGCCCTTGGGGAGTCTATAAAGGAATCCGGCCTGGATTTGGAGCTGCCTTTTATCCCTCCTAAATCGCCAGCTAAGGCCAACACTCCTAATCCCTAGGTGACTGGGACCGACCTTGATGCCTCTCCTCCGTCGCCCCCTCCATCTTCCGAGCCTTTAGCTTAGTCTTTATTAGTTTTATGTATTTATTCTTTTTGTTTGTTCATTGTACTGGCACAGCTGTTTTTAATGAAAAGTCTTTTTGAGTTTGAATACATTTTGGATTTGTACGATAGTGATATGCTTTGCTAACATAACTTGTTTTTGAAAACATAGCTTGTTTCTGCAAATTCAAGTTAATATGGCTCGGCGTCGATTGTAACCTCAATATATCTGAACTGTTTGAATCAATATGACTACTTCCAAATATAACCCGACCTTTTCCTAGTACAGCTAGGGCTGGGACTTTTGGAACCGGGAACCGCAGAACCGATCCGAACCGCATTGGAACCGACGGTTCGGTTCGGTTCCTAGCAACAAAATTTTTTTTTCGGTTCGGTTCGTACTGTTAGTATTCGGTTCGGTTCGGTTCGCGGTTCCTATCTGTTTTAAAGAGGAACTGATCTGAACCGCAAGGAACCGTCCGAACCGCACCGAACCGGGAAACCGACCCTCTGAATATAATATAATATAATATATTCTTATTAAATATAATTAATATAATATAAAATAATATAATATATTCTTAATAAAATAAAATATAATATTATATATTTCGTCGAAACCATACAAAATCGGTTTCGGTTCGGTTCCGGTTCGGTTCGGTTCCTGTGCGGTTCGGACAAAAAAAACTGGAAAAACCGAACCGCGAAAAAACTATGCGGTTCGGTTCCGGTTCCTGTATTTTTCTCCCAGGAACCGAAAAGTCCCAGGCCTAAGTACAGCTCAGACTATTTTAAATCTTGCAACATCTTAAATATAACCCGACCACTTCGATCTTACAAGTTGTAATGGTTTGGTGGTTTTCGGTTGATTCAACCTAACTTTTTCACCGATATTTTGTACAGGTCGGATATTTCGAATAAATTCTAGGAGTTTAAGGTTGCTCGGATATTTTCAACTCTTTCGAGTGGGATATAGTCTGGACAGGATCCCCTTTTTTTATAGGTCAGCTCGTACTCTAAGCCTGAGGCTATTTATATATAGGGGCGGTTTACCTCGACCTGAAATCGAGGGTATTTCCCTTAGTCATAGATTTGAAGGGCGATTCTCCTTTAAACGGATTTAAAGGCATTTCACCTGTTCAGATGTCACGGGGTGGTTCACCCTTACTCGGATCTGAAGGCATTTCACCTGATCAGATGTCTCAGGGCGGTTCACCCTTACTCGGATCTGAAGGCATTTCACCTGATCAGATGTCTCAGGGTGGTTCACCCTTACTCGGATCTGAAGGCATTTTACCTGATCAGATGTCATAGGGCGGTTCACCCTTACTCGGATCTGAAGGCATTTCACCTGATCAGATGTCTCAGGGTGGTTAACCCTTACTCGGATCTGAAGGCATTTCACCTGATCAGATGTCACAGGGCGGTTCACCCTTACTCGGATCTGAAGGCATTTCACCTGATCAGATATCACAGGGCGGTTCACCCTTACTCGGATCTGAAGGCATTTCACCTGATCAGATGTCATTTCTAGTTTTACTCGATCAACACATTCAAAGATTTTTTGTAATAGACTTTTATTAAAACATCACAAGCTTTTCTCCACACCTCTTCATACAAAATATTTTTTTAATTGACATATGTTCCAAGGTCTTTTGATGGGGTGACATTCCATATCCTCGAGCTCATAAGCTCTCTCTGCATAAATTCGGATTACCTTGTAAGGGCCCTCCCAGTTCAGCTCCAGTTTTCCTGTTTTTCCGAGGGCATCAGCGCGCCTAAGCACCAAATCACTGACTTGGAACTGTCTCTTCCTGACTCTTTTGTCGTGAGCTGCTTTTATCAGGCTTTTGTATATTTCTGTTCGTGCTACGTCTGCTTCTCTTCTTTCTTCTATGGTGTCCAACGCCTCCTTCATTATTTTCTCGTTTTCCTCCTCGTTGAACCATCGAACCCGATGGGACATTTATCCGACTTCTGCCGGGATGACGGCTTCGGACCCGTATACCATACTGAAGGGTGTTTTCCCCGTCGAAGATCTAGGTGTGGTTGTGTATGACCATAGTACCGAGCTAAGCTCATCCACCCATCCTCTTCCAGCTTTGTCTAAGCAGGTTTTGATCCCTTGCAAGATTGTTCTGTTAGTTACCTCCACTTGCCCATTAGTCTGTGGATAAGCAACCGCAGCGAACCTTTGCTTGATGTGCATCTCCTCGCACCAGGACTGGGTTCTTTTCCCATTGAATTGAGTTCCATTGTCTGAGATAAGTATCTGGGGGGATCCGTACCTGCAGCAAATGTTGTTAAACAGAAAACTTATGATTCTTTGCTCGGTTATGGTGGCCACGGGCTAGGCCTCTACCCACTTGCTGAAGTAGTCTATGGCTACTACTAAAAACTTCTTTCCTCCAGAGCTAGGTATAAACTGCCCCATGATATCGATTCCCCATTTAGCGAAAGGACAGGGTGCTCCCGTGGTAATCATATCTTCAGCTGGCATGTGAATTAAGGGTGCGTGCATTTGACATTTTTGGCATCGCTTAACCATCTCCACTGCTTTCTTGCTCATGGTCGTCCAGAAAAAACCAGCTCTTAGTGTTTTGATAATTAGCGCCCTTCCTTTGGTATGATCACCGCAGCACCCTTCATGGATTCTTCTTCCGAAACGCACCACAGGTATGGACCGAGGTAGGATCTTTTGTATAATTCATCGTTAAGGCAACAAAACCTCGCTGCTCTTCGTACAATTTTCATTCTCTCTTGCCTTTCATTGGGTAGTTCTGCCCTTCTTAGGTATGCCAACAAAGGAGTTCGCCAGTCCGCAATCTCGTTCACCTCCATCACTTGTTTCACGACGCTACTCCGGGCCGCTCCCAAAATCGTTATCGTCCGTGAGCGACAATCCACTAGGGAGCTTCCCGTTTTTGCTAAGTAATCAGCTTTTACATTTTCTGCCCTAGGAATATGGATCAACTTCCATTCCCCTGGTTTTTTGGCAGCCTCTTTCACTTCCTCAACATACTTCTTAATCGATCCTCATTTTTCTCAAATTTTCCTCCTACCTGCTGCGTGACCAGCTGAGAATCAGAATAAGCAATGAGTCGTCGTGCGCCAAAATCTATCCCCAGCTGCATTCCCTTAACCAGGGCTTCATACTCGGCTTCGTTGTTAGATGCTTTGAAATCGAATTTTATGGCATACTCTAATTGCTCGCCCTCCGGGGTAGTAAGGACTATCCCTGCCCTAGAGCCATTGGTTGTTGGCGATCCATCTACATGTAGTAGCCATTGTCCCTCTGGCGGCGATGGCATGGCCCCCTCTTGGATGAAGTCCGCTAGGGCCTGAGCTTTAATTGCCGTTCTCGGCTCATACTCCATGTCGTATTCCCCCATCTCTACCACCCACTTCACCAGGCGACCAGACGCATTAGGTCGCCCTAATATTTCTCTTAAGGGCAAGTTGGTGCGCAGCTTTATTCGGTGGGCTAGGAAATACAGCCTCAATTGCCGGGCTATAATTACTAACGCCAGTGCTCCCTTCTCTAGCTTGGAGTAATTCCGTTCCACTCCTTGGAAAATTTGGCTTGCATAATAAATGGGCTTCTGCTTACTCATTTCTTCTCTTAGCAAGACCGAGCTAACCGCCCCCTCTCCCACGGATAAGTAGAGTATGAGCTCTTCTCCTGGTACAGGTTTAGTGAGCAGATGCAGCTCGGCCAAATATTCTTTTAATTTTTCGAATGTTGTTTGCGCTTCGGCGGTCCATTCGAACTTGTTCCCTTTTCTTAAGAGTTTAAAAAATGGGAATCCCTTCTCGGCTGAGCGTGATATGAACCGGCTCAACCCCGCTATTCTTCCTGTTAGTATCTGTATATCCTTGATATTTTTTGGAGGATTCATTTGCAGCACTGTTTTGACCTTTTCCGGGTTGACCTCGATTCCTTGCTCTGTGACTACATATCCTAGAAATTTTCCCGATTTTACTCCAAAAGAACACTTTGATGGGTTGAGCTTCATTCCGTACGTGCGCGGGTTTTCGAACGATTCCTCTAGGTCTCTAATATGCTCTCCTGCCTTTACGCTTTTTACTAGCATATCATCCACGTATACTTCCATGTTTCTGCCGATTTGGGATTTAAAGATTCTATCAACCATCCTTTGATATGTGGCTCCTGCATTTTTAACCCAAAAGGCATGCGTACATAACAAAAAGTTCCTTTTGATACCACAAAACTAACCCTCTTTCTGTTCTCAGGTGTGAGGGGAATATGATGATATCCCTGAGAAGCATCCATCATACTGAGCAACTCGCACCCCGAGGTTGAATCCACCAGCTGATCTATGCGGGGTAATGGGTAGTGATCCTTTGGACATGCTTATTTAGGTCTCGGAAGTCCATGCAAATCCTCCACTTCCCCTGGCCTTTCCCCACCATGACAGCATTGGATAGCCACTCCGGAAACTGGATCTCCGTTATGTGTCCATCTCGGAGGAGCTTATCAACTTCTTCCCCAATGATCCCATCCATCTCCGGCCCAAAATGCCTCCTCTTCTGCTTTACTGGTCTTATGGTTGGGTCGATGTTTAACCTGTGCTCGGCAACTGTTGGGCTGATTCCCACCAGATCCTCGGCTGCGAATGCGAAAATGTCCACAAATCTCCTTAGCAGGCAGATAAGGCTTTCCCTTATCCCATCGTCCAACCGACTTCCCATGCGAGTTTTTGTTTCTGGCTTTCCCAGAACCAATTCTATTTCTAGCAACTCCTCATTGGGCTTGACGCCTTCTTCCTCGGCTTCCTCGGGCGCCTTTGATTGTTTATTCTTTTTAAACTCTGGATCTGGGCCTCCTAGCTCGGACGTCCTCTTACCGTGCTGTTCTCCCTGTTTTACCGTTGTCTGGTAACAAGATCGAGACACAAACTGATCCCCGACTACTTCCCCTACCTCGCCTCCTATGGAGAATTTTACTTTCATGTGCGCGGTAGATGCCACTGCTTCGAACTTGTTGAGTCCCGGTCGTCCTAGAATGGCGTTATAGGCCGATTTGGTGTCCACCACAAAAAATTGAGTGTCTTGACCTTCCGATGAGGTATCCGACCTAGTGCTACCGGAAGCACCACTTCTCCAACCGGTTGCATCTCGGTCATGCAGAACCCATAAAGTGCCGTATCTACTTTCTTTAATTCCACCTCAAGGTTCATCTGTTTGAAACAGTCATAGAATAAGATGTCCACCGAGCTTCATGTATCTATGAATAATCTTTGCACATCGTAAGCGGCAATCTCCACGGTGATGACCAGTGCGTCATTATGGGGCGCATGTATCCCGCTATAATCCGCAGGGCCGAACTGAATGATAGGCCCGCTGCCTACAGAGGCGACCTCTTCGAACTGATGACACCTAGCCTTTCGCGTGTGAGCTTTCCTGGCCTGGTTAGAATTTCCGTCGGTTGGTCCTCCTGATATCATGTGGATCACTCCTTTCTTGGCTGGGGGAGCAGCAGGTCCCCGAGGGGCTTCTCTTTTCATCCTCGTCCCCCCTTGGGGCATGGGTGGTTGCCTCCGGCCTCCATTCCTATGCTGATATGTGAACTCCATTAGATGTCCCGCTTGGACTAGCCTCTCGATCTCGTCTTTAAGGTGCTTGCACTCATCTGTTTTATGCCAATAATCATTGTGGAATCGACAATAAGGATCGTATTTCGGCTGGGTGGGCCCATTAGAACGAGATGCAGGTCACTCGATAACCCTATTCATCTTACCTTCAACTACTTCCAAAACCTGTGCTCTCCTCATTATTAATGGGTTGTATTGGTGAAATCTTGGTCGCCTTAGAACAGTATCGCTCTTCCTTCAGTCTATGTTCCGGTCTATCTTTCCACGCGACATTTCCTCCCAAGGCAAATTTCCTTGAAAGGTATATTCCTCGCGACGTACCAATCTGCTAGATCCTCTTTCCCCATCATCGGGCTTTTCTTGCAATTCCTCCATATCCTTCTCGGTTTCTTCAACATTAATGTATTTTGAACATCGGGCTAAGACCTCGTCATATGTTCTGGCCGGTTTTTTAGCCAATGAGGTGCGTAGCAGTCCAGGCCTTAGTCCCTGTGTCAAGGCACTGGTCTTTACCTCTTCAGACGACGAGGGTACCTCCAGACATGCCTTTGTAAATCGGGTCACATAAGCTCTCAGCGCTTCTCCGGAGTGTTGCTTGATGCTGAACAAGGACATGAAGGTCTTTTGGTGTGCCCTGGCGCTTGCAAAGTGAGTCAAGAACGTTGAGCTGAAAGTTTTGAAGCTGGTGATTGACCCAGGGGGTATGTGGTGGAACCAATCCTGAGTTGACTCCGTCAGCGTACCCAGGAATGCTCTGTAACTCACGACATCCGAATATCGGTGTAGTACGGCCATGTTTTCGAATCGGTACAAATATCGGGTAGGATCTGAGAGTCCATCGTAGGTGAAGGTGACATCCCTAAACCCATATGGGAGTTCGGCCTACAGTATGCCTTCCGAGAATGGATGACCTAGATGACTCTCCGTGTCCTTCCCCGCAACCCTCTGTTGCATCTCCTCTAGCTCGTCTTGAATACTGGATATTAAGGGATCCAGCATTTTTTCCTATCTAGATCGTTCCCATATTCTTGGATAACTCTCCCCATGCTCTTCCTGCTGATCAATTTCCTCCGGCCCATCCGAAAGGATGGGTATTACTTTTCGTGGTATTCTTTGCTTTTCGACCTCCCGACTCTTCTGGATCGCATTGGCGATTATGTCGGATAAGGCTTCCTTTATCAGTGTGATTGTGCTGGGTGCAGCTTCTTCTACCGGGGTGACGGGTGTTTTTTCCAGAGTCGATTCTCCACCCACAGCTGCTAGTTCCTCTTCTAAATTTCGGGGTATCAACTCCCCTATTTTCTTCTGGTTCATTTCTTCCCCCATTACTGACCTCACGTCTCAGCTCAAAGTGACTCGATGTCACACTTCCCACATACGGTGCCACTTGATGTAACCGAGTTGATCGGCCACCAAGAACCGGATTAATCTCAGGAATTTACTAAGAAAACCCGAATGTATGAAGTATTGCATTTTCTCTCTCTAAAATATGCTGTAATCTCAGAATTATGCTTGGCCTTTGAAGGAAAGCCCCTCTCCTCCTTTTATAGAAGAGAGAGCCACCTATCCTTTAAAATCTTCCCTGATTTTTAGGGAAGATCCCGGATATCCAGGTGTTCCGACTGCGATTTCCCATCCCTGAATTTTCGGGATTGAAGAGTATGGGCTCTCAGTCCTCGAATCTCTGGGATTCTGTCAGGTGAGTCGAGATCTCCTTTCCCGAGAGTTCGACCTTCATGAGCCCGACGATTCCAGACCCCGGTTATGACTTAGTAGGTCGGCTCATATTATAAAGGATCACTTAGGTCGGGACACTCTTATCCAAATCCGTAGGTCGGCGAGGCCTTCGAGGTGCCCTCTCTTAGCAGAGGTCACAGGTCAGCGGGGCCTCCGAGGTCGGCACTCTCTTATCTGAGGTTATAGATCGGAGAGCCCTCTGAGGTCGGCATCCTCTTGTCTGAGGACATAGGTCGGACTTCATTAGTCTAAGAAAACCTTCATTTACTTAAAGATCGGTATGCCGGCTTGTATTGGTCCTTTTTTAAACCGGGTTTTTAGGGAGCGTACATTTGTCGTCCTGTCAGTATTGAATTGGGATTATCGAAGAGAGTTCCCATCCGTCATGTCGTTATCGATTCGCCATTCTAAGGCAGTCGAGGTATTTGAATTGGGATCGCCGAGGATAGTGCCCATCCATGAGTTATTATTGTCGTGTTGGCTGACTCAAGGCAGCACACTATCATTCTTGTGAACTCGGTATTTTTGTGATCGTTGATGGTTGAGGATTCGAAGATTGTTGTGTTGTGATTATTGATCATGTTAATCGGTCCTTAGGGATTGTGATCCCAGAATGGTTGTTTTGGATATTGTTGGTCGTGTCGATCTTCCATTATCCATGTGTCATCGTTCACTTTGGTGAGTCTTTTGATCCGTAATGGATGTGTTATCCTTTGAGTTTCGTTGTCATGTTGCATCGTGACATATCTGGAATCATATCTGCGTGCCGATTTGTTATGTGTAGGATTTTTAGCCAGGCACATGATGGTCATACATGGATGTTTCCGCATTGGACCGTGCACATGAGACGTTGTTCGTGAGGCTAATTAGGTACATTGTCCCACGTATATTTTGGATTCCGTATACGGGGTGGACATGTGCACGGACATATTTCTGGATCAGGCGTACTGTGATGTCCCTCTTGAGCCTTATTATTTTGGTTGTTTATAATCCATGTTGTATTGGATATGTCCGACAATTTGCGACTGGTTGTTCATACGTCGAGGGGTATGTTCGACAGTCGGGTTTGTTTCTTTAAGATCCGTATTGTGATGATATACAGCTTCAGGCTGTTCGGCTTCCAGGCCATTGTGATGATTGGCAGCTTCGGCTGAGTGGTTTTCAGATCATTGTGGTATTTTGGCAGCTTCGGCTGAGGGCTTTCAGGCCATTGTCATGTTTTGGTATTTCCGTTGGAGCCTTCGGGCACACTGATTTGTATCTAGTCAGCGCTTGTTTGGTTTACCTTCGGGTAATTTCACTGTTATGTTCTATATTGATGATTCGCCGTTGGGCACTTGTGTTCTAACATGTTGAGCAGGTATTGATCAGATGTTGTGGGCATAGTATTCCATGAATGCTCGGTTCTTACCTTGGTTTGTGAGCATCTCGTATTGCCATTGTTGTACCGTTTATTCTGCCTTTGGATGCATATCATGTTGTGCATGTATTTGATATTCATCATCTGGATGACTGACCCCATGGGGTGGAACATATTTTCATGTTTTAGGTGTTTGCGAGGAGAGAATTGAGACATAGGGGCATGACGTTGGCGATGAGGCATTCGAGCGATACTAGTCCGAGTTGTTTCGGTGTTCATGTCGGTCAGACAGTTTGGAGTACTCCAGTTTCGTCAGTTGTTGTCATTTTGTATTATCCGAGTAAGGCTCGTGGATGTTGTATTTTTATTAAAAAATGACAACTTATATTTAAAAATCAGACGTAACAATCAATTATCATGACAACTTATATTTGATTATTTAGATTTCATATGTTGTAATATATTTGGATAATTAGTACATATAACTATATAGATTAGTGAGGGAAACATGTACTAAAATTATCATTACTCGAGTTTGAGACATGTATAAATATATAAGATCTAAATAGGTTTTCGATAGCTGAACCCTAGCTGTATTGTTTCGGGTATCACTATATGGGTTTAGGATGAAAACGCGTAGTAAATACATTTTTAAATCAAAACTTGGACGTGTACGGTTATATAAATTATAAACGGGTTCGAGTGGGTGAATCTTTGCCTCATCTTTTTGGTTTTATTTTGTTCTGCCTTGGTGAGGAACTCCGACTGGCGGAACCTAACTAATATGTATAACTAACGAGTTTTTTGCATTAATAAATTTCATTAACAAATATAGTTTTATTATATATAAATATATATATATATATATAACACTGTTACACATCCGGAGCACCATGATAACTCTCTCATACATGGTATTTTTTTATTTTTTAGATTCTTATTTATTTAAATCTTCTATCCACCTTGATTTTCAATGACACTCATATGAATGAATAACTAAACATATATTTAAAATAAATGTGTATTTTACCACCTTAACTATTTACATTGTTACAATGAGTTGGCCAAATGAATGGCTTTATTCTTATTAGAAAACTTAATGTGGCAAATTTTTAAGTAAACCTCAATGGCCCAAATATGTAAGTATTTTTTTTTAATATCTACTTTATATATGCATATATATTATTTTTATATAATTTTTTTTATTTTTTAATAAATTCGATACTCTTCACTTATAAATAAATACTTAAAAGTATCTAAAAGCAATTACGGATCCGTAGTAGCATGTTAACTCTATCCCTCTCGCATGATTTTTTATTTTATTTTTTTTATTTATCGAAATCTTGAATCCCACATCAAAATATAGCTACATAAATTATAACGAGTTTTTGAAGATTGTATAATTCCAAACTTATACTAGGAATTTAATTTGTAATCTTTTATAATTTATGATATTTATTCTTAACTTTTACTTTACAATGGCTGAGATTTTATTCAATTACTATAGCAACTTATGTTTAGTTGTTTAAATTGTATAAATTTAAATATGTTTAGTACTTAGTGGATATTATGTAGGGTCTCGAGTTTTTAAAGGGGTAATAAATTTATCTTTTAATCAAATTTGTGATGAATACGGACATATAGATTTTAAACGATTCTGAGTGGCTGAACCATACTCCGATTATTTCATATGTTGCTATACGAGTTTTTAACTCGAATAAGTAGTAAAATTATCTTCAATCGGGTTTAGGACGAGTACAAGTACATAAATTCTAGATGAGCTCGAGTGGCTGAATCTTATCCTCATCATTCTGTTTATTGGTGTGTTCCGCTGCGGTACGATTCCAAATGACTGCACCCTACCAAATTACTTAATTATTTTGAAGTTTTTACTTATAAATTACATGGTAAAGTGCTTACCCGTCGAGTTTCGACAGGCTATACACTAGTATGGTTAAAAAACTAAGCGGGATATATTTATAATGTTATATGGCTCATATTTTTGTGACAACGGTACAGAACTGAGCATCAAGTAGGATAATCATACAGGACAATCTCGAATTGGACAGTTTGGGTAGTCTCACCTTGAGCTAGGATTCTCATTCATTTCTCAACCAAATTTGCAGCAAAAGGTATCCTTAAATATCCCACTCAAAAGGTATCATTTCCCATAGGGTTAAGCTGAGTTTGACCAAGTAGAACGTCCATAAGTTAAGTTCGAAAATCAGGGCAGAAGGTTTAGTTTCTAGAATTTTGGATATGCAAACTTAGGAAACTCACCAAAAATTCATATGCGATCCAAACCAAAATTGAAAGACATGTATATAAGGATGTTGAGACATAGTATATCATAGAAAAAGAATGGATCCAAAAATATTAACGTATTTTCCCAAAATTGGGTCGGAAGTCAACTAAATTTCATAGACTTTCTGGAAAATGATTCTTACTTCAATTCTAAGGATGCACACTTTTCAGCTCCCAAGTCCATTTGTCAAAAGGTACCAAACAAGTGTTCACTAGTACATATATCAATCTCCATTAATAAGTGACCCACGTATGAATATTAGGGAACCATTTGTAGAATTAAAGAGGAAACCAAAGATAACAACTCAATACCAATACAGTACAGTATAATCAATTTCTTGAATATTGATTTCATTACAACAGTATAATCAATTATAATATTTCTTTTATTTGGCGCCATTGGATATCTATCGTTATTCCGGTTATTATTTTTCTTGGATTCTCTACTGTTATATTTATGGGATAACTACAAATATCATCCTTGAGGTTTAGCCTAATTACTAAAAACTCTTGTTTATTTTATTGCGTTTTTATTATTGAATTTATTTTATATCACCATTATCATATGATATTTTTTATATTCTTTTTTCAAGTTTTTATTTACTGTTTATATAATCCATATATATATATATATATATATATATATATGTACACCACGCAAAACATATTTAAATAAATAAATTGCCCAGGATTATAAACTTAAATCACGTTTAACGGTACACATATTAAATATTTAGAGAAGCAAAAAATACATATCCAAAAGTAAAATCCTAGTTTATATAAGAAAGTTCTCCCATATGCCTTCATCATGATCATGACGAGCAGCATGTACATCATCCACTTTATTTTCTTCCATAATAGAAGGCATGCATGTAACAATCTCATAATTTTCAAGTGATGGCCTTCATCTTCATGAGTAACATCCATGCTTCTACCTTGAAGAACTGACCATCTTTCATCACATGGATCGTTGATATAAAACACCTCTTTTGCTTGACATGTCATGATGAAAGTCTCATCCATACAAGCTACCTTGCGAAGGTCTACCAATATAAATCCCAACTTATCAATTCGCAAACCTGTGTTATTATCAACTCACTCACACTTAAAAAGAGGCACTTGAAATATGTCAATCAATCTCCCAAATATCTTGAATGACTCCAAAGTAACTTACATATGCCATAACATGATTTTTATTTTTAGAATTAGAAAAGTGCATGACTCGACTTGAAGAGTGACCCTACTATTTTGAACAGTACTCTTGTAATCTTGCGACTTTGTGTAGAAGGAGCAATTATTGATATCATATCCACTCCAAGTGATGATATCAAACTTAGGCCCGTGTGCCAAGCATTTTAATGTAACATAAGTACTATTATTAAGAATAATTTTTTATTTAAACCACTTTAAGAAAGTCTTGTTATGCTCATCAACCATTTTTGTTCATGTGAGGATAATTCATCTTCAGAAGATTTTTGTGAGCAGTCAAGTAAGGGAGGACCTCATCAGTGTTATTTAATCTATACAAATGCGCTTTAAACACTTTGTTTGGAGTCTTGGTTTGGACTTTCACACCACGAGTTCCCTTATCTTCACGTCTCCCAACATGACGAGACTTCGGTAGCCCCACAGCTTCTATATTTGACAAGTAATCTGTACAAAACTCAATAGCTTCTTCGGCAATGTACCTCTCGATAATAGATACTTCCGGATGATGTGTATTTTTGGCATACCCTTTTAAGATCTTCATGTACTGCTCAACAGGGTACATCTACCTTAAATAAACGGGACCACATACTCTAATTTCTCTTACTAAATGAACAATTAAGTGAACCATGGTGTCAAAAAATGAAGGAGGAAGATACATCTTTAATTGGCACAAGATAACGGAAGCCTCTTTTTCCCACTCATTCATAGGGTTAACCACTTTGCTGCATACAACATTCAAGAAATAGCACAAGTGAGTTATGGCATGTCTTACCTTTTTAGGTAAGATTCCACGTATGGCAATTGCCAGGAGTTGTTGCATTAATACATGACAATTATGAGAGTTTAATCCAACTAACTTAAGATCTTGCAGTGACACAAGACTCTTGATATTCGAAGAATATCATTGGGGAACTTTCATGCCCCATAAACACTGGCAAAAACTTGTTCTTTTTTTTTTTGATAAAGTGTGACATGCTGGAGGCAAATAGGTATGTTTATCTACTAATTGTGGATGTAGCTCTGGGCATATACCCATCTCCAATGCATCTTGTTGAGCCTTCACATTATCTTTAGTCCTGCCTTTAAAGTTCAAAAGTGTACCAATTACACTATCACACACATTCTTCTTTACATGCATAACATCTATACAATGTCTAACATCTAGATGGGACCAATATGGTAGATCAAAGAATATCGACCTCTTCTTCCATATATATTTCTCAATATCCTTGTTCTTGGTCATCCCAAATATAGTATTGATGTTTTTAACCCGATAATAAACCTGTTTGCCCGTCAAGGGTGTAGGTGCAGTTCCATCCTCCTGATATTCGTTAAAAGCTTTTTTTAATCTACGATAAGGGTTATAATGTTCAAGAAACTTTCGATGTCGAGTGTAAGCAGTTTTTTGCCCATGCTTTAGTTGTATGTAACTTGTATTTTATTCACATATAGGGCATGCGTGATGCCCCTTAACACCATACCCACTTACATTTCCATATGCTGGAAAGTCACTAATGGTGCAAAAGAACAATGCACGCAACTTAAAACTTTTTTGACGATACCCATCAAACACGTTTATCGCTTCCTCCCATAACATTCTCAAGTCATCAATCAAAGGACTTAGATAAACATCTATGTCATTTCCTAGTTGTCTTGGGCCTAAAATCATCATAGATAACATAACATATTTTCGTTTAATGCACAACCAATCAGGTAGATTGTAAATCACAAGCATAACCGGCCATGAACTATTCTTATAGCTCATGTTACCAAATGGATTCATCCCATCTGTAGCAAATCCAAGTCTAAGATTTCTTACCTCATTCCCAAAATCTGGAACAAGTTATCAATATTCATCCACTATAAAGAATCAGCCGGATGGCGAAGCTGTTCATCGCATTTTCTCCCATCTGCATGCCATATGAGGTTCTTCGCATCATCTGCATTAGCAAACAATCGCTTAAACCTTGGAATAATTGGAAGATACTGTACTTCACAGAGGAACCTTATTTCGTGCTATCATCACTACAATCATCAGACTTGGATTTGTACCTCGATACCCCGTATCTGGGGCACTTATGCAAAGTTTCGAACTCTTTCGTATATAATATGCAATCATTAGGGCATGTGTGTATTTTCTTGTACTCTATTCCCATCGGACACAATATATTCTTTGCCGCATAATTATGATTCGGTAATGTGTTATCTTCTGGAAGCATCTCCTTCAAGAGTTCAAGTAATTCAGTAAAGCATTTATCACTCCATCCATTTCATGTTCAGATTAACCAGTTTTAATGCTGATAATTGTGTAAAGAGTTTGAACCCGGGCCACAAAGATATCTGTGAATCACTTTTCAACGTATCATACACATATGCTCGTAGAAAAGATTCTTGTCCTACATCATGAATCATGTCTTCAACTCGATCATATGTATCTACATCAATGTTACGAGTGTCTTCCGTGTGCTCACTTGAAAAGTCCACCAATTCACCATGCCATGTCCATATTTTATAATTCTTGTTAATTCCATCACAAATAATATGTTCTCGAATCTTGCCAACTGCATGCCTTCTTCCATTCATACAATCGATACAAGGATAATAATACTTTTGATCGAGTTCTGGTCGATTTTTTTGTGCAAATTCTAGAAATTTCTCAACTCCATTCTCATATTCATCACTTATTCGACTAGAGCTCATCCATATTCGATCCATTTTAAGACTGTAAGATCAATTTGGACAAGAAAATAGTTTCAAAACCAACTAACGAGGAGATATTCAAGACGAAAGTTAACACATGTCCCAAAGGGAGAAGATCCTTAAGACGCAACCATGGACTTCATATTATGTCATTTAGAGAATATTATATACTTTCTCGCAGGTAGGGATGGTAATGGGGCGGGTCGGGGTCGGGTATTGCCTACCCAGACCCGGACCCGCGGTTAAAAATTAGCCCCAGACCCGCCCCAGACCCGTAAATTTTTTTTCGGACCCGCCTCAGACCCGCCCCGCTCGGTTCTGGGTACCCAGCGGGTACCCGCGGATTATTTTTTTTCTCGGATTAATATTATATATATATATATAATATACTACTAATTTAAATTTATTACTAATTTAATATATATATATAATATTACTAATTTAATTACTAATATATATTTAATTTATTAAGTATTAATATTATATATATATATATATATATATATATATATATATATATATCGGGGCGGGTTCGGAGTGGGTACCCCATACCCCGGAACCGGACCGGACCCGAACTTATTTTTCTCTACCCGCCCCAGACCCAGACCCGGACCCGAATTTTGTTACCCGAATTCAACCCATTCGGGTAAAAATCCACGAGTACCCGAACCCGTGGTTTTTTTTGCCATCCCTACTCGCAGGAGTTGGTTCTCTCAAATGATATGGCATAATGTCAATAATACATCAGGATACATACATTCGATAGATATCCAGAAAGTCCTCTAGGTCTTCTCCTAGTATTTTATGTATATATAATCATAATCATCTCTAGTTTTTGGTCGTCTGCTTAGTAAAAAATGGACACTATCATGATGCATATTAACTAAATCCACATTTACGTGTAAACAGTTTTTTAATCACCAAAAATATATATATATATATAATATATCTGCATAACTCTTAAATCCTCTCATGTTCTTCAATCTCTTCCATGTTTGATTGATTAACTATATGCATATCGATATTAAGCATTATACAAAATGCAGTACCTAAGAATAGAAAAAATAGATCAAATAAACAATTCAATCCACAAAAAACGAAATGAATGATTCTAATATCAAATAAATAAGCAAGTACATAGATTCAATAATATTCTAGATGTAAGAAATCCATAAAGGAAGCAAAAATTAATCAATGAAATAAACATAGACTCATGTCACTAACATCTGCAAGTGTGAAGATGAAGCAAAAATTTCAGTATGATGAAACAGTTTTTAGCTGGCGTGGCCTGTATTAATAATGTTAGTTTCTACTTCTACAAACACTATTTTTACAAACACCATCACCTCATATTTCGAGAAGATCATCTAGGGCAAGAAATTTACCTCCCTATCTTGATGTTCAGAAATGTTCCCTCCCTACATCTATTCAATGTTCAGAAAAATATAAATTCTGGACCATTCAATAACAACCAGTACCCTATTTCAATTTTTTTTATCAAAAAAGCCAACTATCCTTTCATAATCTATTTCTCAAAACACAGAGCCTAAAACCTATAAACAGACTTCTAAAGACCGGACCGTTTATCTCAAGAAGACATGTCTCTTATATTTAATGCTCGATATCATTCTATATATCAGTCATCATTTTTGTTAGTAGGTAATATAACACCCCAATATGGCGGCTATTACACTGCCATGGACCCCACACTGGGACCCACCAAACAAAACCAAAACACAAAATAATTATATCATAATTGTGGTACCGAACCACAAGGTAATAATCATTACTACGATTAGGAGTTTATACATCATATGGCTAATAACCTCACAATACATGGGATCCAATACCAGTACAAACCATATGAAGATGGAATGTACTCAAAATAATAATACAACCAGCAAGGGTTTATACAAAATGGAAAAGTAATATTACACGGTTTTAAGCATAACCGAACAACAAAAGACTTGGGGCCCCCGGACTAGTATCCTTCAAAACCTTCGCCGTCACCGTACTCTTCCCGTGCCTTGGCCTAGACTCGACCTAAAATGTGACACAAGTATTTCGCCCAAACAACAGGGTCAGATATACATGATAATAATTCTCAAGACATTATAAAATTCACATACACTGGATCTCAATGAAACAACCCAACTATTGAACATACCCCTCGGGTGTATGAACAACCAGTCGCAAACCGTCGTACATACCCAATCATACATGGAATATGAACGACCAATCAATATGGCTCAAGACAGACATCACAGTACGCCCGATCCGGAAATGTGTCCGTGCACATGTCATCCCATATACGGAATCCAGGATATACGTGGGACAATGTACCTAATTAGCGTCACGAACTACGTCTCATATGCACAGTCCAATACGGAAACATCAACGCATGACCATATGTGCCTGGCTAAAAATCCAACATATAACCAATCGGCACGCAGATATGACTCCAGATATGTCACGATACAAGATGACAACAAATCTCAATAAATTAGACATCCAACCAAGAATCAAGAAACTCACCGAAGTGACAATAATGATCAATGAGACCAACGATGTAATACCCGAGATTTCTGATATGTATTTGGAACTTGTAACATTGTAATTGTTGCACTTTGATCTGAGTATTATTCTCCGTATTTCATAATCCGATGTTGTTGAGCGTATGATTTTATGTATGTGATTTAAAAATTGTAATTCTGCGCATGTAGTGCACGCTATCGGCTATGTGTAGCGTACGCTAACATGGATCCATAGCGCACGCTACAAAGGAACATTAGCGCACGCTATGCGTGGTCAATATGATTGAGACGTGTGGTAGGTGAGATCAGGCCGGGGATCTTGGTCGGATTGTGTCGGGATGAACCTAGACGGCTTTCGGGAAAAGCCAAGTCAACGCCTTAGCGCACGCTACTGACATGAGAATAGCGCACGCTAAGTGCCGAGTCTGATGAAGTCGATGGCGTT
Source organism: Orobanche coerulescens (assembly GCA_033398695.1). NCBI lineage: Eukaryota > Viridiplantae > Streptophyta > Magnoliopsida > Lamiales > Orobanchaceae > Orobanche > Orobanche coerulescens. Next base: position 79,512,594 of record CM065804.1, on the reverse strand, counting down.
AGCGCACGCTAAGAGTATGGACTAGCGTGCGCTAATAGCCATTTCCTATAAATAGGACAGCATCCTTTTCGTGTTTTCAGTCCTTTCTTTTCCCACATCCGAATTCTTATACTTAGAGTATTACTCTCAACATCCTAAACACTTCATATCAGCATCCTAGCTCGTGTTGAAGATTATAGATCATTGAGGATTGGTGTTCAAGCCTTCGACGTTGGATTGCTTCGATTTACTCCTTGTTCTTCACTACTTTGAGGTAGGTGATTCTTCACCAATACTAGTAGTGTTCTAAAGGACGTTTAATCATGTTTATCTAGTCAGTAAGATTCGTTAATAGTCGAACATCATGTGTTAGAAGGATATTTTCGACATTTCGGCACTTATTCATCGTATGAACCTTTGAACCGTTTTAGTATATGGACTTCTAAGCATTTTCAAACCGATTTGTGATCAGTATATGGAGATTTTCAAGTTCTTATGCGTTTATATAAAGGAATCATACGTTTTGGGTCATATAACGGATTGAACTCAGGATATCCCTTGAAGATCTAAGATGAATTATGGTGTTGAGATGATTATACGTATCTTTGTATCTCATAGTCATTTAGTACGTATAGAACTTTCACAAACCTTATTAGCATGATATGCTCGGGGATGACTTGTATTATCACCATAGAATTCATGAGTTCATCACCATTAGATCCAGTTTTCTACCAGTAGTAATCTGCCATGCACGGTTAGCGCACGCTAACATACGTAAGTTAACGTGCGCTATCGGGGATAAGTTAACGCACGCTACGTTTGGTACGTAACGTACGTTATGATATCAGCCGAGTCAGTCGGCTGATCAGAGAGAACTGTCAGTCCGTGGCTAGCGTACGCTAGGCTTAGACGATAGCGTACGCTAACAGGCAGGCTTAGCGCACGCTACATAGAGTACGTAGCGTACGCTAAGTGGTTCAGGCAGATTGCATATTTTGAGCTTTTGGGCCGTAGATCGAATTGTCAGGCAATCGTTCGACTCGAGATGATTTGTATATCATTTATTTTGTTAAGGCTCGAGCTTGCTACATTGATCGAAGGAGGCGGCCTTCGAGTGTGTTGAGATCATTGAAGTATTTCGTTCTTGCCAACTTCGGGGCAAGTATCGTAATGTGTTAAAATTGGTATTTTGAGCATGTTTGTGGTTTATTCATGTTGTTGAACATGGAAATTATTTTTGTTGAATTTTCATGATATTCGTTATCTAGTGTTTGCATGTTCATGTTGATGAACATAATGATTTAGCATATGTGTATGCATGAGTTGTGTTTGTGTACGTTGTACGATCTATGCTGAGGGCGTTGGATCGGATGTCCACCTCGTGTTGGTCCGACGGGATCATCTTGGGATCTAGGCTGAGGGCGCTGGATCATTGGACGGGTTATTTCCACCTCGTGTTGGTCCGACGGGATCATCTTGGGATCTATGCTGAGGGCGCTGGATCATTGGAATACCCTTGCTGTGTTAATGGAATCTTGTGGATTCGCATTATCAGATTTCGGTGGCGGAAGTCCGTGTGGTGTATCTTGTTATGTATTGTTGATGCATATTTGATTTGTTTAAATGATACTTGTAATAGCATCGTTTTGCTAACCCCTTCGGGGGTGGACATTTGTTTTGATGTTCAGGTAGCCGAGGAGCAGGGAAAGCGACCACGATGCAAGCGTGACGGACGAAGGGGTTCAGTGATGTTTGTTTGTTGTTGGTGAATTGTTTTCTTGGTTTGATTTCAGTACTCGAGTACGCGTGTCTTATTATATCATTTCGATATGGTTGTATTAATTACTCGTTAAACCAGTTGAATGGTTTTGTAAACTTGAATTTCCGCAGTATTGATGTCTTATATTTATATTCCTCTTAAATTAGCCTTGTAAATCCTTACTTAAACGGTTTACGGCGCTGTAATTATTCCGAATATCTCGGAGTGTTACAGAATATGGCATCAGAGCTAAGATTTATGGATATCTTGGTAGTCGGGTTTTAAGTTGGGTCTGTTTACGTTATTGATTTACGAGTCGTTCGTAACATCACTGTTCAGCCAAAAGTCTTCATGTGGACCGTGGTTGTAAGTCTCCTAATCTCTCATACTACCGTTTTACTTAATTACTATTTTGTGAGTATTGACGAGCTTTATTTCGAAAACTTTGTCCTGGATATTGAGGAATTGTGTTTACAGTATGTTGAGAGGAGGACGTGGATGCGAACGCGGTCGTGGACGCGGACGGGGTAACATGAGATAGGAGGATTCCCCAACTACCCCAGAATTATCAGCTAGTCGAACCGATTCCCATTCTGGAGGGCAGCAAGGATCAGCGAATGACGACGCAAATCCTAACATGCCGGGAATGCTTCAACAGGTGGTGGCACAGATAAACCAGTTCGCCCAGGTAGTCGACCGCATGCAGACGGCGATGGGACAGCAGCACCACGAGGCTAACCGGGGAGACAGATGGCTTGCTGAGGTGGTCAAATTGCACCCGCTAAAATTTGACGGATCTGCTGAGGCATTTACTTGGGATCACTGGCTTAAGGAGTTAGAGAAGATATTCGCGGGTATTAACTGTCCCGAGGACCGGAAGGTTCCCATTGCCCAGTATTTTCTGACTGGGGAGGCCTTTGATTGGTGGGAAGCTATTCGACCCGAGAATCATAATGCGGATTGGACGGAATTCAAACTAATGATGGAAGCACAGTATTGTCCTCGTCCAGTTAGAGAGGCAAAGATCCGAGAGTTTTTCTCACCACAGAGTTAGGAAGCATCTGTGACAGATGTGATCAAAACTTTTAATCATCAGCTGACTTGTGTGCGACACTTGGTCAGAACGGAGGCAGAAAAGATTTTTCATTTCGATATGCGGATAAAGCCGGAGATTCAGCAGTACATGTCCGGGTTCGAGTGTACTACGTTGCGACAGTATCAAGACAAAGCGCTGGCCTACGACATGAAAGAGGCGGCGGTGGAGAAATCAGTGGAGGCAAAGAAGCAGAAGGTGACCGGCAACTTCTCAGAAAACAAGACCGGTGGGCCCCGCAAGGGCCAGTCTTCCTTTTATTCGGCTAGGAAACCTCCACATCCTTCTAGAGGTCGGAAGAAGTTCCGGACTACATCAGCAGTTCCGGACGCATCAAAGAAATGCTACAATTGTGGTCGAGCAGGGCATATTCGACGTGACTGTCCCGCATCTTCTGTGACTTGCTACGATTGTGGACAAGAAGGGCACCGTGCGGCTTTCTGTGGAGTTGCTACTAGATCTTTTGGTACTCGTACTCCAGCGCCAGTTCCGAAGGAGATAAGTGTGAACCAGACACAACAGAGTGGATTTCAGCAGCAGAACGTTGGGAAGAGAGAGACATCCAGTGCTGGGTCCGTTCCTCCGCGCTTTATGCGAGATGAGGAAATCGACGATCGAGAACTTCTTTGTTGCATCAGGTACGATTCAGATCCTTTTGCAACCAGTTAGTGTTTTATTCGATTCCGGAGCTACACATTCTTTCGTATCATTGAACTGTGTAAATCGTTTAAAAATCTCGTGCTTATTTGATTGTGATCCATATGTTGTGGGTTTGCCGAGTAGAGAGAGAATTGTGGGAACCCTAGAGGCTAGAGATTTTCCGGTGTCTATAGGAGGGAGAGATTGGCCATCGAATCTTATTGTAGTTGACATCTACGGTGACGATTTAATTCTCAGAGACGATTGGCTCAACCGTTATGGAGCTATTCTGAATTACCGAGAGAGAGTCATTTCTATCATTGCTGATGACGGATCTGAACACTTATTCCGAGGATGGAGACGGGGAAGCTCGGGAAAATTGATCAAAGCAATGAAAGCCGTGAAATTACTGAAGCAAGGATGTCATGGACTTTGGTGTTATGCCATGAGGAAAGAGGAAAGAGTAGAGCTCTCGTCTATTTCAGTTTTGAATGAGTTCTCAGATGTATTTCCTAACGAACTACCTGGGTTACCTCCGCAGAGAAAAGTGGAATTCACTATCGAATTAGAGCCTGGAGGAGCTCCTATTTCCAGAGCACCATACCGCATGGCGCCAACCGAGATGTATGAACTCAAGAAGCAACTGGAGGAATTGTTACAGAAGGGCTATATTCAACCTAGCGTTTCTCCTTGGGGAGCGCCCGTTCTCTTTGTCCGGAAGAAAGACGGATCCCTCCGAATGTGTATTGATTGCAGGGAGCTCAACAAGATGACGATCAAGAATAAGTATCCTATACCTCGGATCGACGACTTGTTTGATCAACTGCAAGGGGCAAGGGTATTCTCGAAGATTGACTTGCGATCAGGATACCATCAGTTGAGGATTAAGGAATCGGATATACCAAAGTCTGCTTTCAGGTCCCGGTACGAGCATTATGAATTCGTAGTGATGCCGTTTGGACTTACCAATGCTCCTGCGGTATTCATGCAATTGATGAATCGGGTATTCTTGGAATACTTGGATAAATTTGTGGTCGTCTTCATTGATGACATCTTGATATATTCGAGGGACGCAGAGGAGCATGCCGAACATTTACGGGTGGTTTTGAGCACCTTGAGGGAGGAATAGCTGTATGCAAAGCTTTCAAAATGCGAGTTCTAGCTCAGGGAGGTAACTTTCCTTGGGCATGTGATATCAGCTGACGGAGTTCAGGTGGACCCGAAGAAAGTCAAAGCAATCTTGGAATGGGAAGCTCCTAATAATGTGAAAGAAGTCCGGAGTTTCCTAGGACTTGCTGGATATTATCGGCGCTTTGTAGAGGGATTTTCCAAGATTTCTCGTCCGCTCACTCAGCTGTTATAGAAAACTCAAAAGCTTAAGTGGGATGAGAAATGCCAGGCTGGTTTTGATGAACTTAAGAAGAGACTGACGACAGCACCTATTTTAGCATTGCCAGATGGAACCGATGGATTCATGGTTTACAGCGACGCTTCAAATCAGGGTCAGAGATGTGTGTTGATGCAAAAGGATAAGGTAATTGCCTATACTTCTCGGCAGTTGAAACCGTACGAAGTAAATTACCCAACTCATGATCTGGAGTTAGCAGCTGTAGTCTTTGCCTTGAAAATTTGGAGACATTATTTGTACGACACTCATTGCCAGATCTTTACAGATCATAAGAGCCTCAAGTACATTTTCAGTCAGAAAGAATTAAACATGAGGCAGAGGAGGTGGCTGGAATTGATCAAGGATTACGACTTAGAGATTCTATATCATCCAGGGAAAGCAAACGTTGTAGCCGATGCATTGAGCCGTAAACCTGTTTCTCTTCGAGTGTTGGAAGCACTTACGTCCCAAACCAGCATTCAACGAGAACTGATCCGCGAAGGGATTGAAGTATGGGCACCAGGAATTCAAGGGCAACTATATGTGATGGAACTGACTTCGTCACTAGTCGAGGAAATCAAATCTAAGCAGTTGAACGATTCTCTGATCCTTCGGTTATGTGACGAAGTAAAGAAAGGAAAAGCCCCAAGATTCGTGATACAAGACGATGGAGTTCTGAGATTTCAGAGTCGACTTTGCGTTCCCGATGATGATGATTTGAGACGGACTATTCTGTAGGAAGCTCACGCATACTATTCTATTCACCCGGCGTGATAAGATGTATAAGGATTTAAAACAAAACTTCTGGTGGGGGAATATGAAGAAGGACGTAGCAGAGTACGTTTCGAGGTGCTTGACTTGTCAGCAAGTTAAGATTGAACATCAGCGACCTACCGGAATATTAAAGCCGCTTCCGATCCCTGAATGGAAATGGGAGGACATCTCGATGGATTTCATCACCAGTATGCCAAGGACTAGAACGGGAATGAACATGATTTGGGTTATAGTTGATCGACTAACCAAGTCGGCTCATTTCCTAGGGATTAAAGATACATGGGGACCCGAGAGATTGGCGCGAGTATTTATTGCGGAGATAGTCAGATTGCATGGGACGCCGAAGACCATTATTTCGGATCGAGATGGTCGCTTCGTGTCGCACTTCTGGAAAGCAGTTCACAGGGCTTTGGGGGCTGAGCTCAACTTTAGCATGGATTATCATCCCCAAACGGACGGTCAGTCGGAAAGGACTATACAAACGGTAGAAGACACGCTTAGAGCTTGTGCCTTAGATTGGTCGACTGATTGGGAAGTTCATTTGCCGTTGGTTGAATTCACTTACAATAATAGTTGGCATGCTTCTATTACGATGGCGATCACCCGTGTGTTGGGATGATTCTTCGGATTTGATCGGGACGGAACCGGAATTGATAATTCAGACTCAAGAGAAGATAACTTTGATTCGAGAAAGACTGTTGACTGCCCAGAGTCGACAGAAGTCTTTTGCAGACGTACGTCGTCGCCCTCTAGATTTCGACGCTAGGGACCATGTACTATTGAAGGTGTCTCCTACACGAGGGATTTTCCGTTTTGGGAGGAGAGGCAAGCTTAGTCCTAGATATATCGGACCATTCGAGATCCTCGAGAGGGTTGGAGATTTAGCATACAGGTTGGCCTTACCGCCATCGCTGAGTCACGTTAATAATGTGTTTCACGTATCCCAATTGCGGAAATATGTACCGGACCCCAGTCATGTCATTGATTTCGATGAGATCGAGATAGCTAATGATGGCACCTTCGAAGAGAGACCAATCAAGATACTTGAGAGTCGGATCAAACAATTGAGGAATAAACCAATACACTTGGTTAAAGTACAATGGTCACGACACGGAGTCGAAGAGGCCACTTGGGAAATGGAGGACAGTATGAAGGCTAGATATCCAGAGTTGTTTTTATCTTAAGTTTCGGGACGAAACTTCTTTTTAGGGAGGAAGGATGTAATACCCGAGATTTCTGATATGTATTTGGAACTTGTAACATTGTAATTGTTGCACTTTGATCTGAGTATTATTCTTCGTATTTCATAATCCGATGTTGTTGAGCGTATGATTTCATGTATGTGATTTAAAAATTGTAATTCTGCGCATGTAGCGCACGCTATCGGCTATGTGTAGCGTACGCTAACATGGATCCATAGCGCACGCTACAAAGGAACATTAGCGCACGCTATGCGTGGTCAATATGATTGAGACGTGTGGTAGGTGAGATCAGGTCGGGGATATTGGTCGAATTGTGTCGGGATGAACTTGGACGGCTTTCGGGAAAAACCAAGTCAACGCCTTAGCACACGCTACTGACATGAGAATAGCGCACGCTAAGTGCCGAGTACAGTGAAGTCAGTAAGCCGTTAGCGCACGCTAAGAGTATGGACTAGCGCACGCTAATAGCCATTTCCTATAAATAGGACAGCATCCTTTTCGTGTTTTCAGTCCTTTCTTTTCCCACATCCGAATTCTTATACTTAGAGTATTACTCTCAACATCCTAAACACTTTATATCAGCATCCTAGCTCGTGTTGAAGATTATAGATCATTGAGGATTGGTGTTCAAGCCTTCGACGTTGGATTGCTTCGATTTCCTCCTTGTTCTTCACTACTTTGAGGTAGGTGATTCTTCACCAATACTAGTAGTGTTCTAAAGGACGTTTAATCATGTTTATCTAGTCAGTTAGATTCGTTAATAGTCGAACATCATGTGTTAGAAGGATATTTTCGACATTTCGGCACTTATTCATCGTATGAACCTTTGAACCGGTTTAGTAAATGGACTCCTAAGCATTTTCAAACCGATTTGTGATCAGTATATGGAGATTTTCAAGTTCTTATGCGTTTATATAAAGGAATCATACATTTTGGGTCATATAACGGATTGAACTCAGGATATCCCTTGAAGATCTAAGATGAATTATGGTGTTGAGATGATTATACGTATCTTTGTATCTCATAGTCATTTAGTACGTATAGAACTTTCACAAACCTTATTAGCATGATATGCTCGGGGATGACTTGTATTATCACCATAGAATTCATGAGTTCATCACCATTAGATCGATTTCTACCGAGTAATCACATGCACGGTTAGCACACGCTAACATACGTAAGTTAACGTGCGCTATCGGGGATAAGTTAACGACGCTACGTTTGGTACGTAACGACGTTATGATATCGGCCAAGTCGGTCGGTGATCGAGAGAACTGTCGATCCGTGGCTAGCGTACGCTAGGCTTAGACGATAGCGTACGCTAACAGGCAGGCTTAGCGCACGCTACATAGAGTACGTAGCGTACGCTAAGTGGTTCAGGCAGATTGCATATTTTGAGCTTTTGGGCCGTAGATCGAATTGTCAGGCAATCGTTCGACTTGAGATGATTTGTATATCATTTCTTTTGTTAAGGTTTGAGCTTGCTACGTTGATCGAAGGAGGTGGCCTTCGAGTGTGTTGATATCATTGAAGTATTTCGTTCTTGCCATCTTCGAGGCAAGTATCGTAATGTGTTAAAATTGGTATTTTGAGCATGTTTGTGGTTTATTCATGTTGTTGAACATGGAAATTATTTTTGTCGAATTGTCATGATATTCGTTATCTAGTGTTTGTATGTTCATGTTGATGAACATAATGATTTGGCATATGTGTATGCATGAGTTGTGTTTGTGTACGTTGTACGATCTATGCTGAGGGCGCTGGATCGGATGTCCACCTCGTGTTGGTCCGACGGGATCATCTTGGGATCTAGGCTGAGGGCGCTGGATCATTGGACGGGTTATTTCCACCTCGTGTTGGTCCGACGGGATCATCTTGGGATCTATGCTGAGGGCGCCGGATCATTGGAATACCCTTGCTGTGTTAATGGAATCTTGTGGATTCGCATTATCGGATTTCGGTGGCGGAAGTCCGTGTGGTGTATCTTGTTATGTATTGTTGATGCATATTTGATTTGTTTAAATGATACTTGTACTAGCATCGTTTTGCTAACCCCTTCGGGGGTGGACATTTGTTTTGATGTCAGGTAGCCGAGGAGTAGGGAAGCCACGCGATCGACGTGACGATTTAAGGGGTTCAGTGATGTTTGTTTGTTGTTGGTGAATTGTTTTCTTGGTTTGATTTCAGTACTCGAGTACGCGTGTCTTATTATATCATTTCGATATGGTTGTATTAATTACTCGTTAAACCAGTTGAATGGTTTTGTAAACTTGAATTTCCGCAGTATTGATGTCTTATATTTATATTCCTCTTAAATTAGCCTTGTAAATCCTTACTTAAAGGGTTTACGGCGCTGTAATTATTCCGAATATCTCGGGGTGTTACAAACGACACAAAGGTAGTGAACTTGGAAATACAATCCCGCAACGAAATGGTAACACAATCAAGAACAATACCACATTATGAATCATAGATTCATAAAGCATTACATATACATGAAACGTATAACGTTCGCGAGAATTTAATCATCATTATAACCAAGCTTGATAACTGGTCTCAATTCCGTAGACGAAAATAGTCCTTCTTCTGACCATATGTGCCTGGCTAAAAATCCAACATATAACCAATCGGCACGCAGAAATGACTCCAGATATGTCACGATACAAGATGACAAAAAATCTCAATAAATTAGACATCCAACCAAGAATCAAGAAACTCACCGAAGTGACAATAATGATCAATGAGACCAACGACACAAAGGTACTGAACTTGGAAATACAATCCCACAATGAAACAGTAACACGATCAAGAACAATACCACATTATGAATCATAGATTCATAAAGCATTACATATATACGAAACGTATAACGTTCACAAGATTTCAATCATCATTATAACCAAGCAAGATAACTTTCCTCAATTCTATAGATGAAAATAGTCCTTCTTCGAACGAACGAACGAACGAACGGTTTTCCAGACGAATAACACTCACTCGAACAAGCAACCATGGATGAAATGTAACGCATTCAACAACACATTCATACAATACCGATATCGAATTCATAGGAAACGACACCCACAATTTTACCTGAATAGTCCAAACTATCCCAATAGGCATTAAAGTCCTAATTCATACACTTCAATATCTTCAAATCACTTCTACGATCGAAATATCATACTTAAGGTGATTTTTAATACTATTGTTATTACATGGAACAAGAATTCATCAAGAACAACTCCATTTAATCATCACATTGCTTTAATGTCATCTTATATAGTCAAAATTCTCTTAAGAACAATATCTACATTCGATCATGATGTTCTAGACAATCATACTTTCATCAATTCATCAAGTTTATTTTTAGTATATCAAAATCATAAGGGTTATTTCATAAGTCATTATCATCTTTCATTGAATTAGCTAAACATTCCCAAAACATGGTTATATCATCAAAAATGTCTAAGCATTAAGAGCATGTTTTATTATAACTTCTAATCATCAGGTTCTTAACACATCTTCCTAAGAATCAATAATAACCATGTTATCTTTCTCATCAATTCAAGAAGCAATAGATAATAACATCATCATTTTCTTCACTAATTGTTAATATTCTTCATAATAGACATGTTATACTTGATTAATTTAACATCATATGAAATAATCATCACTAGCATCATCATCAATACGAAATTAACACAAGTTAGACAACCAACCTCTTGAAAATTAAGAACAACTCCAAAGACTTCAAGAACACTCTCCAGTCCTCCAATCATTAAGCTTCAATACAAGTAACGAAGCTCCAAAACAAGATGGAAGGGGATAAAATCGACTTAGGAAGGCAGAAGAACGATTTCTAGGGAGGATACTTGAGTTTGGTTCGTGCAAAAATGAAAGACAAGACATGTATTTTATAATCTGTATTTTTATAATGTACACGACCGGCAAGGTTATCATACGTTAGAACATTTTACATACTCTAACATATGAGTGTTACGTACGTAACTATCCTCCAGAGGCTACTGCCTCAACACCCACACACCCTTACGTACGTCGCCAAAAATGATGTACGTAAGCTCACCTACATTATGTAAGCTATAACATAACCATTACGTACGTAATGCCCGTTGACTTGACTGTCTCAATCAAGCCAAAAATCCTGGTCATGCATGGCCCTACACACCGAAAGTCGAGATGCGATTTGATTCTCAATATATTACGTACGTAACCCAGATACCTTACGTATGTAATAGCACACGTACAACGTATGCTAAGCTAGAATGGTAGCGTACGTTAAGCACTAAGGACATAGTCAAAAAATGCAATTCTCCACACAACATCTAACAATCAAACATAGTGCGAACGACAAACATAATTAATTCAATTTTAGTGTATCTCATCATTATAATCATTATACTAAATGCAAACATAATACGATGATACCCGAACCATTCGAGTAATACAATAGTAAATATGAAAAATTATAGTCGGATATTACATACTCCTCCTAAACATAATTTCGTTCTCGAAACTAAGAGGTAAATAAATTGGGGTATCTCTCTCATACTATCCTCGGTTTCCCACGTAGCCTCATATAGATTCCGTATTGTGACCAATATATCTTCAGTAGGGGAATCGTCTTGTTCCTCATCTGTTTGATCCTCCTCTCGAGTATCTGCACGGGACTTTCCTCGTACGAATGATCATCGGCTATATCAATCTCTTAGAACTGAAGTATATGGCTCGGATCAGCAATATACTTCCTCAACTGGGAAACATGAAACACGTTGTGAATCCAACTTAAAGACGGTGGCAATGCCAGACGATAGGCCAGATCGCCTACAGTACCAAAATCTAGAATGGTCCAATATACCTCGAACTCGGCTTGCCTCTCTTCCCAAAATGAAAAACACATCGAGTAGGATACACCTTCATTAGCACATGGTCACTAATCTCGAACTCAAGTGGTCGTGGATGGTTGTCTACATAAGACTTCTGTCGGCTTTGAGTCATTAACAAACGGCTCCTAATCAGAGTGATCATCTCATGAGCTGCTAACAACATATCAGGATCCGTCCCCAGAGATCCAGAAAAGTCATCCCAACACAAAGGGGACCTACAACGACGGCCATACAATGCCTCAGAAGGTGCCATCTTAATCGAAGCATGCCAACTATTATTGTAGGTGAACTCAACTAAAGGTAGTTGGGCTTCCCAATCATCCTTCCAATCGAGAGCACACGCCCTCAACATATCCTCCAGAGTTTGGATAGTCCTCTCAGATTGGCCATCGGTCTGAGGATGAAATGCCATACTGAAGTTCAACTGCGTACCCATCGCATGATAAACTGCTTCCAGAAATGTGACACGAACCGTCCATCACGATCTGATATAATACTCTTGGGAGTACCATGTAACCTTATAATATCTTTAATGAACAGCTGGGTCAACCTCTCGGGACCCCACATGTCTTTAGTCTCCAAGAAGTGGGCTGATTTGGTCAGACGATCCACAATCACCCAAATCGTATTCATACCCCGGTGACTCATTGGCTAGTTAGTGATAAAGTTCATCGATATGTCCTCCCATTTCCCTTCGGGAATTGGGAGTGATTTCAGCATACCTGCTGGTTGCTAATGCTCAATCTTAACTTGCTGACATGTCAAACATCTCGAAACAAATTCTGTAACTTCTTGTTTCATATTACCCAACCAATAACATTGCTTCAAATCTTTATACATCTTGCTAGACCCGGGTGAATGGAGTATGGGGTAGCATGAGCCTCTCTCAAAATAGAGTTTCTCAACTCTTCATCTGCCAGTATACATACTCGATTATTGAAACATATCACTCCATCCTCGTGGATCACAAATCCAGGGGCTTTCCCCTGAGTTACTTCATTCTGAATTCGAGATAAGAATGGGTCCGTCACCTGCTTCGATCTGATTATATTGTCAATGGAGGATGAAATATCAAGTGTGCAAAGTTGTCCCAGAACACGCTGTAACCAGACCTCAATATCCGACCTCGTAAGTTCTAACTGTAGTCCTCTTTGGGCTGTCAAGCGGGCAAGCATTTGCTCCTGCACTGTCTTGCAATTCAGGTCATCTGCAACCAAATTTGCCTTCCCTGGATGGTATATGATCTCAATCTCATACTCTTTAATCAGATCTAGCCACCTCCTCTGTCTCATGTTCAACTCCTTCTGAGTAAAAATATATTTCGGACTCTTGTGATCAGTAAAAATCTGATAGGTGACTCCATATAAGTAGTAGCGCCAAATCTTCAAAGCAAACACTACGACTGCTAGCTCTAAGTCGTGGGTCGGGTAGTTTACCTCATAGGGTCGCAATTGTCTTGATGCATAGGCAATCACTTTTCCATTTTGCTTCAACACACATCCAAGGCCCTATCTTGACGCGTCACTATATACCACAAATCCTTCGGTCCCTTGTGCTAGGACCAAGACTAGTGCCGAAATTAATCGAATCTTGACTTCGTCAAAGCTTTGTTGACATGCCTCTGACCACGTATACTTCTTATATGTCCTCAACAGATTAGTCAGCGGTTGAGCAAAGCCTTCCACAAACCGTCTGTAATAACCCATTAAACCAAGAAAACTACGAACTTCCTTCACATTCTTTGGAGGTAGCCAATCTCGGATAGCATATGTCTTCTGAGGGTCCACACTAACTCCATCAACCGATATCACATGCCCAATAAAAGTAGCCTCATACATACAGAACTCGCGTTTTGAAAATTTTCCAGAGTTGTTCTCGCCTCAGCACACCGAGAACCTGATGAAGATGATACTCATGCTCTTCACGGTCACGGGACTAAATCAAGATGTCGTCGATGAAAACAACCACAAAATGATACAGATAATCAAATAAAACTCGATTCATCAATTCCATAAACACTATTGGTGTGTTAGTCAGTCCAAACGACATCCCCACAAACTCAAAATGCCCATAGCCCGAAAAGCTGTCTTCGAAATATCAGACTCTCGAATCCTCAACTGATGATAATTGGATCTTAAGTCAATCTTGGAAAACACAGTGGCGCATTGGAGTTTATCCAATGAGTCATCAATATGAGGCAATGGATATTTGTTCTTTATTGTTACCCTGTTTAACTCACGGTAGTTAATACATAAACGCAGGTATTCGTCCTTCTTTCGTACAAATAACACTAGTGCTCCCCAAGAGGATGAACTAAGTCGAATATAGCCCTTATCGGTCAAATCCTCGAGCTGACTCTTCAACTCCTACATCTCGGTTGGAGCCATGCGATAGGGTGCTTTTGAAAGTGGGGATGTGCCTAGCTCTAATTCAATGGTAAACTTTACCTCACGATATGTAGGTAATCCCGGCAACTCATTTGGAAAAACATATGGGTGGTCTCGGACCACCATAATATCGGCCAATTCAATTGGTCGATCCACTGTATTGGTCATGTAGCACCAATAACCACCACATCCCTGATTAAGTAGTTTCACTGCTTTCATTGCGCTGGTGATTCTCCTGGAACGGCTTGGATTATCACCCTGAAAAATGCACTCAAAACCATCATCAGAACTGACAGCCGCCCTCCGCTTGCGGATGCTAAGTATGGTATCATGGCGATCTATACAATCGATACCTAAGACAATATCATCTTTAGGTAAATCGACCACAATCAAGTCTGACAACCACTCGCGATCGTTCATATGAATCGGACAGTTCTGAACTTCACGATTCCCAATAATTCTTCTACCACCGGGTAGACCAATCTCATAAGGTTCACAATCAATAATATGATCTAATTGTAAACGACTCAAAGAATCATATATGAAAGAGTGTGAAGCACTAGTATCAAAAGGAGTACATACAGGCTGAGAGTGGATCTCGAGTGTACCTGCCATCATGCTGGCTTTGGGATCGTCGACCTTCTTCATCTCCTAGATTCTGGATTTTGTAGCTCTGGTACCAGATGTACCAGCTTCATTTCCACGGCCCATTCCTATGTTTGCCCCGGTAGTCTAATCGGAGGCAGACGGAGGTGCCCGGTCCTGAACTGAAGACGGCATTAGAGCATGAGAGGCTAGTGGAGTACGTCCCGGTCCACATGTGCAAAAACTAGCACGATGCCCAATAATCACACAAGTATGGCATGCAACAGCCGGCTTCAGACACTTGGAGCTGATGTGACCATGATCTCCACAGTTAAAACACACAATAGACGAGCTGGCCGCTCGAGAATGTGAACCTGTCTGTTTTGACGCCACAGGTGGCCGCTCAGAAAAAGTCGGTACGGATTAGGGCTTCTTGAATGTTCCCTCGTTACTATTAGCCTGGGTCTAGTTCCTTGATCTCTTATTAGTAGACTGTGGTTGCATCTTGGAAATCTCCTTCGCAGTAAGTTCGTACTCAAGAGCTCTCTCGATGAATTCTGGTAGAGTCGTGCAGTGGTGATTAAGTAACTGCATTCTCTTCCGGGTTTTAAGCCTATTAAGAAAATACTTGATATTACCAGCTTCTGTTCGAACAATCGACAAGGCGAACGGAAAAAGTGCCTGGAATATCTCGGCAATTGATAACACATCATCATCCTCAGACGGGTCGAGGTTCAGCAACTCCGATAGCTTGGCCTCACTGAGTGGAGTTGGATAATAATGATCCAACATGAGGTTCTTGAATTCCTCCCAATTGCACACACCATCAGCCGGTGTCACCAAAAGCCACCATGTATGGATGCTCTTACTAAGGTAGTAAGCCTATACAGAGACTCGATTCTCTTCCGGACATTCAACCATCTCAAAAAACTTCTCGATGTGCTCGATCCAGTGCACAATATCAGCAGGCTCAGAGGAGCCTTCAAAAGTCGGAGGTCGCTGACGAGAGATGTCGCTAATAATCAGACTCACGGTTCTGCCGTGCACTGTAGGCGGTGGCTAAGGTCCCGGCTGCTGGCCAGTAGTATATCTCTGCATAGTTTCCATCATTTGACCCATCTTGGTCGCCTGGACGCGCGCATCCTCGTATCGTTTGGTGCGGTGTGACTCGTTCTCAATAGGCGAATCACTACCTGCTGAGCTTTGCTCCACATTCGAACATGTATTGGCTCGTGGCCTAGGGATTCGGCCCCTTCCGCGGCTTCAACCCCCTCAATTACGGCCTCTCAAATTTCTATCGATACTGAAAGAATCAAACAATAATTATAAGCACAGTTTATGGACGTGTTTACGTCCAATCACAAATTCACGCTAAGTTAATAGCAACAATGAAACTACATATTGCAAAAATAGTGCATCATGAATTATCGACACCTCGAGTGCTACACAAAATATCATATAGACACCAAGTCGGAACAAATTTAATCACATAATTTAATCCAAAATTTTCCTCGGAATATCAATAGGATAAATTCCAGCACAGATCCCTTGGAATATCAAGATCAACAAAAAGATAGATTCCGACATTAACATCTTGCCAGTAATTAAATCATGGCACATAAGTAACATACCGTATTTGGCTCGTAGGGTCAGGCACTTGCACAGGTCACACATGACGTGAAGGTTTCTTGATACTAGTTCAATCCTCAATGACTCTTAAGGAGAAACGACTCACTGATACCATCTTCTGTAACACCCCAAATATGGCAGCTATTACAGTGTCGTGTGTAATATTCGTACTTTTCTATTTTTACTAATGTCTATTTTGGTGTATTTCCATTTTTAGCGACTCGCTTGTAACTGTTTTGACATTGTGAGGATGTTTTTTTCTGTGTGTTTTGGCATCGGAGTATGTTTCAGAGTTGTTTTACCCCATTCCATAGTTTTTTCGCGACTTTTCCACTTGTTGGCTCGTTTTATGCGATTACTATGTGAAACTGTCGTATCGGGTTTCGTGCGAGTTCGTTTAATGTTATTAGACATGTTGTGAGCTTCGGCGCGGTTGTTTGTTTCTGTATCGTGGTTTTCGGTCGTTTCGGGTCATTTTGTAATTTCCTAAAAGTTTAGGGTAATTACTTTTGTTGTCGTATTCCGAACCTTCGGGTAGACAGAATCGTGTTTTCTTTTAACTTGTGTCCTCATGTTTTGTTAATCATCGCATTTTGGTTTTCGTATCACTTTTCCACAGTTGTTGGTTAACTGTGTTTCTGAACTGAGGACTCTTACATACATTATTGGCAATGCATAAGGCACGTTATGGAGTCTTCCTACCGTACGTTAGCTCTGGTGTAGCGACGTTAGGGTCTTCATTGAATCGGGCAGAGAGTTCTATCGAGCCTTATGCACGTAACATGCAGGCTGTTACGTACGTTATCTTGTTAGCGTACGCTAAACTTCTTAGCTTACATACGTTACATTCGGCCAGATATATAAACCGTGTGTTGACTTCAGTCGTGTTTATTCATCCCTTCTCTTCCTTCTCCGCGGATTGGGCGATTCTTATGCGATTTTGGAGCGATTTTGAGTCTTCAATCATCTAGTTATCATCTTCCTTGGAGTTTTGGTGTATATTAACAACAACAATCCATCTTCTTCGTCTTTGAATCGAGGTAATCTTCTTAGAGCCCTAGATTTTCCGGGATTTGGGGATTTCTTTGTAATTTATCCGATTTAGTTGTACTTATAGTGGAGTTATGTTGAGTATGGATTATCTACTTCGGATACATGTTTTTCCTACGAGATTATTAGTGTATTATAGGAATTGCTGAGAATCGAGAGGGTTTGGTTGCAATCCGCCCTCGTTGAATATGTTGTTAGATTACATGTATCGTAGGCGGGGTTTTCGGGCGTATTTTAGTGTTAAATCCAGTCGTATTGTTGTTGATAGCCGTTTACGAATCGTTTAGGTTCAAAGTTTCCGAGTTCCTTCACGGTGGTCGTTTCCAGTTTCAAGTCATTCCATCATGTCTCAAAGGCAAGTAATTCTTACGAACTGACAATCTTAAATGTGCAAAGTGATATTTATGAGTGTTAGAGTGTATAAGTTCACTTCGGGAGGGTCCGACGGGGCCTCGGAGGGATCCAAATTTGGTTGGGTCCACGAACATATGGGTTAACCACTCTGGGAGGGTCTAGCGGGGCCTCGAAGGGATCCGCGCATGGTCGTGTCCAGGGTTAATTGGGAGGATTTATATTTTTGTGGTACATCCGGAAATTGTTATCTAAATTGCTTTTAAAAACTATTAATGCATGTACTTTGATATTGTAAGATGTAAGAGTTCATTTCTATTACTTGTACTAGCTATTCCATGACTAATCCCATTTAGGGGAAATACGTTTCATGTATTTCAGATACGAAGAATGCGACTGGATGAGTACTGGGGCAGTGCGACGGTGAAGCCCAAACGTGATATTGTGAAGTGTCGTTATGTTTATGTTATTCGAGTTTGGTTGTCGAGATTTTGTTTTGTCACTAATTGTTAGTTAGTACTCGAGTACTATAGGAGTTGTTTTCTTCTTGTTTGGTTATGTTGTACTTATAGTCTATTGTGGATTAAGTATTGTCTTTGGAGTTTCACCGGTTAATCCGATAAAATGTTGGGTGATTTTGATTTTTACTGGATAATTTATTGGAAGTTCTTTGGTTATGGTTCTTATGCGAATTTAGCCTTGTGAGTTCCAGATGGGATTCACGACGCTGTGACAAATCCTGAATATCTCGAGGGTGTTACATAATATGGTATCAGAGCCTAGGTTTATGGATACCTAGGTTGTTAGCCTTTTGGGTCTAGTCACGTCATTTGTAAACAGATTATCATCGCACTCCCATCATCTTAGTGCGACCGGTGCTCGTACGTTCTCTTATCTTTCTTATTGTCCTTACTGTCTTGTCTTTCGACTTTGTAATGTGGAGAACTGGTCACCATGACGGTTATAATCTGAACTGTACTTATGTGTTTTCCTCTTGTTCTATCCTATAGAATGTCAGCTGGTAGAGGACGCGGACGTGGTCGAGGACGTGGCGCAGCTGGTGGGGTGGCCATGTCTCTCGGTTCGGATGCGGGTTCGACTACTCCTACCTTGTCGAATTCAGTTCATCCTAGTACCGATGGTCAGCAAGACCAGTCGGCCAGTCTGGGGAATTCCGCAGAGAATAATGCGGGTATAGGTGTGGCCACTATATTACAACAAGTGGCTAACCAGATATTTCTTCTGACTTAGGCGGTTCAACTTAATAACCCACCCCCCTGTGGTAGATACTGGGACAGAGAAATGGTTACAAGATGTGATCCGAATGCGCCCTCCTCAGTTCATTGGTGCTACAGGCCCAGCGGGCTGGGAAAACTGGATTAACGAGATGAATAAAGTTTTTGTGGATGAGCATTGTACAGAGGCACGTAAGCTGTCGATTGCACAGTACTTTCTGACGAGGGATGCCGCTAGCTGGTGGTAGGCAGTTGCGCCTAAAAAACATGAGGTTTCATGGGACGAGTTTAAATAGTTAATGGAGGCCGAGTATTGCCCATGGCCTATTCAGGAGTCCAGAATCCGAGCCTTCTTCTAGGCTAAACCCCAAGACATTCCCGTATCCCAGGAGATCATCAAGTACAACCAGCAGCTCAACCATGTAAAGAGTCAAGTGAGAGAAGGGAGGGAAAAGATCTGACACTTCGATATGCGGATGAAGCCCACAATTCGACACTATATGGAAGGATTTGCTTATACTACACTGAAGGAGTATCAGGGCAAAGCACTGGCCTATGATATGTCCTTCGCAGCTGCGGAGATGGTTAGTGAGGGAAAGAAGCAGAAGATCTCCTGAAAATTTTTGGATATTAATAGTAATGACCAATAGAAATCTCAGTCGGCGAACTACCCATCTGGAAAGTCTAACTGTGCGTCCGGAGGTAATCGGAATTTCAGAACCGGCCCTAGTGTTACCAACCGGGGCGTGACCTGTTTTAACTGCGGCCAGCATGGCCATATCAGTCGTGATTGCAACATGCCTCCTCTGAAATGTTATAGTTGCGGCCAGGCGGGCTATAAAGCTGCGTTTTGTATAGAGGGAGATAAGACACTTGGGGCTCAGACATCCGCTCCTACGCCTGTAGAACCAAGTGTTAATCAGAAGTCATCAACTAGTCAGTTATCTTAGTGTTTTGGTCGGGGAAGAGGACGGGATCAGACCGTTAGAGGGGGAGCCTCCAGTTCTGGTTCAGTGCAGCCACGTATTTACGGGATGGGGAGAGCGGACGATCCAGAGGATATCCTGGATACAGGTACGGTTCATGTTCTCTCTCATCCAGTTAGAGTGCTTTTCGATTCTGGTGCTTCTCATTTGTTCATCTATTTGGATTGTGTGTGTCGATTGAAAATTGAATGTTTGTCTGCTTGTGAACCATTTGTGGTTAAATTGCCTAGTGGGGATAGAATTGTGGGGCGTAGGAAAGTTAGAGACTGTCCAGTGATTATTGCAGATAGAGTATGGCCTTCTAATTTGATCGTCGTTGATATCATTGATGAGGATTTGATCCTCGGTGATGACTGGCTTTATAGACACAGAGCGGTAATGAATTATCGCACGAAGAGTATATCAATGTTGGTCGAGGATGGTACTGAGCATTCATTTATGGGACACAGGAGGAGGGGTCAGAAACTTATTATCAACGCTATGAAGGCGGCAAAACTCATTAGGGATGGTTGTGTGGGGTACTGGTGTTATGCTGCGAAAGCAGAGGGCGGGAAAGTTGAATTTCCTCGATTCCAGTGGTGAACGAGTTTTTGGATGTTTTTCCAGATGATTTGCCAGGATTACCACCAGAGCGTGAGATCGAGTTCACAGTTCATTTAGAACCAAGTGCATCCCCGATTTCGAAAGTGTCATACCGCATGGCACCTTCGGAAATGCAAGAGCTTAAGAGTTAGCTAGGGAAATTGTTAAAGAAGGGATATATCAGACCTAGCGCCTCGCCTTGGGGTGCGCCAGTCTTGTTTGTGAGGAGGAAGGATGGTTCACTATGTTTATGTATCGATTAACGGGAACTGAACAAAGTGACCATTAAGAATAAATATACCTTGCCTCGGATAGATATTTTGTTTGATCAGTTGCATGGATCTACGGTGTTCTCTAAGATCGACATGAGATCTGGATACTATCAGCTTCAGGTGAGGGAGTCCGATATTCCTAAGACTGCTTTTCGTATGAGGTACGGGCATTACGAGTTTGTGGTTATGACATTCGGGCTAACCAACGAGCCAGTAGAATTTATGCATCTGATGAATAAAATATTTATCGAGCATCTTGATAAGTGTGTAGTTGTTTTTATCGATGATATCCTAGTTTATTTTCGTGATGACGAGGAACACGCTCAGCATTTAAGATTATTGTTGGAGATTTTGAGAGCTCAGCGTCTCTATGCAAAGTTCTCGAAATGTGAGTTTTGGTTGAAGGAGGTTATGTTTCTCAGGCATGTAATTTCAGCTGAAGGGGTCTGTGTAGATCCCCAGAAAGTCAAGGCAGTGTTGGATTAGGCACCGCCTAAGAATGTGAAGGAAGTTCGTAGCTTTTGGGTATTAATGGCTACTATAGATGATTCGTCGAGGGGTTCTCTAAACTTGCTCGACCACTTACTCAGTTACTCGAAAAGTTCGAAAAGTTCGAATGGGACGATGAGAGGCAGCAGAGTTTCGAAGAACCAAAAAGGCGTTTGACTACGGCGCCAGTTCTAGCCTTGCCTCAAGAGAATAGTGGGTTTTCGGTTTATAGTGATGCTTCAGGCCAGGGACTCGGGTGCGTCCTCAACAACATGAGAGGACTATAGCTTTTGCGTCACGGGAGTTGAAACCGTATAAAATGAATTGCCCTACTCATGACCTGGAGTTAGCCGAAGTGGTTTTTGACTGAAGATTTGGCACCACTATTTATACGGTTCTCCGTGCCGGATTTATACCGATCATAAGCGCTTGAAATACATTTTCAGCCAGAAGGAACTGAATATGAGATAGCGTCGTCAGTTAGAATTATAAAGGATTACGACTTGTAAATCCTTTATCATTCAGGGAAAGCCAATGTTGTGGCGGACGCGTTGAGTCAGAAGACGGTATCACTTTAGATGCTTGAGGTTCTCACACCACAAGTAAAGATTCGACAGGAGTTTATTGAGCAGGAAATCAAAGTATGGATTCATCATGTGCAGGGTCACTTGTGTGCTCGAGATTACTTCCTCCTTAAGTGATGACATCAAAGGTAGCAGATGAATGACCCAATGATCAGTCAACTGAAGGCGGATGCAGAAAAAGGGAAAGCTCCCGATTTTATAGTTCACGAGGATAGCATTTTTAGATTTCAATGAAGACTCTGCATCCAGAATGATTTAGAATTAAGCAGAGAATACTTCGAGAAGCCCATGTTACTCCTTACTCCATTCATCCCGGAGCGAGTAAGAAATATAAAGACCTTCGGAGGAATTTTTGGTGGAATAATATGAAGAAGGATGTCACTGAGTTCGTTGCACGGTATTTGACATGCCAACAAGTCAAGATTGAGCATCGGAGACTAGCCGCGTTGTTGAAACTGCTTTCTATTCCCGAGTGGAAGTGGGAAGATATTTCCATGATTTTATCACTGGGATGCCGAGGACAAAAACTGGAATGAATATGATTTGGGTGATTGTCGATCGACTAACCAAGTTAGTTCATTTTCTTGATATTAAAGATATTTGGGGACCAGAGAGACTAGATCAGACATTTATAGCGGAGATAATACAGCTACACGGTACGCGTAAGACTACTGTCTCCGATCGGGATGGCCGTTTTGTATCGCCTTTTTGGCAATCGGTCCATCAGGATTTGGGTACCGAGTTGAGTTTGAGTACATCTTTTCATCCACAATCAGTCGGTCACACTGAGCGGACAAATCAGACATTGGAGGATATGTTGCGGGCGTGTGCCCTAGACGGGAGTAATGATTAGGAGTTGCATCTGCCATTGATAGAATTCACTTACAATAATAGTTGGCAGGCATCAATTAAAATGGCACCCTACGAAGCATTATATGGTAGACGGTGTAGATCCCCACTTTATTGGGATGAGGCCTCGAAGCTAGTTGGAACGGAGCCAGATATGTTGATGGAAGCCAGAGAGAAAGTTTCTATCATTCGAGACAGAATGTTGGCTGATAAGAGACGACAAAAATCCTATACTGATATTCGTCGTCGATGTAACACCCCAAACTAGGCGGATATTACAGTGCCGTGGACCCCCGACTGGGACCCACCAGGCGAATGAAAATGAATGAATTACACAGGTAAATGCAGTACCGAACCACATTACAACATCAATTACTCCGATGAGGAGTTTCATACAATACATCCAGGATAATACAGAATACATGTATATTTTATATGGAGATAAAATATACAACACTGAGTGAAATGAGTATTCAAGCGGAATGTCTGCAGCGGAATAAATGAAGAAAACATAAATGACTGAAAAGACTGGGGCCCCTACTAGTATCACTGGGACTCCTCGCCATCACCGTACTCTCCCCGTGCTTTAGCCTTGCCATGACCTGAAAAACAATATCCCCTAACGGGGTCAGTTACACAGAACAACAATCCTCAAGAGTTGAAAATACACAATCATGAGTTATTTATAGTTATGAAATATCCTGTCGAAACATACGCAATCAAACATGCTATATGAATCAACTAATGATATGGCTCAAAGGAATGGCGCCACACTACGTCCGGGATGGAAATGTGTCCGTGCACAAGCCACCAACGAGTACCGATCGAATACACGTGTTGTCTTGTACCTAATCAGTCTCACGAAGGCATCAGCTCGTGTGCACAGTCCAATGTGAGGCCACCAACCAACACACGACTATAATGTGCCCGACATGAAAATCCTACACATACCAACCGGCACGCCAGTATGACCCGGAATGCCACAATATGACAAAAGTGACAACGAAAATGAATAATGACTCACCAAGATTAAATGATGGTGAAATGAATGACAGCTCAATGAAATGATTGGAACCGCCGTTCCTCGTGAATGAAGTAATTAAGTGACAATTACAAGTTTTGAAACGGTTAGCACCTTATGAATGAATTATGATTATGAATGAACGACAACAAAAGGAATGAATATCCTTTTAACCGAGTAAGAATTAACTTACACAACCGATGAAGAATGTCCGTCCACGAACAACGTCCTAAATGAAATGTCGGTCGCTCGAACAACCTTGAATAACACAATTACCAATAATCCGATCAATACGCAAATCAAAAACGATCATAATCGACTCAAACGTCGATACAACAATATTCGAACTCGAATATATCGAAACCAACTCCAAGATGAGTATTTCGAACTATCAAAACACTTACAATGATATCAATAATCCCATAGGAATCCACAATCCAAGATTACAACAACGACAATCGGAAATCCCCAAATTAACCGAAGTCAACCCCAAGGGTTCTTGATATAAATCCCCAAAATAGCCATTAAATCTGTAGGAATATATTTATCCAAGATAGATAATCCATATCTAACATATTCCAACAACAATCCAAGCTTACACGAAGAAAATCGGAAAGAAAACCCAAAAATCCGAGATTCGAGATCCAAGAGATTAATACCTTTGATTTTATGTGATGGAGATGATGAAATGATGATTAATCCGAAAGATGAGCTTGAAGATGATGATTGATCATTACACCTCGAAGAATCCTCTCCGAAACGCCCGAAATCGCCCAAAACTACCGAAGGAGTGAAATGAGATGAATAAATGACGAAATGGACCGCACTGTCCTATTTATAGTCACTCCAGTTTAGCGCGCGCTAGCTCTTGTGCGTAGCGTGCGCTAACGGGTATTTTGGGTAGTCCAGTACCCACTGTCCGGAAACGGTAGCGCGCGTTACGTACCTTTTTGTAGCGTGCGCTACGGCCATACCATTAGCGTGCGTTAATACCCATGGTTAGCGTGCGCTAACGAATTATCTGATGCCCAGTACTGGAGTCCAGAAACCTTCTGTCCTCTGATCTGATCTCGGTAGCGTGCGCTACAACCAACGATTAGCGTGCGCTACTACATCGCTTGCGTACGCTGAAAAGCACTCCTAGCGTGCGCTATGAATAAATTCAATTCAGTCCAGTAGCCACTGGACTCAACCTGATCCGTCCTTAGCGCGTGCTACACCGACTGCATAGCGTGCGCTACTCCGGCTCACTAGCGTGCGCTACTTACCCTTCGTAGCGTGCGCTACCTACAATCCCAACTGCAGTCCAGTGCCTTCTGGACTGCCTGTTCAACTACACTAGCGTGCGCTAGTGGTGAGAGGTGGCGTGCGCTACCAGTACTCAATTAGCGCACGCTAAAAAGAGTATGTAGCGTGCGCTACTCCTCACACACAGCACACTAAGAAATGACAATGATGGTAAACACCGCACGATTTCCAATTAGATTGATGATGAATGACGATTGATACACGATACAATTACTCTGAATGATGAATACCATGATTGAATATGAGTGGCAAATGATCATTAATGAGTGAAATTACTGAATGACAATTACTGAATGATAAATACTGAATGATAATAACTGAATTACAACCGGGTATTACATACACTCCCCCTTAAAAGACCCGAAACTAAGGGTCAAACAACTCGGGATAACTCTCCCGCATACTATCCTCGGTTTCCCAAGTAGCCTCTTCGATCCCGTGTCTAGACCACTGAATTTTCACTAAAGGAATCGTCTTATTCCTCAACTGTTTGATTCGCCGCTCTAAAACTCGTATAGGACGCTCCTCAATGAATGATCATCGACGATTTCAATTTCGTCGAACTGAAGTATGTGACTCGGGTCGGCAATATACTTCCGCAACTGTGAGACATGAAACACATTATGAATTCGGCTCAACGCCGGAGGTAGATCCAGTCGATAAGCTAACTCTCCTACTCGATCCAAAATCTCAAACGGTCCAATGAATCTCAAACTCAACTTCCCCCTCTTCCCGAAATAGAAGATACCTCGACTCGGGGATACTTTGACCAAAACGTGGTCACCCGTATCGAACTCTAGTGGTCGACGACGATTGTCTGCATAAGATTTCTGTCGACTCTGAGCGGTCAACAAACGACTCCTGATCAAAGCTACCTTCTCACGGGCGGCTATAAGCATATCGGGCTCAGTGCCGATTGATTCTGATAAGTCATACCAACACAAAGGAGAACGACAACGACGATCGTACAAGGCCTCGTAAGGTGCCATCTTAATCGAAGAATGCCAACTATTATTATATGTGAACTCGATCAATGGTAGTTGGGCTCCCCAATCGTCTTTCCAATCGAGGACGCATGCCCTCAACATGTCCTCTAATGTCTGAATAGTCCTCTCTGATTGCCCGTCGGACTGAGGATGAAAAGCGGTACTGAGATTAAGTTGAGTTCCCATAGCACGATGAACTGATTTCCAAAAATGAGACACGAATCGTCCGTGACGATCGGAAACGATACTTTTAGGAGTACCGTGCAGTCTCACTATCTCTTTGATGAACAATTGAGCAAGTCTCTCGGGACCCCATGTCTCCTTGATCTCAAGGAAATGAGCTGATTTAGTTAAGCAGTCCACGATCACCCAGATCGTATTCATGCCACGACGACTCGTCGGCAAACTCGTGATGAAATCCATAGAAATGCCTTCCCACTTCCATTCGGGAATAGGAAGAGGTTTCAGCATACCCGCCGGCCGCTGATGTTCAATTTTGACTTGTTGACAGGTTAAGCATCTCGAAACAAATTCTACGACTTCTCGCTTCATATTACTCCACCAGTAATTTTGTTTCAAGTCCTTGTACATCTTGCTGGACCACGGATGAACAGAATAATGGGTAGCATGAGCTTCTCTCAAAATAGAGTTTTTCAACTCGTCATTGGCCGGTACGCACAACCGATTCTTAAACCTCAAAAGCCCATCCTCGTGGACCACAAATCCATGGGCTTTCCCCTGAGTCACATCCTCACGGATGCGCAACAATGAAGGGTCTGAACTCTGATGCTCTCGGATTGTCTCCTCGAGTGACGAAGAAATCTCTAACATACAAAGTTGTCCCTGAACTCGTTGAAGCCAGACCTCGATCTCGGGTCTAAGGAATTCCTGTTGAAGCTCCTTTTGGACTGTTAAACGAGCAAGCATCTGCTCCTGAACGGACTTACGACTCAAGGTGTCGGCGACAACGTTCGCCTTGCCCGGGTGGTAAAGGATCTCGATATCGTAATCTTTGATTAGTTCCAACCACCGTCTCTGTCGCATATTTAACTCCTTTTGAGTAAATATATACTTCAAACTCTTGTGATCGGTGAAAATTTGACAGGTGACGCCATAAAGGTAATGACGCCAGATTTTCAAAGCGAACACCACGGCTGCTAGCTCCAGGTCGTGTGTCGGATAACTAACCTCGTAAGGTCTCAATTGCCGTGAAGCATAGGCAATAACCTTTCCATTCTGCATGAGCACACATCCGAGACCCTGTCCGGATGCATCACTATAAACCACAAATCCTTCCGTCCCTTGCGGCAAGGAAAGAACAGGTGCTGAAGTTAACCGGCTCTTGAGTTCCTCAAAACTCTGCTGGCACGCGTCGGACCACGTGTATTTCTTATCTTTCCGTAAAAGATTCGTCATGGGTTGAGCGATTTTAGAAAATCCCTCCACAAATCGCCGATAATAACCCGCTAATCCGAGGAAACTTCGGATTTCCTTAACATTCTTCGGAGGTAGCCAATCTCGAATAGCCTCCGTCTTCTAAGGATCGACACGAACTCCATCTGATGAAATTACGTGTCCGAGAAACGTCACTTCGGACATCCAGAACTCACATTTGGAAAGCTTCCCATAAAGTTTTTCTCGTCTCAACACGTCGAGAACTTGATGAAGGTGAGACTCGTGTTCCTCCCGGTCACGAGAATAAATCAAAATGTCATCAATGAAGACAACTACGAACCGATCCAGATAATCGATGAAAACCCGATTCATTAACTCCATGAATACCGCAGGTGCATTAGTCAACCCAAACGGCATAACCACAAACTCATAATGACCATAGCGTGTTCGAAATGCCGTCCTCGCGATATCCGACTCTCGAATCCGCAACTGATGATATCCAGATCTTAAGTCGATCTTGGAAAATACTGAAGCTCCCTGAAGTTCATCTAAGAGATCATCAATACGGGGTAAAGGATACTTATTCTTGATCGTCACCCTGTTCAACTCTCGATAATCAATACATAAGCGGAACGAACCATCCTTCTTCTTGACAAATAAAACTGGTGCTCCCCATGGGGACGCACTCGGTCGGATATAACCTTTCTCGAACAACTCGTCAAGTTGGTTCTTTAATTCATGCATTTCGGTCGGGGCCATCCGGTACGGTGCCTTCGATATCGGGGACGTACTGGGCTCCAACTCAATCGTGAATTCCACATCTCTCTGTGGAGACAAACCAGGTAACTCGTCTGGAAAAACATCGGCATATTCCCTCACTACCGGAATATCCGTCAACATTACTGATGATTTCTCGGTCTTGGTTATATAGCACTAATAACCAACACACCCCTGACTGAGTAATCTCACTGCTTTCATTAAGTTAATGACCTTACCAGAACAGCCGGGATTACCTCCCTGAAAAACACATTCAACCCCATCGTCTGAAATGATAGTGACCATACGCTTACGGACACTAATGATGGCATCGTGACGATCCATCCAATCAATACCCAGAATGACGTCGTCTCTCGGCAAATCTACTACGATTAGGTCTGCTAGCCATACACGGCCATGAAGCTGAATCATACAATCCTTAATCTCATGATTACCGATAATTCTTCTACCGTCAGGTAGACCAATGACATAAGGCTCACAACTAGTAGCACTACTCAGACGTAGTCTACTCAAGCATGACTCGAAAATGAATGAATGCGATGCACCAGTATCAAAAAGGGTACATACAGGTTGAGATAGAATATCGAGTGTACCTGAGATCATCCGGGCCTCTGGATCGTCGGTCCTTTTCATCTCATAAATTCGGGGCTTAGGCCCCAGCAGACGCTCTCGTCGATAGCTCTGCTCGCCTTTAGCTCTGTCGTCTTGAACGACACTAACTCGATGCTTTGATTACGCACGGCCCGAATGACACAGGGCACGAGATGACGCGGAGTGGGTTTAGAGTCCCTTCGGCAAAACGGGCCCTATGCCCGGCAATCCTGATTGTGGCACGTGATGATCGCCGGACATTTGGTGCTGAAATGACCTGTTCCTCACGGTTGAAGCAGTGATGGCAGGCGGCCGCTCGTGACTGAGATTCCGCGGGTTTAGACGCCATAGGAGGTCGCTCAGAAAAAGGATAGCCCGCACGTGGTTTCTTGAAAGTGGCCTGACTCCCGTCAGACTGATTACGGTTCTTGGACTTTTTGCTAGCAGATGAAGGTTGCTGCTTAGCAATCTCCTTAGCAGTAAGCTCATAGGAAAGAGCTTTCTCAATGAATTCGGCCAACGTGGTGCAATTATGATTAAGCAGCTGTAGTCTCATACGGGGTTTCAGCCTCTTGCTGAAATACTTGATCTTGTCCGCCTGAGAGTGAATGATAGACGAGGCGAACGGAAGAAGTTCCTGAAATTTTTCGGCGATGGAGAGAACATCATCATCCGCCGAAAGGTCGGGAGTGAGTAATTCTGACAACTTGGCCTCCCTGAGTGGGGCCGGATAGTACCTCTCCATCATGAGAGTTTTGAACTGATCCCAAGTACATGATCCGTCTGTGGCTTTCAACGACAACCACCAAGAATGTGCGCTCTTACCCAGGTAGTAAGCCGCAACAGAAACTTTGTGTCCTTCGGGACACTCTACCATAGCAAACAACTTCTCGAAATGCTCGAGCCAATGAATAATATCCGCCGGCTTAGACGAGCCCTCAAAAGTAGGTGGCCTCTGGCGAGAGATGTCGCCGATGATATTGCTCACATTCCTCTCTTGCTCTGAGGTGGCAGCGGAGGAGCCTGCTGATTTTCATTGACGGAGTTATGCATCGTCTCCATCAGCTGTGCCATTTGAGTCATTTGGGCTATCATGCCCTGCATAAAAGCCAGTGGGTCAACCCGGACACCTTCTGAATAAGCCGTGTCCCGGGTACGACTCCCCGATAGTGAATGATCGCGTCCAGGTGAATGAGTGGCAGCATCGCTGCTCGATGAATTAGCATTATTTCTCGCGTTTGCACATGTATTCACACGAGTTCTCGGGATTCGGCCCACTCCACGGCCTCGTCCTCCACGTCCTCTTCTTGCTCTTTCCATACTGAAGTAGGAAAGTTACATGATGATTATATTTCCCGCATGAATATCACGTTATGACTATGACATGACAAGATGAAAATGAGCATACGCTCTAACGCAGTGGTTACATGAATGATTAACTGAGGTGACATGATTATCTGATGAAATTATTGAAATGATTATCTTGAACAAGTTAACAAGATTAATGATATGATCTTCCAGATCAACAACTGAGTAATGAAATGAATTGAGTGATTAATGAGTTAACATGACCGTCCTGGTCAAAATGAAAATGATGATTGAGGATTGTTAACTGATAAATTATGAATGAATGATTATTGCCAGAAACTATACCATGGCGTTAAAAAAATCTTACAGTTCTTGGTCTGATTGGCTCGGCATTTGCACAGGTCACATGTGACGCGAAAGTCCAATGATACTAGTCCGATGACGATGCTTTCAAATGAGACATGACTCGGAAGGTAGTATTCAAAACCACGCTCCGATACCAACTCTGTAACACCCCAAACTAGGCGGATATTACAGTGCCGTGGACCCCCGACTGGGACCCACCAGGCGAATGAAAATGAATGAATTACATAGGTAAATGCAGTACCGAACCACATTACAACATCAATTACTCCAATGAGGAGTTTCATACAACACATCCAGGATAATACAGAATACATGTATATTTTATATGGAGATAAAATATACAACACTAAGTGAAATGAGTATTCAAGCGGAATGTCTGCAGCGGAATAAATGAAGAAAACATAAATGACTGAAAAGACTGGGGCCCCCTACTAGTATCACTGGGACTCCTCGCCGTCACCGTGCTCTCCCCATGCTTTAGCCTTGCCATGACCTGAAAAACAATATCCCCCAACGGGGTCAGTTACACAGAACAACAATCCTCAAGAGTTGAAAATACACAATCATGAGTTATTTATAGTTATGAAATATCCTGTCGAAACATACGCAATCAAACATGCTATATGAATCAACTAATGATACGGCTCAAAGGAATGGCGCCACACTACGCCCGGGATAGAAATGTGTCCGTGCACAAGCCACCAACGAGTATCAATCGAATACACGTGTGGTCTTGTACCTAATCAGTCTCACGAAGCCATTAACTCGTGTGCACAGTCCAATGTGAGGCCACCAACCAACACACGACTATAATGTGCCCGACATGAAAATCCTACACATACCAACCGGCACGCCAGTATGACCCGGAATGCCACAATATGACAAAAGTGACAACGAAAATGAATAATGACTCACCAAGATTTAAATGATGGTGAAATGAATGACAGCTCAATGAAATGATTGGAACCGTCGTTCCTCGTGAATGAAGTAATTAAGTGACAATTACAAGTTTTGAAACGGTTAGCACCTTATGAATGAATTATGATTATGAATGAACAACAACAAAAGGAATGAATATCCTTTTAACCGAGTAAGAATTAACTTACACAACCGATGAAGAATGTCCGTCCACGAACAACGTCCTAAATGAAATGTCGGTCGCTCGAACAACCTTGAATAACACAATTACCAATAATCCGATCATTACGCAAATCAGAAACGATCATAATCGACTCAAATGTCGATACAACAATATTCGAACTCGAATATATCGAAACCAACGCCAAGATGAGTATTTCGAACTATCAAAACACTTACAATGATATCAATAATGCCATAGGAATCCATAATCCAAGATTACAACAACGACAATCGGAAATCCCCAAATTAACCGAAGTCAACCCCAAGGGTTCTTGATATAAATCCCCAAAATAGCCATAAAATCCGTAGGAATATATTTATCCAAGATAGATAATCCATATCTAACATATTCCAACAACAATCCAAGCTTACACGAAGAAAATCGGAAAGAAAACCCAAAAATCCGAGATTCGAGATCCAAGAGATTAATACCTTTGATTTGATGTGATGGAGATGATGAAATGATGATTAATCCGAAAGATGAGCTTGAAGATGATGATTGATGATTACACCTCGAAGAATCCTCTCCGAAACGCCCGAAATCACCCAAAACTACCGAAGGATTGAAATGAGATGAATAAATGACGAAATGGACTGCACTGTCCTATTTATAGTCACTCCAGTTTAGCGCGCGCTAGCTCTTGTGCGTAGCGTGTGCTAACGGGTATTTTGGGTAGTCCAGTACCCACTGTCCGGAAACGGTAGCGCACGTTACGTACCTTTTTGTAGCGTGCGCTACGGCCATACCATTAGCGTGCGTTAATACCCATGGTTAGCGTGCGCTAACGAATTATCTGATGCCCAGTACTGGAGTCCAGAAACCTTCTGTCCTCTGATCTGATCTCGGTAGCGTGCGCTACAACCAACGATTAGCGTGCGCTACTACATCGCTTGCGTACGCTGAAAAGCACTCCTAGCGTGCGCTATGAATAAATTCAATTCAGTCCAGTAGCCACTGGACTCAACCTGATCCGTCCTTAGCGCGTGCTACACCGACTGCATAGTGTGCGCTACTCCGGCTCACTAGCGTGCGCTACTTACCCTTCGTAGCGTGCGCTACCTACAATCCCAACTGCAGTCCAGTGCCTTCTGGACTGCCTGTTCAACTACACTAGCGTGCGCTAGTGGTGAGAGGTGGCGCGCGCTACCAGTACTCAATTAGCGCACGCTAAAAAGAGTACGTAGCGTGCGCTACTCCTCACACACAACACACTAAGAAATGACAATGATGGTAAACACCGCACGATTTCCAATTAGATTGATGATGAATGACGATTGATACACGATACAATTACTCTGAATGATGAATACCATGATTGAATATGAGTGACAAATGATCATTAATGAGTGAAATTACTGAATGACAATTACTGAATGATAAATACTGAATGATAATAACTGAATTACAACCGGGTATTATAGTCGACCCTTGGAGTTTGAGGTGGGAGATCATAATGTTTTACTCAAGGTATTGTCGACGAAAGGGGTTTACCATTTCGGGAAGAGGGGAAAGCTTAGCCCGAGGTATATTGGGCCGTTTGAGATTCTACACAGAGTCGGTGAGTTGGCTTATCGATTGGCGTTACCTCCAGCCCTTAGTCAAGTTCGCAATGTATTTCATGTTTCTCAACTGAGAAAGTACGTTCCGGAACTGAGTCATATCATCCATTATGGAGATATTGAGGTAGCGGATGACATCACATTTGAAGAAAGGCCGGTGAAAATCCTTGAACATCGTGATAAACAACTTCGGCACAAAGCCATTCCGTTGGTTAAAGTACAGTGGTAGAGGCATGAAGTTGAAGAGGCGACTTTGTAAACTGAGGAGAACATGCGTGCTATATATCCGAAATTGTTTATTTCTTAAGTTTCTGGACTAAACTTATTTTTAGAGGTGGAGAATGTAATATTCGTACTTTTTATTTTTAGTAATGTGTATTTTGGTGTATTTCCCATTTTTAGCGACTCTCTTGTAATCGGTTCGACATTGTGAGGATATTTGTTTCTACGTGTTTTGGCATCCGAGTTTGTTTCTCAGTTGTTTACTGCATTCCATAGTTTTTACCGACTTTTTCGCTTGTTGGCTCGTTTTATGCCATTGCTGTGCGAAACTTTCATTTCGGGTTTTGTGCGAGTTCGTTTAATGTTACTAGACATGTTGTAATCATCGGCACGGTTGTTCGTTTCCGTATCGTGGTTTTCGGTCGTTTCAGGTCGTTTTGCAATTTCTTAAAAGTTTAGGGTAATTACTTTCATTATCGTATTCCGAACCTTCCGGTAGATGGAATCGTGTTTTTTTAGCACTTAAGTTCCTCATTTTGAACTCTTTGTAATTGTGTCCTCACGTTTCGTTAATCATCACGTTTCGGTTTTCGTATCACTTTTACACAGTTGGCTCACTGTGGTTCTGGAATGGGGACTCTTACGTACGTTATTGGCAATGCATAACGCACATTATGTAGTCTTCCAAATGTATGTTATCCCTGGTGTAGCATACGTTAGGGTCTTCAGTGAATCAGGCAGAGAGTTCTATCGAGTCCCTACGTACGTAACATGTAGGTTGTTACGTACGTTATCTTATTAGTGTATGCTAAGCTTCTTAGCTTAAGTACATTACGTTCGGCCAGATATATAAACTGTGGTTGACTTCAGTCGTGGTTATTCATCCTTTCTCTTCCTTCTTCGCGGCTTGGACGATTTTTATGCGATTTTGGAGAGATTTTGAGTCTTCAATCATTTAGCTATCATCTTCCTTGGATTTTTGGTGTAGATTAACAACACCAATCCGTCTTCTTCGTCTTTGAATAGAGGTAATCTTCTTAGAACCCTTGATTTTCCGAGATTTGGGGGTTTCTTCGTAATTTCTCCAATTTAGTTGTATTTATATGGAATTATGTTGAGTATGAATTATTTACTTTCGATGCATGATTTTCCTATGAGATTATTAGTGTATTCTTGGAATTATTAAGAATCGAGAGGGTTTGGTTGCGATACGCCCTCGTTGAATATGTTGTTGCATTACATGTATCGTAGGGGGGTTCGGGCGTATTTTAACGTTAAATTCCAGTCGTATAGTTGTTGATAGTCATTTACGAATCGTCTAGGTTCAAAGTTTCCGAGTTTCTTCAACAGTGGTCATTTCACATTCCAAATCATTCCATCATGTCTCAAAGGCAAGTAATTCTTACGAACTTACAATCTTAAATGTGCAAAGTGATATGTATGAGTGTTAGAGTGTATACGTTCACTCCGGGAGGGTCCGACGGGGCCTCGGAGGGATTCATATTTGGTTGGATCCCCAAACATTTGGGTTAACCACTCTTGGAGGGTCTAGCGGGGCCTTGGAGGGATCCGCACATGGTTGGGTCCATGGTTAATCGGGAGGATTTATATATATGCGGTACATCTATAGATATTGTATTTCCGGAAATCATTATCTTAATTGCTTTTGAAAACTATTGATGCATGTACTTTGATATTGTAAGATGTAAGAGTTTGTTTGTATTATTTGTACTAGCTATTCCACGTCTAACACCATTTGGGAAAAATACGTTTCATGTATTTCAGGTACGAAGAATGAGACTGGACGAGTACCGGTGCAGTGCGGCGATTAAGGCCAGGCGTGATACTGTGAAGTGTCGTTATGATTATGATCTTCGAGTTTGGTTGTCGAGATTTTGTTTTGTAACCAGTTGTTAGTTAGTACTCGAGTACAATAAGAGTTGTTTTCTTCTTGTTTGGTTATGTAGTACTTATTGTCTATTGTTGATTGAGTATGGTCTTTGGAGTTTCATCGGTTAATCCGATAAATGTTGGGTTATTTTGATTTTTGTTGGAAAATTTATTGGAAGTTCTTTGGTTATGGTTTGTATGGGAATTTACCCTTGTGAGTTCCAGATGGGATTCACGGCACTATAACATACCCTGGATATCTCGAGGGTATTACACCGTGGACCCCACACTGGGACCCACCAAGCAATACCAAAATGCAAAATAATCATATCATAATTGTGGTACCGGGCCACAAGGTAATAATCATTACTCCGATTAGGAGTTTATACATCCTATGACTAATAACCTCACAATACACAGGATCCAATACCAGCATAAACCATATGAAGATTGAATATACTCAAAATATTAATACAACAAGCAAGATTTTATCTAAAATGGAAAAGTAATATTACACGGTTTTAGGCATAACCGAACAACAAAAGAGTTGGGCCCCCCGAACGAGTATCCTTCAAACCCTTCACCGTCACCGTGCTCTTCTCGTGCCTTGGCCTTGCCTCGACCTAAAATATAATACAAGTATTTCTCCCAAACCACAGGGTCAGATATACATGATAATTATTCTCAAGACATTATACAATTCTCATATACTGGATATCAAGGAAACAACCAGACTATTGAACATACCCCTCGGGCGTATGAACAACAGTTGCAAATCGTTGAACATACCCAATCATACATGGAATATGAACGACCAATCAATATGGCTCAAGATTTACATCACAGTACGCCCGATCCAGAAATGTGTCTGTGCACATGTACACCCCATATACGGAATCCAAGATATACATGGGACAATGTACCTAATCAACCTCATGAACTACGTCTCGTGTGCACAGTCCAATTTGGAAACATCAACGCATGACCATATGTGCCTGGCTAAAAATCTTACACATAACCAATTGGCACGCAGATATGACTCCAGTTATGTAATGATACAACATGATAACGAAACTCAATAAATCAGACATCCAACCAAGAATGAAGAAACTCACCGAAGTGACAATAATGATCACTGAGACCAACGATACAAAGGTAGTGAACTTGGGAGTACAATCCCACAATGAAACAGTAACACGATCAAGAACAATACCACATTATGAATCATAGATTCATAAAGCATTACATATATATGAAACGTATAACGTTCACAAGATTTGACTCATCATTATAACCATGCAAGATAACTTGCCTCAATTATATAGACGAAAATAGTCATTCTTCGAACGAATGAACGAACGAACGGTTTTCCCGACGAACAACACTCACTCGAACAAGCAACCATGGATGGCATGTAACTCATTCAACAACACATTCATACAATACCGATATCGAATTCATAGGAAACGACACCCACAATTTTACCTGAATAGTCCAAACTATCCCAATAGCATTAAAGTCCTATTTCATACACTTCAATATCTTCAAATCACTTCTACGATCGAAATATCATACTTAAGGTGATTTTTAATACTATTGTTATTACATGGAACAAGAATTCATCAAGAACAACTCCAATTAATCATCCCATTGCTTTAATGTCATCTTATTTAGTCAAAATTCTCTTAAGAACAATATCTACATTCGATCATGATGTTCTAGACAATCATACTTTCATCAATTCATCAAGTTTATTTTTAGTATATCAAAATCATAAGGGTTATTTCATAACTCATTATCATCTTTCATTAAATTAGCTAAACCTTTCATAAGGGTTATTTCATAACTCATTATCATCTTTCATTGAATTAGCTAAACCTTTCCAAAACATGATTATATCGTCAAAAATGTCTAAGCATTAAGAGCATCCTTAATTATAACTTCTAATCATCAGGTTCTTATCCCATATTCCTAAGAATCAATAATAACTAAGTTATCTTTCAACATATCATCAATTCAAGAAGTAGATAATAACATCATCATGTTCTTCACTAATTGTTCATAATAATAGACATGTTATACTTGATTAATTTAACATCACATGAAATAATCATCACCAGCATCATCATCAATACGAAATTAACACAAGTTAGACAACCAACCTCTTGAAAATAAAGAACAACTTCAAATACTTCAAGAACACTCTCCAATTTTCCAATCACTAAGCTTCAATCCAAGTTACGAAGATCTGAAACAAGATGGAAGGGGATAAAAACGACTTAGGAAGGCAGAAGAACGATTTCTAGGGAGGATACGCGAGTTTGTTCGTGCCAAAAATGAAAGACAAGACATGTATTTTATAATCTGTATTTTTAAAACGTAGGCTACTGGCAAGGTTAACATACGTTAGAACATTTTACATACGCTAACATATGAGTGTTACGTACGTAACTATCCTCCAGAAGCTACTGCCTCAACACCCACACACCCTTACCTACGTTGCCAAAAATGATGTACGTAAGCTCACCTACATTACGTACACTATAACATAACCATTCCGTATGTAATGTCCGTTGACTTTGCTGTCTCAATCAAGTCAAAAATCCTGGTCATGCATGGCCCTACATGCCGAAAGTCGAGATGCGATCTAATTCCTTATATTACGTGCGTAATCCAGATACCATACGTACGTAATAGCACACATGCAATGTATGCTAAGCTACAACAATAGCGTATGTTAAGCACTAAGGACATAGTCAAAAAATGCAATTCTCCTCACAACATCTAATAATCAAACATAGTGCAAACGACAAACATAATTAATTCGATTTTAGTATATCTCAACATTATAATCATTATACTAAATGCAAACATGATACGACAATAAATTACAGTCGAATATTACAGGTAAAACCCAGTTCCAAAGTGGTAGGACTACATTAATTTTCTGCATAATTTGAATCGGAGCCACTGCCACAGTATACTGATGCAGAATAAAATCAATTACTTCTCTTCACCTAACACAACTGGGGAACTCGTAATATGATTCAGTTGACAAAATATCAATGATGAAGAGATAATTTATGGTACCTTGTAGGAGCAAGCCGACTTCTGCAGAGTAAGGAGAAGATATTCAAAAGGACGAAGCAAAAATGGAAGCCTGATATGGAGGGAAGAGGTACGGTATTCACTCCAATATTCGCATGCCCGGGTCAGTCTTGAGCAACTCCAGTGGCGACATGCAGTTGCTAGCATGAATCGGGTGAAGATTTCTGCGAGTGGAAGCTTGATACAGAGGGCAAAGGTACGGTATTCTCCAATTTCGCCGAGTGAGAGCCCAGAGGTGAGAGAGACGCAAAGGGAGTAAAAAGGAAAGAGGCCTGTCGGTCCTAGGGTACTATTTATAATCGCTTTTCACATCGGTTATAATAAAACCTATGTGAACTCTGACATTCACATTGGTTTTTAACAAAACCGATGTTAAACCAGTGATAATCACATCAGTTTCTATATAACCGATGTTAAATTAGTATAAATCACAATGGTTTTTACAGAAACTGGTGTTAAACTAGTGCATTCACATAGTTTACATAGTAACTGATGTTAAACTAGTAAATTTCACATCGGTTTTAATAATAACCGGTGTGAACGTCAAAGCAAATTATAATTACACTACTGCCTTCTTCTTTATATAGGTTTTCTTTAAAATAGATGTAAATTGGATGATGTTGAACCCTCTTTTTGTAGTAGTATATATGAGGCCCCATTCTTTTGTAAGAAGATTAGGTTACTAATTCTCAATAAATAAAATAAAGTTTTATATTATTTCATTATCGAATAAAATAAAGTTCCTACCTTATAAATAGTATCGTTAGCTAAATAATATCCTACAAGTTTTAATAACTTAATTATTTAATAATTTTAGTTCATCAAAATATATAAATAAATAAGTATATTAGCTAAATTTTCTATTTGATTAATGGTATCACTTGATTAGTAGATTTATGATTTAACTTTAGGCTTGAAGTCATTATGGACTTAGTACAACCAAAGTAGTGGAGTACACATCACGT
Organism: Orobanche coerulescens; assembly: GCA_033398695.1. NCBI lineage: Eukaryota > Viridiplantae > Streptophyta > Magnoliopsida > Lamiales > Orobanchaceae > Orobanche > Orobanche coerulescens. The sequence goes on along the minus strand of CM065804.1, from coordinate 79,473,224 downwards.
AAAATATTACTTTAAGTCAAGCCCAAACCACACCATACCAAACCCGTCACCAAATACCGCTTCTCTTTATTAAATTAAAATACAAACTACAACAAATATTTTCAAAAAAATATACTAAATACATAAAAAGGTGGTGTTCGGATTGAGGTGGTGAGAGGCAAGGGGGGTGGAGGTGTCACACTACTAACACCCCAAGAAGATACATGGATGAAGGCTGATCACCCCTATTTTGACTTAACATATTATATAAACTCATCTACATAGTAAATATCTGTAATATCCTTATTTTTCATTTCTGGGTTTCGCGATGCTATCGATTGGCTTGTATTCATCGACACATTTTGGACATGTTTTGTTATGTACTTTTTGTCATTCGGGCGAGTTTTGATATTGTTTCGGATTAATCGGCATATTATTACGACTTTTCTGTGGTTGGATCCGATTCTCGTGAATCTTGTTAGAAACTGTTGTTCCTACAAGTTCACTTAACATTTTTAGTCATGTTACGAACTACAGAGTTTTCGTTCGGCCTCGTATCGTGATTATCGGGCATTTGGGCCATTTGGTAATTTTTCAAAGTTTTGGATGGTTATCTTCATATTTGTTTTTCCAAACCTCTGGGATACAGAAATCACATGTTTGTTTGGCATTTAGACTCATGTTATGGCTATTGTACCACTCGATTTATTTAACTGTGGTGGCTCGTGTTTGAGGCATCCATAGATACCCTTGCACAGTGAATCGGACTACAGCAGCTCTGTACTACATGAAGCTTATGTACACTAGATTCAGAAGATAATGTATGTTAACTAAGTTTTTCTTATGTACGTTATTCTCATTCTATTACGTATGTTAGGATACCTCTTGGTTGGGACAGAAGTTTCTGGAGAGGTCTTAGCGTAGGCTACTTGGGCACATAGAGTATGTTACCCTTTGATTGCATACGTAACCGTGAGAGGGTTGCGTACTTTAACTTGCATATGGATTGGGGAAATGAGCTCTGATCAGAGCATTACGTAGGTAATAATTTGTCTGTTACATACGTAAGGCTTGTTACGTACGCTAACCTCATAGTGTTGCGTACATAACGTGTTGCGGCCTATAAATAGGCAGGCCACAGACTTCTATTCGCGATTTCATCATTCCTTCTTCTTCTCCAACTTGCGGATTGCATTGAATCGAGACACTGGAGTTGGTCGAGATCTAATCATCCATCAACCTTCTTGTGTTCCTGGCAATGATTAACCCCATTTAATCCATAGTTTCATTGGATTGACGGTATTTTCTTAATATTCCTAGAGTTGACCTTTTTTTTATTTTGTTCTTGATTTTGGTTTCATCTGATTTTGATGAATCGATTGGAATTAGTGGATATTGTTGATCATGTTCTATAGATTTTATATCCATATTTATGGTTCGTTCAACACGTTTGATGATTTTAGGGTTCTTGGGAAACTTCGAACATTTAATGTTTGATTAAATATTTCAATGAGTTTTCTTCAGGCGTTGGGCGTGTTTTCCATTGTTATTAACCCCTATTCCCATAGTGATTATGTTGTTGTTGATTTATCACGAATGTTGTAGGTTTCTAGGACTCTTTCAGGTAAGCCATGTTTTCGGAGTTTTGGGTATCGATCATCGAGGCAAGTGTTCTTGCATATAGGACTTATATTTCGTGAATTGATGTTATGTAAAGTGTGTATGATGGTTTGTCTGTATATATACATATGTATGTATATATATTAATTGTGTATTATGGAATTGAGTTGGTTATGATGATTTGATTGATTTGTGTAAGTGTTGATGGTGTAGTGATGCGTCTAGGATGGTTAGGTTGTTGTGGAGTCGTGACGGTCGTGTTGTTGATCTTGGGATATATTAAGTGTTGAATGTGTTGCTTGTAGATACCTTTGTGGTCTTGACGTATACTAGGAGAAGTTTATAGTTATGTTAGTCCTTGGTCGTAGTTATGTGTCGGTAAGTGGACATTTTAGCTAGTGCCATAACTATATATATTATATTCAACGTTCGAAAACTGTGAAAGTTGTGAACGCAAGTGTGTGTGAGTTGCTCTTCCACCTGGGAACAGTTCGACGGAACCTCTGGGGGCCAATGCTACGGGGCACGGCCGCGGAAGAGGTTTCCCACCTGGGGACGGTTCAACGGGACCTTTGGGGGTCGATGTTAAGGGGCACAGCATGGGTTACCAAGTGTGGTATTTGTGATATTGATTTTGATGTTTTCAATAATTGTGATATGTCCTGAATATCATGATGTTTATCCTCGATGTTGATATATATTATATATAGGGTCTTGGTATTTGATAGAATGGCACTAGAATATATGTTACGTGTAATTTGTCTATTGGTTGTGATGTTTTGGTGTTGGGACGTGGATCCTGTGATTGTTCCGTGCATTGTGGTTTGAAAGGAATTAGGCTGAAACCCTAACGATTGTTTAAAGGATATTTTACGGAAAATGAGTTTGGTCCGAGACCCTTTTGTTTCGAAAAGGTTTGGTTATCTTGGACTAGAAGTACCATAAAGACTTTTATTATTTTCTAAAACTCCCGAGTTGATAAATTATTTTCAAAAACTTGATTTTGTACTTCTAACATTGAAAACCTCTCGGGAACTCCTTTTATGGTCTGTCGTTGTTTTATTATAACTCATATTTATGTGGTATATTTTGTATGACTTGAATACTTGCACTAGCAAATTCGATGCTAACTCCTTAATTGGGAAAAATGCGTATCATGCATTTCAGGTACACTTTTATCGAGTGAGCATTCAGAAGGTAGGATGGGGGAACGATGGACTGCAACACTAACTGAGAGTTAAGAGTTCAGTTAATGTCATTGAATTGTCGAGTAAATTCTGTCATCCGTTGTTTTGTATTTTGACCCTTGTGTGGGCATGTACAGTAATGAGTTTATTTTGGGATTGATTTAGTCGTGAGACCTTATCGGTCAGTGTAATTTAATATTTGACCTTATCGGTCAATGTTATTCATCTTGTGGTAGTTAGCCCCGTAGACCCTTGTGGAAAAGGGTCTACGGGGTGTAATATTTCCAATGTATTTTCTGGGGTGTTACATTTATGGTATCAGAGCTTAGGTTGTGGATATATAGGTTGTTGGGCAGAGTCGAGTCGTGATTAGACGAGTCATGTTTTGTCGCTCCGTCCGAGTTGTCGGTTAACAAGTCGACTTTTGCATTGTCATATCATGTTATTCGTGTTGTTAGTCGAGATTAGTATTGTGGACGACCGTCATCTTTGTGCGACCTGCGGATGTAAGTCTCTCCTTTTATATATTATATTTTGTGATACATGACTTTGTAAGTGGTAAGATGGAAAATGTATTTGATACTTGTGGCATAATACGTGTATAATGATTCGGATATATTGATAGATTAAGTTTTGAGTGGTGCAATGTGTTGTAAAAGTTTCTGAACACTAATGTATTCCAGAAGGCGTGTTGACGATAGGGATTGTTGGGAACACAGATAGATGGTTTCAATGCATGTTTGAATTTGGGATTACATTCATGAGTTGTGATAGTTAGTATGGTGATTTAAATACCAGATGATCATGTGTTTGTGATTTTGGGTGTGTTTGGCTAGTTTTTGCTCTTTGTTACAGGCATGTTCATATTGGTAATTGTATTTGCTGCGCGTGTTTGAAAATGATATTTTTTCAAAAAATTCATAAACTCGAGCTGTTGTGGAAATCAGATTTCCAAAAACACTTTATCGGTACGGTTAATCGGCTATCTAGTGTGGATCTTGAAAATATTTAAATATTAGCGAGCCGGCCTTGTATTTTTAGATAAAACCATGTGATGGTATTTAAAAGATGTGTTTTGAAGTGTTTTGAGCATTTTGCAAAATGATACCATCGTTAATCTTTTGTCATGTTCGAAAGAATTTTACAAATGGTTTTAGCCTATTGATGTTAATTTCAAATAACTCGAGTATACGATTTTAAAAATCTTTCACACCATAAAACTTTTGTATTTTAAAACAAATATGTGTTTTTCATTTTCAAAATAAATAGTGAAAGATGAAAAATCTTACTCGACTTGTATTTTTAATTCGGATTTCTGAGATTAGTCAGTTAACACACACTAACTCCCTCATTAGTGCACGCTAACGATACTGATCAGATAGAACACATGGTTGTTACAACTTGTTAACGCACGCTAATCATATACCTAGCCCGCGTTAAGATGCATTGTGTGCGTAATGAGAATTTATCGCTTAAAGTGAGAGATTAGAGTAGGACTAACGTGATTCCGTGTGAAGTCAAGTTGTTTTGAGATAATTTTCGTGTTCCCCTTCTCATTGGAGAATTCCAGTTGTGTGCCCAAATGTGGTGTTGTGTGGTTTATGTTTGCTTTGTAGCTCATATGATGTTATTCCAATGGGGATTGTGGATCTGTGGAAATATTTAGTATGAGTATGAATGATTTCCCACCCGGGGATGGTTCGGTGGAACCTCTGGGGCTCGATGCTAATGGACATGGCTGTGGGTAACCTTGTGCATTGTTATGTGTAATGGTGTTGCGTGGTAGCATGTGGTTACCTTGAGTGTTGTTAATAATGATAATTATATGTAGTGACATGGTCATCTTGATGATGTTGGTTACGAGGAAAATTGATATTTTGGAATATTGTTTCGCAAATGATTTCAAAATGAGAGGGTTAAGATCTTTTATTTACAGTTTTGGTAAAATAGCCCGAGGTATCAAAAGTATTTTCAAATGTTATTTAAGAAAAATTTTATGAACTTAAGGATTTTAAAATGTCATTATTTAAAAGAATACCTCGTGGAATTTAAAAAAAAAAGATGTATCAATGATTTGACACCATGATGTGTGGTTTGTTATGGCCGTGTTTGTGCCGGTATGGGTTGTAAGTTTTCAGTAGATACGGTCATGTGATCTGTCAATTACGATGGTAAGTTCCATTTATTGCAGTAGTAATTTGTGTGGTCGTGTCTTTATCCGGACTGAATATTCTTATCGTGTTGCTATTTGTTGCCTTATGTGGATATGTTGTGCTGGGTTGGCATTTTGGTATATTGTTTTGCGGTGTTGTGTTTCATTGTACGGAGTGGTTACTTGTTTAGTATGCCGACGGGCAGAGGTCGTGGTCGTGATTGTGGTACAGATGGTCATGGAGATCAGAAGCAGGACCAAGAGAATGTTGACGGGAACGGCATTGGCATTGGTGTTGATATTATATTTCAATGACTCAGTTGACACTAGCGGTTCAATGTAAAATAGCGGTGACCCAAAATGTCGGCGCAAACCAATATCTTCGAAAAGTGGTTCGTATAAATCCTCCTCGTATCACTGGTGCCGTGAATGCATTGGGCTGGGATGGTTGGCTTTTCCAGTTGGGAAAGATATTCGAGGCAGTTGATTTTCCCCAAGAACAGAAGGTACCTATCGCCCAGTACCTTCTTGACTGATATGCCGTTAACTGGTGGGAGGCTGTTAAGCCTCGGGATCATATTGTCACGTGGGGGGAATTCCAGGAATTAATGGAAGCTGGGTTTTGTCTGGAACCGATCAGGATCAGAGAATGTCTAATGACTTTTCTATCAGTTCAATAGTAGGAGTCTCTAAACTTCACACCCTGGTCATTCTGCCGTGTAGCCTCATCGCTCGATGAGTGGAACCAAGAGTTCCAAGTTATCGACATTGACTCCTGGAAAGGCAAGGAGGTGTTTCAACTGTAAAGTGCCAGGGCATGTTCGTGCACATTGTCCTTCCCCATCAGTAATGTGTTGTAAGTGCGGACTCGAAAGACACAAAATCCAGTTTTGTTAGATGGCCGCCGAGTCTTCCAAGGCGCGGGCTGCAACACCAATATCGGGATTGGCTCTAAGAGGTCCTTGAGAGATGTTGTCTGTCTGTTGCTTGCTATGTTGTTGCCTTTCCTTTGTTGTTTTAAGTTTCGGGGACGAAACTTCTTTTAAGGGGGTAGAATGTAATATCCGTATTTTTCATTTATGGATTTGGTGATGCTAGCGACTCGCTTGTATTCATTGACACATTTTGGACATGTTTAATTCTGCACTTTTTGTCATTCGGGCGAGTTTTGATATTATTTCGGATTAATAGGCATATTATTATGACCTTTCCGCATTTGGATTAGATTCTCGTGAATCTTGTTTGAAACTATTGTTTTGTTGTTCCTACAAGTTCACTTAATATTTTTAGTCATGTTGTGAACTCAAGAGTTGTCGTTCAGCCTCGTATCATGATTATCGGACGTTTGAGCCATTTCGTAATTTTCTAATATTTTGGATGGTTATCTTCGTATTTGTTTTCCAAACCTCCGGGCTACAGAAATCACATGTTTGTTTGGCGTTTAGACTCAGGTTATGGCTATTGTACCACTCAATTTATTTAACCGTGGTGGCTCATGTTTGTCGCGTCCGTAGATACCCTTGCACAGTGAATCGGACTGCAGCAACTCTGTACTGCATGAAGCTTATGTATGCTAGATTCAGTAGATAACGTACGTTAACTAAGTCTACCTTAAGTACCTTAAAATAGAATCTTGACGATATAATTTTAATTATTTATTTATTTATTTATTTTTATTTTATTTTATTAGCCGATTATTTAAAAATCAGGCGGATTCTTTTGAAATTATACTATAATATTTGATAGGATACTGATGTTATTGGATGCAATGAGAATTAATCTGATAACCAAATCAGATAATCGAGAATTAATAGATTTATTTTCTTATTAAATGATTAAACGACTAACGTAAACCAGAAACGGGATGTGGCACTTCGAATGGAAAATTTATCTATTGGATCGTGGATCCATTTATGATATGACTGTGTAGCCACTTTAATACCTTACTCACTTAACCATTAAGAATTATTTTATTATTATTATTATTATTATTAATTATCATCCATCTATCTCCCTATCATTCCCACCTGCTCACCCTCTCTCTCTTCTCTCGCGTCTCTCTCTCCCTTCTCGCCTTCTCTATTCCTCTCACCAACAAACTACCTCATCTACCTCTTAGCAATCGATCCAATGACCTTCTAAGTGTTGGAAAGTAAAACGCAGCGGAAGCGAAGTTTGGGAAATATGATAATAGTGTTTTACGCATCTACGAGCATTAGATCTATTTAGGCATACTAATTAATGAATTACTAAGACTAATAAGCAATTTAAATATTATTTATTATTTATTAATTAAATATGTTGATAAATAAAATATCCTAATCTAGATCTAAGGTCATAGGATATTACCTTTTGAAGCGTGTTGGTTACTTCCGTCTTGATCGCCTTGTATTTCTACCTTTAGATCTTCTAGAGTATGATCCGTCTTGAACCGAACGTTGTGTGGGCAATGAGCTACTGGATCTTGTTTGGACACCTATGGATTGGCCGAATTCTATATCTCACAATTCTCTATTTTCTTTTCTTCAAGTAATTCCGATATGTAGCAAGAATTAAAGTGTTCTCTCAATTGTGGAATCAAAGACACAAGTCAAGATCCACAATTAAACACTTAGAAGAAAAATCGAAATTCCTTGTGTAAGTATATGATAAAAATCGGCCAACACTCCATATGTCCTATTTATAGGCTCTTGGACTACTACTAGGGATCTAAAGGAGGATTATGGAAGGACTCCCAATTAATTCATCTTACCTTATTAGGACTCTTCCTAATATATGATGAATCTATTAATATCAACTTAGTCTACTAAAAAGTTGATATTGCACTTCCTACCAAAATCCCAAATTACGAAATTGGGCTCCTTATTAAATATATTATTTCCCGTGTTTAAGATATCGAATGTCTATTAATTAATTATAAGCTACTGACAGTTTTAATTAATTAATATCTTATCCAAGAGTAGTACCACTCGAACCTTATTATTATATCGGAATTAAATCCACCTACAGGTTTTAATATAATAATCATTATCGAGCTCCTCAAGGTGACATCATCAACCCGCACGAGTCGGGACACGATTTCTAGTAATAATAATAATTGTCGTATAAACAATATTATTGCCCAAGTTACGAGGCTTATTGAGTCGATCATTTTGACTCTCACCTATGATAATTCAAAGCAATAATTATTATAAATACACAATTAAATATTATATACTTAGAATTAAGAAATAATAATTACCCGAGATTTACGTTCTTCTTACAGTCAGTACATAAGACACTATCTCACCTCGATCCGGTTCAACGTATGCAAATACACTAATGTATACTAATAGTCAAGACCAACTATTCTCAAGCATATGCTACAACCCTTTATATAATTTGTCTAATAATTATATAGGTTGTGAACTATTATATTATTTTATAAGGCACCGATAATGTGATCTTCCGTGTGACACCAACACACCACATTATCTACAATATAAAATAATTAGACATTTCATTTGCATAACCATAACGTGAATAAATATGCAAATCATGTGATTAAATGTAATTAATATCATCACAGGTAGTAACAGGGAAAGTAGGTAATACAAGCATAAAGTATGCTTTGCAGTATACAATCCTAACGATCTCCCACTTATACTCAAATCATGCTTTTAAGTATACTACTCTATTACATAGTCTCTCATTTCTCCCACTAATACTCAAAGCAATGCTGCCATACACCGTAATCCCATTCCTTCCACATGCCTTTCAAAAACTTTTGAAGGTACGCCTTTTATGAAAGGGTCCGCAAGATTATCTTCCGATGCAACCCTGGCTACAACTATGTCTCCTTCATTTACGAAGTGTCGTATGATGTGGTACTTGCGGTTGATATGTTTACTTGCCTGATGGGCTCGTGGTTCCCTTGAATTTGCGACTGCACCAGTATTATCACAATAAAGTGTAATACCCTCTGGCAAATCGGGAATCACATCTAAGTCCTGCAGGAAGTACTTGAGCCACACTGCCTCCTTGGCTGCCTCAGAGGCTGCCATGTACTCGGCTTCCATGGTAGAGTCCGAGATGCATTTCTGCTTCACACTCCTCCAACTAATGGCTCCACCTCCCAGGCTAATCACATAACCCGAAGTAGACTTGGACTTTTCTTTGTCCGATGAAAAATCTGAGTCAGTGTAACCCACCGGAAGCAGGTTGTCTGATTGATATACAAGCATATACTCCCTAGTCCTTCTCAGGTACTTGAGTATGTGCTTGACAAAGAATCCAAAGGTCCTGGTCCTGGGTTTGACTGATATCTAGCAGCCATGCCCACGGCATGACAGATATTTGGTCTAGTGCAAAGCATAGCATACATGAGACTTCCCACAGTAGATGCATAAGGGACCATCTTCATGTCATCTATCTCGTTTTGTGTCTTAGGACACATGTTCTTAGATAGTTTAATTCCATGTCTGTAAGGTAGAAAAACTTTCTTGGAATTCTCCATGCTAAACTGCTTCAGCACTGTATCGATATAGGATGCCTGGGATAAGCACAACATCCTCTTCTTCCGATCATGAAAGATCCTGATTCCAAGGATGTGTCCTGCTTCTCGTAGATCCTTCATATCGAACTGCTCAGATAGCCATACCCGTACGTCCGACAATTCCTTCACGTTGTTTCCAATCAGAAGAATATCGTCTACATACAGTACAAGAAACACCAACACGTTTCCATCGCATTTCTTATACACACAACTCTCACTGCATATCGACGAATCCATATGACTGGACAACTTCGTCAAAATGAGTGTTCCAAGATCTAGATGCTTGCTTAAGTCTATAAATGGATTTCTTAAGTTTGCACACCAAGTGCTCTTCTCCTTCAGCAATGAATCCCTCTGCTTGGCGCATATAGATTTCCTTGTCTAGACTCCCATTCAAGAATGCAGTCTTGACATCCATCTGCCAAATCTCCAGATCCAAATGTGCAGCTATAGCTAAAAGAATCCGGATTGACTTAAGCATGGCTACCGGAGAAAAGGTTTCATCATAATTGATACCCTCTTTCTGAGTGTAACCTTTTGCAACAAGCCTCGCTTTGAAGGTTTCAACCTTCCCATCACGTCCTTTATTTCGCTTGTAGACCCATTTACTCCCAATGGCTTGTACACCACCAGGTATCTCTACTAGCTCCCACACTTGATTTGAATCCATAGATCCCATTTCTTATTCCATTGCAACTTGCCAGGAGTCAGCATCTTTATCTTGGATTGCCTCCTTATAGGTCCAGGGATCCGATTCATCTTCGCCTAAGATTGAGTCCGAAGACTTTCCCACGCCTATGAATCGTTCGGGCTGACGAACAACCCTCCCACTACGACGAGGCAAATCCTGAGTTGGTGTAAAAGTATCAGAATCGATACGTGGTGCAGTGTTAGTTTGCACTTGTACGATTGGTATAGACGGAGTCTCCCCTCGCCTCTTCCGCACTATCTCGCTCATGGGCTTGTGACTAATCATATAATCCTCTTCCAGAAAACGGGCATTGGTGCTAACAATGACCTTCTGATCCTGGGGACTATAGAACAAGCCACCCTTCGTTCCCTTAGGGTATCCTACAAACACTCGTACTTCTGTACGCGATGCCAACTTATCAGCTTCCTTATTCAGCACATGTGCTGGAGTACCCCAAATCCGAACATGTCATAGACTGGGCTTACGCCCACTCCACAGTTCTGTGGGTGTTTTTGGAATTGATTTCGAAGGCACCAGGTTTAGAATGTACGCCGCTGTTTCTAAGGCGTATACCCAAAAAGAAATAGGTAAATCTGAATAACTCATCATTGATCTAACCATTTATAAAATATTCCTATTCCTTCTTTCGGCCACACCATTTTGTTGTGGAGTTCCCGGCGCGGTGAGCTGGGATGAAATCCCCTCATTCGCCAAGAAATCCAAAAACTCTCCACTAAGGTATTCGCCACCACGATCAGATCGTAGTGACTTGATACTCTTCCCATGACGCTTCTCCGTTTCAGCCTTGAAGTCTCTGAACTTGTCAAAAGCTTCAGACTTACGTCGCATCAAATAGATGTATCCATATCTCGAATAATCATCTATAAACGTGATGAAGTATTCGAAACCACCCCTAGCCTGGATATTCATTGGACCACATACATCCGTATGAACTAATTCTAACACATTATGAGCACGGTTTCCCTTGGTTTTAAAAACCTTTTTGGTCATCTTACCTTCCAAACAGGATTCACAAATTGGAAATGACTCAACTTGGAGATCATCCAATGGGCCATCATCTACCAATCTTTGAATCCTTCCAAGGTTTACATGTCCTAACTGTAAATGCCGCAGATATGTTTGGTTTATGCTTGAAGGTTCTTTTCTATTTTTAGGTTTAGACAAAGAGTTAAGTGATTTACGCATAGGAGTTTGTGCAGTATTAACGATATATAGTCCATCATTAAAAGTACCTTTGCAAATATATTCACCGCTTATTTTCTTAATAATGGCATCATCATCAAAAGAAACTGAATAACCATCGCATTTTAATTTAGAAACCGAAATTAAATTCATTCTAAAATCCGGTACTAATAATATATTATTGAGAACTAATAATTTATCATTAATCTTCAACTGCACGACTCCCACTGCAACAGCCATAAGCCTGGAATAATCGCCCCAGTTGATGGTAATCTCGCCCGCACTAAGCTGCTTGGTTACCTGAAAACCATGCGAGTCAAAGCAAACATGATCAGTGGAGCCTGAATCAACTATCCACGAAGTGGAAGAACAAGCTGCCAAACATGTTTTGACTACTAGTGCACGAGACATACCTTTCTTAAGAGCAGGGCAGTCCGCTTTAAAATCTCCTTTCTGACCGCACTTGTAGCTCTTTCCCTTTAGCTTTTTGTTCGCCTCGGGGTGAGGAGCCTTGCTTTTCACCTTAAGGGTTGCCACATGCTTCTGGCAAACCTGCTCCTTCTTCTTTCCCCATTTTGGTTTGGAAGAAGTAGCACCGGTTGCCGCAAGAATTTGATGATAACCTTGTTTGAAGAGACCTTCAGCAGACTGAAGCTATGTCAGAAGTTCCGCCAAACTGTATGTCCTACGGTTCATATTGTAGTTAAGGCGGAACTGCTCAAAGCTTCTAGGTAAGCTGCCTAAGATAATATCGACCTGCGTTTCCGCATCGATAGTAGGCCCCAGAATGCTCAGTTCGTTCAAATGAGACATCATTTTTAGAACATGATCCCTCACTAGAGTCCTTTCAGACATTTGGGTTGTCATCAACGCCCTCATTGTATTTTGTCTAGCCGGCCGGTTCTGATGACCAAACATCTTGGTGAGACTTTTCATCATTTCCGCGGCCGAGCCCATCGTCTGATGCTGATGCTGCAATACATTTGTCAGTGAAGCCAAAATGTAACAGCGAGCCATATCATCAGACTTTTTCCATTTTCGGAATTCAGCCAACTCTTCAGGAGTGGCATCCGGTTCTGGTTCTAGAGGGCTCTCCTCGATTAAGACAAATTTATGCCCCTCAGCAGTCAGGACAATGTCAAGATTTCTTTTCCAATCGGCAAAGTTAGTGCCATCAAGTTTATTTTCTTTGAGAATAACAGCTAGTGGATTGAAAGACATCTGAGATAAAAATTAAAACATCCATCACATAATGCATAGCAAAATATATCGAAAAACCTCAAAAACACAATATATATGCTAGCAACCAACACCTCGAAAAATCCGCACATGCAAGCCACGATCGTGTGGACGTTTACACACACATTTCTCAAGTAGAGTTTTACGTCTTTAATTTTACTATCTAGTCAAATTACGTTATGACAAGTAAAATTAATAGTTGGTTCCTCTTGGCCATGTATTAATTAACATAGACTCCGATGGGGAGCTCATTAATTAATACACCTAAGTGAACACCATAATTTAACATCCTTAAAATATTATCTTTTAAATAATAGTCCTACGGAGAGGTCCTATCATGAAAAGTAATATTTACCTTATGTTATCATTTTGAAATTTAAAACTAGTGAACCTATAATTAGCACATCCGATATGGGGGAAGACTCTAATGTCAACGCGCATGCTAATTACTTCACAATTTAAATTAATTATGGAGGCCAATTTGATTTTATTTAAAATTAAATCAATTTAATCACTTAGTTATTTTAGCCTTAAGGTTTTTAATTTTCTCGTCCTAACATGCAAGGAAACATATCACTCATACATCCATACATGCCATACATCAAAATAATAAAAACCAAAAATAAAGCATGGATAATTAATTATCCAATTATCATGGTCTTCTTCCTTGAGTTGAATCCGAGAAAATCTTCGACTCGATCTCTCCCACTGAATCAAGCATCTCGTTGCTCCTCCCCGGCCAGGCCGTGGATTTACAAAATTAAAATTTCACTTTTATGCAAAATTAATTACATAAAAAAAATATTTAATTTTAAATCCCGACTTCACAATGGACGATTTAACGGCCAGCTAAACGGCCGGACCAAAATCGGGCGGCCGGCCCGAACCAAACTACTCGCCGGACCAGTGCCGCGCGCGGCCGCAGCGGCCGCTTTCGGCGGCGGCCGTGTCTTGCTGGCGATTACTGCTTTGCTTGTCGGCCTTGCCAGCGATCTGATCCGGTTCTGCTTTATTTCTTCGCGATCCCGTCTTTTCCGAATCGATTACAATTTTATACAAAATAAAATACATCAAAATTACATCAAGATTTACACGAAAAATAAAACCACCTAGAACTACCCGCGGATTTTCTCACGGGAAAAACCATTACATGCCTCAAAAAACGGGCAAAACCAACAATTGCATAATTAATAAAAATAAATAAATAAATACACCATTCATATAAACCATGATAATTGGATCATATCACCTGCAAGAACATATCTAGCAAAATATTCCAACATCAAAATATATGAATATTTAAATTGCTATCAATTAATCACTAAAATTAATTAAAATAGCAAAAGCCTAAAAATCCGGCTCCGATACCAATTGTTGGAAAGTAAAACGCAGCGGAAGCGAAGTTTGGGAAATATGATAATAGCGTTTTACGCATCTATGAGCATTAGATCTATTTAGGCATGCTAATTAATTAATTACTAAGACTAATAAGTAATTTAAATATTATTTATTATTTGTTAATTAAATATGTTGATAAATAAAATATCCTAATCTAGATCCAAGATCATAAGATATTACCTTTTGAAGCGTGTTGGTTACTTCCGTCTTGATCGCCTTGTATTTCTACCTTTAGATCTTCTAGAGTATGATCAGCCTTGAACCGGACGTTGTGTGGGCAACGAGCTACCGGATCTTGTTTGGACACCTATGGATCGGCCGAATTCTATATCTCACAATTCTCAATTTTCTTTTCTTCAAGTAATTCTGATATGTAGCAAGAATTAAAGTGTTCTCTCAATTGTGGAATCAAAGACACAAGTTAAGATCCACAATTAAACACTTAGAAGAAAAATCGAAATTCCTTGTGTAAGTATATGATAAAAATCGGCCAACAATCCATATGTCCTATTTATAGGCTCTTGGACTACTACTAAGGATCTAAAGGAGGATTATGGAAGGACTCCCAATTAATTCAGCTTACCTTATTAGGACTCTTCCTAATATATGATGAATCTATTAATATCAACTTAGTCCACTAAAAAGTTGATATTGCACTTCCTACCAAAATCCCAAATTACGAAATTGGGCTCTTTCTTAAATATATTATTTCCCGTGTTTAAGATATCGAATGTTCATTAATTAATTATAAGCTACTGACAACTTTAATTAATTAATATCTTATCCAAGAGTAGTACCACTCGAACCTTATTATTATATCAGAATTAAATCCACCTGCAGGGTTTAACATAATAATCATTATAGAGCTCCTCAAGGGGACATCATCAACCCGCACGAGTCGGGACACGATTTCTAGTAATAATAATAATTGTCGTATAAACAATATTATTGCCCAAGATACGAGGCTTATTGAGTCGATCATTTTGACTCTCACCTATGATAAATCAAAGCAATAATTATTATAAATACACAATTAAATATTATATACTTAGAATTAAGAAATAATAATTATCCGAGATTTACGTTCTTCTTACGGTCGATCTGTAAGACACTATCTCACCTCGATCCTGTTCAACGTATGCAAATACGCTAATGTATGCTAATAGTCAAGACCAACTATTCTCAAGCATATACTACAACCCTTTATATAATTTGTTTAGTAATTATATAGGTTGTGAACTATTATATTATTTTATAAGGTACCGATAATGTGATCTTCCGTGTGACACCAACACACCACATTATCTACAATATAAAATAATTAGACATTTCATTTTCATAACCATAACGTGAATAAATATGCAAATCATGTGATTAAATGTAATTAATATCCTCATAGGTAGTAACAGGGAAATTAGGTAATACAAGCATAAAGTATGCTTTGCAGTATACAATCCTAACACTAAGTGGCAGCGACGAACGACGAGAGGCAACGAGACCATGGCTTGAGCTTGGTCGGAGGATCGGAGTTCGACAGCGGTGAGCCGTGGAGGTCAACGATGGCGGGTTGGTTTCTCCGACGATACCAACTGGAGTTCGGCAGCGGAGTGGTGGCCTACGACTGGAGAAGCAACAATTCGCCTCGAACTTTCAGGCAGATCGGAGTTGTGGAAGTCCAGTCGGCATGTTCGGTTTTGAGGTTCCGACAGTGGGTTTTCTTCATGATCTCCGGCCATGGACGTGATTCCAGTTCATAGATGGGCCGATCAGGCTGTTTCGGTGAGATAGAGCTCCGACGACTGGGGAGAGAGAGAGAGAGAGAGAGAGAGAGAGAGCTTCCGACAAAAGTCAACTACTTGGTTTGACATTTCCGGGAGATTGATGTTCGGATGAAGTTCGCCGGCGATTCGAGTTTCAGCTCAGGCCCAGTGATGGTGTTGAGTTTCTCTAGCAACCAGATGGCTTTAGATCGGCACGGCCGGAGTGGTCGGAGGCCAGTTACTGGTGTGTGTGTGTGTGTGTGTGTTTCCGGTTGTGTGTGTTGGTTGTGTGTGTGCTCTGTGTGTACCGTATATATGTGTGTGTATGTGTATGTGTGTGCATATATATATATATATATATATATATATATATATATATATATATATATATATATATATATATATATGTTGTGTGTTTGTTTTATGTGAGTGTCTGCGTGTGTGTTGTGTGTGTTGTATATGTGTGCGTGTGTGTGTTGTATGTGTGTGTATGTGTATGTGTGTGTTATGTGTGCTGTATGTGAGTGTGTGTGTGTGTGTGTGTGTGTGTGTCGTGTGTGCTGATATATATATATATATATATATATATATATATATGTGTGTGTGTGTGTGTGTGTGTGTAACACCCCCAATCCGCTCGAGGATATTACACGTCCTAGAATCCTTCCTCAAGGATCTACCAGGCAGGTAAATACATCGAACAACTCGAAAATACCTTTAAGGCTAAAATGACCTAGTATACCGATTTGGTCTTTCAATAAATACATACAACTCAATTACAATACATGCCCACGCAGGGATCAAATACAACACACTCCCATACAACGGGGAAAGCATACCGCAGTGGAAATAAAATACAACTGAACCAATACAACAATGTACGCATCCTCATGTGATTAGTATCGTTCATCTTTCATCATCCTTCATGTCGACCCTGTGCTATGCTCCAAAACCTGAATGCAATACAGACATCCACCCCCCGAATACTCGGGGGTTAGCAAAACTCCACTATTTTGCTAGTGCAAGAACAAGTGCAAAAATATGAGCCATACAATTTACATTTCCACAAATAACAATAACCAGGAATCCTCAAAGATCCAAACGTAACGAAAAGTACTTCCCGAGGCAAGAGTTTGGGTAAAACATTCTAAAACTGAAAGATCACAAATCAAGGGAAAACAATTTAGAAAACAATTTAAAATGCCATCGAGAATTTTAATAGAAAATAATTTAGGATTACCGAATCCTTATCTTACCAAAATCAACAGGGATCACATCCCAAAGGTTTTGTTTTCAAATTTGAAACCATCAACAATACACAAGGTTTAAAACCCATGTCACGCGTCCTCGACGGACATATAATACACACGCACCCGTGAAGTTTCACTCGTGAATCCAGGGCTATACCATTGGACTCCCTCCGTGGCCCCGTCGAACCCTCCTGAGGTGAGCAAACACATTCACAAAACATACACACGCACTTGTGAAGTTTCACTCGTGAATCCAGGGCTATACCATTGGACTCCCTCCGTGGCCCCGTCGAACCCTCCCGAGGTGAGCAAACACATTCACAAAACATACACACGCACTCGTGAAGTTTCACTCGTGAATCCAAGGCTATACCATTGGACTCCCTCCGTGGCCCCGTCACCCTCTCGAGGTGAGCAAACACATTCACAAAACATACACACGCACTCGTGAAGTTTCACTCGTAAATACAGGGCTATACCATTGGACTCCCTCTGTTGCCCCGTCGAACCCTCCCGAGGTGAGCAAAATACATTCACCAAACATACAAAGCACTCGTGAATCCAGGGCTATACCATTGGATTTCCTCCGTGGCCCCGTCGGACCCTCCCGAGGTGAGCGAAGCAATCATGCACAAATAACATATCACACCAAGGATATCCAAACAATTCACCCAGAGGCATCAAACACTTAGCAAAACACCAAATCAACCATAATTCGACGGAAAGAAGCAATACACATACACACGCATTATCAAGCGCAACATCAACACCAAACATATACAAAGGATTCACGTAGTCACTTACAACCCACACAATTTACAAAACACACACATTTTGAAAGTGAGCCTTTAACGAGGCTAGCCGAATCTTTTGAAAACTCATTTCAAACAAACAAACAAACAAACATACCAAGACGATCACCAATCATCATATCCACAAAACATGAAATGTATGGACAAGATACTTACCTCGAATAAGAGCAACGCAGAGAATCGACCGAAGTAGGTTGGCACGAACCGACTACAAACCTGCCGACTCCACCGAACGCCAACTCACGATAATAAACTACGAGGGACAATAACAACAATGAAATGAATTCCATAGCACGACTTAAAGCCGTTGAATTCAAAGAACAAATGACGAAAGTTCAAGTGTTTCTCTCAAAACGACCAAGGACACGATTCGTCCCGTCAAAACATGAAAACGGAATTCCAGATCGAAATATGGATATACAACCCATAGGATATGTTTAACAACATCATTTAACAACAATCGATCCATCAAAAATGGATGGAAAACGAGGTCAAGAACAAATCCCCCAAAAAGTCGATTCGAAGGAAATCAAGAAATATACTTTGATTCGACGAAGAATAATGGATTAAATGATGTTAAACATAATAATACTACTAAGATTAATCATACCCATCATGGATTAATTAATAATACGGAACGAATCGGACAAAAACGCAAAAACCACAAAATTTCTCAAAATAGGGTTCTAGGAAATCTCACCTTTATTCGCTGGATCAAAGGATGATATAGGATGATCAATCAATGATATGAACTCAAGAACTTCGTGGATTTGTTGTTTAACAACATGGCTTCGCCTCCTCCGAAACCCCAGCTGCGGACAGAAAAGAAAGGAAATGAAAAACGAGTGAAAATGCGACTGCTCTGTCACATTTATAGAAGTAGGCGTTAGCGTGCGCTAAGCCTTCCGGGTAGCGTGCGCTAACGGGCAGCCTTGGCCGAGCACATTCATCTGGGGCCTACGCAACCCGACACTACTGACAAAACTTGCCGGCCGAGACCTGTCCGCCCGACCCCGATAGCCTGTGCTGCGCGGACGCTAGCACGCGCTAGCCAACCTGTCCAGAACCCTCTGGACCAAACTGCTCGGCCAGGTAACGTATGCTAGTCGGCCGGAAGCGTGCGCTACACATGCCGATTATCACGCGCCACGACCGACAGTAGCGTGTGCTACCTGCCGATCCTCCCCGAGTCCAGTACTCCAGTAACCCCTCTGCCCAGCCCGATAGCGTATGCTAGCCGGTCGGCAGCGTGCGCTACACCTGCCGAGCTAGCGTGCGCAACCTTCCAGCAGTAGCGTGCGCTACGCCAGTTCTCGCGCCGCCTGCCGTCGATTCCCAAAGATTTCGACAAGGCTCGCCGCACCTATCCGGCCAGTGCTCAGCCGTCATGATCCGACGACTCGATTTCCGAAAACGCACGGAACGAACACGACGAAATGCTCGCGGACAACTACATCGACCCGAAATGAAATACCATGCAACAATTAATCGCACGCGATCAAGAAAAAGGGTCAAGACAACAATTATGAATGTGGATACCCACAACTTTGGGTAAATTACAAAATGGCCCAAAATGCCCGAAAATCACGATACGTGATCGAATAACCAAACCTAAGTTCACAACATGTCTAACAAAGTTAAACGGACTTACAGGAAACTCGAAACAGTAGTTTCGAAGGAGATTCGCAAGAATCAAACTCAAGTGCGGAAAAGTCGCTAAGAAGCACGGAACTCAACAAAACGACACCGAAACGAACTCAGATGTCAAAAAGTGTAGAATTAATCATTCTTAGAATGACGAAACGATCATTAGCGAGTCATCAAAACGGGCTCCCGCCCAAAGAAAAAAGAAAATCACCGAAATCCGAAATTGCGGGTAGTACATTCTACCCTCCTTAAAAGAAGTTTCGTCCCGAAACTTAAAACAAGTAGGGAGAAGCAATATACCACCAGGAATATTTCAATGAGATACACAAGAATGCGTAACTAATGCCCAACGGCGAAACTTTACAAACAACGCAAAGGAATATACGGTGTGAAAACATGCTCCACGACGACCAACACAACGTCGCCGTTAAGGATATAATAAAACCAACATGTGACAAGCGTCATCAAACAGATAATACAACCAAGTCGATTATCCGAACAATCAAAAAACGCAAAGCACCCATTACAAGGAAACACGCACAATCAAGAAAACAGAAATAAACACACAAATGATCCACAAGGACAACCACAAACAATTCGGACTACGCCGAAATCCTCAAAAACTACACTAGGCATTTCTGTGTCCTTTCGGAGCAGAGACGCAACCTCAATCCCCAAATCTCTCAGCTACCATCTCGCAATGCACGGCACGGTGACCCATCTGGCCACACTCGAAACGGCTGACTAACGGTGAACGACAATTCGTAACGGTACGAGATCAGGCAACAACAGTCGGACAACCTCGATCGAACAACAACGATCGAATAACAACGATCAAAAATCAATGATCGAATGACAATGGTCGAACAATTACTTAAAGGTCCACACTTGAAATGCGTTACTGACGAGAAGGATAATTGGTACGTGCATGCCCCCGGCACACCACAGTTCAAACACCTCGACTCGGCATACCGAATATACAACTGCTAGGTACAATAGAATATAACATCGCAAAACAAAAAACCGGAGATGCCAACTTGGCATAACATATCAATACATACTAAAATCACAACATCCACGGCATCGTTCGACGATTACAACGGCCCAAACGATAACCAGCATATAATTACTAAACATCACGAAACAAGCACGTATGTACACAATCATACTTGAGTAGACTTCATTTGGATAGTGCTAGTAGTTGTGAGCCTATGTCATTGGACTACCAGACGGTAGAAGAATTATCGAAAATCGTGAGGTTAAGAATTGTCCGATTCAGCTCAATGACCGTGATTGGTTGGCGGATCTAATCGTGGTGGACTTACCTAAGGATGGTGTTATATTGGGTATTGATTGGATGGATCGTCATGATGCCATTCTCAGTGTTCGAAGCGTATGATTACTGTTGTTTCAGATGATGGAGTTAAGTATGTATTTCAGGGAGGTAATCCCAGCTGTTCCGATAGAGTCATCAATTTGATGAAAACTGTAAAGTTACTCAATCAAGGGTGTATTGGTTATTGGTGCTATATGACCAAGACCGAGAAATCATCAGTAATGTTGGCGGATATTCCTATAGTGAGAGAATATGCCGATGTTTTCCAGATGAGTTACCTGGTTTGCCTCCACAGAGGGATGTGGAATTCACGATAGAGTTGGAGCCTGGTATGTCCCCATTATCGAAGGCACCGTATCGGATGGCCCCGACCGAAATGCAGGAACTGAAGAATCAATTGGAGGATTTGACCGAGAAAGGTTATATCCGACCAAGTGCGTCCCCGTGGGGAGCACCTGTATTATTTGTCAAGAAGAAGGATGGTTCATTTCGCTTATGTATTGATTATCGATAGCTGAACCTGGAGACAATCAAGAATAAATATCCCCTTCCCCGCATCGTTGATCTCTTAGATCAACTTCAGGGAGCTTCAATATTTTCCAAGATCGATTTAAGATCAGGGTATCATTAGTTGCGGATTCGAGAGTCGGATATCGCTAGAACGGCGTTTCGAACGCTATGGGCATTACGAGCTTATAGTGATGCCGTTTGGTTTAACTAATGCGCCTGCTATATTCATGGAGTTGATGAACTGAGTTTTCGTCGACTTTTCAGACCGGTTCGTGGTCGTTTTCATCGACGACATTTTGATTTATTCTCGTGACCGAGAGGAGCACGAATTTAACCTTCATCAGGTTCTCGGCGTGTTAAGACGAGAGCAACTCTTTGGGAAGTTTTCCAAATGTGAAGTCTGGATGTCCAAAGTGACATTTCTTGGGCATGTAATTTCATTAGACAGAGTACACGCTGATCCTCAGAAGACGGAGGCTATTCGAGATTGGCAACCTCCAAAGAATGTTAAGGAAATCCGAAGCTTTCTCGGATTAACTGGCTATTATCGGCGATTTGTGGAAGGAGTTTATAAAATCACTCAACCTATGATGAACCTTTTCGAAAGGATAAGACATACTCGTGGTCTGACGCATGTCATCGGAGTTTGGAGGAACTCAAGAGTCGTTTAATTTTAGCGCCTGTCCTTTCTTTACCACAAGAGATGGAAGGATTCGTGGTTTATAGTGACGCGTCCGGACAAGGTCTCGGATATGTATTAATGCAGAATGGGAAAGTGATTGCCTATGCTTGACAGCGGATGAGACCTTATGAGGTCAACTATCCGACCCATGACCTGGAGCTAGCGACCGTGATTTTTGCGTTGAAGATTTGGCGTCATTATCCTTATGCCGTCTCCTGTCAAATTTTCACCGATCATAAGAGTTTGAAGTATATATTTACTCAGAAGGAGTCAAATATGCGTCAGGTACGGTAGTTGGAACTGATTAAAGATTATGATATCGATATTCAATATCACCCGGGTACGACAAATATTGTCGCCGATGCCTTGAGCCATAAGTCCGTTCAGGAGCAAATGATTTCTCATTTAACCGTTCAGAAAGAGATTCAGCAGGAATTCCTAAGACCCGAGATCGAGGTCTGGTTACAGCAAGTACAAGAGCAACCTTGTATGTTAGAGATTTCATCGCCACTCGAGGAGGCGATCAGAGTGAATCAGGGTTCAGACCCATTTTGTTGTGTATCCGAGAGGATGTGGCTTAGGGGAAAGCCACTGGATTTGTGGTCCACGAGGATGGACTTGTTCGATTTAAGAATCGTTTATGCGTACTGGCTAATGATGAGTTGAAAAACTCGATTTTGAGAGAAACTAATGCTACCCCTTATTCTATTCATCCGGGGTCTAGCAAGATGTACAGGGACATGAAACAAAATTACTGGTGGAGTAATATGAAGCGAGAGGTCGCAGAATTTATTTTGAGGTGTTTAACCTGTCAGCAAGTCAAGATAGAACATCAGTGACCGATGGGTATGCTGAAACCGCTCCCTATTCCAGAATGGAAGTTGGAAGATATTTCAATGGACTTCATCACGAGTTGTCGAAGAGTCGTCGTGGCATGAATAGAATTTGGTTGTGGTGGACCGTTTAATAAAGTCAGCTCATTTCCTTGAGATTAAGGATACGTGGGGTCCTGAGAGACTTGCCCAGTTATTCATTAAAGAGATAGTGAGATTGCACGGTACTCCTAAAAGTATCGTTTTCGATCGTGACGGACGGTTCGTGACTCATTTTTGGAAGTCAGTTCATCGTGCTATGGGAACTCAGCTTAGTCTCAGTACCGCTTTTCATCCTCAGTCCGACGGACAATCAGAGAGGACTATTCAGACATTGGAGGACATGTTAAGGGCATGCGTCCTCGATTCGAAACACGATTGGGAAGCCCAATTACCGTTGATTGAGTTCACATACAATAATAGTTGGCATGCTTCGATTAAGATGGCACCTTACGAGGCCTTGTACGGTCGTCGTTGTTGATCTCCTTTGTGTTGGGACGACTTATCAGAATCAATCGGCACCGAGCCCGATATGCTTATAGCTGCCTGTGAGAAGGTAGCTTTGATCAGGAGTCGTATGTTGACCGCTCAGAGTCGACATAAATCATATGCAGATAATCGTCCTCGACCACTAGAGTTCGAGACAGGTGACCATGTGTTGGTCAAGGTATCCCCGAGTCGAGGTATTTTCCGTTTCGGAAAACGGGGAAGTTGAGTCCGAGATTCATTGGACTGTTTGAGATTTTGGATCGAGTAGACGAGTTAGCTTATAGATTGGCCTTACCTCCGGCGTTGAGCCGAATTCATAGCGTGTTTCTTGTCTCTCAGTTTCGGAAGTATATTGCCGACCCTAGCCACATACTTCAGTTTGATGAAATCGAGATAATATGATCATACGTATGAGGAGCATCCCGTACGAATCTTAGTACGGCGAATCAAACAGTTGAGGAACAAGACGATCCCTTGGTTAAATTCAGTAGTCGAGTCACGAAGTCGAAGAGGCTACTTGGGAAATCGAGGATAGTACGCGGAAGAGTTATTCCAATTTGTTTCACCCTTAGTTTCGAGGACAAAACTATTTTTAAGGGGAGGAGTATGTAATACCCGCTTATAAATTCATTCATTTTTCATTCAGTAATTGTCACTCAGTGGATTTTCACTCATTAATAATCATTCATCATTCATGTTAATTCATTCATGTTCACCGTTTGGACTAATGTTGAGTCGTGTATCGATATCGTTCATTGTTTCAACCTTGCTTGAGAATCGAGATGAGAATATTATCTTGATCGTTATAATTACTTCATTAATCGATGTTGATATTGGAGTTCATGCCATTTTAAATTTCCTTCTTGTTCGAATCATGCTATTGTTGGGTACATTTGCGGTTCTTGTGTATCTCGTTGAGTTTTACTAGCGGGATATTGCTTCTCCCTACTTGTTTTCAGTTTTGGGACGAAACTTCTTTTAAGGAGGGTAGTATGTAATATCCACAATTTGGATTTTTGGTAATTTTATTTTCTTGGTGGAAGTCCATATTAGAGACTCTATTATGACCGTTTCGTCATTCCGAGAATGATTAATTCTACACTTTTTGTCATCCGAGTTCGTCTCGGTATCGTTCTATTGAGTTCCGTGTTCTTAAGCGACTTTTCCACGTATGAGTTCGACTTTGTAAAATCACCATTAAATTTTGGAAATTCCAAAAATTCTGAATATTTTCAATATTATAGAGCATCAAGTTAGCTTTCCAATGGTTCAAACGGTGAGTCAATCGGAGTCTGGACGAAGGAGTTATGGTCGAAATAGCTAAGACTGCATCGTATGCATTTTGATGCTGGAGCGGGCTGTACCTCGGGCCGCGGCACCTTCTGGCCGGGCCGCGGCACACAGTACAAATTTTTGTATATCTGCGTTTGTTATGAAGAACACCCTCATTTCTTCATTTTCCTTCTTCCTCTCTTCCTTGGGGCGATTTTGGGCGATTTTGGGGTGTTTTAACATCATTAAAACTCATAGAATTTCATCTTCTTCAAGTTGTGGTGTGGATTAACAACATGTTTGTGGATTCTTCATCCTAATCCAAGGTAATTTCTTCGACCCTAGATTTGATTTTGAGTTGGATCTTAATGTTTTGGATGATATAATCATGATTTGTGATGGATATACGTATGATTACGACTTTTTATGAGTTATCATCGGATTGTTGGAAGTTTTTCTCAAGAACACTTTGAAGGTTGACTTGGAATTGGGATTTTCGATAAATCTTATCGTAAGCTCGATTTGACTATTCCTATTGGATTATTGATTGTATTGATGGTGTTTTGTTGGATTGAATCATTCAATAGAAGTTAGTTTTTGATATAAATGGGTTTAGTTGTTTAAGAAGGGAATTTGTTTTCAAGGTGTTTGTCGAAATGCCTCAATGAGTTTGGAATTATTGTATCGATATCTTGGGTTAGTTATGATCACTTTTGGTTCGTATATTAAGCGAGTTGTTAATAATTGTGTTATTCAAGGTTGTTCGAGCGACCGGTAGTTTCCTTAGGACGTTGTTCGAGAGAGATCGTATTATCACCGGTGTTAAGGTAAGTTAATTCTTACTCGGTTAAAAGGATTTTCATTCCTTTCGTTGTTGATCATTCATAATTATAGTTCATTCATAATGTATTAACCGTATTGAGACTTGTAATTGTCAGTTAATCACTTCAGTCACGAGGAACGACGGTTCCATTCATTTCATTGAGCTATCATTCATTTCACTATCATTTCATATTGGTGAGTCATTATTGATTTCGATGTCACTTTTCTTATCTCATGGCATTCCGGGTCATACTGGCGTGCCGGTTGGTATGTGTAGGATTTTCATGTCGGGCACATATTAAGTCGTGTGTTGGTTGTTGGCCTTACATTGGACTGTGCACACGAGACGATGACTTCGTGAGATTGATTAGGTACAAGACCACACGTGTATTCGATAGATACTCGTTGGAGGCTTGTGTACGGACATATTTCCATCCCGGGCGTAGTGTGGTGCCACCCTTTGAGCCGTATCGTTAGTTGATTCATACAGCATGTTTGATTGCGTATGTTTTCAACAGGATTGGGTTATAATCTGACCGATTCACTTTTGATCGCATATGTTTGATGGTTTGAGATTTTTGATCGAACTTGTGGTTTATACAGCATATATGATTGTGTTTATTCAACTCTGGAGGATTGTTGTTCTGTGTAACTGACCCCGTTGGGGGATTTTGTTTTTCAGGTCATGGCAAGGCTAAGGCACGGGAAGAGAACGTTGACGGCGAGGAGTCCCAGTGATACTAGTAGGGGGCCCCAGTCCTTTTCATTCACTCGTGTTTTCTTTATTTTATTTCCGCCGCAGACTTCCGTTTGAATACTCATTTTTTTCAGTGTCGTATGTTTTATCTTCATATAAAATATACACGTATTCTATATTATCTTGGGTGTGTTGTATGAAACTCCTCATCGGAGTAATTAATGATCTAATGTGGTTCGGTACTACATTTACCCTGTGTATTTGATTCATTTTCACTCGCCTGGTGGGTCCTAGTCGGGGGTCCACGACACTGTAATATCCGCCTAGTTTGGGGTGTTACAAAAATTGCTTCTATTATATATTCCAAAAATGAATAAATAAATCATATATAAATTTATAGTACCAATTTATTTAAAATTTAATATTTTGCATAACTAACTAATATGTAATTAAAGGGCAGTCTAGATTGAAAAAAATCTCGTTATAAAATAATAAAATTAATATGTTGCATGGCAACCAATATGTAAAGAACAATCCAAATTTATTATAACCATATCCAAGTAAAAAAAGCTCGAATCTAAACAAATAACTCCAATATTAATAGAATTCCAACTCAAATACATGCAATATGGTCTGAATCATACATGGACAATCTCGTGCATTGCACGGGACCAAAAAACTATTATATTATATATCTACATATATATACGACGGGGAAGATGGAGGCGAAGAGCAAAGCCTTGATAAATTAGTCTACGAATGGATTCGGATATTGGACTTCCGGAATGAGCCCGAGTTTGGAATTGTATACAGGACAATCATTGAAGAATTTAAATTATGACTCCAATTAATAGTTAAATCGTGATATGGACTTGGGTTGAGTATCACTGGTCATTTGATCCGATCAATAAATTAAGGGGCGCAATTGAGGTTGGGATTTCAATGAATCGACCCGATTGACCGAGCCTGGCTTATTTCGAATAAAACCATCTTCGGTGAAGGAAAGTATCTTCCTTATACTTTTCATATTTCTTCGAATATAAATATGCTTGTCACTATATGTGTTATCATGTTATGTGATTGTGTTAGTTGGTGACTATGTGGCTCGATTACGTAAAATGTTTGTTGTTTGAAATAGATGGTATATATGTATTGTTCTATAAATACGTGTTAGTTTTAATCCATAATTGTGTACTTCTGATTATTTCTTGAACCGACGATTTGTGCTTATGGTGAAACTGAGTAAATGAAATTATGATGATTTTATGGAATTGATGAATGGTATCGTTGGATAGTTGAAGTGGTTGGATTGATCATAAATATACCATTCCTTGATGAGGAATATATATCGAATAATGTGGCTATTTCTAACAAGTTCCTTGACTATATATATTGTGATTAACGTCTGAGACATGCGGTTTTGTAAAATGCAAGTGTGTGTTGTTGTTATTCCACCTCGGGACTGTTCGACGGAACCTCTGGGGGCCGATGATAAAGGGTGTTATATCTGGGGGTAACTTTTTTTTTCGTTTCACTGTTGTGTTGTACGTATTCATTTGGAATTGTACAAGTGTTGTTATATTTGCCTGATACAATGTATATTGTATTGGGATATTTCGTAATCGATATATTTATACTTGTCGTCGGTATTGTGTTGCCGATCGGATGTTGCTTGATGATTTTGGAGTTTGATTTTGGCTAAGTATATTGGACCTAACGTACGCTACATGCATAACATTACGTACGTTAAGGGTCGCAGGTTACGTACATTAAACTATGTTGGTTGCGTACATAACATAGGGTATCTGATCGAATCTGACTTTCGGCGTGTGGGGCCGAACGTGATTGAATAATGTTGGCCTTTCAAGGCATCCAAGTCAACGAGCATTACGTACGTAATGCTTATGCTAATAACGTACGTAATGCATGGTTCGTTTTGAGGTAGTGACTTCTGACAGAACTTAGCGTACGCTACGTAGAGGTCATAACGTACGTTATATGCATAACGTACGTTAAGGTGGTGATATAGCGGCCGCAATGTATTGTGCAGATTATAAAGACATGATTCGTCTTTCATTTTCTCATGATCCATTTTCGATTTCTTCCTCTAGAAATCATCCCTTTGCATCCCTTAGTCTTTTCCAGCCTCTTCTAACCTGTTTTGGAGCTTCATAACCTGGATTGAAACTTAAGAACTTGGAGTTTGGAGTGTTTCTTGATGGTTTGAGGTTGTTCTCCACTTCTTCAATAGGTATGTCATTAATCTGGTGTGGAAATCGAGATTATGATGTTGTTACTGTTGGTTACTTCGTGTTTTGATGATTTGTTGGAGGATAGTATGGTTCTTCATAGTTTTGGTGAACTTATGATGAAGAACATGATTATATAGCTTGAGTTTGATTGTATTCTTTATATTTAAGAATACTTGGAGGTTATAATCATGTCTTGGAAGAGTTATGTTAAGATTTTTAGATGATTGACATAGCCTTGAGATGATTATTGTTGTTGGTTGTGTTCTTGAGAGATTATAACCATTTTAGTAAGGATTTATGATGAATTAGGAGGTGATTATAATAATTCTGAAATGGTTAAGTTAATCTTGTTGATTAATCCGAATTCATGATGAATTGGTGGTTGATTATTGTTTAGACATCATGTTAGTAGGGTTGATGATGTTCTTGAGGTATTGGTGAGGATATTGGTGATATTATCATTTTGAGATGATTGATTTGATGTTGTTCTTGATAATCCTTGTTGAATTATTTTTGACAAGTGTTAAGAACATAATGATCATGTTAATTGATCATTGAGGTGTTGGAGGATGTTAGAATTCATAGTTGAGAACTATGATATTCCTTTGTGGAGTTTAACTGATTCGTTATTGAATCAGGATTGTCTTTGGTGTTGTTTTCTATTGATTTTGTGTTATTGAATGAATTGTATTTCATTCAAGGTTGTTCGAGTGCTTGTGATCTTCGGAGGACGCTGTTAGTCGTTTATTGGAGGATTTCATCGCATTCGGTTTGAGGCAAGTTTTATACTCGTACTAGTCAATGAGATTAATGTTATCATGTATATGTATGAATGTGTGTATCATTTCGAGACTTGGTCTCTTTATGATTTTGTTGATATCAGGGGATTGTTTGACATGATACCCTTCGGCAAATTATGCCAAATGTTACTATTGTTCGGCAAAAGCCGTTCAAGGAATTGAGATACTCGTTGTTGATGTTATTGTTGATAGCTAGTTCGCGGTATCGATGTATCGATTGTTGTTGTTGGTATTGATGCCGATTTAAGAAATTATTGTGATCATTGTTATTGATATTGGTGCTTTGCTACTGATGTTGTATTTACCGATTGAAGGCATTGACGTATTTGATTGTCATCTCTGTTTCTGGTGGTAGATTAAAGGCACCGGGACATCTGTTCTAATTGTATCATTGTTTATCGATTGACCGTTCTAAGGTAATTGATGTATTGAATTGGGACTGTCGAGGACATTTCCCATCCATTGAGTCGTTATCAATTGACCATTCTTAGGTAATCGATGTATTGAATTGGGGCTGTCGAGGACATTTCCCATCTATTAAGTCGTTATCGATTGACCGTTCTCAGGTAATCGATGTATTGAATTGGGACTATCGAGGACATTCCCATCCGTTGAGTCGTTATCGATTGACCATTCTCAGGTAATCGATGTATTGAATTGGGACTGTCGAGGACATTTCCCATCCATTGAGTCATTATCAATTGAACGTTCTAAGGTAATCGATGTATTGAATTGGGACTGTCGAGGACATTTCCCATCCGTTGAGTCATTATTGATTGATTGTTCTAAGGTAATCGATGTATTGAATTTCGATTGTCGAGGACATTTTTATCTGTTAAGTCGTTAGCAATTGACCGTTCTAAGATAATCGATGTATTGAATTGGGACTATCGAGGACATTTCCCATCCGTGATATCATTATTATCGATTAGCCCTTCTAAAAGTAGATGAGGTATTGAATTGAGACCGCCGAGGATGATGCCCATCCGTGAGTTATTGTTGTCGTGTTGGCCGACTCAAGGCAGCACACTATTATTCTTATGTTTCGGTAATCTTGGGATCGTTGCCGTTTTTAATTAATTGTGTTTTGGAGGCTAGTCTCGGCTAGTGCTCGATGGGTAAGTTTGGGGCTCCAACCTTTGCGGTTGGTTTCCCAACACCTACAGTTCAGTAGGTCACGGTCATGTCGATGATCTCATTATGGGTAAGTTTAGGGCTTGAACATTCGCGGTTGGTTTCCCAACACCTACAGTTCAGTAGGTCACGGCCATGTCTATGATCTCATTATGGGTAAGTTTGGGGCTTGAACTCTCGCGGTTGGTTTCCCAGCACCCGCAATTCCGCAGGTCACGGTCATTGGATGATCTCATTGTGATACGGCTTCGTGCCGTGGCTTCGGCCCTCATGTGATCACTACTACAAAAAAGACATTCAACATCGCTCATTTAACATCGGTTTTGTAAAAAACGATGTTAAAAAAGACGCGGTGGCATAATTGAAATTTTTAAAACAAATTAACATCGGTTCTGCTAAAAACCGATGTCAAATTAACAATTAACATCGGTTTTTAACAAAACTGATGTTAAATTAATCCATTTCACATCGGTTTAGAAAAACCGATGTTAATTTTTAATTCAACATCGGTTTTTAGAAAAACCGATGTTAATTTTTAAATAAAGTTTCGATTTTTTCTTAAAAAATCAAGATTTTTTAAAAATTTAACATCGGTTATACATAAAATCGATGTTAAATTAAAATTTAACATCGGTTATACAAAAAACCAATGTTAAATTAAAATTTAACATCAATTTTTAAAAAAACCGATGTTAAACAATGTTAATTTTTAATTTAACATCGGTTTTTTTTATAACCGATGTTAAATTTTTAAAAAATCTATATTTTTTTAAAAAAATAGAAACTTTATTTTTTCTTAAAAAAATTCAGAATATTAATATTAAAAATTGGATGTTTATATTTATTGTCCAAAAATAAAAGGTAAAAATTGGAAGTTTTTATTTAAAGTTCGAAAATAAAAAATGAACATTAGTTCAAAAATAAAAAATAAAAATTGGATGTTTTTATTTAAAGTTCGAAAATAAAAAATAAAAATTGGATGTTTTTATTTAAATTTTTGAAAAAAAAAGTGGAATATTATTTTCCATAAATAAATAGAAACTGAATTACTATATATATTTTTAAAACCTGCTAGTTTTTATTTTTGTAATTTTTTACTTTTCATAAAAAACTATTTTATGTTTTTACAAAAAAAACCTAAAAATAAAAAAAAAACAGATTAAATATTAATTATAAATCTGATCCAGATTTTTTAATCTATTATTTTTTATTTTCGAGCTTTAAATAAAAACATCAGACTTTTAATATTAATATTCTAGATTTTTTAAAAAAATAAATTTTCGATTTTTTAATATATATATATTAAATTATCTTATATTTTATAAATTTATGAATGTATATAGTATATAAATATAACACATAGCAAAAAATATACAAGAAGTTCATCTGGCGGAGTGGTAATATCACACTTCCACAGGCAAGAGCTGGTGAGTTCGAAACCCACCAACAACAAAATTTAATGGTATTTGTTGTAGGTTGGTGAGGCTTGGTGCGGGTGGTTGGGGAGAGTGTCTGGGTTGGGGCTGGGTTAGCCGCGGTCCGATAAAATTTTAAAATCGCGAAATTTAACATCGGTTGTCCCAGAACCGATGTTAAATATCGCGATATTAGAATTAACATCTGTTGTTATAACAACCGATGTTAAAATCGAAGTTTAACATCGATTATTAGAAACCGATGCTAATTTTAACAATGCGACATTTAACATCGGTTCCAAAACCGATGTAAAATGTCCAAAAAACCGATGTTAAATGTCTGTTTTGTAGTACTGGATACAGCTTCAGGCTGTTTGGTTTCGGGCTATTGTGATGATTGGCAGCTTTGACTGGGTGGCTTTCAGGCCATTGTGATAATTTGTAGCTTCGGCTGACGGCTTTCAGGTCATTGTGATGTTTTGGTATTTTTGTTGGAGCCTTCGGGCATTGTGATGCGTATCTATTTCAGCTCTGGTCTAGTTTACCGTCGAGTAATTCATTGTTGTGTTCTATATTGATGATTCGCCATTGGGCACTTGTGTTGTAACCTGTTGAGCAGGTACCGATCGTATGCTGTGGGCATAGTGTTTCACGAATGCTCGGTTCTTACCTTGGTTTGTGAGCATCTCGAGGAGAGAGTTGAGACACAGGGGCATGACGATGGCGACGAGGTATTCGAGTGATACTAGTCCGAGTTGTTTCTGTGTTCATATCAGTCAGACAGTTTGGAGTACTCCAATTTTGTCAGTTGTTGTCATTTTATATTATCCGAGCTAGGCTCGTGGATGTTGTTGTATTTTATTTTGGCCATATAGGCCCATCCTTGTCGTTGAAATTCCATGTCGTAATATTATGTCGGACATCATAGTAGGGACTGTGATTTTCCTTTTTGGTCAGATTGATGTATGTTAGTCGTGTTCGCCTGGTGGATCTCCTGGCGTGGGGTCCACGGCACTGTAATAACACAATGGGATTTTGGCGGTGTTACAGAAGATGGTATCAGAGAAATGGGTTGTGAGATACCCTGATATGTGATTTATGTGGCTCTACCGACGCGGTAGTAGTGGGGCTGTCAGGTTATGACAATCTGGACAGTCGAGTTTTGTGAGTCGTGATAGTTGGGCGACTGTATGAGTCATTCTTTCATCGAGTCGTCATCAGTGAAGACTAGTATCGAAAGACCTCGAAGCTTCGTATGACCTGTGTAAGGACTCGATTCTCCTCTATGTTCATACATTCATTATGTAATTTATTATACATATTTTGTTGCAACCTGTATGTGACATTAGCGGTACGATTGACTCATGACTATTTGTTTTGGAACGTGTGAGCTCTATTTTGGCTATGATTAGCATGATTGATGTGGTTGTTTATCTGTTGAGTATGTATACTCGTGTTTGGCTATTGACTTAGCATTCTGTATTGGCCGTTGAGGCGTATTTGAGCTATGATCATGATGGAACGTTATTCTTTCAGTATGGATAGAGGAATCCGAGGACGTGGCAGAGGGGGTAAGGGCTGCAGAACCAGCCAGAACCCAGAACCTCATGTTTATACACTTGCTGATGCCGAGATGGATCAGAGTTCGGCCACAGGTGTTACTTACGTGACCGATTTCCCTTCGGGACGTCATACTCGAGAAGTCGATCAGACTGAGAGTGGACACATCGACCCTTTCTTACTTATGAAGGGCATCATGGCCCAGATGACTCAAATGACGCAGATAGTAGAGACCATGCAGGACTCAATGGTTCGTGGTCCACCACAGCAGGGATTCCAGGTGCCGTTTCATGGGCAAAGTGGTGGAGTGAGTCAGATTGTTGGCGATATCTCTCGACAGGGACCGCCTACTTTTGAGGGTTCGTCGGAACCAGCTGACATTGTTCTTTGGCTTGAACATTTTGATAAACTCTTCGACATGGTTGAGTGTCCGGAAGAAAGTATGGTGGTAGTAGCGGCTTACTATTTGAGTAAGGGTGCTTATTCTTGGTGGCTTTCTGTGAAGCCCATTAGTCGTGATTGTGTTTGGAACG
Source organism: Orobanche coerulescens (assembly GCA_033398695.1). Classification (NCBI taxonomy): domain Eukaryota; kingdom Viridiplantae; phylum Streptophyta; class Magnoliopsida; order Lamiales; family Orobanchaceae; genus Orobanche; species Orobanche coerulescens. The sequence continues at coordinate 79,439,378 of CM065804.1, read as the reverse complement.
AGTTCAAGACTCTCATGTTAGAGAGGTATTATCCGGCTCCACTTCATGAAGCCAAGTTGTCAGAGGTTTTGAACCCCGAATCCGTCGAGGATGAGGGTGTTATTGTCATTGCTGAAAAGTTTCAAGGACTTCTTCAGTTTGCTTCATCTATTATCCGTACTGAAGCGGATAAGATCAAGTACTTTAGCAAGAGGCTGAACCTGCAGTTGAGCATGCAGTTGTTCAATCATAATTGTAACTGACTGCTGGAACATTTTGTTCCATACATGCTTAATAGTGTTCTGATGATTAAAGTTGTTGACAAAACAAAACAACAAAAAGGCGAAGCAAAGCATCGAAGGAAACGAAGTGCAAAAAGCTGGGCTGAAGTAAGATAATGTACGCTATGAAGATAGCGTAATGTATGTAAAATGGGACGATTAATGTACGTGACCAATGTTACTTAACGTACGTAATATGCAGTTCAAACCAGATGAACGTTGGAAGAGTCAAAGTCAGAAAAGCAGCAACAGATATATGACGTCAGCAATGACGTTTCTATACCGTACGTAATGGTGTTTTATTAACGTACGTAAAGGAGGAAATGAATGTTACTGGACTGAAACTGGACTAAGCTAACGTATGTAACAAGAATGGAATAACGTATGTAACACGATCTAACGTACGTAATATGGTGCCCTTAACGTACGTAATGAAGGCTCGGGGTGCTAACGGCTAGTTTGATGAAGAAGCCTATAAATACCATTCCTATGGTATTGTTTCAAAACAACAACTTCAAGCAAACGATACATTCATCAGAGATTGATATACTGACATTGTTGTTGTGATATTGAGCTTATACTGATAGTTTTAGTGTTTATACATTCAACACATACATGAGAGGTAAAACAAAAGATACGATTGGATTCGGTGTTATTAGGATCAAGGATCCGGCATTATTAGAATCGCAATCAATATATTCGTGAGTTTATCTAGTACCGATAGAAAGCTATAGTGGTTGATTCCTTGTCCAATAGAAAAGGAAAACGGTTTAACTGGGACCGACAAAAAGATAAGTACGAGTGGTTTATCACGGACCAATAGAAGACGTGATTGTAATGGTAATCCCTCGACCGATAGAAGAGAGGTGCAGAGGTTGATCTGCATCCTATTGAAAAAGATACTGAGAGATGACGTAGGCTCGATTATAGCCGAACCTCTATAAATCCATGTGTCGTTTATTTTCCGCACTTTATATTTACGCTTCCTCATAACGGTGCAAATTTCGATTTTGCTCCAACAATTGGTATCCGAGCGGTACTCCAATAAATGACTTAAGGCCTTGTTCTCAACCGACCACCATTTTTGGCGGCTCAAAATTCATGACGTGGAAGAAAAGGATGTCAATATTCATCCGAGCTTATGACATCGAGCTTTGGAAAGTGATTTGCCTTGGTCCGAAAATTCCTCTCAAATCCAATGGTAGGCTTAAATCTTTCGAAGAATATGATGACGCGGATTGGAAGAACGACCATCTAAATTGTAAGGCTACTCAATTTCTATTTTGTGCCTTAAATCTGGAAGCGGTCAATCGTATCTCATCGTGTAAAAGTGCTAGAGAGATATGGAAAATTCTTGAAATCACACACGAAGGGACAACTCAAGTCCAGGAGACGAAGATCAATATGCTTCACTATCACTACGAGTTATTCATGACAAAGGGTGACGAGTCCATCACCAACATGCTCGACCGATTTTTGGTCATGACAAATGGACTTGCTTCATTCGATAAACCATTATCAAGTAGTGAGAAAGTCAAGAAAATCTTAAGATCACTACCTGTTGAATGGGATGGAACGGTAACAGCAATTATGGAATCGAAAGATCTCAATAATCTTGATTTTAGTGCCCTCGTTGGTTTAATAATAAATTACGAGATTGTCCATAAATCTCGAAATGCAAAGCCAAAACTGAAGGAATGATCGATAGCCTTGAAGGCTAAGATGTCAAAGAGAGAAGAAATTCCGGCTGATGATAGCGACGAAGAATCGGCATATGATGCCAAAAATATTAATAAGTTTCAAACCTTATTAAACCGGAGAAAGAAAGACATCTCGGGCAGATCTAAGAAATTCGACAATAATTGTCGATTATGTGGTAAACCAGGCCACTTTGCAAAGAATTTCCGAGCGGTTGATTCCTTGTCCAATAGAAAAGGAAAACGGTTTAAATTGGACCGATAGAAAGTTAGAGTGGTTGATTCCTTGTCCAATAGAAAATAAAAACAGTTTAACTTGGACCGACACAAAGACAAGTACGAGTGGTTTATCACAGACCAATAGAAGACGTGATTGTAACGGTAATCCCTCAACCGATAGAAGAGAGGTGCATAGGTTGATCTTCATCCTATTGAAAATGATATTGAGAGAGGACGTAGGCTCGATTATAGCCGAACCTCTATAAATCCGTGTGTCGTTTATTTTCCGCACTTTATATTTACGCTTCTGCACAACGGCGCAAATTCCGATTTTGCTCCAACACTCACTTAGCGAATTTATCGAGAAGGCTCTTGGAGTAGTGCTTTTGATCAAGGAGCTTACTCGAAAGGACCCTTCAGGTTCTTCTGGTGAGAGGACTAGGATGCCAGTTTGTTTATAGGAACATCGGGCTCCAACGTCCTCAGGCGATGAGTTTGACATTTGTTTGCTTTAACTGTGATACAATAGGATATTGAAGTACCCGGTGCTCGATGCAGGCTATTGTTTGTTTTCTGTGTGGGAGGCAGGACACCTTCAGAAATACTGCAGCAGTTCTAGTGCCAGTAGGTCTCGAGAGAGCTCACGGGCCTCGAGAGACTTTGTTAAACCAGTTCGTACTTCATCCAAGGGGTCCTATTAGGCTTTTGAAGCCAGATGTAAGGACAGTCGAGGAGGAGGAGCGAGTTCATAATTGGGTCTTCCTCGAGTCGTTGAGATCGAGGATGTCGATGATCTGGAGGATATCGATGTTGGGTACACTTGAGATGTAACCTTCATTTATATTTTCCGTGTTTTTCGGATAGATGTTTGACTCAGTCTGTATTGTAGTATTGTGGTTGTGAACCATTTGTTGTTGATCTATTTTGTAATAATAGTAACTGAGAATATTGAGATTTGAGGTCGTTTGATGTGATTTTCTTTCCTTTTGGTGTTATACCCGATATTTCATGATAATCTGGGTAAACCTTGTGGTGATTCGAGACGTCAAGTCGTGAGGACTATATGTGCATTGTTATTTTCCTTTTGTGGCGTGAGTCAGTGATTGCATGGGCTTCCGATGCCGACGAGAATGGGGAAGTATACACCGATGATTGCAGACATGTACATTGGGCGGCTCCCACAGGGTGTGTACACCGGTGTTACGAGTCATGCGGTTGGTACGACTTTCTAGCTGGTCTCTAGCGGAGGAGTCATGATTCAACTGATCTCGCACTTGGTTGAGTGTTTTTATCACTTGATTTTCTCCGTGTTCGGGTAGGGGAGACGCGGAGACTCGAGGGGTTGGCCCAGTTACTCAGGCAGAGTTGATCGTATTGAAGAGTATTCCTGCAGATGTTGTTTTCAGATCCCGATGGATAGTTCATATCCCGAATTATGTACCCTTAGTTTCGGGGACGAAACTCTTTTTAAGGGAAGAGTATGTAATATCCGGGGGTAATTTCTTCGTTTCACTGTTGTGTTGTACGTATTCATTTGGAATTCTACAAGTGTTGTTGTATTTGACTGATACAATGTATATTGTATTGGGATATTCGGAATCGAAATGTTTATACTTGTCGTCGGTATTGTGTTGCCGATCGGATGTTGCTTGATGAGTTTGGAGTTTGATTTTGGCTATGTATATTGGGCCTAACGTACGCTACATGCATATCATTACGTACGTTAAGGGACACAGGTTACGTACGTTAAACCATGTTGGTTACGTACGTAACATAGGGTATCTGATCGCATCTGACTTTTGGCGTGTGGGGACGGATGTGATTGGATAATGTTGGCCTTTCGAGGTAGCCAAGTGAACGAGCATTATGTACGTAATGCTTATTCTAATAACGTACATAATGCATGGTTCTTCTACAGGAAGTGAGTTCGGACAGAACTTAGCGTATGCTACGTAGAGGTGATAACGTACGTTATATGCATAACGTACGTTAAGGTGGTGATATAGCGGCCGTATTGCATTGTGCAGATTATAAAGACATGATTCGTATTTCATTTTTTCATGATCCATTTTTTATTTCTTCCCCTAGAAATCATCCATTTGCATCCCTTAGTCTTTTCCAGCCTCTTCTAACCTGTTTTGAGGCTTCATAACTTGGATTGAAGCTTAGGAACTTGGAGTTTGGAGTGTTTCTTGATGGTTTGAGCTTATTCTTCACTTTTTTAATAGATATGTCATTAATCTGGTGTTGAACTCGAGATTATGATATTGTTATTGTTGGTTACTTCGTGTTTTGATGATTTGTTGGAGGATAGTATGGTTCTTCATAGTTTTGATGAACTTATGATGAAGAACATGATGATATAGCTTGAGTTTGATTGTGTTCTTGATATATAAGAATACTTGGAGGTTTTAATCATGTCGAGGAAGAGTTATGTTAATATTTTTAGATGATTAACATAGCCTTGAGATGATTATTGTTGTTAGTTGTGTTCTTGAGAGATTATAACCATTTTAGTAAGGATTTATGATGAATTGGGAGGTGATTATCATAATTCTGAAATGGTTAAGTTAATCATGTTGATTAATCCGAATTCATGATGAATTGGAGGTTGATTATTGTTTAGACATCATGTTAGTAGGGTTGATGATGTTCTTGAGGTATTGATGAGGATATTGGTGATATTATCATTTTGAGATGACTGATTCAATGTTGTTCTTGATGATCCTTGTTGAATTGTTTTTGACAAGTGTTAAGAACATAATTATCATGTTAATTGATCATTTAGGTGTTGGAGGATGTTAGAATTCATAGTTGAGAAGTATGATATTTGTTGGTGGAGTTTAACCGATTCGTTATTGAATCGGGATTGTCTTTGGTGTGGTTTTCTATTGATTTTGTGTTATTGAATGAATTGTATTTCATTCAAGGTTGTTCGAGTGCTTATGATCGTCGGAGGACGCCGTTCGTCATTTGTTGGAGGATTTCATCGCATTCGGTTTGAGGCAAGTTTTATACTTGTACTAGTCAATGAGATTAATGTTATCATGTATATGTATGAATGTGTGTATCATTTTGAGACTTGGTCACTTTATGATTTTGTTGATATCAGGGGATTGTTTGACAAGATACCCTTCGAAAAATTATGCCAAATGTTACTGTTGTTCGGCAAAAGCCGTTCAAGGCATTCAGATACTCATTGTTGATGTTATTGTCGATAGCCGGTTTGCGGTATCGATGTATCGATTGTTGTTGTTGGTATTGATGTCGATTTAAGACATTGTTGTGATCATTGTTATTGATATTGGTGCTTTGCTATTGATGTTGTATATACCGATTGAATTCATTGACGTATTTGATTATCATCTCTGTTTCTGGTGGTTGATTAAAGGCACCGGGACATATGTTCTAATTGTATCATTGTTTATCGATTGACCTTTCTAAGGTAATCTATGTATTGAATTGGGACTGTCGAGGACATTTCCCATCCATTGAGTCGTTATCGATTGACCGTTCTCAGGTAATCCATGTATTGAATTGGGATTGTCGAGGACATTTCCCATCCATTGAGTCGCTATCGATTGACTGTTCTCAGGTAATCGATGTATTGAATTAGGACTGTCGAGGATATTTCCCATCCGTTGAGTCATTATCGATTGACCGTTCTAAGGTAATCGATGTATTGAATTGGGACTGTCGAGGACATTTCCCATCCGTTGAGCCATTATTGATTGACCATTCTAAGGTAATTGATGTATTGAATTGGGACTGTCGAGGACATTTTCATCCGTTGAGTCGTTATCGATTGACCGTTCTAAGGTAATCGATGTATTGAATTGGGACTATCGAGGACATTTCCATTCCGTGATATCATTATTATCGATTAGCCGTTCTAAAGGTAGTCGAGGTATTGAATTGGGACCATCGAGGACAGTGCCCATCCGTGAGTTATTGCTGTCGTGTTGGCCGACTCAAGGCAGCACACTATTACTCTTATGATTTTGGTAATCTTGGGATCGTTGCCGTTTGTAATTAATTGTGTTTTGGAAGCTAGTCTCGGCTAGTGCTCGATGGGTAAGTTTGGGGCTTGAACCTTCGAGGTTGGTTTCCAAACACCTATAGTTCAGTAGGTCACGGTCAAGCTGATGATCTCATTTTGGGTAAGTTTGCGGCTTGAACATTTGCGGTTGGTTTCCCAACACCTACAGTTCAGTAGGTCACGGTCATGTCGATGATCTCATTATGGGTAAGTTTGGGGCTTGAACCTTCATGGTTGGTTTCCCAACACCCACAGTTCAGTAGGTCACGGTCATGTCGATGATCTCATTATGGGTAAGTTTGGGACTTGAACCTTCGCGGTTGGTTTCCGAGAACTTGTAATTCAGCAGGTCACGGTCATTGGATGATCTCTTTGTGATACGGCTTCGTGTTGTGGCTTCGGCCCTCCTGTGATACAGCTTCGGAATGTTTGGCTTTGGGCCATTGTGATGATTGGCAGCTTCAGCTGAGTGGTTTTCAGGCTATTATGATATTTTGTAGCTTCGGCTGAGGGCTTTCCGGTCATTATGATGTTTTGGTATTTTTGTTGGAGCCTTCGGGCATTGTGATGCGCATCTATTTCATCTCTGGTCTGGTTTACCTTCGGGTAATTCATTGTTGTGTTCTATATTGATGATTCGCCGTTGGGCACTTGTGTTCTAACCTGTTGAGCAGGTACCGATCGTATGCCGTGGGCATAGTGTTTCACGAATGCTCGGTTCTTACCTTGGTTTGTGAACATCTCGTATTACCATTGTTGTACCATTTATTCTGCCTTTGGATGCATATCATGTCGTACATGTATTTGATATTCATTATCTGGATGACTAACCCTGTGGGGGCGGAACATGTTTTCATGTTTTAGGTGTTTGCGAGGAGAGAGTTGAGACACAGGGGCATGACGATGGTGACGAGGCATTCGAGCGATACTAGTCCGAGTTGTTTTGGTGTTCATGTCGGTCAGACATTTTGGAGTACTCCAGTTTCGTCAGTTGTTGTCATTTTGTATTATCCGAGCAAGGTTCGTGGATGTTGTTGTATTTTATTTTGGCCATGTAGGCCCATCCTTGTCGTTGGAATTCCACGTCGGAATATTGTGTCGGACATCATAGTAGGGACTGTGATTTTCCTTTTTGGTCAGATTGATGTATGGTAGTCGTGTTCGCCTGGTGGATCTCCTGGCATGGGGTCCACGGAACTGTAATAACCCAATGGGATTTTAGGGGTGTTACAGAATATGGTATAAGAGAAATGGGTTGTGAGATACCATGATATGTGAGTTATGTGGCTCTACCGACGCGGTAGTAGTGGGGCTGTCAGGTTATGACAATCTGGACAGTCGGGTTTTGTGAGTCGTAATAGTTGGGCGACTGTATGAGTCATTCTTTCATCGAGTCGTTGTCAGTGAAGACTAGTATCGCAAGACCTCAAAGCTTCGTATGACCTGTGTAAGGACTCGATTCTCTTTTATGTTCATACATTCATTATGTAATTGATTATACATATTTTGTTGCAACCTATATGTGACATTAGCGGTACGATTGACTCATGATTATTTGTTTTGGAACGTGTGAGCTCTATTTTGGCTATGATTAGCATGATTGATGTGATTGTTAATATGTTGAGTATGTATACTTGTGTTTGGCTATTGACTTAGCATTCTGGATTGGCCGTTGAGGCGTATTTGAGCTATGATCATGATCGAATGTTATTCTTTCAGTATGGATAGAGGAATCCGAGGATGTGACAGAGGGGGTAAGGGCTGCAGAACGAGCCAGAATCCAGAACCTCATGTTTATACACTTGCTGATGCCGAGATGGATCAGAGTTCGACCGGAGGTGTTACTTACGCGATCGATTTCCCTTCAGACGTCATACTCGAGAAGTCGATCAGACTGAGAGTGGACACATTGACCCTTTCTTACTTATGTGGGGCATGATGGCCCAGATGACTCAGATGACGCAGATAGTAGAGACCATGCAGGCCTCGATGGTTCGTGGTCCACCGCAGCAGGGATTCCAGGTGCTGTTTCATGGGCAGAGTGGGGGAGTGAGTCAGATTGTTGGCGATATCTGTCGACAGAGGTCGTATACTTTTGAGGGTTTTTCGGAACCAGCTGACATTGTTCATTGTCTTGAACATTTTGATAAACTCTTCGACATGGTTCAGTTTCTGGAAAAAAGTAAGGTGGCAGTAGCGGCTTACTATTTGAGTAACGGTGCTTATTCTTGGTGGCTTTCTGTGAAGCCCACCAGTCGTGATTGTGTTTGGAACGAGTTCAAGACTCTCATGTTAGAGAGGTATCATCCGGCTCCACTTCGTGAAGCCAAGTTGTCAGAGGTTCTGAACCCCGAATCCATCGAGGACGAGGGCGTTATTGTCATTGCTGAAAACTTTCAAGGACTTCTTCAGTTTGCTTCGTCTGTTATCCGTACTGAAGCGGATAAGATCAACTATTTTAGCAAGAGGCTGAACCTGCAGTTGAGGATGCACTTGTTCAATCATTATTGTAACTCACTTTGCGAATTTATCGAGAAAGCACTTGGAGTAGAGCTCTTGATCAAGGAGCTTACTCGAAAGGACCCTTCAGTTTCTTCTGGTGAGAGGACTTGGATGCCGGTTCGTTCAGAGGAACATCCGGCTCCGACGCCCAAGAGGTCATTTTCTAGTCGTCTTCGTGCTGGGAAAGCATCTTCTTCTCAGGCGACGAGTTCGACCATTATTTGCTTTAACTGTGATACAATAGGTCATCGCAGTACCCGGTGCTCGATACAGGCTATTGTTTGTTTTCTGTGTGGGAGGCAGGGACACCTTCAGAAATACTGCAGGAGTTCTAGTGCCAGTAGGTCTCGAGATAGCTCACGGGCCTCGAGAGATTTTGTTACTCCAGTCCGTACTTCATCCAAGGGGTCCTATCAGGCTTTTGAAGCCAGAGGTAAGGACAGCCGAGGAGGAGGAGCGAGTTCAGAATTGGGTCTTCCTCGATTCGTTGAGATCGAGGATGTCGATGCTATGGAGGATATCGATGTTGGGTACACATGAGATGTAACCTTGATTTGTATTTTCCTTGTTTTTCGGATTGATGTTTGACTTAGTCTGTATTGTAGTATTGTGGTTGTTAACCATTTGTTGTTGATCTATCTTGTAATAATTGTAATTGAGAATCTTGAGATTTGAGGTCGTTTGACGCGTTTTTCTTCCTTTTGGTATTGTACCCGAGATTTTGTGATAATCTGGGTAAATCTTATGGTGATTCGAGACGTCAAGTCGTGAGGACTTGGGCGGGCTATTGATATGGTCCTGAGGACTATATGTGATTGTATGGGCTTCCGATACCGACGAGAATGGGAAAGTGTACACCGACGATTGTAGACATGTACATTAGGCGACTCGTGCGTGGTGTGTACGCCGGTGTTACGAGTCATGTTGTTGGTACGACTTTCTGGCTAGTCTCTAGCGGAGGAGTCATGATTCGACTGATCTCACACTTGGTTGAGTGTTTTTATCACTGGATTTTCGTCGTGTTTCGGTAGGGGAGACGCGGGGACCCGAGGGGTTGGCCCAGTTACTCAGGCGGAGTTGTTCGTATTGAAGAGTATTACTGGAGATGTTGTTTTCAGATCCCGATGGATAGTTCATATCCCGAATTATGTGTAGTACCTGGTTGTAATTCAGTCATTATCATTTAGTAATTATCGTTCAGTAATTGTCACTCTGTAATTTTCACTCATTAATGATCATTTATCACTCATATTCAATCATTGTATTTACCGTTTAGAGTAATTGTATCGTGTATCAATCGTCATTCGTCATCAATCTAGTTGGAGAATCGTGCCGTGTTTATCATCGTTGTCATCTTCATAATTGTTCTGTGTGTGAGGAGTAGCGCACGCTACGTACTCTCTTTAGCATGCGATAATTGAGTACGGGTAGCGCACGCTACCTCTCAACACTACCGCACGCTAGTATGTTTCAAGCAGGCAGTCCAGAAGGCACTGGACTGCAGTTGGGTTTTAAGTAGCACACGCAACGATTGGTAAGTAGCAAGCGCTAGTAAGTCGGAGTAGCGCACGCTATGCAGTCGGTGTAGCGCGCCCTAAGGACGAATCAGGCAGAGTCCAGTGGCTACTGGATTGCATTAGATTAATTCCTAGCATATGCTACCAGTAGATTTTAGCGTACCCTAATCGGGGTTAGTAGCGCACGCTGAATCCTGTGTGTAGCGCGCGCTACCTCGATCAGATTAGAGAACAGGAGGTTCTGGACTCCAGTACTAGGCATCAGATAATTCGTTAGCGCACGCTAACATTTTGAGTTAGCGCACGCTAATTACATGGTCGTAGCGCACGCTACAAGAGGTACGTACCGCACGCTGCCGTTGAGAGCAGAGGGTACTGGACTACCCAGTACACCCGTTAGCGCACGCTACACACAGGAGCTAGCGCACGCTAACTGGGATTTGCTATATATAGGACAATCGAGTCCTTTCTTCATCATTTGTCATTTCTCTTCATTCTATCGGCGGTTTTGGGCGATTTCGGGCGATTTGGAGAGTGTTCTTCGAGGTGCAATCATCAATCTTCATCTTCAAGCTTATCATCCGGATTAATCATCATTTCATCATCCCCATCACATCAAATCAAGGTAATGATTTCTTGAATCTAGAATTTTGGATTTTTGGGTCTTTCCTTCCAATTTCTTCGTGTAAGCTTAGATTGTTGTTGGAATATATTAGATATAGATTATCTACCTTGGATAAATGTATTCCTATAGATTTATTGTTGTATATTTCGGATTTCATGAATATTGGGGTTGAATCAAGAACACTTTGGGGTTGACTTCGATATATTTTGGGGGTTTTCGATTAGATGTTGTCGTTAACTCTAGTTGTGGACTCCTAAGGGATTATTGATATCATTTAAGGTGTTTTGTTGGTTTGAACTACTCATTTTGGATTTTGGTTTCGATATATTCGGGTTTGGATATTATCAAAGGATGTATGATTGCTAAGTATTCGTTAGAATGTCTCAATGAGTTTGGATATTGTTGTATCGACGTTTAATTTGGTTATAATCGTGTTTGATTCGTATATTGAGCATTGTTGGTAATTGTCATTTAAGGTTGTTCGAGCGACTGGCATCTCATTGTAGAACGTTTCTTCGAGGAAGGACATTCTTCACCGGTTGTGTAAGTTAATTCTTACTCGGTTAAAAGGATATTCATTCATTTCGTTGTTGTTCATTCATAATCATAATTCACTCATAATATATTAACCGTATTGGGACTTGTAATTGTCAATTAATCACTTCATTCACGAGGAACGACGGTTCCAATCATTTCATTGAACTATCATTCGTTTCACTATCATTTTATCTCGGTGAGTCATTTTTGACTTTGTCAGATTGTTATTCATTATCATTCTTCATGGTCATTCCTTGCCCATATGACCTTCTGGGTTCATATTGCGTGGCCGGGTGGGGACGTGTGGAATTTTTAGTCGAGCACGTGATGGTCATGTGTTGGGTTCACCGACACATTAGACTGTGCACACAGTAATGTACCTCCGTGAGACTAATTAGGTACAAGGACGGGTGTGTCCGGACACTCGTCTTGTGCCCTTGCACATACCATTACAGGCGTACTATGATTCCTATCTTCAGCGTTATTTCATAATTAAAATATATCATGTTTGTGTTTATTCAACTCTTGAGGATTGTTCTTTTGTGTAACTGACCCCGTTGGGGGATGTTGTTTTAAGGTCATGGCAAGGCTAAGGCACGGGAAGAGAAGGTAGACGGCGAGGAGTCCCAGTGATACTAGTAGGGGGCCCCAGTCCTTTTCCGCTGCAGACTTCCATTTGGATATTCATTTCATTCAGTGTTGTATATTCTATCTTCATATAAAATATACATGTATTCTGTATTATCTTGGGTATGTTGTAATGAAACTTTTTATCGGAGTGATTGATGATATGTTGTGGTTCGGTAATGCAATTATATTATTTAATTCATTAATTTTCATTCGCCTGGTTTGTCCCAGTCGGGGGTCCACGGCACTGTAATATCCGCCTAGTTTGGGGTGTTACAAAGTTGGTATCGGAGAGTGCTTGGTTTTGAATACTACCTTCCGAGTCATGTCTCATTTGAAATCATCGTTCATCAGACTAGTATCATTGGAATTTCACGTCATGTGTGACCTGTGCAAGAGTCGAGCCCCTCAGATCAAAGAACAGTAAGATTTTTGACGCCATGGTATAATTTCTGGCAATGAGAATCACTCATTCATCATTCAACAGTCAACAATCCTCTTTCATCATTTTCATTTTTGATCAAGTCGATCATGTTAATTCATTAATCACTCAGTTCATTTCATTGTTCAGTTGTTGATCTTGAGGATCATATCATTAATCTTGTTAACTTGTTCAAGATAATCATTTCAAGAATTTCATCAGATAATCACGTCACTTCAGTTGATCATTCATGTAATCATTGTGTTTGAGAGCGTATGCTCATCTTCATCATTTTATAACATAATCATAATGTGATATTCATGCGAGATATATAATTATCATATGACTTTCCACTTCAGTATGGAAAGAGATGGCAGAGGACGCGGGGGAAGAGGCCGTGGTATGGGCCGAAACCCGAGATCTCGTGTGAATACATGCACTAATGCAAGGAATAATGCTAATTCATCGAGCAGTGACGCTGCCACTCATTCACCTGGGCGTAATCATTCACTATCAGGGATTCGTACCTGGGATACAGCTCAGTCAGAAGGTGTTCGGGTTGATCCACTCGCTTTTATGCAGGGCATGATGGCCCAAATGACTCAGATGGCACAACTGATGGAGACGATGCATAACTCAACTACTCAAAATCAACAGGCTCCTCCATCGTCACCTCAGAGGCAAGAGAGGGGTGTGAGCAGTATCATTGGCGACATCTCTCGCCAGAGACCACCTACCTTTGAGGGCTCATCTGAGCCGGTGGATATCATTCACTGGCTTGAACATTTCGAGAAACTGTTTGCTATGGTGGACTGTCCGGAGGGACACAAAGTTTCAGTTGCGGCTTACTATCTTGGTAAGGGCGCACATTCATGGTGGTTATCATTGAAGACCACCGACAGATCCTGTACTTGGGATCAATTCAAGAGTCTCATGATGGAGAGGTATTATCCGGCCCCACTCAGAGAGGCCAAGTTATCAGAATTACTCACTCCCGACCTCTCAGCGGACAATGATGTTCTCGCCATCTCCGAGAAATTTCAGGAGCTACTTCCTTTCGCCTCATCTATTATTCACTCTGAGGCGGACAAGATCAAATATTTCAGCAAGAGGTTGAAGCCTCGTATGCGGATGCAGTTGATTAATCACAATTGCACCACTCTAGCTGAAAACATTGAGAAAGCTCTTACTTATGAGCTTACTGCTAAGGAGATTGCTAAGCAACAACCTTCATCTGCTCGCAAGAAGTCAAAGAATCGTAATCAGTCTGACGTCAGTCAGGCCACTTTCAAGAAACCTCGTGCGAGCTCTACTTTTTATGAGTGACCCCCTATGGCGCCTAGACCCACAGAATCTCAGTCACGAGCGGCCAGTTTGGCTATCACCTGTTTCAACTGTGAAGAATAGGGTCATTTCAGCACCAAATGTCCGAAGCAGACTGTCATGTGCCATAACTGTGGGATTGCTTGGCATAAGGCCCGTTTTTGCTGAAAAGACCCTAAACCTAATCCGGCTTCATCCCAGGCCCCGAGACATTCAGCGGTGCAAAATCAGTCCACTCAGTCCACGTTGTTCAAGACGACATGAGCTAATAAAGGCGGAGCCAAGAGCTATCAGACGAGAGCATCCTGTTCGGGGGCCGGCAAGTCCCGAATTTATGAGATGAAGAAGACCGACGATCCAGAGGCCCGAATGATCTCAGGTACACTCGATATTCTATCTAAACCTGTGTGTACCCTTTTTGATACTGGTGCGTCGCATTCATTGATTTCCGAGTCATGTTTGAGTAGACTACATTTGTGTAGTGCTACTAGTTGTGAGCCTTATGTCATTGGTCTACCTGATGGTAGAAGAATTATCGGGAATCGTGAGATTAAGGATTGTCCGACTCAGCTTCATGGACGTGATTGGTTAGCAGACCTAATCGTGGTGGATTTACCGAGGGACGACGTCATTCTGGGTATTTATTGGATGGATCGCCACGATGCCGTCATTAGTGTCCGTAAGTGTATTGTCACTATCATTTCAGACGATGGGGTCGAATGTGTATTTCAGGGAGGTAATCCCAGCTGTTCTGGGAGAGTCATCAACTTAATGAAAGCAGTGAGATTACTCAACCAGGAGTGTGTCAGTTATTGGTGCTATATGACCAAGACCGATAAACCATCAGTAATGTTGACGGATATTTCTGTAGTGAGAGAATATTCCGATGTATTTCCAGACGAGTTACCTGGTTTGCCTCCACAGAGAGATGTTGAATTCACGATGGAGATGGATCCCGGTACGTCCCGAATATTGAAGGCACCATACCGGATGGCCCCGACCGAAATGCAGGAGTTGAAGAATCAATTAGAGGATTTGACCGAGAAGGGTTATATTCGACCGAGTGCGTCCCCGTGGGGAGCACGAGTGCTATTTGTCAAGAAGAATGATGGTTCGTTCCACTTGTATATTGATTACCGGGAATTTAACTGGGTGACGATCAAGAATAAGTATCCTCTACCCCATATCGATGACATTTTGGATCAACTTCAGGGAGCTTCAGTATTTTCCAAGATCTACTTAAGATTTGGATATCATCAGTTGCGAATTCGATGGTCGGATATCGCAAGGACGACGTTCCGAACATGCTATGGTCATTATGAGTTTGTGGTAATGCCGTTTGGGTTAACTAATGCACCTGCGGTATTAATGGAGTTAACGAATCGGGTTTTTATCGACTATTTGGATCAGTTCGTGATTGTCTACAGTGATGACATTTTGATTTATTCTCATGACCGGGAGGAGCACGAGTTTCACCTTCATCAGGTGCTCGACGTGTTGAGACAAGAGCAACTCTATGGGAAGTTTTCCAAATGTGAGTCCTGGATGTCCGAAGTTATGTTTCTCGGACATGTAATTTCATCATACGGAGTTCGTATCGACCCTCAGAAGACGGAGGCTATCCGAGATTGGCAACCTCCGAAGAATGTTAAGGAAATCCGGAGTTTCCTCGGATTAGCTGGTTATTATCGGCGATTTGTTGAAGGATTTTCTAAACTCGCTCAACCCATGACGAACCTTTTACAGAAGGATAAGAAATACACGTGGTCCGACGCGTGTCAACAGAGTTTTGAGGAACTCAAGAGCCGGTTAATTTCAGCACCTGTACTTTCTTTACCGCAAGGGACGGAAGGATTTGTGGTTTATAGTGATGCGTCCAGACAGGGTCTCGGATGTGTACTAATACAGAACGGGAAAGTTATTGCTTATGCTTCACGGCAATTTATACCTTACGAGGTTAATTATCCGACCCACAACCTGGAGCTAGCAGCCGTGGTATTCGCATTGAAGATTTGGCGTCATTATCTTTATGGCGTTACCTGTCAGATATTCACCGATCATAAGAGTTTAAAGTATATTTTTACTCAGATAGAGTTAAACATGCGACAGAGGCGGTGGTTGGAACTAATCAAAGATTATGATATTGAGATACTTTACCACCCGGGCAAGGCGAACGTTGTCGTCGATGCCTTGATTCGTAAGTCCGTTCAGGAGCAGATGCTTGCCCAATTAACAGTTCAGAAGGAACTTCAGCAGGAATTTCTGAGACCCGAGATCGAGGTCTGGTTGAAGCGAATAGAAGGGCAACTTTGTACGTTAGAGATTTCATCGCCACTTGAAGAAGCGATCAGGGAGAATCAGGGTTCGGACCCATTTTTGTTATGCATTCGAGATGATGTGATTCAGGGGAAAGCCCCTGGGTTTGTGGTCCACGAGGATGGACCTTTGCGATTTAAGAATTGGTTGAGCGTACCGGCGAATGATGAGTTGGAAAACTCAATTTTGAGAGAAGCTCATGCTACCCCTTATTCCGTTCATCCGAGGTCTAGCAAGATGTACAAAGACTTGAAACAAAACTACTGGTGGAGTAATATGAAGCGATAAGTTGCGGAATTTGTTTCGAGATGCTTAACCTGTCAACAAGTCAAGATAGAACATCAGCGACCGGCTGGTATGCTGAAACCTCTCCCTATTCCAGAGTGGAAGTGGGAAGATATTTCAATGGACTTCATCACGAGTTTGTCGACGAGTCGTCGTGGCATGAATACAAATTGGGTAATTGTGGATCGTCTGACTAAGTCAGCTCATTTCCTTGAGATTAAGGATTCGTGGGGTCCCGACAGACTTGCCCAGTTGTTCATCATGGAGATAGTGAGAGTTCACGGTATTCCTGAAAGTATCGTTTCCGATCGTGACGGATGATTCGTGTCTGATTTTTGGAAATCAGTTCATCGTGCTATGGGAACTCAGCTTAATCTCAGTACAACTTTTCATCCTCAGTCCGACGGAAAATCATAGAGGACTATTAAGACTTTGGAAGACATGTTGAGCGCATGTGTTCTCGATTGGAAAGATGATTGGGAAGCCCAACTACTGTTGATCAAGTTCACGTACAATAATAGTTGGCATGCTTCGATTAAGATGTCACCTTACGAGGCCTTGTACGGTCTTCGTTGTCGATCTCCTCTGTGTTGGGATGACTTATCAGAATCAACCGGCACCGAGCCCGATATGCTTATAGCCGCCCGTGAGAACCTAGCTTTGATCAGGAGTCATTTTTTGACCGCTCAGAGTCGATAAAAATCTTATGCAGATAACCGTCGTCGGCCATTAGAGTTCGAGACGGGTGACCATGTTTTGGTCAAGGTATCCCCGAGTCGAGATATCTTCCGTTTTGGGAAGAGGGGAAAGTTGAGTCCGAGATTAGCTTGTCGATTGGACCGTTTGAGATTTTGGATCGAGTAGGCGAGTTAGCTTATCGATTGGCCTTACCTCCGGCGTTGAGCCGAATTCATAAAGTGTTTCACGTCTCTCAGTTACGGAAGTATGTTGCCGACCCGAGTCACATACTTCAGTTCGACGAAATCGAGATCACCGATGATCATTCATATGAGGAGCATCCTATACGAGTCTTAGAGCGGCGAATCAAATAGTTGAGGAACAAGACGATTCCTTTGGTGAAAATTCAGTGGTCTAGATACGGAGTCGAAGAGGCTACTTGGGAAACCGAGGATAGTATGTGGGAGAGTCATCCCGAGTTGTTTGACCCTTAGTTTCGGGGACAAAACTCTTTTAAGGCGGGGGGGGGGGGTATGTAATACCTGGTTGTAATTCAGTCATTATCATTCAGTAATTATCGTTCAGTAATTGTCACTCAGTAATTTTCACTCATTAATAATCATTTATCACTCATATTCAATCATTGTATTCACCGTTCAGAGTAATTGTATCGTGTATCAATCATCATTCATCATCAATCTAGTTGGAGAATCGTGACATGTTTATCATCATTGTCATCTTCATAGTTGTGCTGTGTGTGAGGAGTAACGCACGCTATGTATTCTCTTTAGCGTGCGCTAATTGAGTACGGGTAGCGCACTCTACCTCTCAACACTAGCGCACGCTAGTATGTTTCAAGCAGGCAGTCCAGAAGGCACTGGACTGCAGTTGGGTTGTAAGTAGCGCATGCTACGAATGGTAAGCAGCGCACGCTACGAATGGTAAGTAGCGCACGCTAGTAGGTCGGAGTAGCGCACACTATGCAATCGGTGTAGCGCGCGCTAAGGACGGATCAGGCAGAGTCCAGTGGCTACTGGATTGCATTGGATTAATTCCTAGCGTACGCTACCAGTAGATTTTAGCGTACCCTAATCGGGGTTAGTAGCGCACGCTGAATCCTGTGTGTAGCGCGCGCTACCGCGATCAGATCAGAGAATAGGAGGTTCTGGACTCCAGTACTGGGCATCAGATAATTCGTTAGCGCACGCTAACATTTTGAGTTAGCGCACGCTAATTACATGGTCATAGCGCACGCTACAAGAGATACGTTGCGCACGCTACCATTGCGAGCAGAGGGTACTGGAGTACCCAGTACACCCTTTAGTGCACGCTATGCACAGGAGCTAGCGCACGCTAACTGGGATTTGCTATATATAGGACAGTCCAGTCCTTTCTTCGTCATTTGTCATTTCTCTTCATTCTTTCGGCGGTTTTAGGCGATTCCGGGCGATTTGGAGAGTGTTCTTCGAGGTGCAATCATCAATCATCATCTTCAAGCTTATCATTCGGATTAATCATCATTTCATCATCCCCATCACATCAAATCAAGGTAATGATTTCTTGAATCGAGAATTTTGGATTTTTGGGTCTTTCCTTTCGATTTCTTCGTGTAAGCTTGGATTGTTGTTGGAATATGTTAGATATGGATTATCTACCTTGGATAAATGTATTCCTATGGATTTATTGTTGTATATTTCAGATTTCATGAATATTGGGGTTGAATCAAGAACACCACTAGTAGAAACAGCCCCTTCCTTGACCCTTTTTTTATGACCAACAGTCGAAGATGACTCGCAAATAGCTTAGTCACATAATCAGAGTCATAACGCGTAAAATTTCCATTAGCGATGACGCGAGTTTACATGTGTCAAAAAGTGGCAGTCATAAAGGAATTAATATATTTGAAGAGATAGTTTGGGGATGGATGTAGGAATTTTTTATTTAAGTTTTAGTTTTAGAGCTCTCTCTCTCTCTCCTGAGGCGATTCTCGAAACATCACCCTCCTTCCTCATCATGGAGGTTGACACCTCCCAACCAGAAAAAAAGGAGACAAGTACAGATCTTTGATTCTCTCATCCCACCTTCACAACAGGACAGCAGAACAAAAAAGCACAGATCTTCGATTGGCCTTGAAGAGTCTAATCCACCACCAACACTGCAGTTTTTTACATCGGGGTCTCACCGATCTGATAAGATAGCCCCTAACATCACTGAGCCAAACAATTCCAGATCCTTCGTAGACCGATTTTTCTCCAACAGCTCCGGGAAAAACTGAAAGATGTCAAAATAGACGAGTCCATAACTGCTGCAGAAAGGAGCTTGATCCAAATTATACCTGCTCTAGAATAAAGGAGAAAGCCACTTCGAAAGCAGCTAAACTTTCTCTATCTATTGTATCAATGGCGACCACCGTTCTCCTCCGATCTCTCCGCCGCCGTGAATTTTCATCGGCTCCTATTTCTGCATTCAAAACCGTACGTCTCTTTATCATGAGTCTATTTTGTGACTGTTTGTACTTCTATCTTAGTTTCCATTTTGGTACTGGTTTTGGTGCCCATGTGTCGATCTGTTGTTTGTTATGTTTAATTGGATTTTATCTGGTTGTATGGATGATATTTTCCGTTAATCACATATAGTACTAAGAGATGTATTATTGGTATGAGGAATTCTCGATTTTAAATACGATGGTTTGGAAAGGGAGTGATTTATAAAAGTAGAAAAAAGTGGAGAACAAGTATGAGTTTGATTCATCTTTTGGTAATTTTTACATCAGAACTTATGTTTATTCCAGGAGATGTATATGCGGCATATATAGGCCTCTGATTGATTTGAGAGCTTGTCTTTTTTTAATGGTTTAGTTGGTTGATTCTGTTCAGATTGTATTATATTTTACTGTATGTCGAAACCAGGATATCGATCTAGTTTCTAATTCGTTGAGCAAATTGTATAATATTTGATACCTTGCGGTAGCAATTCTCGTATTGTCTACATCTCGAATCTAGATGCGAGTGTCGTTTGACAATTTAGTTCCATTTTTTTGCAATCTAATTATGACTTGTCTAGAGGTTTCTGCTTTCTGCATGCTTGCTTGTGCTGTTGTGTTGTATCTTAATGACATTAAGCACTTCGTTATACATTTTATGTGGATGGTGATGACAGGCAGCGAGCACGTGCTTTGGCCACAATTCATTCTCATCCTGTTGTGAGTTTGTCTTTCAGCTTTTAGTTCTACAGTGGTTTTAATAAACATAATTCTTGCTTGATTGAGCTTTCTCTCCTGCAGCTGTAAAGACCCCAACTTTCTGTCTGTGTACATTGCTGTATTACCTTTTCTTTACTCTTGAAAATTTTCAAAAAAAATTCAGCCCCAATGCTCAAGAAAGGGTTTTCTGGATGCCTTTGACAAATATTGAGGTATAAGGAATGCATGTGAACTTTCAGTATGTACATTCTAGATAATTTGGGTTCCCCATTGATAGCCTTACTTCTAGGATTCTCACATACCTTGAAACCTCACTTGGACCCTACTATCATTTACATGTTTTCTAGTGGATGGTGAGACGATGGATTAATCACCTTGGTCTTGATGAAGCTATCAAGTTTATGACATGGAATAACACTGATCCTGGTTTCAGCATCAGGTTTCCTTTTTACCCGTTTGGACACCTTTTTTATTTTCAAAAGCATACATCTGCTATCACTCACCATGTCTTGTGATGATGATTTAAGAGCAAACACAGGTAAAGGCTTCACGAGGGCAGATCTTGTTGGAGAACTTGAAAAGTTAATGGTTGGTACTTAATCTTTTCTCATAGACACAGAATGCTCACGAAGAAGGGTTGAAATACTTGCTGAAAGTAATAATTATTGTTATTATTATTACCATCATTGTTATTATGTCTTAACTTTTGTCAATGGTGATTTTTTTATTTTTTTTTACTTTTTCCTTTTCTCATCAACTTTAGGTTCCGTATGAACTTTCTCAGCACTTGGATGATTTCGTCCGCATAAGAACAGGGATGCAGGTACAAATTTTTACATTCTCCACAACGTACTTCATTTTTTTTCTTTCTTTATCTTAGTAGAACATTGAAATCTAATCAATCTTCATGTCATTCTTATGGTATCATTCGTTTAAGCTGAATGTGGTCCCCACTTTGTTACTCTGCAACTTGTTTCTTCCTGTTATTGCCAAAACTGATATATCCAATTTATTGATTGTTTGGCTGATAGCATGTGGTCAATGTTTCATTCCGAGTCCTGAGTAGTCCACATTTACTTCTTCCAGGTTATCATACAAGCTGGATTACTGAAAAAGGGTTTCTGTTCGGTCCAGGATGAGAGTGCGGGTAATCTTCATGTCCCACGAAAGTTCATTTGGAAGCCAACAGATTTACCAACGATGAACTTCCTCCGCCATAGAATTACCCCATCTTGTTATAGTTTCTCTTTTCTTCTTGGCAGGATATTGTCTACTTTATACAAAAATTCTCATTGTTCCCTTGCAAACCCATCTTGTCTGCTGGGTGCTGGCCACATGGCACACATTTTCTTGTCAATATTAAGAAACCTGAGTGCATTTATCTCATTATTCTTGTGAATCGCGCACAAGCACTGGGCCGTGCTACTCAATTACTTTAATCCATATGCGTAATTCTTATTGGTTGCTGAATGCAAACTTTTTGTGCAGGATTGGTGGTTATAATTGTGGATCCAAAACCCGGCGATAGCATTATCGATCACAGTCGCCTCCGTGGAAAGACTCTTTTCATGGCCTCGTGTCCGAATGGCCAAGGTACAATCTTTGTAGAATATGGGATCTGATCTGTTGAAGAGTATGGTTTCAAAACATAAAAAGAAATTTGTAGATGAGATAAAAATGAAGTGTTACTATGCCTATTCATTTATTCCTGGAGGAAACCCTGTAATTGTTATTTGGTTGAAACCACCAACTTGTTCTAATTTATGACAAATCATTTTAATGATACCAATTTGACTAGATCTTAAGACTAATGTTACACAACCATTTCTGAACAAACAAATCTTTCGGCAGATACTAGATCATGTTATCATTCCAAACTATAATACAAATTCAATCATGGTAAAAGTTATATCGTTTAGTGGTGACGTTATGGTGACTTTCTTATCAGGAAGCATAAGCGCAGTTGACGTGAACAAGGGCCGATTGAGAATCCTCAAAGAGACAGCCGAGTTGCACGAACTCGATCAAGTTATCACTACCATCCATGCTGATCTTCGTACACTTGTAAGGGACGATAGTGTATTATTTTGAAGGAGATATTATATATCATTTCTCTTTTGTTTTTATTTTTTCTCAATTTTTCAGGATAGTAACTGCTTGAAAGGTGATAAAGTTCTGCTGGATGCTCCTTGTTCTGGATTGGGTGTACTATCTAAGGTATATTATGTTACAGATCGACTCCTGCAGGGAATGGATCATCGAATCTTTTCATTTCCGTAGCTCCTAAATTGATAGAGCTAAGGTTAACAAACACTCAGAAAAGAACAGCGAATGAGGAATTCTTTTAATCTTTGGGAAATAATCGGAGAAGAAGAAATAGACCTTCAGAGAAATGCCTGACTTTCTATTGCAGATTTGTCATTTCAACTTGCCCAGCAAATCCGCCTCTAAACTCTAAAACAGAAATCCTAATGATCCTTAATTAAAGAAACTAGATACTGAATTACACAATAGCACTTGTAGAACAACTATAAATCATTCTATTTCATCTCAGTTGAGTCATATTGCTTTATTCAACTATGATCAAAATTAATTTGAGGTAATCCTTTTCCTACTGTTTATTATTTATTTTATTCTTTTTTTTCCTAGTTTCGTTTCTGCTTATTTTCTCGAGCCCTCGTATTTCTTTAATACAGAGAGCGGATTTGCGCTGGAATAGGAGACTGGAAGACATGGAGGAACTTATAAATTTGCAAGATGCACTTCTTGATTCAGCTTCTAAGTGAGTCTATTCAGATATTATTTAAACAATTTGTAATATGATTTGCATCTCATATCAGTTAACTGGAAACACCAAGCCGTCATGGTCATTGAGCAACAAGTGGGCGGGTCTTGCAAGGCCATTCAGGTGTATTTCCTGATCATACTTTCTTCAATTCAGTGCTGGAACCCTACCTTAGATATTCTGAACGTATTTTCTTCTTGATGCAGCACAAAACCAACTGGAAGTGATGTTATCGGTATTGACTTGGGTACTACAAACTCTTGTGTGTCTGTCATAGAGGGGAAGGTGATACTTCATTTCATTTGTCTAGCTTTGTTAGTCCGCGGATCCTATTTAAACTGTTTTAACTTGTTGTTTTATTTGACTAGATTGGAGGTGAAAGCAACGACTACACTGATGCGGATTTCGACGACATTCGAGAAGAATGGTGTACTTATGTGTCGAATTTTATTTTTAGGGAGTAAAACTGTTTGTAGGAATAGGTACAGTTGGTAGAAATGGGTACAATTGGTAGTAATCGTAAACTATATAATATTGATCCGATTTTGACATGATCGAGTTTAGTCGAGTCATGTAATGAATTGGTAACGCATGGTTTTGCGATATATATGAAATGCGTTAATTTTGTACAATCGATCAGCAGGTTTTGTAATTGCAGGTTTAGCAGGGGGGTCATAAAAGCCAGAAAAAAAAATAAAAAATTTTGAAGTTATGACACGCAAAAACTGAAATCAGAAAAAGGGGTCATAACTTTTATGACACGCATATATAGTTGTCAGAAAAGGGCGTCATAAAGTGGGTGTCATAAGTGCGTGTCATTGTACAATGACGAACAAATGCGAGTCATAATGAGTTATGACTGGTCCTTCTATGACCAGCATTTGCGCGTCATAAAGGCCCTTTATGACGCCAAATGCGCGTCAAGAAAGACTCTTTTTCTATTAGTACACTTTGGGGTTGACTTCGATATATTTCGGGGGTTTTCGATTAGATGTTGTCGTTACCTCGAGTTGTGGTCTCCTAAGGGATTATTGATATCATTGAAGGTGTTTTGTTGGTTTGAACTACTCATTTTGGAGTTTGGTTTCGATATATTCGGGTTTAGATATTATCAAAGGATGTATGATTGCTAAGTATTCGTTAGAATGCCTCAATGAGTTTGGATATTGTTGTATCGACGTTTAAGTTGGTTATAATCGTGTTTGATTCGTATATTGAGCGTTGTTGGTAATTGTCATTCAGGGTTGTTCGAGCGACCGACATCTCATGGTAGGACGTTTGTTCGAGGAAGGACATTCTTCACCGGTTGTGTATTCACTCGGTTAAAAGGATATTCATTCCTTTCGTTGTTGTTCATTCATAATCATAATTCACTCATAATATATTAACCGTATCGGGACTTGTAATTGTCAATTAATCACTTCATTCACGAGGAACAATGGTTCCAATCATTTCATTGAACTATCATTCGTTTCACTATCATTTTATCTCGATGAGTCATTCTTGACTTTGTCGGATTGTTATTCATTATCATTCTTCATGGTCATTCCTTGCCCATATGACCTTGTGGGTTCATATTGCGTGGTCGGGTGGGGATGTGTGGAATTTTTAGTCGGGCACGTGATGGTCATGTATTGGGTTCACCGACACATTGCACACGGTAATGTACCTCCGTGAGACTAATTAGGTATAAGGAAGGGTGTGTTCGGACACTCGTCTAGTGCACTTGCACATACCATTATGGGCGTACTATGATGCCTATCTTCAGCGTCATTTCATAATTAAGATATATCATGTTTGTGTTTATTCAACTCTTGAGGATTGTTGTTCTGTGTAACTGACCCCGTTGGGGGATGTTGTTTTCAGGTCATGGCAAGGATAAGGCACGGGAAGAGAACGTAGACGGAGAGGAGTCCCAGTGATACTAGTAGGGGGCCCTAGTCCTTTTCATTCACTCGTGTTTTCTTTATTTTATTTCCGCTGCAGACTTCCGTTTGGATATTCATTTCATTCAGTCTTGTATATTTTATCTTCATATAAAATATACATGTATTCTATATTATCTTGGGTATGTTGTAATGAAACTCCTTATCGGAGTGATTGATGATATATTGTGGTTCGGTACTGCAATTATATTATTTAATTCATTAATTTTCATTCGCCTGGTGGGTCCTAGTTGGGGGTCCACGGCACTGTAATATCCGCCTAGTTTGGGGTGTTACATTCTTAGTTTTGGGGACGAAACTCTTTTTAGGGGGGGGGGGTATGTAATATCCTGGGTTAATTTTTTTTCGTTTCACTATTGTGTTGTACGTATCCAATTGAAATTGTACAAGTGTGTTTTATTTGACTGATACAATGTATATTGTATTGGGATATTTCGGAATCGAAATATTTATACTTTTAATCGGTATTGTGTTGCCGATCGAATGTTGCTTGATGAGTTTGGAGTTTGATTTTGGCTAAGAATATTGGACCTAACGTACGCTACATGCATAACATTACGTACGTTAAGGGTTGCAGGTTACGTACGTTAAACCATGTTGGTTACGTACGTAACATAGGGTATCTGATCGCATCTGACTTTCGGCGTGTGGGGCCGAACGTGATTGGATAATATTGGCCTTTCGAGGCAGCCAAGTCAACAAGCATAACATACGTAATGCATATGCTAATAACGTACGTAATGCATGGTTCGTTTTGAGGCAGTGAGTTCTGACAGAACTTAGCGTACACTACGTAGAGGTGATAACATACGTTACATGAATAATGTACGTTAAGGTGGTGATATAGCGGCCGTAATGCATTATGCAGAATATAAAGACATGATTCGTCTTTCATTTTATCACGATCCATTTTCGATTTCTTCTTCTAGAAATCATTCCTTTGCATCCCTTAGTCTTTTCCAGCCTCTTCTAGCCTGTTTTGGAGCTTCATAACTTAGATTGAAGCTTAGGAACTTGGAGTTTGGAGTGTTTCTTGATGGTTTGAGGATGTTCTTCACTTCTTCAAGAGGTATGTCATTAATCTCGTGTTGAACTCGAGATTATGATGTTGTTATTGTTGGTTACTTCGTGTTTTGATGATTTTTTGGAGGATATTATGGTTCTTCATAGTTTTGATGAACTTATGATGAAGTACATGATGATATAGCTTGAGTTTGATTGTGTTCTTGATATTTAAGAATACTTGGAGGTTATAATCATGTCTAGGAAGAGTTATGTTAAGATTTTTAGATGATTAACATAGCCTTGAGATGAGTATTGTTGTTGGTTGTGTTCTTGAGAGATTATAACCATTTTAGAAAGGATTTATGATGAATTAGGAGGTGATTATCATAATTTTGAAATGGTTAAGTTAATCTTGTTGATTAATCCGAATTCATGACGAATTGGTGGTTGATCATTGTTTAAACATCATGTTAGTAGGGTTGATGATGTTCTTGAGTTATTGATGAGGATATTAGTGATATTATCATTTTGAGATGATTGATTTTATGTTGTTCTTGATAGTCCTTGTTGAATTATTTTTCACAAGTGTTAAGAACATAATGATAATGTTAATTGATCGTTGAGGTGTTGGAGGATGTTAGAATTCATAGTTGAGAACTATGACATTCGTTTGTGGAGTTTAACCGATTTGTGATTGAATCGGGATTGTCTTTGGTGTTGTTTTCTATTGATTTTGTGTTATTGAATGAATTGTATTTCATTCAAGGTTGTTCGAGTGCTTGTGATCATCGGAGGACGTCGTTCGTCGTTTGTTGGAGGATTTCATCGCATTCGGTTTGAGGCAAGTTTTATATTTGTACTAGTCAATGAGATTAATGTTATCATGTACATGTATGAATGTGTGTATCATTTCGAGACTTGGTCTCTTTATGATTTTGTTGATATCAGGGAATTATTTGACACGATACCCTTCGGCAAATTATGACAAATGTTACTGTTGTTCGGAAAAAGCCATTCAATGCATTGAAATACTCGTTGTTGATGTTATTATCGATAGCCGGTTCGCGGTATCGATTGTTGTTGTTGGTATTGATGTCAATTTAAGACATCGTTGTGATCATTGTTATTGATATTGGTGCTTTGCTATTGATGTTGTATTTACCGATTGAAGGCATTGACGTATTTGATTATCATCTCTGTTTCTGGTGGTCGATTAAAGGCAC
Organism: Orobanche coerulescens; assembly: GCA_033398695.1. Classification (NCBI taxonomy): domain Eukaryota; kingdom Viridiplantae; phylum Streptophyta; class Magnoliopsida; order Lamiales; family Orobanchaceae; genus Orobanche; species Orobanche coerulescens. The sequence continues at coordinate 79,412,171 of CM065804.1, read as the reverse complement.
CAGGACATCTGTTCTAATTGTATCATTATTTATCGATTGACCATTCTAAGGTAATCGATGTATTGAATTGGGACTGTCGAGGACATTTCCCATCCGTTGAGTCGTTATCAATTGACCGTTCTCAGGTAATCGATGTATTGAATTGGGACTGTCAAGGATATTTCCCATCCATTGAGTCGTTATCGATTGACCGTTCTCAGGTAATCGATGTATTGAATTGGGACTGTCAAGGACATTTCCCATCCGTTGAGTCGTTATCGGTTGACCTTTCTCAGGTAATCGATGTATTGAATTGGGACTGTCGAGGACATTTCCCATCCATTGAGTCATTATCAATTGACCGTTCTAAGGTAATCGATGTATTGAATTGGGACTGTCGAGGACATTTCCCATCCGTTGAGTCATTATTGATTGATTGTTTTAAGGTAATAGATGTATTGAATTTGGATTGTCGAGGACATTTTCATCCGTTGAGTCGTTAGCAATTGACCGTTCTAAGATAATCGATGTATTGAATTGGGACTATCGAGGACATTTCCCATCCGTGATATCATTATTATCGATTAGCCCTTCTAAAAGTAGTTGAGGTATTGAATTGAGACCGCCGAGGATGATGCCCATCCGTGATATCATTATTATCGATTAGCCCTTCTAAAAGTAGTTGAGGTATTGAATTGAGACCGCCGAGGATGATGCCCATCCGTGAGTTATTGTTGTCATGTTGGCCGACTCAAGGCAGCACACTATTATTCTTATGTTTCGGTAATCTTGGGATCGTTGCCGTTTTTAATTAATTGTGTTTTGGAGGCTAGTCTCGGCTAGTGCTCGATGGGTAAGTTTGGGGCTCCAACCTTTGCGGTTGGTTTCCCAACACCTACAGTTCAGTAGGTCACGGTCATGTCGATGATCTCATTATGGGTAAGTTTAGGGTTGGAACATTCGCGGTTGGTTTCCCAACACCTACAGTTCAGTAGGTCACGGTCATGTCGATGATCTCATTATGGGTAAGTTTGGGGCTTGAACCCTCGCGGTTGGTTTCCCAGCACCCGCAATTCCGCAGGTCACGGTCATTGGATGATCTCATTGTGATACGGCTTCGTGCCGTGGCTTCGGCCCTCATGTGATCACTACTACAAAAAAGACATTCAACATCGCTCATTTAACATCGGTTTTGTAAAAACCGATGTTAAAAAAGACGCGGTGGCATAATTGAAATTTTTAAAACAAATTAACATCGGTTCTGCTAAAACCCGATGTCAAATTAACAATTAACATCGTTTTTAACAAAACTGATGTTAAATTAATCAATTTCACATCGGTTTAGAAAAACCGATGTTAATTTTTAATTCAACATCGGTTTTTAGAAAAACCGATGTTAATTTTTAAATAAAGTTTTGATTTTTTCTTAAAAAATCCAGATTTTTTAAAAATTTAACATCGGTTATACATAAAAATCGATGTTAAATTAAAATTTAACACCGGTTATACAAAAAACCGATGTCAAATTAAAATTTAACATCAGTTTTTAAAAAAACCGATGTTAAACAATGTTAATTTTTAATTTAACATCGGTTTTTTTATAACCGATGTTAAATTTTTAAAAAATCTATATTTTTTTTAAAAAAATAGAAACTTTATTTTTTTAAAAAAAAATCGGAATATTAATATTAAAAATTGGTTGTTTATATTTATTGTCCAAAAATAAAAGGTAAAAATTGGAAGTTTTTATTTAAAGTTTGAAAATAAAAAATGAACATTAGTTCAAAAATAAAAAATAAAAATTGGATGTTTTTATTTAAAGTTCGAAAATAAAAAATAAAAATTGGATGTTTTTATTTAAATTTTTGGAAAAAAAAAAGTGGAATATTATTTTCCATAAATAAATAAAAACTGAATTACTATATATATTTTTAAAACCTGCTAGTTTTTATTTTTGTAATTTTTTACTTTTCATAAAAAAACTATTTTATGATTTTGTTGATATCAGGGGATTGTTTGACAAGATACCCTTCGACAAATTATGCCAAATGTTACTGTTGTTCGGCAAAAGCCGTTCAAGGCATTCAGATACTCATTGTTGATGTTATTGTCGATAGCCGGTTTGCGGTATCGATGTATCGATTGTTGTTGTTGGTATTGATGTCGATTTAAGACATTGTTGTGATCATTGTTATTGATATTGGTGCTTTGCTATTGATGTTGTATTTACCGATTGAATTCATTGACGTATTTGATTATCATCTCTGTTTCTGGTGGTTGATTAAAGGCACCGGGACATATGTTCTAATTGTATCATTGTTTATCGATTGACCTTTCTAAGGTAATCTATGTATTGAATTGGGACTGTCGAGGACATTTCCCATCCATTGAGTCGTTATCGATTGACCGTTCTCAGGTAATCCATGTATTGAATTGGGATTGTCGAGGACATTTCCCATCCATTAAGTCGTTATCGATTGACCGTTCTCAGGTAATCGATGTATTGAATTGGGACTGTCGAGGACATTTCCCATCCATTGAGTCGTTATCAATTGACCGTTCTAAGGCAATCGATGTATTGAATTGGGACTGTCGAGGTCATTTCCCATCCGTTGAGTCGTTATTGATTGACCGTTCTAAGGTAATCGATGTATTGAATTGGGACTGTTGAGGAAATCTTCATCCATTGAGTCATTATCGATTGACCTTTCTAAGGTAATCGGTTTATTGAATTAGGACTTTCGAGGACATTTCCCATCCGTGATATCATTATTATCGATTAGCCGTTCTAAAGGTAGTCGAGGTATTGAATTGGGACCGCGAGGACGGTGCCCATCCGTGAGTTATTGCTGTCGTGTTGGCCGACTCAAGGCAGCACACTATTATTCTTATGATTTCGGTAATCTTGGTATCGTTGCCGTTTGTAATTAATTGTGTTTTGGAGGCTAGTCTCGACTAGTGCTCGATGGGTAAGTTTGGGACTTGAACCTTCGCGGTTGGTTTCCCAACACCTATAGTTCAGTAGTCCACGGTCATTTGATGATCTCATTATGGGTAAGTTTGGGGCTTGAACCTTTGTGGTTGGTTTCCCAACACCTACAGTTCAGTAGGTCACGATCATGTCGATGATCTCATTATGGATAGGTTTGGGGCTTGAACCTTCGCGGTTAGTTTCCCAACACCTACAGTTCAGTAGGTCACGGTCACAGGGTGATCTCATTATGGGTAACTCGGGGGCTTGAACCTTCGCGGTTGGTTTCCCAGCACGTGCAATTCAGCAGGTCACGGTCATTGGATGATCTCATTGTGATACGGCTTCGTGCCGTGGCTTCGGCCCTCATGTGATACAGCTTCGGGATGTTTGGCTTCGGTCCATTGTGATGATTGACAGCTTCGTCTGCGTGGCTTTCAAGCCATTATGATATTTTGCAGCTTCGGCTGAGGGCTTTTCAGGTCATTGTGATGTTTAGACCTGGCAAAATAGGCCCATGCCCGCGTGCCGGGCCAGCCCGCCCGTTTTTGGGCGGGCATTGGTCCTAATATTTTTGGCCCAAAAAAATCGGGCCTTTTTGGCCTAGCCCAGATTTGGAACGCCCGTTGAGGCGCGGCCCACGGGCTGCCCGCCCGGCCCAGTTTTTTTTTTTTTTTATATTTATGTTGTATGTAAATATAATATTTAAAATTTTTCCTTATTTGTTAGATTATATTACATCTATATGTTAATTATTGACGTAATTTTATTTTTTATGGGATTTTGTGATTACTTTGTATTATCTCATATCAATAATAATATTATTTTATGATTTTCATAAAAAAAACAGCAGTAAGAAATGATATGATGATCAAATAAAAATATTTGTATATTTGTCTTTTGATTGCGGTAGTGTAGTAAATAATTTAATTATCAAATAACAATTATTATACATTTATTTATCAGATTGTGATAGTATAGTGAATAATATAATAATTAAGGATCGGAAAATATTTCTACATTTATTCAGAATTAATATTTCAAAAAAAAAAAAGAGATGAGGCCCGCATGCCGGGCCGAGCCCGCCCGGGGCGGGCCACAGGCTTAATATTTTTGGCCCAAAAAAATCGAGTCTTTTTGGCCCGGCCAAGATTTGGCCCGCCCGTTTGCCAGGTCTAGTGATGTTTTGGTATTTTTGTTAGAGCCTTCGGGCATTGTGATGCGTATCTATTTCAGCTCTGGTCTGGTTTACCTTCGGGTAATTCATTGTTGTGTTCTATTTTGATGATTCGTCATTGGGCACTTGTGTTCTAACATGTTGAGCAGGTACCGATCGTATGCTGTGGCCATAGTGTTTCACGAATGCTCGGTTCTTACCTTGGTTTGTGAGCATCTCGTATTACCATTGTTGTACCATTTATTCTGCCTTTGGATGCATAGCATGTCGTACATATATCTGATATTCATTATCTGGATGACTGACCCTGTGGGGCCGGAACATGTTTTCATGTTTTATGTGTTTTCGAGGAGAGAGTTGAGATACAGGGGCATGACGATGGCGACGAGGCATTCGAGCAATACTAGTCCGAGTTGTTTCGGTGTTGATGTCGGTCACTACTACAAAAAAACATTTAACAACGGTTCTGGAGCACCTTTAACAGCGGTTTTGATACATTGTTAAATTTAACAATGATTAAAGGTATCATTGTTAAATTTAACGTGATTGTATAAAAACATTTAAATTAATGTTTTTAAAAATTATTTTTTTTAACAGCGGTTGTATAAGAACCGTTGTTAAAACTTTTGAAATAAAAAAATCAATTGCCGCTTCTCACGTCTCGACCCCTGCCTGCCCCGCCCGCCCGCACATCCCCGCTCAGCCCGCCCCCCCGCAAACTGTAAATATACATTTTTTGTGCATTTTTGGTGCTCATGGATTCGAACCTGTGACCTCCATAAGATGAAGGTGGTACCGCTGAGCTGAAGTCACTTTCTGTTATTTTTATTGCTTTATTTGATATAAGTGTAGAACAAATCATATATATGTATATATATGTGTTTTTTTAATATTTTCAGAATTATATTATATACATTAAACTTATAATGTATATTATATTAAATTTAATGAAACTGATAATTAAACTTTTATGGCTTATATTATTAATTAAGATATTATATTATTACAGAATAATAATATAATTTAATAAAAATACATTACATATTAAAAATTATACTGTATTTATTGCATATAATCATGCTGAACATTAAAATTTTATAATGTACATAAAAAATAAATATGTTATATTATATACTATAATGTACATTCTTTTATTATATGTAATAAAATTATAATACATTATATAATGAAAATTATAGAGAAAATATAGAGAAAATTCTTATTTATTCAATAGTGTCGAAATATAGTCTTACAAGCATATATATACCCTAGGAAAACTCTCGTTAACAATACACAATTAAATAACAAGCACAAAAAGTTTTAAAAATTTGCAATTAGGTCCCAAAAAACAGAAAAACGCAAAATTGAGGGCCTAACATCATTTTTGGCCAAAAAATGACTCTTGCTCAATGAGCCGATTCTGATAAGAAAAGGTTGTGTTCATCCCAAAAATCATAAACAAATATTTTTCAAATATTTCAAAAATGCCTCCACGCTAAATATCAAATAGCAATCTCGTCCACTACATCAAATGTATACATATAATTATATAATGAATTTAATAATGTTGAAAATTAAACAGCAATCTCTTACAATGAATATTAATAAAAACTGTTAATACACTTAACAAACAGTTCTAAAAAAATATTGCTAAAAAACTGTTGTTAAAAAAAATACTTAACAGCAGTTCTACAAATAACCACTGTTAAATGTGCAGTTTAACAGCGGTTGTTAAGTGGGTTTTTTTTATTAATAGCAGTTATTTGTAGAACCGCTGTTAAACTGCACATTTAACAACGGTTTTTTATAACCGCTGTTAAATTTCTATTTTAACAGCGGTTTTTTCAAAGAACCGTTGTTAATTTATTACACAATATTTACAGGTATGCCACCGCATTATTTTAACAGCGGTTTTTAAACAACTGCGGTTAAAATGTCAAACCGCTGTTAAAATGTCGCTGTTAAATGCCACTTTTGTAGTAGTGAGTTTGGAGTACTCCAGTTTCATCAGTTGTTGCCATTTTGTATTATCCGAGCAAGGCTCATGGATGTTGTTGTATTTTATTTTGGCCGTGTAGGCCCATCCTTGTCATTGAAATTCCACGTCGGAATATTGTGTCGGACATCATAGTAGGGACTGTAATTTTCTTTTTTGGTCAGATTGATGTATGTTAGTCATGTTCGCCTGGTGGATCTCCTGGCATGGGGTCCACGACACTGTAACAACCCAATGGGATTTTGGGGGTGTTACAAGAGGCACGGCCACGGAAGTGGTTTCCCACCTGGGCACGGTTTGACGGGACCTCTGGGGGTCGATGCTAAGGGGCACGGCCGCGGGTTACCAAGTGTGGTTTTTCGTGATGATGATATGTGATATATCCGGAATATCACGTTGTTTTGTTCTCGACGTTGAGATGTATTATATATCGGTCATGTAACACCCCCAAATCCTATTGGGTTATTACAGTGCCGTGGACCCCACACCAGGAGATCCACCAGGCAAACATAATTAAAATTTCATTAAATTAACTATCAAGGGAGATCACAGTCCTTACCATGATATCCGACACAATATTCCGATAAGGAATTTCAACGACAACGATGGGCCTACATGGCCAAAAATAAAAATACAACAACATCCACGAGCATCTGCTCGGGTAATACATAATGACAATGACTGACAAACTGGAGAACACTCCAACTGACTGACCAACATGAACAACTCGGACTAGTATCGCTCGAATGCCTCGTCGCCATCATCATGCCCCTGTGTCTCAACTCTCTCCTCGCAAGCACCTAAAACATGAAAACATGTTCCGCCCCCACGGGGTCAGTCATCCAGATAATGAACATCAAATATATGTATAACATGATATGCATCCAAGGCAGAATGAAATGGTACAATGATAATAATAATACGAGATGCTCACAAACCAATGTAAGAACCGAGCATTCGCGAAACACTATGCCCGCGACATACTATTAATACCTGCTCGACAGGTTAGAACATAAGTGCCCAACGGAGAATCATAATCACAGAGTACCACAATGAATTACACAACATGAACCAAACCAGAACTGAATTAAATATGAACCACAATGCCCGAAGGCTCCAATGAAATTAGCAAGACAATCACAAAGGCTTGAAAACCATTCAGCCGAAGCTGTCAAATATCACAATCACATGAAGCCAAAATAGCCCGAAGCTGTATCGATTAGGGCCGAAGCCACGGCATGAAGCCGTATCACAATTAGGGCCGAAGCCACGACACGAAGCCGTATCACAATTAGGGCCGAAGCCACGGCACGAAGCCGTATCACAATTAGGGCCGAAGCCACGGCACGAAGCCGTATCACAATTAGGGCCGAAGCCACGACACGAAGCCGTATCACAATTAGGGCCGAAGCCACGGCACGAAGCCGTATCACCATTAGGGCCGAAGCCACGGCACGAAGCCGTATCACATTTAGGGCCGAAGCCACGGCACGAAGCCGTATCACAATTCGGCCATCCAATGGCCGAGACTAGCCTCCAAACATAATTAATCACAAACGGCAACGATCCCAAGATTACCGAATTCACGAGAATGATAGTGTGCTGCCTTGAGTCGGACAACACGACAACAATGACTCACGGATGGGTACCGTCCACGGCGGTCCTAATTCAATACCTCGATTACCTTAGAATGGTCAATCGATAACAACGACACAACGGATGGGAACTATCCCCGATAGCCCCAATTCAATACCTCGATGGCCTTAGAATGGCCAACCGATAACAATGATGCAGCGGATGATTCAATACCTCGATTGCCTTAAAACGGCCGATCGATAACAATGATACAACGAATGATTGAGCACCTCGATTGCCTTAGGACGGCTAATCGATAACAATGACACGATGAATGAGTGAATACTTCGATTGCCTTAGAACGGTCAATCGATAACAATGATACGATGAATGAGTGAATACCTCGATTGCCTTAGAATGTCCAATCGATAACAATGATACGAAGGATGCCTCGGCACCTTTAATCGGTTACCGACAACGAAGAAGAGAAATGAATACGTCAACGCCTTTAATCGGCCAAAACAACTTCAAGGACAAAACTCCAACATTAATAGCAATGATTACAACGACGTCTTAAATCGACATTAATATCAACAACAACGATCGATACATCGATACCGCAAACCGGTGATCGATAATAACATTAACAACGAGTATCACAATGCCTTGAACCGGCCATTAACGAACAATAAAAACATTTGGCATAATTGCCGAAAGGTATCGTATCGAACGATCTCTTAATATCAATGAATTCATGAAGAGACTAAGTCTTGGAATGATACAACACATTCATACACATATATGATAACATTAATCTCATTGACTAGTACAAGTATAAAACTTGCCTCAACCGAAGGCGATGAAACCCTTCCACGAACAACGAACGGCGTCCTCCGATAAACACAAGTACTCGAACAACCTTGAATGAAATACAATTCATTCAATAACAATATGAATCGAAATCAACATAACGACCGAAAGAAACTCTTTGAGGCATTTAATCGAACACTAAATGTTCAAAGTTTCTCAAGAGCCGAAAAATCATCAATCGAGTTGAACGAATCGAAAATATGGATATACAATCCATAGAACATGATTAATAATGTTTACTAACATCAACCGATTCATCAAAATCGGACTAGAATCGAAAATCAAGAACAAATCTCGAAAAATCCAATCCTAGGAGATTTCAAGAAATTACCTCGATCCGACGAAGAACAATGATTTGATGTTGATATAATTGATAAGGATCCTCAAAAACGCTTAGAAATCGAGTGGAATCGACCAAAAACTCCATTTACCGATTTTCCCCATCGTCAGCCGCACCCGGGTGCAGAAAAGTGATGAAATGAAGGTCTGGCCCGTCCCTGGCCTATATATGGCCGACAGGTTACGACCGTAACCGGCAGGGCCTTACGGCCGTAACCGGCATTCGTCAAAACCACGCCCAGCGCCTGCCGATCGCTTACGGCCGTAACCGACAGGGACTTACGGCCGTAACTCGGCACTTACCGTGCCGGCAGTCCTTACGGTCGTAATCGCATTCGTCGGGAAGTGCCTCGCACCCGGCACGTCAGAACTCGGCCCTACGGCCGTAATCGCATTCGCCGTGCCATGCCTGCCGAGCACGACGTCTGGCCAGAATCGGCCTACGGCCGTAACTCGCCGAGGCTTGGCTCCGGCCGTGGCCACTCTGACGGCCCAACGACCCCGAAACCCGAACTTGAATACGAATCGAAGATACGGTTACGATGTACTCGCAAATACGAATCTAAGCGCTAAGAGAACACACGATTCCGACTATCCGAAGGCTCGAATTCGACAACGGAAGTAATTACCCCAAACTTTGGGAAATTACGAAAATGGCCCAAAACGTCCGAAATGCACGATACACGATCGAAACACCAATCCAAAGCTCACAACATGAATAATAACATTAAATGAACTTACGAGAAACTCGAAACGACAGTTTCGGACGAGATTCGCAAGAATCGAACTCAAGTGCGGAAAAGCCGCTTAAGAACACGGATCTCAACAAAACGATACCGAAACGAACTCGGATGACGAAAAGTGCAGAATTAAATATTCTCAGAATGACGATACGGTCATGAGAGAGTCGCAAAAACGGACTTCCGCTAAAAAAGAAAATTATCGAAAAATCGAAATTGCGGATATTACATACTACCCCCCTTAAAAGAAGTTCCGTCCCGAAACTTAAAACAAGTAGGGAGAAGCAATATCCCGCCAGGAAAAATCGACGAGATACACACGAACAAGAATGATCACAATGAATCATAATGAATCGAAATCCAACAAGGATCAAGAATGACTCACCGGTGTGAAATGATAACGTAATGAGTGACAGCTCAAATGAAATGATTGGAACCATAGTTCCCCGTGAATTGAATGATTAGTTTGATAATTATAAGTCTCAACGTGATTGATATATGATGAATGACATATATGAATGAATGAACGACAAATGAAATGAGTGATTATCCTATTACCGAACAAGAATTAACTTGCTCAAAACCGGTGATGAATGTCCTATTGTATCACAGTTAAAGCAACAACAGTCGATCTAGTCGTCTGAGATGAAGATGCTCTCCCAGCACGAAGACGACTAAAAAACGATCTCTTGGACGTCGGAGTCCGATGTCCCTCTGACAGCTCTTCCCATACCGAGGCAGGAAAGTCACGTGATAATTACAGACCTCGTATGAAGATCGCATTATGATTACGAGACGGAACGATAACAATGAGCATACACGCTCTAACACAATGAATGCATTAATAATGCAATGAAATGATCGTCGACATGATGTCGGGATATGATAAGATCGCATGAAAGATCAAGTGAGGTAACATGATTATCTGATGAAATTCCTGAAATGATTACCTTGTACAAGTTAACAAGGTTGAAAATTCGATCCGTAAGATCAACAACTAAACCGTGGGATGGACTGGATGATTAATGAATTAATTGAACAATGAGATTGACTGGGTGATAATGAATTAACTGAGCGATGAGATTAACTGAGTGATGAATGAATTGACTGAGCAATGAGATTGACTGGGTGATGAATGAATTGACTGAACAATGAGATTGACTGAGTGATGAATGAATTAACTGAACAATGATATTGACTGAGTGATGAATGAATTGACTGAACAATGAGATTGACTGAGTGATTAATGAATTAATCTGAACAATGAGATTGACTGAGTGATTAATGAATTAATCTTAACAATGAGATTGACTAAGTGATGAAGGAATTGACTGAGTGATGAATGAATTAACTGAGCAATGATATTGACTGAGTGATGAATGAATTGACTGAACAATGAGATTGACTGATTGGTTAATGAATTAATCTGAACAATGAGATTGACTAAGTGATGAAGGAATTTACTGAGTGATGAATGAATTAACTGAGCAACGATATTGACTGAGTGATGAATGAATTAACCGAGTGATGAATGAATTATCTGAGTAATGATATTGACTGAGTGATGAACGAATTAACTGAGTGATGAATGATATTGACTGAGTGATGAATGAATTAACCGAGTGATGAATGAATTATCTGAGTAATGATATTGACTTAGTGATGAGCGAATTAACTGAGTGATGAATAATATTGACTGAGTGATGAATGAATTATCTGAGTAATGATATTGACTGAGTGATGAACGAATTAACTGAGTGATGAATGATATTGACTGAGTGATGAATGAATTAACCGAGTGATGAATGAATTATCTGAGTAATGATATTGATTGAGTGATGAACGAATTAACTGAGTGATGAATGATATTGGTGAGTGATGAATGAATTAACCGAGTGATGAATGAATTATACGAGTAATGATATTGGTGAGTGATGAGCGAATTAAGCGAGTGATGAATGATATTGGTGAGTGATGAATGAATTATCTGAGTAATGATATTGACTGAGTGATGAACGAATTAACTGAGTGATGAATGATATTGACTGAGTGATGAATGAATTAACATGATCGACAAGATCAAAATGATGATTGAGGATTATTAACTGGTGAATGAGTTGATCCTTAGCACTTACACAGGTCACACGTGCTCCAAAACAATTAGTCATGAATCAATCATAACAATAATATCACATATATGTTTCAACAAAGCATGAATAATTAATGACATGATGAATGTATGAACATAAAGAGAATCGAGTCCTTACACAGGTCATACGAAGCTTCGAGGTCTCACGATACTAGTCTTCACTGACGACGACTCGATGAATGAATGACTCGTGCAGTCGTACTAATATTACGACTTACAAAACCCGACTGTCCAGATTCTCATAACCTGACAGTCCCACTACTACCGCATCGGTAGAGCCACATAACTCACATATCAGGGTATCTCACAAACCAAATGCTCTGATACCATCTTCTGTAACACCCCCAAATCCTATTGGGTTATTACAGTGCCGTGGACCCCACACCAGGAGATCCACCAGGCGAACATAATTAAAATTACATTAAATTAACTATCAAGGGAGATCACAGTCCTTACCATGATATCCGACACAATATTCCGATAAGGAATTTCAACGACAACGATGGGCCTACATGGCCAAAAATAAAAATACAACAACATCCACGAGCATCTGCTCGGGTAATACATAATGACAATGACTGACAAACTGGAGAACACTCCAACTGACTGACCAACATGAACAACTCGGACTAGTATCGCTCGAATGCCTCGTCGCCATCATCATGCCCCTGTGTCTCAACTCTCTCCTCGCAAGCACCAAAAACATGAAAACATGTTCCGCCCCCACGGGGTCAGTCATCCAGATAATGAACATCAAATATATGTATAACATGATATGCATCCAAGGCAGAATGAAATGGTACAATGATAATAATAATACGAGATGCTCACAAACCAATGTAAGAACCGAGCATTCGCGAAACACTATGCCCGCGGCATACTATTAATACCTGCTCGACAGGTTAGAACATAAGTGCCCAACGGCGAATCATAATCACAGAGTACCACAATGAATTACACAACATGAACCAAACCAGAACTGAATTAAATATGAACCACAATGCCCGAAGGCTCCAATGAAATTACCAAGACAATCACAAAGGCTTGAAAACCATTCAGCCGAAGCTGTCAAATATCACAATCACATGAAGCCAAAATAGCCCGAAGCTGTATCGATTAGGGCCGAAGCCACGGCACGAAGCCGTATCACAATTAGGGCCGAAGCCACGGCACGAAGCCGTATCACAATTAGGGCCGAAGCCACGGCACGAAGCCGTATCACAATTAGGGCCGAAGCCACGGCACGAAGCCGTATCACAATTAGGGCCGAAGCCACGGCACGAAGCCGTATCACAATTAGGGCCGAAGCCACGGCACGAAGCCGTATCACAATTAGGGCCGAAGCCACGGCACGAAGCCATATCACCATTAGGGCCGAAGCCACGGTACGAAGCCGTATCACATTTAGGGCCGAAGCCACGGCACGAAGCCGTATCACAATTCGGCCATCCAATGGCCGAGACTAGCCTCCAAACATAATTAATCACAAACGGCAACGATCCCAAGATTACCGAATTCACGAGAATGATAGTGTGCTGCCTTGAGTCGGCCAACACGACAACAATGACTCACGGATGGGTACCGTCCACGGCGGTCCCAATTCAATACCTCGATTACCTTAGAATGGTCAATCGATAACAACGACACAACGGATGGGAACTATCCCCGATAGCCCCAATTCAATACCTCGATGGCCTTAGAATGGCCAACCGATAACAATGATGCAGCGGATGATTCAATACCTCGATTGCCTTAAAACGGCCGATCGATAACAATGATACAACGAATGATTGAGCACCTCGATTGCCTTAGGACGGCTAATCGATAACAATGACACGATGAATGAGTGAATACTTCGATTGCCTTAGAACGGTCAATCGATAACAATGATACGATGAATGAGTGAATACCTCGATTGCCTTAGAATGGCCAATCGATAACAATGATACGAAGGATGCCTCGGCACCTTTAATCGGTTACCGACAACGAAGAAGAGAAATGAATACGTCAACGCCTTTAATCGGCCAAAACAACTTCAAGGACAAAACTCCAACATTAATAGCAATGATTACAACGACGTCTTAAATCGACATTAATATCAACGACAACGATCGATACATCGATACCGCGAACCGGTGATCGATAATAACATTAACAACGAGTATCACAATGCCTTGAACCGGCCATTAACGAAAAATAAAAACATTTGGCATAATTTCCGAAAGGTATCGTATCAAACGATCTCTTAATATCAATGAATTCATGAAGAGACTAAGTCTCGGAATGATACAACACATTCATACACATATATGATAACATTAATCTCATTGACTAGTACAAGTATAAAACTTGCCTCAACCGAAGGCGATTAAACCCTTCCACGAACAACGAACGGCGTCCTCCGATAAACACAAGTACTCGAACAACCTTGAATGAAATACAATTCATTCAATAACACAATATCAATAGAAATCAACATAACGACCGAAAGAAACTCTTTGAGGCATTTAATCGAACACAAAATGTTCAAAGTTTCTCAAGAACCGAAAAATCATCAATCGGGTTGAACGAATCGAAAATATGGATATACAATCCATAGAACATGATTAATAATGTTTACTAACATCAATCGGTTCATCAAAATCGGACTAGAATCGAAAATCAAGAACAAATCTCGAAAAATCCAATCCTAGGAGATTTCAAGAAATTACCTCGATCCGACGAAGAACAATGATTTGATGTTGATATAATTGATAAGGATCCTCAAAAACGCTTAGAAATCGAGTGGAATCGACCAAAAACTCCATTTCCCGATTTTCCCCGTCGTCAGCCGCACCCGGGTGCAGAAAAGTGATGAAATGAAGGTCTGGCCCGTCCCTGGCCTATATATGGCCGACAGGTTACGGCCGTAACCGGCAGGGCCTTACGGCCGTAACCGGCATTCGTCAAAACCACGCCCAGCGCCTGCCGATCGCTTACGGCCGTAACCGACAGGGACTTACGGCCGTAACTCGGCACTTACGGCCGTACCCGGCAGGTCCTTACGGCCGTAACCGGCATTCGTCAGGAAGTCACAGCACCCGTAGCCGTAACTCTCGGCCCTTACGGCCGTAATCGCATTCGTCGAGCCATGCTGCCGAGCACGTCTGGCCGTAATCGGCACCTTACGGCCGTAACTCGGCGAGGCCAGGCCGGCTCGTGTGGCCACTCTGGCAACGGCGACCCGAAACCCGAACCTTAATACGAATCGAAGATACGGTTACGACGTACTCGCAAATACGAATCTAAGCGCTAAGAGAACACACGATTCCGACTATCCGAAGGCTCGAATTCGACAACGGAAGTAATTACCCCAAACTTTCGGAAATTACGAAAATGGCCCAAAACGTCCGAAATGCACGATACACGATCGAAACACCAATCCAAAGCTCACAACATGAATAATAACATTAAATGAACTTACAAGAAACTCGAAACGACAGTTTCGGACGAGATTCGCAAGAATCGAACTCAAGTGCGGAAAAGCCGCTTAAGAACACGGATCTCAACAAAACGATACCGAAACGAACTCGGATGACAAAAAGTGCAGAATTAAATATTCTCAGAATGACGATACGGTCATGAGAGAGTCGCAAAAACGGACTTCCGGTAAAAAAGAAAATTATCGAAAAATCGAAATTGCGGATATTACAGGTCATTGGTACTCGGCTAGAATGGCACTGTAATAAATTGTTGTGTATATATTGTATTGTTTGTCCTTGGATAAAACTACTCGAGATCTTAAAAGTATCTTTCAAACTTTATTTCAAGGATTTATCAAAACTCAAGAGTTTGGACCGTTTCTGATTTAAGTGAATATATCTCGGGATTTTTCCAAGATTATTTCATTGATCGATTTATTGTTGTGAAGTGATTTGTCTGTTTATCTTCGGAATATGGTTTGTATTGTAATACCCGGTTGTAATTCAGTCATTATCATTCAGTATTTATCGTTCAGTAATTGTCATTGAGTAATTTTCACTCATTAATGATCATTTGTCACTCATATTCAATCATTGTATTCACCATCCAGAGTAATTATATCGTGTATCAATTGTCATTCATCATCAATCTAGTTGGAGAATCGTGCCGTGTTTATCATAATTGTCATCTTCATAGTGGGCTGTGTGTGAGGAGTAGCGCACGCTATGAACTCTCTTTAGCGCGCGCTAATCGAGTTCAGGTAGCGCACGCTACCTCTCAACACTAGCGCACGCTAGTGTAGTGCAAGTGGGCAGTCCAGAAGGCATTGGACTGCAGTTGGGTTGTATGTAGCGCGCGCTAAGGTCGGATCAGGCAGAGTCCAGTGGCTACTGGACTGATTTCAGATAATTCATAGCGCACGCTATGTGTGAGTCTTAGCGTATGCTAATTGGTGTCAGTAGTGCATGCTTGATCTTGGATGTAGCGCACGCTATCGCGAGCAGGTCAGAGAACAAAAGGTCTGGACTTCAGTTATTGGGCATCAAATATTCAGTTAGGGCACGCTAACATTTTGAGTTAACGCACGCTAAGTATATGGCAGTAGTGCACGCTACAATAGGTACGTAGCGCACGCTACCGATAAGGACAGGGGGTACTGGACTACCCAGTATACCCGTTAGTGCACGCTACGAACAGGATCTAGCGCGCGCTAAACTAGGATTGTTATAAATTGGACAATGTAGTCCAGATTCGTCATTTGTCATTTCTTTTCATTCCTTCATCGGTTTTGGGCGATTTGGAGCTTCTTGAGGACTGTTCTTCGAGGTGAAATCAGCTATGAACATTTCCATGCATATAATCCGGAGTAATCATCATTTCATCATCTTCAGACATCATAATCAAAGTAATCAGCTTTTGAATCTAGAAATTTGGAGTTCAAGTGTTTTCCTTCCGATTTCTTCGTGTAAGCTTGGATTGTTGTTGAAATATGTTAGATATGGATTATCTACCTTGTATAAATGTATTCCTATGGATTTTATGGCATATATTTGGATTTAATGAATTGTTTGGGGTTTGATTTAAGAACACTTTGGGGTTGACTTTGATATTTTTGGGGGGTTTCGATTTAGATGTTGTCGTTAACTCGAATTGTGAATTCCTATGGGATTATTGATATCATTGAAGTTGTTTTGTTAGTTTGAAATACTCATTTTGGAGTTGGTTTCGTTATATTCGGGATTGTACATTATCAAAGGATGTGTGTTTGCTATGTCTTCGCTAGAATGCCTCAATGAGTTTAGATATTGTTGTATCGACGTTTGAGTCGGTTATAATCGTGTTTGATACGTCTATTGAGCATTGTTGGTAAATGTCATTCAAGGTTGTTCGAGCGACCAACATCCTTTTTTGGACGTTGTTCGAGGAAGGAAATTCTTCACCGGTGTTCTGTAAGTTAATTCTTACTCGGTTAAAAGGATATTCATTCCTTTCGTTGTTGTTCATTCATAATCATAATTCACTCATAATATATTAACCGTATTGGGACTTGTAATTGTCAATTAATCACTTCATTCACGAGGAACGACGGTTCCAATCATTTCATTGAGCTATCATTCGTTTCACTATCATTTCATCTCGGTGAGTCATTCTTGACTTTGTCGTATTGTTATTCATAATTATTCTTCATGGTCATTCCTTTCCCATATGATCTTCCGGGTTCATATTGCGTGGCCGGGTGGGGATGTGTGGAATTTTTAGTCAGGCACGTGATGGTCATGTGTTGGGTTCACCGACACATTGGACTGTGCACACGGTAATGTACCTCCGTGAGACTAATTAGGTACAAGGACGGGTGTGTCTGGACACTCGTCTTGTGCACTTTCACATACCATTACGGGCGTACTATTGTAACACCCCGATAAGACGGACATTACAGTGCCGTGGACCCCACACTGGGACCCACCAGGCGATACCCAAAATACAGATTAAATACACAATACATGTGATACCGAACCACAATACATAGTACTTACTTCGAGTAGGAGTTTACAGTAGTATGGCCAACGACCTTATTATACACATGATCCAAAATATAAGTATAACCCATATGGAGATGGAATATACCTTAAATAACAATACATTTGTTCTTAAATTGAATAAAGCGGAAATATAATATTACACGGTACGAACACGACCGGATAATAAAAGACTTGGGCCCCCCGAACTAGTATCCTTCGAACCCTTCGCCATCACCATGATCTTCCCGTGCCTTGCCTTTTTCTCGACCTATTATGTACGCTAACCTTATAGTGTTGCGTACGTAATGTGTTGCG
This sequence comes from Orobanche coerulescens, assembly GCA_033398695.1. Taxonomy (NCBI): domain Eukaryota; kingdom Viridiplantae; phylum Streptophyta; class Magnoliopsida; order Lamiales; family Orobanchaceae; genus Orobanche; species Orobanche coerulescens. The sequence goes on along the minus strand of CM065804.1, from coordinate 79,394,079 downwards.
GCCTATAAATAGGCACGCCGCAGACATCTATTCACGATTTCATCATTCCTTCTTCTTCTCCATCTTGTGGTCGACTGGATTGATTCAAAAGGCTGGAGTTGGTCGAGATCTCATCATCCATCAACCTTCTTGGGTTCCTAGCAATTATTAACACCATTTAATCCACAGTTCTTCGTTGGATTGAAGGTATTTTCTTAATATTCCTAGAGTTGACCTTTTTAGATTTTGTTCTTGATTTTGGTTTCGGTCTGATTTTAACGAATCGATTGGTAGTATTGGATGTTGTTGATCATGTTCTATGGATTGTATATCCATATTTTCGTTTCGTTCAACTCGGTTGATGATTTTCGAGTTCTTGGGAAACCTCGAACATTTAATATTTGATTGAATGTTTCAATGAGTTTTCTTCAGGCGTTATTTTCCATCGTTAATAACCCTTATTCCCATAGTGATTGTGTTGTTGTTGATTTCTCACGAAGGTTTTAGGTTTCCGGGACTCTTTCGGGAGAGCCGTGTTGTCGTAGTGTTCGGTATCGATCATCGAGGCAAGTGGCCTATAAGACTTATATCTCGTGAATTGATGTTATGTAAAGTGTGTATGATAGTTTGTTCATATATATATATATATATATATATAGAGAGAGAGAGAGAGAGAGAGAGAGATTTAGGATCATATGAGAATGGTTTCTATGTTGTGAATTGAGAATAAATATGAATCATTGATCTGTGTGTGATGTATGGTCCAGATTGGCTTATGCATGCAATATCTGCATTTCGTGCATCAAACTTGCAATGCATAAAAACTCTGCATTATATGCATCAAAATATCGATGCACTAGAATATTACATTCTATGCATACTTTTTTGTGAGAATAAATCTAGGCCATCCATTTAATCAAGATCTATGGATCAAACTCATTCTTATTTCTTGACTTAAGTATCATTCTCACCAGAACCTACCCCTATATATATATATTACATGTTGTATCACATGGTTATGATGTTTTGATTGATTTGTATAAGTGTTGATGTGTAGTGATGTGTCTAGGATGGTGAGGTTGTTGTGGAGTTGTGGCGGTCTTGTTGTTGATCTTGGGATATATTAAGTGTTGAATGTGTTGCTTGTGGATACCTTTGTGGTGTTGACATATACTAGGAGTAGTTTATAGTTATGTTAGTCCTTGGTCATAGTTATGTGTCGGTAAGTGGACATTCTAGCTACTGCCATAACTATATATATATATTATATTCAATGTTCGAACACTGTGAAAGTTGTGAACACAAGTGTGCATGAGTTGTTCTTCCATCTGGGGATGGTTCGACGGAACCTCTGGGGGGCGATGCTAAGGGGCACAGCCGCGGAAGTGGTTTCCCACATGGGGACGGTTCGACGGTGTAACACCCCGAGATATTCGGTATAATTACAGCGCCGTAAATCCTTTATATAAGGATTTACAAGGCTGATTAAAAAGAAATACTGAACAATACGAAAGTACCACCAAAAGTTGAGTAAATTAATAATCGGTTTAATCATCCAAACAAACCGAAACAATCCACTATTACAAACTTCTCAAATCATCAAGAGAACACACGTACTCGAGTACAAAATACCAAACCAGAATACTAAAACAATACAACTGATAACATCACTGAGCCCCTTCGTCATCATGCCGGTACTATGGTTGCTTCCCCGCTCCTCGGCTACTTGCACATCAAAATAAATGTCTACCCCCACATGGGTTAGCAAAACGATGCTAGTACAAGTATCATAATATACAAAACCAGATATGCAACAACGATGCATAGCAAAATACAAAACGCGGACTTCCTCCGCCGTAATCCAATGATGCGAATCCACATGATTCCATCAACACAACACAGGGTGATCCAACGATCCAGCGCCCTTAGCATAGATCCCAAGATGATCCCGTCGGACCAACACGTGGTGGAAAACTGATCCAGCGCCCTCAGCATAGATCACACGATCCCTTCGGATCAATACAACATATACAATACAACTATGCATACACATATGCAAATCGATATGTCCATCAACATGAACAACATATGAATCAATAACCTGAACGACATTATGACATTTCAACTTGAATGATGTCATGGTCAACAACATGAATAACAATATGCATGATCAAAATCATCAATATTAAACCAATAGTCAAATTACGATACTTGCCTTAAAGATGGCACGAATTAAATACTCCAACGACTGTCAATATGCCCGAAGATCACCGCCCCTCGATCAATCACCTTGAAAGGCTCGGACCTTGTTTCATAAAAAAATAACAAGTGATTCAATATACTTCTTAAAACTAACGTACGAGCACCGAATGCCCTAAGTCATTTTCAGGTTAACATTAACGTAAGGACAATTCACGGTTTATCCACTCGATGAAAGCTAAGCCAGAAATAATGACATACTTCATACGAATCGAACGACCATATCGAAGATAAAATGACGACGTCTACGTATTCATGGATATACATTTTACCACAATCCAAACCTCAATCTTGATTTCTAATTCCAATAAATGTATGGTTCGGCTAATCTCACAATTCATAACAAAGGTGTGATTCAAGAAACAAGCATACCAATTGTACTTCGCAAGGGAATGATACTACGTTGTTCCGGGTTTGATTCTATTGACATAGCCGGTTCAAATCAAGCATGAATATAAAGAAGTTTGTTAAACCAAACACTTCTATTAAAACACAAATTATTCTCGGTGAAATATCTTAGTAATCTCAGAAAACACACTAGAATCAGGATCATAATTCATAATAAATTGAGGACACTACAACCTAAGGTTCTATCCCAACAAGGTTCGATTAATACTCTTAACAAAGAAGGAGAACCAAAGTATAACCGAATCTATTCTTCTAAAAACATGGTGTTCAACTCCTCGTGATAATAACGAACTTGCTAATCTCAAAAACAGATTCAAAACATCATCGGGAACATGTATTCTAGTTGGTGAAGGATCAACATACCTCAAAATAGAGAAGAACAACGAAATACTTGGTGAAACTCAACACCGGAAGTTTAACCACCAATCCACAAGGGTCTACGATCCTATAAATCAAGCTAAGATGATGATATGAGAGATTTATGGTGCTGGAGAGTTCTCGGGTTGCAAAAATCGGCCAAGGAGTGAGGAGGAAATAAAATGAAGGTTGAGGTATATAAATAGACTTTAACACGTTACGTACGTTAAGGGCAAAGCCTTACATATGTTATCGCCTTAGCGTACACTATCCTCAAACCTTAGCATACATTAGCATCTGGCAGTAGATCACTGCCTCAATTCTGGCTTCTATTACGTACGTTATCTAAAGGCTTTATGTATGTAACACCCTGTAGATAGTGTATGCTATCACCCATGTCTAGCGTACGTTAAGACTCGTTGACCTACTTCATCGAAAAGCCGTCCAGGTTCACGCAGGGCAATCGACGAATCTCCCTCTGGCCCCCACACGCCGACCTTATCTGATCTGCCTTTGACTGAAGCTTAATAACACCAATATATTATATTCAACACTTAGCATACATTATGCTCAATGTCTAGCGTACGTTATGACGTGTAGATTCATGCATGCATGAATGTGTTGGAAATTCAAAAACGCAGGAATATGAATACGACAAACGACACTTCGATTAATAACACCACATAATCAAATATTACAAGCTCGAATACAGGTAAAATACACAATAATTATCTGGGCATTACATACTACCCCTCTAAAAAGAAGTTTCGTCCCGAAACTTAATACGAAAATAATTCCGGTATCTCGACTTAATACTATCCTCAGTCTCCTAAGTTGCTTCTTCGACTCCATGTCGAGACCACTGAACTTTAACCAAGGAGATTGGTTTCTTCCTCAATTGTTTGACTAGACTCTCGAGTATCTTGATTGGCTTTTCTTCGAACGTGCCATCATTAGCCACTTCAATCTCGCCAAATCGATGATATGACTGCGATCCGGTACATATTTCCGTAATTGGGATACATGGAACACATTATGAACGTGACTCAGCGATGGCGGTAAGGCCAACCTGTACGCCAACTCCCCAACTGTTCCAAGGATCTCGAATGGTCCGATATATCTCGGACTCAACTTTCCTTTCTTCCCAAAATGGAAAATTCCCCAAGTAGGAGAAACCTTTAAGAGCATGTAGTCCCTAATTTCAAACTCTAACGGGCAACGGCGCTCGTCTGGATAAGACCTCTGTCGATCTGGGCAGTCAACAGCCTTTCAAGAATCAGAACTACCTTCTCTTGAGTCTGAACTATCAACTCTGGTTCCGTCCCGATCAAGTCAGATGAATCATCCCAACATAAGGGTGATCTGCATATTCTCCCATACAACGCTTCAAATGGTGCAATCTTAATGGAAGCATGCCAACGGTTGTTGTAGGTGAATTCAATCAACGGCAAATGAATCTACCAGTCTGTCGAACAATCTAAGGCACAAGCTCATAGCATATATTCTACTGTCTGAATAGTCCTTTCGAATTGTTTGTCCGTTTGAGGATGATAAGCTATGCTAAAGTTCATCTCCGTTCCCAAGGGTTTATGAACTGCCTTCCAAAAGTGTGACACAAAGCGACCACCCCTATCCGAAATAATGGTCTTCGGCGTACTATGCAATCGGACTATCTCCGCAATAAACACTTGTGCCAACTTCTTGGGTCCCCAAGTATCCTTAATACCCAGAAAATGAGCCGACTTGGTTAGTCGATCAACTATCACCCAAATCATATTCATCCACATTTTGGTCCTTGGTATATTGGTAATAAAGTCCATCGATATATCCTTCCACTTCCACTCAGGAATCGGAAGTAGATTCAACATTCTGGCAGGTCACTGATGTTCAATCTTAACCGGTTGACAAGTTAAACACTTCGAGACGTATTCCACTACGTCCCTCTTCATATTTCCCCACCAGAAATTCTGCTTTAGATCCCCGTACATCTTACTGGTGCCCGAATGAATAGAATAGGGCGCGCTGTGAGCTTCCTTCATGATCATCAGTTTCAAAACATCGTCATCGGGGACGCAAAGTTGACTCTGGAATCTCAGAACTCCATCATCATGTATCACGAATCCTGGGGCATTTCCTTTGTTCACTTCATCACGTAACCAAAAAATAATATAATCATCCAACTGCTTATGTTCGATTTCTTCGGTTAACGAGGAAGTTAATTCCATCATACACAGTTGCCCTTGGACTCCTTGCGACCATACTTTAATTCCTTCGCGAATCAATTCTCATTGAATGCTGGACTGGGACGTAAGTATTTCCAACATTCGAATAGAAACAGGTTTGCGGCTTAGTGCATCAGCTCCCACGTTCGCTTTGCCTAGATGATAAAGGATTTCCAAGTCGTAATCTTTGATCAATTCCAGCCATCTCCTCTATCTCATGTTTAATTCCTTATGACTGAAAATATACTTGAGGCTCTTCTGATCTGTGAAGATCAGACAGTGAGTGCCGTGCAAATAATCTCGCCAAATCTTCAGTGCAAAGACAACGGCTGCTAACTCTAAATCATGCGTCGGATAGTTAATCTCATACGGTTTCAAATGTCGAGAGGCATAGGCAATCACCCTATCCTTCTGCATCAACACGCATCCCAGACCCTGTTTGAAGCTTCGCTGAAAACCATGACCCCTCGGTTCTGTCTGGTAGTGCTAATATTGGCGCCGCTGTCAGTCTTATCTTAAGTTCATCAAAACTAGTCTAACATTTCTCAACCCACATGAATTTCTGAGCCTTCTGTAACAGCTGAGTAAGCGGACAAGCAATCTTGGAAAATCCTTCCACAAAACGACAATAATACCCAGCAAGTCCTAAAAAACTTGACTTCCTTCACGTTCTTAGAAGATTCCCACTATAAAATTGCCTTAAATTTCTGCGGGTCTACCTATACTCTGTCGGTTTATATCACGTGCTCAAGGAACGTTACTTTCTTGAGCCAAAACTCATATTTGGAAAGCTTTGCATAAAGTTGTTCATTCCTCAAAGTACTCAAAACAATACGCAAATGTTCTGCATGTTCTTCTGGATCCTTCGAATAAATCATTATGTCGTCAATGAAAACAACCACGAATTTATCCAAGTATTCTAAGAATACCCTATTCATCAATTTCATAAACACAGCAGGAGCATTAGTAAGTCCAAATGGCATCACCACAAACTCATAGTGCCCATACCGGGATCTGAAAGTGGATTTCAATATATCAAATTCCTTAATCCTCAACTGATGGTATCCAGATCTCAAGTCGATCTTCGAGAACACAGTTGCCCCCTACAGTTGATCAAATAAATCGTCGAACCGAGGCAATGGGTATTTATTCTTGATCGTCACCTTGTTTAGCTCCCTGTAATCGATACACAATCGGAGGTATCCGTCTTTCTTCCGAACAAAAAGGACGGGCGCACCCCAAGGAGAAACACTAGGTTGAATGTAACCCTTCTGCAATAATTCCTCAAGATGTTTCTTTAACTCATACGTCTCGGTTGGCACCATACGGTATGGTGCTATGGAAATAGGTGCGGCTCTTGGTTCCAATTCGATATTAAACTCTACAATTCTTCGCGGAGGTAATCCAGGTAGTTCGTCAGGGCATACGTCTGAGAATTCGTTCACCACTGGAATAGATGAGAGTTCTACTCCTTCTTCCTTCTTCATGGCCTAACACCAAATCCCGGTACAACCCTGTTTCAGCAATTTAATTGCTTTCATGGCTTTGATCAATTTCCCTGAGCTTTTTGGTCTCCGTCCTTTGAATAAGTGTTCAGACCTGTCATCAGCAATAATATTACATGTCTCAAGTGGAATCTGTAGGGCTTCCTAAGTCTCGACATGAGGATAGAATTTGAGGAAAGGGTACACGAGGTGTTAAAGTTGTAACCAAGAGTTGAGATGAGGTGCTTCAAGCACATTTGTACATTTTGAATAACACTGATGATGTTCTTCCCTACTTGTCAGCTCACAAGAATCATTTGAAGATAAAGAATCCCCGAATGAGTGAAAAATGTTTGTTGATCAAACATAATAAGACTTTCTTGAGATGGTTTAAGGAACAAATTTCTAGCAGTGCATCTGAAACATTACAATGGCTAGCTTACGGACCCAAATCTGATGTCGTAACTTGGAGTGGATACGATATTAATAAGTACTCATTCTATTCAAAGTCACAAGATGACAAGAGTATGGTTCAAAATAGTGGAGTTACTCTCCAAGCCGAGTCTATGCACTTTTCAAGCTCAAAAGACAAAAACCCAGTTTTGGCATCGACGAGTTACTATGGAGTTATAGAAGAGATCTGGGAACTTGATTATGTTATGTTTAGAGTGCATGTGTTTAAGTGCAAGTGGGCTGATAATAATACGGGTGTGGAAACCAATGAGTTAGGATTTACTTTGGTAGATCTTCACAAGGTAGCTTACAAAGACGAGCCTTTTATCATGGCACACAAAGCAAAACAGGTGTTCTATGTCAACAATCCATGTAATGAAAGATTGTCCGTGGTTATTCCTGGTAGAAGTGTGGATATAAATGAAACTGAAGAATCAACGTTTGACAATTGTGAATTTATTCCTTTGTCAACACGGTTACCCACTATCGTTGAAGAAAATGAAGCTGACGACATACATGCCATTCGAAATGACCATGATGAAGGTTTATGGGAGAACTATGTTATCTCAAAAGATAAATAAAAATCAGGTACATGAATGACTACATCTAAGTTTTGCATAGATACATATGTCATTTTTGTTCTCATTCCAAGTCTAACCGAATTAATTTATTCTCCTCTTATAAAGTGAGTAGGTGTTCACTTAGAAATTGGTAGATTTTGTACTTACTAATCAAAATGTAGGTAATTAGATATTAAGTTATAATAAGAGTCAATTTAGACAACTAGGTAATACATTGTGTTTGACAAGTATTAGTTTTTTGACAAAGAGTTTTTCAAAAAAAAATATTATTTGTGTGTTTGACAAGTATTAGTTTTATGACAAAGAGTTTTTCAAAACAAAATATTACTGTTGTGTTTGACAAGTATTAGTTTTTTGACAAAGAGTTTTTCAAACAAAAAATATTATTGGTGTATGTTGTGTTTGACAAATATTATTTTTTTGGTTTATGTTGTGTTTAACAATATTTTAATTTGTTTATACAGGCACATGACTTCTCCTCGGCATACTTCTCGTTCTCCTTCTCATTCTCCTCACACTCCTCGCCATTCTCCTCCTCATTCCGCTGCTTCTCCTCATACGCAGACTACTACATCGAGAAATCCTACAAGATGTAGAAGTATGGCCAAACGGCGTGTATATGGGAAAAAACTACCTCTTGATATCGATCCAGTTAGGGGAAAACTTAAGTACGAGCACAAAGTCAAGTTGAGTACGTATTTGGGTAAACTTGCGAAAGATCATGTTTCTATATTGTACGATCGATGGAATCACGTACCGGACAAGCCCGATAAGGAAGTGCTGTGGCAGGATGTATTGGTACGTGCATTACTTTTGTGATTAATTATGTGTTTCACTTTGTGCTTAAATTAAATTAAATTATTCTATAATAACTAAAATTAAATAAAATAATTTAAAAAACTGAATTAAATATAAATATGGATTAAAAGTGAAATTTATTAAAAAAACATTAATTTAATTAAATTATTCTACAGAAACTGAAATTAAATAAAATAATAATATATAATTGATTGATAATATGATGTGATGAATAAAATTATTTTAAGATCTCTTTTGTTAGTGCTACTCTCTGATTTTAGGTAAAAAAACTAAAATTTATAAAAAAACCTTAATTTAAGTAATTTATTTTCTAAAAACTGAAATTAAATAAAATAATTTAAAAAACTGAATTAAATATAAATAATCTGGAATAAAATTAAAATTTATGAAAAAACATTATTTGATCAAATTATTCTATAAAAACTTAAATTATTGCAAATAATTTAAAATTGTATTATTGATAACGTTTTAATTTGAATTGTCAATGTAGGCCAACTTTGATGTCAGTCAAATTAGCAATATTGGTCAATTTCGCACGAAGACATTGCAGTCTATTGGCAGGATGTGGAGGCAATTTAAGACTGATTTGACCGGCGAGTATATATATGGTCCATCGAAAGGGTTGTCTCCTTGCGAGAAATATGGTATATCGGAGGACGATTGGAAAGAATTCAAAAAAACTCGTGAGGACCCTACTTGGGAGGTAAATCTGAATTCAAAAGACATTTTCTGTAGCTCGATTACTTGCAGATATTTCCTTACATATTATTTCGATTCCTTGCAAATAATTTTCGATTATTTGCAATATGTAAAATCTTTATATTTTGATAACAAATAAACTGGTTTGATTTTGAAAATAAAATTCCTATATAGTTGAAATTACAAAGTGTAATTTTCTTATCTTATGCTGCTCATAGTATTAACTAGATAGTTGTTTGTTGATCTGTATGGCCTTTTGGATTATGTTTATGCAATAGAGATTGTTTCGCATATATGTGGGTGCTGCTTGTATAATCCTTTATTTAGATTTTGATGTGATTTTGAGGTTTTGCTGATGAGTTCTTTTTCTTTTCTCTTAACTATATAAAAGGATGTGCTTGACTGCTACAAGATGGCAGGCCATAATCCTTTTTTTTTTGTTGCTTAGCTGAATTTAATTTTATCTCTGATACTTCATGTTTGGAAACGTCTAAATCCGGCTAATAACGTCTATTTTAAATAATGACTCATGTATCTGGGATATAGTATCATGAAGTGGTTTGTGATGGGTTGCTTTACCTTAAATTTGTGCATGCCACATTTTCCTTAGTTTTCTATCAACTGCATTTTTCTTTGTATGCTTGCCAGTAGATGGTAAATGCTATAAAGGGTTTGTGTTTGTAAGAAAGTCAGAGAAGTTCCTGTTTTTTTTTTTTTTTTTAATAATCAGGTTGTGGCTGTACATCCAGGGACAATGTTAGTCTCTTATAACATACACAGTACTCACTTTAAGTCCCACAATTGTGTATTTTTTTCTTCCTAAATTGTTGCCCTGTTTTTTAATTGAAATTTATCACATTTGTACAAGGTCCTAATTGGTGGTGTTGAACTCATTAAAGAACAAAGCATCTTGTGCAACTCAATCCTGAAAATACTGATGTTAATGTATTGCAAAAATTAGTATGTTTATGAGTGACGACTTTTCCATCTTGATTGACATTAATTTCTTGCTATGAAGCCTGTCATCTATGTTATATATTTCTGGTTTTTCTTTTCATTTCTTGTTCATCCTCGGTGATCTACAGAGGATTGGGAAGACTTTATTCATATTTGTTGCATCCTTTTTTACATGAGAGGAAAATGTAACGAATGAACTGCTATGCTTGTGTTTATCTATACTGTAAGTTTACTTGTGTATATTTGTTTCTTGCACCTTTATTGATCCGTATTATCTCATTTGTGTGTGTGAACCATGATTGCACTATGATGACGGTGTGACCTGTCAAAAGCATCACATTGTACTTGACCTATGATTCCTTGCAAATATTTTTTTCCAGGAAAAGAGAATCAAGAAACAAGATATAGCGAAGATGAACAATGCACCCCATACTATGGCTCGAGGCGGATATGATTTTGTGGAGGTACAGGAGATGGAGAGAAAGATGAAGGAACATAAAGAAGAAGCGTCAAAGTCTAGAGAATATGTTATTATTGATCCTCCATTTCCTCCTTCACGTCATCAGAGGTGGAAACTTTGTCGCCAAAAAAGATCTGGAGGAGTGTCATCAGATGCAGCACGAGAGATTATTACTAAGATCGTAAATTTAAAAAATCATTTAATATTTGACAATATAATTAAAATTAAATAAACTTAGTTTTCTTATCTTTTCAAAAGTTGATTCTGGAAATTTTTGTTTTGCAATTAAATTCTATTGAAAAAAATAAAAGTCGTAATATTTAATTTGAAATATTTAAATGTTGTGAATAAAATTTTAAAAGTTCACTTTTATGTTTCACTTATGAAACAAAGTTTTTTTTATCCTTACAATAAAAATATTAACTGTTCATTTATGTACTTCACATTTGTATTACACTTACAAAAAAACGTTCTTTTGTAGGATGAGTTGGAGGCACAGTGTACACAGGGCAACTTCACTCCCGAGGGACGACATGATATATATGCCGAGGCCATTGGGAGACCGGAGCACCCTGGTCGTGTTCGTGGGATTGGATTTGGTGTAGGCATTCTAGATTATTTTGGATGATCTTCACGTCGATCTGCATCATCAAGTGTGTTGGAGGAACTAACGAAGAAGATCACATATGATGTGACACAAAATTTGATGAAGACATTTGGCCATACATTGGAGTCTTTGGGTGCCCATTCACAGCAGCCCCACACCGATCTACGTACACCTGATGATCATCGTGTTACCCATGTCAGTACGAAGGGGAGTTGTGCCGATGATGTTTCTGGCCCTTCACGAGGGAAGACTCCGCCTGGGGACACTGGTCAATTTGGATTTTATGTGGACGAGCATTGTCCTCGTCTAGTCGCTATCGGTCGAGTTCATCATGGTGATTCTACCCTGCACTGTGCACCTTTACCAGCTCATTTGGTTAAGGTAGTAGTCGAGGAGGCCGTAGATGGCGGTGCCGAAGTTCCTATACCTACTGAAGAGGTAAGCTTAGTGAGGGAAGCTCTAGGTACCTTTATTGCATGGCCAAAGGATCTTGTCGTTGCCGACTTTATCAAGGTATATTTCTTTCATATTTTAATATTAAATCTAAATAAAAGATACTCCGTTTATAGTGGGTTTTTACACTGCTTGTCCTCAAGAAACTAGCTGAAAATTTAGAATATATAGAATTTAGAAAATTAAGAATAAAATTTGTAGTAGTTTTTAATATTAAAATCTAAATAAAAGATACTTCGTTTACAATTGGTTTACTGATTGGTTTTACGCTTTTATGTTTCTTCTATATGATTTAGGATATTGAGCGACCCGAGCCACCTAAGAAACATGCTCGTCAAGATGACCTGTCGAGTGATAGTGACACGTTGAGAGAGTTATTTAGTGTTGCAGCGACTCTCTTTAGTGAGCCGTTACAGGTGCCATGGGATACAGCTTCCTTTGGTTGTGGTGGTGATGACGTTCCCTTGTACATAAGTTACAATGATCTTTTGGAAATCATTCAAGACCAGCAGTGGCTTAGCTTATCGATTCTACAGTTTTGGACTTTGTAAGTAATTCTTTACATGCATATTTATGTATTTTTATCAAAAATTCATAGTTTGAAATGTAAATAAGGTAGTAATATTTTGTTTAACAAATTAGGTACTTATCGAAATTGAACGTGGGCACGATGGACGAGGATTTGTATGGATATTTTGATCCTCAATCCATACAAAATATGGGAAATAAGGGAGAGGAGGCCTCCAGATACATCGCTTCGCGTATGTCGGATGCCAGAAAATAGATATACCTTGGAGCTTACCATCATGAGTAAGATCTAACATATTCGTCTCACTACTCTCTTTTTTTCTCTAAAAGTCTTAATATTTCTTTCTTGTCTTTGTAGATTATTATATATTAATAATTATGTAAGTAGATGTATTTAGATTGATTATGGAAAAATTAAATATTCCGTTTGTTAATACAGTGAGCATTGGCAACTTTTGGTCGTTATTCCGACAAAAGCCGGAGTTGTGTGGTTTTGCTCACTACACCGTAAGCCCGACAATCGCATTAAGGCCGTAGTCCAGAAGTAAGTTTTAACTTGTAGCATTTACTTGAAAAATATATATTATATATATGTGTGTGTTATTTAAATTAAAATTAGTGGAAAAATAAATAATCCTTGGTTCGAGTGAAAGTGTAGAATTTGGACATATATAAGTACTGTTGTAGAGTATAGAAGGATAATTGAAATTATTCACCGAAAAAATGTTTTTTTTTTATTAAATTAAACTAGGATGGATTTTAGCATGAATGAAGTATGTATTGCGATTCTGTGAAAATTACACAATCTATTGGTATCTATTTTCTACTTGTTTAATTATTACATACTACTAACAAAAACTTGGTCATTTAATTTGATAATTAATTTGGCACTATTAATGTGGGCTGATGTGCTGACAATATACTCAATGTTTTTATTTCAAAATACCTTATTACTTCTTTTAAACAGTGGTGTGACCGCTGTAATATCCACAATTTTCGATTTCTGGTAATTTCTTTTTTTCAGCGGAAGTCCATTTTGACGACTCGCTCGTTACCGTTTCGTCATTTTGAGAATGATTAATTCTTCACTTTTTGACATCCGAGTTCATTTCGGTGTCGTTTTGTTGAGTTCCGTGCTTTTTAGCGACTTTTCCGCGCTTGAGTTCGATTCTTGCGAATCTCGTCCAAGCTATTTGTTTGAGTTTCCCATAAGTCCGTTTAACTTTGTTAGACGTGTTGTGAACTTCGGTTTGGTTATTCGATCACGTATCGTGATTTCCGGGCGTTTTGGGCCATTTTGTAATTTCTTGAAAGTTACGGGTATCCGTATCTGTAATTGTTGTCTCGACCCGTTTCTTGGTCGCGTATGATTAATTATGGTATTACGTTTTCATTTCGAGTCGTTGATGTCGTCCGCGAACTTTTCGCCGTGTCCGTTCCGTGCGTTTGGAAATCGAGGCGTCGGGTCGTGGCGGTGTACGGTGGCCGGACCGGTGCGGCCTTGTCGGAAGTCTTTGGGCGCAGCCGGCGAGCACGACAGAACCGGCGTAGCGCAGCTACGGCCGGGGCCAGCTGCGCTAGCTCAGCGATGTAAGCGCGCTGCCGAGTCGGCCAGACGCTATCTCGGGCCGAGGGATTACGAGTCTTGGACTCGGTCGGGATCGGCGAGTAGCGCACGCTCTTGTCGGTCGTGGCGCACGCTAACCGGCGAGGGTAGCGCCTGTCGGCCGACTAGCGTCGTTACGGTATGAGTTTGTTAGTCCGGTGGCTCTTGGGCCAGTCGCGCGCAGGCTTCCGGCCGTAGCGCAGGCTAGCGGGAGTCGGGCGGTCGAGTCATGGTCGGCAGAATTGTCGGTGGTGCCGGGTCATGCGGACCATGGCCGAGAGTGCTCGGCCTATACTGGCCGATAGCGCACGCTAGGCCGGGAAGGCTAGCGCACGCTAGTTCCGGCCCAGTATATAAATGACAGACCAACGACTTTTTCAGTCATTTTTCATTTCATTTCCCTTCGGTCCGAGGTTGGGGTTTTGGAGGAGACGAAACCATGTTGTTGGACGACAAATCCATGAAGTTTCTGAGTTTATATCACCGATCAATCATCCTATAACATCCTTCGATCCAGCGAATCAAGGTTAGATCTTTAGAACCCTACTTTTGGGTAGATTTGGGGGTTTTCGCGTTTTTGTCCGATTCGTTCCGTTTTGTCGATTAATTCATGATGAATATGATTAATCTTGTTGGTATTCTTAGTTTCCCTACGGATTCATGGTATATTTCGTGATTTTTACGGAACCGAGAGGGTTTGGTTGTGGTCCGCCCTCGTTGTTGTTTATATGCGAATATACATGAATCGTAGGCGGTTTTTCGGGTGTATTCCGATTCCGTATTCATTTAGAAATGGTTGTGATTGTATTATTCGAATCGTTAGGTTCGGTTTCGTTGGTTCCTAGCGTTCGTCGGTGACTTTCCTTTCCGTTCGTTGCGTCGTCAATAATTCAAGGCAAGTATCTTATTATACGACTTGTATCTTGCGACTAGTAATTACGTATGATATGTATGATGATTTTTCTTGCCTTCGTAATTATGTTCCGTTTGAGTTGGTTGTGTTTTCCGTAATTTGAAGGCTTTGTGATAATAATGTTATATTAGTATACGTGTTAGGCGTTGTGCCATTGGTGCAGGATTGTGACGTACATATGGGATGGTTGTACACTCGGTTGTGCAATGTATTGTGTACCGAATGTGTGTTATGCTGGTTATGTGTCGTTGATTGACGATAGTTGTTACGAGTGTTGAGATTGTGTTATGTGCGTGGGATGTACGATTTTGTGGTGATCAATGTGATTGATTAATTGTGCTCATTGTTGTATGTAATGTGGAATGGCTTGATATTTGATGATTATGAGTTGTGTCGTGTCGAGGTGTGTGTGTTCCAGGTAGGGTCTGACGAGGCCTCTGGAGTTCGGTACATGATGTGTACGAACAAGGTGTGTAATCCAGGTAGGGTCTGACGAGGCCTCTGGAGTTCGGTACATGATGTGTACGAACAAGGTGTGTGATCCAGGTAGGGTCTGACGAGACCTCTGGAGTTCGGTACATGATGTGTACGAACGATGTTTGTGGCCGGGTAGGGTCCGTTGAGGCCTCCGGAGTTCGGTACATTATGTGTACGAACAGTGTGTGTGGTCCGGGTAAGGTCGGTCGAGGCCTCCGGAGTTCGGTACATGATGTGTACGAACAATGATCGTGTAGCAGTGATTGTTCGGGCAACATTTTAAATATGGATCTCGGACTCATAATGATATATTATTTGGTATGCTTTGAAACGAGAATCGGGTTAAGGCCCTAATGTTTACGAAAAGGTTTTGTAAATTAAGACTCGAGGTCCAAAAGGATTTCTGCTTTAAAAATCCCTCAGATGATGTGTTCCTTTTCAAATATCTCTTACTTGAGTTCGAAATTCTAAAACTTCTCCGGAACATTTCGATAAGTTATTTACGTATTAAATTCGTAGTTGCTATTTGCTTGTTACATTTCGTATGGTTTGATACTTGCACTAGTAAAACAGTGGAGTTTTACTAACCCCCGAGTATTCGGGGGGTGGATGTCTGTTCTGCGTCCAGGTACATGCAGGTTCAGGGGAGCAGTCACAGGATTGGCACAAGGGGATGACGAGCTGCGATACTAATCAAGAGTCGAGAGTTGGTAGAGTTTGGTTGTATTAATAGAGTTGATTCAGTCTTCCGCTGTATTGTGTTTCGACCCCTGTGTGGGTAATGTTGTTAGTCAGTTCTGTTGATAGAGTTGTGTGACCTCATCGGTCTGTGTGTTTATGTGTAAGTGACCTTAACGGTCTGTATTATTATATTGCTTGGCCCTGGCCGGGCAAGCATTTGGTTGTTTATGGATGTTTAGCCTAGTAGATTCTTGTGGAAAGGGTCTACGGCGTGTAATATTCTCATACGGTTTTGGGGATGTTACATTTATGGTATCAGAGCTTAGGTTGCGGAAACCTAGGCTGTCGGGTCGAGTCAAGTCGTGATTGTCGAGTAATGTGTTGTCTTGTCGTTCGAGTCGTCAGGTGACAAGTTGAGTTGTGCGTAGTCACAATGTGTCGGTTATGTTGTCGGACGAGATTAGTATCGTGCGCGACCGTCACCTCCGTGCGACCTGTGGATGTAAGTCTCCTCTTTTATGCGTAATACCTGTGTATCTCGATTTCATCGTAGTGAGTTAATTGCGATGCATAATTTTATTTACCTAGTATTGTGTAATATAGTTGTGTTTAATATTCGTGGCACATAGTATGTGTATAGAACTGGACACGTTATTGTTTTATCTTTGAACCACCGGGTGGGGTGGTATGTTGTGAAAGTTGTAAACCTTGATGGGTTTCGAAAAGGTACCAATGGTAGATTTTGTGAGAAACTCCGATGAATGATTTTGCTGTGTGCTTAAACTTGATACCACGAGATGCATTTGATTGAATTGGCGACCCTGGTTGCCATTTGAGTATGCAGTTTTAAATTCGACTGTTTTTTGGAATGTTGTGAATTTTGTCCACTATGGGTAAGTTTGAGAATGTTTTCTGGAGGACTTTACCGTTTGAGAATTTTTGTAAAAATCGATTTTTGGGAAAATATGTTGGTGGTGCGGTCAAACCACGGTCTATGTGGATTTTTTTTTAAAAATTTGTTAAATTTTGACAAATGGGCAGTGTATTTTCAAATGACACAATCAGATGGTATTTGAAAAATATGTTTTGAAGTACTTCAGACTTTGTAAAATATTACCGTCGTTTTGGTTATGAACTAAAGGATTTTGGAAAAATTTTATTTTGCAGAACGATTTTTGGTTTTCCGAATTTTGAACTTCATATGTCCACGTGTTGGGGCTAAGTGGTTGTGATAAGTTTGTGGTGTGGTTGTGCTCGCCGGAGAATGTTTCAGTGTTTTCTAAATGTTGAGATACATGGTTTTGATTGAACGACCGAGGTATTAAAAGTGTTTTCAAAAATTTCATTTCACCAAATTTTTCAAACTTAAGAATTTTAAAATTTTATCATTTAAATAATACCCCGGAAATATTTATTTCGTTGCTAGTATGTGGTCCCTACGATACGTTAGTGGTTTTGACCGTATTTGATTTGACAAAATCCAAACATCTCTGTTAATGTGACGGTGTGAATTATTTTTGAATGAAGTTCTAAAATTACAGTGTTAGTTCGTGCACGTGTGTAATGACTTGGGGTTGATGTTATATCGTGCTGCTATTTATCGTCCTATGTTGACGTTGTGATGTTTATTTGGTTGTGTTATTCTGATTGATCGTCCGTTCAGTATGCCGAGAGGTCGAGGACGAGGACGTGGTCGTAGGGTTGACATTGGTGCCGCCACGATCCTTCGTCAGGTGGCTGACCAGTTGGCGCATGTGAATCAGACCGTACACCGTGACGGGATTCCGGATGAGGATAACGGAGCTAGTAAGTGGTTACGAGTTGTGATGAGAATGCACCCGCCCCGTTTCGTAGGTTCTTCGGATTCGTTAGGCTGGGAGGACTGTCTCTTCCAGTTGGACAGGACATTTGATGCTGTAGCTTGCCCCGATGAGAGAAGAGTACCCATCGCCCAATACCTTGACAGGAAGCGGCACATTGGTGGGAGGCCGTAGCGCCTAGTGATCGTCTGACTACTTGGGCCGAATTCAAGACTGCTATGGAGGCCGAGTATTGTCCGCCGCCTGTTAAGGAACGTAGAATTGTTGAGTTCTTCTCGGCTACACCCCGGGATGTGTCTATATCTCAAGCAATAGTCGATTACAATCGACAGCTGTGTTACGTTCGAGATCAAGTACGAAGTGAGACAGATAAGGTTCGTTACTTTGATATGCGTATGAAACCTCAGGTTCGGCAGTGTATGGCCCCTTTTAGGTGTACAACTCTGAAGGACTATCAAGATCGAGCCTTAGCATTTGAAATGGCTATAATGTCCACCGAGTCCGTATCAGTAGCGAAGAAGCAGAAGATCTCCATTGACGCATCGGGAAGTAAGGGAATTGGGATTCCCACACCTCAACCTTCGTATCAGCCGAGTATGGGACCTTCTCGGTCAGCTAGAGAATCCAAAGGACCCAAGCCGGTGTCTTTGAGTTCTGGTAATGCTCCTAGGTGTTTCAACTGTAACGTTCTAGGCCATGAACGCGCGCATTGTAAGAAACCGCCCGTGACTTGTTATAATTGTGGACAAGAGGGGCATCGAGTTCAGTACTGCGAGATTGTTGCCGAGATGATAAGGGACCGGAGTACCATTCCTACTTCCGGAGGGCACAGTGATGTCCAGTGATAGTGTTTTTGGTACTAGTTGCGCGGATTGTTTCTCGTGTAGAGAGGTATCTTGTGACGTTTTTACATTTGGAACTTGTTAAATGATATTCGGTCTTGAATAAGTTCCTGTATGGTTGTTGAACATACAGAGGCGTGACAGCGGACCGCGGGGTCATGAACATGGTATTTTATTATGTGTCGTTATATTTTGTTTCGTATCATTGTGATAACCTTAATTTAAGTTTCGGGATGAAACTTATTTTTTGTATGATAGAATGTAATATCCAGTATTCTCGTTTTCTGTTATCTTGAATTTTTTGTGTTTTGACGTCGGACATTTTCTTATTGTTGAGTAACGGAATGATTTCTATCATGTTACTCTATTTGTTTCTTTCACATAGCCGTTCTAGTCGGGTGCGGCTTGTTGTCGCGTGCGTTTCTTTGATTTAATGTGTGCATGTGATGTGACGTAAATTGCTCGTTATTGTTTCAAATCATAGGCAGTGGCGTTGTGTTGATCGTCGCGGAGCGTGTTTTCACGCCGTATATTCCTTTGCGTTGTTTGTAACATTTCGCCGTTGGGCGTTAGTTACGCATTCTTGTGTATCTCGTTGAGTTTTTCCTGGCGGAATATTTCTTCTACCTACTTGTTTTAAGTTTCGGGACGAAACTTCTTTTAAGGAGGGTAGAATGTAATATCCGCAATTTTCGATTTCTGGTAATTTCTTTTTTTCAGCGGAAGTCCGTTTTGACGACTCGCTCGTGACCATTTCGTCATTTTGAGAATGATTAATTCTGCACCTTTTGACATCCGAGTTCATTTCGGTGTCGTTTTGTTGAGTTCCGTGCTTTTTAGCGACTTTTCCGCGCTTGAGTTCGATTCTTGCGAATCTCGTCCGAAACTGCTGTTTCGAGTTTCCCGCAAGTCCGTTTAACTTTGTTAGACGTGTTGTGAACTTCGGTTTGGTTATTCGATCACGTATCGTGATTTTCGGGCATTTTGGGCCATTTTGTAATTTCTTGAAAGTTACGGGTATCCGTATCTGTAATTGTTGTCTCGACCCGTTTCTTGGTCGCGTATGATTAATTATGATATTACGTTTTCATTTCGAGTCGTTGATGTCGTCCGCGAACTTTTCGTCGTGTCCGTTCCGTGCGTTTTCGGAAATCGAGGCGTCGGGTTGTGGCGGCTGAGCAGCTGGCCGGACCGGTGCGGCACTGTCGGAAGTCTTGGGCAGCGGCGAGCACGGCGAGAACCGCGTAGCGCATGCTATGGCCGGGCAGCTGCCAGCGCTAGCTTCAGCGTGATGCACCTGTTGTCGAGTCGGCCAGCGTCTGTTATCGGGCACAGGCGGAGGATTACGAGGTTACGGACTCGGTCGAGATCGGCGGGTAGCGCACGCCATCTGTCGGTCGTGGCGCACGCTAACCGGCGAGGTAGCGCCTGTCGGCCGACTAGCGTGCGTTGCAGGATGAGTTTGTTAGTCCGGTGGCTCTTTGGGCCAGTCGCTAGCGCGCAGGCTTCCGGCCGTAGCGCACGCTAGCGGGAGTCGGGCGGTCGAGTCATGGTCGGCAGAATTGTCGGTGGTGCCGGGTCATGCGGACCATGGCCGAGAGTGCTCGGCCGATACTGGCCGATTGTGCATGCTAGGCCGGGAAGGCTAGCGCACGCTAGTTCCGGCCCAGTATATAAATGACAGACCAGCGACTTTTCCAGTCATTTTTCATTTTATTTCCCTTCGGTCCGACGCTGGGGTTTTGGAGGAGACGAAACCATGTTGTTGGACGACAAAGCCATGAAGTTTCTGAGTTTATATCACCGATCAATCATCCTATAACATCCTTCGATCCAGCGAATCAAGGTTAGATCTTTAGAACCCTACTTTTGGGTAGATTTGGGGGTTTTCGCGTTTTTGTCCGATTCGTTCCGTTTTGTCGATTAATTCATGATGAATATGATTAATCTTGTTGGTATTCTTAGTTTCCCTACGGATTCATGGTATATTTCGTGATTTTTACAGAACCGAGAGGGTTTGGTTGTGGTCCGCCCTCGTTGTTTATATGCGAATATACATGAATCGTAGGCGGGTTTTCGGGTGTATTCCGATTCCGTATTCATTTAGAAATGGTTGTGATTGTATTCTTCGAATCGTTAGGTTCGGTTTCGTTGGTTCCTAGCATTCGTCGGTGACTTTTCTTTCCGTTCGTTGCGTCGTCAATGATTCAAGACAAGTATCTTATTGTACGACTTGTATCTTGCGACTAGTAATTACGTATGATATGTATGATGATTTTTCTTGCCTTCGTAATTATGTTCCGTTTGAGTTGGTTGTGTTTTCCGTAATTTGAAGGCTTTGTGATAATAATGTTATATTAGTATACGTGTTAGGCGTTGTGCCATTGGTGCAGGATTGTGACGTACATATGGGATGGTTGTACACTCGGTTGTGCAATGTATTGTGTACCGAATGTGTGTTATGCTGGTTATGTGTCGTTGATTGACGATAGTTGTTGCGAGTGTTGAGATTGTGTTATGTGCGTGGGATGTACGATTTTGTGGTGATCAATGTGATTGATTAATTATGCTCATTGTTGTATGTAATGTGGAATGGCTTGATATTTGATGATTATGAGTTGTGTCGTGTCGAGGTGTGTGTGTTCCAGGTAGGGTCTGACGAGGCCTATGGAGTTCGGTACATGATGTGTACGAACAAGGTGTGTAATCCAGGTAGGGTCTGACGAGGCCTCTGGAGTTCGGTACATGATGTGTACGAACAAGGTGTGTGATCCAGGTAGGGTCTGACGAGACCTCTGGAGTTCGGTACATGATGTGTATGAACGATGTTTGTGGCCGGGTAGGGTCCGTTGAGGCCTCCGGAGTTCGGTACATAATGTGTACGAACAGTGTGTGTGGTCCGGGTAAGGTCCGTCGAGGCCTCCGGAGTTCGGTACATGATGTGTACGAACAATGATCGTGTAGCAGTGATTGTTCGGGCAACATTTTAAATATGGATCTCGGACTCATAATGATATATTATTTGGTATGCTTTGAAACGAGAATCGGGTTAAGGCCCTAATGTTTATGAAAAGTTTTTGTAAATTGAGACTCGAGGTCCAAAAGGATTTCTGCTTTAAAAATCCCCGAGATGATGTGTTCCTTTTCAAATATCTCTTACTTGAGTTCGAAATTCTAAAACTTCTCGGGAACATTTCGATAAGTGATTTACGTATTAAATTCATAGTTGCTATTTGCTTGTTACATTTCGTATGGTTTGATACTTGCACTAGTAAAACAGTGGAGTTTTACTAACCCCCGAGTATTCGGGGGGTGGATGTCTGTTCTGCGTCCAGGTACATGCAGGTTCAGGGGAGAAGTCACAGGATTGGCACAAGGGGATGACGAGCTGCGATACTAATCAAGAGTCGAGAGTTGGTAGAGTTTGGTTGTATTAATAGAGTTGATTCAGTCTTCCGCTGTATTGTGTTTCGACCCCTGTGTGGGTAATGTTGTTAGTCAGTTCTGTTGATAGAGTTGTGTGACCTCATCGGTCTGTGTGTTTATGTGTAAGTGACCTTAACGGTCTCTATTATTATATTGCTTGGCCCTGGCCGGGCAAGCATTTGGTTGTTTATGGATGTTTAGCCTGGTAGATTCTTGTGGAAAGGGTCTACGGCGTGTAATATTCTCATACGGTTTTGGGGATGTTACAACCGCATATAAGGTGATGGGGGGTATGCATACAAGTAGATCCAAACAAACAATTAATTGGATATATCCCAAAGTAAGTAATACATTCAATCATATATATACATATATATATATATAAGCTATATAAGTATATATTATTAAATATTATATATTATATAATTGAGCAACATATTCTTTTTAGTGTAATAAACAAAACGTAGGTTGGGAGTGTGGGTATTACATCATGCACTGATGTTGACTATTGTCCGAGCTCGTATTATTGATGGATGGATGGAGGTGATAAACTTTTAATTCAGTTTTTTAAATTATTTTAGTTTAAAAGTGATTCGTTTAAGTTGATGAGTTTGTTAATTTATATATATGTTTATATGTACAGATGTTTGATGATGTTGCGACACTTACTATAGAGAGTATTCGTGCACTTCGAATCGAATGGGCAAAACAATTTTTGGAGGTTAGGGACCGTTTATATGCGTAGACCTCTGACATTTAATTTTGTAAGAATACCATTGTTGTACCTGAAGATTCCGTTTCTTTTATGGTTCATGGTTGTAGGGACATTTACTTACCCGAGAAATTTTCTAGATATCCTTTTGCCCCCAAATTGGTGTTTTGTGCAGGGGTATTCCTAAGACCTGAATCAGTTGTTCTGCATTGCCTTTTTTTTCTGAATGGGGTGCTTCAAGAATTTGGTAATTTATGTGCGAAGCCACAATATGTGATTGATATGTTCTCATTAAATCCTTAAAGTGCAGTTGCTTTTTGATTGATATGTTCTCATTGATTGATATTTTTCGGGCATTGTATTCATTGTTATGTTCTTCTTCTTCCTTTTCTCCTTTTACTTGTGCTTGATTTTGCTTGTTGTTGTTTGTTGCCGCTGTACTTGAATTGTGTTCTATTTTTTTTGTATTGGATAGAATGTTATTGAATTTGATGGTTGGATAAAAGTTGTTTAGTTATATTGATGAATGGATGAAATAAAGTTGTGTTGTTGAGGTTTTATTTGATGTTTTTGGTGTTTAGGATGCTATTTTTGGTGTTTAGGATGCTGTTTTATGTGTATGTGTAGCAGGTTAGAAATAAAAAAAAACCCTGGTATTTTAAAAAAAATAAAAAATTAACAGCGGTTCTTAAAAGAAACCGCTGTTAAATTTGCAGTGTAAATTTAACAGTGGTTTCTACGAGAACCGCTGTTAAACTGGATATTTGACATCGGTTCTTCAGGGAACCGATGTCAAATATCCAGTTTAACAGTGTAACACCCCCAGATTTAACCGGAAATATTACAGCGTTGTGGGCCCCGAGATGGAACCCACAAGGCTAAAAGAAATTTTCGCAAACATTTACAAATGCCCAAGAGGCTAACGACAGTATTATCTATTGAAAAATAATCAAATATTTATAAAACTCATTTATCAAACCGTCGTAAAAACTCATTTGAAATCGCAAGGCCAAACTGCCGACATTCAAAAGTTTAGAAAACGATTTCCAAAGTAACCTCAGTTACCAGATATCAAAAAAAGCATTTCAAAATACTCACGCAGCGGAAAAGACCAACCATAAAGATACTCTAGCAGCGGGCTACGAGAACCAAACAAGAAACTCAAGCACACAACATGTCCTAGCCAGTATCCTCCGGGAAGCTCATCTCTTCACGACCGCTACAAGCTCGATACTCCAAGAACCTAAAAAGAAATCCCACGACGGGGTCAGCCATAACGTCCAACAATGATATCAATCACATCACATCAATAATACATACCAATGAGAATACAGAATAAGAATACGACCAACGTAATCTTACCGCCATAACTTTGCTTACTCAAGTAATTCTCATCAGAGTAACCATTATCACATTACACATCCTATACTCGATTTACCAATAAACTCGAACATAATATAAGTACTGTACCTCAAACATTACTCAAGGTTCTCAAACTATCATAACCAACTCACGATACGGAAATATACCATTTCTGACCAATACGATCCATCGAATAACATCATCAAATCCCAAGACGATAACCGATCGTCCATCAAGACGAATACCAAAGGAAATACGGAACATACCTCAAGATACGAAATACCGTTACAATCACGTCAGTCTAATCCGAGATCAGATCAACACAACATACGGACATGGTCCTAACACAAGACCTACAAATGCATACTCATATGACAACGTCAATATGATCACAACAATAACGACAATGTATACTTATGGCAAACCCATAATATACATATGCACAACAACAATACATATGGTAATCCAACGATCCAGCGCACACAGCTATAGATACCCATGATGATCCCGTCGGACCAACGCATGGTGGCATTACCTGTCCAGCGATCCAGCGCACACAGCTATAGATTCCCATGATGATCCCGTCGGACCAACGCATGGTGGACATATGACAACAATGCACAACTGCACAAAACAATCGTGCACAATACACGACAACAACAATGCACAAATGCATGACAACAACGATACACGAATGTATCACGACATGATCGACACAAATGACAGAAATGATTAAAATACTTGCTCCGAGTCCTTCGAGAGCAATCTCGATATCTAAACCATCACCAACCATTATTCTGAATATTCACCGATCCAAAATATCACGGACGGTAGATAATTCACGTTTTTGTCAATACCATGATGTATCCTCGATAACAAGTATACCAACGACAATTATAAATCATATACATTATGATTTAAATTCCCAAAACTCGAATACAACCTATAATTCCAAATCTCCTGTGATTACGATTATAAACATTGCTATACGAATTATAAACGAATGAAACTGAAACCATTCATTAAATATTATAAACTGAGCAAGTAATAACTTGCCTCGATACCGATACGACGATGATGAGGTCGTTACCAATTCCATTGTCATCATCTACAAGTTCCTCGGTCCCGACCAAAGCAATTCACGAACATCCTCGAACACGACCGCAGCATACGGTTATAGACACCGATCAATAAACTTGACCTAGTACAATAATCGATTAAACAACAATCCGATAATAATCAACAACCGCTAAAACCACTTCACAAACCCAACGGCTCAACAATATCTTAGTTAATCACCAAGAACTCATAATCATGCCATGTTCATCATCATATGAAGGAACCAACAACAACGACATCACAGATCCGAATTGAAGGAAGACATTATCCAACATATCTCTTTGAAGATAACAACTCATTCGAAACCATCTAATTCATATCAATATCTTCATATCAACAATAACATTATCATAATCCGGTAATCCAACTCATAATCATACTTATGAACTTGTTTATATGATAATCATCAGCTCAAGAACATCATATACAATCCAAAACGAAATCTCAAAGTGAAGAGTAATTACCTTTTTGAAGGAATGGATTGATTTCCAAGGTTGAATCCATTTACAAGAATCACCAATGATTTCAAGCTTCAAATGTTGTTATGGAAGATTAACTCCATCTTAATCCAATGTTTGGAACCTCAAATATATCCCAACTCTCTCTCTCTCTCTCTCTCTCTCTCGGCTGAAAGAAGAATGAAATGACGAAATGCTTAATAACACCCTTCTGTCCCTTTTTATAATTTTCATTATTAGCGTGCGCTAACATCTCATGTTTAGCGTGCGCTACCGCCTTAGCATGCGCTAACTGACTTTGTTAGCGTGCGCTATCGAAGCCCAGAGGCTACTGTCTTGCTTCGTAAACTAACTTACGTACGTAATGCCCATGCATTAACGTACGTAAATCATCCTGCTTAGCGTACGCAAGTCATTTACCTTAGCGTGCGCTAATACCAGTTGACTTGCTACAGTCTACACCTACCACGAAGATGCTCATGACCCCACCAGCCGAAATCAACCAATAAAGCCAAGATTCCCTGTTGACCGATATATAGTTAGCGTGCGCTAATCAACATGCATTAGCGTGCGCTAACACTACATTACAACATCCGTTGACTTATCAGAACGTGCGCCGAAAGTGGCCTGGTCCACGCGTAGATTCCTTCTGAGCTGATCTGCACTAGCGTACGCTAACCTATGAACGTAGCGTGCGCTAATCCTGCACGATAGCATGCGCTATGCATGAATATCAGCGTGCGCTAATAACGCTATACTTAGCCATTTTCAGCTATCCTTGTCCAACATCTCGACATATCAAATACGAACATACGACATATCAAATATACATTACTCAACACATTATATCCTCAAATACAATTGTCGACCAAATACGACAATTATACCAATACTGACATCTCAGTCCTTCATTTATTTTATCCCTACTGTACAGATTCCATGCTGTACAATATAACTCGGATAAAATATTATCAAACAACAGTAGTAGAAATCCTGGATATTACATTCTACACCCCTTAAAATAGGTTTCGTCC
The DNA here is from genome assembly GCA_033398695.1 of Orobanche coerulescens. NCBI lineage: Eukaryota > Viridiplantae > Streptophyta > Magnoliopsida > Lamiales > Orobanchaceae > Orobanche > Orobanche coerulescens. The sequence goes on along the minus strand of CM065804.1, from coordinate 79,367,363 downwards.
TCGAAACTTGCAATCCGTCATAGAAAACAAACAAACATACTGTTCAACCCAAAAATATCCCAAAACCATCACGACACTGATCAATCATCATTATTCTGAATAGCCAAAACCGCATACTTACAAATACGCAGGTCGACGATCTCCGGAGATACTATCCAGCGATCTCACTGTACAGTCTCAATACGCTTACGATCACAATTCCCTGATTCTCAACAAAATATATCATCTTCGGATGAAACAATCTGCCCGAATCAAATCCCGTCTGCCTGATTACATAATCAAGTCCCAATTCTGATAAGACTAATAATACACAATACATCTGCAAAACAACTGCCCAAAACAATGACACGAATTCCGAAACATCAACACAAAATCCGAACGCTCAGATGATCACCAACAATGATCAACAATCAACCGAATTTATCATCGACATGGTAAATCCCAATATGACCGACCAGAGGTCAAAACACAATCGAGAATATCATCAACGTGATAAACTCCAATATTACCAACGAATGATCAACGAAAATCGAGAATACCTTCACACGGTAAACTCCAACACGATCAACACAGAACCACAGAAACAGATATACGAAAAAGCAAAATTCTCAAAACGACACACCGATCACATACAGTGGATCTCAATAAACATATCCGACTGGCGAACATACCCAATCATACACGGAGTGGAAACGACCACTCAATATCCAAAACAACCAGTATGGGGTCACCATCCCCAAATCTACGCTTACAAGGAAATCATTCCAGAATCACTAAGGTAAAATCGCGCTACTACCATACCAATGGAATCACATAGCACATATGTTCCGGTTTCACAAAATCCCAAGTTTCCAAAATAATATTATGTGCATGAATCTACAACACGCAACATATTTCCCTTATCCGATAACTCAACCGATCATCACCGGATAATCAAACTAACATACCGAAGTTCGAATTCCTTTTCCATCGTACCATAAATATGATATGCACTATGCACTAAATGCGTACGTATATCAATCACATTTTCAAAACCAGTTTGAAATCATAAAGTCTCGTCAAGAATACAAATTTTCGAAAGTTCTTTCAAAAATTTTAAAACTAAAAACATAAATTTTGGTAAGACCACAAAATCAATTTTCGAAAAATTAACTTGGCTCGATGGTGCCAAGTATTCGATAACAGTTTCCTTCGAATCCACACGATTTCGAAGTTTTAAAATGAAAAGTATGCAAATGCTCGACTATATCCATACTCCTGTAAACCAATTCGGTTCGTCACCAATATCCACTGATATTCCATCGGAAAACCACACGATCGAGTTCCAAAATCTCAATATATAAATTCCGACTAAACTCCTTTTACACATATGACTCGTATCGTCAACCATTTACCCATCCTGGATCACCTCAAATATGATATGACAAAACGTTGAAACAAATCAACAAATCAAACACGGCGAAAGACTTCCCGAGAAATTCCATTTGAACAAGTAAACCAAAGCCTCGAAAGGCGGAAATAACATAGGTAAACGATTGGTAAAGTGTTTTACAATTCTCGGGAGTTTTAAGAAAACAGAAAAGCCGTTTGAAACATTAGGGTCTTAGCCCGTAACTCGTTCCGCATTACAAGAAGTTTAAAAAGTAGAAAACCCTTTTTCGAACCCAAGTCCTGAGTTATAAAACCATTTCAAAATCAATTGGGTCTCGACCCAAAAATCATTTTCCGTAAAACATCCGTAAGACATTCATTTTGAAAAGTATCATTTTCAAATGATCAAAAGCAATTCATATATCTCAAAATGAATTAACATGTTATATGTTCTTCTCAACCATGCACAATATTTCTCCCAAATGCACAATTCTGTTCCAAAATCTAACCAACATACTGATTCTCAAAATTATAACTCCTCAAGGTCATCAATCCTGTCCCAACTCTGTCACCTTATACTATAACATATAATATTCTGCTGAATCTCAAAGCATATCAACTACAGAACGGCAATAAATCTCAATGCAATTCAAAAATCCAAATACTTACAGATCGTGAAGCCGACGATTCCCCGTGATACTGGCACATGTCTCGACTCAAGAAAATACTCGACACAGATATTTTCAAAACACACGTTTGCCAAATCGGTTCGACTCAAGAACACAATACATCTCATTCCAGAGAATCTCATTAACACCATTTGGAAGGTTATAACAAGCCCAGTACGATACTGGCAAATCCGATAACGCACAAGCCTGAGTGAACAGCAAAGACTCACGGCTCTAATATTTGTCAATCGACAACTCGAATGACGCAACAAAAACACGACCCAACTCGACCCAAATGCCTAGGTTTTCTCAACCTAATCTCCGATACCATATTCTGTAACACCCCCAGATTTAACCGGAAATATTACAGCGCCGTGGTCCCCGAGATGGAACCCACAAGGCTAAAAGAAATTTTCGCAAACATTTACAAATACCCAAGAGGCTAACGACAGTATTATCTATTGAAAAATAATAAAAGATTTATAAAACTCATTTATCAAACCGTCGTAAAAACTCATTTGAAATCGCAAGGCCAAACTGCCGACATTCAAAAGTTTAGAAAACGATTTCCAAAGTAACCTGAGTTACCAGATATCAAAAAAAGCATTTCAAAATACTCACGCAGCGGAAAAGACCAACCATAAAGATACTCTAGTAGCGGGCTACGAGAACCAAACAAGAAACTCAAGCACACAACATGTCCTAGCCAGTATCCTCCAGGAAGCTCATCTCTTCACGACCGCTACAAGCTCGATACTCCAAGAACCTAAAAAGAAATCCCACGACGGGGTCAGCCATAACGTCCAACAATGATATCAATCACATCACATCAATAATACATACCAATGAGAATACAGAATAAGAATACGACCAACGTAATCTTACCGCCATAACTTTGCTTACTCAAGTAATTCTCATCAGAGTAACCATTATCACATTACACATCCTATACTCGATTTACCAATAAAATCGAACATAATATAAGTACTGTACCTCAAACATTACTCAAGGTTCTCAAACTATCATAACCAACTCACGATACGGAAATATACCATTTCTGACCAATACGATCCATCGAATAACATCATCAAATCCCAAGACGATAACCGATCGTCCATCAAGACGAATACCAAAGGAAATACGGTACATACCTCAAGATACGAAATACCGTTACAATCACGTCAGTCTAATCCGAAATCAGATCAACACAACATACGGACATGGTCCTAACACAAGACCTACAAATGCATACTCATATGACAACGTCAATATGATCACAACAATAACGACAATGTATACTTATGGCAAACCCATAATATACATATGCACAACAACAATACATATGGTAATCCAACGATCCAGCGCACACAGCTATAGATTCCCATGATGATCCCGTCGGACCAACGCATGGTGGCATTACTCATCAAATGATCCAGCGCACACAGCTATAGATTCCCATGATGATCCCGTCGGACCAACGCATGGTGGACATATGACAACAATGCACAACTGCACAAAACAATCGTGCACAATACACGACAACAACAATGCACAAATGCATGACAACAACGATACACGAATGTATCACGACATGATCGACACAAATGACAGAAATGATTAAAATACTTGCTCCGAGTCCTTCGAGAGCAATCTCGATATCTAAACCATCACCAACCATTATTCTGAATATTCACCGATCCAAAATATCACGGACGATAGATAATTCACGTTTTTGTCAATACCATGATGTATCCTCGATAACAAGTATACCAACGACAATTGTAAATCATATACATTATGATTTAAATTCCCAAAACTCGAATACAACCTATAATTCCAAATCTCCTGTGATTACGATTATAAACATCGCTATACGAATTATAAACGAATGAAACTGAAACCATTCATTAAATATTATAAACTGAGCAAGTAATAACTTGCCTCGATACCGATACGACGATGATGAGGTCGTTACCAATTCCATTGTCATCATCTACAAGTTCCTCGGTCCCGACCAAAGCAATTCACGAACATCCTCGAACACGACCGCAGCATACGGTTATAGACACCGATCAATAAACTTGACCTAGTACAATAATCGATTAAACAACAATCCGATAATAATCAACAACCGCTAAAACCACTTCACAAACCCAACGGCTCAACAATATCTTAGTTAACCACAAGTCTGATCAAACCAACTAAAACAATCACGAATTCATAACCGAAACAGAATATATTACCCTGCCTGTTGACTTAGCGCACGTTAATCTTTTACTGTAGCGTGCGCTAAGTTGTTCCCGATAGCGTGCGCTAGCCAGTAGGCTTAGCGTGCGCTAATAACGTGCAGTTACATGCATTTCGGATACCGATCAACATCTGGCGATTATCAAAGACTCTAAGTGATTCTGAATCATGTTCATAGCTATCAAACAACGAAATCCAATATCCTTTAACATATAGGTAATCATCCGACTTTTAATTCAAGTCATATATTCATATTTCATCTTTCTTAATATCAACAACCTAAACACCAAGAACTCATAATCATGCCATGTTCATCATCATATGAAGGAACCAACAACAACGACATCACATATCCGAATTGAAGGAAGACATTATCCAACATATCTCTTTGAAGATAACAACTCATTCGAAACCATCTAATTCATATCAATATCTTCATATCAACAATAACATTATCATAATCCGGTAATCCAACTCATAATCATACTTATGAACTTGTTTATATGATAATCATCAGCTCAAGAACATCATATACAATCCAAAACGAAATCTCAAAGTGAAGAGTAATTACCTTTTTGAAGGAATGGATTGATTTCCAAGGTTGAATCCATTTACAAGAATCACCAATGATTTCAAGCTTCAAATGTTGTTATGGATGATTAACTCCATCTTAATCCAGTGTTTGGAACCTCAAATATATCCCAACTCTCTCTCTCTCTCTCTCTCTCTCTCTCTCTCTCTCTCTCTCTCTCTCTCTCTCTCTCTCTCTCTCTCTCTCTCTCTCTCGGCTGAAAGAAGAAAGAATGACGAAATGCTTAATAACACCCTTCTGTCCCTTTTTATAATATTCATTATTAGCGTGCGCTAACATCTCATGTTTAGCGTGCGCTACCGCCTTAGCGTGCGCTAACTGACTTTGTTAGCGTGCGCTATCGAAGCCCAGAGGCTACTGTCTTGCTTCGTAAACTAACTTACGTACGTAATGCCCATGCATTAACGTACGTAAATCATCTTGCTTAGCGTACGCAAGTCATTTACCTTAGCGTGCGCTAATACCAGTTGACTTGCTACAGTCTACACCTACCACGAAGATGCTCATGACCCCACCAGCCGAATCAACCAATAAAGCCAAGATTCCCTATTGACCGATATATAGTTAGCGTGCGCTAATCAACATGCATTAGCGTGCGCTAACACTACATTAAAACATCCGTTGACTTATCAGAACGTGCGCCGAAAGTGGCCTGGTCCACGCGTAGATTCCTTCTGAGCTGATCTGCACTAGCGTACGCTAACCTATGAACGTAGCGTGCGCTAATCCTGCACGATAGCGTGCGCTATGCATGAATATCAGCGTGCGCTAATAACGCTATACTTAGCCATTTTCAGCTATCCTTGTCCAACATCTCGACATATCAAATACGAACATACGACATATCAAATATACATTACTCAACACATTATATCCTCAAATACAATTGTCGACCAAATACGACAATTATACCAATACTGACATCTCAGTCCTTCATTTATTTTATCCCTACTGTACAGATTCCATGCTGTACAATATAACTCGGATAAAATATTATCAAACAACAGTAGTAGAAATTCCGGATATTACAAACAGCGGTTTCATTTAAGAACCGATGTTAATTTTTTATTTTTTTTTAAATACCAGGTTTTTTTTTTATTTCCAACCTGCTTTAACCGGAACCGCTGTTAAATGTCCAGTTTAACAGCGGCTCCCGTAGAAACCGCTGTTAAATTTACACTGCAAATTTAACAGCGGTTTTTGCCGAACCGCTGTTAAATTAACAGCACCACCTTTAATAGCGGTTCCGGAACCGCTGTTAATGTGGCTCCAGAACCGCTGTTAAAGGCCCAGTTTTGTAGTAGTGGGAGTTATAGAAAGTATTCCAAGTGGTTGATTGTCCGGAAGCGAGGAAGGTACCGATTGCTTAGTACTTCCTTACCAAGGAAGCCGCTACGTGGTGGATAGTTATCAAGCCACACGATCATGTTGCTACATGGGAAGAGTTTAAAGAGCTTTTGGTGGCCGAGTTTTGTCCTTGGCCAGTGCAAGAAGGCCGAATCTGAGCCTTTTTCGAGGCTATGCTGCAGAACATTCCCATTTCGCAGGCAATCGTGGAGTACAACCAACAATTGATCCACATGGAGAATCAAGTGCGACACTAACGTGATAAGATCCGTTACTTTGATATGCGGATGAATATGGACTTACGGCGGTACATGACCGGATTTGCTTGCACCACTTTAGAAGAATATCAGGACAGGGCTTTGGCCCATGACATGTTAAGCCCCGACAAAGATACCAATGAAGAACCGAAGAAGCAGAAGATCGTGGGAAATTATTCTGGCTTTAAGAGTGGCAACTTCCAGAGGCCTCAGACGACTAACCATTCCGCTGGACAGTCGTCACGTTCTGCTAAAGGAAAGAGGAGTTTTTGTTCTGCTCCGGGCACCTCAGCTCGTCCGGTGACTTGCTATAATTGTGGTCGTCCAGGCCACGTTAATTTGGAATGCAATTTCGCACCTTGGAAGTGTCACACTTGCGGACAGATGGGGCATAGAGCAGCTTATTGTTCCGAACCAAATCAGACTCTGGACACTCGGGCTTCTGCCCCAGGCCACTAGATCAAGCTTGAATTAGCGGCAATCTTTTGGTCAGTCTCAGCAGAGTTACTGTAGGGGCCGGGGATGGGATCAGAATGCTGGAGGGGGAAACTCTAGCATTGGTTCGGTACAACCATGAATCTATGAGATGCATCGAACAAACGAACCCGACGCAGCGGTGGCCTCAGGTACCATTCATATTTTATCTCATCCAGTTCGTGTACTTTTTGATACGGGTGCTACACATTCTTTCATTTCCTTGTAGTGTGTAGGCCGTTTGAATATAACTTGTATGACCGCTTGCGATCCTTTTATTGTGAAACTACCTAGCGGGGATAGAATTATGGGAAACCTGGAGATTAGAGATTTTCCGGTGATTATAGCTTGTATAGATTGGTTATCGAATTTGATTGTAGTTGATATGGAAGGCGAGGATGTGATCCTCGGCGAAGATTGGCTTGATAGTCACCAAGCGATTATGAATTACCGTACTAAGGTTATCACCATGATGACTGGAGACGGATCCAAGCACTCATTTTTGGGATGTAAGACAAGCCAATCTAAGTTGCTTATCAGCGCCATGAAGGCCGTAAAACTTTTGAATAAAGGTTGCACGGGCTATTGGTGTTATGCTTTGAAGACGGAAGGGAACGAAGTCGATTTCTATTTGATTCCGGTTCTTAATGAGTATCCCGACATTTTTTCGAACGACCTCCGGGATTACCGCCAGATCGAGAGATAGAATTTTCTGTAGATTTAGAGCGTGATGCGGCTCCAATTTCTAAGGCACATTATCAGATGGCACCTTCAGAGATGCAAGAATTAAAGAATCAGTGGGAAGAACTTCTGGAGAAAGGGTACATCAGACCGAGCACTTCGCCTTGGGGCACGCCTGTTCTTTTTGTGATAAAGAAGGATGGTTCACTACGTTTAGGCATCGACTACCGTGAACGGAATAATGTGCCCATTAAGAACACGTATCCTTTGCCTCGTATAGACGATTTATTTGATCAATTACAGGGGGCCGCAGTCTTCTCGAAAATTGATTTGAGATTAGGGTACTATCAACTCAAGGTGAGAGAGTCCTACGTTCTGAAGATTGCATTTCGGACGAGATACGAGCATTATGAATTTGTAGTCATGCCTTTTGGATTGACTAATACACCAGTAGTATTCATGCAGTTAATGAACAAGATATTCATAGAGTACCTCTACAGGTGTGTAGTCGTCTTTATTGACAACATTTTGATCTATTCTCGAGATACGAAGGAACATGCCCGATACTTGCGTTTGATACTATATATTTTGAGAACCGAGCACCTCTATGCAAAATTCTCAAAATGTGAGTTCTGGTTGGAAGAAGTTATGTTTCTCGGCCATGTGATTTCGGTCTAAGGGGTTCGTGTAGACCCGCAGAAGATTGAGGCAGTGCTAGATTGGGCACCGTCTAAAAATGTTAAGGAAGTTCGCAGCTTTTTGGGCCTTGCTGGGTATTACCGTAGGTTTGTCGAGGGGTTCTCGAAACTTGCTCGGCCGCTTACGAAATTACTCTAGAAGACTGAAAAGTTTGTTTGGACAGCTGAGAGACAACAAATCTTTGATGATCTGAAAAGACGTTTGACCTCAGCGCCGATTCTAGCTTTACCGTAGTGATAGATTTGCAGTTTATAGTGACGCTTTAGGACAAGGCCTTCGATGTGTGATTATGCAACATGATAAGACGATAGCTTTTCCGTGACGACAACTGAAGTCTTACGAGATCAACTATTCTACTCACGATTTGGAGTTGGCCGTAACTGTCTTCGCACTCAAGATTTGGCGACATTATTTGTATGATTCTCCGTGTCGGATTTATACCGATCACAAGAGCCTGGAGTATATTTTCAGTCAGAAAGAGCTGAATATGAGACAGAGACGTTGGTTAGAACTAATAAAGTATTATGATTTGGAAATTCTTTATCACCCTGGAAAAGCCAATGTCGTCGTGGATGCTTTGAGCCGCAAATCGGCATCGCTCCAGATGCTCGAGGTTCTTACATCTCAGACGAAGATTCGTCAGGATTTAATCGAGTAGGGAATAGAAGTTTGGATTCAAACAGTATAGGCACAACTGTGCACTCTCGAACTTACTTCGTCTTTGGTTGACGGCATCAAATGGAAAAAGTGGAGTGACCCGATGATTTCTCAACTGAAGGAAGATGTAATTAAAGGAAAAGCCCCTGGTTTTATGGTCCATGAGGAAGTATTCTGAGATTTCAAGGCAGGCTTTGTGTTCCGAATGATCTAGAGTTGAGGCGGAGAATTCTCCAAGAAGCTCATGCTACGCCTTACTCAATCCACCCCAGAACGAGTAAGATGTACAAGGACCTGAAGCGAAATTTTTGGTGGAATAATATGCATAAAGATGTCACGGAATTTGTACTATGGTGCTTGATGTGTCAACAAGTCAAGATCGAACATCAACGACCCGCGGGGTTGTTGAAGCTGCTTCCCATTCCCGAGTGGAAGTGGGAAGATATCTCTATGGATTTTATCACTGGCATGCCAAGAACTAGAGCCAGAATGAATATGATTTGGGTAATCGTCGATCGATTGACCAAGTCTGCACACTTCCTTGGTATTAAGGATATGTGGGGACCAGATAGATTGGCTCGCACTTTTGTAGCCGAGATTGTGAGATTGCATGGTGCCACTAAGACCATTATTTCCGATTGAGATCGTCGTTTCGTATTGCATTTTGGCAGGCCGTTCATCAAGCTTTGGGTACTGAGTTGAGATTGAGCACATCCTTTCATCCTCAGTCAGACGGTCAGACAGAGAGGATGATTCAGACGTCGGAGGATATGTTGCGGGCTTGTGCCCTAGACTGGAGTAATTATTGGGAGCTTCATTTGCCGTTGATCGAGTTTGACTACAACAATAGTTGGCATGCGTCAATCAAAATGGCACCATTCGAGGCACTTTATGGTAGGCGATGTAGGTCGCCATTATGTTGGGACGAGGCTTTGGAGCTAATCGGAATGGAGCCGGATATGTTTATGGAGACTAAGGAAAAGATTTCTATTATCCGGGACCAGTTGTTGACTGCCCAGATCCGTCAGAAATCTTATGCTGATACTCGTCGTCGACCTTTGGAGTTCAAAGTGGGGGATAATGTTCTACTCAAGGTGTCGCCGACAAAAGGGGAAACTCAGTCTGAGGTATATCGGACCTTTCGAAATTTTGGATAGGGTTGGAGATTTAGCTTATCACTTGGCGTTGCCTCCAGCTTTGAGTCACATCCATAGTGTTTTTCATGTGTCTCAGTTGAGAAAGTATGTGCCGGATCCAAGTCATGTTATCGACTATAGTGAGATTGACGTAGCCGAAGATATTACCTTTCTGGATCCTTGAACGTCGTGAGAAACAACTTCAACATAAAACCATTCCATTGGTTAAAGTGCAATGGTCGAGACATGGAGTCGAGAAGGCGACTTGGGAGACGGAAGAGAAGATACGGTCGGAGTACCCCAAACTTTTTATTTCTTAAGTTTCGGGATGAAACTTCTTTTTAGAGGGGGAGAATCTAATACCCGTACTTTTTATTGACTATTTGGTCTTTCTGTTCTTCCTATTTTGTCGCTTTGTAAAATCTTTGCGAAGTTGTCGATATTGTTATAGAGTTTTGTACCTTGTTTGGATCATGATCGTGTTGTTTAGACCTTTTAGAAGTGTTCTGGGTCAGAGAGATAGCGTACGCTAGGCCTAGGCTAATGCACGCTAATTCTTCTTCAGTAGCGCACACTAGTTTTGAGCCTTAGCGTGCGCTAAGGGACCATACAGGGAAGAGACAGTAGCTAATTCTGCTCTCTGGACTAGCAGTTAACGCACGCTAGGAGTTAGCTAGCGCATGCTATTCGTGGTCAATAGCGTGCGCTAACACGTCAGTAGCGCACGCTAACGAGCTGGGTCGGCAGAGGCAGTGAGGTTGTCAGGCTGTCTGGACTATCAGGTATCGTACACTAGGCTTCGGCTAGTGCACGCTAGATGTGTTGCGTAGCGCACGCTAAGCTATCACAGCAGCGTATGCTAAGACTCGAACAGGGCAGAGGACAGTAGGTTCTGGACTGCAATTTCTGGACACCAACTCCCAGTTAGTGCACGCTAACTATCGGCTAGCGAGCGCTAAGAGTAGGCGATTAGCACACGCAATGTTATACCTAACACACGCAAACGAGGCTGGCAGAAGCCACTGGACTACCCGGTGACCCCGCTAGCGCACGCTAATATTGAGGCGTAGCGTGCGCTAGACTGGGCACAGTATATATAGGACAGTTGACCCTGCATTTGTCATTTCTCCACCTTTTTCACTTGTCTGATCCGGAGAGCTCAAGGAAGGAATCTCGGGGTGATTTGAAGTGGTCTTTCTTCATCAATCATCATCTTGAGTTAGATAACAAAGATCTCACAACACTTAATCCTTTTCCACCTTCTAAATCAAGGGAAGAATGCTTAGAACCCTACTTTTGGGAATTTTGGGGATTTTCTTAGATTCGTCCGATTTATCCATTTTAGAGCTTGAGAACCTTGAGATTATGAAGTATGTACCCCGTATACATGTTTCCCCTACGATTTTATGGATTTTTTTGTGCCTTGTTCAGACGTAAGAGGGTTTGGTTGGTTTTCCAACCCCTAGATGTTTACACTCGTAGTTTTGTGAATTGTAAGCGGGTTTTGGGAGTTTCTTCATGTAATTTGAGTATGGATTATTGATTATCATATTCCTTTCCAATCGCTTAGGTGCTGAAAGTGCGTTCTTAGACCTACCAAACTTATTCTCTTTTTCGTTCGATTTCTTGATGTCTCAAAGTCAAGTATATATTTATGATTGTACGTTCTCGACTTTGAAAGTAAGATATATGAATGGAATGATTGTTTATATCCACCCGGGGATGGGCCGACGGGTCCTCTGAGGGTTTCGTAGGCTCTGGTGCGATTCCACGGATAATTTGGGTTAACCACTATGGGACGGACCGATGGGTCCTCTGAGGGTTCCGTAGCCTCTGGTGCGGTTCCACGGTTGATCATGTATGTATTTATGTGATGCTATGAGATTTAGTTATTCCGGAATACTAGTCTTGAAATGATGAATTGACGGTTACTTTAACTTTATTGTCGAGGAGTATTGTATTTCATATTCGATATACTTGCACTAGCTATTCGACGGCTAACCCCTTTATAGGGGAAATACTTTTTATGTATTTCAGGTTCCAGGAGAACGGACAAGCAGGTATCGAGTTGGCATGAAGATGATGGGCCAGCGTTGCCGAGGTATTGATTTGTGCTGTGATGTATTTGGATACATTGGATATGGTTTGAATACCATTTGTATTGTCCTTTATTTCATTGTATTTGGACCTTCTCGGTCAAGTTTTATAGTTCCGCATATGATTAGCCTTATGGGTCCCACGACGGGGCTCAAGGCGCTGTAATATACCCTAAATAACTTGTTGTTATTGTTGTGAGCATGTTGAGTATACATTGTTGTTATTGTTGTGAGCATATTGACGTTGTCATATGAGTGTGCATTTGTAGGTCTTGTGTTAGGACCATGTCCATATGATGTTTTGATCTGATCTCGGATTAGACTGACATGATTGTCGTGGATTTTCGTATCTTGAGGTATGTTACGTATTTCTGTTGGTATTTGTCTTTTGATGGACAATCGATTATCGTGTTGAGATTTGATGATGTTATCCGATGTATCGAATTGGTCAGAGTTGGTATATTTCCGTATTGCGAGTTATGTTGATGTTTTGAGAATCTTGGGTATTTTTTGAGGTACCGTATAGATGTCATGTATGAGTTCATTACTTAATGGAGATTACAAGATGTGGAATATGACAAGGGTTATTTTGATGAGGATTATAACGAATTGGTAAAGTTATGACTTTAGGATTACAGTAGTAGTATTCTTACTTAGTATTTTCATTGGTATGTAATTATTGACGTGATGGGATCGGTATCATTGTTTATTATTATGGTTGACCCCTGTGTGGGCTTTCTTTTTGAGTTCTTGGGATATCGAGCTTGTAGCGGTCATGAAGAGATGCGCTTCCCGGAGGATACTGGCTATGGCGTGTGTTTGGGAATCGAGTACTTTGATTAGTTGTTGTATTCTGCTGCTAGAGTATTTTTAACTGTTTGTCTTTTCCGCTGCGTGAGTATTTTTTAAATGGCCTTTTGGTATCTGGCAACTTAAGTTACTTTGGATAATCGTTTTCTAAACTATTTTGGTCGGTACGAGTAAGCGGTGGATTAATGTGTATTTTTTTCAATCGTCGAGATTAGGCATTTTGGCCTTTGCATATTTTAAAAAGATGTTACCGTCATCGCCGCTTAGGCATATTTAAAATGTTTGCAAATCTTTCTTTCAGCCTTGTGGGTTTCGTTTCGGGGCCCACGATGCTGTAATATTCCAGGTTGGCTCTGGGTGTTACAGAATATGGTTTCGGAGCCAGGTTGTGAAAACCTAGGCTGTCGGGTCGAGTTGAGTCGTGTTTTTGTCATGTCATTCGAGTTGTCGGTTAATAAGTGTTAGAGTTTTGGGTTTTATTGATCACCTGTGCTTGTGTGTTATGTGATTTACCGGTGTGGTGCTATGGTTGTTTTAAACTTTTCCAAATGGTATTAACGTGTTTCTTTGGAAAGAGATGTGTCGTATTTTGAGTTAAACTGATTTTGCAAAGTGTATATTTTGAAAATATCTATATCGAGTATTTTCTAGAGTTGAGACATGTGCCAGTATCACAGGGAATCATCGGCTTCACGACCTGTAAGTATTTCGAATTTTGGATTGAATTGAGATTATTTTCAGTTATAAGTTGATGTACTTTGAGAATTTGGGAAAATATTATGTGTTACAGTATGAGGTAACAGAATATAATAGTTGAAACAGAATTGATGATCTTGAGAAACTAGGATTATGGAGAAACAATATATCGGTTAAACTTGGAAAATCGAGTTGTGATTTTGGGAGAAATGTTGTGGATTGTTGAGAGGAACATATAGTCATGCTAGTATATTTTAGGATGCACGATACTATTTTTGGAAATTTGAAAATGATACTTTAAACATGATATATTTTGAATAAACTATTTTGCTCGCTGTCGCGAAAATGATTTTTTTTCTTAAAATTTATTTTGGGAAAATAGTATTGTTACTAAAATAAAAATATATCTTTAAAACATGTTTTATCATGGCATAGTTGAAGTATTGCATAATGGAGTAATGGTCGAAATAGCGAGTCATATGTGGAAAGGGTGATTTTAACAAAGTCTATACAATAATATTTTTGATTCTATCATGTGGTTTTTCGAGGAGCTTGTCAGTGGAATTGGTGATGAGCCGAATTGATATACAGGAAAATGGATGTAGTCAATCATTTGCATAACTTTCATTTTAAAACCTCGAAATTGTATGTATTCGAAAATTGTCATCAAGAACTTGACATGAGCGAGCCGGTTGAAATTTCAAAAATTGGTTTTTGTAATCTTACGAATATAGATGTTTTGAGTTTTGAAATTCTTGAAAGAACTTTCAAAACGGGTTTTTATTGACAAGATTAGATGATTTCAAAGCTATTTTGAAAATATGTTAGTATAGGTACAAACGTAGTGCATAATGCATATCATGATGAAGTTCTGGGTAAGACTCATAAACTGGATAATACATCGGCATAGTATGATGAAAAGAGATTCGAATTTCAGTATGGTAGCTTGGATTATCCAGGGATAATCGACTGGTCGGTCAGATAAGAGAAATATGTTGTGTGTTGTAGATTCAGTACAGAATATGATTTTCGAACTTTGGTTTTTGTGAAACCGAGGCATATGTGCTATGTAGCTCTACTAGTGTGGTAGTAGCGTGATTTTGCTATAGTGGTTTTTGACTTTTGAGCCATATTGATTAGTCGTTCATACTCCATATATGATTGAGTATGTGCATCGATTTGCGAATGGTTGTTCATACGCCCGAGAGGTACGTTCAACAGTCGGGTGTGTTTCTTTGAGATCCACTGTGTGTGATTTGTATAACGTTTTGGGAATTTTATTCTCTCATATATCTGTCCATGTGGTTCTTTGGTGATCGTGTTGGAGCTTACCATGTGACGGTATTCTCGGTTATTATTGATCCTTCGTTGGTAGTATTGGAGTTTATCACGTTGATGTTATTCTCGGATGTGTTTTGACCTTTGGTTGGTCATATTAGAGTTTATCATGTCGAAGATATTCTCAGTTAATTTATTGGTTGATCATTGTTATTGATCGTATGAGCGTTCAAACATTGTGTCGATTGAGAGTTGTGAAATTGTGATTGTAAGAGTATTGAGGCTTTGACATTTAGTCAATTGCTAGTATCACTAGAGATCATCAATTTCACGGACCAGTAAGTATATTGTTTTGGTGATTTGATTGTGACGATGATTGCTTACCGTTGATGATTTTGGATTTTCTGGTTTGGGAACTTGTTTGTGATAGAATGGCAAGTTTCGAGGGCGAAATTTATTTTAACGAGGGTAGTACGTAATATCCTGAATTTTAGAATAATATTTTATCGTGACCTTGTTGGAATAATGGCAATATGAATACTTAATTTTGGTTCAAGACGTAATATTGAGTAAATGAGAATAATATGTCAGGTAGTATTTTCAAATAACGTCGAATAATTATTGGAAAGAATGTGACGGTGGACAACGTTGTATTCTCTGATAAATTATTTAACGAGAATTAGAGATATTATCCGGACTAAATATGAGATAATAAATTTACTTGGATGTATCGGAGATGTATTTATAAAATTTAAAGTATTGTATATAATTGAGTTGGCTTTCCAATTGTCCAAACGACGAGCCAATCGGAGTCCGGACGAAGAAGTTATGATCGAATTAATAGAGACTTCCAGCTTCCGGGCACCGTGCATCACTCCGTACATCAGCGCCCGACAGTCGTACGGGATTCCCGCGAGAGGTAGGCGCGGGTCATCGCTCATTTTGACTGACTAGCATATTTTGTACCTGTTAATAGCAGTAGTATATACATTGCTTTCTAATTTCGTTTATCAATATCCATAGATAATATCTCTCTCTTCAAAACACTATTTTTCTATTTTCATTTTTATATATGTAAATCGTCCAAAACGCTCAAGAACCCAGCGAATCTGAGCAGCCTAGTCCAGGAGACACCCGGTAGGCGTTTGACGAAATTCCCCCGAGCGTCTGTGAATTCTAGTCTGGGTTGTTATCTTTGAACTCGATTATCTCTGAATCGGTAAGCTATTTTACGAATACATCTCGATTAGTTTTTAAATAAAATACATATAACTATAAATATTGTTTGTAGCGTAAGTATTGAGTCAGAATACTTGAATAAAACGAACCAATTTATGGTGAGTCAGACCATCTTTTCCAGGATAATAACTGAACCTGTTCGATGAATTTCCCCAGTGAGTCTGAGAATTTCAGACTAGGTTTACTTCTTTGAACTCTATTATCGTACAACCTGTAAGTTATTTTGAAAATCTATCTCGAGCAGTTTGTAATAAAAATACATAGAAGTATAAATGTTGTTTTTATCGTAACTATTGAGTTGGAATACTTCGATAAAACGAGCCGTTTTACACTGAGTCAACCCTGTTCGTATCAGTGAGTTCCAGCAACAATTATTTTGAAAGTTGATCGGGTTGCCTATTTTGAATATGTATATCTTTTAACTTTAAGGTTATTTTCCGATTATATTTCATGTATTTTATAGCAGATTGACATGGGTAAATAACTTGGTTTTTGTTTTGATAATTCCAGCCACTGAAATTATTCTCTTTATCGAACTATGATAGAGTCAGTCCTACTTTGTTATAATACAAGAACATATCGAATGGATTGAAAAATCTTTATAATTATGTTCAGACCTAGAAAACTTAATAAATATGGTTAATATCAGAGTATGATTCTTTACATCCGTATTTCGATATTCATGATCGCAAGGTGTTAATTGGAATATTTAGCATGCGTAAATCTTAAAGTCTTACATACGTAAAGTACATTCTAGATATTAGTGTACGCTACACAATGTGAATAACATACGCTGTCAACAGACAGTGTTCGTAAAATGTATTGTGGATTATGAGTTCGTAATTATTTGAGTTGGATTGTTCAGATTTGTGCATAATCGGGATATTGTGGAAACTGTTGAGTTTGTCGATTGGTTAGATCGATTGTTGATTGTTATCGAACTTGTTGTTAACGATTATTACAATAGGCTGTGAGAATTGGTCGTTGATTATAATAATATGTTGCGGTCGAGTTCGAGGATGTTCGTGAATTAATATGGGTAGGTTCGAGGAGCTTGTAGACGAAGGCAAGGAAATTGGTAACGGATTCATTATCATCGTATCAGTATCGAGGCAAGTTATTAATTGCTCAGTTTATAGTATTTAATGAATGGTTTAGTTTCATTTTGTTTATAATGCATATAGCAATGATTATTATTGTGGACTCTGGAGATTGGGGTTGTTTGTTGATTTTGGGAATTAAATCATAATGTATATGATTTACATTTGTTATTGGTATATTTGGGTATCGAGGGTACGTTATGATAGATACGAGGATATGAGTTACCTATGTCCGTGGTATTTTGGATCGTTGGACATTGAGGATAAGCGTTGGTGATGATTTGACATCGAGATTGCTCCCGAAGGACTCGGGACAAGTATCTTAATTTGATTTTGGTTTAATGTTGATGATTTTGATCATCTATATTGTCATTCATGTTGTTGAACATGAGGTCGTCGTTTGATCATCGAGATTTGTCATAATGTCGTTCATATTATTGATTCATATGTTGTTCGTGTTGATGAACATATTGATTTGTATATGTGTATGCATAGTTGTATTGTGTATGTTGTATTGATCCGATGGGATCGTGTGATATATGATGAGGGCGCTGGATCAGTTGTCCACCTCGTGTTGATCCGACGGGATCATCTTGGGATCTATGCTGAGGGCACTGGATCATTGGACGGGTTTTCCACCTCGTGTTGGTTCGACAGGATCATCTTGGGATCTATGCTAATGGAGCTGGATCATTGGATTACCCTGTGTTGCATTGATGGAATCATGCGGATTCGCATCGTTGGATTTACCATGCGTTGTTGTTGTGCATATGTATATTGTTGGCTATCTACCGTGTGTTGATATAGTAGGATCATCTTGGGATCTATGCTGTGTGCACTGGATCATCGGATTTCCATTAAGTATACATTGTTGTTATTGTTGTGCGCATATTAACGTTGTCATATGAATATGCATTTGTAGGTCTTGTGTTAGGACCATGTCCATATGATGTTTTGATATGATATCGGATCAGACTGACATAATTGTCGTGGCATTTCGTATCTTGAGGTATGTTCCGTATTTCCTTTGGTATTTGTCTTTTGATGGACAATCGATTATGTGTTGAGATTTGATGATGTTATCCGATGGATTGAATTGGTCAGAGTTGGGATATTTCCGTATTGCGAGTTATGATGATGTCTTGAGAATCTTGGGTATTGTTTGAGATACTGTATAGATGTTGTGTATGAGTTCATTACTTAATGGAGATTACGAGATGTGGAATATGATAACGGTTATTTTGATGAGGATTATCACGAATTGGTAAAGGTATGATGGTAAGATTATAGTACTAGTATTCTTATTTAGTATTTTCATTGTTATGTAATTATTAACTTGATGGGATCATTATCATTGCTGAGTATTATGGATGACCCCGTTGTGGGGTTTCTTTTTAGGTTCTTGAGATATCGAGCTTGTAGTGGTCGTGAAGAGATAAGCTTTCCGGAGGATACTGGCTATGGCGTCTGTTTGGGAATCGAGTACTTTGATTAGTTGTTATATTCTGCTACTAGAGTATTTTTAACTGTTTGTCTTTTCCGCTGCGTGAGTATTTTTTAAATGACCTTTTGGTATCTAGCAAGTTAAGTTACTTTGTATAATCGTTTTCTAAACTATTTTGGTCGGTACGTGTAAGCGGTGGCTTAATGTGTATTTTTTTCAATCGTCAAGATTAGGCATTTTGGCCTTGTACTTTCAAATGAGATTTTACGACGGTACTGATAAATGGATTTTATAAAGCCTTTGCATATTTTAAAAAGATATTACCGTCATCGCCGCTTAGGCATATTTAAAATATTTGCAAATCTTTCTTTCAGCCTTGTGGCTTCCGTTTCGGGGCCGACGATGCTGTAATATTCTAGGTTGGCTCTGGGGTGTTACAATAGGTGGTTTATTATTAAGGTGGTCATAAGCCCATAATGCCTCTAAGTTCAAATTTTAATAATAAGCCCACTAATCAAGTTTTACTATTAATTTAAATAGTCCAGTTAGCTAATAAATTAAAATTTATTAAATAATTAAGATAATTAAACATATAGGGTGTTATTTAGCTAACGAGACTAAACATATAGTTAGAAATAAATTTATTCGACAAGGAAATAATGTAAAACTTATTTTATTTATTGAGAAATATAATCAAATCTACTTACAAAAGAATGGGGTCTCACACCCAACACTTTCATCATTGAAAGAATTTGCTCAAATCATCCAAGTATCAAAATAAAACTCAAGAAACACTGAAATCATCACATACATGATGAGATAATGTCATTTTTATGTCAATTATGATAAATCAAAGTTTAACCATTTGCATGCACCAACATATATATGATATATTTGCATTAATTTTTAAAAGAGGGGTGACCAAGCCTTCATCCATGTGTCTTCTTGGGGTGTTAGTAGAGTGACACATCCACTCCCATTGCCTCCCACTACCTCGCGTCCAACACTAATCTTTTTTTGTTGTATTTATTGTATTTTTTTGTATATTTGTTGTAGTTTGTATTTTAATTTAATAAATAGAAGTGTATTTGATGATGTAATATCCGTGCTTTTTATTTCTATATTTTTCGATCCTAGCGACTTGCTACTGTTCATTGACACATTTTGGATATGTTTTATTCAGCACCTTTTGTCATTCGAGCAAGTTTTGATATTGTTTCAGACTAATCGACGTATTATTTCGACTTTTCTACGTATAAGTTCGACTTTGTAAAATCACCATCAGTTCTTGGAAACTCCAAAAGTTCTGAAGCATTGCAGTATAATAGAGCATCAAGTTAGATTTCAACCGGTTCTCATGGTGAGTCAATGGGAGTCCGGACGAAGGAGTTATGGTTGAAATATCAAACACTACATTGTGAGCTTATAGAGTATAATTAGCGCACGCTAATGCAGATATTAGCGCGCGCTAACTGTTAAGGACAGAGCGTTCTGTCCTTCACTAGAATGCCGTATTTGAGCACGCTAATGCATTGATTAGCACAGGCAAACGGGAGCGGACAAAGGCTTCCGGACTGCATTTTTATCCAGGTAGCGCACGCTAACCCTTCCCGTTGCGCACGCTAAGCCTCTGTTAGTATAAATAGGACAGCTGGGTCAACTCTCGCCATTTCCCACACTCATTTCCTTTCTCTGGTGATTTGGGCGATCCAGGGTATATGTAAGGGTAGAGTCCAGTCAGATATCACCATCCGTCAACATTTTTGAGTTCCTAGTACGAGGTTATCAACATCTAATCATCTTTTACTGTTCTAATCAAGGTAATATTCTTAGAACCCTGGTTTTCGGGATTTGGGGGGGTTTGTTCTTGATTTCATTTTCAATCCGGTTTTGATGAGTCTATTAGTGTTAAATGATGTTATTGATCATGTTCTATGGAATTTATATCCTTATATTTGATTCATTCAACCCGGTTGATGATTTTTGTGTTCTTGAGGAACCATGAACATTTAATGTTCAATTAAATGTTCATATGAGTCTTCCTTTGTTGGTTTGAGGCGATTTCCATTGCTATTAGTCTTGCTTCTCGTTGTGATCATGTTTTCGTTGTTTCTGCGGAAGTTGTAGGTTCTGAAGCACTTCGACAGAGCTCTGTTCATCAGAGTATTTGCGTGCCGACTTCGAGGCAAGTATCTTGTCCATACTATAACACTTCAAATCACATAAGGGATATTGCACACCGTAGAACCTTTACAAGGTCTACCAGGCCAACACATGACACATAATTCACAAGAAGAATCCCATAGGACACATTAATAATAATAAGTAGGGTTGTGGCCTCGACCAAACATTTTAGTTCAATACTAGTAAAACAGAGAGTGAGATGTATTCAATGCCCACACAGGGAACTTCAGCAACATCATTAAACAATAACACGATCACTCGACTGCTTTAACTAACAACTGAATAAACATAATAAAATAAGTAACACCGACTCGAGCCTCATCATCATGCTGGGCCATCCTTTTCGAATAGCTAGTGCAAGTACACAATTACACTATATTATATACTAATACGATTCGACACAATCAATTCTTTTGGAAAACATTTGCCATCAATATTTCGGAATATCATATTTACATCAAAATAGTATATCAATACGTTTGAACATCACAACTATCCACACTTGGTAAGCCGCAGCCGTACCCATTAGTATCGACCCCCAGAGGCCCCCCCGTCGGATCGTTCCTGGTTGGGAAACCACTTCCGCGGCTGTACCCATTAGTATCGCCCCTAGAGGTCCCTTCGATCCATGCCCAGGTGGAATAACAACAACACACACATGATATCGCAATTCATCATTCATATCGAAACCGTAACGCACATAACAGAATGTAATACATGTACTTGCCTTGAATAACACGACGCGAAGAAAACGGTGAAAGAAAAAGGGTTTCGTCTGAATAATCTTCACAAGCTCATTCCTATCACAATAACGATATACAATCAACAACATTGTGGAAACGAAAGAATTCATCTTAAGTTCTACCCGTTGGAACAATTCATCGAATGTTACGAGGGCATTATCCGGATATAATCGAATAATGGAAGGTTTATCAATTATGTTCCACAAAACCATAACAATTGTAAGGATTTTGAATACACAACACTAATCCAACAACAATAGCAGCCGAGTCGGAAAGATAGATGAAGTTACAAGAAAATCCCCCCAAAATCCCAAAACTAGGGTTCAAGGCGATTTACCTTGATTCAAAGATGAACAATGGATGATTTGGTGTTAGAGTAGTGTTATGATGCTCGAATATACTTCGCTAATGGGGTTTGGGTGGAGATTGGATGATCCCTAGACTGCAGAATTGCTCCCGTCGCGCAGAAGGAGGAGAAAAGTGAAAAAAATGAGGAAGAAAGGCCGCTGCGCAGTTTATATACTGGGCAGGTGTTACGACCGTAACATGGGCTCCTTTACGACCGTAAGGGTGTTCATGAACTTTCTGGACAAAATACACACCTGCATTACGGCCGCTACAGGAAGGATATTACGGCCGTAATGTATGAAGTCTTAGGGCCGTAATGTATACAATCTTACGGCCGTAACTCGGCCCTGGCAGCATGTCAGTCTGGTTTTGAAACAATGACTCGTCAACAACCGGAATGAGAGTGCAAGGGATGAAACCACAGAAATACAAAGATCTTTTACTGACGAGATAAACATAAAAACCATCAAGTCTGAAAACCACAGAAATACGAAGGCCGGAATAACGAATATTAACATCAATGCCCAAAATGCTAGGAATTTACAAAACGACCAAAACATTCGAAAATCTAGATTCGAGGTCGGACAACAATTCTAAAAACTGCAACAGGTCTGAAAATATTACATAAACTCGTAAGAACAACGAAGTGTTAGCTTCGAACAAGATTCACGAGGATCGAGCCTCCATACATAAAAGTTATAATAATTTGCATATACTCATAAATCGACTCCGAACTCGTCCGGATGGTCAAGAATGCAGAACAAATTGGTTTTATAATATCAAAACAGTTAAAAGTGAGTCGTCCCAAATGAAAATATACTAAAAATAGAAATTACTAAAAATGAAAAGTGCGGATATTACATTCTCTCCCTCTAAAATGAAGTTTCGTCCCGAAACTTACAAGGTGAATAACTCGGGATATATCGCCTTCATATGGTCCTCCGTTTCCCATGTCCCTTCCTCTGATGCGTGTCTTGACCATTACACTTTAACCAAAGGGATGGTTTTGTGCCTAAGTTGTTTTACCCGATGTTCCAAAATCTGAGTCGGTCTCTCCTCAAATGTGATGTCGGGACCCAGTTCAATTTTTTCAAAATCTATAATATGGCTGGGATCCGGTACATACTTCTGAAGCTGGGAGACATGGAATACGTTATGTACATGAATCAAGAACGATGGCAGACCCAACCGATATGCAAGATCTCCAACTCTCTCTAGTATCTCGAATGGTCCAATATATCTCGAACTAAGTTTGACCGAAGCGGTAAACTCCCCGAGTTGGAGACACCTTCAGTAAAACATAGTCGCCAACCTCAAAATCTAACGGCCGGTGACGCATGTCGGTGTAGGACTTCTGTCGACTCTGAGTTGTTAACAACCTATCACGAATCAAGGCAATCTTCTCTCTTGTCTCAACTACCATATAATGTTCAGTGCCAATCAATTCGGATGCATCATCCCAATATAACGGCGATATATAGCTCCTTCCATAGAATGCCTCAAATGGTGCCATTTTGATCGAAGCGTGCCAACTATTGTTGTACGTGAATTCGATCAATGGCAATTGCGACTCCCAATCATCCTTCCAGTCTAAGGCACAAGCTCTAAACATATCCTCAACTGTCTGAATCGTCTGCTCTGACTGCCCGTCTGTCTGGGGATGGTAGGATGTACTGAGCCTCAATTTAGTCCCCAGATCCCGATGAATATCCTGCTAAAAATGTGATATAAACCGACCTTCTCGATCCGAAATAATACTCTAAGGAGTCCCGTGTAACCTCACTATTTCTGCAATGAATATCCGTGCTAATATCTCCGGTCCCCAAGTATCATTAATACTCAGAAAATGAGCAGACTTGGTTAATCAATCGATAATGACCCAAATCATGCTCATTCCAGTCCGAGTCCTAGGCATACTGGTAATGAAATCCATAGAAATATCCTCCCACTTCCACTCTGGAAGAGGAAGTGGTTGCAATAACCGTGTGGGTCGCTGATGCTCGATCTTAACCTGCTGACAGGTCAAACACTTTGATACAAACTCGCTAACGTCCATCTTCAAATTGCCCCACCAGTAGTTACTCCTCACATCCTTGTACATTTTGCTTTTACCAGGATGTATGGAATAAGGCGTGGTACGAGCTTGTCTTTAGATTTTCTGTCTCAACTCAATGCCACTCAGCGCACATAATATGCCTCAGAACCTCAAAATTCCATCGTCTTGAACCACAAATCCAGGGGCTTTCCCTTTCTTCACGTCCTCCTTCAACTGGACAAAAAATGAATCATCATACCGTCTCGCCTTGATATCATCAACCAAAGACGAAG
Organism: Orobanche coerulescens; assembly: GCA_033398695.1. Lineage (NCBI taxonomy): Eukaryota > Viridiplantae > Streptophyta > Magnoliopsida > Lamiales > Orobanchaceae > Orobanche > Orobanche coerulescens. The sequence goes on along the minus strand of CM065804.1, from coordinate 79,342,968 downwards.
TGATTTCTAACGCACATAACTGACCCTGAACTTTATGAACCCAAACTTTGATGTTCGGACACATCAAATCCCACTGGATCCTGCTTTGCGGTGTAAGGATCTCTAACATCTGTAGAGCCATCGACTTACGACTCAACGCGTCAGCCACTATATTGGCCTTACCCAGATGATAAAGAATATTAAAATCGTAATCCTTAATTAATTCCAGCCACCTACGTTGTCTCATGTTCAATTCCTTCTGACTGAAGATATACTTCAGACTCTTGTGGTCCGTGTAAATCTTACATGACGACCCATAGAGATATTGCCTCCAAATTTTTAAAGCGAAAACGACTGCAACTAATTCTAAATCATGCGTAAGGTAATTTTCTTCATTAGGTTTCAACTGACAAGACCATAAGCAATAACCCTATCTCTTTGCATTAAACACATCCGAGTTTGAGGCCCAAAGCATCACTATTAACCACAAAATCCTCGTTGCCTGAGCAAAGCTAAAACTAGCGCAGCGGTCAACCATTTCTTCAACTCATCAAAGCTATATTGTCTATCTGCGTTCCACTCAAACTTATGAGTTTTCTGAAGTAATTGCGTGAGTGGTCGAGCGATCTTAGAAAATCCTTCAACGAACCTGGGGTAATAGCCCGCAAGTCCTAGAAAACTCCTCACTTCTTTCACATTGTTAGGCAGTTCCTATGCCAATACTGCCTCTAATTTCTGCGGATCAACCCGAACTCCCTCTGCTTAAATCACATGCCTAAGGAATGTTACCTCCTCGAGCCAAAACTCACACTTAGAAAATTTCGCATACAACTGCTCATCTCTCAAAATGTCTAACACAATCCGGAGATGTACAGCGTCTTCCTCCTAACTCTGAGAATAGATAAGAATGTCATTGATAAAGATGACTACAAATTTGTCCAGATACTCGATAAAGAATTTGTTCATCAATTGCATGAACACTGCTGGGGCATTGGTTAGCCCGAAAGGCATAACCACAAACTCGTAATGGCCATATCTAGTCCGAAAGGCAGCTTCCGATATATCACTATCCTGAATCCTCAACTGGTAGTAACCCGATCGTAAAATCAATCTTCAAGAAGACCGTCGCTCCCTGAAGCTGATCAAACAAGTCATCAATCCAAGGTAAAGGGTATTTTTTTATGGTCAAATTGTTTAATTCTCAGTACTCGATGCATAAACGAAGCATTCTTTTTGGTCAACTTGTTTAAAGGGAATAAGAGTTTTAGTTCTGCTTCGGGCACCACAACTCGCCCGGTGACCTGTTTTAATTGTGGTCATCTAGGCCACATCAATCTGGAGTGCAACTTCCCACCTCTGAAATGTCACACTTGTGGTCAGATGGGACACAAGGCAGTTTATTGCCCCAAACAAGACCAGACTTTGGATACTCGGTCATGTGCCCCAGCAAATAGAGATCATAGTATGAATCAGTGACAATCAGTTAGCCAATCACAGCAGGGTTACAATAGAGTCCGGGGATGAGGTCAGACCATTAGAGAGGGAGATTCTAGTGTCGGTTCGACACACCCACGAGTTTACGAGATGCGCCGAGAAGATGAACCTGATGCGGTGGTGGCCTCAGGTACCATTCATATTCTATCTCATCCATTTCGAGTACTTTTTGATTCTGGTGCTACACATTCTTCCATCTCCTTGGATCGTGTATGCCATTTGAATGTAAATTGTATAACTGCTTGCGATCCTTTCATTATCAAACTACCGAGTGGGGATAGAATCGCGGGGAATCAGGATATTAGAAATTATCCGATGAGCATAGCAAGTATTGATTGGTTATCGAATTTGATTGTGGTTGATATCGAGGGCGAGGATTTGATCCTCGGCGAGGACTGGCTTGAGAGTCACCAAGCGATTATGAATTACCGCACTAAGGTTATCACTATGATGACCAAAAATGGTCCTGAGTACTCATTTATGGGACATAAATCAGGCCAACCTAAGTTGCTTATCAGCACCATGAAGATCGTAAAACTCTTGAATGAAGGTTGCACGGGCTATTGGTATTATGCTTTGAAGTCGTAAGGGAATGGAGTCGATTTCTCTTCAATTCCAGTTGTTAATGAGTATCCAGACATTTTTCCAGATGATCTTCCGAGATTACCACCAGATCGAGAGATATAATTTTCTTTTGATTTAGAGCTTGACGCAGCTCTGATTTCTAAGGCGCCTTATCGTATGGAACCTTCAGAAATACAAGAATTGAAGAATCAATTGGGAGAACTATTGGAGAAAGGGCACATTAGACCGAGCACTTTGCCTTGGGGCGCACCTGTTCTTTTTGTGAGAAAGAAGGATGGTTCACTACGTTTATGTATTGATTATCGTGAGCTAAACAAAGTGACCATCAAGAACAAGTATCCATTGCCTTGTATAGATGATTTATTTGATCAGTTGCATGGAGCCGCAGTATTCTCAAAAATTGGTTTGAGATCGGGGTACTACCAGCTCCAAGTGAAAGAGTCCAACGTTCCAAAACAGCTTTTCGGACGAGATACGGACATTATGAATTTGTGATCATGCCTTTTGGACTGACTAATGCACCGACAGTATTCATGCAGTTAATGAACAAGATATTTATCAAATACCTTGACAAATGTGTGGTCGTCTTTATTGATGATATCTTGATTTATTCTCGAGATGAGGAAGAGCATGCCCAACACTAGTGTTTGATACTAGATGTTTTGATAGACGAGCACCTTTATGCGAAATTCTCAAAATGTGAGTTCTGGCTGAATGAAGTTATGTTTCTCGGCCATGTGGTTTCTGCCAAAGGAGTTCGTGTGGACCCGCAGAAGATTGAGGCAGTGCTAGATTGGGCACCGCCTAATAATGTTAAGGAAGTTCGTATCTTTTTGGGTCTTGCTGGGTATTACTGTTGGTTTTTCGAGGGGTTCTCGAAACTCGCTCGGCCGCTTACACAACTACTTCAGAAGACAAAAAAGCTTGTTTGGACTGCTGAGAGACAGCAGAGCTTTGATGAACTGAAGAGACGTTTGACTTCAGTGCAGATCTTAGCTTTACCACAAGGTGGTGAAGGATTTGCAGTATATAGTGACGCTTCAGGACATGGGTTTGGATGTGTGCTTATGCGGCACGATAAAATGATAGTCTTTGCATCACAGCAGTTGAAGCCGTATGAGATGAACTATCTTACTCATGATTTGAAATTGGCCAAAATTGTTTTCGCACTTAAGATTTGGCGGCACTATTTGTATGGCTCTTCGTGATGGATTTATACCGATCAAAAGAGTATGAAGTATATTTTCAGTCAGAAGGAGTTGAATATGAGGCAACGGCGTTGGTTGGAATTGATTAAGGATTATGATTTGGAAATTCTTTAACATCCGGGGAAGGCCAATGTCGTCGCAGACACTTTGAGCCGCAAACCGACATCACTTCAAATGCTCGAGGTTCATGCACCCCTGGCGAAGATTCGTTAGGATTTGATCGAGCAAGGTACAGAAGTTAGCTTCAAAGAGTGCAGAGACAATTGTGTACCCTCGAAATTACTTCGTCCTTGGTTGATGACATCAAAGGGAAGTAGTGGAGTGATCCGATGATTTCTCAACTGAACGAAGATGTAATTAAGGGAAAAGCCCCTGGCTTTATGGTCCCTGAGGAAAATATTTTGAGGTTTTAGGGTAGGCTTTATGTCCCGAATAATCTGGAGTTGGGATAGAGAGTAAGATGTACAAGGACTTGAAGCGAAATTTTTGGTGGAATAATATGAAGAAAGATGTCACAGAGTTCGTATTGTGATGTTTGACGTGTACACAAGTCAAGATCGAGCATCAACAACCAGCGGGGTTGTTGAAGCCGATTCCCATTACCGAGTGGAAGCGGGAAGACATCTCCATGGATTTTATCACGGGGATTCTGGGATCTAGAGCCGGAATGAATATGGTTTGGGTAATCGTTGATCGATTAACCAAGTCTACACATTTCCTTGGTATTAAGGATACCTGGGGACCGGAGATATTGGCCCGAACCATTATATCTGAGATTGTGAGATTGTATGGTGCCCCTAAAACTATTATTTCGGATTGAGATGGCCGTTTCGTTTTACATTTCTGGCAAGCAGTCCATCAGTCCTTGGGCACCGAGTTGGGTTTGAGTACATCTTTTCATCTTCAGTCAGACGGTCAGACTGAGCAAATAATCCATATGTTAGAGGATATGTTGAGGGCTTGTGCCATAGACTGGAGTAAAGATTGGGAACTTCATTTACCGTTGATCGAGTTTGCCTACAATAATAGTTGGCATGTGTCGATTAGAATGGCACCATTTGAAGCACTTTATGGTGTAACACCCCGAGATATTCGGAATAATTACAGTGCCGTAAACCCTTTAAGTAGGGATTTACAAGGCTAATTAGAAGAAATATAAATATAATACAACAGTAACATAAAGTTCAAAATACAAAACCGGTTTCAACTGATCCAATAGAGTTCATTAATACAACCATATCGAAATATTATTAAGACACACGTACTCGAGTACTGGAATAATTCAAAAGACAAATCACAATGAACAGCACTGAGCCCCTTCGTCGTCACGTCGGTACTGTGGCTGTTTTCCCGCTCCTCAGCTACTTGAACATCAAAACAAATGTCCACCCCCAAAGGGGTTAGCAAAACGACGCTAGTACAAGTATCATATTAAACAAATCAAATAAGCAACAACAATGCATAACAAAATACACAACACGGACTTCGGCTACCGGAATCCAGCAATGCGAATCCACAAGATTCCATTAACACAGTATGGGTATTCCAATGATCCAGCGCCCTTAACATAGATCCCAAGATGATCCCGTAAGACCAACACGAGGTGGAAGAACCCGTCCAATGATCCAGCGCCCCTCAGCATAGATCCCAAGATGATCCCGTCGGACCAACACGATGTGGACATCCGATTCAGCGCCCTCAGCATATATCGTACAACATACACAAACACGACTCAAGCATATATATAATCAAAATCGCTATGTCCATCGACATGAATATACAAACACTTGATAAAGAATATCATGACAATTCAATGAAATAAATCCCATGTTCAACAACATGAATAAACCACATGCATGCTCAAAATACCAACATGAACAAATTACGATACTTGCCTCAAAGATGGCAAGAACTAATCACTCTGATGATCTCAACACTCTCGAAGGTCGCCTCCTTCGATCAAACGTAGCAAGCTCGAACCTTAACAAAAGAAATAATATAGAAATCATCTCATGCCGTACGAATGTCTAACAATCCGATCTACGGCCGAAAGCTCTTTAAAAGGTAATATGCCTGAACTACTTAGCGTACGCTATGTATTCTACGTAACGTGCGTTAAGCCGGCTCGTTAGTGTACGTAAACGACGAAGCCTAGCGTACGCTAACTATGTACTGACAGTCCTCTCTGATCAGCCGACTGACTCGCCTGATAACATAACGTACGTTACATACTAAGCGTAGCGTACGTTAACGTATGCCCGATAGCACACGTTAATATACATATCTTAGCGTGCGCTAACCGTGCATGGCAGTTCACTACTGGGCAGTAGACTAGATCTAATGGTGATGAAACTCATGAAATCCTCAGTGTTAATACATGTCATCTCCATGCATATCATGCTCATACGGTTTATGAATGAGCTTTACAGATTGAACGACTTCGAGATACAAGGATACGTATAATCATCACAACACTATTATTCATCTTGATCTTCAAGAAAATATCCTAAGTTCAATCCATTCTATGTCCCAAAATGTATAATTCCATTATGTAAAATCATAAGAACTAGATAATCTCCATAAACTGGCCATAATCGGTTTAATAGCTTCTTGAATGTGCTTCGGAGTTCAAACACTAAAAGGTTCAATGGTCTAAACGATGAGGAAGTACCGAAACATCGAAAATATCCTTCTAACAACATGATGTTCGACTACGTACGAATTTATCTGACTAGATAATCTCAAAACATGTTCCAAAACATCCGTAAGAATACTACTCCAGTTGGTGAAGAATAACCTACCTCAAAATAGTAAAGAACAATGAGGAACTTGAAGAATTCCAACACGGAAAGCTTGAACACTAATCTCCAATGATCTACAATCTTCAAACTCATGCTAGGATGATGATATGAGAGGTTTAGGATGGTGGAAGTAACTCTCTAAGTCTAAGAATTTGGATATGGGAAGTGAAGAAGTCTGAAAAATGAAAAAGGGTGATGTCCTTTATATAGAAAATGGTTATTAGCGCGCGTTAGTCCATATCCATAGCGTGCGCTAACGGCCATACGAAGCTTACTGACCTCACTGTACTTGATATTTAGCGTGCACTATCCTCATACCAGTAGCGTGCGCTATAGCATTGACTCGGCTTTTCCCAAAAGCCGTCCAGGTTCATCCCGACATGATCCGACCAAGATCTGCGGCTCATCTCACCTACCACCCTGTCTTAATCATGTTGACTACGTATAGCGCGCGCTAAGGTTCATACATAGTGTGCGCTATGAAACCCAATTTAGCGTATGCTACGCCTAGTCAATAGCGTGCGCTATATGTGCAAAATCACAATTTAGAACAAATTCATGCAATCATATGCTCAACAACACTGGATCATGAAATACGGAGAATAATACTCATATCAAAATGCAACAAAAACAATATCACAAGGTTCAAATACACATCAAAAATCTCGGGTATTACATCCTCTCTCCCTAAAAAGAAGTTTTGTCCCGAAACTTAAGATGAAAACAACTCCGGATACCTAGTCTTTATATTGTCCTCCGTTTCCCAAGTGGCCTCTTCAACTCCGTGTCGTGACGATTGTACTTTAACCACGGGTATTGGTTTATTCCTCAATTGTTTGATCCGACTCTCAAGTATCTTGATTAGTCTCTCTACGAAGGTGCTGTCATTAGCTATCTCGATCTCATCGAAATCAATAATATGATTAGGATCTGGTACATACTTCTGCAATTGGGTTACGTGAAACACATTGTGAATGTGACTCAGCGATGGCGGTAAGGCCACTGTGTATGCTAAATCCCCAACTCTCTCGAGGATCTCAAATGGTCCGATATATCTCGGACTTAGCTTACCTTTCCTCCCAAAACGGAATATTCCTCGAGTAAGAGACACCTTCAATAGTACGTGGTCCCCAATGTCGAACTCTAACGGGCGACGACGCACATCGGCATAAGACTTCTGTCGACTCTGGGCAGTCAACAGTCTTTCCCGAATCAGAGCTATCTTCTCTTGAGTCTGAACTATCAATTCCGGTTCCGTCCCGATCAAGTCCGAAGAATCGTCCCAGCACATGGGTGATCGGCATCTCCTCCCGTACAAAGCTTCAAATGGTGCCATCTTAATAGAAGCATGCCAACTATTGTTATATGTGAATTCAATCAACGGAAAGTGAACTTCCCAATCAGTTGACCAATCCAAGGCACAAGCTCTAAGCATGTCTTCCACTGTCTGAATAGTCTTTCGGACTGACCGTCCATCTGAGGATGATAAGCCATGCTAAAGTTCAGCACGGTTCCCAAAGCCCTGTGAACTGCTTTCCAAAAATGCGATACGAAGCGACCATCTCGATCCGAAATAATGATCTTCGGTGTACCATGTAATCTGACTATCTCCGCAATAAATACTCATGCCAATTTCTCGGGTCCCCAGGTTTCTTTAATTCCCAAGAAATGAGCCGACTTGGTTAGTCGATCAACTACAACCCAAATCATGTTCATTCCCGTCTTAGTCCTTGGCATATTGGTGATGAAATCTATCGAGATATCCTCCCACTTCCACTCATGGATCGAAAGTGGCTTCAACATTCCGGCAGGTCGTTGATGTTCAATCTTAACCTGCTGACAAGTCAAACACTTCTAAACGTATTCTGCTACGTCCTTCTTCATATTTCCCCACCAGAAGTTTTGTTTTAGATCCTTATACATCTTACTGTTGCCCAGGTGAATAGAATAGGGCGCGCTGTGAGCTTCCTTCAGAATTGTCTGTCTCAAAACATCATCATCGGGAATGCAAAATCAACTCTGAAATCTCAAAACTCCATCATCTTGTATCACGAATCCTAGTGTATTTACTTTCTTTACTTCGTCACATAACTGAAGAATCAGAGAATCGTTCAACTGCTTAGATTTGATTTCCTTGACTACTGACGAAGTTAGTTCCATCACATATAGTTGCCCTTGGATTCCTGGTGACCATACTTCAATCCCTCCGCGGATAAGTTCTCGTTGAATGCTGGTTTGGGACGTAAGTGCTTCCAACACTCGAATAGAAACAGGTTTACGGCTCAGTGCATCAGCTACTACGTTTGCTTTACCCTGATGATAGAGGATTTCCAAGTCGTAATCCTTGATCAATTCCAGCCACCTTCTCTGCCTCATGTTTAATTCCTTCTGACTGAAAATATACTTGAGGCTCTTATGTTCTGTAAAGATCTGACAATGAGTGCCGTATAAATAATGTCGCCAAATTTTCAAAGCAAAGACCACAGCTGCTAACTCCAGATCATGAGTCGGGTAGTTAACTTCGTACGGTTTCAACTGTCGAGAGGCATAAGCAATCACCTTATCCTTTTGCATCAACACACATCCCAGACCCTGATTTGAAGCATCGCTGTATACCATGAATCCATCAGTTCCATCCGGTAATGCTAATACAGTTGTTGTCGTTAGTCTCCTCTTAAGTTCATCAAAACTAGCCTGGAATTTCTCATTCCACGTGAACTTTTGAGTTTTCTGTAACAGTTGAGTGAGCGGACGAGCAATTTTGGAAAACCCCTCTACAAAACGACGATAATATCCAGCAAGTCCTAAGAAGCTTCGGACTTCTTTCACGTTATTAGAAGATTCCCATTCCAAGATTGCTTCGACTTTCTTCGGGTCCACCTGAACTCCGTCAGCTGATATAACATGCCCAAGGAAAGTTACTTCCCTAAGCCAAAACTCGCATTTGGAAAGTTTCGCATAAAGTTGTTCATTCCTCAAGGTGCTCAAAATAACACGCAAATGCTCAGCATGTTCCTCTGTGTCTTTTGAATAGATCAAGATGTCATCAATGAAAACGACCACAAACTTATCTAGGTATTCTAAGAATACCCGATTCATCAATTGCATAAATACCACAGGAGCATTGGTAATTTCGAATGGCATCACCACAAATTCATAGTGTCCGTACCGGGACCTGAAAGCAGATTTTGGTATATCCAATTCCTTAATTCTGAACTGATGGTATCCTGATCGCAAGTCAATCTTTGAAAATACTCTTGCCCCTTGCAGTTGATCAAACAAGTCATCTATCCCAGGTATATGATACTTGTTCTTGATCGTCACCTTGTTTATCTCCCTGTAATCGATACACAATCGGAGGGATCCATCTTTCTTTCGGACAAAGAGAATGGGCGCTCCCCAAGGGGAAACACTAGGTTGGATGTAACCCTTCTGTAATAATTCCTCCAGTTGCTTCTTTAATTCATACATCTCGGTTGGCGCCATACGGTATGGTGCTCTGGAAATAGGAGCGGCTCCAGGCTCTAATTCGATAGTGAACTCCACTTCTCTCTGTGGAGGTAACCCAGGTAGTTCGTCAGGGAATACATCTGACAATTCATTCACAACTGGAATAGATGAGAGCTCTGCTTCTTCTTCCTTTTTCATGGCGTAGCAACAAAATCCGTAACAATCCTGCTTCAGTAATTTCACTGCTTTCATAGCCTTGATCAACTTTCCCGAGCTTCCCGGTCTCCATCCTTTGAATAATTGTTCAAATCCATCATTGGCAATGATAGAAATGACTCTCTTTTGGTAATTCAAAATAGCTCCATAACGGTTGAGCCAATCATCTCCAAGAATTAAATCGTCACCATGGATGTCGACTACAATAAGATTCGATGGCCAATCTCTCCCTCCTATAGACACTGGAAAATCTCTAGTTTCTAGGGTTCCCACAATTCTCTCTCCGCTCGGCAAACCCATAATATAAGGCTCACAATCAAATAAACACGAGATTTTCAAACGATTAACACAGTTCAATAATATGAAAGAATGTGTAGCTCCTGAATCGAATAAGACATTAACTGGTTGCAAAAGAATCTGAATCGTATCTGATGCAACGGCAGTGTTCTGATCGTCAGATTTCCTCATCTCGTACAGGCGCGGAGGAACGGACCCAGCACTAGATGTCTCTCTCTTCCAAGCATTCTGCTGCTGAAATCCACTCTGCTGTGTTTGGCTCACACTTATCTCTTTCGAAACTGGTGCTGGAGTGCGAGTACCAAAAGATCTAGTCACGTTTCCACAAAAATTCGCACGGTGTCCTTCTTGCCCACATTCAAAACAAGTCACAGAAGGAATGGGACAATCACGTCGAATATGCCCTGCTCGGCCACAATTATAGCATTTCTTTGATGCGTCCGAAACAGCTGATGTTGTTCGGAACTTCTTTCCACCTCGAGAAGGATGTGGAGGTTTCCTAGATGAATAAAATGAAGACTGGCCCTTGCGGGCCCCACAACTCTTGTTTTCCGAGAAGTTACCGGACACTTTCTGCTTCTTTGCCTCCATCGATTTCTCCACCGCTGCCTCTTTCATGTCGTAGGCCAGCGCCTTGTCCTGATATTGTCGCAACGTAGTACACTCGAATCTGGACATGTACTGCTAAATCTCCGGCTTCATCCGCATATCGAAATGAAAAATCTTCTCCGCCTCCGTCCTGACCAAGTGTCGCACACAAGTCAGCTGATGATTAAAAGTCTTGGTTATGTATGTCACAGATGCTTCCGAACTCTGTGGTGAGAAAAACTCTCGGATTTTTGCCTCTCTAACTGGACGAGGACAATATTGTGCTTCCATCATTAGCTTGAATTCCATCCAGTCAGCATTATGATCCTCAGGTCGAATAGCTTCCCACCAGTCAAAAGCCTCCCCAGTCAGAAAATACTGGGTAATAGGAACTTTTCGGTCCTCGGGACAGTTAATTCCCACAAATATCTTCTCTAACTTTTTTAGCCAGTGATCCCAAGTAAGTGCCTCAGCAGAACCGTCAAATTTTGGCAGGTGCAATTTGACCACTTCAGTAAGCCATCTGTCTCCCCGATTATCCTCGTTATGCTGCTGTCCGATCGCTGTCTGCATGCGGTCAACCACCTGAGCGAACTAGTTTATCTGAGCCACCACCTGTTGAAGCACTCCCGGCATGTTAGGGTTAGCGTTGTCATTCGCTGATCCCTTTTGTCCTCCATAATGAGAATCGGATCGACTAGCCGATAATTCTGGGGTGGTTGCTGAATCCTCTTGTCTCGCATTACCACATCCGCGTCCACGTCCATGTCCTCCCCTCAACATACTGTAAACACAATTACTCAATATCCAGGGCAAAATTTTCAAAAAATAAAGCCCGTCAATATTCACAAAATAGAAATTAAGTAAAACGGTAGTATAAGAGATTAGGAGACTTACAACCACGGTCCACATGACGATGCTGGCTGAACAATGATGTTACGAACGACCCGTAAATCAAATAACGTAAACAGACCCAACTAAAACCCGACTGCCAAGATATCCATGAATCTTAGCTCTGATACCATATTCTGTAACACCCCGAGATATTCGGAATAATTACAGCGCCGTAAACCCTTTAAGTAAGGATTTACAAGGCTAATTAGAAGAAATATAAATATAATACAATAGTACCATAAAGTTCAAAATACAAAACTGGTTTCAATTGATCCAATAGAGTTCATTAATACAACCATATCGAAATATTATTAAGACATACATACTCGAGTACTGGAATAATTCAAAAGACAAATCATAATGAACATCACTGAGCCCCTTCGTCGTCACGTCGGTACTGTGGTTGTTTTCCCGATCCTCGGCTACCTGAACATCAAAACAAATGTCCACCCCCGAAGGGGTTAGCAAAACGATGCTAGTACAAGTATCATATTAAACAAATCGAATAAGCAACAACAATGCATAACAAAATACACAACACGGACTTCCGCTACCGGAATCCAGCAATGCGAATCCACAAGATTCCATTAACACAGTATGGGTATTCTAATGATCCAGCGCCCCTCAGCATAGATCCCAAGATGATCCCATCGGACCAACACGAGGTGGACATCCGATCCAGCGCCCTCCGCATAGATCGTACAACATACACAAACACGACTCATGCATACATATAATCAAAATCGCTATGTCCATCGACATAAAGATACAAACACTTGATAACGAATATCATGACAATTCAATGAAATAAATCCCATGTTCAACAACATGAATAAACCACATGCATGCTCAAAATACCAACATGAACAAATTACGATACTTGCCTCAAAGATGGCAAGAACTAATCACTCTGATGATCTCAACACTCTCGAAGGTCGCCTCCTTCGATCAAACGTAGCAAGCTCGAACCTTAACAAAATAAATAGTATAGAAATCATCTCATGCCGTACGAATGTCTAATAATCCGATCTATGGCCGAAAGCTCTTTAAAATGTAATCTGCCTGAACTACTTAGCGTACGCTATGTATTCTACGTAACGTGCGTTAAGACTGCTCGTTAGCATACGTAAAAGACAAAGCCTAGCGTACGCTAACTATGTACTGACAGTCCTCTTTGACTCGCCTGATAACATAACGTACGTTACGTACTAAGCGTAGCGTACATTAACTTATGCCCGATAGCGCACGTTAATATACATATCTTAGCGTGTGCTAACCGTGCATGGAAGTATGAATGTCTGATAACATAACGTACGTTACGTACTAAGCGTAGCGTACATTAACTTATGCCCGATAGCGCACGTTAATATACATATCTTAGCACACGCATGATAACATAACGTACGTTACGTACTAAGCGTAGCGTACATTAACTTATGCCCGATAGCGCACGTTAATATACATATCTTAGCGTGTGCTAACCGTACAAAATAAATAGTATAGAAATCATCTCATGCCATACGAATGTCTAATAATCCGATCTACGGCCGAAAGCTCTTTAAAATGTAATCTGCCTGAACTACTTAGCGTACGCTATGTATTCTACGTAACGTGCGTTAAGACTGCTCGTTAGCATACGTAAAAGACAAAGCCTAGCGTACGCTAACTATGTACTGACAGTCCTCTTTGACTCGCCTGATAACATAACGTACGTTACGTACTAAGCGTAGCGTACATTAACTTATGCCCGATAGCGCACGTTAATATACATATCTTATCGTGTGCTAACCGTGCATGGTAGTTCACTACTGGGCAGCAGACTAGATCTAATGGTGATGAAACTCATGAAATCTTAAGTGTTAATACATGTCATCTCCATGCATATCATGCTCATAGGGTTTATGAATGATCTTTATGGATTGAACGACTTCGAGATACAAGGATACGTATAATCATCACAACATCATCATTCATCTTGATCTTCAAGAAAATATCCTAAGTTCAATCCATTCTATGTCCCAAAACGTATAATTCCATTATGTAAAATAATAAGAACTAGATAATCTCCATAAACTGGCCATAATCTGTTTAATAGCTTCATGAATATGCTTCGGAGTTCAAACACTAAAAGGTTCAATGGTCTAAACGATGAAGAAGTACCGAAACATCGAAAATATCCTTCTAACAACATGATGTTCGACTATGTACGAATTTATCTGACTAGATAATCTCAAAACATGTTCCAAAATATCCTTAAGAATACTACTCCAGTTGGTGAAGAATCACCTACCTCAAAATAGTGAAGTACAAGGAGGAACTTGAAGAATTCCAACACCGGAAGCTTGAACACCAATCACCAATGATCTACAATCATCAAACTCATGCTAGGATGATGATATGAGAGGTTTAGGATGGAGGAAGTAACTCTCTAAGTCTAAGAATTCGGATATGGGAAGTGAAGAAGTCTGAAAAATGAAAAAGGGTACTGTCCTTTATATAGAAAATGGTTATTAGCGCGCGCTAGTCCATATCCATAGCATGCGCTAATGGCTATACGAAGCTTACTGACCTCACTGTACTCAACATTTAGCGTGCGATATCCTCGTACCAGTAGCATGCGCTACAGCGTTGACTCAGCTTTTCCCAAAACCCATCTAGGTTCATCCCGACATGATCCGACCAAGATCCGCGGCTGATCTCACCTACCACCCTGTCTTAATCATGTTGACTACGTATAGCGCGTGCTAAGGTTCATACATAGTGTGCGCTACGAAACCCAATTTAGCGTACGCTATGCCTAGTTGATAGCGTACGCTACATGTGCAAAAATCACAATTTAGAACACATTCATGCAATCATACGCTCAACAACACCGGATCATGAAATACGGAGAATAATGCTCAGATCAAAATACAACAAAAACAATATCACAAGGTTCAAATACACATCAGAAATCTCGGGTATTACATATGGTAGGCGGTGTAGATCGCCATTATGTTGGGATGAGTCTCCAGAGTTAGTCGGAATGGAACTGGATATGTTGATGGAAACTAAGGAAAAGATTTCTAGTTGTTGACTGCTCAGAGCTGTCAGAAATCTTATGCTGATACTCGTCGTCGACCTTTGGAGTTCGAAGTGGGAGACCATGTTTACTCAAGGTGTCGCCGACAAAAAAGTGTTTTTCGCTTCAGGAAAAAGGGGAAACTTAGTCCGAGGTATATCGGGCCATTTGAAATTTTAGACAAGGTTGGGGATTTAGATTATCACTTGGCTCTGCCTCCAGCTTTGAGTGATGTCCATAACATTTTTCATGTTTCTCAGTTGAGAAAGTACGTGCCAGATCAATGTCATATTATCGACTATAGTGAGATTGATGTAGCCGAGGATGTTACCTTTCCAGAGAGACCGGTGAAGATCCTTAAATGTCGTGAGAAGCAGCTTCGGCACAAAACCATTCCGTTGGTTAAGGTGTAATGGGCGAGACATGGAATCGAGGAAGCGACTTGGGAGATGGAAGAGAATATGCGATCGAGACACCCCAAACTTTTTATTTCTTAAGTTTCGGGACGAAACTTCTATTTAGAGTGGGAGAATGTAATACCCGTACTTTTTATGAATGTAATACCATAGGACTGTGTCTCATGTCAGATACAGCAGCCAGTGCTGTAGTCTTGAGGTCAGAGAAGAGATCAAATGTAGAGGTATCTTTTAGGTTATAGGATTCACGCATAGCTGTAGTCTTAATGTCCCATCGGACAGGGAGTGATCTAAAGATTTTCAAAAAAATTTCCTTTCGGGTATACACTTTACCCAATGCTTCAAGTTCACCGACAATACCAGTGAATCTGAGGTCAATATCCTCAAGCATTTCGAAAGATTTCATTTCGAAATACTCAAACTATTGATTAAGTTCAGAAATTTTATTTTCTTTCGAGAGCTCAGTACCCTGGCAAATAAGCTTTAGTTTCTCTCAGGTTTGCTTGGCTGTCTGACAGCTCTTTACCTTGAAGAATGTGCCTTTTTCGAGAGTGACAAATAGCACATTCTTGGTGAAGTTGTCCATGTTGGCATGCTTGTGCTCATCAGTCGTCCACTGATCGCATTTTTTCTTGAGCATCTCCGCATAGGGTTGCCCTTCCATCCTTGGGGCTGTGTTGACCTTGATGATCTTGATAGGTCCTTCCTAGATGACATAAATCATTTCTTCGTGCATGACTGCAAGATGGGCTTCCATACTAATTCTTCAATCATCAAATTCGTTAATGGAAAATATAAGAACCTTGTTTATCATAGCCGAGTCAATCTTATATATAGGATAAATAATGAAAGTATAAAATAAAGTTTTCAAAAGCTAGTGATTTGTGGATCTGATTCAGTTAAAACCTGATTGATTCTTTTTAGAATCAACCGCTCCGATACCACTTGTTGGCCATAGAGTATATAGTAGACATCTTAGAAGGTAAAAATATAATAAGATGTACGATTTTCGAAGTTAATTGCATAGTGGAAGTTTGATAGTGTGTTGATGTGAATACAGCAACTCGGTACTCTCCTGTTTGCTTGGTGCGTGCATGACTTTTACAATATATACTATAAATCACAGTTGAGTGAAAACAGTAAAGACAGAATTAAATAACACAGATTTAAGTGCTTCAAGGTAAACCCCTCTACGTCTACTGGTCCTCCACACAGGAGTAAAGGGTTTATTAAAATCACTACATTCACAACTACGTGACTTCATCTCAACCTATCTCTGCATCGTTGACACAGATTGATATAGGGACTGTAGCTTTAGTCGTTCACATAGATTGGCTTCAAGCTCTTTCGACTCGCTTCTTCTCATACAGATCGAAGCATCATCTTCAATGCTATTCTTTCCGCACAGGTCAGAATACATAAGGAAACTTAGTCCACACAGGACTAATGATAATCTCAACAGTAAAAGGTAGAATGGTTCCAAAGAGCAGCTATATCTTTTATGAGCGTTTGTTGTATGCTGTGATGTTTTCATTCAAGACAGTATATTTCATTGCTTAAGTACTTTTGTACGCTCACAAAATATACTGCTCTTTAATAGATAGATTGTTAGAGTAATCTGTCAGATGTATGCGCGAGAATGAATAACACCAGTGAGCAATGTCCTCTTGCTTGGGGCTATTTATAACCGTGGAAATAGATCCATTATAAATGTAGCTGCTAGCTGGTTGGTGAGATGTAGACATCTATGATTGGTTGCTGCTGAATTTTTGAATTAAAGCAGGTTGCATTTAATGCTTCAGACGTTCTTTTTTTTTCCGCATTAAATGCTCTTCTGTGCATTCTGTAATATCCGCAATTTGGATTTTTGGTAATTTTATTTTTTTGGTGAAAGTCCATCTTGGCAACTCTATTGTGACTGTTTCGTCATTCTGAGAATGATTAATTCTACACTTTTTGTCATCCGAGATTGTCTCAGTGTCGTTCTGTTGAGTTCCGTGTTCTTAAGCGACTTTTCCACGTATGAGTTCGACTTTGTAAAATCACCAGTAATTTTTGGAAACTCCAAAAATTCTGAACGAAGGAGTTATGGTCGAAATAGCTAAGAATGCACCGTGTGCCTTTTGATGCTGGAGCGGGCTGTACCGTGGGCCGCGGCCCCTTCTGGCCGGGCCGCGGCACAAAGCTATTTTGCTGGGCATTTTTGGCCTTGTGCCGCGGCACAATGGGCCTGTGCCGCAGCATACAGTATAAATTTTTGTATATCTGCGTTTGTTATGAAGAACATCCTCATTTCTTCATTTTCTTTCTTCCTCTCTTCCTCGGGGCGATTTTGGGGTGTTTTAACATCATCAAAACTTAGATAATTTCATCTTCTTCAAGTTGTGGTGTGGATTAACAACATGTTTGTGGATTCTTCATCCTAATCGAAGGTAATTTCTTCAACCCTAGATTCGATTTTGAGTTGGAGCTTGATGTTTTGGATGATATAATCATGATTTGTGATGGATATATGTATGATTACGAGTTTTTATGAGTTATCATCGGATTCTTGGAAGTTTTTCTCAAGAACACTTTGAAGGTTGACTTGGAATTGGGATTCTCGATTAATCTTATCGTAAGCTCGATTTGACTATTCCTATTGGATTATTGATTGTATTGATAGTGTTTTGTTGCATTGAATCATTCATTTGAAGTTGGTTCTCGATACAAATGAGTTTAGTTGTTTAAGAAGGGAATTTGTTTTCAAGGTGTTTGTCGAAATGCCCCAATGAACTTGGTTCAGTCGTATCGATATTTTGAGTTCGTTATATTCGTGTTTGATTCGTATGTTGAACGGATTGTTGGTATTTGTGTTATTCAAGGTTGTTCGATCGACCGACATCTCATTTAGGATGTTGTTCGTGGAAGGACATTCTTCATCGGTGTTGAGTAAGTTAATTCTTACTCAGTTAAAGGGATATTCATTCCTTTCGTTGTTGTTCATTCATAATCATAACTCATTCATATTGTATTAACCGTATCGAGACTTGTCATTGTCAATTAATCACTTCAGTCACGAGGAACAACGGTTCCAATCTTTTCATTGAGCTATCATTCATTTCACTATCATTTCATCTCACTACTACAAAAACAGCATTTAATTGCGGCATTTTAACAGCGGTTCTAAAAAAACCGCTGTTAAAATGAAACGATGGCAATTTAACAGCGGTTTTCCGCGGAACCGCTGTTAAATCTGCATATTTAACAGCAGTTCCAGAAGAACCGCTGTTAAAGTACAATTTAACAGCGGTTCCCTTAGAACCGCTGTTAAATCTATACATTTAACAGCGGTTCTCTTAGAACCGCTGTTAAACTTGTATTTTAACAGCGGTTCTAGAAAGAACCACTGTTAAATGTGCAATATATTGAATATTAAGAGATTTTGTTATATATTAATATTAAAAATTATATTACATTATATATTAAAAATTATAATACATACATATTATTTTATGAATTATATTATATTAAATGTGCAATATATTGAATATTAATATATTTTGTTATATATTAATATTAAAAATTATATTGCATTATATATTAAAAATTATAATACATACATTGTAAAACCCCCTAAACTCGATAGTTTACTACATGTATAATTATTAAATCATGATGTACTCTAATAACAATTGTTTGTAATCTACATATAGTTTCATTTTATTTTACTTATCTATTCATAAATTATTTTATGAATGAGATAATGAATTAATTAAAACTCGAAATAGGAACATGAAATTCCTAATGGGCCATGTGTATCAACACCTACACATATGAACACACTAAAAGGCTCAAGCCCAACTTGATGAATTTCCTAAGGCTTGAAAACACTTCAAAGCCCAACTAACTAATTAAATCACCAACTATTACAATTATAATTATACACTTAAAATAACAAAAAAAAATATATATATAATACATATATCTATGTAATGGGGCGGCCATATGGAAGAAAAGAGGGGAATCATTTTTTTTTATAACCTCATGTCCCCCATGCAAGACACCCCTCAACACACCTTAAACATCTTGTCCCTAGTCCTCACTACACATACACTTCCCCAAGCCTCTATTACACACTATAAATATGATCATCCACCCCCTAGCTACATTTTACACCTCCTACACACACAAAAATCTGCATTTAAGAGAGAAAGAGAGAGAGGGACGAATCTAGAGGAAGAAAAGAAGAAGGAAGAAGAGAAGTTTAACAAGGCATAGGTGATTCTTTTCCTACAACTTTCTTTTATATGTATAACTATTGAAAACTTTAAACCTAACATGCAATCAAAAAATAATAATCCATAGTGTGTTGATGCATGGGCTGAAATGTAGAGGAGGAGGAAGAGAGGTCCTTTTCGACTCACAAGACCTAGGATCGACTTCTACCGACAAAGAACTAAAGTGAGTGGAAATTCTTCAAAATTTTGAAAACAAAAATAAATTATTTCTTGTTTATGATGATGCATATGAGATCTGAAAATTTTGAAATATATTCTTGAGTTGCATGTCAAATTTTGCATGTTGAAATTATACTACAAGTTTTTGTTAATATTTCTATATAAATATTTGTATTTGTTGATTCTTATTTATGAATATTATGAGAAATTATGATGCATGTACAAATCTGGAAATTTCTGAGTATACATATGTTTTGAATATTCATATTATGGTTATAACATCATGCAAATTGATTTGACAATTTTAGTCGACAACCGATTCGATAGTCGGATTCCAATTTCGTGAAAAATTGTAATCTTTATACCTACCTTGCACTTTCTCGTGACTTTGTCTCAAATCTAGAATTTTAGTGTCATATGACTATGTTGTAATATGTGATAATATACTTGTGGCCGTAATTAAGAATTTAATCGAGTAAACGGAAAATTGGGCACAAATTGCAATTTTAGGTAGTTTGGAGACTAAATTGAAAATTTACAAAAATACGTATTCTGGACCCTGTACCGCATATATTTCTTCATATATAAGCTGTCCGTAAAGTTTCGTACACTTCGGACTTCGATATCTATACTTATAAACCAAAATTGTAATTTGAAACACTTTGGGGGTCAATACGCAAGAAAATTAGAATTCTGGACCAAGTCCGAAATTTTCTGGAATTTTCACAAATCTATCATTCCAGACCTATTACGAGTCACCTCGTAAAATTTCATCAAATTCCGAGCTAATTTCATAACATTATAAGCCCCGGAATAATTTTCCTAAGTTTTGGGGCAAAACAGTAAATTCTGGAAAATTCAGTCTCGAAACTGAAAATTTCGAAATTTTCTTAAATCTGGAGTCGTGGGAATATTTTTGACATTCTCACAAATTTTCACAACCATCCGAATTCGATCCTTACTCTAAATACTAAAACTCGAACTCAAGGGCAAAAGCGTCCATTCAACCTATTCCAAAGATTTCTCGTTATCGTCGAACCTGCCCATATTATATAAATACCTGATCTAAACTCCCCAGACTGTTAATAAGATTATTCATATTATTTCTTAGATTTATTTATGAATCCTTTTTTTTTCGAACAAATCGGGCCACAATTATAAATAATACATATTTCGTACTTAGTCAAAAAGACGCTATTAACCTGACTAACCGAACACATACTTGATACTCGTGACATGCGTCTGACTACCGATCAGAATCGTCCGGGAACTAAGTGCTATACAAACAAAGTGCCACGGACGGGTCCGCCTCTAACTCTACCGGGGCAAAGTGCCACGTCGACGGACGGGGGCCACCTCTTGATCCCATACGAACCAGAGAGCCAACCTAAAATCCGGGGCCACCTCTTGAACTGTATGAGCCACCTATAGAGTCCCTAATCGTGTCAGGGACCGTTAGACCAAGTCTTTGATTGAGCAGCGAGGCTGCGGTTCATGAACGAGGCTACCGTTGTTTCCTATTCCCATAACCGAGGAACGTAGTGTTCCGAGGGACCTGGGTCGTAGACTTGGGGTATAATCGCGATTATGGTGTGATCCGGGTTTTGACCCACAGCTAAGGACATACCGAGCCCAGATAAGAGATAAGGAAGCACACGAAAAGTGTGAAAAGAGTGAAGGCTCTACTTGGGGCGACAGTCCAAATCTTGGGGCGACGGCCTATCTTGCTAGGAGTAATAAGGAGAGCCTGAATCCAAAGTCCATATCGGCAGGATTCGAAGCTAGCTTGACTGATTGACCAACTGCTTGACTTGACATCCGTCCACGGAGACAGGATTATAATATCGCACCTGTAAGTGTTTATTGTGTTCATAAAAATTATAATGTATCTTGCAAACGATT
Source organism: Orobanche coerulescens (assembly GCA_033398695.1). NCBI lineage: Eukaryota > Viridiplantae > Streptophyta > Magnoliopsida > Lamiales > Orobanchaceae > Orobanche > Orobanche coerulescens. The sequence continues at coordinate 79,321,638 of CM065804.1, read as the reverse complement.
CCAATTTCATATACTTTATAAAACCATGCATCAATCAAAATGTTTTCAAAGAAAAGTAAGCCACACTCGCACACGATCACCCACTCACTGAGACCCTTTGTCTCACCCCACCATTTTCCATTTTAAACCAGAGGATGAGAATCCGGCCGAAGACGAGGGGACTTTTGAAGAGACCGAGTAGAAGACCTTCGAGACATAGAATTGTGTACAATTCCACCTTGTAATAGATTAGTAATGTTTCGTATTTGGTACTTTTGAAATTTTGGAAAGAAGTTCTGCTGTAATGTTCTGATCTTTGAAATTTCATTACCAACTTTTATTTCAACGAATCTTAAAACATCGGGTTAAGATCGTTGTTGAAATTTTATTGATCGTTATTATAGCTTCCGCAATGTCTTTACTGCACTCTTATTGATTGATCGACATGTATCGTCGCACCCTCGTCCTGCCCGATGTTGGGGGCGTGACAGAAGTGGTATTGGAGCTCGCTTTGTAAGAAGGACACTTACATCGGGCTTTTCCAGGATAAGATTCTTCGGACTTAGATGAGGATTCCACCTAGGGCGAAGTAAACCATAGGGTTAAGACCTAAAGTAGATTCCTCGAGTCAACTTCCAATAAAATCTCTTTCGACTTGTGGCAATTCACTTGGAAAATGCGTAGTCATATTCAACAGTTTCTATGTCATCAGCTAAACAAGCTATGCTTAGTCTTTTCAGAATCGGATACTTAATTAAGTATTCATAGCATTTCCCGATTGAGTAAATTCCTCTATTGAACTCTTGAAACGGATATAGTATATGTTACTTATCGGTTTATCTAAAATTCATTAAACCTCCTTACTATTTTAAAATAAGGTATTAATCGCTAGTTTCACATAAGCATACTTGTTGAATCATTAAGATCACTGCCCAAGCAATCACCAAACTGGTGACCTTTCTACAACAGCATATTGCACCAAACCCAAATGCACCCGAAACACATGATCGGGCCTTAGAAAGGTTTCTCCGATTCAAACCCCCTACATTTCTTGGGGAGCCAGACGACGCGATTGCCGAACACTGATTAGAGAGGATAGAGAGTATATTTGCAACCCTACAGTACTCGGAAGAGCAGAAGCTGGCACTCGCAACTTTTTGATTGGAGTCTGCGGCTCACGACTGGTGGAAGATTACCAGTGGAAAATGGACAAGAGAGGCCACTGACCGGACATGGGAGAACTTCGTTAAAGCTTTCCGTGATCAATACATTTCCCAAGCCGCTCGTGAGGCTCGCCGTGATGAATTTTATCATCTTAAGCAAGGGGCAATGACCGTCGCCCAGTACGAGTCTCAATTCAACCGACTCTCAAAATACGCGCCGGGACTGGTGAGCACCGAGGAGGACAGACTGTACAAGTTTACGTGTGGGTTGAGATTTACGCTTCAACAAAGCTTGCTGCCAGTAAGGATGACGACGATGACAGAAGCTGTCGAGGCTGCCAGCCGAATTGAAAGCGGGATGACCCGACTGGGTCAGGCAAAGGAGTGCACCGTTGGGAAGTCAAAAAGACCCGTTCCAAACTCATCCTCCAGGCCACCCCAAAAATTCCAACGCAAGACTTCAGGACAGAACACCGGAAAGAAGCATGTAAACAACCTACCGCCCTGTCCTCACTGCAATAAGATGGGGCATAAACTCGAGGACTGTTGGAAGAAACAGGGGAGGTCTCTGCGCTGTGGGGATAATCAGCATCAGATTAGGGAATGCCCGAAGTGGGAAACGCCGGACAACAATCAACAGAAAAACGCGGCTAAGAAGGACGATCGCAAGGGCAAGGGAAAAGCGCCAGCAAGAGTTTTTGCCTTAGCTGGACAAGAAGCTCCTAATGCAACAGACGTGGTGGAAGGTACATTTCTTGTGTCAAACCACTCTGCTCATGCATTATTAGATCCAGGATCATCACATTCTTTTGTTGCACCCCATTACGCACAAAAACTGAATGTATGTATGGGATCATTGCCTGTAAGCTTAGTGGTGTCCACACCTATGGGTGCAAGCCAGGAAACAGATTCGGTATTTAAGAATTGCGAAGTTGTAGTTGAGGGTCAATGTTTTCCTGCTGACCTAATTCTTCTTCCCATACTTGAGTATGACCTCATACTTGGTATGGATTGGCTATCTAAGAACTATGCATAACTTGATTGCCATTCTAAAATTGTTCGATTCTGCAAACCCGATCACCCTGTAGTTGAACTACATGGAAATGCTAGAATTAACTCGGCCCCGATTATATCAGCCACGAAGGCGAGGAAGGCCATTTCGAAGGGAGCAACGGGATATCTAGCTTTTGTCATGAAGAAACCCAAGAGCACAACCGAGATCGAAGCAATACCAGTAATATCAGAATACCCTGATGTTTTTCCCACGAAACTCACTTCTCTACCTCCAGATAGGGAAGTCGAATTTAATATAGATATATTGCCAGGAAAGGCACCGGTGGCTAGAACGCTATATCGGATGGCTCCACTAGAACTGCAAGAACTGAAGGTTCAGTTGCAAAAATTACTAGAAGTTGGATTTATCCGACCAAGCATATCCCCTTGGGGAGCGCCAGTACTATTCGTAAAGAAGAAGGATGGCACGCTAAGATTGTGTATCGATTACCGTGAACTTAACAACATAACTGTTAAGAACAAGTATCCACTTCCCAGGATCGACAAACTATTTGATCATCTACAAGGTGAAACGGTTTACTCGAAGTTCGATCTCCAACAAGGATATTATCAGTTGAAGATCAAAGAGAATGACATACCCAAGACTGCCTTTCAATCTAGGTATGGTCATTATGAATTCTTGGTAATGCCTTTTGGATTGACCAACGCACCAGCTGCATTTATGGATTTAATGCACTGCTTGTTCCAACCATATTTGGATCAATTCGTAGTAATATTTATCGACAACATACTCGTTTATTCCAAGTCGGATCAAGAACACGAAACTCACCTAAGGTTGGTGCTAGAGACGCTAAGGGAGCATAAATTGTAAGTCAAATTCAGCAAGTGTGAATTCTGGTTAAGAGAAGTGGCGTTTCTAGGACACGTCATATCAGGAGAAGGAATTGCAGTAGATCCATCAAAGGTGGAAACTATTCTGGACTGGAAGAGACCAGAAACAGTCACGGAAATTCGAAGCTTTCTTGGACTTGCGGGTTACTACCGCAAATTCATTAAAGACTTCTCTAAAATCGCAGGACCACTCACAAGACTAACACAGAAACACGTCAAATTTGTGTGGAACGATAAGTGTGAGTCGAGCTTCCAGGAGCTTAAGAGGAAACTCACAACCGCACCTGTACTAACACTTCCCGAAGGAAGCGAAGGGTTTGTGTTGTACAGTGACGCATCGAAGGAAGGATTAGGAGTCAGGCCGATGCAAAACGGCAAGGTTGTGGCTTACGCATCCCGAAAGCTAAAGGTCCATGAGATGAACTATCCGACCCACGACCTTGAACTCGCAGCAATAGTGTTTGCCTTGAAGAAATGGAGACACTACTTGTATGGAGCTACCTTCACCATTTTTACTGACCACAAGAGTCTCAAATATCTATTCTCTCAGAAGAAGTTGAATCTAAGACAGAGACAATGGAAAGAACTCCTTGAAGATTATAACTTCTCCATTCAGCATCATCCAGGCAAGGCCAATGTCGTGGCAGACGCCTTGAGTAGGAAAGCGAGTGTGGCTAGACTCATGATACGGGAATGGAATGCCCTGGGAGAAATAAGCCAATTGAACCCAAGACAATCCAAGACATGCGTTATGTGCGCCAATTTGTCATTGAAGCCGGACTTATTTAAGGAAATCCAAGAAGCTCAGACTCAAGATGAGAAGTTATGTAATCTTATGGAAAAGGTCGCACAAGGCGAAAAACCTGAGTTCAGCATGTCTGTTGATGGGATACTAAGATTCAAGAACCGAATATGTGTTCCCGACAATGTCGAACTCAAGAAGAAAATTTTAGCAGAAGCTCACTGCTCCCGATATACAATTCATCCAGGAGGAAATAAAATGTATAAGGATATAAAGAAGCACTACTGGTGGGTAAATATGAAGAACCAGGTAGCGGAATTCGCAGCAAGATGCTTAACTTGTCAGAGAGTAAAAGCCGAACACCAAAGACCCTTAGGACTGTTACAGCCATTAGAGGTTCCTGAATGGAAATGGGAAAAGGTAACCATGTATTTCATCATGGACTTGCCAACCACAAGAGGAGGATATAATACCACTTGGGTAATCGTTGATAGGTTAACAAAATCATCACATTTCGTACCAGTGAAAAAGGACGACAGTTCGCAGAAGCTGGCTAGGACCTATATCCGAGAAATCGTTTGACTCCATGGAGTACCAGTAGATATTGTATCTGATAGAGATTCAAAATTTACATCTCGTCTTTGGAAAGCTTTTCACAAGGAATTAGGAACTTCCTTAAGCTTCAGCACAAGTGCTCATCCCGAGACCGACGGGCAATCTGAACGAACCATCCAGACCCTTGAAGACATGTTACGAGCTTGCGTTCTGGACTTCCGAGGAAATTGGGATCAACATCTACCATTGGCCGAATTCGCATATAACAACAATTACCACGCCACAATCGGAATGGCACCATATGAAGCACTGTACGGAAGGAAGTGCCAATCCCCACTTCATTGGGAAATTGACGATCAATGGACCCCAAAGACACAACGAACGGAACCTTCTGTAATAAAAACAGATTTGGTGAAAGAGGACATGGACAAGGTACGACTTATCAAGGATAGGATCCGCACCGCTCAGAGTAGACAGAAGTGTTACGCCGATCGTCGTAAAAAGGATTTAGAATTTGAAGTAGGTGATCGAGTCTTCTTAAGACTAACACCACGGAAGGGTTTAGTAGTATCAAGGAAGGGAGGAAAACTGAGTCCCCGATATGTAGGACCATTCAAAATCACCAAAAGGATTGCTCGACTAGCTTACCGGTTAGAGTTACCACCCAATCTGGCGGGAATGCATGACGTTTTCCATGTCTCGAGACTAAAGAAGTATCATCCGGACCCGGATCATGTTCTTACCTCTGACATCCCACCAATCAAAGATGATTTATCTTATGAAGAGAAGCCGATAAAGATCCTCGACCGACAGATGCGTGAACTGAGGAAGAGGACAATTCCCCTAGTCAAAGTCATCTGGTCTAAGCATAATAGCGAGGAAGACGCTACATGGGAAACTGAAGAAGAAATGAAGAAATTGTACCCTGAATTATTCAAGTAGGAATTTGGGGACCAAATTCTTTTAAGGAGGGGAGGATGTAAAACCCCCTAAACTCGATAGTTTACTACATGTATAATTATTAAATCATGATGTACTCTAATAACAATTGTTTGTAATCTACATCTAGTTTCATTTTATTTTACTTATTTATTCATAAATTATTTTATGAATGAGATAATGAATTAATTAAAACTCGAAATAGGAACATGAAATTCCTAATGGGCCATGTGTATCAACACCTACACATATGAACACACTAAAAGGCTCAAGCCCAACTTGATGAAAATCCTAAGGCTTGAAAACACTTCAAAGCCCAACTAACTAATTAAATCACCAACTATTACAATTATAATTATACACTTAAAATAACAAAAAAAATATATATAATACATATATCTATGTAATGTGGTGGCCATATGGGAAGAAAAAGAGGGGAATCAATTTTTTTTATAACCTTATGTCCCCCATGCAAGACATCCCTCAACACACCTTAAACATCTTGTCCCTAGTCCTCACTACACATACACTTCCCCAAGCCTCTATTACACACTATAAATATGATCATCCACCCCCCCTAGCTACATTTTACACCTCCTACACACACAAAAATCTGCATTTGAGAGAGAAAGATAGAGAGGGACGAATCTAGAGGAAGAAAAGAAGAAGGAAGAAGAGAAGTTTAACAAGGCATAGGTAATTCTTTTCCTACAATTTTCTTTTATATGTATAACTATTGAAAACTTTAAACCTAACATGCAATCAAAAAATAATAATCCATAGTGTGTTGATGCATGGGCTGAAATGTAGAGGAGGAGTAAGAGAGGTCCTTTTCGACTCAGAAGACCTAGGATCGACTTCTACCGACAAAGAACTAAAGTGAGTGGAAATTCTTCAAAATTTTGAAAACAAAAATCAATTATTTCTTGTTTATGATGATGCATGTGAGATTTGAAAATTTTAAAATATATTCTTGAGTTGCATGTCAAATTTTGCATGTTGAAATTATACTACAAGTTTTTGTTAATATTTCTATATAAATATTTGTATTTCTTGATTCTTATTTATGAATATTATGAGAAATTATGATGCATGTACAAATCTGAAAATTTCTGAGTATATATATGTTTTGAATATTAATATTATGGTTATAACATCATGCAAATTGATTTGACAATTTTAGTCGACAACCGATTCGATAGTCGGATTCCAATTTCGTGAAAAATTGTAATCTTTATACCTACCTTGCACTTTCTCGTGACTTTGTTTAAAATCTGAAATTTTAGTGTCATATGACTAAGTTGTAATATGTGATAATATACTTGTGGCCGTAAGTAAGAATTTAATCGAGTAAACGGAAAATTGGGCACAAATTGCAATTTTAGGTAGTTTGGAGACTAAATTGAAAATTTACAAAAATACGTATTCTGGACCCTTTACCGCATATATTTCTTCATATATAAGCTGTCCGTAAAGTTTCGTACACTTCCGACTTCGATATCTATACTTATAAACCAAAATTGTAATTTGAAACACTTTTGGGGTCAAAACGCAAGAAAATTAGAATTCTGGACCAAGTCCGAAATTTTCTAGAATTTGTACAAATCTATCATTCCAGACCTATTACGAGTCACCTCGTAAAATTTCATCAAAATTCGAGCTAATTTCATAACATTATAAGCCCCGGAATAATTTTCCTAAGTTTTGGGGCAAAACCATAAATTCTGGAAAATTCAGTCTCGAAACTGAAAATTTCGAAATTTCCTTAAATCTGGAGTCGTGGGAATTTTTTTGACATTCTCACAAATTTTCACAACCATCCGAATTCGATCCTTACTCTAAATACTAAAACTCGAACCCAAGGGCAAAAGCGTCCATTCAACCTATTCCAAAGATTTCTCGTTATCGTCGAACCTGCCCATATTATATAAATACCTGATCTAAACTCCCAGCATCGTTAATAAGATTATTCAGATTATTTCTCAGATTTATTTATGAATCCTTTTTTTTCGAACAAATCGGGCCACAATTATAAATAATACATATTTCGTACTTAGTCAAAAAGACGCTATTAACCTGACTAACCGAACACATACTTGATACTCGTGACATGCGTCTGACTACTGACTGTAACTGTCTGGGAACTAAGTGCTATACAAACAAAGTGCCACGGACGGGTCCGCCTTTAACTCTACCGGGGCAAAGTGCCACGTCGACGGACGGGGGCCACCTCTTGATCCCATACAAACCAGAGAGCCAACCTAAAATCCGGGGCCACCTCTTGAACTGTATGAGCCACCTCTAGAGTCCCTAATCGTGTCAGGGACGGTTAGACCAAGTCTTGGATCGAGCAGCGAGGCTGCGGTTCATGAACGAGGCTACCATTGTTTCCTATTCCCATAACCGAGGAACGGAGTGTTCCGAGGGACCTGGGTCGTAGACTTGGGGTATAATCGCGATTATGGTGTGATCCGGGTTTTGACCCACAGCTAAGGACATACCGAGCCCAGATAAGAGATAAGGAAGCACACGCTAAGTGTGAAAAGAGCGAAGGCTCTACTTAGGGCGACGGTCCAAATCTTGGGGCGACGGTCCAAATCTTGGGGCGACGATCCAAATCTTGGGGCGACGGCCTATCTTGCTAGGAGTAATAAGGAGAGCCTAGAATCCAAAGTCCATATCGGCAGGATTCGAAGCTAGCTTGACTAGTTGACCAACTGCTTGACTTGACATCCGTCCATGGGGACAGGATTATAATATCGCACCTGTAAGTGTTTATTGTGTTCATAAAAATTATAATGTATCTTGCAAACGATTCCAATTTCATATACTTTATAAAACCATGCATCAATCAAAATGTTTTCAAAGAAAAGTAAGCCACACTCGCACACGATCACCCACTCACTGAGACCCTTTGTCTCACCCCATCGTTTTCCATTTTAAACCAGAGGATGAGAATCCGGCCGAAGACGAGGGGACTTTTAAAGAGACCGAGTAAAAGACCTTCGAGACATAGAATTGTGTACAATTCCACATTGTAATAGATTAGTTATGTTTCGTATTTGGTAATTTTGAAATTTTGGAAAGAAGTTCTGCTGTAATTTTGAAATTTCATTATCAACTTTTATTTCAACGAATCTTAAAACATCGGGTTAATATCATTGTTGAAATTTTATTGATCGTTATTCTAGCTTCCGCAATGTCTTTACTGCACTCTTATTGATTGATCGACATGTATCGTCGCGCCCTCGTCCTGCCCGATGTTGGGGGTGTGACATACATATTATTTTATGAATTATATTATATCAAATGTGGAATATATTGAATATTAATATATTTTGTTATATATTAATATTAAAAATTATATTACATTATATATTAAAAATTATAATATATACATATTATTTTATGAATAATATTATATCAAATGTGCAATTTATTAAATATTATATTCATATTAAAAATTATATTACATTATATATTAAAAATTATAATACATACATATTGTTTTATGAATTATATTATATCAAATGTGCAATATATTGAATATTACGATATTTTGTTATATATTAATATTAAAAATTATATTACATTATATATTAAAAATTATAATACATACATTATAGGAACCATCAATATTAAACCACCTATTAGACTTTTGTCATGAAGATAAATAAATAAATGGTCCTTCTAACAAATTACATTGTGCAACTATTAGCATCCGGATTTATTAGCTACTATAGTGTCTAGATTGATCATTAGTTATTAAATGTGCAATATATTAAATATTAATATATTTTGAAAATAATTCTGAAAATATTAACAAACATATATATATATGTATATATATATATATATATATATATACACACACACACACTAGGGCTGGCCACCGTGCGATGCACGGTGGTGCCCATTTCGATGTTGAATCTTTTTTTAGAATTTAATAATAGGGTGGGTTCGTCCTGGCTGCTGTGTGGATGATGTCTATTGTATATGAGGAGTGTATATTAGCCAAGGAAATACAACAACACATTATTAGAAAACATCGATATAAACAGCAAGCAATGTCCAGTCGGAAACTAAGAAAAAATGTGGCATCCTTTTGCCCATATCATAGGCATCAAAAGGAAAAATGTTTTTCTGTAAATTCTACCACAAACGCAAAACAGGAATACACGCCATAATTCAAAATAAGAAACAGAAGGGTAGATAAAATAAAGAACCATAAATTATTTAAAGCACCAGGTATCAAAAGGGAAACCGACATCAGATAGTGAGTACATATATATATGTAAAACACGAGAAGTGGCAAAAACGGAAAGGAGAATTTTCACCGAGTAGTAGGAGCTTCTGCGCAGTTTCATTGGGATCCATGGAACATTCCTTAAGCAGTGCGTAAATCTCATTTTCACTATGATTCAGCCAAGACTTTTTTTCCGAGCGAAGCTGCTCTGAAGTGCGACACCTGCAAGGTAAATTTTGCAATACATAGAGAAAAGGTTATGTTGATAAAAAAAATTTATGTTGACAAGAGCAAGATACAAACATTACGAAAGAAACAATCAATGGAGATTAATCATGATAGACCTGCAATTTTGGAGAAGTGATGTTTAATCCACCAGAGCACAACTCCGATTTTTGGGTAAAAAAATTAATAGGCACAACATTACATATTATTCTGTTGTTAAAACTAAAAAATATGCAGGCATTCATCACACACAATAAAGCAACACCACACTCGGTACAAATGTATCACACGAAGCCATTTTTTTGTAAACATTATACAAAACCGGAGGGTATCACGAAAAAAATAAGCGCAAGGGCATTCCGCAAAATTATAACTCTTGTTTAGACATGGAAATGTTGAGCTCACCAAAGAAATTTTCGCAGGTCTAGAACTCTCTTTAATGTTCATCCAGAGAAAAAAATTCCACAAACCTTCAACAAATAAACACAAAGCAACCAAAAAACCACCTCAAAAATAGGCTGAGATGGATGAACTTGTAGTCAATTGAGAGAGAAAAACCAAGAAGAAACCAAAATCAGATGGGGATCGATAAAAAAAAAATTGAAAATAGGGTAATCCTATGTAGAACTGGAAAAAAGAAAAGAAATGTACAAATGTTAGGGACTTCCTGAAATGGTGCTTCAACGGCTCCCATCTGACTAACAAAAATGGAACTCTTGAGTAAGTAATAGAAGACATTCACTCAGGTTGCAGATGAATACCAAAAACAAAAGAGGCATGCCTATCCTACAGCATCCAATGGCTACAAACCTGAATTTGAACCGCACTGAGATGGTGCTATAACATCTATCTGTAGATTTCACAGCACAACTTTGTTCAGATTAGGAGAAACTAAAAGTTGTAGTCGATGAGATTTCAGGCAGAAGCACTCATCGAGGCAAGAATGAGCTAAAATATTGTGGAATAAACACGACAAATCCGGATCAGAAATATGGAACCAAGATTAGGAAAAGACACCTAGATCACAGAACATGTATAACTCGAAACAAAATTGAAATTCTCTTGCAAAATAGAGTAAAAGCCTATGGCAATCAGGGAGGGGAGAACATAGATTAATTCGCGCACCAAAAGCAAAGGAAAATGTTGGAATTGCAGATAAAATATTCCCAAATACAGCAGAAAATAAAAATCGGACGAAGTCCCTGATCCTTATGACAAAAAACCAGCAGTCGATCAATTCATTCATGCAGGGCGGCGAACCAAAATGTAATACAAAATGAAGGAAAAAAAAGGTTACTTGTGCAGTTGATCAATTCGTTCATGCGGGACGGCGAACAAACACGGAAAACAAAATGAAGGAAAAAAAAGGGGTTACCTGTGATCCAACAAACGAGCTGACCAAAAAAAATGGACCTCTTGAGTAAGTAATAGAATACATTCCCTCAAGCTACAGATTAATACCAAAAACCAAAAAAAGCCTGCCTATCCTACAGCATCCGATGGGCTCGTACCCGAATTTGTACAGCACTAAGCATACCTGGAACAATACGCTCACGGACAAGTCCACCACTCAGAAGGCTTGCTATAACAGCTATCTGTAGATTTCACAATATAACTTTGTTCAGAATAAGGGAAACCAAAAATTCATGCACGCGAAGTTGTTATACCTATCGGAGAAGCCCTTATAAGGAGTCGTAAGCGCCCGGTGATAGGTCCTATCAAGAACGACACAAAAAAACTCTTACTCACAAAAGGACAAAGAATGACACAGAGAAACTCTTTCTCACAAGAGAAGGTTTTTCGGGTCTCCAAACCAAACATCTAATTAACAAGTAGAAAAGAATATGACCTCTATATCACCTTATATCAACCTTGAGAATTTTCCAAACAAAAGAAGATTGGAAAACAGAGCTAAGAATACTGATTTTTGAGGGGGAAAAAATTAAAATGTCCTAAGGAGCATAATTAGAATCACAGATGAGAAATAAAAAGAGAGAGAAGTTCAATCCACTGAAACTGCATAAACATAATAGTTTCAAAAGCAAGGAAACCCGAGGTGAGTCTGTGGGAATTTTTAAAGTAACTATTCATCTGCAAAATTCCGAGACCTCAATCGCAGTCATAAGTAAAACCTCTTGTATAAACGTACACAGATTAACATTTAAACACATATACAGACACTCTCAGCACTAAACACAATTTGTGCACACACTTACAATAGACTCGCGACAGTGTAAAGTTTGTAAAATTCTGATAGAGATAAACCAGCATGGACAATAGACCCGCGATAGTGTAAAGTTTGTAAAATTCTGATAGAGATAAACCAGCATGGACAACCTGAAAACAAACAGTGTTTTAATCCTGTTCCGACAATTTTAGCAGCGGTTTGTAAAACTGAACATAGATTTGTGTCCTACTCATTGACATAAACAAGTTGATATATAGAGTGTGAAATCATATCAAAGATTTTTTCCTCAGCATTTGAACTGACACTATCTTTTCTCTATCCCGCTGTCTTGAAGAAAAGGGAATGGAAATGATCAGAGACACACCAGCACATAGACACATACATACATACACGAGCACACAGAGACACACCAGCACATATATGGCACAACACATGTCTGAGCAGCCAGGACATCAGGGTAACATCTATAAAGATAATTTGAACACATAGACACACACACGCATCACACAAGCACACACATCAGCACATATATGGCACAACACATGTCATCAGCACATATATGGCACAGGCTCAAAATCTGAATGTTGAGAAAAAATAACTATCCAGTGGAGACAGATGAATGCCGAGAAGCTCGAGTCAATGTAATTTGCTGCTTTTTTAGTGGTGTTGTTTCTTCAGAAAAAAAATTGGTTATGCCATTCATTGTAAGGACGAAACATAATAAAGGGATGACGGTAAAGTAGCCTAAAAGATCCCATCCAGTAAGAAAGCCGAAAATAACATATATAGATAAAGAGTACCTATTTGGAAAGATCGCAGAAGATTCCAAGAGCGTGGAATAAAAAAAATTGTCCAATTTAGCTAAGGCAACAAACACCTACACATGGAGGAAATATATTAGAACCAAACTAAACCAAGAAAAAGCAGCCCTCAAAACAGCATATGTAGGAAAAAAAGAGCCCGAGAAGAAAGAGGAGACCAAGAAAGAAGAATCACCTATGAACACATCCTATCAAGTGCATCATAGCATTTAATAGAACCCTAATGCATGTGTTATATGCTAAATTTGGAAGAGTAATATTTATATGAATTGGATTATTTGCTTGTTTTGCGCGATTGGCGCAAGTATTTTCCCTTTTTTTGTTGTATATAAACTTAAACAAAGTCTTGGTCTATTTATTTTCCTTTATGTGTCTATAAGCAGATATTTTAAATCTAGATTTAGACATCCCATGAAATTGATGAATTCAAATCGGAAGACCAAATCGAGCGCTTCCTTATGTAGGAATATAAGAAGGACCAACACGTGAATGCGAGAAAATATGGAAAAAATAAAAGAATGTTAAAGAAAAAATACCTATCCAGTGGAGAGGCTAGAAAAGGTGGGAGACAATGCGAACGATTGACGCCTTCCAGATGGATGCTGAGAAGCTCGAGTCCGTGTAATTCGCTGGCTTTTTAGTGGTGTAGTTTCTTGAGGAAAAACAAATAGGTTACATCATTTATCATAATCACGAAACGTAATAAAGGGCAGACAGTAAGGTAGCCTCAAAAACCCAAAAATAACATATATAGATAAAGAGTACCTATTGGGAAATCAGACCGCAGCAAATTCCTAGAGCCTGGAATAAAGAAACAAAATGTGCAATTTAGCGAAGGCAAAAAACACCTACACACGGAGGAAAAATATTTGAACCAAAGTAAACCCCAAAAAAAGCAATCCTAAAAACAGCATATGTAGGAAAAAGTACCCGACTCAAGAGTATGTGATACCGAAGGCAGTTCAGGATGAAATCGCAACGACAACAGCAAATAAGTACTCACAGTGTAGAAGAAATCATTCAATTATATATATTATTTAAATAAAGCAAGTATACCCTCATAATACGTAAAATAAGTGCAAAGAAACAATATAAATGACCAAGAACCTACCAAAAATTCAAATTGAGCGGAACAATAATAAAAACTCAAACCAAGCACCGCTGACTCAAGAGTATGTGATACCGAAGGCGATTGTAACACAAACACGACAACAGCAAATAAGTACTCACAGTGTAGAAGAAATCATTCAATTATATATATTATTTAAATAAAGCAAGTATACCCTCATAATACAGAAAATAAGTGAAGCAAACAATATAAATGACCAAGAACTTACCCAAAAAATCAGCAGAGGGGAACATTAATAAAAACTCAATTCAAGCACCAACACCGTACTGAACATTGTATTATTTTAGAACTGTTTAAACTGCATTAGCATTTACAAGATATGCCACCGTTGTAAATTGACGCAAGTAAAATTACATGGAAGGTTCAGCGATCTCAAACATCAGTAAATGGAAGGCTATCTGGTTAAATTGAAGAAAAAGTACGAGGACGGAGAAGTTTCCCAAAAATATGCTTATGACTATTGAGGGTGTATTGAAGAAACTAATCAAAGCTGCGACAGACCAAAGTGTAAACAAAAGTTCATGTAATGTGTAATAGGTCGAGTACATCAGAACAAGGTCAAACGGGCGGTCCATATGTACATATGATTACAGGACGCAACTTGTACAAAAGGTTTGTTGCTAAAGTAATTTACAAAGATTTTACAACATTGTTATTTGCACAGAAGTGTGAGTGTGCATTTATTCAGTCGGACTTTTTGGCTCTCAATGCGCGGCCTCGGTATGATTTGGGTGTGTCTCCACTTCTCTCTGGAGGTGCTGCATTATGCCAAATATATGATGATTTGGTTAGCGAGGAAAATCAGCTAAATTGTGATGATGCAGGGAGGGACGCTGTGAAACATACGGTGTTTGTCATTGTTGGATTTGTTAGAAGAAGATAGAGTTTGAGTGAAGGGATCTGGATTTTCAGCTCGCTCGTTGCCGTAATCCGGTGTATGGTATGTAATATCTGTGAGAAGAGAAAAAGAGACAGCTGATAGATTGATCTAAGGGAAGACTGAAATGTGATCCGACAAATTTGGTATCTTAGATTGGAAGTGCATGCAAACCTGTATTTGGATTTTTAGTTGGGTCGTTTATTCCATCGGTTGCGGAGTACGTAATGCCTGTGATAGAGGGAAAATAAAATTGAGAGATTGAGGTAAGAAAACAGAGAGCCGGTACGCAAGATATTTAGTGTAGTAGATTGGGAGTGCATGGAAACGTACTTGGAGAGGAAGAAGGGGTTGCAGGAGATTTATTTGTTGAGGCAGGGACTGATGCTGTATTTTGACATTATAATGATTGAACGGTATACGATAATATAGGAGAGCCGTCTTGTTTTGTAAAAATTTTAGAATGAAGTTTTATTTTTAGCACCAGCTTTTCAAGGTTGGAGTTCAGCAAGGACAGTATAGAAGAGGAATCCTGCATGTTAGACATGTTTAATTTATTACATGTAGTATTTGTAGTTATAAATGCAGTGTAGGTAGAGTAGGGACTCTGTCATACGTTGTTATATTTTTTCCAGAAATCATCGGCTGAAATATTCAGAAGTTTTTCACCTTCATTGCCAAACACTGTGACCTCTATTTTGTTGAGAACGCAAACTTTGGCAGTCCCGTTTTTCACATCAGGAGTGATGTTGTTGACGGAATATAATTTGGGCTCCATTCCCTGCATATAAATTACAATGCAAATTGCAGATGGTACTGAAATAAAAAACTCATAGAGGAAGTATTTGGCATAAAAGAAAAGCTGCCTCATTCTATCATTAAAACACATCATAAAGTTTTCTGATAAAATCAGATTTATATAAGGTCTGTTAACAGATTTATAAGACTGCTGCATCGATAATATCTCTGTACACAATATTTTTGGTGAGATCATCAGGGATGGCATCAATAGTGGGGGGTCGAATTAGAATTCTAATATCAGCTCCCTTTCTTTCTCGAGAAAGGGCAACATAGAGCTGGCTGTGAGAGAAAACGGGCTCCGGCAGATACAGGCCAACTTTATCTAATGTCTGTCCCTGGGACTTGTTAAATGTCATTGCAAAATAGAGGCGCACTGGGAATTGATGTCGTTTAAATGGAATAGGGCATTTTTGTTTGTTAGATGGTTCGAGAGGTATACGGGGTATGAAGACCAAATCTCCTGCATGTTGGCCTGAGACAATTTCTGCAGAGAGGACATTTTTCCCCAGATGGCGGCATATAAGACGAGTACCATTGCACAGGCCTTCTGAAGGGTTAATATTACGTAGCAGCATGATAGGGCAGTTTATTTTGAGCCGAAGCAAGTGCAAGGGTAATCCTGGAGTGTGAATTGAGTTCAGATAATCTTGATAGTAAGATTGTTGAAACGGACCGTTGGTGAAGTCTGTGCTATAATAATCAACGGTGCAGCTAGGAAATTTATCGATCAGAAGATCATTAATTTCGTCGACGCTGTCGTTCTTTGGAGTCAGAATAGCACGGTCAATGAGCACGGTGGGATTCAGAGAAGAAATATTGAAGTGGGGCAAAATTTGGGATAGCAAGTCAGTTAAAGGATTATCATTGTGTTTATAAGGCAGGCACATATTCAAGGGTAGTTTAATCTCGCCATATTGATTACAACGCTCCGCGCCATTACCAACTCGGAGGAGAAATTCCTTAAAAGTAGGATCATCTATCGCGCGCATATTTTGGGTGAGACGAATTTTTCGCATTGAGGACCATAAAGGAGAATTAATTAGGCAGGCTGCAATAGCATCGTCACGACTACCGCCAGCAATTATCGGGATGGTCTGCCTGAAATCGGCTCCGAAAACAATGGTTTTGCCGCCGAAAGAAATGGAGGTCTCCATGAGGTCACGTAGCAGAGCGTCAAGCGCTTCAATACTCTTACAGTGCGCCATTGAGGCCTCATCCCAGATAATAAGTTTGGATGCAATAATGAGGCGAGCATGCACACTTTGTTTGCTGATTGTGCATGATTCATCTTCGACAATGACAGGAAGTTTGAACCGTGAATGTGCTGTGCGGCCACCGAGAAGTAGGGATGCTGCGACTCCTGAAGAGGCCACTGCAAATGCAATGAGGTGTTTGGAACGAACAGCCGCCAAAAGAGATCGGTAGAGAAATGTTTTTCCAGAGCCGGTTGGGCCATCAACGAAGAAAACTGCTGGATCGTTACTGCCAATGGTTTGCATGATTTCTGTAAAGGCCTGATTTTGCATAGAATTCAAATGCGTGCATGATTCCAGATCTGACTCAGAGACAATATAGTTCAGCTCTTGTTCAAAGTCTCGGTCTTGCACTTGCTTTTTTGAAGCTCCCAAATTGTAGTCGACCAAACCTAATTCATCAATTGTTCGACCCATAGATTGTAAGAAAATGTCCATCGATTGAAGTGATTTTGAAAAAGCTTGTTCATTAGTGAATTTTTTCAGAGCAATGTAATCTTCCGCGAGGAAAAATTTGAAGGCATCCCACAATGCTCGTGGACTGGAGGGAGTGTTGTATAACAGAATGATTGCAAAGAGGCGGCGCAGTGAGCAGGGCATTTGATAGGAACAGGCCTCAGCTACAGAACTTGTAACATCTATATCTGATTCTAACAGCCCACGTGCGAGGGCGGCTGCTTGAAATGTGGGTTATAGTATGCCAGCGAACGTTCTTAAATAGTCGAAAGAAGTCGGCGCTCGAACATGGTTTAGAAGCAAGCGTAAATAATATCTCTCACCATCAAGTGGGCTGGCGGTTACGAGACGGCCAATGCAGGTTCCTTTGATTCGTCGGTGCCAGGTTTCTTTGGATGCATCCCAGACAAAGAAACGAGGGAAATCTTTGTACAGTAAATTCATCTGCGAAACTGCGGCCGATTGTGCATTCATTCTGAAGAACTCAGTTAATTGTGTTTTAGATGCGTTTGGATTTGCTATCACTTCAGGTAAATAGCGGGAGGGAGAGAACAGAACATGTTGTTTGTCTGGCAGATGAACATGAAGTTGCATTACAGCTGGATATATTTCGCTCAATAAAAAAGCGTAAATTCTCCACATGGCCTCAGGAGTACATAACCAGTGGGCTGATTGGAATGCTGTAATCTCATCAGGGGCTGAAATCTCTGGTTGTGGGACGACATTAAAAGCAATCTTATTGGTCCCTTTGCAAATGTACTTGTACAAATATTTGATGAGACGTACGCCAACACAGATCTCGACATTAATATGGTAGTCGAATTTGGCAAGCAAGTAGGGATTGTACGGAACGACCCACCTGTTGTCAAGCAATTGATGCCGAACATGTGCAGTTCGTCCATCATTTCTCCTCCTGTACATTGGATGTGAGTCGTCGTGCTGAGAGGTACTCTCTACATACTATTTAGGATATCTATTCTTGCACTTGCTTTCTCGCATGCATATATTTGAGGGATTAAGCATGCCACAAGGTCCGTGCATCATATGTCTGACAACACAGCCATGAAGGTGTGGATGCAAATCAACATCAGGCAGCTCTGCACAAACAAAGCGATCATATGCAGCTGAGGAGACTATTTTATAATTTGGCTTTAAAATAAGGATCTAATAAGCATGAGGCAACCCTCTTTTTTGGAACTCTATAACATAAAGGTATGCTGCTACCTCACCCAGCAAGATTTTTTTGACAATGTCGTTCTTGAACTCCTCATTTCTTGCTCTGAAATGTCTCGCAACAAGGTCAGATCTATTCTGGGCCTCATCACCAGGCAACAAGCCCTCACGTATTTCAGCCCAGTTAGGGTTGCACGTCATTGTTATGAAGAAATTCGGCTTTCCATATTCGCTTACCAAAGCTAATGCATTTAGATACCGCCGCCGCATGTCTCTGGGACTGCCAATGTGTGACGAAGGGAGCACAAATTTTTGGCCAATTTTGTTGCCGCTCAAATTACCCTCGCATGCCATGCTTTCGATAATACCTTCGAATGATTCAACTCGCAGATCATGTTGCAGTTGTTCAGTCCTAAAATAATCCAACCGTTGAGTTTCAATCTTTACGTAACAATCAATTTGATATTGCTGTGCAAGCCTGCCTGCTCGAAGTATATTTGAAGTATCGGTGGCCCCGATTTGAAATAGGTAGCAGTAGAACTCCCTGGCAGCAATATTATCCCGCTTCCAACGATTTGTATTTAGATCTGCAAGCAGAATAACAGAATTCTGAGAATTGAACAGCATTATTATAACTAAGTATTTAGATGAGATATTAATTGATTTGAGGTACGTGGCGTTGTTACACCTATCAGACCAGTCCATCCACGGAGCCGTAATCGCCCTCCGAGGAGTCCTTTCGGCCGCAAGGTTGCCGGCCTATATACCTCTAATCACCACAATACTATATTTGTTAAAGAGATACAGGAAATTTATAGGGCTCGAAAATAAATTGCAATATTGAGTAATTAGCAGAAGAACCCATTCCAACAGAAAGATCAGGAAAGGGAGCCACAAATAAACTTGAGAAGCACAAAGATCAGGAAAGGGAGCACGCAGCTGGTGAGACTCAAATTCAGGCGCTCGATTTGAATTTTGAGATTAAAACCTGTTTAAATTAAAACCGGGATCTTCAAGCTCTTGACAAAGATCCGAGGGACACTTCCGGTCCTGGCAGCGCAAGATTAGTGCTGTTTTGGATTTTAAGGTTTTAATTTGTTTGAGTTTTAAATAATAAGAAAACAAGAGTCGCACTGAAAAATGAATCCAACAAGCCAACACAAAAGGAGCCCGCAGCAACTGTGCAGAACATTAAATGGCCCAGCAAATCGAGAAATTTATATGTTGAGTCATAAGACAGGCAAAGACTAGGACTCTCGACCTAGCTGTTTTGGATTTTAAGGTCTTATTTTGTTTGAGTTTTAAATAATAAGAAAACAAGAGTCGCACTGAAAAATGAATCCAACAAGCCAACACAAAAAGAGCCCGCAAAGAATCGTGAGAACATTAAATGGCCCAACAAATCGAGAAATGTATATGTTGAGTCATAAGACAGGCAAAGACTAAGACTCTCGACCTACAAAAGTCACCGAAATATGAAGTATAATCCTGCAAAAACACGGATAATTATACAAAAGATTTGAGGTACGTGGCGTTGTTAAACCTATCAGACCAGTCCATCCACGGAGCCGTAATCGCCCTCCGAGAAGTCCTTTCGGCCGCAAGGTTGCCGGCCTATATACCTCTAATCAGCACAAAACTATATTTGTTAAAGAGATACAGGAAATTTATGGGGCTCGAAAATAAATTGTAATATTGAGTAATACGATTTGAAAAGGATAGTAATTATAAACAGGAAAAGAGCAGTAGTTATGAACAGGTACCAAAGAGAATTGTGATAAATAGTAATATTGAGTAACACGATTTGGAAAGGGCAGTAATTATAAATAGAAAAGGAGCAGTCATTATGAACAGGCAATAGAGAAGGAACCTGTAGCGGTAAACGGCCTTCCTAAACATTCTCCAAAGAGAATTCCTGCTCATAGGATTGCTGGCTTATTCATCTATAAATGTAGAAAATACTAAATGTTGCAGTAAATCGGGCAATACATATGTTAAGAGAGAACGACCTTGCAGCGCTAGACAGGCTCCCTAAACACCATTCCAACAGAAAGATCTGGAAAGGGAGCCACAAATAAACTTGAGAAGCACAAAGATCAGGAAAGGGAGCACGCAGCTGGTGAGACTCAAATTCAGGCACTCGATTTGAATTTTGAGATTAAAACCCGTTTAATTTAAAACCGGGATCCTCAAGCTCTTGACAAAGATCCGAGGAACACTTCCGGTCCTGGCAGCGCAAGATTAGTGCTGTTTTGGATTTTAAGGTTTTAATTTGTTTGAGTTTTAAACAATAAGAAAACAAGAGTCGCACTGAAAAATGAACCCAACAAGCCAACACAAAAAGAGCCCGCTGCAACTGTGCAGAACATTAAATGGCCCAGCAAATCGAGAAATTTATATGTTGAGTCATAAGATAGGCAAAGACTCAGACTCTCGACAAATAAAAGTCACCGAAAGATGAAGTATAATCCTGCAGAAACACGGAGAATTACACAAAAGATTTGAGGTACGTGGCGTTGTTACACCTATCAGACCAGTCCATCCACGGAGCCGTAATCGCCCTCCGAGGAGTCCTTTCGGCCGCAAGGTTGCCGGCCTATATACCTCTAATCAGCACAAAACTATATTTGTTAAAGAGATACAGGAAATTTATGGGGCTCGAAAATAAATTGTAATATTGAGTAATACAATTTGAAAAGGATAGTAATTATAAACAGAAAAAGAGCAGTAATTATGAACAAGTACCAAAGAAGGAACCTGCAGCGGTAAACTGCCCTACTAAACATTCTCTGAAGAGAATTCCTGGTCATAAGATTCCTGGATTATTAATCTTTAAATGTAGTAAACATTAAATACTGCAGTGAATCGGGCAGTCCACATGTTAAGAGAAAACAAGCCTGCAGCGCTAAACAGCCTCCCCAAACATTATCCGAGAGTGCGATATTAAAAACCGCAAAAGAATCCATTGCAACACAAATATCAGGAAAGGGAGCCATGAGGAAATTTGAGAAGCACAAAGATTAGTGAGGAGAGTCAAATTCAGGGGCTCGATTTGAATTTCGAGATTAGAACTCATTTAAATTAAAACCGGGATCCTCAAGCTCTTAACAAAGATCCGAGGGACGTTTTCGGTCTTGGCAGCGCAAGATTAGTGATGTTTTGGATTTGAAGGTTTTAATTTGTTTGAGCTTTAATTAATAACAAAGCAAGAGCCAATATGAAAAATGAATCCAACAAGTCAATCCCTAAATAGGCCAGGGCAAGCGAAACAGCAAGTAACACCAAACAAATCAGGGACAACAACTGCAACAATAGAACCGAAGCTAGCACCAACAGTTAACGCTGAGAAAGAGATCGTAAAAAGTGTACATTTTTAATAATAAGAAATTGAGGGAAAGCGTCCTCCAAAGAGAACGCCTGGTCAGAAGATTGCTGGCTCATTCATATCCAACTATGTAGAACAGTAAATCGTGTGGGTAGAGGTGCGCAGCATTGTTATAAGCAATCAAACAAATGAGTTAGTATTCAGGACATGTTATTTAGAAGCAGCGCGACGCACAAACAGCATGAAATCATGAGGTAAAATCCTCTACAGACATGGAAAATTATACAAAAGATTTGAGGTACGTGGCGTTGTTACACCTATCAGACCAGTCCATCCACGGAGCCGTAATCTCCCTCCGAGTAGTCCTTTCGGCCGCAAGGTTGTCGGCCTATATACCTCTAATCAGTAGAATACTATATTTCTTAAAGAGATACAAGAAATTTATAGGGCTGGAAAATAAATAGTAATATTGAGTAACACGATTTGGAAAGGCTAGTAATTATAAATAGAAAAGGAGCAGTCATTATGAACAGGCAATAAACATGGAACCTGTAGTGGTAAACGGCCTTCCTAAACATTCTCCAAAGAGAATTCCTGCTCATAGGATTGCTGGATTATGCATCTATAAATGTAGAAAACACTAAATGCTGCAGTAAATCGGGCAATCCATATGTTAAGAGAGAACAACCTTGCAGCGCTAGACAGGCTCCCCAAACATTATCCGAGGGCGCAATATTAAAAACCGCAGAAGAACCCATTCCAACAGAAAGATCAGGAAAGGGAGCCACAAATAAACTTGAGAAGCACAAAGATCAGGAAAGGGAACACGCAGCTGGTGAGACTCAAATTCAGGCGCTCGATTTGAATTTTGAGATTAAAACCCGTTTAAATTAAAACCGGGATCCTCAAGCTCTTGACAAAGATCCGAGGGACATTTCCGGTCCTGGCAGCGCAAGATTAGTGTTGTTTTGGATTTTAAGGTTTTAACTTGTTTGAGTTTTAAATAATAAGAAAACAAGAGTCGCACTGAAAAATGAATCCAACAAGCCAACACAAAAAAGAGCCCGCAACAACTGTGCAGAACATTAAATGGCCCAGTAAATCGAGAAATTTATATGTTGAGTCATAAGACAGGCAAAGACTCAGACTCTCGACCAACAAAAGTCACCGAAAGATGAAGTATAATCCTGCAGAAACACGGAGAATTACACAAAAGATTTGAGGTACGTGGCGTTGTTACACCTATCAGACCAGTCCATCCATGGAGCCGTAATCGCCCTCCGAGGAGTCCTTTCGGCCGCAAGGTTGCCGGCCTATATACCTCTTATCAGCACAAAACTATATTTGCTAAAGAGATACAGGAAATTTATGGGGCTCGAAAATAAATTGTAATATTGAGTAATACGATTTGAAAAGGATAGTAATTATAAACAGAAAAAGAGCAGTAATTATGAACAAGTACCAAAGAAGGAACCTGCAGCGGTAAACTGCCTTACTAAACATTCTCTGAGGAGAATTCCCGGTCATAAGATTCCTGGCTTATTAATCTCTAAATGTAGAAAACATGCAGCTGGTGAGACTCAAATTCAGGCGCTCGATTTGAATTTTGAGATTAAAACCCGTTTAAATTAAAACCGGGATCCTCAAGCTCTTGACAAAGATCTGAGGGACACTTCCGGTCTGGACAGTGCAAGATTAGTGCTGTTTTGGATTTTAAGGTTTTAATTTGTTTGAGTTTTAAATAATGAGAGAACAAGAGTCGCACTGAAAAATGAACCCAACAAGCCAACACAAAAAGAGCCCGCAGCAACTGTGTAGAACATTAAATGGCCCAGCAAATCGAGAAATTTATATGTTGAGTCATAAGACAGGCAAAGACTCAGACTCTCGACCAACAAAAGTCATCGAAAGATGAGGTATAATCCTGCATAAACACGGAGAATTACACAAAAGATTTGAGGTACGTGGCGTTGTTACACCTATTAGACCAGTCCATCCACGGAGCCGTAATCGCCCTCCGAGGAGTCCTTTCGGTCGCAAGGTTGCCGGCCTATATACCTCTAATCAGCACAAAACTATATTTGTTAAGGAGATACAGGAAATTTATGGGGCTCAAAAATAAATTGTAATATTGAGTAATACAATTTGAAAAGGATAGTAATTATAAACAGAAAAAGAGCAGTAATTATGAACAAGTACCAAAGAAGGAACCTGCAGCAGTAAACTGCCTTACTAAACATTCTCTGAAGAGAATTCCTGGTCATAAGATTCCTGGCTTATTAATCTCTAAATGTAGAAAATATGCAGCTGGTGAGACTCAAATTCAGGCGCTCGGTTTGAATTTTGAGATTAAAACCCGTTTAAATTAAAATTGGGATCCTCAAGCTCTTGACAAAGATCCGAGGGACACTTCCGGTCCTGGCAGCGCAAGATTAGTGCTGTTTTGGATTTTAAGGTTTTAATTTGTTTTAGTTTTAAATAATAAGAAAACAAGAGCCAATCTGAAAAATGAATCCAACAAGTCAATCCCCAAATAGGCCAGGGCAAGTGAAACAGCAAGTAACACCAAACAAATCAGGGACAGCAACTGCAATAATAGAACCGAAGCTAGCACCAACAGTTAATGCTGAGAAAGAGATCGTAAAAAGAGTACATTTTTAATAATAAGAAATTGAGCGAAAGCGTCCTCCAAAGAGAACGCCTGGTCAGAAGATTGCTGGCTCATTCATCTCCAACTGTGCAGAACAGTAAATTGTGTGGGTAGATGTGCGTAACATTGTTATAAGCAATCAAACAGCTGAGTTAGTATTCAGGACCTGTTATTTAAAAGCAGCGCGATGCACAAACAGCATCGAA
Organism: Orobanche coerulescens; assembly: GCA_033398695.1. NCBI lineage: Eukaryota > Viridiplantae > Streptophyta > Magnoliopsida > Lamiales > Orobanchaceae > Orobanche > Orobanche coerulescens. The sequence continues at coordinate 79,297,005 of CM065804.1, read as the reverse complement.
TCATGAGGTAAAATCCTGTACAGACACGGAAAATTATACAAAAGATTTGAGGTACGTGGCGTTGTTACACCTATCAGACCAGTCCATCCACGGAGCCATAATCGCCCTCCGAGGAGTCCTTTCGGCTGCAAGGTTGCCGGCCTATATACCTCTAATCAGTAGAATACTATATTTGTTAAAGAGATACAGGAAATTTATATAGCTGGAAAATAAATAGTAATATTGAGTAACACGAATTGGAAAGGGAAGTAATTATAAATAGAAAAGGAGCAGTCATTATGAATAGGCAATAAAGAAGGAACCTGTAGTGGTAAACGGCCTTCCTAAACATTCTCCAAAGAGAATTCCTGCTCATAGGATTGCTGGCGATACAGGAAATTTATAGGGCTGGAAAATAAATAGTAATATTGAGTAACACGATTTGGAAAGGGTAGTAATTATAAATAGAAAAGGAGCAGTCAGTATGAACAGGCAATAAAGAAGGAACCTGTAGCGGTAAACGGCCTTCCTAAACATTCTCCAAAGAGAATTCCTGCTCATAGGATTGCTGGCTTATTCATCTATAAATGTAGAAAACAATAAATGTTGCAGTAAATCCGGCAACCCATATGTTAAGAGAGAACGACCTTGCAGCGCTAGACAGGCTCCCCAAACATTATCCGAGGGCGCAATATTAAAAACCGCAGAAGAACCCATTCCAATAGAAATATCAGGAAAGGGAGCCACAAATAAACTTGAGAAACACAAAGATCAGGAAAGGGAGCACGCAGCTGGTGAGACTCAAATTCAGGCGCTCGATTTGAATTTTGAGATTAAAACCTGTATAAATTAAAACCGGGATCCTCAAACTCTTGACAAAGATCCGAGGGACACTTCTGGTCCTGGCAGCGCAAGATTAGTGTTGTTTTGGATTTTAAGGTTTTAATTTGTTTGAGTTTTAAATAATAAGAAAACAAGAGTCGCACTGAAAAATGAACCCAACAAGCCAACACAAAAAGAGCCCGCAGCAACTGTGCAGAACATTAAATGGCCCAGCAAATCGAGAAATTTATATGTTGAGTCATAAGACAGGCAAAGACTCAAACTCTCGACCAACAAAAGTCACCGAAAGATGAAGTATAATCCTGCAGAAACACGGAGAATTACACAAAAGATTTGAGGTACGTGGCCAACACAAAAAGAGCCCGCAGCAACTGTGCAGAACATTAAATGGCCCAGCAAATCGAGAAATTTATATGTTGATTCATAAGACAGGCAAAGACTCAGACTCTCGACCAACAAAAGTCACCGAAAGATGAAGTATAATCCTGCAGAAGCACGGAGAATTACACAAAAGATTTGAGGTACGTGGCGTTGTTACACCTATCAGACCAGTCCATCCACGGAGCCGTAATCGCCCTCCGAGGAGTCCTTTCGGCTGCAAGGTTTCCGGCCTATATACCTCTAATCAGCACAAAACTATATTTGTTAAAGAGATACTGGAAATTTATGGGGCTCGAAAATAAATTGTAATATTGAGTAATACGATTTGAAAAGGATAGTAATTATAAACAGAAAAGGAGCAGTAATTATGACCAAGTACCAAAGAAGGAACCTGCAGCGGTAAACTGCCTTACTAAACATTCTTTGAGGAGAATTCCCGGTCATAAGATTCCTGGCTTATTAATCTCTAAATGTAGAAAACATGCAGCTGGTGAGACTCAAATTCAGGCGCTCGGTTTGAATTTTGAGATTAAAACCCATTTAAATTAAAACCGGGATCCTCAAGCTCTTGACAAAGATCCGAGGGACACTTCCGGTCCTGGCAGCACAAGATTAGTGCTGTTTTGGATTTTAAGGTTTTAATTTGTTTTAGTTTTAAATAATAAGAAAACAAGAGTCGCACTGAAATATGAACCCAACAAGCCAACACAAAAAGAGCCCGCAGCAACTGTGCAGAACATTAAATGGCCCAGAAAATCGAGAAATTTATATGTTGAGTCATAAGACAGGCAAAGACTCAGACTCTCGACCAACAAAAGTCACCGAAAGATGAAGTATAATCCTGCAGAAACACGAAGAATTACACAAAAGATTTGAGGTATGTGGCGTTGTTACACCTATCAGACCAGTCCATCCACGGAGCCGTAATCGCCCTCAGAGGAGTCCTTTCGGCCGCAAGGTTGCCGGCCTATATACCTCTAATCAGTAGAATACTATATTTGTTAAAGAGATACAGGAAATTTATAGAGCTGGAAAATAAATAGTAATATTGAGTAACACGAATTGGAAAGGGTAGTAATTATAAATAGAAAAGGAGCAGTCATTATGAATAGGCAATAAAGAAGGAACTCATGTGATGGCAGCCTTCCTAAACATTCTCCAAAGAGAATTCCTGCTCATAGGATTGCTGGCGATACAGGAAATTTATAGGGCTGGAAAATAAATAGTAATATTGAGTAACACGATTTGTAAAGGGTAGTAATTATAAATAGAAAAGGAGCAGTCATTATGAACAGGCAATAAAGAAGGAACCTGTAGCGGTAAACGGCCTTCCTAAACATTCTCCAAAGAGAATTTCTGCTCATAGGATTGCTGGCTTATTCATCTATAAATGTAGAAAACAATAAATGCTGCAGTAAATCCGGCAATCCATATGTTCAGGGAGAACGACCTTGCAGCGCTAGACAGGCTCCCCAAACATTATCCGAGGGCGCAATATTAAAAACCGCAGAAGAACCCATTCCAACAGAAAGATCAGTAAAGGGAGCCACAAATAAACTTGAGAAGCACAAAGATCAGGAAAGGGAGCACGCTGCTGGTGAGACTCAAATTCAGGCGCTCGATTTGAATTTTGAGATTAAAACCCGTATAAATTAAAACCGGGATCCTCAAACTCTTGACAAAGATCCGAGGGACACTTCCGGTCCTGGCAGCGCAAGATTAGTGCTGTTTTGGATTTTAAGGTTTTAATTTGTTTGAGTTTTAAATAATAAGAAAATAAGAGTCGCACTGAAAAATGAACCCAACAAGCCAACACAAAAAGAGCCCGCAGCAACTGTGCAGAACATTAAATGGCCCAGCAAATCGAGAAATTTATATGTTGATTCATAAGACAGGCAAAGACTCAGACTCTCGACCAACAAAAGTTACCGAAAGATGAAGTATAATCCTGCAGAAACACGGAGAATTACACAAAAGATTTGAGGTACGTGGCGTTGTTACACCTATCAGACCAGTCCATCCACGGAGCCGTAATCGCCCTCCGAGGAGTCCTTTCGGCTGCAAGGTTTCCGGCCTATATACCTCTAATCAGCACAAAACTATATTTGTTAAAGAGATACAGGAAATTTATGGGGCTCGAAAATAAATTGTAATATTGAGTAATACGATTTGAAAAGGATAGTAATTATAAACAGAAAAAGAGCAGTAATTATGAACAAGTACCAAAGAAGGAACCTGCAGCGGTAAACTGCCTTACTAAACATTCTCTGAGGAGAATTCCCGGTCATAAGATTCCTGGCTTATTAATCTCTAAATGTAGAAAATATGCAGCTGGTGAGACTCAAATTCAGGCGCTCGGTTTGAATTTTGAGATTAAAACCCGTTTAAATTAAAATTGGGATCCTCAAGCTCTTGACAAAGATCCGAGGGACACTTCCGGTCCTGGCAGCGCAAGATTAGTGCTGTTTTGGATTTTAAGGTTTTAATTTGTTTTAGTTTTAAATAATAAGAAAACAAGAGTCGCACTGAAATATGAACCCAACAAGCCAACACAAAAAGAGCCCGCAGCAACTGTGCAGAACATTAAATGGCCCAGCAAATCGAGAAATCTATATGTTGAGTCATAAGACAGGCAAAGACTCAGACTCCCGACCAACGAAAGTCACCGAAAGATGAAGTATAATCCTGCAGAAACACGGAGAATTACACAAAATATTTGAGGTACGTGGCGTTGTTACACCTATCAGACCACTCCATCCATGGAGCCGTAATCGCCCTTCGAGGAGTCCTTTCGGCCGCAAGGTTGCCGGCCTATATACCTCTAATCAGCACAAAACTATATTTGTTAAAGAGATACAGGAAATTTATGGGGCTCGAAAATAAATTGTAATATTGAGTAATACGATTTGAAAAGGATAGTAATTATAAACAGAAAAGGAGCAGTAAGTATGACCAAGTACCAAAGAAGGAACCTGCAGCGGTAAACTGCCTTACTAAACATTCTCTGAGGAGAATTACCGGTCATAAGATTCCTGGCTTATTAATCTCTAAATGTAGAAAACATGCAGCTGGTGAGACTCAAATTCAGGCGCTCAATTTGAATTTTGAGATTAAAACCCGTTTAAATTAAAACCGGGATCCTCAAGCTCTTGACAAAGATCCGAGGGACACTTCCGGTCCTGGCAGCGCAAGATTATTGTTGTTTTGGATTTTAAGGTTTTAATTTGTTTGAGTTATAAATAATAAGAAAACAAGAGTCGCACTGAAAAATGAACCCAACAAGCCAACACAAAAAGAGCCCGCAGCAACTGTGCAGAACATTAAATGGCCCAGCAAATCGAGAAATTTATATGTTGAGTCATAAGACAGGCAAAGACTCAGACTCTCAACCAACAAATGTCACCGAAAGATGAAGTATAATCCTGCAGAAACACGGAGAATTACACAAAATATTTGAGGTATGTGGCGTTGTTACACCTATCAGACCAGTCCATCCACGGAGCCGTATGTAACACCCCCAAGATATTCGAGGTGTATTACAGCGCCGTGGACCCTACATGGGATCCACCAGGCTAACACAAGAAAACACCTCTCGACTAACCGTCTCGGTTAGCAAGGAAACAATTGTTAACAATAAGAACATAAAACAACACGTCCGGTACAACCGGCATAATAAACATCAACCGACAAATACAGTAACTCCAACGAAGAGCAATCACAATCCGAAAGGAAAGCCTAAGTACTCGCGAGTACAATCTATAAGTTTACAGTTTGGAAAACATCCACATCAAAAGAGACAGTAGGAAATAACAAGACTCAATTGCACATGTCAACAACCTTGGCCGACATCCTCGTACCATCCCAGTGCCCGCTTGTCTGGCTGAACATAACCTGAAATCCATAACAAGAATTTCCCCGACAACGGGTCCCCAAAAGGGTTAGCAATTACGCTAGGACAAGTATTCAAGGCAAACCAATCGCTTACACATTTCATAGTACATGCACCAATATCATTTCAAAAACCAAAACTAGACATGTCTTTTCCGAAAATAAACAGTCAAACAATTTGCCTTGGGAATAGAGTCATATCATAAATTCCCGCACGAGGCCTCTAAGGACCCTCCCGCACTGGCAATATTATAAAAAACAAAACACGCACATGCATCGCCTTGGGAACAGAGTCATATCATAGATTCCCGCACGAGGCCTCTAAGGACCCTCCCGCACTGGCTAGCTAAACAAACTCATGAATCCGGGACGAAAACCTTTGGATTCCCTCCTTGATCCCGTCGGAACAACACGAGGTTAGCAAATCACATACAAAATACATTACCATTCCACGTTAAGCATAAAGGTTTCCAAAAATACTTGCCTTGAATTATTGACGACGCAATGAACGGAAAGGAGAGTCACCGACGAACGCTAGGAACCAATGAAACCAAACCTAACGATTCTAAGAATACAATCACCACCATTTCCAAATGAATACGGAATTGGAGTACACCCGAAAACCCGCCTACGATTCATGTATATTCGTATATAAACAACAACGAGGGCGGACCACAACCAAACCCTCTCAATTCCGTAAAAATCACGAAATATACCATGAATCCGTAGGGAAACTAAGAATACCAACAAGATTAATCATATTCATCATGAATTAATCGACAAAACGGAACGAATCGGACAAAAACGCGAAAACCCCCAAATCTACCCAAAAGTATGGTTCTAAAGATCTAACCTTGATTCGCTGGATCGAAGGATGTTATAGGATGATTGATCGGTGATATAAACTCAGAAACTTCATGGATTTGTTGTCCAACAACATGGTTTCGTCTCCTCCAAAACCCCAGCCGCGGACCGAAGAGAAATGAAATGAAAAATGACTGAAAAAGTCGCTGGTCTGTCATATATATACTGGGCCGGAACTAGCGTGCGCTAGCCTTCCCGGACTAGTGTGCGCTATCGGCCAGTATCGGCCGAGCACTCTCGGCCATGGCCCGCATGACCCGGCACCACCAACCAATTATGCCGACCATGACTGTCCGCCCGACTCCCGCTAGCGTGCGCTACGGCCGGAAGCCTGCGCGCGCTAGCCGACCTGTCCAGTAGCCTCTAGACTAACAAACTCACCCAGGTAACGTACGCTAGTCGGCCGGCAGCGTGCGCTACCCCTGCCGGTTAGCGTGCGCTACGACCGACAGTAGCGTGCGCTACCTGCCGATCCTGACCGAGTCCAAAACCTCAGAATCCCTCTGCCCAGGCTCGATAGCGTACGCTGGCTGACTCGACAGCGTGCGCTACACTGCCGAGCTAGCGCGCGCAGCGTACCAGCCGTAACGTGCGCTACGCCGGTTCCTGCCGTGCCTGCTCGGCCAGTGCCCAGCACTTCCGACAGTGCCGCTCCGGCCCGGCCAGCTGCTCAACCGCCACGACCCGACACCTCGATTTCCGAAAACGCACGGAACGAACACGACGAAAAGTTCGCGGACGACATCAACGACTCGAAATGAAAACGTAATACCATAATTAATCATACGCGACCAAGAAACGGGTCGAGACAACAATTACAGATACGGATACCCGTAACTTTCAAGAAATTACAAAATGGCCCAAAACGCCCGGAAATCATGATACGTGATCGAATAACCAAACCGAAGTTCACAACATGTCTAACAAATTTAAACGGACTTGCGGGAAACTCGAAACAGCAGTTTCGGATGAGATTCGCAAGAATCGAACTCAAGTGCGGAAAAGTCGCTAAAAAGCACGGAACTCAACAAAACAACACCGGAACGAACTCGGATGACAAAAAGTGTAGAATTAATAATTCTCAGAATGACGAAACGATCATGAGCGAGTCGTCAAAACGGACTCCGGCCGAAAAAAGAAATTTACCGAAAATCGAAAATTTCGGATATTACTTTCTACCCTCCTTAAAAGAAGTTTCGTCCCGAAACTTAAAACAAGTAGGGAGAAGCAACATCTCGCCAGGAAAACTCAACGAGATACACAAAAACCGAAAACTCGCGCCCGACGGAGAAACGCTGCAAGAAACGCAAAGAGACATACGGAGTGAAAATACACTCCAGGGCGACTAACACAACGCCACCGGTAGAGACATAATAAAATCAACGAGTGACAAGCGTCATCAAATAGACAATACAATCGAGTCGATTATCCGAACAATCACAAAACTCAACGAACGAAAATCAATACGGTTGACCAACCCAACGGTTCATCAACCAAAACGCGAGTCAACGCTGAACAAATACGGAATTCCGCCCCCTAAGGGTTGGAAGATCGAAAACGAGACTAATTCCCCGAACTTAAGGGAATTACGGAGGAGCCTAAACGCTCAACAATCACGAAACGAGAACAAAAACCGAACAAATAAATGATTGAGACAACAAAAATCGAACAATCATGTTCGAAACACGTAGGATAATAAAATTCAAACAACAACTCCCAGGATGACCTGGTGAGAACAGCAAGATGTGCATTCCTATAAGATCCACAGGAAAGGGAATAGCGATTGAAAAGCCACAACGACAAACGAGTTATTCCGAAACAATACCACCCTCGTTCGATCAACAAAAGCAAGGGATAGGGAAAGTTCAGAAATGTTAACGAGCATAAACGAGTTGATAGAGCCAAAAATACAGAAGTTCAAAATCCGATCCACTTCAAATAAAAGAACTATTAGAACCAAAAGATGTTACTTCCGAACAAGGTTCACAATAGTCGAACCGAGTTCGGAAAGGTCACAGCGATAACCAGATTACAGCTCGTTCAAACGATGAAACCAAGGTACAGAACAAGTTCAGAAGGTATCAATGAACACGAGCGAATCGATAGACTGGAGAAAGAGAAAATATAGAAGTCAAAATAGTACGGGTATTACCTTTGACCTCGCCCCCGAAACTCACAACAACGGAACCAAGGTAACAATACAACAAGCAACCGACACAACGCGGAACAATCACCGATGCACACAATCATACCAACCCGATCTCTAACAGCTCGCATATATGCGATAACGCATAAACCGCTACGAGGCGATAACATCCAATACCAATATCACACCCCTCACAGAGGCTACCATGACAACTGTGTGGCGAACTACACAACGCTCACACCGCCAATTCAACAACAACTCGGGGGTTAACACCCTAACGAGAGCACGAACATCACACATATATTCCCGGACCACAAATAGGAGTGATAGGTTTTGAAAACGAAAACCATCTTTTGAAAATAACTTGCATGCACCAGTTGATCTTGAGTATCATATATCAAAAAGTAGTACAAACATCATCATCGAGACTTTAAAAAAAATCATCTTGCGTTTGATAAAAAAAATGAAGACACCTTTCGTTAAATTAAAACTTTTCAGCTATATTCGACCTTCGGGTCTAAGTGAATGCATTTCTAAATCATTAGAAATATCTCAAAATATTTTGATCCTCAAAGTAAAATAATCTTGAAACATAGCGTGGCGCTAGTAGGCATCTTGAGAACACTGTGAGAAAATAATTCATTTTAAAAGTACGTCTCGAGGTTTATTTTATAAGATACTCAAGGTTTTTCAGAAGTACAATAGGCCAAAATGCCCAAAATTCGCACGTATTAACATTCACTTAAACACATCATATCACACGCATCAAATCGCTCAAAATCATGACAGTGATATACAATCCTTAGGATATGTTTAACAACATCGTTAAAACAACAAGTGGTTTATCAAAACTGGATGGAAAACGATATCAAGAACAAAACTCCAAAAAGTCAACTCTAGGGATTCAAGAAAATACCTAGATTCGGCGAAGAACAATGGATTAGATGATGTTAAAAATCATCTAAGATACTCCAAAACACCTTTGGATGGAAGAAAAATCAGCCCAGATGCGAAACCGAGTCGCTACGTCTCAAACTCATGGAGGAAGAAGAAGAAATGAAGAAAAATGCAACTTCTAGACTGGTGTCCAGTATTTATACTGGACACAATTTGCTTTCGCTAATCATTAAGGTTAGCGTGCGCTATCACTGCACCAAACAAAACTCCTGACCAAAAATACACTGTTAGCGTGCGCTAACCCCAAGTGTTAGCGTGCGCTAACGAGAACTTCAGACCCAGTCCAGTAGCTCCTGGACTGCTCTGAACTACTAGGTAGCGTGCACTATTCTCCCCTTAGCGTGCTACCAACGTACTCTCGCGCGCGCTAGCCGCAAAGCGTAGCGTTCGCTAACGACCCACAGAGACAACAACAGAACATATCAGAAGAAAAAAAAAATTACATGCCGTAAACCTTTCTCACACGGGTTTACCAGGCCAAGCACAATTTCCCATGTCATTTTGAAAACGCAAAAAAGACCAATGCCGGTAATATTTTCCAAAGCTCACAATATCATTTGTCAAACCATCATGAAATGTTCAAGGCCAAAATGCCAAAACTTGATTTAGGGAATCGGTTTTATGAAATAAAACTCAGTTTGCAAAATACCAAAAGCCGTTTGAAAGAACACACGCAGCAGATAAAATGCGGTACGAAAATACATCAGCAGTGACGACACTCCTCATATAAACCAAATACGAGAGTCTAATAAACACATATTGTGAAATCAAAATCCACAGAAGGATTCCATCATTTAACGACTAATCATACAAATAACTCGTGTCACACGAGGCACAACACAAGGAAGGGAGTTTTACATCCATATGTCGCACGTAAGTGACGACCGCCCCTCGATACTAATCACGACCAAGGATCTCAAACGACGCATCGCGATGCGACTAAGTCAGACAAAATCCGACGAGACAAAACTCAACCAACACAACTTGACTCGACAGCCTAGGTTTCCCTAGGCTAATCTGATTTTTAAAAATCGTATACTCTAGTTATTCGAAAATAAAACCGATAAGTTAAAAATCGTTTTCAAGACCCTTTCAAACACGACAAGGGCTTAACAGCGGTAGCATTTTATAAAATGTCCTAAAACACTTTTAAACACGACCTTTAAATACCGACACAAGGTTTTATTTGAAATTACAAGGCTAGCTCGCCCAAATTCATGTCACTTTTCAAAAACCCACAATACGATCAAGTCTAAGAAATTTTCAAGCATGCACGTCGCATGTATTATTATTAATAGAAACACATTGGTTGTAAATAACAATAATTAGCCAAGTACCAACAATTCCCGAACACACGCATATACGGCATTCAAAAATCACCAGTTCAACAAGCGCAACTCGGGAATACTAATTCCAAGCATGTGTTCGACGGTTTGAGATTTTGATCGAACTTGTGGTTTATACAGCATATATGATTATGTTTATTCAACTCTTGAGCATTGTTGTTCTGTGTAACTGACCCCGTTGGGGGATTTTGTTTTTAGGTCATGGCAAGGCAAAAGTACGGGAATAGAACGTTGACGGCGAGAGTCCCAATGATACTAGTAGGGGGCCCCAATCCTTTCAGTCATTCATGTTGTCATTTATTTTCCACTGCAGATTTCCATTTGGTTACTCCGTTTCGTTCAGTGTTGTGTATTTTATCTTCATATAAAATATACATGTTTCCGTTATTATCTTGGGTGTGTTATAATGAAACTCTTCATCGGAGTAGTTGATGATATAATGTGGTTCGGTACTACATTTACCCTGTGTATTTCATTCATTTTCACTCGCCTGGTGGGTCCCAGTAAGGGGTCCACGACACTGTAATATCCGCCTAGTTTGGGGTGTTACAGAGTTGGTATCGGAGCGTGGTTTTGAATACTACCTTCCGAATCATGTCACATTTGAAATCATCGTTCATCAGACTAGTATTATTGGACTTTCGCGTCACGTGTGACCTATGCAAAAGTCGAGCCCTTCAGACCAAAGAATAGTAAGATTTCCTCATTTATCATTTTCATTTGTAATCATGTCGATCATGTTAACTCATTAACCACTCAGTTCATTTCACTGTTCAGTTGTTGATCTTGAGGATCGTATCATTAATCGTGTTAACTTGTTCAAAATAATCATTTCAAGAATTTCATCAGATAATCATGTCACCTCAGTTAATCATTCATGTAATCACTGTGTTAGAGCTCGTATGCTCATTTTCATCATTTCATGATGTAAATCATAATGCGGTACTCATACGAGATCTATGATTATCTTGCGACTCTCCTACTTCAGTATGGAGGGAGCTGTCACGGGATGCACGAGGAGAGGCCGCGGTGCGGGCCGAAATCCGGGAAATAATCACTCACTGCCAGGAAGTCGTACCCAGGACTCAGCTCGATCGTAAGATGTTCGGGTAGATCCACTCACTTTTATGCAGGTCATGATGACCCATATGCAATTGCTCAATCATCATTGCGCCACTCTAGCCGAATTAATCGAGAGAAGTCTCCCGTGTGAGCCTGCTGCTAAGGAAATTGTTGAGCAACAACTTTCATCTGTCAGCAGAAAATCAACGAAGCGATGTTCGGGTAGATCCACTCACTTTTATGCAGGTCATGATGACCCATATGCAATTGCTCAATCATCATTGCGCCACTCTGGCCGAATTAATGAGAGAAGTCTCCCGTGTGAGCCTGCTCCTAAGGAAATTGTTGAGCAACAACCTTCATCTGTCAGCAGGAAATCAATGAAGCGTAATCAGTCCGAAGGTGGTCAGTCTACCTTCAAGAAGCCTCGTGCGGGCCCTAACGTTTTTGAGCGACCTCCTGCGGCGCCTAATCCTGCGGGATCTCAGCCCCGAGCGGCCAGATCAGCCATCACCTGTTTCAATTGTGGAGCGCCGGGTCATTACAGCACTAACTGTCTGAAACCGTCTATCACGTGCCATAATTGTAGGATTGTTGGGCATAAGGCCCGTTTTTTCCGAAGGGACTCCAAGCCGACTCTGGTAGCATCTCAGGCCCTGAAGCAATCAGTGACTCAGAATCAGACAGCTTTGTCAGCATCGTTTAAGACGACGGAAGCGAATAAAAGTGGAGCTCATATTTATCAGACGGGAGCATCCGATTCGGGGGCCAGCAAGTCCCGGATTCACGAGATGAAGAGGACCGACGATCCAGAGGCCCGAAAGATCTCAGGTATACTCGTAATTTTAGCTCAACCTGTATGTACCCTTTTTGATACTGGTGCACCGCATTCATTCATTTCCGAATCATGTTTGAATAGACTTAACTTGGATAGTCCTATTAATTATGGGCCTTATATCATTGGTCTACCTGGCGGTAGAAGAATTTTCGAAAATCAAGAGGTTTAAAACAGACCGAATTAAGCTTAATGACCGTGAGTGGTTGGTGGACCTAATCGTGGTGGATTTACCTAAGGACGATGTAATATTGGGTATTAGTGGGATGGATCGTCATGATACCATCCTCAATGTTCGTAAGCGTATGGTCACTATCATTTCCGTCGTTGGAGTCGAGTGTGTATTTTAGGGAGGTGATCCCTGTTGTTCCGGAAGAATCATTAATATGATGAAAGCAGTAAAATTACTCAACTAGAGTTGTTCAATCATTCATTATATCATTATCATCGATTGACCGTTCTATGGCAATCGAGATGTTCCATCATTCCTTATATCATTGTCATCGATTGCCCGTTCTAAGGCAATCGAGGTGTTCAACCATTCATCTTATCGTTGTCGTCGATTAGCCACTCTCAGACAATCCAGGTATTTATCCATTCTTGGTATCATTGTTATCGTTTGACGATGTACTCCCAGACGAGCTACCTGTTTTACCTCCACCGAGGGATATGGAATTCACGATAGAGTTGGAGCCTGGTACGTCCCCATTATCGAAGGCACTGTACCGGATGGCCCCGACTGAAATGCAGGAATTGAAGAATCAATTAGAGGATTTGACCGAGAAGGGTTATATCCGACTGAGTGCGTCCCCATGGGGAGCACCAGTGTTGTTTGTCAAGAAGAAGGATGCTTCGTTTCGTGTGTGTATTAATTATCGGGAGTTGAATAGGGTGACGATCAAGAATAAGTATCCTCTACCCCGTATTGATGATCTTTTATATCAACTTCAGGGAGCTTCAGTATTTTCCAATATCGACTTAAGATCTGGATATCACCAGTTGCGCATTCGAGAGTCGGATATCGCGAGGGCGGCATTTCAAACACGCTATGGCCATTATGAGTTCGTGGAGTTAATTAATGCACTAATGCACCTGCGGTATTCATGGAGTTAATGAATCGGGTCTTCATCGACTTTTTGGATCAGTTCGTGGTTTTCGTTATTGATGACATTTTAATTTATTCTCGTGACCGGGAGGAGCACGAGTTTCACCTTCATCAGGTACTCGACGTGTTGAGACGAGAGCAACTTTTTGGGAAGTTTCCCAAATGTGAGTTCTGGATGTCCGAAGTGACATTTCTCGGGCATGTAATTTCATCAGATGGAGTTCGTGTCGATCCTCAGAAGACGGAGGCTATCCGAGATTGGCAACCTTCGAAAAATGTTAAGGAAATCCGAAGTTTCCTCGGATTAGCTGGTTATTATCGGCGGTTTGTGGAAGGATTTTCTAAAATCGCTCAACCCATGACGAACCTTTTACGGAAGGATAAGAAATACACGTGGTCCGACGCGTGTCAACAGAGTTTTGAGGAACTCAAGAGCCGGTTAATTTCAGCACCTGTCCTTTCTTTACTACAAGGGACGGAAGGATTTGTGGTTTATAGTGATGCATCCGGACAGGATCTCGGATGTGTACTCATGCAGAACGGAAAAGTTATTGCTTATGCTTCACGACAATTGAGACCTTACGAGGTTAATTATCCGACCCATGACCTGGAGCTAGCAGCCGTGGTGTTCGCATTGAAGATTTGGTGTCATTATCTTTATGGCGTTACCTGTCAGATATTCACCGATCATAAGAGTTTAAAGTATATATTTACTCAGAAGGAGTTAAATATGCGGCAGAGACGGTGGTTGGAACTGATCAAAGATTATGATATCGAGATACTTTACCACCCGAGCAAGGCAAACGTTGTCACCGACGCCTTGAGTCATAAGTCCGTTCAGGAGCAGATGCTTGCTCAATTAATAGTTCAGAAGGTACTTCAACAGGAATTTCTGACACCCGAGATCGAGGTCTGGTTACAGCAAGTACAAGGGCAACTTTGTACGTTGGAGATTTCATCGCCACTTGAGGAGGCGATCAGGGAGAATCAGGGTTCGGACCAATTTTTGTTACGCATTCGAGAGGATGTGACTCAGGGAAAAGCCCCCGGGTTTGTGATCCACGAGGATTGACTTTTACGTTTTAAGAATCGGTTATGCGTACCGGCGAATGACGAGTTGAAAAACTCGATTTTGAGAGAAGCTCATGCTACCGCTTATTCCGTTCATCCGGGGTCTAGCAAGATGTATAAATACTTGAAACAAAATTAGTGGTGGAGTAATATGAAGCGGGAAGTCGCGGAATTTGTTTCGAGATGTTTGACCTGTCAGCAAGTCAAGATAGAACATCAGCGACCGACGGGTATGCTGAAACCTCTCCCTATTCCAGAATGGAAGTGGGAAGATATTTCAATGGACTTCATCACGAGTTTGCCGACGAGTCGTCGTGGCATGAATACAATCTGGGTAATTGTGGATCGCCTAGCTAAATCAGCTCATTTCCTTAAGATTAAGGATACGTGGGGTCCCGAGAGACTTGCCCAGTTGTTTATCAAAGAGATAGTGAGATTGCACGGTACTCCTAAAAGTATTGTTTCCGATCGTGACGGACGATTCGTGTCTCATTTTTGGAAATCAATTCATCGTGCTATGGGAACTCAGCTTAATCTCAGTACATCTTTTCATCCTCATTCCGACGGACAATCAGAGAGGACTATTCAGACTTTGGAGGACATGTTGAGGGCATGTGTTCTCGATTGGAAAGATGATTGGGAAGCCCAACTACCGTTGATCGAGTTCACGTACAATAATAGTTGGCATGCTTTGATTAAGATGGCACCTTACGAGGCCTTGTACAGTCGTCATTGTCGATCTCCTTTGTGTTGGGATGACTTATCAGAATCAATTGGCACCGAGCCCGATATGCTTATAGCCGCCTGTGAGAAGGTATCTTTGATCAGGAGTCGTTTGTTGACCACTCAGAGTCGACAGAAATCATATGCAGATCATCGTCGTCAACCATTAGAGATCGAGACAGGTGACCATGTTTTGGTCAAGGTAACCCCGAGTCGTGGTGTCTTCCGTTTTGGGAAGAGGGGAAAGTTGAGTCCGAGATTCATTGGACCGTTTGAGATTTTGGATCGAGTAGGCGAGCTAGCTTATCGATTAGCCCTACCTCCGGCGTTGAGCCGAATTCATAATGTGTTTCACGTATCTCAGTTGCGGAAGTATATTGCCGACCCTAGCCACATACTTCAGTTTGATGAAATCGAGATAAGATGATCATACGTATGAGGAGCATCCCGTACGAATCTTAGTACGGCGAATCAAACAGTTGAGAAACAAGGCGATCCCTTGGTTAAATTCAGTAGTCGAGTCACAAAGTCGAAGAGGCTACTTGGGAAATCGAGGATCGTATGCAGAAGAGTTATTCCGATTTGTTTCACCCTTAGTTTCGAGGACGAAACTATTTTTAAGGGGGGAATATGTAATACCTGCTTGTAAATTCATTCATTTTTCATTCAGTAATTGTCACTCAGTGGATTTTCACTCATTAATAATCATTCATCATTCATGTTAATTCATTCGTGTTCACCGTTAGGACTAATGTTGAGTCATGTATCGATATCATTCATTGTTTCAACCTTGCCTGAGAATCGAGATGAGAATATTATCTTGATCGTTATAATTACTTCATTAATCGATGTTGATATTGGAGTTCATGCCATTTCAAATTTCCTTCTTGTTCGAATCATGCTATTGTTGGGTACATTTGCGGTTCATGTGTATCTCGTTGAGTTTTTCTAGCGGGATATTACTTCTCCCTACTTGTTTTAAGTTTCGGGACGAAACTTCTTTTAAGGAGGGTAGTATGTAATATCCGCAATTTGGATTTCCGGTAATTTTATTTTTTTTGGCGGAAGTCCATCTTAGCGACTCTATTGTGACCGTTTCGTCATTCCGAGAATAATTAATTCTACACGTTTTGTCATCCGAGTTCGTCTCGGTGTCGTTCTGTTGAGTTCCGTGTTCTTAAGCGACTTTTCCACGTATGAGTTCGACTTTGTAAAATCACCATTAATTTTTGGAAACTCCAAAAATTCTGAATCTTTTGAATATTATAGAGCATCAAATTATATTTCCAATGGTTCAAACGGTGAGTCAATCGGAGTTCAGACGAAGGAGTTATGGTCGAAATAGCTAAGACTGCACCGTATGCCTTTTGATGCTGGAGCGGGCTGTACCGCGGCCCGCGGCCCCTTCTGGCCGGGCCACGGCACAAAACTGTTTTGCTGGGCGTTTTATGCCTTTTGCCGCGGCACACTGTGCCTGTGCCGCAGCACACAGTACAGATTTTTGTATATCTGCGTTTGTTATGAAGAACATCCTCATTTCTTCATTTTCCTTCTTCCTCTCTTCCTTGGGGCGGTTTTGGGCAATTTTGGGGTGTTTTAACATCATCAAAACTCAGATAATTTCATCTTCTTCAAGTTGTGGTGTGGATTAACAACATGTTTGTGGATTATGTTGAGATTCCGAAAATAAAACGAAATACGCAGCGGAAATAAATACGAATCCCAAACAGGATCGATCAAGTAACGTATATACGAAAATATAAATACGAAGATAAAGATCATACCCTTGAAGCCTTTGAAATAAATCTTCGTAAAAATGATGATGATCACGAACCCCGTCCCAAACACGAAATCCCTTCGTTCCAAGCATCGAAAGGTACGAAGCCTCTACTTCACACGCATCGGAAGTTGCCCGGAAAAATTCGATAGCAATTCATTCTCCAAGAACACGGCTAGGAATTACTATAGGAATTTATATCTTATTTTCTTTCTTATTTTGTATCATCTCAAAGATGAAAAATTGAATAAATAAATTCTCTCTCTCACACAAAAGAACTCACGGCTGGACTTCAGCGCTTCAGCATAAAAAATATGATGTCTAGTTCACTAGACAAGATAACACCATTTTCTTATAATGTAATGATATATAAAGGAATAAAATATTCCTTTACAACTATCATTCACAATTATGTGAGAATCTCAACTCTAAGTGAGTTCCGACACACATGCAAGATCATGCCATGCCATGAGGGGTGGGTGGCCACAAGGAAGTTTCCTAGAAAACGAGCCGAGCCACTCGGCTCGTGTACCGGACGTTCGTCAAACGACTCCGTTAAATACACTCCTTTTAATTATCAATGTATTTATATTAATTAATTAATCTAATTAATTAATTATATCAAATACAAATATATTTCTCTAAGAAATATAATTTATGAATTAAATTAATTACTCGGTAACTTAATTTAAATTCATAAGACCGATATTTAATTTATCCAATAAATCATAATTAGATATCCAATATCTAATATTAATAGAGAGATAATAAATTCACATTTATCCATCAACGCTCCTGATGCGCGACTCCGTAGGTCCGTCTCAGCCGATATTGGGAGGAACCAATGAGTGCGGGCAGCACTTAGCCAGCCTAGCGGGCCGCACTGTAAACCCCGACTCAGAAAGAATGAAGGGATCATTCCAAAACCATTATGTCATGAATACTATATACGTATAGACCCTTCATTAGATGTCCCGGTCAAGTCTTCGGATCACGGTAAAGTCAAACCTTACTATTGACTAAACTCTATACACGTGTTAATGCAAATCAAGACCGACTGATTAATAGTATATCTAATACGACTATATCAGAATTCTTTCGCCAAAGACTTATGATCTTATTTGCCATTAACCGTATAGGACATTTGCCTGCTCCCTAACAGGAGATAGAATCCTTTCTTCGCATACAGTAAAGACTGCTACCTGCCCGTATAGTCCGCACTTCGAGGTCGACTCAGTAATTAAGCAAATGAGTCTAACTACTCTAATGACAAACTAAACGTCACAGGCACATCTTCTACTGAACCCTCAAGTCAAAGGTCCACATATACTATCACAACCTTT
Source organism: Orobanche coerulescens (assembly GCA_033398695.1). NCBI lineage: Eukaryota > Viridiplantae > Streptophyta > Magnoliopsida > Lamiales > Orobanchaceae > Orobanche > Orobanche coerulescens. Next base: position 79,278,685 of record CM065804.1, on the reverse strand, counting down.
CGATTCGTGATCGACTCTCCGAGAGTGAATACCGTGTGACTGAATCGAGTATGAGTTGTGTTCAAGTATACTGGCCCCACCAATATACTTATAACTATGCTATCAAGACGTGCACACGTCCTAGAATCAGTTATACAAGTCGTATTAAAACTTAATGCCCATTTTAAGTTTATTGACTTGCGAACAATTTACATAAATAAACTTTAAACACTTCGAGTGCATTTTCTGTTATCCCATAATGAGAATGGAATGTTCGATTTATTTACATGGACTTCACTTCATTGTTTGCCAAGTCAAGAATGCAATTGAAATACAATAAATAGTGAATGAATCGTATTGCCTTTTTATTAATTATTCCATAATTACAAGTACAATGCCCTTACTCTCTCATCCCCTGAGTGGCATTCGAGGGCATATTCCTAACAATCTCCCACTTGCACTCAATGCCACACATCATGGTATCCAATACCCATGTTCTTCAGATGTCTTTCTAAGACGGCCTAAGATAATGGCTTAGTCAGCGGGTCAGAGACATTGTCTTCTGAGTCAAATCTTTGCAATGAAACATATCTTTTTCCACCATCTCTCAAATGATGTGGTATTTTCTCTCAATATGCTTGGTGTTGTGGTAAGCCTTAGGTTCCTTTGCTTGGGCGACAGCTCCATCATTATCACAGAATAGTGATTTAGGTAGCTCCGCATTAGGCACCACTTGAAGTTCTTACATAAACTTCTGCATCCAAAATGCTTCTTTGCTGGCCTCTGAGGCAGCTAGATACTCTGCTTGGCAGGTGGAATCTCCAGTAGCAGTTTGCTTGGATCTTCTCCAAGATATTGCTCCTCCATTGAGAGTAAACAAATACCCAGATGTCGACTTAGAGTCGTCATTGTCTCCTTGAAAATCAGAATCGGTGAATCCAATCACCCTCAGTTCTCCACCACCGTAACCAAATCTCTAGTTCTTCTTAAGTACTTAAGAATGTTCTATACGGCAGTCCAGTGTTCCCTACCCGGGTTTGCTTGAAATCGGCTTACCATACTCACAGCATAGGCTAAGTCCGATCGTTCACAATATAGGGTACATGAGGATACCCACTGTCGAGGCATAGGGTACCTTACTCATCTCTCTTGTATTCCTCACTTTGAGGACACATTTTCGTGGTGAGATGAATTCCATGTCGCATGGGAAGGAACCCTCTTTTAGATTCATCCATCTTGAATCTTCTCAGGATTTTATCTATATAGAGGGCTTGAGAAAGTCCTATCATTCTTCGCGGTCTATCTCTGTAAAGACGGATCCCTATAATATAGGAAGCTTCTCACAAGTCTTTCATGGAGAATGTTTTAGAAAGGCAAGCTTTCACAGTGCTGAGCATTGCTACGTTATTTCCTTTAAGTAGAATATCATCTACATATAGTACTAAGAACGCAATGTTGCTCCCACTGACCTTTTTGTAAACACACGGTTCCTCCTCATTTCGTACGAAGTCAAAGTCTTTGACTGCTTCGTCAAATCGAAGGTTGCAACTCCGAGAAGCTTGCTTCAGCCACTAAATGGCTCGTTGCAGCTTACACACCTTATCAGACCTTCGAAGTGGAGGTTGTGTTACAATAGGTTCGGTTCCTTATCCCTGATCAGATGTCTCCTTAGGACCTTCATTATGCTCTTCCAAAGAGATATTTCTACCCGACCCACCTTCCTGAATAAATTCATCCTTAAGGAAGTGCGCTTGTAATGCCACAACGACCCTATGGTCTTCTGGCATGTAGAATAGATAACCCATCGAGTCCTCTGGGTATCCAATGAAACGTCCTTTGATGGACCTCGCTTCCAGTTTGTCCACCTTAGCCTTCTTGACATAAGCTGGATATCCCCAAATCCTTATGTGATTCAGGCTTAGTTTCTTACCATTCCACATCTCATGTGGAGTGATAAGAACGGATTTTGAAGGACATCTATTAAGGATATAGGCAGCGGTTAGTAAGGCATACCCCCACAGGTAAATAGGTAAATCATAGAGCGAACCATGTCCAACAAAGTTCGATTTCTCCCTTCTGAAACACCATTTAACTGTGGGGTTCCTGGCAACGTCAATTGTGAAACTATTCCATGTTCCTTAAGGAACTCATCAAACTCTGTGCTCATATATTCACCACCTCGGTCCGACCGAAGTGCTTTGATATGACATCCAGTCTTTTTTTCAACTAGGGCCTTAAATTCTTTGAATTTAGTAAAAGCTTCGGATTTATGTTTCATTAAGTACACAATCCCATACCTAGTATGATCATCTGTGAACGTTATGAAATATTGATATCCATCTCGGTCCACTTCTAGAGCACCACAAACGTCGGTATGTACCAATCCAAGTTTATCGGCAGCCCTTTCAAAAGTCTCTCTAAAGGGGGACTTAGTCATTTTGCCTCTAAGGCAAGATTCACAAGTTGGATAGGGTTCTACACCTAATGGACTTAAAAGTCCATCTTTCTCCATTTTCTGAACCTTGGTCTGACCAACATGACCAAGTCTAAGGTGCCATTTAAAAGCTTGATTAGTATCTTGTCTACCATGTTTCCTAGCTATAGTTTTCACTGCTGTTTTATTTTGCATGTTCAGATGATATAAACCATTCAACAATATAGGTGTGCCAACCAATTTATTTCGAAAATAAATTTTACAACTACCATTTCCAATGAAGAAACAAAATCCTTTCCGGTCCAAGACTGAAATGGATACAATGTTTTTATGCCCCTTGGGCAAAACAAGTACTTCATCTAATGTCAAAATAAAACCGGATTCTAAAACCAGTAGGATTGATCCAATATCGGTTGCCTCGACACTTTGTCCGCTTCCGACAGTGATCATCATTTCCCCAGCTTCAAATTTCCAGATCCTGATTCATAGTACAAATGTGAGAAGTGGCACCTGAATCCAGAATCCATGAAGCGGAATATACAGTAGCGGAACAATTTGTTTCAAAAACAAAAAGTTCCGTACCTGATGCGCCATTAATCTTGGGACAAGTCCTTCGCCAGTGGCCCAGCTCACCGCATTCAAGGCATTTGTCCGTAGGTTTTGGACCGCCTACCTTTTCAACCTTTTGGGCCTTGCCCTTTCCTTTCTGTACCCCTTTCTTGGGTTTGTATTGTTCGTAGGTCTTTTTCTTCTTGTTCTTGGACCTCATAGGCCCAGAAGAAATCACAAGAGCAACCTCTCTCGGTTTAGTCTTCATATTAGACTGCGCCGTCACCAGTTTATTCATTAGCCCAGCTAATGTGCATGTAATTTTATTACAAACTTTGTGAAAGAGTCAGGGAGAGATTGAAGGATGAGATCAATTTCAAGGGATAAATCCATATTAAAATTGAGCACCTCGAGCCTCTCAATCATAGAGATCATCTTGAGGACGTGGTCTCCCACTTTCTCTCCTTCTTTCATCCTAGCACTGAACAACTGCTTTGATATCTCATATCTAGCAGTCCTACTGTGCTCTCCATAAAGTTCAGTCAAGTGTGCGAGAATCTGCCTAGTAGAAGTTATTTTCTCGTGCGCTCTCTGCAGCTCATTTGTCATTGAGCCCATCATAAAGCCACGGACTAGCACGTCATCCTTGACCCATTTTTCATGGACGTCAATATCTTCCTGATTACCCCTAGTTCGGATTGGAGTCGGTGGAATGTCCGCCTCTAAGACATATCCCAGAGACTCCATACTGAGTACAATCATCAGATTCTGCAACCAGTCAACAAAATTGGGTCCGGTTAGGAGATTCTTTTCAAGTAGTATTGCAAGTGGGTTTTTAGCCATTTTTAGAGAGATTCAGTTTCGTTTTCTGCAATGATTTAGAAAAGATTCAATTACTGACTTGTTTAATTATGACCGAGTATAGAATTTAAGGGCTTGTATAATTCTTGACTCGGCTCCCACTAATTTTATCGGAACTATACACTCTCATGTTATAATCCGGAAGTCATGGTTAGATCGACTTCTTAGTGGTGATCAAGTTCTTTACAAATTTTAACAGACGCAACCTATCAGGTTTCTTGCCAATTAATTTATGTAAAGTGGTGTCTAACACCAACCCGTCTAACGGATGATTTGATCTTCTTTTTACCCCTAGTTCACATGCCCTCAACCCATTCGGTTTCTATGGCTCGCTGAACTATCTAAGTTTAAACCGTCAACTCCTATTAGTCTGACAATTGAATCTTACCCGGCAACCCATACGATTTATAGGGGTTTGATTTGTCACAACCAAAGGCATCTAATGCACTCTAGGAATTTATCAACTTTCCCCAAAAATATTACCCCGACATACTCGGAAGAATAATATTCCAGTTTAGATTTCAATTTTCCATGAGTTTGACGGAGGGTAGGAATCCTCGTAACCTTTATAACATAGTGTGTTTGTAGTCGGGAGAATTTTGCGATTAATGTTACACTTTGCACATTAATTCATCTATACGCGCATTTGTTGGTTTGTCAATCATTCCAAATGAAAAACAGAAAACAGTAACCTAGTTACTACAAACATATAGCTCATGGACCTAATTCCTAAGTACTAGGCCAAGCGAATGACCCAATAAATAAAAACACAGTCTTCGAATCTTCGTTTTCTCGGTCGGTTGTCTTCGGTCTTCGTCATACCCAAAATAATAATTACATCATTGAAAAATTGCATCCTATACAAATTTTTCTAGTAAATATAAATAGGCTCAAAACGGCCTTTACAACCCAATTGAATCGAACAAATCAAACTAAGTCCACGGGCTATATCACCATCACATAAGGATTCCATACAACATGTAATGGCAACGAAATTAAACAATTAATTTTAATATAAATTAATCTAATTAATCTATAAATTAATTTATTCAATTTCTACTATATTAATTCAATTAATATAAAGTGGCATTAAAATTAAATAATCAATTAATATATTAATCCAATCAATATAAAATTAATCTATTCAATTTTAATGGTATTAATCCAATTAATACTAATAATCGTCATTTAAATTCGTTCGAAGTAATCCGGCCAAATTAATATTTCCCTTAATAAAAATATTCCAAATATTTTATTAAGTCCAATTAAATCCAATTTAAATTTCGGAAATTATTACAACGAAAAATAAACACAAAACAGAGTCCCGGAAAAATCGGTATCAGGCCCAGCCCATGGCCCGATTCAAAATCGGGCTGAAAACCCGAGAACTGCCCGGACCGAGTCACTCTCGGCCATCGCCAGCGGTGGCGAGTGATCACTGGCGGCTCTGATGGCCGAGTCACTCTCGGCCGGCGAGCGGCAGAACGATGGCAGCTGCCGGCAGCTGCGTCTTCGTGCGGTTTTCGTGTTTAACCACCGTTTTTCTCGTTTTTTCGGCCCGTTTCCAAAAACGTGATGCTACAACGAACAATTTAAAATCAACGATTATTCCAAACATGATTCTAAATCATAATCATCATCCAAAAGCATTCAAAATGCACAAAAAAATTGTATATACGGAAACATTGACCTCGATCCGATACCACTGTTGAGATTCCGAAAATAAAACGAAATACGCAGCGGAAATAAATACGAATCCCAAACAGGATCGATCAAGTAACGTATATACGAAAATATAAATACGAAGATAAAGATCATACCCTTGAAGCCTTTGAAATAAATCTTCGTAAAAATGATGATGATCACGAACCCCGTCCCAAAGACGAAATCCCTTCGTTCCAAGCATCGAAACGTATGAAGCTCTATTTCACATGTGTCAGAAGTTGCCCGGAAAAATTCGATAGCAATCCGTTCTCCAAGAACACGGCTAGGAATTACTATAGGAATTTATATCTTATTTTCTTTCTTATTTTGTATCATCTCAAAGATGAAAAATTGAAAAAAAAAAATTCTCTCTCTCTCACAAAAGAACTCACGGCTGGACTTCAGCTCTTCAGCATGAAAAATATGATGTCTAGTTCACTAGACAAGATAACACCATTTTCTTATAATGTAATGATATATAAAGGAATAAAATATTCCTTTACAACTATCATTCACAATTATGTGGGAATCTCAACTCTAAGTGAGTTCTCACACACATGCAAGATCGTGCCATGCCATGAGGGGTGAGTGGCCAAAAGGAAATTTCCTAGAAAACGATCTGAACTACTCGGCTTGTGTACCGGACGTTCGTCAAACGACTTCGTTAAATACACTCATTTTAGTTATCAATGTATTTATATTAATTAATTAATATAATTAATTAATTATATCAAATACAAATATATTTCTCTAAGAAATATAATTTACGAATTAAATTAATTACTCAGTAACTTAATTTAAATTCATAAGACCGATATTTAATTTATCCAATAAATCAAATTTAGATATCCAATATCTAATATTAATAGAGAGATAATAAATTCACATTTATCTGTCAACGCTCTTGATGCACGACTCCGTAGGTACGTCTCAACCGATATTGGGAGGAACCAATGAGTGCGGGCAACACTTAGCCAGCCTAGCGGGCCGCACTGTAAACCCCGACTGAGAACGAATGAAGGGATCATTCCAGAACCATTATGTCGTGAATACTATATATGTATAGACCCTTCATCAGATGTTCCGGTCAAGTCTTTGGGTCACGGTAAAGTCAAACCCTACTGTTAACTAAAATCTATACATGTGTTAATGCAAATCAAGACCGACTAATTAATAGTGTATCTAATACGACTATATCAGAATGCTTTGGCCGAAGACTTATGATCTTATTGCCATTAACCGTATAGGACATTGTAACACCCCCAAGTTATTCAAGGAATATTATAGCGCCGTAAGCCCCACCGTGGGACCCACAAGGCTAAACATACGCGGAATTATAAATTTTGACCGAGAAGGTCTACATACAATGGAAGGAAGGACAATACAGAGGGTATTCAAAACATAACCAATGTATCCAAAGACGTCACAACACAAATCAATACCTCGGCAAACACAGGCCGGAACATCAAGAAAATGGAAAACAATACTCGAGTATTCAATAACCATTCCAGTACAACAACACTGAATGGAAAACTCAAAACATAACCGGAGGAAAGACACAGTATCACTCTTGCCCACCATCTTCATGCCGACCCGATACCTGCCTGTCCGCTCTCCTGGAACCTGAAATACATAAAAAGTATTTCCCCCATAAAGGGGTTAGCCGTCGAATAGCTAGTGCAAGTATATCAAGTATGAAACACAATACTTCTCGACAATAAAGTAAATATAACCGTTAATTCGTCAATTCAAGACTAGTATTCCGGAATAACTAAATCTCATAGCATCGCATCAATACATATATGAATACCGTGGAACCGCACCAGAGGCTACGGAACCCTCGTGGACTCGCCGGCCCGCCCCAGAGTGGTTCGTTCATATCATCCGTGGAATCGCACCAAGAGGCTACGAAACCCTCAGGGGACCCGTCGGCTCGCCCCAGAGTGGATATAAATAATCATGCCATTAATATTTCTTACTTTCAAAGTCGAGAACGTACAATCATAATTATATACTTGCCTTTGAGACATCGAGAAATCGAATGGAAAAAGGGTATGAGTTCGATAGGTCTAAGAACGCGCTTCTGGCACCTAAACGATTCGCAAGGAATATGATAATCAATTATCCATATTCAAACTACACGAAGAAACTCCCGAAACCCATCTACGATACATAAAAATACACGGATAAACAACTAGAGGTTGGAAAATCATACAAACTCTCACAAGTCCGAAAACGGCACAATCCAATCCATAAAATCATAGGAAAAGCATGCACACGGTATAGATACATCATAATCTCAAGGTTCTCAAGCTTCGAAATGGATAAATCGGACGAATCTACGAAAAACCCCAAAATTCCCAAAAAGTAGGGTTCTAAGGATTTTTACCTTGATTCGGATTATAGAATGGATTAGATGTTGTGAAATACTTGTTCTCCAACCAAATATGTTGTTGTTAGAAGGAAGACCGCTTCCAATCGCCCAAAATCGTCTTTCTCAAGCTATTCCCGTCGAAAAGGAGTGAAGAAGATGAAAAATGTCGAAATGGAAGTCAACTGTCATATATATATATCTGCCCAGTCTAGCGTACGCTACGCCTCCTTTATTAGCGTGCGCTAGCGAAGTCACCGGGTATTCCAGTGGCTTCTGCCGGCCCCGTTAGCGTGCGCTAGTCGTCTATCTCTAGCGTGCGCTAGCCCAAAATGTGGCATCCAGTACTGGAGTCCAGAACCTACTGTCTCTGCCCTGCTCAAACCTTAGCGTGCGCTACCGCTATGGCTTAGCGTGCGTTATGCAACAGCTTTAGCATGCGCTAGCCGAAGCCTAGCGTACGCTACCTGATAGTCCAGAAAACCTGGCAACCTCACTGCCTCTGCCGACCATCCCATTAGCGTGCGCTATGGACGGATGTTAGCGTGCGCTACTAACCACGAATAGCGCGCGCTAACGAACTCCTAGCGTGCGTTAATTCGCCAGTCCAGAGAGCAGTCCGCATTACTGGTTCTGACCTGACTGGTCCCTTAGCGTGCGCTACGGATCAAAGCTAGCGTGCTCTAATCAAGCAGATTTAGCGTGCGTTAGCCTAGGCCTAGCGTGCGCTATATCTCTGGCCCAGAACACTTCCGCAAGGTCTAAACAACACGATCGAGACCCAAACAAGATACGAAACTCAAAAACAATATCAACAACATCTCCATGCGTTTATAGAGCGACAACATAAGAGAAACGGAAAGGTCAAACAGTCAATAAAAAGTACGGGTATTACATTCTCCCCCTCTAAAAAGAAGTTTCGTCCCGAAACTTAAGAAATAAATAGTTCGGGGTATTCCACCGCATCTTCTCCTCCGTCTCCCAAGTCGCCTCCTCGACTCCATGTCTCGAAAATTGCACTTTAACCAGTGCAATGGTCTTATGTCGAAGTTGTTTCTCGCGATGCTCAAGGATCTTCACGGGTTTCTCCGGAAAGGTAATATCCTCGGCTACGTCAATCTCACTGTAGTCGATAATGTGGCTCGGATACGGCACGTACTTTCTCAGCTGAGACACATGAAAAACACTATGGACGTGACTCAAAGCTGGAGGCAACGCCAAGCGATAAGCTAAATCTCCAACTCTGTCCAAAATCTCGAAAGGTCCGATATACCTCGGACTAAGTTTCCCCTTTTTCCCGAAGCAGAAAACTCCTCTGGTCGGAAACACCTTGAGAAAGACATGATCCCCCACTTCAAACTCCAAGGGTCGACGACGAGTATCAGCATAAGATTTCTGACGACTCTGGGCAGTCAACAATCGATCCCGGATAATAGAAATCTTTTCCTTAGTCTCCATCAACATATCCGGTTCCGTTCCAACTAGCCCGGAAGCCTCGTCCCAACACAATGGAGACCTACATCACCTACCGTAAAGTGCCTCGAAGGGTGCCATTTTGATCGACGCATGCCAACTATTATTGTAAGCAAACTCGATCAATGGCAAGTGAAGCTCCCAATCATTACTACAGTCTAAGGCACAAGCCCACAACATATCTTCCAACGTCTGAATCGTCCTCTCTGTCTGACTGTCTGACTGAGGATGAAAGGAAGTGCTCAATCTCAACTCAGTACCCAAAGCCTGATGAACGGCCTGCCAAAAATGCGATACGAAACGGCCGTCTCGATCAGAAACAATGGCCTTGGGGGCACCGTGTAACCTCACGATCTCAGCAATAAAGGTTCGAACCAGTCTATCCGGTCTCCAAGTATCCTTAATACCCAAGAAGTGTTCAGACTTGGTCAACCGATCGACAATTACCCAAATCATATTCATTCCGGCCCGAGTTCTCGGCATGCCAGTGATGAAATCCATAGAGATGTCTTCCCACTTCCACTCGGGAATGGGAAGCGGTTTCAACAGCCTCGCTGGTCATTGATGTTCGATCTTGACTTGTTGATACGTCAAGCACCGTAGTACAAACTCTATAACATCCTTCTTCATGTTGTTCCACCAAAAATTGCGCTTCAAATCTTTGTACATCTTACTCGTCCCGGGGTGGATTGAGTAAGGCGTAGCATGTGCTTCTCGGAGAATTATCTGCCTCAACTCTAAATTGTTCGGAACACAAAGCCTGCCCTGAAATCTCAAAATACTATCTTCGTGAACCATAAAGCCAGGAGATTTTCCTTTAATTACATCTTCCTTCAGTTGAGAAATCATCGGGTCACTCCACTACTTCCCTTTGATATCATCAACCAAGGACGAAGTAATTTCGAGAGTACACAACTATCCCTGTACTCGTTGAAGCCAAACTTCTATCCCTTGCTCAATTAAATCCTGACGAATTTTCGTCTGAGATGTAAGAACCTCGAGCATTTGAAGAGATGCCGATTTGCGGCTCAAAGCATCCGCAACGACATTAGCTTTTCCGGGGTGGTAAAGAATTTCCAAATCATAATCCTTTATCAACTCTAACCAACGTCTCTGTCTCATATTCAGCTCCTTCTGACTGAAAATATACTTCAGGCTCTTGTGATCGGTATAAATCCGACACGGTGAACCATACAAATAATGCCGCCAAATCTTGAGTGCGAAGACAATTGCGGCTAACTCTAAATCGTGAGTAGGATAATTCATCTCATAAGGCTTTAATTGTCGTGACGCAAAAGCTATCGTCTTATCATGCTGCATAAGTACACAGCCCAGGCCTTGACCCGAAGCGTCACTATAATCTGCAAAGCCCTCGCTACCATGTGGTAAAGTTAAAATCGGCGCTGAAGTCAATCGTCTCTTCAGTTCATCGAAGCTCTGTTGTCTCTCATCCGTCCAAACAAACTTTTTGGTCTTCTGGAGTAGTTTCGTAAGCGGCCGAGCGAGTTTCGAGAACCCCTCGACAAACCGACGGTAATACCTAGCAAGGCCCAAAAAGCTACGAACTTCCTTAATATTTTTAGGCGGTGCCCAATCCAGCACTGCCTCAATCTTCTGCGGGTCTACACGAACCCCTTTGGCCGAAATCACATGGCCGAGAAACATAACTTCATCCAACCAAAACTCACATTTCGAGAATTTCGCATAGAGGTGCTCGGTTCTCAAAATGTCTAATATCAAACGCAAGTGTCGGGCATGTTCCTCCTTATCTCGATAATAGATCAAGATGTCGTCAATAAAGACGACTACACACCTGTCGAGGTACTCGATGAATATCTTATTCATTAACTGCATGAATACTGCCGGTGCATTAGTCAACCCAAAAGGCATAACTACAAATTCATAATGCCCATATCTCGTCCGAAATGCCATCTTCGGAACGTCGGACTCCCTCACCCTGAGTTGATAATACCCGGATCTTAAATCAATCTTCGAGAAAACTGCAGCCCCTTGCAATTGATCAAACAAATCATCTATACGAGGTAAAGGATACTTATTCTTGATGGTTACTTTGTTCAGATCACGGTAGTCGATGCACAAACGTAGTAAACCATCCTTCTTCCTTACGAAAATAACAGGTGCGCCCCAAGGCGAAGCGCTCGGTCTGATGTACCCTTTTTCCAGAAGTTCTTCCAATTGATTTTTCAATTCTTGCATCTCGGAAGGTGCCATTCGGTAAGGTGCTTTAGAAATCGGAGCCGCATCTGGCTCCAAGGCCACGGTAAATTCTATCTCCCGATCTTGCGGTAATCCCGGGAGGTCATTCGGAAAAACATCGGGATACTCACTAACAACAGGAATCGAAGACAAATCGACTTCGTTTCCTTCCGTTTTCAAGGCGTAACACCAATAGCCCATACAACCCTTATTCAAAAGTTTTACGTCCTTCATGGCACTGATAAGTAACTTGGATAGTCTCGACTTATGCCCCAAAAATGAGTACTCATATCCGTCTTTAGTCATCATGGTGATAAACTTGGTACGGTAGTTCATAATCGCTTGATGACTATTAAGCCAATCCTCGCCGAGGATCACGTCCTCGCCTTCCATATCAACTACAATCAGATTCGATAACCATTCCATACCGGATATAATCACCGGAAAATCTCTCATCTCCCGGTTCCCCACAATTCTATCCCCGCTAGGAAGTTTCACGATGAAGGGATCGCAAGCAGTCAAACAAGTTATATTCAAACGGCGTACACACTCCAAAGAAATAAAAGAATGTGTAGCACCCGTATCAAAAAGTACACGGACTGGATGAGATAAAATATGAATGTTACCTGAAGCCACCGCCGCATCGGGTTTGTCTGTTCGACGCATCTCATAAACCCGTGGTTATACCGAACCGACGCTAGAGTTTTCCCCTCCAGCATTCTGACCTCGTCCCCGGCCCCTCCCGAAATTCTGCTGAGGTTGACCAAAAGATTGTCGTTGATTCATACTTTGATCAAGTGGTGCTGGGGCAGAACCCCGAGTGTCCAAAGTCTGATTCGGCTCGGAACAATAAGCCGCTCTATGTCCCATCTGTCCGCAAGTGTGACACTTCAATGGTGGAATGTTGCATTCCAAATTAACGTGGCCTGGACGGCCACAATTATAGCAAGTCACCGTGCGATTTGTGGTACCTGGAGTAGGACGGTAACCCCTCCTTCCTTTATTAGAACGTGACGATTGTCCGGTAGAACGGTTAGTCATCTATGACCTCTGAAAGTTGCCACTCTTGGAGTTAGAAAAATTCCCCGCGACTTTATGCTTCTTCGACTCTTCCCCGATATCGTTTTCGGGGCTCAACATATCATGGGCTAAAGCTCTGTCCTGATATTCCTTCAGTGTGGTGCAAGCAAATCTGGCCGTGTACCGCCGTAAGTCCATATTCATATGCATATCAAAGTAACGGATCTTGTCACGCTCGTTACGCACTTGATCCTTCACATGGATCAATTGTTGGTTGTACTCCACGATCGCCTGCGAAACGGGAATATTATGTGGTTTAGCCTCGAAAAAGGCGCGGATTCGGCCTTCTTGTACCGGCCAAGGACATAACTCGGCCTCCAAAAGTTCTTTAAATTCATCCCACATGTGAACAGATCCTGTGGCTTGACGACTTTCCAACACGTAGCGGCCTCCTTGGTAAGGAAATACTGAGCAATCGGTACTTTCCTCACTTCGGGGCAATCAACCGCTTCGAAAATCTTTTCTAATTCTTCTAGCCAATCTTCCCATCCTAACAGGTCTGTGGCACCGCCAAATTGTGGAGGGTGCATACGGATTACATTCTGAAGCAAGGCATCCGTGTTCGGATTCGGGTTATTCAGCTGAACGGTTTGGGCTAAGATGGTCATCTGGGTAGCCAATTGTTGAAGTACATTCGCAACCCCAACGTCCGCGCTGTTCCCCTGGCCATTCGACTGGTCGTGCTGACTTTGGTGTCAGGATGTACTGAGTTCGACAAACTGGGGTTGGTCGACCCCGCAACAGAACTGATGGAAACGGCCGCGCCATGACCTCTTCCACGTCCACGGCCACGACCACGGCCACGGCCCCTACCAGCTGACATACTGAAGAACACACAAGTCACGTAAGCACAATTCAATCGCACGTCATCAAAGTGACCGATTCTCGAGAATACCAATAAAAAGAGGCACAATGAATAAGGAAACACCAGAAGAGTAAGAGGTCTTACAAGTACCGGTCGCACTGTGATGATGGCAGAGTAGTGATATTGTGGACAAATGACGACTCAATCGACCCAAAAGACCGACAACCTAGGTATCCATAGACCTAAGCTCTAATACCATATTCTGTAACACCCCCAAGTTATTCAGGGAATATTACAGCGCCGTAAGCCCCACCGTGGGACCCACAAGGCTAAACATACGCGGAATTATAAATTTTGACCGAGAAGGTCTACATACAATGGAAGGAAGGACAATACAAAGGGTATTCAAAACATAACCAATGTATCCAAAGACGTCACAACACAAATCAATACCTCGGCAAACACAGACCGGAACATCAAGAAAATGGAAAACAATACTCGAGTATTCAATAACCATTCCAGTACAACAACACTGAATGGAAAACTCAAAACATAACCGGAGGAAAGACACAGTATCACTCTTGCCCACCATCTTCATGCCGACCCGATACCTGCCTGTTCGCTCTTCTGGAACCTGAAATACATAAAAAGTATTTCCCCCATAAAGGGGTTAGCCGTCGAATAGCTAGTGCAAGTATATCAAGTATGAAACGCAACACTTCTCGACAATAAAGTAAATGTAACCGTCAATTCATCAATTCAAGACTAGTATTCCGGAATAACTAAATCTCATAGCATCGCATCAATACATATATGAATACCGTGGAACCGCACCAGAGGCTACGGAACCCTCAGGGGACGTGTCGGCCCGCCCCAGAGTGGTTCGTTCATATCATCCGTGGAATCGCACCAAGAGGCTACGAAACCCTCAGGGGACCCTTCGGCCCACCCCAGAGTGGATATAAGTAATCATGCCATTAATATTTCTTACTTTCAAAGTCGAGAACGTGCAATCATAATTATATACTTGCCTTTGAGACATCGAGAAATCGAATGGAAAAAGGGTATGAGTTTGGTAGGTCCAAGAACGCGCTTCCGGCACCTAAATGATTCACAAGGAATATGATAATCAATTATCCATATTCAAACTACACGAAGAAACTCCCAAAACCCATCTACGATACATGAAAATACACGGATAAACAACTAGAGGTTGGAAAATCGTCCAAACTCTCACAAGTCCGAAAACGGCACAATCCAATCCATAAAATCGTAGGAAAAGCATGCATACGGTATAGATACATCATAATCTCAAGGTTCTCAAGCTTCGAAATGGATAAATCGGACGAATCTACGAAAAACCCCGAAATTCCCAAAAGGTAGGGTTCTAAGGATTTTTACCTTGATTCGGACGATAGGATGGATTAGATGTTGTGACATCCTTGTTCTCCAACCAAATATGTCGTTGTTAGAAGGAAGACCGCTTCCAATCACCCAAAATCATCTTTCTCAAGCTATTCCCATCGAAAAGGAGTGAAGAAGATGAAAAATGATGAAATGGAAGTCAACTGTCATATATATATCTGCCCAGTCTAGCGCACGCTACGCCTCCTTCATTAGCGTGCGCTAGCGAAGTCACCGGGTATTCCAGTGGCTTCTGCCAGCCCCATTAGCGTGCGCTAGTCATCTATCTCTAGCGTGCGCTAGCCCAAAATGTGGCATCCAGTACTGGAGTCCAGAACCTACTGTCTCTGCCCTGCTCAAACCTTAGCGTGCGCTACCGCTATGTCTTAACGTGCGTTATGCAACAGCTTTAGCGTGCGCTAGCCGAAGCCTAGCGTACACTACCCGATACCCGTAAAACCGCAACCACATCGCGCCTCTGCCCAGCCGGCCGTTAGCGTGCGCTACGGACGGATGTTAGCGTGCGCTACTAACCACGAATAACGTGCGCTAACGAACTCCTAGCGTGCGTTAATCCGCCAGTCCAGAGAGCAGTCCGCATTACTGGTTCTGACCTGACTGGTCCCTTAACGCGCGCTACGGATCAAAGCTAGCGTGCGCTAATCAAGCAGATTTAGCGTGCGTTAGCCTAGGCCTAGCGTGCGCTATATCTCTTGCCCAGAACACTTCTGCAAGGTCTAAACAACACGATCGAGACCCAAACAAGATACGAAACTCAAAAACAATATCAACAACATCTCCATGCGTTTATAGAGCGACAATATAAGAGAAACGGCAAGGCCAAACAGTCAATAAAAAATACGGGTATTACAAACATTCGCCTGCTCACTAACAGGAGATAGAATCCTTTCTTGGCATACAGTAAAGACTGCTACCTGCCCGTATAGTCCGCACTTCGAGGTCGACTCAGTAATTAAGCAAATGAGTTTAACTACTCTAATGACAAACTAAACATCACAGGCATATCTTCTACCGAACCCTCAAGTCAAAGGTCCACGTATACTATCAAAACCTTTCGATTCGTCATCGACTCTCCGAGAGTGAATACCGTGTGACTGAATCGAGTATGAGTCGTGTTCGAGTATACTAGCCCCGCCAATATACTTATAACTATGCTATCAAGACGTGCACACGTCCTAGCATCATTTTAAGATTATTGACTTGCGAACAATTTACGTAAATAAACTTTAAACACTTCGAGTGCATTTTCTCTTATCCCATAACGAGAATGGAATGTTCGATTTATTTACATGGACTTCACTTCAATGTTTACCAAGTCAAGAATGCAATTGAAATACAATAAACAGTGAATGAATCATATTGCCTTTTTATTAATTATTCCATAATTACAAGTACAATGCCCTTACTCTCTCATCCCCTGAGTGGCATTTGAGGGCATATTCCTAACAGATTATTCATCCTAATCCAAGGTAATTTCTTCAATTCTAGATTCGATTTTGAGTTGGAGCTTGATGTTTTGGATGATATAATCATGATTTGTGATGGATATACGTATGATTACGAGTTTTATGAGTAATCGTCGGATTGTTGGAAGTTTTTCTCAAGAACACTTTGAAGGTTGACTTGGAATTGGGATTTTCGATTAATCTTATCGTAAGCTCGATTTGACTATTCCTATTGAATTATTGATTGTATTGATGGTGTTTTGTTGGATTGAATCATTCGTTTGAAGTTGGTTCTCGATACAAATGAGTTTAGTTGTTTAAGAAGGGAATTTGTTTTCAAGGTGTTTGTCGAAAAGCCCCAATGAACTTGGTTTAGTCGTATCGACATTTTAAGTTCGTTATATTCGTGTTTGATTCGTATGTTGAACGGATTGTTGGTATTTGTGTTATTCAAGGTTGTTAGATCGACCGACATCTCATTTAGGACGTTGTTCGTGGAAGGACATTCTTCATCGGTGTTGAGTAAGTTAATTCTTACTCAGTTAAAGGGATATTCATTCCTTTCGTTGTTGTTCATTCATAATCATAACTCATTCATATTGTATTAACCGTATCGAGACTTGTCATTGTCAATTAATCACTTCAGTCACGAGGAACGACAGTTCCAATCTTTTCATTGAGCTATCATTCATTTCACTATCTTTTCATCTCGGTGAGTCATTATTGATTTCGATGTCACTTTTGTTATCTCGTGGCATTCCGGGTCATACTGGCGTGCCGGTTGGTATGTGTAGGATTTTGATATCGGGCACATATTAAGTCGTGTGTTGGTAGTTGGCCTCACATTGGACTGTGCACACAAGACGATTACTTCGTGCGACTGATTAGGTACAAGACCACACATGTATTGGATCGATACTCGTTGGTGGCTTGTGCACGGACACATATCCATCTCGGGCGTAGTGTGGCGCCACCCTTTGAGCCGTACCGTTAGTTGATTCATACAGCATGTTTGATCGCGTATGTTTTCAACAGGATTGGGTTATAATCTGACCGATTCATTTTTGATCGCATGTGTTCGACGGTTTGAGATTTTGATCGAACTTGTGGTTTATACAGCATATATGATTGTTTTTATTCAACTCTTGAGGATTGTTGTTCTGTGTAACTGACCCCGTTGGGGGGTTTTGTTTTCAGGTCATGGCAAGGCAAAAGTACGGGAATAGAACGTTGACGGCGAGGAGTCCCAGTGATACTCGTAGGGGGCCCCAATCCTTTCAGTCATTCATGTTGTTGTGATTTATTTTCCGCTGCAGATTTCCATTTGGATACTCCGTTTCGTTCAGTGTTGTGTATTTTATCTTCATATAAAATATACATGTTTCCGTTATTATCTTGGGTGTGTTATAATGAAACTCCTCATCGGAGTAGTTGATGATATAATGTGGTTCGGTACTACATTTACCCTGTGTATTTCATTCATTTTCACTCGCCTGGTGGGTCTTAGTCGGGGGTCCACGACACTGTAATATCCGCCTAGTTTGGGGTGTTACAGAGTTGGTATCAGAGCGTGGTTTTGAATACTACCTTCCGAATCATGTCTCATTTGAAATCATCGTTCATCAGACTAGTATCATTGGACTTTCGCATCACGTGTGACATGTGCAAAAGCCGAGCCCTTCAGACCAAAGAACAGTAAGATTTCCTCATTTATCATTTTCATTTGTAATCATGTCGATCATGTTAACTCATTAACCACTCAGTTCATTTCAATGTCTAGTTGTTGATCTTGAGGATCGTATCATTAATCGTGTTAACTTGTTCAAAATAATCATTTAAAGAATTTCATCAGATAATCATGTCACCTCAGTTAATCATTCATGTTATCACTGTGTTAGAGCGCGTATGCTCATTTTCATCATTTCATGACGTAAATCATAATGCGGTACTCATACGAGATCTATGATTATCTTGCGACCCAGCTGTCAGGGGATGCACGGGGAGAGGCCGCGGTGCGGGCCGAAATCCGGGAAATAATCACTCACTGCCAGGAAGTCGTACCCAGGACTCAGCTCGATCAGAAGATGTTCGGGTTGATCCACTCACTTTTTATGCAGGTCATGATGACCCATATGCAATTGCTCAATCATCATTGCGCCACTCTGGCCGAATTAATCGAGAGAAGTTTCCCGTGTGAGCCTGCTGCTAAGGAAATTGTTGAGCAACAACCTTCTTCTGTCAGCAGGAAATCAACGAAGCGTAATCAGTCCGAAGGCGGTCAGTCTACCTTCAATAAGCCTTGTGCGGGCCCTAACGTTTTTGAGCGACCTCCTGCGGCACCTAATCCTGCGGGATCTCAGCCCCGAGCGGCCAGATCAGCCATCACCTATTTCAACTGTGGAGTGCCAGGTCATTATAGCACTAAGTGTGCCATAATTGTGGGATTGTTGGGCATAAGGCCCGTTTTTGCCGAAGGGACTCCAAGCCAACTCCGATAGCATCTCAGGCCCCGAAGCAATCAGCTACTTAGAATCAGACTGCTTTGTCAGTGTCGTTTAATACAACTGAAGCGAATAAAATCGGAGCTCATATTTATCAGACGGGAGCGTCCGGTTCGGGGGCCGGCTAGTCCCGGATTCACGAGATGAAGAGGACCGACGATACAGAGGCCCGAACGATCTCAGGTATACTCGTAATTTTAGCTCAACCTGTATGTACCCTTTTTTATACTGGTGCACCGCATTCATTCATTTCCGAATCATGTTTGAATAGACTTAACTTGGATAGTCCCATTAATTATGGGCCTTATATCATTGGTCTACCTGGCAGTAGAAGAATTTTCGAAAATCAAGAGGTTTAGAACTGACCGAATTAAGCTTAATGACCGCGAGTGGTTGGTGGACCTAATAGTGGTGGATTCACCTAAGGACGATGTAATATTGGGTATTAGTGGGATGGATCGTCATGATACCATCCTCAATGTTCGTAAGCGTACGGTCACTATCATTTCCGTCGTTGGAGTCGAGTGTGTATTTCAGTGAGGTGATCCCCGTTGTTCCGGAAGAATCATTAATATGATGAAAGTGGTAAAATTACTCAACCAGAGTTGTTTAATCATTCATTATATCATTATCATCGATTAACCGTTCTATGGAAATCGAGATGTTCCATCATTCCTTATATCATTGTCATCGATTGGCCGTTCTAAGGCAATTGAGGTGTTCAACCATTCATCGTATCGTTGTCGTCGATTGGCCACTCTCAGACAGTCGAGGTATTCAACCATTCTTGGTATCATTGTTATCGTTTGACGATGTACTCCCAGACGAGCTACCTGTTTTACCTCCACCGAGGGATATGGAATTCACGATAGAGTTGGAGCCTGGTATGTCCCCATTATCGAAGGCACCGTACTCGATGGCCCAGACGAAAATGTAGGAATTGAAGAATCAATTAGAGGATTTGACCGAGAAGGGTTATATCCGACCGAGTGCGTCTGCTTGGGGAGCACCAGTGTTGTTTGTCAAGAAGAAGGATGTTTCGTTTCGTGTGTGTATTAATTATCGGGAGTTGAATAGGGTGACGATCAAGAATAAGTATCTTCTACCCCGTATTGATGATCTCTTAGATCAACTTCAGGGAGCTTCAGTATTTTCCAATATCGACATAAGATCTGGATATCACCAGTTGCGCATTCGAGAGTCGGGTATCGCGAGGGCGGCATTTCAAACACGCTATGGCCATTATGAATTTGTGGAGATAATTAATGCACTAATGCACCTGCGGTATTCATGGAGTTAATGAATCGGGTCTTAATCGACTTTTTGGATCAGTTCGTGGTTGTCTTTATTGATGACATTTTAATTTATTCTCGTGACTGGGAGGAGCACGAGTTTCACCTTCATCAGGTACTCGATGTGTTGAGACGAGAGCAACTTTTTGGGAAGTTTCCCAAATGTGAGTTCTGGATGTCCGAAGTGACGTTTCTCGGGCATGTAATTTCATCAGATGGAGTTCGTGTCGACCCTTAGAAGACGGAGGCTATCCGAGATTGGCAACCTCCGAAGAATGTTAAGGAAATCCGAAGTTTCCTCGGATTGGCTGGTTATTATCGGCGGTTTGTGGAAGGATTTTCTAAAATCGCTCAACCCATGACGAACCTTTTACGGAAGGATAAGAAATACACGTGATCCGACGTGTGTCAACAGAGTTTTGAGGAACTCAAGAGCCGGTTAATTTCAGCATCTGTCCTTTCTTTACCACAAGGGACGGAAGGATTTGTGGTTTTTAGTGATGCATCCAGACAGGGTCTCGGATGTGTACTCATGCAGAACGGGAAAGTTATTGCTTATGCTTCACGGCAATTCAGACCTTACGAGGTTAATTATCCGACCACGACCTGGAGCTAGCAGCCGTGGTGTTCGCATTGAAGATTTGGCGTCATTATCTTTATGACATTAACTGTCAGATATTCACCGATCATAAGAGTTTAAAGTATATATTTACTCAGAAGGAGTTAAATATGCGGCAGAGACGGTGGTTTGAATTGATCAAAGATTATGATATCGATATACTTTACCACTCGGGCAAGGCAAATGTTGTCGTCGACGCCTTGAGTCGTAAGTCCGTTCAGGAGCAGATGCTTGCTCGATTAACAGTACAGAAGGAACTTCAACAGGAATTTCTGAGACCCGAGATCGAGGTCTTGTTACAGCGAGTACAAGGGCAACTTTGTACGTTGGAGATTTCATCTCCCCTTGAGGAGGCGATCAGGGAGAATCAGGGTTTGGACCCATTTTTGTTACGCATTCGAGAGGATGTGACTCAGGGGAAAGCCCCCGGGTTTGTGGTCCACGAGGATTGACTTTTGCGTTTTAAGAATCGGTTGTACGTACCGGCGAATGACGAGTTGAAAAACTCGATTTTGAGAGAATCTAATGCTATCCCTTATTCCATTCATCCGGGGTCTAGCAAGATGTATAAAGACTTGAAACAAAATTACTAGTGGAGTAATATGAAGCGGGAAGTCGCGGAATTTATTTCGAGATGTTTGATTTGTCAGCAAGTCAAGATAGAACCTCAGCGATCGGCGGGTATGCTGAAACCTCTCCCTATTCGAGAATGGAAGTGGGAAGATATTTCAATGGACTTCATCATGAGTTTGCCGATGAGTCGTCGTGGCATTTATACAATCTGGGTAATTGTGGATCGCCTAGCGAAATCAGCTCATTTCCTTGAGATTAAAGATACATGGGGTCCCGAGAGACTTGCCCAGTTGTTTATCAAAGAGATAGTGAGATTGCACGATACTTCTAAAAGTATCATTTCCGATCGTGGCGGACGATTCGTGTCTCGTTTTAGAAAATCAGTTCATCGTGCTATGGGAACTCAGCTTAATCTCAGTACAGCTTTTCATCCTCAGTACGACGGACAATCGGAGAGGACTATTCAGACTTTGGAGGACATGTTGAGGGAATATGTTCTCGATTGGAAATATGATTGGGAAGCCCAACTACCGTTGATCGAGTTCACATAAAATAATAGTTGGCATGCTTCGATTAAGATGGCACCTTACGAGGCCTTGTACGGTCGTCGTTGTCGATCTCCTTTGTGTTGGGATAACTTATCAGAATCAATCGGCACTGAGCCCGATATGCTTATAGCCGCCTGTGAGAAGGTATCTTTGATCAGGAGTCGTTTGTTGAGCGCTCAGAGTTGACAGAAATCATATACAGATCATCGTCGTCGACCATTAGAGTTCGAGATAGGTGACCATGTTTTGGTCAAGGTATCCCCGAGTCGTGGTGTCTTCCATTTTGGGAAGAGTGGAAAGTTGAGTCCGAGATTCATTGGACTGTTTGAGATTTTGGATCGAGTAGGCGAGCTAGCTTATCGATTAGCCCTACCACCGGCGTTGAGCCGAATTCATAATGTGTTTCACGTATCTCAGTTGCGGAAGTATATTGCCAACCCTAGCCACATACTTCAGTTTGATGAAATCGAGATAAGATGATAATACGTATGAGGAGTATCCCATACGAATCTTAGTACGGCGAATCAAACAGTTGAGGAACAAGACGATCCCTTGGTTAAATTCAGTAGTCGAGTCACGAAGTCGAAGAGGCTACATGGGAAATCGAGGATAGTATGTGGAAGAGTTATTCGGATTTGTTTCACCCTTAGTTTCGAGGACGAAACTATTTTTAAGGGGGGGAGTATGTAATACCCGCTTGTAAATTCATTCATTTTTCATTCAGTAATTGTCACTCAGTGGATTTTCACTCATTAATAATCATTCATCATTCATGTTAATTCATTCGTGTTCACCGTTCGGACTAATATTGAGTTGTGTATCGATATCGTTCATTGTTTCAACCTTGCTTGAGAATTGAGATGAGAATATTATCTTGATCGTTATAATTACTTCATTAATCGATGTTGATATTGGAGTTCATGCCATTTCAAATTTCCTTCTTGTTCGGATCATGCTATTGTTGGGTACATTTTCGGTTCTTGTGTATCTCGTTGAGTTTTTCTAGCGGGATATTGCTTCTCCCTACTTGTTTTAAGTTTCGGGACGAAACTTCTTTTAAGGAGGGTAGTATGTAATATCCGCAATTTGGATTTCCGGTAATTTTATTTTTTTGACCAAAGTCTATTTTATAGACTCTATTGTGACCATTTTGTCATTCCGAGAATGATTAATTCTACACTTTTTGTCATCCGAGTTCGTCTCGGTGCCGTTCTGTTGAGTTCCGTGTTCTTAAGCGACTTTTCCACATATGAGTTCGACTTTGTAAAATCACCATTAATTTTTGGAAACTCCAAAAATTCTGAATCTTTTCAATATTATAGATCATCAAGTAGCTTTCCAATAGTTCAAACAGTTAGTCAATCAGAGTTCGGACGAAGGAGTTATGGTCGAAATAGCTAAGAGTGCACCGTGTGCCTTTTGATGCTGGAGTGGGCTGTACCGCGGGCCACGGCCCCTTCTGGCCGGGCCGCGGCACAAAACTGTTTTGCTGGGCGTTTTTGGCCTTGTGCCGCGGCACACTAGGCCTGTGTCGCGGCACACAGTACAGATTTTTGTATATCTGCGTTTATTATGAAGAACATCCTCATTTCTTCATTTTCCTTTTTCCTCTCTTCCTTGGGGCGATTTTGGGCGATTTTGGGGTGTTTTAACATCATCAAAACTCATAGAATTTCATATTATTCTAGTTGTGGTGTGTATTAACAACATGTTTGTGGATTATTCATCCTCATCCAAGGTAATTTCTTCAACCCTAGATTCAATTTTGTGTTGGAGCTTGATGTTTTGGATGATATAATCATGATTTGTGATGGATATAAGTATGATTACAAGTTTTTATGAGTTATCATCGGATTGTTGGAAGTTTTTCTCAAGAACACTTTGAAGGTTGACTTGGAATTGGGATTTTCGATTAATCTTATCGTAGGCTCGGTTTGACTATTCCTATTGGATTATTGATTGTATTGATGGTGTTTTGTTGGATTGATCATTCGTTTGAAGTTGGTTCTCGATACAAATGAGTTTAGTTGTTTCAGAAGGGAATTTGTTTTCAAGGTGTTTGTCGAAATGCCCCAATGAACTTGGTTTAGTCGTATCGACGTTTTGAGTTCGTTATATTCGTGTTTGATTCATATGTTGAACGGATTGTTGGTATTTGTGTTATTCAAGGTTGTTCGATCGACTGGCATCTCATTGAGGACGTTCGTGGAAGGACATTCTTTATCGGTGTTGAGTAAGTTAATTCTTACTCAGTTAAAGGGATATTCATTCCTTTCGTTGTTGTTCATTCATAATCACAACTCATTCATATTGTATTAACCGTATCGAGACTTGTCATTGTCAATTAATCACTTCAGTCACGAGGAACGACGGTTCCAATCTTTTCATTGAGCTATCATTCATTTCACTATCATTTCATCTCGGTGAGTCATTATTGATTTCGTTGTCACTTTTGTTATCTCGTGGCATTCCGAGTCATACAGCGTGCCGGTTGGTATGTGTAGGATTTTCATGTCGGGCACATATTAAGTTGTGTGTTGGTAATTGTCCTCACATTGGACTGTGCACACGAGACGATTACTTCGTGCGACTGATTAGGTACAAGACCACACGTGTATTGGATCGATACTCGTTGGTGGCTTGTGCACGGACACATTTCCATCCCGGGCGTAGTGTGGCGCCACCCTTTGAGCCGTACCGTTAGTTGATTCATACAGCATGTTTGATTGCGTATGTTTTCAATAGGATTGGGTTATAATCTGACCGATTCACTTTTGATCGCATGTGTTCGACGGTTTGAGATTTTGATCGAACTTGTGGTTTATACAGCATATATGATTGTGTTTATTCAACTCTTGAGGATTGTTGTTCTGTGTAACTAACCCCGTTGGGGATTTTGTTTTCAGGTCATGGCAAGGCAAAAGTACGGGAATAGAACGTTGACGGCGAGGAGTCCCAGTGATACTAGTAGGGGGCCCCAATGCTTTCAGTCATTCATGTTGTTGTCATTTATTTTCCGCTGCAAATTTCCATTTGGATACTCCGTTTCGTTCAGTGTTGTGTATTTTAGCTTCATACAAAATATACATGTTTCCGTTATTATCTTGGGTGTGTTATAATGAAACTCCTCATCGGAGTAGTTGATGATATAATGTGGTTCGGTACTACATTTACCCTGTGTATTTCATTCATTTTCACTTGCCTGGTGGGTCCCAGTCGGGGGTCCACGACACTGTAATATCCGCCTAGTTTGGGGTGTTACAGAGTTGGTATCAGAGCGTGGTTTTAAATACTACCTTCTGAATCATGTCTCATTTGAAATCATCGTTCATCAGACTAATATCATTGGACTTTCGCGTCACGTGTGACCTGTGCAAAAGCCGAGCCCTTCAGACCAAAGAACAGTAAGATTTCCTCATTTATCATTTTCATTTGTAATCATGTCGATCATGTTAACTCATTAACCACTCAGTTCATTTCAATGTTCAGTTGTTGATCTTGAGGATCGTATCATTAATCGTGTTAAGTTGTTCAAAATAATCATTTCAAGAATTTCATCAGATAATCATGTCACCTCAGTTAATCATTCATGTAACCACTGTGTTAGAGCGCGTATGCTCATTTTCATCATTTCATGACGTAAATCATAATGCGGTACTCATACGAGATCTATGAATATCTTGCGACCCTCCTACTTCAGTATGTAGAGAGATGTCAGGGGATGCACGGGGAGAGGCCGCGGTGCGGGCCGAAATCCGGGAAATAATCACTCACTGCCAGGAAGTCGTACCCAGGACTCAGCTCGATCGGAAGATGTTTGGGTTGATCCACTCACTTTTATGCAGGTCGTGATGACCCATATGCAATTGCTCAATCATCATTGCGCCACTCTGGCCGAATTAATTGAGAGAAGTTTCCCGTGTGAGCCTGCTGCTAAGGAAATTGTTGAGCAACAACCTTCATCTGTCAGCAGGAAATCAACGAAGCGTAATCAGTCCGAAGGCGGTCAGTCTACCTTCAAGAAGCCTTGTGTGGGTCCTAACGTTTTTGAGCGACCTCATGCGGCGCCTAATCCTGCGGGATCTCAGCCCCGAGCGGCCAGATCAGCCATCACCTATTTCAACTGTGGAGCACCGGGTCATTACAGCTCTAAGTGTCTGAAACCGTCTATCATGTGCCATATTTGTGGGATTGTTGGGCATAAGACCCGTTTTTGTCGAAGGGACCCCAAGCCAACTCCGGTAGCATCTCAGGCCCCGAAGCAATCAGCGACTCAGAATCAGACTGCTTTGTCAGCATCGTTTAAGACGACGGAAGCGAATAAAAGCGGAGCTAATATTTATCAGACGGGAGCGTCCGGTTCGGTGGCCGGCTAGTCCCGGATTCACGAGATGAAGAGGACCGACGATACAGAGGCCCGAACGATCTCAGGTATACTCGTAATTTTAGCTCAACCTGTATGTACCCTTTTTGATACTGGTGCACCGCATTCATTCATTTCCGAATCATGTTTGAATAGACTTAACTTGGATATTCCTCTTAATTATGGGCCTTATATCATTGGTCTACCTGGCGGTAGAAGAATTTTCGAAAATCAAGAGGTTTAGAACTGACCGAATTAAGCTTAATGACCGCGAGTGGTTGGTGGACCTAATAGTGTTGGATTTACCTAAGGACGATGTAATATTGGGTATTAGTGGGATGGATCGTCATGATACCATCCTCAATGTTCGTAAGCGTACGGTCACTATCATTTCCGTCGTTGGAGTCGAGTGTGTATTTCAGTGAGGTGATCCCCGTTGTTCCGGAAGAATCATTAATATGATGAAAGCAGTAAAATTACTCAACCATAGTTGTTCAATCATTCATTATATCATTATCATCGATTGACCGTTCTATGGAAATCGAGATGTTCCATCATTCCTTATATCATTGTCATCGATAGGCCATTCTAAGGCAATCGAGGTGTTCAACCATTCATCGTATCGTTGTCGTCGATTGGCCACTCTCAGACAATCGAGGTATTCAACCATTCTTGGTATCATTGTTATCGTTGGACGATGTACTCCCAGACGAGCTACCTATTTTACCTCCACCGTGGGATATGGAATTCATGATAGAGTTGGAGCCTGGTACGTCCCCATTATTGAAGGCACCGTACTGGATGGCCCCAACCAAAATGCAGGAATTGAAGAATCAATTAGAGGATTTGACCGAGAAGGGTTATACCCGACCGAGTGCGTCCCCGTGGGGAGCACCAGTGTTGTTTGTCAAGAAGAAGGATGTTTTGTTTCGTGTGTGTATTAATTATCGGGAGTTGAATAGGTTGACGATCAAGAATAAGTATCCTTTACCCCGTATTGATGATCGCTTAGATCAACTTCAGGGAGCTTCAGTATTTTCTAATATCGACATAAGATCTGGATATCACCAGTTGCGCATTCGAGAGTCGGGTATTGCAAGGGCGGCATTTCAAACACGTTATGGCCATTATGAGTTCGTGGAGTTAATTAATGCACTAATGCACCTGCGGTATTCATGGAGTTAATGAATCGGGTCTTCATCGACTTTTTGGATCAGTTCATGATTGTTTTTATTGATGACATTTTAATTTATTCTCGTGACTGGGAGGAGCACGAGTTTCACCTTCATCAGGTACTCGACGTGTTGAGACGAGAGCAACTTTTTGGGAAGTTTCCCAAATGTGAGTTCTGGATGTCCGAAGTGACATTTCTCGGGCATGTAATTTCATCAGACGGAGTTCGTGTCAACCCTCAGAAGACAGAGGCTATCCGAGATTGGCAACCTCCGAAGAATGTTTAGGAAATCCGAAGTTTCCTCGGATTAGCTGGTTATTATCGGCGGTTTGTGGAAGGATTTTCTAAAATCGCTCAACCCATGATGAACCTTTTACGGAAGGATAAGAAATACACGTGATCCGACGCGTGTCAACAGAGTTTTGAGGAACTCAAGAACCGGTTCATTTCAGCACCTGTCCTTTCTTTACCACAAGGGACGGAAGTATTTGTGGTTTATAGTGATGCATCCAGACAGGGTCTCGGATGTGTACTCATGTAGAACAGGAAAGTTTTTACTTATGCTTCATGGCAATTGAGACCTTACGAGGTTAATTATCCGACCACGACCTGGAGCTAGCAGCCATGGTGTTCGTATTGAAGATTTAGCGTCATTATCTTTATGACGTTACCTGTCAGATATTCACCGATCATAAGAGTTTAAAGTATATATTTACTCAGAAGGAGTTAAATATGCGGCAGACACGGTGGTTAGAACTGGTCAAAGATTATGATATCGATATACTTTACCACTCGGGCAAGGCAAACGTTGTCACCGACTCCTTCAGTCGTAAGTCCGTTCAGGAGCAGATGCTTGCTCGATTAACAGTACAGAAGGAACTTCAACAAGAATTTCTGAGACCCGAGATCGAGGTCTGGTTACAGCGAGTACAAGGGCAACTTTGTACGTTGGAGATTTCATCTCCACTTGAGGAGGCGATCAGGGAGAATCAGGGTTCGGACCCATTTTTGTTACGCATTCGAGAGGATGTGACTCAGGGAAAGCCCCCGGGTTTGGGGTCCACGAGGATTGACTTTTGCGTTTTAAGAATCGGTTGTGCGTACCGGCGAATGCCTAGTTGAAAAACTCGATTTTGAGAGAAGCTCATGCTACCCCTTATTCCGTTCATCCGGGGCTTAGCAAGATGTATAAAGACTTGAAACAAAATTACTGGTGGAGTAATATGAAGCGGGAAGTCGCGGAATTTGTTTCGAGATGTTTGATTTGTCAGCAAGTCAAGATAGAACCTCAGCGACCGGCGGGTATGCTGAAACCTCTCCCTATTCCAGAATGGAAGTGGGAAGATATTTCAATGGACTTCATCATGAGTTTGCCGACAAGTCGTCGTGGCATGAATACAATCTGGGTAATTATGGATCGCCTAGCTAAATCAGCTCATTTCCTTGAGATTAAGGATACGTGGGGTCCCGAGAGACTTGCCCAGTTGTTTATCAAAGAGATAGTGAGACTGCACGGTACTTCTAAAAGTATCATTTCCGATCGTGACGGACAATTCGTGTCTCATTTTTGGAAATCAGTTCATCGTGCTATGGGAACTCAGCTTAATCTCAGTACAGCTTTTCATCCTCAGTCCGACGGACAATCGGAGAGGACTATTCAGACTTTGGAGGACATGTTGAGGGAATGTGTTCTCGATTGGAAAGATGATTGGGAAACCCAACTACCGTTGATCGAGTTCACATACAATAATAGTTGGCATGCTTCGATTAAGATGGCACCTTACGAGGCCTTGTACGGTCATCATTGTCGATCTCCTTTGTGTTGGGATAAATTATTAGAATCAATCGGCACCGAGCCCGATATGCTTATAGCCACCTGTGAGAATGTATCTTTGATCAGGAGTCGTTTGTTGACCGCTCAGAGTCGACAGAAATCATATGCAGATCATCGTCGTCGACCATTAGAGTTCGAGACAGGTGACCATGTTTTGGTCAAGGTATGCCCGAGTCGTGGTGTCTTCATTTTGGGAAGAGGGGAAAGTTGAGTCCGAGCTTCATTGGACCGTTTGAGATTTTCGATCGAGTAGGCGAGCTAGCTTATCGATTAGCCCTACCTCCAGCGTTGAGCCGAATTCATAATGTGTTTCACGTATCTCAGTTGCGGAAGTATATTGCCGACCCTAGCCACATACTTCAGTTTGATGAAATCGAGATAAGATGATCATACGTATGAGGAGCATCCCGTACGAATCTTAGTACTGCGAATCAAACAGTTGAGGAACAAGGCGATCCCTAGGTTAAATTCAATAGTCGAGTCACGAAGTCGAAGAGACTACATGGGAAATCGAGGATAGTATGCGGAAGAGTTATTCCGATTTGTTTCACCCTTAGTTTCGAGGACGAAACTATTTTTAAGGGGGGAGTATGTAATACCCGCTTGTAAATTCATTCATTTTTCATTCAGTAATTGTCACTCAATGGATTTTCACTGATTAATAATCATTCATCATTCATGTTAATTCATTCGTATTCACCGTTCGGACTAATATTGAGTTGTGTATCGATATCGTTCATTTTTTCAACCTTGCTTGAGAATTGAGATGAGAATATTATCTTGATCGTTATAATTACTTCATTAATCGATGTTGATATTGGAGTTCGTGCCATTTCAAATTTCCTTCTTGTTCGGATCATGCTATTGTTGGGTACATTTTCGTTTCTTGTGTATCTCGTTGAGTTTTTCTAGCGGGATATTGCTTCTCCCTACTTGTTTTAAGTTTCGGGACGAAACTTCTTTTAAGGAGGGTAGTATGTAATATCCGCAATTTGGATTTCCGGTAATTTTATTTTTTTGGCGAAAGTCCATTTTAACTACTCCATTGTGACCATTTTGTCATTCCGAGAATGATTAATTCTACACTTTTTGTCATCCGAGTTCGTCTCGGTGCCGTTCTGTTGAGTTCCGTGTTCTTAAGCGACTTTTCCACGTATGAGTTCGACTTTGTAAAATCACCATTAATTTTTGGAAACTCCAAAAATTCTGAATCTTTTCAATATTATAGAGCATCAAGTTAGATTTTCAATGGTTCAAACGGTTAGTCAATCGGGTGGTCGAAATAGCTAAGAGTTCACCGTGTGCCTTTTGATGCTGGAGCGGGCTGTACCGCGGGCCGCGACCCCTTCTGGCCGGGCCGAGGCACAAAACTGTTTTGCTGGGCGTTTTTGGCCTTGTGTCGCGGCACACTGGGCCTGTGCCACGGCACACAGTACATATTTTTGTATATCTGCGTTTGTTATGAAGAACATCCTCATTTCTTCATTTTCCTTCTTCCTCTCTTCCTTGGGGCGATTTTGGGCGATTTTGGGGTGTTTTAACATCATCAAAACTCAGAGAATTTCATCTTCTTCTAGTTGTGGTGTGGATTAACAACATGTTTGTGGATTATTCATCCTAATCCAAGGTAATTTCTTCAACCCTAGATTCGATTTTGAGTTGGAGCTTGATGTTTTGGATGATATAATCATGATTTGTGATGGATATACGTATGATTACGAGTTTTTATGAGTTATCATCGGATTGTTGGAAGTTTTTCTCAAGAACACTTTGAAGGTTGACTTGGAATTGGGATTTTCGATTAATCTTATCGTAAGCTCGATTTGACTATTCCTATTGGATTATTGATTGTATTGATGGTGTTTTGTTGGATTGAATCATTCATGTGAAGTTGGTTCTCGATACAAATGAGTTTAGTTGTTTCAGAAGGGAATTTTTTTTCAAGGTGTTTGTCGAAATGCCCCAATGAACTTGGTTTAGTCGTATCGACGTTTTGAGTTCGTTATATTCGTGTTTGATTCGTATGTTGAACAGATTGTTGGTATTTGTGTTATTCAAGGTTGTTCGATCGACCAACATCTCATTTAGGACGTTGCTCGTGGAAGGACATTCTTCATCGGTGTTGAGTAAGTTAATTCTTACTCAGTTAAAGGGATATTCATTCCTTTCGTTGTTGTTCATTCATAATCATAACTCATTCATATTGTATTAACCGTATCGAGACTTGTCATTGTGAATTAATCACTTCAGTCACGAGGAATGACGGTTCCAATCTTTTCATTGAGTTATAATTCATTTCACTATCATTTCATCTCGGTGAGTCATTATTGATTTCGATGTCACTTTTGTTATCTCGTGGCATTCCGGGTCATACTGGCGTGCCGGTTGGTATGTGTAGGATTTTCATGTCGGGCACATATTAAGTCGTGTGTTGGTAGTTGGCCTCACATTGGACTGTGCATACGAGACGATTACTTCGTGAGACTGATTAGGTACAAGACCACACGTGTACTCGATCGATACTCGTTGGTGGCTTGTGCACGGACACATTTCCTTCCCGGGCGTAGTGTGGCACCACATTTGAGCCGTACCGTTAGTTGATTCATACAGCTTGTTTGACTGCGTATGTTTTCAACAGGATTGGGTTATAATTTGACCGATTCACTTTTGATCGCATGTGTTCGACGGTTTGAGATTTCGATCGAACTTGTGGTTTATACAGCATATATGATTGTGTTTATTCAACTCTTGAGGATTGTTGTTCTGTGTAACTGACCCCGTTGGGGGATTTTGTTTTCAGGTCATGGCAAGGCAAAAGTACGGGAATAGAACGTTGATGGCGAGGAGTCCCAGTGATACTAGTAGGGGGCCCCAATCCTTTCAGTCATTCATGTTGTTGTCATTTATTTTCCGCTGCAGATTTCCATTTGGATACTCCGTTTCGTTCAGTGTTGTGTATTTTATCTTCATATAAAATATACATGTTTCCGTTATTATCTTGGGTGTGTTATAATGAAACTCCTCATCGGAGTAGTTGATGATACAATGTGGTTCGGTACTACATTTACCCTGTGTATTTCATTCATTTTCACTCGCCTGGTGGGTCCCAGTCTGGGGTCCACGGCACTGTAATTTCCGCCTAGTTTGGGGTGTTACACATTCAGACTTGTCTCTCTCGGCCGCATTAAATGTTGTCTCATCAGCAATAAACATTGCGTTTTACCGTGAATACTTTGTGAATAAATAATTTTTATTTCACAATTAAAGCTTTTCCTATTCAGTCCTGTTGGATGTGTTTTACTTTTCCTAAGTAAAACACCTTCAGTCTGACTATTGTATCCAACGTACTATTATTTTTGCTATATGATGTAAGCTCTGTAGGATGGACTATGTAGAAGATCTCTGGCTGTATGGACGGGCTGTATGGAGTTTCCTAACAGCTTCCATACTTAGCGATTCTAACTTCTTAAGACTTCTTTGATGTATGTTGGCGATTATCAAAACCGGAATATTTATCCTAACAGTGGGGTATTGTTGTCCAATAATATTTACTTCGTACTAGGTGGAGGCTCCAACTAAGTCCGAAGAACCTTATCCAGGAAAGGCTCAATGTAAGTTTCCTTCTTACAGAGTGAGCTCTGATACCGCTCCTCTCATGCCCCCACACCGGGGTTGGACAAGAACATGACAGTTAACGTAATAAATAACGTTGTGATAATAACTTTCAGTAAGGCATATATGTGCGAGATCTTAGCCCAGTGAACTAAGACTGATATTTGATTCGATAAAAGAAGTATTCAAGAGTACATCAGAATTATGACATCAAGTACAAAAGAGTACAGCGGAAATGAGAATACAGTTTTGACACAGGAATAAAAGAAATGTTAAAAGCAGCATCATAAATCCTATGTCTTGGCAATACTTCGAGCATAGTCTTCACTTTACCAGCCTTTGCCTCTTTTTCCTCTATGTCTTCTTCATCTAGTGGGGGTTTAGAAAATCAAAGCGGGGTGAGAATAATGGATTCTCACTGAGTTGGGTTTGAGTATTTGTGAGTTTTTATATATATATTTCCTTTTGAAAGATAATATATTTTCTCCCATATTTGAAAATAATATTGTTAATAAGTGGTGCAAGTTTTCAAAGAAATATAATGAATTATAACATGAGTGTACATTAAATCTCCACAGATTGCTGTTGAGTTTGATGATGTGCGGAGTCGAGCTCCCAGTGAATATTTAGCTTCTGGAGGTCGTCTATATGACTAAATCCCTTAACCTCCTTATAACGTCTTAGACCGTTATCAGTGTTTGGCCTTTGGTTATCGCCACGACTTTTGGGCTAATAACCGTACCATTGGTGTTTGTCGGACCGTCACTATAACATTGGCCTTTGAGCTTATCGATCTCACGCTTGGTGACGTGCCTTACCCTTATCTGGGCTCGATATGTTCTTTGGTGGGTCTATGCCCGGATGATATCATAATCGCGACTATACTCGAACTACGACCCAGTCACCTTAAGAGCACTCCGTCCTTCGGCTTCAAGGGAATATGATATGACGGTAGCTTTGCCTAGAACCGCAGCCACGCTGCTCGATTCATGACTTAGACTAACTGCCCCTTATACATATAGATAGAAAAAGGGACTCTATAGGTACTCGTACGAACTCTAGCGGTGGTTTCCGCTCGAAGGTCGTAGCACTTAGCTCCGCGCAGCACTTACTCCCGATTTCTATGAACAACAGTTGATGTCTTTATTAACGACAATCACGTATATTATAAGATGTCGATTTAGTTCATAATAACTGGACTTTGGTAATTCAGCGAAACTAATTCAACCGGTTGGTAATTAGATGACCTCTTATGAGATTTTTAATATGTTTTTATGATAATTACATAAATTTGATAGTTCGGTACAGAATATTTATACGTACAAATATTATGTACTTTGTTGCAAAAGTCCATCA
Organism: Orobanche coerulescens; assembly: GCA_033398695.1. Taxonomy (NCBI): domain Eukaryota; kingdom Viridiplantae; phylum Streptophyta; class Magnoliopsida; order Lamiales; family Orobanchaceae; genus Orobanche; species Orobanche coerulescens. The sequence continues at coordinate 79,244,470 of CM065804.1, read as the reverse complement.
TGATGTAGGAATTGGTCATAAATTGCATGAAAGTTTTACCGGTCAGAAATTACAATTCAGCGCTTCCTTCTTTTAAATATTATTGTTATTTTTATTATAATTGTATGAAGTTGGACGATTCGGTACAAATGGATAATACATTCAAAAATTTTGAACTTATTGTGAAAATTCAGTTATGATATAAGAATTAAAGTTCAGAAGTTTTATGAAAGTTCTTCCTTTCAGAAATTACACTTCTGCCCTTCCGAATTTTAAGTATTATTTACTATTTTTATAAAATTGTTACTAAGTCGGAACGTACTGATTAGACCTCCGAAAATTAAGAACTTTATTGCGACAAGTCCGTTATGATGTGAGGAATTGAGATCATGAGTTGTATGGAGATTTTCTGTTCATAAATTACAATTCTGCCCTTCCGAATGTTAAGTACTATTATTATTATTATTATTATTATTATTTTTATTTAGTTTTTGTCTTATATCTTTGATTAATTCATTTGCATTCATTTTAACTCCAAAAAGCATGAATCCAGCTGCATTTTAATCCTTATGAGTCATACTTTCAGATTCTATCATTTTAAATTTTGTTCTTTTAAAAATTATACCCCTCTATTTTGTCTTAATTGGAATTTTAGTATTCGAGTCATAACTCTTTCATCTCTTGTTGGATTGATCGAGGTAAGTTCTTTACGTTATTATGAGTCCATAGAGTTCAACTTTTTTGGAACTTTATTTTCTAATAGTAAGTTTCTATAAATTACAGATTTAGCCCTGAATTATTGAAATTTATATTTTTGCCCCGACTTTCAAATTTAATGAGTTCGGATTTAGGTAAAATTTTGCAATTACGTTTTTTATGACATTATAATAAAAATTTTAAGTTACAAGTCCAGAATTAAGAATTTTATCAATTATCCATTAATTATTGCTTTTGACCTATTATTTCGAGTTTAATTCGATTAGTGAAATTTCCCGGTAATTAATCAATCTTTTACCCTACTCAGTATTATACTCATATACTTTTTGTGATTTTAATCCCAAAAGGTCAAAATTTATATTTTCAACTAAAGTTTTCATCAAGGACATAATTTGCTCAAATATCAAAGTATGTCAAATAAAAATTCAATAAATACCAAGATCATTACATGCATGGTAGAAAAATATAATTTCAGTTAAGCATTGGTAATTTAAGTTATAATATTTTGCATGCACCATAATATAAAAGGGAATTTTTTTTACACTAGAACCTTTTGAACAAATTTGAAGTTACACCACAACCTTTTATTTTTTTCACTGGACACTAAAACGTTAGTCGACAGTTTACCTTCACACAAATTTTGGGACGATGTTAACAATGTCCGTCAGTTTGAGTGTTTTTCACGAGCCATTAAGGGCAAAACAGAGAAATTGGTAAGTTCTCTGAGAACCCGACGTTTGAACCTTAATTTCACTAAACCTGAGAGAGAATCATATAACAAGAGAAACCAAACCTTTGAACACTGAGCGGTTGACAATTTGTTCATCAATCCTGCTCGATTGCAAGCAATATCATTGCAGTTGGAATTCATGATGAACTGTTAGAATGAGTCAGGTAGAGATTGAAGGATGAGATCGATTTGGAGCGAAACATGCATCCTAAAATCGAGAGCTTCCAATATCTCGATCAGAGAGATCATCTTGAGGACATGGTCCCCAACTTTCTCTCCTTCCTTCATCCGAGCTCCAAACAGCTGCTTCGAAATCTCATATCTAGATGTTCGACTATGCTACCCATAGAGTTCGGTCAGATGAGCCAGTATCTGCCTAGCAGAAGTCATTGTCTTGTGTGCTCTCTACAGCTCATTAGTCATAGATGTTAGGATTCACAAGCAAAAACGAAGGGCGCAGCTATACGAATATAAAACGAACAAAGAGGAAGATACGAAATCATACCCTTGTAGTCTGTTGATTAAATGGTTGAAGTTGATGTCGGTGACCGCAAATCCGATTTGACAAGCCCTCGATGGTCCAAATGCCGAAAGCACCGCATCTCTACTAGCCACGTGGAGATGTCCGGGACAACAACCTAGTCGATTATCCTCCAAGGATACGACAAGAATAGAGTAGTGGGAACTTTACTTCTCAAGAATGAAATCACTCCAAGTTATGTATATATTGTTCTTGATATTATCTCTCAACTATGTGATCACTCCAAGTGATTATATGTTTTGTTCTTGTTTTTCTTTCTCTATCTAAGAGTATAAGAACACAAAATGAACTCTCTCTCTCTCTCTCTCTCTCTCTCTCTCTCCAAGGTGTTGGCCGATTTTTCCATGTAACTATGGAGTGGAGGAACTTTGTTTTATAACAAAGTCTTCACTATCCTCCAAGGATCCCAGCTCATTGTCTATATTGATAAGATCTCATCTTATCACACCAATTTGTCCTCTCCACATGGGACCCTATCACCAACAATGAGGGGACAAAAGCCAGAGGAGGTTTGGTTCGTTTCGGTCCATGAAACGGACTGTCGTGTATCTAGTCCGACTGATACATCTTAGTTCGTCTCAAATAAAATTAATACAATTGATTAATCTAATTAATCAATTATATCAAAATATTATTTCTCCAAGAAACAATTATTTATGAGCTAAATTAATTACCTAGTAATTTATTTAATTCACAAGACCGATTAAATTTATCCAATAAATTAAATTAGACATCCAATGCCTAAAATTCATAAAAAGATATCCAGTTCAAATTATTCCGTCGTCTCCCTAATGCGCGACTCGGTAGATCCGTCTCAGTAAGCAATGGGAGGAACCAAGGAGTAATAGCACCACCTAGCCAGTCCCGCGGCCTATACTGTAACCTTACTGAGAACGAATGATAGGGATCATTCAATCAAACCCTATCTGTACTTGATTCTATATTTGAGTTAATGCAAATCGAAATCGCCGAGCTCTCGTGTATCTATTACAACTAGCTCCAATGCTTTGGCCAGAGACTTATGATTTCAATAGCCAATAACCACAAAGGACATATACCTACTCACTACAGGAGAAAGAATACTATCTTGGTACTTAGTAGAACCTGCTACTTGTCCGTCAAGACGCATGTCGAGGTTGACCCCCACCTCTCAGCTTTCTGGGTCGAACTACTCTAGTGAAAATCTTAACATCACAAGCATATCCCTACGAAATCCTCAAGTCGAATGTTCACAAATACCTATCACAACCTATCGATTCCATCATTGACTGTCCCGGAGTGACAACTGTGTGACGAATCGAGGATGAGTCAGTTCGAGTATACTAATCCTATTAGCATACCTACAACGTGCTTCATAACACCCGTCTGTCCCTTTTTATAAAGTATATTACTAGCGTACGCTAAACCTTATGTTTAGCGTGCGCTACGGCCTTAGCATGCTCCAACTGACTTTGTTAGCGTGCGCTATCGCAGTCCAGAGGCTATAGTCTGGCTTCGTACATGTGCTTACGTACGTAACGCTCATGCATTAGCGTATGTAAAACATCATGTCTTGCATACGCAAGTCCTTAACCTTAGCGTGCGCTATCCGCAGTTGACTCATTTGTCTGTATGCTCCGAAGACTGGTCCACACGCCGAAAGTGCTGACGAGGATAAGATTCTTTTTTATCCGATATATCATTAGCGTGCGCTAACCTTCAGGGTTTAGCGTGCGCTAGTACTACATTACAAACATTCGTTGACTTATCAGAATGTGCGCCGAAAGTGGCCTGGTCCCCATGTAAATTCCCTCTGATCTGCCTGCACTAGCGCACGCTATCTTTTGCCTCTAGCATGCGCTAAACCAGAACGATAGCATGCGCAAGCCATGTATATTAGCGTGCGCTAATAATGTTACACTTAGCCATTTTCAGCTACTCTTGTCCAACGTCTCGACATGCAGAATACAAACATACGGCATACAGAATACATATACTCAACACATTATATCCTCAAATGCAATTGTCGACCAAATATGACAATTATACCAATACTGACATCTCAGTCTTTAATTTATTTTATCCATACTGTACAGATTCCACGCTGTAAAATATAACTCGGATAAAATAATATTAAGCAACAGTAGTAGAAATTTCGGATATTACAAATTCAAGATATTTTGACATAGAACCCTACTTTTATTCATTATGGGGGTTTTACGGGATTTGCCTAGATTGAACTCAGTTTGTTCAATTTTGTTGCTATATTTCTATTCGATTGTTGTTATTGGGTGATTCCCAATCCATTTCCGTCATGTTTAATCCACGAGTTGTTGTTTCGGGGAGATTTGGTGAAAACCCTCGCCCGTATCGATCGAACGTAGGTTGTTATAAATTGTAAACGGGGTTGTGGGTGTATTCTATTCAATTATTGTTACTGTATAGGGCTGAGTTGTGTTAATCCTTCGTTTAGGATCGGTCGTGTTTCCTCCGGGACGTTCATGGTGTAACACCCCCAATCCACTCAGGGATATTACACGCCGTAAACCCTCTCCTCGAGGATCTACCAGGCTGGTAACAACATTTAACATCTCGACAATGCCTTCAAGGCTACAATGACTCAGTAGACCGATTTGGTCTTTCCACAAATACATACAACTCATGCCCACGCAGGGGACAAAATACAACTACACCCGTACAACGGGAACAATACAAAGAATGAAAATAAAGTACAAACAACCAACACACGATGTACGGTTCCTCATGTGATTAGTATCGATCATCTTTCATCATCCTTCGTGCCGACTCGTGTTATGCTCCAAAACCCGAATGCAAAAACAGACATCCACCCCGAATACTCTGGGGTTAGCAAACTCCACCGCTTTTGCTAGTGCAAATACAAAGTGCAAATACGAGCCATACAATTCACATTCCACGAATAACAATAACCGAGGATCCTCAAAGATCCAAACGAAACGAAAAGTACTTCCCGAGGCAAGGGTTTGAGAAAACATTTCAAAAACGAAATATCATAAATCAATGGGAATAATTTATAAAACGGTTTAGAATGCCATCGAGAGTTTTAATAGAAAACAATTTAGGATTATCAAATCCTACTTTTCGAAAACCAAAAGACAAAAGGGGTCACCGCCCCAAAGGTTTACTTTCTGGAAAATGACATTAACCAAATCGTTGGGATTTTAGCCCCAAATCCGTAAAACGACTTTTATAAACCATTGGGATTTTAGCCCCAAATCTCATCAACTCACAGTACACGAGAACGTCAACAAGGTTCGTCTTCCAACGTCAAAATCCACAAATAAATGATTTAAAACAAACAACAAAATACTCTAGAGCCATCCTAGCCAAGTAGGCCAAACGAACAACTTACCTCTTACACACTTAGTCAATGCATGCAATCATGAAAACCGTTCAAAAGCACTCATTTCCGGAAATGCCAATATCGAATCACATTTGTAAAAATGCACCACAATTAACCGCGGACCCACAGCTTCGTGGATCCCTGCCGAGACCCCGTCGGATCTAACCCACAGTGGTTAAAAGCAAGCTCGCGGTCCAAAGCTTCGTGGAGCCCTACCGAGACCCCGTCGGATCTAACCCGTAGTGAGCATACACACACACGTTACTCATGCAATACTAACATGCTAAGAATGTAAGTTCATTAAGAATACTCACTAGAGATGGCCATTAACTCGACATCATTACCAAACTCTTCAAAAATACAATAACAAGCTTAAATACGGAATACACGATTCCATAACTTTAAACAAGAGGAGTATCCTCATAAAATCCTACAACGTTCAAAATAATCAAATCATAATCAATTCTCAAAACACCGTTCACGAAACACACGCGTTTTGAAAGAAAGCCTTTAACGAGGCCAAACCGAATCCTTTTGAAACTTCATTTCAAATAACCAAACAAACACATTAAGACGACCACCGATCCTCATATCCATAAAACGAGAAAAGTATGGGCAAGGTACTTGCCTCGATACCACGAGCACTGAACCACGAACGGATACGGCTCAACCGGGAAGCTTCGGAACGCCCGATGCTAACGAAAAGGAAGACGACAATGAACGGAACGGAAGAATCAAGCACGACCGTGAGGAACCGACGAAAATGAACCTAACGATTCGAATAGCACAATCACAACCACTTCTAAACGATTATGGAAATGGAATACACCCGGAACCCCGCCTACGATTCATGTATATTCATACCGAAAACAACAACGAGGGCGGACCACAACCAAACCCTCTCGATTCCGTAAAAATCCACAAAATATCCATGAATCCGTAGGAAAACTAAAGATACTAACAATATTAATTGTATACATCATGAATCCACCAACAAAAACGGAACGAATCGGAAGAAAAAACCCAAAACCCCCAACTTAATCGAAAATAGGGTTTTAGAATATTACCTTGGAAGATTCGAGTACTAAGATCCGTAGAACACGCGTTAGATTGATTGCACGGGCTTCACTACCGAAGAGAAATGATGAAAATCGGCCCCCAAGTTAAGAAATCTGAGCAGCTTCTCCCCTCTCTCACTCTCTCTCGCGATGCGGTGAGAAATGAGGAGAGTCCGCCGATTTCGTCTAATAAAGACGAACCGCACAATGACCGCTGTGCCGCGGCACAAAGTGTGCCGCGCACAGCCGAAAATTTACTCCTGTGTTTTGGCGTTGTGCCGCGGCCACTGCGTGTGCCGCGCACACGGCATGATTGGGTTTGGTCGCGGAAGACACACGAGTGTGCCGCGCACGACAAAGCACTGCTCGCACTGTGCCGCGGCACCGGATGGGTGTGCCGCGGCACACAGTACAGTTTGTTCGACATATTACACTGGGCCTGCTCGGCCAGTGCCCAGCACTTCCGACAGTGCCGCACCGGTCCGGCCAGCTGCTCAGCCGCCACGACCCGATGCCTCGATTTCCGAAAACGCACAGAACGAACACGACGAAAAGTTCGCGGACGACATCAACAACTCGAGATGAAAAGGTAATACAATAATTAATCATACGCGACCAAGAAAAGGGTCAAGATGACAAATACAGATATGGATACCCGTAACTTCCAAGAATTACAAAATGGCCCAAAACGCCCGGAAATCACGATACGTGATCGAATAATCAAACCGGAGTTCACAACACGTCTAACAAAGTTAAACGGACTTGCGGGAAATTCGAAACAGCAGTTTCGGACGAGATTCGCAAGAATCGAACTCAAGTGCGAAAGAGTCGCTAAAAAGCACAGAACTCAACAAAACAACACCCAAACGAACTCGGACGACAAAAAGTGTAGAATTAATCATTCTCAGAATGACGAAACGGTCATGAGCGAGCCGTCAAAACGGACTCCGGCCGAAAAAAGAAATTTACCAAAAATCGAAAATTGCGGATATTACACATGGTCATTGTTCATCCCCGTTTCGTTGAAGATGTCTCAAAGGCAAGTACTTTACATTTGTTTACATGTTCTAGTATTTGAATTATGGCTTCTCGTGGTTGTTGTGGATGGATATGTGTATGTTCACCTAGGGACGGTCCGACAGGGCCTTTCGGGATACGTATTGCTGTGAGTGTGCGTATCACGAACTATGGTTAACCACCTAGGGATGTCCGACGGGGCTCTGCGGGGTACGGTGTCCGTGAGTCTCGTACCAACGGTTAACTTTGAATTGTCTTGTTGGAGACATGTATTTTGTGCTTGCGCACCGTGAATATTCCGGAATATAAATGATTTCTGAAATGAATTTTGGCATTATTTTCATCTGATTAGAATGGTAGTTCAAATGGATTGTACATGCACTAGTAGTTGTCGCTAACCCCTTAAATGGGGGAAATACTTTTGTATTTCAGGTACAGGTCATGGAGGCGAACGATCATGTGGGCCGTATGAGGATGATGGGCAAAAGTGATTTTGTTCGGTGGTTGTCTGTTGGTGTCTTGTTTTTGGAATTTATTTACTATGTCATTGTTTTAAGTACTCGAATACTTCCTTCCTGAATTTATTAATGTTGTGCGACTATTTTGGGAACAGATTTAACGTCGACTAATATTATCAAATTTCAGTCTTCTGTTTTAAATGTCGTGGATTGAGAAATTGTCTCTTTATTGTTGATGTATGTCTGTGTCTTATGTCGGGTCAGTTTGTTAGCCTAGTGGATTCCAAAATGTGGGGTCCACGGCGCTGTAATATGCCCTGATCGTCTCAGGGGTGTTACATAATATGGTATCAGAGCTTAGGTTTATGGATACCTAGGCTGTCGGTTATTTGGATCTAGTTGAGTGTCGTTTTTGAACAGTATTACTGCTACGCCATCATCTCAGTACGTCGGTGCTCGTAAGTTTCTCCTAACTTGACTGGTTACGTTGTTCTGTTCTGTTACTTTCTTGGTATCTTGTTGCGTTTTGCGTTTGAATTGTACTCACCCGTTACTTCTTCAGAATACCTGCTGGTAGAGGACGCGGATGTGGTCGCGGACGCGGTAGGGGACGTGGCGCAGCCGGTGGGGCGGCCATGTCCGATAACTCGGGAACTGATTCGGCGATGCCTTCTTTGTCGAACAGTGTTCCACCTAGTTCCGGAGGCCAGCAGGATTAATCTGCTAGCTCCGGTAATGCTCATGAGAATCTCGGAGTGGCAAATATTTTGCAGCAAGTAGCAAACCATATGACGCTACTGACTGAGGCCGTCTTGGTCGGCCAAGCTAATGCTAACCCGGTTCCGTCTACTGGAACCGGCAATGATAAGGTTATTTGAGTAATTCGTATGCGTCCTCCGCAGTTTGATGGCACTTCCATCCCTTCCAGTTGGGAGAGTTGGTTATTTGAGATGGAGAAGGTGTTTGAGGCGGCTAACTGCCCTGAGGAGAGGAAGGTACCCATCGCTGAGTACTTCCTCGCAAAGGAGGCAGCAACGTGGTGGCAAGCGGTGAAACCACGTGACCGGGCAGCCACGTGGGCAGAGTTCCGAGAGTTGATGGAGGACGAATTTTGACCATGGCCAGTGAAAGAGGGGAGGATCTGAGCCTTCTTTTAGGCTAAGCCCCAGGATGTTCAAATTTCACAGGCGATAAAAGACTACAACCAGCAACTTCACTATGTGAGAAACCAGGTCCGAGATGGGCTAGATAATATCCGCCACTTTGACATGCAGATGAAGCCGAGGGTTCGTCACTACATGTCTAGTCTCGGGTGTACAACTCTGAAAGATTATCAGAACAAGGCAGTGGCTTATGAGATGTCGTTTTCTGGGACAGAGACGGCAACCAAGGGAAAGAAACAGAAAACCTCCGGTCAGTTTTCAGTAGGTAAGTCTGGCGGCCATCAGAGGGCTCAGTCTGGTTCGCGGGGCTTTGGGAGTCAGCCCCCATCATTTGGGCGAGGAAATGGTTCTAAGTCTGCTCCTACTATTTCTGCTCGTGGTCCTACCTGCTTTAACTGCGGTCGTCCCGGACACATGATGAGTGAGTGTGATAGGCCTCCAATTTAGTGTCTTGCTTGCGGTAGGATAGGACATCGTGCTAAGTTTTGTACAGATGCGGCTCGGGCACCAGTTACTCAGGTGTCAGCCCCAGCGGCGAATGAACCGAGCATTAATCAGGCACCGATAGTTTCTCAGCCGCAGCAGAGTTTTGGTAGAGGTCGAGGACGTGGGCAGCCTTCTAGAGGGGGAGCTTCTAGTGCGGGGTCTGTTCCACCCCGTGTGTATGAGATGAGACGAGCTGTAGATCCCGACGTGATGGTAGCTATAGGTACCGTTCACATCCTTGACCATCCTGTTTCCGTGTTTTTCGATTCTGGTGCTACGCATTCTTTCATATCTATGGATTGTGTGCGTCGTCTGCATGTTGATTGCCTAGTTGCGTGTGAACCTTTTGTTGTTAAGATGCCTAGTGGGGATAGCATCGTGGGGGACCGTGAGATTAGAGATTTTCCTGTGAGTATCGCGGGGATGGATTGGCCTTCTAATCTGATTATTAAGGATGAGGATCTGATTCTTGGTGAGGATTGGCTGGACCGTCATGGGGCGATCATGAATTATAGAGCGAGAACCATTTCAATGTTAGCCTCTGACGGTACCGAGCATTCTTTTGTGGGACGTAAGCGGAGCAGTCAGAGATTTCTGATCAGCGCTATGAAAGCGTGACTTCTTCAAGGAGGTTGAACTGGTTATTGGTGTTATGTGTTGAGATCGTAAGAAGGGGGAGTCGATCTCTCGTCTATTCCGGTAGTGTGTGAGTACCCTGACGTCTTTCCAGATGAGTTGTCGGGTTTACCGCTAGACCGGGAGGTTGAGTTTACTGTGGATTTAGAGCTGGGTGCGGCACCGATTTCTAAGACGCCATACCGTATGGTGCCTGCCGAGATGCTTGAGTTGAAGAAAAAGTTGGGAGACTTGCTAGACATAGGGTATATTCGACCGAGCGCTTCGCCTTGGGGCATACCGGTCTTGTTTGTAAAGAAGAAGGATAGGTCACTTCGTCTGTGTGTCGACTATCGAGATTGAACAAAGTGACTATCAAAAACAAGTATCCGCTTTCGAGTATTGATGACTTGTTTGACCAATTGCAAGGGGCAACCGTGTTTTCGAAGATTGATTTGAGATCGGGGTATTATCAGCTCTGAGTGAAGGATTCCGACATTCCGAAGACGGCCTTTCGCACGAGATACGGTCATTACGAGTTTGTGGTTATGCCTTTTGGGCTAACCAATGCCCCAGCCGTGTTCATGCAGCTTATGAACAAAGTCTTTATCGAATACCTCGATAAGTGTGTAGTTGTCTTTATTGATGATATCTTGATTTACTCGAGGAGTGAGGAGGAGCATGCACGCCATTTGCATATCTTGTGGGAATCTTGAGAACTCAACATCTTTTTGCGAAGTTCTCAAAGTGTGAGTTTGGGTTGCGGGAGGTTATGATTCTCAGTCACGTGATCTCGGCCGAGGGTAAACGTGTAGACCCACATAAGATAGAGGCAGTATAGGATTGGGCATCGCCAAAAAACATGAAGGAGGTCCGTAGTTTTCTGGGCTTGGCCGGGTATTATCGTAGATTTGTCGAGGGGTTCTCTAAGCTTGCTCGACCACTGACTCATTTGTTACAGAAGTCAGAAAAGTTTGTGTGGACCAACGAGAGGCAGAAGAGATTCGAAGAGTTAAAGAAGCAGTTGACGACCGCCCCCATTTTGGCATTACCGAGTGGTAATGAGGGTTTCTCAGTTTTTAGTGACGCTTCGGGCCAAGGGCTTGGATGTATACTCATGCAGCATGGGAGGATGATTGCCTATGCTTCCCGTCAGTTGAAACCGTACGAATTGAATTACCCTACCCACGATCTTGAGTTGGCTGCAGTTGTGTTTGCATTGAAGATCTGGCGTCACTACTTGTATGGCTCGTCGTGTCAGATTTTCACCGATCACAAGAGCCTGAAGTACATTTTCACACAGAAAGAGCTAAATATGAGACAGTGGAGAAGGTTAGAGTTGATTAAGGATTACGACCTCGAGATCCTTTAGCGGTGGCAGATGCCTTGAGCCGGAAATTGGTATCGCTTCGGGCGCTTGAGTTACTTACGGCCCATCCAGGACTCCAGCGAGAGTTGATGAGGTTGAGTGTTGAGATTGTACTACAAGAGAGTTTCGGGCAGTTGCGTACTCTTGGGATTTCTTCGTCTCTAGTCGACGACATTAAATCAGGACAGTTGGAAGACCTGATGTTTATTCAGCTTCTAGAGAATGTAGGGAAGGGGAAAATCCCAGGATTCGTGATACATGAGGATGGTGTGTTGAGATTCTGAGGTCGGCTGTGTGTTCCGAACGACTTGGAATTTAGGCAGAGTATTATTCGGGAGGCTCATGCGTCACCTCACTCAGTCCATCCGGGCTCGAGTAAAATGTATAAAGATTTGAGGAAGAATTTCTGGTGGAATGATATGAAGAATGAAGTAGTTCCGTTTGTGGCTAAGTGTTTGACTTGTCAGCAGGTCAAAATCGAACATCAGCGACCAGTCGGGTTGTTAAAACTACTTCCCATTCCGGAATGGAAGTGGGAAGATATCTCGATGGATTTTGTCACGAATTTGCCGAGGACGAAGACCGGAATGAATATGGTGTGGGTGATCGTGGACAGACTGACTAATCCGGCACATTTTCTGGGCATCAATGATACTTGGGGTCCAGAAAAATTGGCTCGTATTTTTATCACGCAGATAGTGAAACTTCATGGTACGCCGAAGATCATTATTTCGGACAGAGATGGTCGGTTTATATCTCATTTTTGGTAGGCAGTGCACAAGTCATTGGGGACACGTTTGCGTTTGAGTACATCTATCCATCCCCAGACCGACGGACAGTCCGAGCGTACAATTCAGACGTTCGAGGATTTGTTACGCGCGTGTGCGTTAGACTGGAGTAGTATCTGGGAGGAGCACCTGGATCTAATTGAGTTTACTTATAATAATAGCTGGCATGCGTCGATTAGGATGGCACTATATGAGGCACTTTATGGCCGACGGTATCGATCACCGATATGTTGGAACGAACCATCCGATTTAGTTGGCACCGAGCCGGATCTTGTGTTGGAGATGAAGAAGAAAGTTGAGATGATTCGAGAGAGGATGTTTGCGGCACAGAGCTGACAAAAGTCTTATGCGGATGTTAGGCGTCGACCCTTGGAGTTTGAGGTAGGGGATCATGTTTTTTTGAGAGTGTCCCCGTCGAAGGGAGTTTTCCGTTTTGGGAAAAAGGGGAAGCTCAGTCCAAGGTATATTGGACCTTTCGAGATATTGGAGAGAGTCGGCGAGTTGGCATACCGTTTGGCTTTGCCTCCGTCGTTGAGTTATGTGCATAGTGCATTTCACGTCTCTCAGCTGAGGAAGTATGTTCCGGACCCGTCCCATGTTATCGATTTTGGGGACGTGCAGATCGAGAAGGACGTCATGTTCGAAGAGAGGCCCGTTAAAATTTTGGAGCGTCGAGACAAACAATTAAGGCACAAAACCATTCATTTGGTTAAAGTGGAATGGTCTAGGCACGAAGTAGAAGAACCAACGTGGGAGTTGGAGGAGGACATGCGTTCGAGGCACCCCAAGCTTTTTGAATCTTAAGTTTCGGGACGAAACTTCTTTTTAGAGGGGAAGAATGTAATATCCGTACCTTTCCATTTTTAGCAGTTTCCATTTTTGGTGTATGTCTATTTTTATCGACTCGCTTGTAGCCGGTTCGACGTTTTGAATCTACCTTGTTCTTGGAGTTTTTCCATTTGGATGAGTTTCGAAGATGTTTTTACGTAATTCCAATTTATGTTATATTTTGCCGTATGTACGTTCGATTCTCGTAAAACTTGTTTGTTTTTGTTGTTTCTTTGTTTACATGAGTTCATATGGTTGAGTTTTTCGTGTTGTGACTTTCGGTTTGTTAATCCGACGTTGTATTGTGATTTTCAAATGTTTGGGCCATTTTTGTAATTTCCTATAAGTTTAGGGAATTTTATCTTCTTTGTCGTATTTCGGAATCCCCGATAGTCAGAATTGTATTTCCTTTCAGCATTTAACTTCATTATCGTGAATATTTTGTATTGACGTTTTGGGTTCTGTCCCCGTGTTGCGTCGTGACTTCGTCCAACCAGTAGAGTTATCTGCTTTCGGCATTGCTGCACTGCTGCATGTATAACGCACGTTATGCATGCTAGCTAGCGTGCGCTATCGACACCTATATAATGTACGTTATGTCCCAGCGATAACGTACATTATGACCTTCAGAAATTTGGACAGTGGTCTGCCCAGTTTTGCCCAGATCCTTACGTATGTAAACCCTGTGTTACGTACGTAAGCCCCCGTTGTAGCGTACGCTAACCTTCGGATGTAGCGTACACTAACATCCCCAGTGTAACACCCCAATTCACAAATGGGAAATTACACGCCGTAGAACCCTCATGAGGTCTACCAGGCTAACACGTGACACACATTCCGTACATGAAAATCTCAAAGACACAATCATCAATGTAAAATGGGGTCGTGGCCTCGGTCAAAATGTTTTAATAGACGTACGTGAAATTATAAGTCAATACCATATCATTGCCCATGCAGGGGACTTTAACCGAATTTAATAAAAAATTAGTCAAATTCCGGTACTCAAACAGTATAAATGACCAAACATAAATAAAGACTCGAGCCTCATAATCATGCCAGTCCATCCTTTGCATGCATATCCCGTGCCTGCTCCTCACCTCTTCCGGTACCTGAAATGCATAAGACGCATTTCCCCCATTTAAGGGGTTAGCATTCGAATGGCTAGTGCAAGTACACAATTACACTACATTATATACAAATACAATTTTATGCAATCATCTCAATCAGAAATTATTTGCCATAAATATTCCAGAATACTACATTGGCAATCAAATCAGTTCTCAATTCATCATGATATCACAAAATCACAACTGGTATCCCGTGGCCGTACCCCTTAGTATCCACCCCCAGACATCCCGTCAAACGCTCCGGGTGGGATACCACTTCCGCGCCGTACCCCTTAGTATCGACCCCCAGACATCCCGTCGAACGCTCCGGGTGGAAGTTCAACCACACACGCACCCAAGTCCCCTTCCGCGGCCGTACCCCTTTGTATCGACCCCCAGACATCCCATCGAATGCTCCGGGTGGAAGGAACACAACTCATGCACCCGAAAACCACAATTTACCATTCATTTCGAAAATGTAACATACATAACGGAATGTAATACATGTACTTGGTTAACACGACGTGAAGGAAAACGGTGAACGGAATGGTTTTGGCCCGAATAATCTTCACAAATCCGATCCTAGCACAATAATGATATACAACCAATCTCAATACTATGAAAACATAGGAAAACATCCTAGTTCTACCCGTTGGAACAATTCGTCGAACATTAATAGGGTATCGTCGAGTATAAGTGACGAACAATGGAAAAATCGGAGTTTAAATCCACAAATCCTCCATAACTACGAAGGAATACAAGTATACAATTGAAGTCTTGTAATAACCTATGACGAATCAGATTGAAAAGGTTTAAATCGCAAGAAACCCCCAAAATTCCCCCAAAATATCAAAACAAGGGTTTCATGATTTCTTACCTTGATTGGGTGGCGGGAGATGTTAAGAACTTGATGAATTCGCTCAAGGAATGCAGGGATGTTAGAAGATGATAATATTGGTCGAAATCGGTTCTATCCGTCGTCTTGAATCACCCAAAGCCGAAGAGAATGTGAGAGGATGATAAAAAATGACGACGTTGACTGTTGTTGTCCTATATAAAATGGACAGGCTTAGCGCACACTACGCCCTAAAAATTAGCGTGCGCTATCGGGGTGAAGGAAAACAATCAGAGACTTCTAGCGTACGCAGATACAAGATAACGTGCGCTAGCGTTAGAAATTAGCGTACGTTACCACTCAATTAGCATACGCCATCTGGTTCAGTACCGAAATACTGAACCTTCTGCCCAGTCCCAGGGTATTCTGCCCAAAGATATTAGCGTACGTAAAAATGTGAATCTAGCGTGTGCTAGTTTTACCCTCATAGCGCACGCTACGGAAAAATGTTAGCATGCGCTAACGGCGTCTGCACAGAGTACAATCAGGACTCGGCCAAACTGTATCCGACTCGAACGACACGAAAACTTGACAGATGCTAGCAACCAACGAGACATGACAAAGAAACAAAAGACTGCAAGCAAAATCTCTCAACCGAATGTATGATTCCGACTACTAAGGGACTTGAAATACGATAAGGGGAACAAAAGCCCTAAACTTATAGGAAATTATAAAATGGCCCAAACGTCCGAAAATCACGATACAACGTCGGATTAACAATTCGAAACTCACAACATGAGCAACTCAACCATATGGACTTATGGGAATAGAGAAATAATGAAATCGATCGAGTTTTACGAGAATCGAACGTACATGCGACAAAACATAACTCAAAATGAAAATACGAAAAAATGTCCTCGAAACTCATCCAAACGGAAAAACTCCAAGAACAAAATAGATTCAGAACTTCAAAACAGTAACAAGCGAGTTGTTCGAAACGAAGATATACCAAAAATAGAAATTACCAAAAATAGAAAGTACGGATATTACATTCTCTCCCCCTAAAAATAAGTTTCATCCCGAAACTTACAATGCGAATAATTCGGGGTATCTCGACTTCATACTCTCTTCCATCTCCTACGTGGCTTCCTCGGATCCATGTCTCGACCATTTTACTTTAACCAAGGGAATGGTTTTGTGCCGAAGTTGCTTCACCCGACGCTACAGAATCTGAATCAGTCTCTCCTCGATGGTCATGTCGGGCCCTAGCTCGATCTCCCCAAAATCAATAATATGGCTAGGGTCCGGTACGTACCTTCTAATCTGGGAAACATGAAATACGTTATGCACTTGACTCAGAGATGGCGGCAAGCCTAACCGATATGCAAGTTCTCCAACTTTCTCTAAAATCTCGAATGGTCCAATATATCTCGGACTAAGTTTACCCTTCTGACCGAAGTGGTAAACTCCCCGTGTCGGCGACACCTTAAGCAAGACATGATCTCCCACCTCAAACTCCAATGGCCAGCGACGTGTATCAGCATAAGACTTCTGCCGACTCTGGGCCGTCAACAACCTTTCGCGAATCAGAGCAATCTTCTCTCTCATCTCAACTACCATATCGGGATCGGTACCAATCAGCTCGGACGCATTGTCCTAACACAACGGCGATCTGCACCTACTCCCATACAATGCCTCAAATGGTGCCATTTTCATCGAGGCATGCCAACTATTGTTGTACGTGAACTCGATCAATGGCAAGTGTGACTCCCAATCATCCTTCCAATCTAAGGCATAGGCTCTCAACATATCCTCCAGCGTCTGGACCGTTCACTCTGACTGCCTGTCAGTCTGAGGGTGGTAGGATGTACTGAGTCTCAACTCCGTCCCCAAACGGCCTGCCAAAAATGTGATACAAATCGGCCATCTCGATCTGAAACAATACTCTTGGGAGTCCCATGCAACCTCATGATCTCCACAATGAATACACGTGCTAATCTCTCCAGGCCCCAAGTATCCTTAATACCTAGAAAATGAGCTGATCTGGTTAGTCGATCGATAATAACTCAAATCATGTTCTTTCCAGTCCCAGTCCTAGGCATACTGGTAATGAAATCCATGGAAATGTCCTCCCACTTCCACTCCGGAATTGGAAGTGGTCGCAATAATCCTGCGGGTCGCTGGTGCTCAATCTTAACCTGCTGACAGGTTAAACACCTCGATATAAACTCGTTCACGCCCGTCTTCAAATTACTCCACCAGTAGTTACTCTTTACATCCTTGTACATTTTGCTTGTACCAGGATGTATGGAGTAAGGCGTAGTATGAGCCTCACTCAAAATCTTCTGCCTCAACTCAATGTCATTCGGTACACATAATCTGCCGCGAAATCTCAAAACTCCGTCATCCTGAATCACAAACCCAGGGGCTTTCCCCTTCCTCACATCCTCCCTCAACTGGACAAAAAACGGATCATCATACTATTTCGTCTTGATATCATCAGTCAAGGACGAAGCGATTTCCAACGCACATAACTGACCCTGAACTCTCTGAACCCAAATCTCGATATCTTGACAAATCAAATCCCGCTGGATCCTACGTTGTGGTGTAAGTGCCGATAACATGTGTAACGCTATCGGCTTCCGACTCAACGCATCAGCTACTACATTAGCCTTACCCGAATGGTAAAGTATCTCTAGGTCGTAATCTTTAATTAGTTCCAACCACCTACGCTGTCTCATATTCAACTCCTTCTGACTGAAGATATACTTCAAACTCTTGTGATCCGTAAAAATGTTACACGACGACCCAAGGAGATAGTGCCTCCATATTTTTAAAGCGAAGACAACCGCAGCTAACTCTAAATCGTGCGTAGGGTAATTTGCTTCGTAAGATTTCAACTATCAGTACGCATAAGAAATAACCCTATCTCTCTACATTAACACACACCCGAGCCCGAGGCCCGAAGCATCACTATATACTACGAAATCCTTGTTCCCCTGAGGCAATGCTAAAATGGGTGCGGTAGTCAATCGTCTCTTCAACTCATCAAAACTATCCTATCTGTCTACGGTCCACTCGAACTTCTGAGTCTTCTGGAGTAACTGGGTGAGTGGTCTAGCGATCTTAGAAAATCCCTCAACGAATCTACGATAATAGCCTACAAGTCCCAAAAAACTCCTCACTTCCTTCACATTCTTGGGCGGTTCCCATGCCATCACTGCCTCTATCTTCTGCGGGTCTACCCGAACTCCCTCCGCTGAAATCACATGCCCGAGGAATGTCACCTCCTTGATCCAAAACTCACACTTAGAGAACTTATTGTATAACTGCTCAGTCCTCAAAATGTCCAACACAATCCGGAGATGTAAGGCATGCTCTTCTCGACTCCGGGAATAGATAAGGATGTCATCGATAAAGCGACCACGAATTTGTCCAGATACTCGATAAAAACTTTGTTCATTAACTGCATGAACACTGCTGGGGCATTGGTTAGCCCGAAAGGCATAACCACAAACTCGTAATGGCCATATCTCGTCCGAAATGCAGCTTTCAGTACATCACGGTCCCGAATCCTCAACTGGTAGTAGCCCGATCGTAAATAAATCTTCGAAAAGACTGTCGCTCCCTGAAGCTGATCAAACAAGTCGTCAATCCGATGCAAAGGATACTTGTTTTTTATGGTCAACTTGTTTAATTCTCGATAATCGATACATAAACAGGCGATGCGCTCGGTCGAATATACCATTTATCTAGCAATTCTCCCAATTGACTCTTCAGCTCTAAGATCTCCAACGGTGCCATACGGTACGGCGCTCGAGAAATAGGGGCCGCATCCGGCTCTAGATCAATAGGAAACTCAACCTCTCGCTGTACTGGTAATCCTGGCAAGTCATCCGAAAATACGTCGGTGTACTCGCTAACAACTGGAATCGATGACATGTCGACTCCACCATCCTCCGCCTGCAGAGCGTAACACCAATAGCCGACACAACCCTGATTCAGAAGTTTCATCGCCTTCAAGGCGCTAATCACACTTCCCGATCTACCCGGTTTCGAGAGTATGCTTGGTGCCGTCCTCAGCTACTATCGAGATGGTGCGAGTCCGATAATTCATGATAGCACTGTGACGGTCCAACCAATCGCCCCCGAGGATCAAATCCTCACCCTTAAGATCTATAACAATTAGATTCGAGGGCCAATATCGGCTCCCGATCCTCACTGGGCAATCCCTAACTTCTCGGTCCCCAACCATACGATCCCCGATAGGCGTACCCACTACGAACGGTTCGCACTCATACAAGCAGTCAATACTAATAAGACACACACAATCCGAAGCAATAAAAGAATGAGTAGCACCTGAATCGAAAAGCACCAAAACTGGATTAGAAAGTATCTGAGTGGTACCTGACACCACTGGAACGTCTATCTCTTCTGTGCGCCTCATCTGATATAACTGAGGGTGGACTGAGCCCGAACTAGATGCAGCTCGGTGGTCCGACTGACCCCAACCTCCACCAAGGCCTGTACTCTGCGGGGTCTGAGTGACTGGAGCCTTCTGATCCATGCTGCGCTCTCTCTGAACGGCGGTGGTAGTCGGGGCTCTGGCAGCCCTGGTAGCCCTCTCGCAATGCGCTGCTCGGTGTCCGGTCTGCCTGCAAGTAAAGAAAGTAACCGGAGGAGAAGGACAATCCTTCATTAAATGCTCATATTGGTTGCAGTTAAAATAAACCCTGCCACCAGAAGCAACGGACTGGACTGAACGATTACCCTGAGATCCTCCAGTCTGATGAAACGGCCTCTTCCCAGATGTAGGGGCAGACTGAGCTCTCGAAAATCGACCACTCTTGCCGGCTGAAAAACTGCCAGCTATTTTCTATTTCTTGGCCTTAGAACTCAACTCTAATTCCGGTGCAGCCATCTCGATCGCTAGGGCGCGATCCTGGTACTCCTTTAAGGTGGCACACATGAGCGGTGCCATACTCTGCCTGATATGCGGCTTCATGCACATATTGAAATAATGGATCTTATCGGCCTCGGTCCTCACCTGATCTTTCACGAATCCTAACTGCTGATTATAAGTGATGATGGCCTGAGAAATAGGCACATCCTGAGGTGTAACTGTAAAGAATTCCACAATCCTACGCTCCTTGACTGGCGGTGGACAATATTCTGCTTCCATAGCAGCCTTAAATTCCTCCCAAGTGGCTATGCGGTCTCTGGGTGTCACAGCCTCCCGCCATTCCGCAGCTTCCTTATCCAGGAGGTACTGGGCAATAGGTACCCTCCTGTCATCGGGACAAGCTACGGCATCGAAAGTTCTGCTCAACTTAAAGAGCCAATTCTCCCAACCTAAGGAGTCAGAAGAACCAGGGAAACGAGGGGGTGCATCTTAGTTACTTTCTGAAGCCATTTACTAGCTTTGTCCTCTCGATTCGGGGGCGGATTTTGGCGTCCACTCTGAGCTATCTGAGTGAGTTGGGCTACCAACTGCTGGAGTACGGCAGTAGCCCCGACACCGGTGTTATTACCCGATGACACTGAATGAGAATCCGAATCCACAGAGGACTGAGAAAGTGAGCCTTCCTCGTTATTAGCACCACGACCACGGCCTCGGCTGCTTCCCCTAGCTGGTCTACGGCGACCTCTCAACATACTGAAGAAAATATGAAAAGAACAAGATCAGAAAAAATTCACAATTCACAATTCCGAACAACGCAAGAAAGCGAATTACAGAATTATAAGAGTTCGAGGAGACTTACAGCCACGGGTCGCACGAAAAGACGGTAGCACGATGATATTAGGCTCAACGACTGACTCTAACGACACAACTGACAGACCCAAAATTAACCGACAGCCTAGGCATTCATAGCCTTGGCTCTGATACCATAAATGTAACACCCCAATTCACAAATGGGACATTACACGCCGTAGAACCCTCATGAGGTATAACAGGCTAACACATGACACACATTCCGTACATGAAAATCTCAAAGACACAATCATCAATGTAAAATGGGGCCGTGGCCTCGGCCAAAATGTTTTAATAGACGTACGTGAAAATATAATTCAATACCATATCATTGCCCACGCAGGGGACTTTAACCGGATTTAATAAAAAATCAGTCAAATTCCGATACTTAAACAGTATAAATGACCAAACATAAATAAAGACTCGAGCCTCATAATCATGTCAGTCCATCCTTTGCGTGTGTATCACGTGCCTACTCCTCACCTCTTCCGGTACCTGAAATGCATAAGACGCATTTCCCCCATTTAATGGGTTAGCATTCGAATGGCTAGTGCAAGTACACAATTACACTACATTATATGCAAATACAATTTTACGTAATCATCTCAATCAGAAATCATTTGCCATAAATATTCCGGAATACTACATTGGCAATCATATCAGTTATCAATTCATCACGATATCACAAAATCACAACTAGTATCCCGTGGCCGTACCCCTTAGTATCGACCCCCAGACATCCCGTCGAACGCTCCGGGTGGGATACCACTTCCGCGGCCGTACCCCTTAGTATCGACCCCCAGACATCCCGTCGAACGCTCCGGGTGGAAGTTCAACCGCACACGCATCCAAGTCCACTTCCGCGGCCATACCCCTTAGTATTGACCCCCAGGCATCCCTTCGAACGCTCCGGGTGGAAGGAACACAACCCATGCACTCGAAAACCACAATCTATCATTCATTTCGAAAACGTAACATACATAACGGAATGTAATACATGCACTTGCCTTGGTTAACACGACGTGAAGGAAAACGGTGAACGGAACGGTTTTGGCCCGAATAATCTTCACAAATCCAATCCTAGCACAATAATGATAAACAACCAATCTCAATACTACAAAAACATAGGAATACATCCTAGTTCTGACCGTTGGAACAATTCGTCGAACATTACTAGGGTATGGTCGAGTATAATGACGAACAATGGAAAAATCGGACTTTAAATCCACAAATCGTCCAGAACCATGAAGGAATCCAAGTTTACAATTGAAGTCTAGTAATAACCTATGACGAATCAAAATGAAAAGGTTTAAATCGCATGAAACCCCCAAAATTCCCCTAAAATCTCAAAACAAGGGTTTCATGAATTCTTACCTTGATTCGGGTGGTGGGAGATGTTAAGAACTTGATGAATTCGCTCAAGGAATGCAGGGATGTTAGAAGATAATAATATTGGTCGAAATCGGTTCTATCTGTCATCTTGAATCACCCAAAGCCGAAGAGAAGGTGGGAAGATGAAAAAAATGACGACGTTGACTGTTGTTGTCCTATATAAAACGGACAGGCTTAGTGCACGCTACGCCCTAAGAATTAGCATGCGCTATCGGGGTGAAGGAAAACAATTAGAGACTTCTGTCCTCCCGTTAGCGTACGCAGATACAAGATAGCGTGCGCTAGCATTAGAAATTAGCGTACGTTACCACTCAATTAGCGTACGCTATATGGTTCAGTACCGAAATACTGAACCTTCTGCCCAGTCCCAGGGTATTCTGCCCAAAGGTATTAGCGCACATAAAAATGTGAATCTAGCGTGTGCTAGTTTTACCCTCATAGCGCATGCTACGGAAAAACGTTAGCGTGCGCTAATGGCGTCTGCACAGAGTACAGTCAGGACTCGGCCAAACTGTATCCGGCTCGAACGACATGAAAACTTGACAAATGCCAGCAACCAACGAGACATGACAAAGAAACGAAAGCCTGCAAGCAAAATCTCTCAACTGAATGTATGATTCCGACTACTGAGGGACTTGAAATACGACAAGAGGAACAAATTCCCTAAACATATAGGAAATTACAAAACGGCCCAAACATCCGAAAATCACGATATAATGTCGGATTAACAATCCAAAACTCACAACATGAGCAACTCAACCATATGGACTTATGGGAACAGAGAAATAATGAAACCGATCGAGTTTTACGAGAATCGAACGTACATGCGACAAAACATAACTCAAAACGAAAATACGAAAAAAAACGTCCTCGAAACTCATCCAAACGGAAAAACTCCAAGAACAAAATAGATTCAGAACTTCAAAACAGTAACAAGCGAGTTGTCCGAAACAAACATACACCAAAAATAGAAATTACCAAAAATAGAAAGTACGGATATTACACCCAGCATTTTAGACAGGCTGTTCTGCTCAGCCATTACATACGTTAATACTTCAGTGTTACGTACGTAATGTCCGTAATGTACGTTAACCATCTCCTATAGTGTACGTAACGAAGGGGTCAGGTTTTGTAAACTTGAGTTGACCTTCACTTCGTCATTTCCTCTTCTACCTCTTCCTCGTCCGAGAGCTGTGAGATTTGTGCGATTCTTCCATTTTTGCCCATGGAATTCTTCGTGAAATCGATTGTTGGGGTCCAAGTGAAGTTTATCATCATCCTAATCCATCTCTTCCGCCCTAATTCAAGGTATTTTGACTTAGAACCCTACTTTTATTCATTTTGGGGGTTTTTCGGGATTTGCCTAGATTGAACTCGTTTTGTTCGGTGTTGTTGCTATATTTCTATTCGATTGTTGTTATTATGTGATTCCCAATCCGTTTCTGTCGTGTTTAATTCACGAGTTGTTGTTTCGGGGAGATTTTGTGAAAACCCTCGCCTGTATCGATCGAACGTAGGTTGTTATAAATTGTAAACGGGGTTGTGGGTGTATTCTATTCAATTATTGTTACTGTATAGGGCTGAGTTGTGTTAATCCTTCGTTTAGGATCGGTCATGTTGCCTACGGTACGTTCATAGTCGTTGTTCATCCCCGTTTCGTCGAAGATGTCTCAAAGGCAAGTACTTTACATTTGTTTACATGTTCTAGTATTTGAATTATGGCTTCTCGTGGTTGTTGTGGATGGATATGTGTATGTTCACCTAGGGACGGTCCGACGGGGCCTCTAGGGATACGTATTGCCGTGAGTGTGCGTATCACGAACTATCTTTAACCACCCAGTGATGTCCGGTGGGGCTCTGCGGGGTACGGTGGCCATGAGTCTCGTACCAACGGTTAACTTTCAATTGTTTTGTTGGAGAAATGTATTTTGTGCTTGCGCACCGTGAATATTCCGGAATATAAATGATTTCTAAAATGACTTTTGGCGCATATTTTCATCTGATTAGAATGGTAGTTCAAATGGATTGTACTTGCACTAGCAGTTGTCGCTAACCCCTTAAATGGGGGAAATACTTTTGTATTTTAGGTACAGGTCATGGAGGCGAACGAGCATGTGGGCCGTACGGGGATGATGGGCAAAAGTGATTCTATTCGGTGGTTGTCTGTTGGTGTCTTGTTTTTGGAATTTATTTACTATGTCATTGTTTTAAGTACTCGAGTACTTCCTTCCTGAATTTATTAATGTTGTGCACCCATTTTGGGAACAGATTCAACGTCGAATAGTATTGTCGAATTCTAGTCTTCTGTTTTAAATGTCATGGATTGAGAAATTGTCTCTTTATTGTTGATGTATGTTTATGTCTTATGTCGGGTCGGTTTGTTAGCCTGGTGGATTCCGAAGTGTGGGGTCTACGGTGCTGTATTATTCCGTGATCGTCTTCGGGGTGTTATAAAAACCTTGTCGGGAAAACCCAGTGGGAAAAACCCGATCAAAGAAAAAAGAGTACAACTACTCCCCCTGAAATCGAATGCATAAGATGTTTGAGTTGACGCATTCCGATCTTGTGTACTAGTCTTGTGAATGTTGATGTCAGCAACGCCTTTGTGAATAAGTTCGCCCACTAATCACTTAAGTGAATATTTGATGTATCTACCTTTGAGATACAAGTGATATCGTCTTCATACAATACTTCTTCTTGAATATTATGATGTTCATGCCTCATCAAAAATCCTTCGGAAAAACCCCGTGGGAAAAAACGGATAGAGAAAAGTACATAGTATAAATTTGCTCATGTTTTGCATTGGTTGCCTCGTTAACAACCTTAACTAATAAAACCTGGTGGGAAAAAGCTTAGAAAGGGAAAAAGAGTACAACCATTTGGTCTTTAGGACCATTTGACCTTCAGGGTCGATATAATCTTCAAACTAATTTAAAAGTTATCAATTCTCCCCCTCAAGATAACAATCTTGCACTCCAATACCATGAATATAATTTTCAGACATGGAGAGATTTAGTGAATAAATCTGCTAGATTATCATTATTGCTCTTCTGAAGCTCATGTGGAAATAAATTTCATCATACTTGCCCAAACATTATATGCAACAAATAAATGGAGAATATTTCTCATCATAATACATAGGCAGTATGAGAATAAATATGAGATCATAATACCCTAATAGCCACCAATATCTAATCTCAATCTCTTTCATGTAATAGACCAATATGGATAACACCATTTCACATTATCCTTCCTGGAGAAATATTAAATTTTGCTAGCATGTTAACTTCAAATTGTATATCAGGCCTGATAATGTAATGCTTCAATAACATACAAGTACGGAACTTCTGGTCCTCTTATATCTTTGTTATCTTCTTGAGATCTATATGAGTCAGTATCTACTTCAAGTGGTAAGACAACCTTTAGGTAGCTAAATGGATAAATTTTTTCCATCATATATGCTCGATCTACAAGTCAAGATAATACTAATACTTAGTTTTGTCTAAGTTTTTACTTGTCTTTAGACATGAGTTCAAATAATTCACATATATCCCCTTCAGGAGGAATTCACTTAGTCGGTTGATCCACCAGACTATTTCAAAAGGTATAAATATTTATAACTCAAAATAGTACATGTTGCGAATTTCGTGTTCCTATTATTTTAGAAACCTCAAGTCCGTCAGGAACTTTCATATAGATTTCCGCATCCAATGACCCATAGAAAAATGTGGTGATGATGTCACTAATTGAATATCTATATTCATAATAATTGTCATATGTATATTAAATGACGAAATGTAGTGCTAACGGGAGAATATGTTTTGGGTATGCGCTTAAACCCTTGATAGGCTAATCTCGCTTATCTTTCACCACTTTATTTTATTTTGCGAGTAAAGCTCTGTCTTAATTGATTATATTTTATTTAGTGCTTCAGGCACTCCACTAGCAATTGTTGAGACACAAAGTGTTGTCGACAACTATCATTCTTATAAACAATTCTCCCATATTCACAAAGTCCATGAAAACTTCAACAAAATCAAATATTCAACATTTCCCATAACATTTGATTTGGTCGTTCCATAATCCCAATACTGTAATTATTTAGTGCACGTGCAAATTAAGGTACTGAGATTCTCGTCTTCGAGACGATCCTCTTCAGGAGGTTTTTGAAGTGATGTTATAGCTTAATCTATTTGTATTCCGTGGATTTTATATTTAATACCAATAAAGAATACGTCTCTCACGCTTCTGGCGTCGAGGAGTATCAACAAATATATTTCGTTCACATTCGACTTTAATTCTTTATGGTACATATACAACTGGTATATGAGATTTCATCACTCCTTTGACAATCACTACCAAAAAAAGTACTTTAGCCGACGACCCGAAAAAAAACGGCCGACGACTATAAAGTGTCGTCGGCTAAACTTCGCACTTTAGCCGATGACTCATTTTAACGTCGGCTAAAGGGTTTTAGCTGACGACTTGGCGCAGGTCGTCGGCTAAAGTTCAAAATAGTCATCGGCTATATTAAAGAGGTTTAGCCGACGACCGAGATAACGTTTAGCCGACCGAAAAAAAAAATTTAGCCGACGACTTGATCTCGGTCGTCGGCTAAATCCCTTTCGGAAAAAAAATAATATTGCAACGGTTTAGCCGACGACCTAGATCTAGGTCGTCGGCTAAACACTTTTTTTAAAAAAAAGTACTATACTTTAGCCGACGACCTCGATCTAGGTCGTCGGCTAAACTCCTTCAGAAAAAAAAAATAATATTGTAATAGTTTAGCCGACGACCTAGATCGAGGTCGGCAGCTAAACACTTTTTCGAAAGAAAAACAATAATATTGTAATAGTTTATAATCACCATTTCGATTAAGGTACGTATTTTATTGTATTTTTTATTGTGATTTCGAAACTTTGTATTATTCATGTTACATTCGATAGCTTTTATGTAAAACGATTAAGTTTTATGATGATAATCATTATGATTAATTGTTTGTTGTGATTTCATTTATAATTTGAACAATATTAGTTAGTTGGATTAATATTGGAAAATATATACATTTTAAGGATGGACAAGAGTTGGATTGGGTTACGAAAATGGGATCCAAGTGTAATGGATGGGATGAAGCAGTTTATGAGATTTGTAAAAGAGCACGACAGTGGTAATACGTTGCACTACTGTCCATGTAATAAATGTAGATGTCGCAGTGATATGTTTCGTTTTCCATTTGATGAGGTCTGGGAACACCTAAAGAAGAATGGTTTTTGGACTAAATATATATGTTGGATATACCACGGTGAAGCACCGAATTCTGTTATTCCGTATGATCACGGACAATTTAGTGGTAACGACGGGTTCACCGATCTGAAGAGGAGGTTGATTGATGATGTGTTTGGTTTTTCCGAGACGTTTGTACCAACTGAGCAAATCCCACAACCCCGTAGACCGTTGCCTTGCAATACTGCTGGGCTTGACAGGTACAACAAGCTAATTCAACTCCAATGCACTCTATACCCAGGGTGTAACATGACTGTTCTTGATTGTGTCATGGAAACGATGAGATTAAAGGTGGAAAACAAATCATCCATCAAGGCTGTAGATGATTACTTGGAGCTTACGAGTAATATGCTTCCACAGGGTCATCATCTTCCTAATACATATTCAAAAATGAGACGAATTTTGAAAGATCTTGGTCTTTCCTACATTAAGATCCACGTCTGCATGTATGATTGTGTTCTATTCTGGGGGCATCCTAATGAAGACCTCACGAGATGTCCTGTATGTGATACAGAGAGATATAGGATCACTCCTTCTGGAAAAGAGAAACCGGTGAAGGTACTTTGGTATTTTCCACTGAAGGACAGGTTGGAACGGCTTTTTATGTCTCCTCACACGGCAAAAGCAATGAGATGGCATGTTGAGCCGCGCACTAATGACAGGGATACTATGATACACACTTCAGATGGAGAAGCGTGGAAGCATATAAATAGGGAGTATCCGAATTTTTCTTCAGATATCCGAAATGTGAGGCTTGGGATTGCATCTGATGGTTTCAACCCTTTTGGTAACATGAGTCTTTCATATACCATATGGCCTGTTGTAGTGATTCCTTACAATCTTCCTCCATGGATGTGTATGCGTAAGGAGTATAATATGTTAACCTTGTTAGTCCCGGGGCCGTGATATCCGGGAAAGTGTATCGATGTGTATATGAGACCTTTGATAGAGGAGCTGAAATTGTTGTGGGAGCAAGGTCATCCCACGTACGACAGTTATTCGTCCAAGACGTTCAACTTGCACGCCATGTGTATCGGCACTATTACTGATTTTCCTGCATATCGAATGCTGTCTGGATCTGTTATTAGCGGATATAGAGGTTGTCCAGTGTGTTTGAATGCAGATTGTGCTAGGTACCACTATAGTAAAGTTATCTGAATGCGTTATCGGATATGGATTGAGAGGGAACATGAGTGGCGTATGGATGCTGCAGCATTTGATGGCACTGTAGAAATGGGCGAGCCACCACGACAGTGGACAGGTGATGAAATACTATCAATTCTTAATGAGTACGATTTTGGTCAGCTTAGCAACCATCCTGTTGTGATTGTAGCAACCCCTGAAAGGCCCGACAGGTATAAGTATTGGTCGCGCAAAAGTATATTTTGGAAATTGCCTTACTGGTCCAAGTTACTGATAAGGAACTTCTTGGATGTCATGCACATTGAAAAGAATGTTTGCGAAAGTGTGGTTGGGACAACCTTAGGTTGGGATGGAAAGACCAAAGACGGGCCAAAAGCACGCCAAGGTTTGGAAGAAATGAGCATAAGAAAACATTTGTGGTTGAAAACTGTCAAGGGAAAACAAAAAATGCCTAAGGCAGCTTACACCATCACTGCCGAGCAGAGAACTGAGATATTTTGCTGGATAAAGACTGCTAGGTATCCTACCGGGTATGCTGGAAATATAGGAAGATGTGTTAATTTCAGGGAGAACAAGTTAACTGGTTTAAAGAGTCATGATTGTCATATCCTACTCCAATGCCTATTTCTGGTATTTATTCGACCGTACTTACCAAAACAGGTGGTCGAGCCGTGTGTTGCATTGTCAAGATTTTTCCAAAAATTATGTACGAGAGAAGTCAAGAGATCTGATTTGCGTAAAATGCAAGATGAGATCATCTATATCTTGTGCAAGTTTGAGCGAATATTTCCTCCAAACTTTTTTGACCTCATGTCTCACCTCATGATCCACTTTCCCAGGCAGTTATTGGTCACTGGTCTAGTGCACTACACGTGGATGTACCCGGTTGAAAGGTAACATAATTTTGTATGATATATATATATATATATTGTCAAATTAAGTATGATTTTTAACACAATGACAATACTACAGGCAACTCAGTGATTACAAAGACTCCGTGGCCAATAAGTCTGCACCAGAAGGATGCATTGCAGAATCTTACCTTGCGTCGGAGTGTATTATGCATATCAAGTTGTATTTGGGCACCTTCGAGCCCCCTTCCCGCTCTATTCCAGCAGATAAAATACAATTCAATCTTTCTATCATATCCACTGAGGTTGACGTCTATGGGAGGTTGCCAGGAAGACAATTAGACCCGTACGAGGCACGAATTGCACATTGGTGGATATTGCTCAATTGTCCAGAAATTCAGTACTGGAAAGACATCCACTTGTCATGCGATATGGTGCGAGGTGAAACTAGATTCCATAATGACACTTTTGCCGACTATTTTGGAGAATGAGTACGTATACATTCAGTTGCTATTGCATTTTGGACTTAAGATATTTTTTTACATAAAAAGTTTATTTACGATAGATGACACACATACAAGATGACGGACACCCTAACTGGTCGCGTGAACTTATGCTTCTTTCTATGAAGCCGGTTATGTCAAGAATTTATTCGATGGCCAAAGTCAACGTTGTCACATTCGTATGCCTTGAGAGAGACCAAAAAAGAAGATGTCAAAATTCTTGGGTTATGATAGATGGTGGATATTACGGTTCTTTTGGAAGTGGTAGAACTAATTTACGGGGAAGGCATGAAAATTTACTTGTTTAAGTGTCGATGGTACGACACCAGTCTTGGAACCGATATGCAAGACGACTACGGGCTGTTATCTGTTGACACTTCCACTTCATGGTATGAAAGTGATCCTTTTGTATTTGCTACATCAGCAAAGTCGGTGTATTATTTGGACGACTTGGTGAAGAAAGGCACATGGAAGGTAGTGAATGTTGTGACAACGAGGAATATTTTTAGTGCTGCTACTCTGGGAGAAACAACAGGTACTGATGACGATGATGCTTATCAAGAGCCAAATACAGCAAATATTCCACCATCAACGACAATTACAATGAATAATGTTCCTGAAGGACGAGTCGTCCGACTCCGTGGTGATGCTTGCGGGTACGTTGACGTTGATACAAATGAATTACTTGAAAATTCTGATGACGATAATGTGGACGAATTGAGGCATATGTTGCCGGATATCAACTCAGATAATGAGACAGACTATAGTGATGACTCAAACTATGAGCCATAAATTTAGTATATGTATATTTTCATTTGTTAAATATAATTAAAAAAAATAGTAATAATAATAATCATAATCATAACATTAATATAATATCAATAATATTATTAAAAAAAACCGGGGGGTTTAGCCGACGACCGTCTTATAAGTCGTCGGCTAAAGTTTTTTTAAAAAAAAAATTATACTTTAGCCGACGACTTATAAGAAGGTCGTCGGCTAAACACCCAACCGTGTCCATCGACACGGCCCGTGTCGCACCCGCCCAGAAATTGAAAACACACTGTTTGCCTGCCCGAACGTGTTGTCTAACACGGTCGGGTCATTGCTGGGGTTTAGCCGACGACCGTCTTATATGTCGTCGGCTAAAGTATAATTTTTTTTTTAAAAAAAACTTTATCCGACGACGTAGATCTTGTCGTCGGCTAAACCCCCACCTTTTATACGTTTCTCGTACCTCCCTTTTGTTATTTTCTTCTTCTGGTTTAGTCGTCGCCCGTCGCCCGTCGCCCGCCGATCATCACCCAGCCCCAACCGCCCGTCACCTAGCCGCCCGTCACCTAGCCCCAGTCCCGCCGATCGTCACCCATCCGATCGTCCCGTCGCCCCGTCTTCTGGTTTAGCCGATCGTCCGCCCGCCAGCCCGCCAGCCCTCCGCTCTCCAGCCCGCCAGCCCCGGTCCCATCGCCCGCCCGACGCCCTCCGCCCGCCGCCAGCCCGGCCGCGGTAAACCTTGTCCTTATTTTTCTTTATTTTGTTTGTTGAATTTAGTGTATTTGTTTGATGAATTTGTTTAGATTATGTGATGAATTAGATAAATTGTTTAATGAGTTGTGATGCAATATTTGATGAATTTAGTATTTTTAATATATTGTGTTTAATGAGTTGTGAATTTGATGAATTTGTTTGAGGATGAAGGGATTGTATAGCCGGCGTTAATCGAAAGATTAACGTGGTATGGCATTGATAATTAGTGTTGTGTTGAATTGTGAATTTGATGAATTTGTTAGATTATTTGATGAATTTGTTTAGAAATATTTGATGAATTTGTTTGAGGAAGGAATTTTATAGTCGGCGTTAATCGAAAGATTAACGTGGTATGGCATTGATAATTACTGTTGTGTTGAGTTGTGAATTTGATTTATTTGTTTAGATTATGGATAGAATAAAGAAAGCGTTGGGGAAGAAGTCGACAAAATCGACCACTCCCGATTCGGGGGGGAGTTCCGCAGCCTCTAGTAAGGCGGATCCCGATACACTATACATATCTCAGAGCAGCGTTCGTGCCCGCCAGATACTAGAAGCTACCGGGATGAACGCTGACGATTTTTATAGGGCGACAGATGAGCCCGCTGCACTAGCGCGGCGTTTATCCTTTCAGACACCACGGCCGACCCCCTCGCAGCCGGAGACTCGTATGTCTCCCATCCACCGACCCACGTCTAGCCCTCACACATCAGGAGATGTACGGAGTTCCTCGTCCGCGGTGCCCCATGGTCCGCCGCCGACTCTATTCATGCCTCCGATGGTTCCGACTATTCTGGAGGTCGATGAGACGGGAGCCCGAGTTCCCGTTCGATTGATTAGCCCTGACGAGGCGTACGTCTACGAGTCTTGGCCAGACAACATGTTTTGGCGGAGTTGTCGGGTTTTGAAGACGAAACTGTACGAGGAGATAGAGAGGGAGAAGGAGAAGGGGAAAAATGTAGTCGAGGAGGAGAAGAAAAAGAAGAAGACTCATGGCCCAGCAAAGGGTCTGGCGCTCGACTCGTACGTAAGTAAGCATGGCCGTTATGAGATTCCTCTAGACAGACACGGCCGGCTGGTGATGTCTTTTGACGCTGCGGCGTCATATAGCCGTAATGTTGGCTTTGTCATTCGGGACAGAGTCCCCGTTTTGTGGCCCGATTTAGGGGACGTGCCGCAGTGCGTGAAGGATTCTTTGAATAATGCTATGTCGGTAAGTTAATAAATATTTAATAAGTGTTTTTCAATCAACACGTAGTTCTTGAAAATACAATATGTGATGTTTTTAAATTATTGCGTATTTATGCTGTTCGTAGGTGTGGTTTGTCATTCTCGACTCTCTACTACGTACTTGGTGTGACGAGGTGCAGTCTACCAAGTAAGTCATTTTAATTTATTTTGTATCTAAATTGTTTGCGTAATTTTTTTTCTTACGAATGATATATGTTGTGCAACGTGTGTTGTAGGTACAAATCTTGGAAAAATGAGATGCACATGTTCTGGACAGCCTGGGGTGATACCCGATAGGCTACCCCGGAAGAATTCAAGTTCCGGGAGTACGAGTGGAAGTGGCTACGCGCCCATTTTCGCGACCCAGAGTTCATGGTATGACTAAAATACCCTCATTTCATTCTTCCTCTTTCAGATTTTATTTTTTGAATTCTAAATATAAACTCCATTTTTTAAATTAATGTTTGAGAATATAAAATACTTGAAGTTCCGGTTTTTTAAATTAGAAAAATCGGAACTTCATGTATTTTTAAAATTCTGGAATATTATTAATATTAAAAAATCGGACTTTTGGTAGTCAAAAGTGGAAATAAATTGTTTTATTGTAATTATGAACTAGAATATTATTTTCGATAAAAAAATAAAAATCGGAATATTGTATTTTATTTATTAAAAAATGCTAGTATTTAATAAAAATAATAATATTTCGCTTTTATTTTTTTGAATTCTAAATATAAACTCGATTCTAAATAATATTTTTTTGAAGGCGACTAGCTTGAACAACACGACCAATCGTGCTGGTCTGACTGACCATCACAGTCTGGGTTCCCGGTCGTTAGCCAGAGTTGCGCACGAGGCCATTTCTTCTGATTCGTTGGACGCATTTGCCTAGGTGACTCAGAAAGAATTTCCGAACCGTCCCGAGGAGAATGTAAGTCTTTTTTTATTTTATTTTAGTAATAAAATAAATGCCTTTGTATCATACTTTTATTGATATTTAAATATTTATTTTCATATTAACTTAGGAGCGTGTGCGGGAGGAGTCTCAGAGGATGCTTGCTGAGATTGCTCGGGAGCAGTATCCAGACTTAGCGGAGACTGACCTCGATTCTGCCATTGGACAGATCGATCAGGCCGATCCTTATGTCCGCGCTAGGGTGTGGGGTACCGTCTACCCTCCTAGAGGTAGTCGGTACCGCACTAATGTAATATCCTAGAATTTCACTATGAATTTTTCGCATTATTTTATCTGGGATGTACTGTACAGAGTGGGACCGACACGATATGAGTGGATAATTTTGGAAACCGTGACAGTCGTGCCAGTATGTCTATCGAGGGTATTTTGATTCTAGGATATTACATGCTTGTTGTGTTTTCGATGTCGGATATACCGTATGAGTATTTGTTTGATTTCCGTACTTGGTCGACAGTTGTAATTGAGGATATCGTGCATCAGACGTACCGTATGAGAATACTTTCGGGATTTCGTATATGTGTTCAGTATGTCGTATGTTCATATTTGTTATGTCGAGACGTTGGACAGGAATTGCTGGAAACGGCTAAGTATGGATCTGTTAACGTACGTTAAGACCTTGAGATAACGTACGCTAAGTGGTACGTGTTACGTACGTTAAGCGTAAGGTATTACGTACGTAACAAGAGGAATCAGACAATTGGGCCCGGTCTCGGCAGCTTTCGGCGCGGATGTGGACAGGTGAGTCAACGGATGGAGTTACGTACGTTATACAGGGTGTATTACGTACGTAATACGAGTATAGTACTGTAGCAAGTCAACGTACGTATTACGTACGCAACGGAACAAGTGTTACGTACGTTACGGGGCGATTGTCCGAGTCGTGACCGAGATGACCTGGATGGCCGAGCATGGCCGGACGTGACTCGTTGGAATGGCCGAGCATGGCCGGACGTGACTCGTTGGGATGGCCGAGCATGGTCGGCAGTGACTCGCTGGGGGCTAGGACTGGCCGATTACGTACGTAAGGCAGTGGCCGGTTACGGCCGTAAGGGCCAGTTACGTACGTAAGCCAGCTGCCGGTTACGTACGTAAGGGTGCCGAACAAACTGGACAGGAGGTAGGCCGCTTCCAGTTACGTACGTAAGCCACGGCCGGTTACGTACGTAACTGGCCGGCAGGTATCGGCCTATATAAGGCCTGGACCGAGTCACCCTTATCATTTTCCATTTTTCTTCGTTTCTTCCGCGATTTCTTCAGCAAATATGATGGTTTTGAGTAGAATCAACTTATAACAACATGTTTTGGAAGTTGGAATCATGGATTAACATCATCCTCCACCCGGATCGAAGGTAAGAACACATGAACTCTTGATTTTTGGATGTTCTTGAGGTTTCTTGGTGTTTTGGCCGATTTGCTCCATTTTGATTCGGATTATTGATAGAACTTGATTGTATACTCGTAATCATTCAATACTCTTGAAGTTTTGTGGAACAAATTCGAGTATTTCTTCGCTAAAACGATTAAATTGGATTATGCCTTCAAAGTGTTCGATGAAATGCCTCAACGAGTAGAACTTGGGAAATTCTATACGTTTTTGCATGGATGGTGATTAAATTGATATTATTGTGATTTAGGAATGAACTTTTGAAGGAAGTTGAATCGGTACCCTTCCCTTTTGTCGATTTCTTCGCACCGTGCTATTCAAAACAAGTGATTACTTGTGTATGTCATCTTCTAGAGGTATGTTGATAATCCTCTCATTGAATTCGGATTTTGATGTTATCGTTGAAGAAGGATTCGTATGACGATGATTATGGTTTTGTTGTTACCATTCTTTCGGTTATATGAACTATATGTTGAAGACATTGTTTGGATTATTGAACACCGAATTTCGACTTGTGTCCGTATTGTTAAGAGTTGATATGGGTTGGTTTCATATGATCGAGATATCATTGAACCATCGAGTTTGATTAGTTGGTCATTTCGGTTGTTGATTGTTATTCAACGTATCGTTAATCGATTATTGCATTAGGTTGCGTTTAGTGATCGTTGAAGTTAACCATTGTGCTGCGGAGCTTGTAGGAGAAGACGGCGGGATTGATGGTGGCTTCATCGTATGGGTATCCAGGCAAGTTATGCTTGCTCAGTTCATAATGTTAATAAATGATTTCGTTTTCATTTCATTTATGATTCATATAGCAATGGTATTATGGAATATATCAATTGTCGGAATGGTGGTATGTATGGTATTTT
The DNA here is from genome assembly GCA_033398695.1 of Orobanche coerulescens. NCBI lineage: Eukaryota > Viridiplantae > Streptophyta > Magnoliopsida > Lamiales > Orobanchaceae > Orobanche > Orobanche coerulescens. The sequence continues at coordinate 79,208,509 of CM065804.1, read as the reverse complement.
TGGACTAAGATAAATCATAATGTATATGATTTTAAAGATGTCTAGTGGAAATGGGAACGTGAATTATAATTTGGTCTATTGCATGAGAAGTTGGATATCAAGGTTAGTTATCGTGTCGATGTTGAACTCGGGATGGTGGTTTGGTATTAGTTATGGACTGTACTTCATTTTGGATTGTCGGATAAACCGTGTATTCGTTCAGGGCGGTTGGTCGTGGAAAGGTTGGCGTCTCCAGCTTGAGGTAAATTAATATTGTTAGATTATGATAATCATCATGTTGCATTATTGCATGTGTGTGTTGATATTTCATGCGGTGAGTGTGCACCATTGTTTGTTACGTTTTGTAATGTGCTCTTCCTTTGAGCTGTGATCTGTTGGGCCGATGTGTTAGGGGATAAGACCTATATGGCACCTATGTTCCGCGGTATTCCTGTGTGGATACTTTCGTGACCCTTGGTTGCGACCTTGGGGTATTTTGTGATTGCATGAACTGTGTTAGGGGATAAGACCTATATGGCACCTATGTTCCGGGGTATTCCTGTGAGATGCTTCCGTGACCCTTGGCTGCTGCCTTGGGGTTTATGTGTTAATATTATATGCATTTTGGAGCATGATGTGGACTGTTGTCTGGTGGAAATACGACATTGTGGTCGTGTCGGTCTTTCATGATCGAGTTACTGTTTCTCTTTTGGGAAGTCTTCTGATCCTTGATGGATACGCGATTCTTTGAGATTTGTTGTCATGTTGTATCGTGGCATATCTGGAGTCAGATACGTTCTGATCGTTCATGTGTAGGATTTTCGGGACGGGCACGTGTAGCAGGTGTTGGTTTCGACCTCATATTGAACCGTGCACACGAGACGTACTTCGTGAGGCTGATTAGGTACGAGACCAGACGAGTATCTGATCAATACCGTGGTTGGCTTGTACACGGACACATGTCCGGATCGAGCGTATCGTGACGTCTATCTTGAGTTTTATTGATTGGTCGTTCACAGTCCATGTATAATTGGGTCTGTTCGATATTCGGGTTGTCTTTGAAATCCCGTATATATGATTTGTATATGGTTGACGATTTTATTCTCTCGTGTATCTGTCCCCGTTGATCCTTTTCTGATCTCGTTTGAAGTTACCTTATCGATGGTCAACTCATTGATATCGATCCTTTATAAATCTCGTTTGGAATTCACCCTGTCATTGGTAATCTCGTTCGTTATTGATCCTTATTGATTCCATTTGGGAGTTGTCTCATTGTTGGTATTCTTGGTTATTAGTCCTTAATTGATGTTATTGGAGTTTACCGTGTCGTCGGTAATCTCGTTTGTCGATTCCTTATTGCTCTTGTTGGAGTTTACCGTATCGTTGGTATTCCCAGTTGTTGGTCCTTATTGATCTTGCTAGAGTTTACTGTGTCGTCAGTATTCTCGATTGTTGACCCTTATTGATCTTATTTGAGTTTATCGTACCGTTGGTATTTCTGGTTGTCGACTCTTATTGACCTTGTTAGAGTTTACCGTGTCGTCGGTATTCTCGGTTATTGATTCTTCCTTGATCCTTACCGTGTCGTCGGTATTCTCGGTTATTGATTCTTCCTTGATCCTTACCGTGTCGTCGGTATTCTCGGTTATTGATTCTTCCTTGATCCTTACCGTGTCGTCGGTATTCTCGGTTATTGATTCTTCCTTGATCCTTACCGTGTCGTCGGTATTCTCGGTTATTGATTCTTCATTGATCTTGTTGGAGTTACCACATAATGGTATTCTCGTTCGTGGTTGATCCTTTGTCGATCTTGTGTGGAAATATCATGTCATTGATACTTCTGTTGTGATGCATTGATTGTTTATCATTACTCATTGTGTGAGCATTCATGCTTGTATGGATATTCGGGACTTGCCGTTGTTTCGGGACAGTTGATTTGCAGATGCATCGTGTGATATCAGTTCCTATCAGTATTGGGATCCAATTGTGCGACCCAGCCGGCAGAGTTGAACTTGGCCAGATTATTCTATACTCGAGATATGTCTATGTTTGGAATTCTGGAAGTGTTTCGGATACAGTATAGGTGATTACATTTGAATTCATTCGTTACTTAAGGACACGAGGCGTGGGATATGGTAAGAATTGATTGTTATGGTTGTGACAGGTTGGTAAGGTTACTTCGGTAAAATACATGGGGAATGTTCTTACTCTGTAGATTACATTGATATGTATTGTTTTTGTGATGTGGTCGTTATCATTGTTGAGTATTATGACTGACCCCGTCGTGGGCTTTATCTTTTAGGTACTCGGAGTTCAAGCTAGTAGCGGTCGTGAAGGGATGAGCTTTCCGGTGATACTGGTTATGGCGTGATTGTTGGGATTATGTATTCTTTTCTGGTTTTTCTAATTCCGCTGCAAATGTAATTAATTGTGTTTTTATCCGCTGCGTGTGTATATTTAAAATGGCTTTCAGTATTCTTTGAACTGTGTTTTATCCGCTGTGTGTGTGTACTTTCAAAAGTGCCTTTTGGCATTTTTAACGTTTGCGAAAATGATTTTAGCCTTGTGGGTTCCAATATGGGGCCCACGGCGCTGTAATATTCCCGTATGATTTTGGGGGTGTTACAACTAAGATGATGGGAGCCGAGGGTCACCATGTATTGAAAGATACCCCCGGCTTCCAGCGCCCTCGCGGACGGGATGCACGGACTGCCTATCTCGAGTAGCAGTTGAGGGCGGAGAGGGAGCTCCGAGCTGAGAATGAAAGGAGGACTCAGACGCGGTTAGATGAGAGCGAGCAGAGGACTGAGTCGCAGTTAGAGAGTTTCCAGAGACAGCAGCAGGCCATGATGGACTATATGATGACGCTGATTCAGACCATTACTCAGGCTGGACTGCAGGTACCTGCTGCACCGCCTTCTCTCTTCGGACAAACCCCATCTTCACAGCCGCATGACGAGGATCTAGGGGATGGTGTTAATCCTTATACTACTACAGTTCGACATTTAGATGATTTTGGCAGTGGATTGCAGTTGTGTTGTTGTAGTACTCTTGTATATTTATATTTGTGTTACAATTGTGTAAGTGATTTTATTGACGCTACTAGTATGTTGATGAAATTAATGTCCTTGAATGTGTTGTGCGTTGTGATGCATATAATGTTGGGCATATTATTAATGGTATTAGTTGAATGTGTTGCGCGTTGATTGTTGTTGATAATGAAAGTTGGTGTATAAAAATTGCAGTGCAAAAAATACAGGTTTTGGGATCCCAAAATCTGAATTAAATTTTTTTTTTAAAAAGGGTTTTAGCCGACGACATATAAGACGGTCGTCGGCTAAAGTAATTTTTTTTTAAAAAGGGTTTTAGCCGACGACATATAAGACGGTCGTCAGCTAAAGTAATTTATTTTTTTTTTTAAAAAAGGGTTTTAGCCGACGATCTATAAGACGGTCGTTGGCTAAAATAATTTCATTTTTTTTAAAAAAAAATGATTTTAGCCGACGACATATAAGACGGTCGTCGGATAAACTCTATTTTATTTTTTAAAAAACCGGTTTTAGCCGACCGGCTCGTTAAGATCGTCGGCCGAAAATTTTTTTTTCCCAAAAGGTTTAGCCGACGACCGTGTAGTAGTGGTCGGCTAAACGTTGAACTTTAGCCAACGACTACACAAAAGTCGTCGGCTAAACCTTGGCCGACGAATATCGGCCGACGGTTTTTTAGCCGACCGCTGGCATGATTAGCCGACGACTTTGGGGTTTCGCTGACCACTTTAAGTCATCGGCTAAAGTCTGATTTTTGGTAGTGAATCAATAACTTGTCGAACTTCGAGTTCATAGTGCGTAAATTTAAATATCCAACCCAACGAGAACTTCCGACTGTCTCTTATTTATATATCATATCTCCCCCTAATGTCGGAGACAGTTGGAATTGGATTGTAAAATCAATTCTCTTCAGGAGCTGCACTAATAACAGATGGGGTGACCCAAATATTGTGCCTTTGATATGGACACTTGAATTTGAAATTCATCGCAACATGATCATTGGATAAAATAAGATATCGCTTATAATTAATTCGGTACTCATTGAATAGAGCTCCTTTTAGAGCCGACAATCAGAATATTGCCATATGAAATTATACTAATCCTTCAGGGATTGTTTTTCCATTCCTCAAGTAGAAATTAAACAAATCAATATGAAAAAAAGTTATGTATTTTTCATTTGAAATAAATACATGCAATTTCAAATGTAAATTGCTCTCGAGGAGCATATATTTTTTTCGAAAATATTAATTGTGCTAACTCAGTAACAACAATTTAAATCAAAGATAATCATATATTACCGAAAATATAAAGTACTCATCAAGAGTATGTGATATTATTCAAAAGTATCAATTATGCTACCTTGGGAGCAACAATTTATAAGCATATAACACCCAAAAGATAAATACTCTAAAGAGTATGTAAATATTAATTAAAAGTATTAGTTGTGCTACATCATGAGCAACAATTTATATCAATATGGTGCTAATAAAAGCAATTCAATAACACAAGGCCATATAGAAAATATTCAAAATAATGCCTTTTTTTGTTTAATATTCTTCAGGAATATTAACTTTAATTGATGTGTTTATCATAAATACTATCATAAAAATATGACTATATATTGTTGTGTTTTATCAAGAACATCAATAATTTATTTTTAATAATCTTCTGGATTATTAAAATTTCAAATTCATGTTTTTTCATGAAACCACGAAAATATATTAATGTAATGTATTAAAAGAATCATTACAAAATTTTTTATATCAATGATACAAGTATTATCATCAATATAATATGTAATAACTATCGTTATTACTCTTCTTCCAGAACAAAGTGCAATAATTATTATGCAATTAATCCAACATCTATAAGATGTTGATGAAAATTGGTCAATACAAACTAATAAAATTTTAAGTGTATAAATGTACTTCAGGATATTTACTTGTAATTTGTGATATTTATCATACAATATGTGTGAATTTTTATTAATATATCTTCAGGATATATATCATAAATAAACATATATATAGTTAAATAAAATATAAAAATGATATAAATAGACTTTAACACCAAACACGTAAATTTAAAGATGTAAATATTGAAAGTATTGGGATTAGTAGACTTCTGGTCTAATAAGTGGTGAATTTTATACGTCATTTACATTGATATTTTCTCTAATACTAATTTCTTTTCTTCAGAAATTGTATATGTCATTTGTCTCACTTGTTATCGCGGAATCATACATATTTCAAGCGATAGTTTAGAAATACATAGATTTATCGATACTTAGAAGATAATAGTGCATAATCTTCGACCCTGTAGGAAGGAATTTAGTAGTTCTTCAGGAATTGTCAATAAATTTAGCACTACCTTTTTTCATAGGAAAAGTATCATTCTAGAGATATCATGCATATTTGCACTTTGATGAGACAATAAATCATGACCACTATTTAATCCTAAGAACTTAGCATTCTATTCACAAAACGAAGAAATAAGATAAGCCAAGAATTTGAATGATACAAATATCTTCAGGATATTTGACCCTTTTATCACTAATTATATAGCAACAATCAATTCAAATCATACTTCAGGTATGACATCATGTCTTATATTGATAAAAACTCACAATATATCATAAGAGATAATAAAATATTAAACTACACAATATATAAGATTAGATATTGACATATAATCTTAAGATTATCATTTTCATGTCCTTATCATTAACAGTTGATATATCAACTCCACGAGATAAAATTTATAAATAATTATCCTCTACAAGGATAAACTCTAAATTTTATCTACTCCAAGAGATAAAATTTGTGCCATGTAATATTGAAATTTATAATTTAATACTGTTCACTTCCGGGAACAACTTGATAGGAATATTCGACGACTCACTAATCTTGCTACAATTGGAGCACAATCGGATTATGATTGTGGAGTATATCATATCTTGTACAATCTCGATAGAGAATATTCTCAAATCATATTAATATTTTTATTTGAGATATAAGTTATATTTTCCTTCAGTGATAATATCATGCTACATCAAGAGCATAATGACTTACTTATGCTATTATATTTATAAGTAACAAACCAATATTCTACAGGAATATTGTATCATCACATAATTCGTGTATAAATAAGAATTATTCATTTAAAATAGTAATATTCTTCAAGAATATTACAATTAATTGTGCTACTTCGGGAGCAATAATTTTATGATCCATAATTGAATATACAAAGGGGAAAATAGTACGATAATTAATCAAGGCTCAAAATAACTAAACTAAAATAGTTGCTTCTTCAAGAGCACTTACAATATTCTTCAGAAATATTATTTTGTATTTTTCATTAGGAATTGCACAAATTATCAGATCTCATAGTGTTCTTCATGAACATATCATATTCAACTAGAATATGACGAGATAATGTTGTCCTTCTTCAAGAACTACAACATGTAAAACCCCCGAGATATTCAAGGTATATCACAGTGCCGTGGACCCCTACATGGGACCCACCAGCCTAGACACGAATTACCACAGTCAAATCACACATCATCCAGATGAAAATAAAATAACACGCCCGATACAACCGTCGGAATAATCCACATCAACAACCATAAATAACTCCAATGAATACGAATCACAATTCGAAGAGAAAAGCCTATGTACTCGCGAGTACAATCTATAACTTTAGAAAGTAGGCAACAACCATAGGAATGGAACAACAGAACTAAAAGTGCTCAAATGCACATGTCAACGATCCTGACCAGCATCCTCGTACTGTCCCAGCGCCCGCTCGTCCGGATGATCATAACCTGAAATCCATAACAAGAATTTCCCCACAATGGGTCCCCAGAGGGGTTAGCAATTACGCTAGTACAACTAATCAAGGCAAACCATTCGCTTACACATTTCATAGTACAATGCACCAAATTCATTTCAAAAACCAAAACCAGACATGTCTTCTCCGGAAACAAATAGTCAATCAAAATTTTCCTAGGACCGGGACAAAGCCACAAATCCCACTCGAGGCCTCTAAGGACCCTCCCGAGCTGGCCACATAATAAAACAAATCACGCATAAGCATCGCCTAGAACTAGGACGAAGCCACAAATCTCACTCGAGGCCTCTAAGGACCCTTCCGAGCTGGCTAGCGAAACAAACTCGTGAATCCAGAGCGAAGTCATATATTCCCTCGAGGCCTCAACGGACCCTCCCATGGTGAGCAAAGCACACACAATATACATTACCATTTCATGTTAAGCATAAAAGGTTTCCAAAAATACTTGCATTGAATAATTGACGACGCAACGAACGGAAAGGAAAATCACCGATGAACGCTAGGAACGAACAAAACCAAACCTAACGATTCGAATAATATGATAACAACCATTTCCAAATGAATTTGGAAAAGGAATACACCCGAAAACCCGCCTACGATTCATGTATATTCGTTTAAAAACAACAACGATGGCGGACCACAACCAAACCCTCTCGACTACGCAAAACCACAAAATATACCATGAATCCGTAGGAAAACTAAGGATATCAACAAGATTAATCATATTCAACATGAATTAATCTACAAAACGGCATGAATCAGAGGAAACGTGAAAACCCCCAATTCTCCCCCAAAATAAAGATCTAGAAGATTTACCTTGATTCAAGAGGTAGAAGATGATTAAATGATGATAATATGGTGTTAGAGATTCAAGATCTTGAATAAATGATGAAAATCGCCCCACTCCAATCACCCAAGTTGCCCAAATTGCCCAGCTCGCGGTGGAGAAAAGGAAAGAAGAAAAGTGAGTTGTTCCGGGTCAACTCCCTGGTTTTTATAGCTAGGGAGCATTAGCGTGCGCTAACCTTTAAAAGTTAGCGTGCGCTACCCTTTAAAAGTTAGCGTGCGCTAACGGGCGAAACCCCAGTCCAGAAAGTTAACACCCCAATCCAGGACTTAAAGTTCTGGACCGTTAGCGTACGCTAATGGCCTCTGGGTAGAGCGCGCTATCGGGCCATAGCGTGCGCTACCTGGACATCAGTCGAGTCCAGGAGTAACCTGCCCAGTACTCATCTGACCACGTTAGCGTGCGCTACCGGACACTCTGCGTGCGCTAACAGCGGCTTGGTAGCGCGCGCTATCGGTCCATAGCGTGCGCTATCTGGGCACCTGACTGAGTCTAGGAGTAAACTGTCCAGTACTGGACTGACTCGCTAGGCCGCGCTACCAACAAGTGTAGCGTGCGCTACTGAAGGATGCTTATCGTGCGCTATACAATAATATTGGCACGCATTAGGCACAGGATAATAAAGGTCCTAAACACCGAAACACGACCGAAGCATCAAACGGAACCACACAATATGCACAATAACATACAATGGATTCACGGCAACCCCGAAACGACGGTTCCTAACAACAATTACGAGGATCAGATCAATAATCGACGGAAGAACCAATAAATGCAGAACCGGAAGACGTAAGTCTCGAAACGGATATTCTCGAAAATCAATACGGTTACATGATGGTTGCTAAAAAAAATGGGAAATACATTGAAAATGAAAATACCGAGAAAAGGAAAATGCGGATATTACATTCTACCCCTCTAAAAATAAGTTTCCTCCCGAAACTTAAGAAATAAACAACTCGGGGTACCGAAACCTCTCTCAGTGCGGTATGGTTTGACCAAAGGGATGGTCTTATGCCTCAGTCGCTTCTCACGGTGCTCCAAAATCTTCAGGGGATGCTCCTCGAAGCTAATATCCTCAGCGACATCGATCTCACCGTAGTCGATGATGTGACTAGGATCCGTAACATATTTCCTCAGCTGGGAAACATGGAAAATGCTATAAATGTGACTCAAGGCCGGAGGTAGTGCTAAACGGTATGCTAACTCACCGACTCGCTCGATAATCTCAAAGGGTCCAATAAATCTTGGACTCAACTTCCCCTTCTTCCCGAAGCGGAAAACCCCCCTGGTCGGAGACATCTTAAGCAAAATGTGGTCTCCCACCTCGAACTCCAAAGACGGACGTCGGCATACGACTTCTGTCGACTCTGAGCAGTCAACATCCATTCTCGAATCAATTCCACCTTCTGCCTCGTCTCTAAAGCGATATCCGGTTCGGTCCGACCAAATCGGACGCCTCATTCCAACAAATAGGTGATCGACAACGCCGCCCATAAAGCGCCTCATACGGTGCCATCCGAATCGATGCATGCCAACTATTGTTGTACGTGAATTCGATCAATGGCAAATGTTCCTCCCAGTCACTGCTCCAGTCGAGAGCACAAGCACGCAACATATGCTCGAACATCTGGATAGTGCGTTTCGACTGTCCATCTGACTGCGGATGAAAAGAGGTACTCAAATGCAAATGAGTACCCAACGCCTTATGCACTGCCTGCCAAAAGTGCGATACAAAACGGCCATCCCGATCCAAAACAATAGACTTCGGAGTACCGTGAAGCCTCACAATCTGCGCAATAAACACACGAGCCCACCTCTCCGGGCCCCAAGTATCTTTGATGCCCAGAAAATGTGCTGACTTGGTCAGACGATCAACAATCACCCAAACCATATTCATGCCCGACCTCGATCTCGGCAAACTCATGATGAAATCCATCGAAATATCTTCCCATTCCATTATGGAACGGGAAGTGACTGCAATAAACCAGCTGGTCGCTGATGCTCGATCTTGACCTGCTGACAAGTCAAACATCTCGCTACAAACCGTGCGACCTCCACCTTCACATTATTCCACCAGAAATTCCTCCTTAAGTCCTTGTACATCTTACTCGATCCAGGATGAACGGAGTAAGGCGTAGCATGGGCCTCACGCAAAATACTCTGCCTTAATTCGGAGTCGTTCGGCACACACAGACGACTCTGTAATCTCAATACCCCATCTTCATGAATCACAAACCCAGGAGACTTTCTTTTAAGAACATTCTCTCGGATTTGAATAATCATCGGATCCTCCAACTACTTCAGTTTAATTTCATCAATCAGAGACGGCGAAATCTCTAAAGCACAAAGTTTCCCTACGGCTCCAGGCAACGAAACCTCAACACTCAACTCAATCAAATCGCGCTGAAGCTCAGCTTGAGACGTAAGGATCTCAAGCATCCGCAACGCAATCGGTTTCTGACTCAAGGCGTCGGCCACGATGTTCCCCTTGCCCGGGTGATAAAGGATTACGAGATCATAATCCTTAATCGACTCTAACCACCTTCTCTGTCTCATGTTCAACTCCCGCTGAGTAAATATGTACTTCAGACTTATATGATCGGTAAAAATCTGACATGCAGAGCCAAAAAGATAGTGACGCCAAATCTTGAGCGCAATAACAACTGCCGCTAACTCCAAATCGTGAGTATAGTAGTTAAGCTCATAAGGCCTCAACTGTCTCGACACAAACGCGATAGTCTTGCCGTTCTGCATCAACACGCACCCAACACCCTGACCCGAAGCATCGCTATAAACGGCAAAACCCTCGTTGCCACACGGCAACGCCAAAATCGGGGCTGAAGTCAAACGTCTCTTCAGCTCCTCAAAACTCGACTGCCTCTCGTCATTCCAGACAAACTTCTCGGACTTCTGGAGCAACTGCGTAAGTGGCCGAGCTAGTTTCAAGAAACCCTCGACGAACCTACGGTATTAGCCAGCCAAGCCCAAGAAACTACGGACCTCCTTCACGTTCTTAGGCGGTGCCCAATCCAACACTGCCTCAACCTTCTGCGGATCCACACGGACTCCCTCGGCTGGAATCAGGTGACCCAGAAACATCACTTCCTTCAGACAGAACTCACATTTCGAGAACTTCGCATAGAGTCGCTCGGTCCTCAAAATGTCTAACACCATAAGCAGATGATGGGCATGCTCTTCCTCGTTCATAGAATAAATAAGGATATCGTCAATGAATACGACGACACACTTATCCAAATACTCGATAAAGACCTTATTCATCAACTACATGAACACGGCCGGTGCATTAGTTAACCTGAAAGGCATAACTACAAACTCATAGTGTTTGTATCTCGTTCGAAAAGCTGTTCTCGGAATGTCGGACTCCGTCACTCGGAGCTGATAGTACCCCGATCTCAAGTCAAACTTCGAGAATACCGCAGCTCCCTGCAACTGATCGAACAATTCATCAATCCTCGGTAGAGGATACTTGTTCTTGATGGTCACCTTGTTTAGCTCGCAATAATCGATACACAAACGCAGTGAACCATCCTTCTTCTGCACAAACAGGACCGGTGCGCCCCAAGAAGAAGCGATCGGTCGAATATACCCCGACACAAGAAGCTCACTCAACTGCTTCTTCAAATCGGCCATCTCTGAAGGTGCCATGCGATACGGCGCCCTCGAAATTGGAGCCGCAACCGGCTCTAACTCGATAGCAAACTCTACCTCACGGTCCGGTGGCATCCCTAGTAACTCGTCAAGAAAGACGTTAGGAAACTCACTAATAACTGGAATCGATGAAAGCTCGACTCCACCACTCTCCGCCTTCAAGGCATATCACCAATAACCAATACACCCCTTTCGCAGGAGTCTCATCGCCTTCAAGGCGTTAATAACAAACTTCTGGTTTCTCCTTCGCCCCACGAAAGAGTGCGCGGTGCCATCCTCGGCTAGCATGGGGATGATCCTCGTGCGGTAGTTCATGATTGCACCATGCCGCTCGAGCCAATCATCCCCGAGAATCAAATGCTCACCCTCAATACCTACAACAATAAGATTAGAGAGCCAAGCCCTCTCACAAATAAACACAGAACAGTCCCGGACCTCCGATCGGCAACGATGAAAGGCTTGCAAGGCAATAAACAGTCAAGACTCAAACGGCGCACACACTCCAGAGAAATGAATGAATGCGTAGCACCCGAATCAAAAAGTACACTGACAGGATGGGAATGGATGTGAACGGTACCTGTCGCCACAGTGGCCGCTGGATCATCGGCCCTCTTCATCTCATAGATATGCAGAGGGGCGGAGCCGACACTGGAAGCTCCCCCTCTAATGGGCTGACCCCGACCTCTCCCTCGGCTGGCTCTCGGTGGAGATTGCGGAGCAAACGAGCCCTGGTTCACACTCGGCTCTCTAGGTGCTAGAAGAGAAGCCTGAGCACCAAGAAGCTGTCCTACCCGCTCACAAAAGAAAGCCTTGTGGCCCGACTGACCACAACTATGACAAGTCAAAGGCAGACGAGGACACTCCCTGTTCTGATGGCCCGGCTTGCCACAGTTAAAGAATTTGGCCTCCCGAACGGAGGCACTGGAAGTACCTCGATTGTAACACCCCGATATATTCGGAATAATTACAGCGCCGTAAACCCTTTAAGTAGCGATTTACAAGGCTAAATAAAAGAAATGTAAATATAATCCATCAATACCACGTAAATTCAAATTACAAAACCGGTTCCAACTGGTTCAACGAGATTATTAATACAACCATATCGAAATGATATTAATAAGACATGCGTACTCGAGTACTGAAATTAAACCAAGAAGAAAAATCACAAACAACAATAAACATCACTGAACCTCTTCGTCATCACATCAGTACTGTGGTTGTTTCCCCGCTCCTCGTCTACCTGAACATCAAAACAAATGTCCACCCCCGAAGGGGTTAGCAAAACGATGCTAGTACAAGTATCATTTAAACAAATTGAGTATGCATCAACAATACATAACACGATACACCATACGGACTTCCGCTACTGGAATCCGACAATGCGAATCCACAAGATTCCATTAACACAGCATGGGTATTCCAATGATCCAGCGCCCTCAGCATAGATCCCAAGATGATCCCGTCGGACCAACATGAGGTGGAAAAACCCATCCAATGATCCAGCACCCTTAGCCTAGATCCCATGATGATCCCGTCGGACCAACACGAGGTGGACATCCGATCCAGCGCCCTCAGCATAGATCGTACAACATACACAAACACAACTCATGCATACATATATGCAAAATCGCTATGTCCATGAACTTACAAACACTGAATAATGAATATCATGATAATTTAATGAAATAAATCCCATGTTCAACAACATGAATAAACCACATGTATACTCAAAATATGAACATTAACAAATTACGATACTTGCCTCAAGGATGGCAAGAACAAATTTCTTCAACGATCTCAACACACTCAAAGGCCGTCTCCTTCGATCAACGTAGCAAGCTCGGACCTTAACAAAAGGAATAATATAGAATTTATCTCAAGTCGTACACTGCCTATCAATCCGGTCAACGGTCAAAAGCTCTAAATATGTAATCTGCCTGAACTACTTAGCGTACGCTACGTACTCTACGTAACGTGCGCTATGTCTGCCTGTTAATGTACGCAAATGACCAAGTCTAGCGTACGCTAGCCATGTACTGACAGTTCTCTCTGATCAGCCAACTGACTCGACTGATAACATAACGTACGTTACGTACCAAATGTAGCGTACGCTAACTTATTCCCGATAGCGCATGTTAATGTACATATGTTAGCGTGCGCTAACCGTGCATGGCAGTTTACTACTGGCAGAAAACTTGATCTAATGGTGATGAACTCATGAATTCTATGGTGATAATACATGTCATCCCTGTGCATATCATGCTCATATGGTTTTGTGAAAGTTCTATACGGATTAAACGACTACGAGATACAAGGTTGCGCATAACCATCACAACACCATAATTCATCTTGATTTTCAAGGAATATCCTAAGTTCAATCCATTACATGTCCCAAAACGTATGAGTCCTATACTGTAAAGACATAAGAACTTGATAATTTCCAAATACTGGTCACAATCAATTTTGAAGATACATGAATATGCTTAGGAGTCCACATACTAAAAAGGTTCAATGGATTATACGATGAATAAGTGCTGAAACGTCAAAATATCCTTCTAACACAGGATGTTCGACTACTAACGAATTTAACTGACTAGATAATCCAAAATCATGATCAAAACGACCTTCAGAATATTACTAATATTGGTGAAGAATCACCTACCTCAAAGTAGTGAATAACACGAAGGAACTAGAAGTAATCCAACACCGAGAGCTTGAACAACAATCTCCAATGATCTACAATCTTTGACTCGAGCTAGGATGCTGATATGAATGGTTTAGGATGAAGAGAGTAATTCTCTAAGTCCAAGAATTCGGATGTGGGAAGTGAAAAGACTGAAAATACGGAAAAGGATGTTGTCCTATTTATAGAAAGTGGTTATTAGCACGCGCTAGTCCATATTCATAGCGTGCGCTAACGGCTTACTGACTACACTGTACTCAGTGTTTAGCGTGCGCTATCCTCATATTTTTAGCGTGTGCTACCGCGTTGACTTGGCTTTTCCAGAAATCCATCCAGGTTCATCCCGACATGATCCGACCAAAATCCTCAGCCGATCTCACCTACCACCCTGTCTTAATCATGTTGACTACATATAGTGTGCGCTAAGGTTCATGCACAGCGTGTGCTACGGATCCAAATTAGCGTATGCTACACTTAGTCGATAGCGTGCGCTACTTGCACAGAATCATAATTTAAATCACATTCATGAAATCATGCGCTCAACAACACCGGCTTATGAAATACACAGAATAATACTCAGATCAAAATATAACAATTACAATATCACAAGTTCCAAATACATATTAGAAATCTCGAGTATTACATCCTTCCTCCTTAAAAAGAAGTTTCGTCCCGAAACTTAAGATAAAAACAACTCTGGATATCTAGTCTTCATACTGTCCTCCGTTTCCCAAGTAGCCTCTTAAACTCCGTGCCGTGACCATTGTACTTTAACCAAGGGTATTGGTTTATTCCTCAATTGTTTGATCCGACTCTCAAGTATCTTAATTGGTCTCTCCTCGAAGGTGCCATCATTAGCTATCTCGATCTCATTGAACTCAATGATATGACTGGGATCCGGTACATACTTCCGCAATTGGGATACGTGAAAAACATTGTGAACGTGACTCAGCGATGGTGGTAAGGCCAACCTGTATGCTAAATCCCTAACTCTCTCGAGGATCTCAAATGGTCCGATATATCTTGGACTTAGTTTACCTTTTTCCCAAAACGGAAAATTCCTCGTGTAGGGGACACCTTCAATAGTACGTGGTCCCCAATGTCGAACTCCAGAGGGAGACGACGCACATCTGTATAAGACTTCTGTCGACTCTGGGTAGTCAACAGTCTTTCCCGAATCAAAGCTATCTTTTCTTGAGTTTGAACTATCAATTCTGGTTCCGTCCCGATCAAGTCCGAAGAATCATCCCAGCACAAGGGTGATCGGCATCTTCTCCCATACAAAGCTTCAAATGGTGCCATCTTAATAGAAGCATGCCAACTATTGTTATAGGTGAATTCAATCAATGGCAAGTGAACTTCCCAATCAGTTGACCAATCCAAAGCACAAGCTCTAAGCATGTCTTCTACTGTTTGAATAGTCCTTTCGGACTGACCGTCCGTTTGGGGATGATAAGCCGTGCTAAAGTTTAGCTCGGTCCCCAAAGCCCTATGAACTGCCTTCTAGAAGTGCGACATGAAGCGACCATCTCGATGAAATAATGGTCTTCGGCGTCCCATGCAATCTGACTACCTCTGCAACAAATACTCGTGCCAATTTCTCGGGTCCCCACGTGTCTTTAATTCCTAGGAAATGAGCCGACTTGGTTAGTCGATCAATTATAACCCAAATCATGTTCATTCCTGTCTTGGTCCTTGGCATATTGGTGATGAAATCCATCGAGATATCCTCCCACTTCCACTCAGGGATTGGAAGCGGCTTTAACATTCCGGCAGGTCGCTGATGTTCAATCTTAACCTGCTGACAAGTCAAACACTTTGAAACGTACTCTGCTACGTCCTTCTTCATATTTCCCCACCAGAAGTTTTTTTTAAGATCCTTATACATCTTACTGTTGCCCGGGTGGATAGAATAGGGCGTGCTGTGAGCTTCCTTCAGAATTTTCCATCTCAAATCATCATCATCGGGAACGCAAAGTCGACTCTGAAATCTCAGAACTCCATCATCTTGTATCACGAATCCTGGGGCCTCTCCTTTCTTTACTTCGTCACATAACCGAAGGATCAGAGAATCGTTCAACTGCTTAGATTTGATTTCCTCGGCTAGCGACGAAGTCAGTTCCATCGCATATAGTTGCCCTTGGATTTCTGGTGCCCATACTTCAATCCCTTCGCGGATCAGTTCTCGTTGAATGCTGGTTTGGGACGTAAGTGCTTCCAACACTCGAAGAGAAACAGGTTTTCGGCTCAATGCGTCAGCTACTACGTTTGCTTTACCCGGATGATAGAGAATTTCCAAGTCGTAATCCTTGATCAATTCCAGCCACCTTCTTTGCCTCATGTTTAATTCTTTTTGACTGAAAATGTACTTGAGGCTTTTATGATCTGTAAAGATCTGACAATGAGTACCGTATAAATAATGTCACCAGATTTTCAAGGCAAAGACCACAGCTGCTAACTCCAGATCATGAGTCGGGTAATTTACTTCGTACGATTTCAACTGCCGAGAGGCATAGGCAATCACCTTATCCTTTTGCATTAATACACATCCCAGACCCTGATTTCAAGCGTCGCTGTAAACCATGAATCCATCAGTTCCATCTGGTAATGCTAATATAGGTGCTGTCGTCAATCTCTTCTTAAGTTCATCAAAACCAGCCTGGCATTTCTCATACCACGTGAACTTCTGAGTTTTTACGTAGAATGAGTGAGCGGACGAGCAATTTTGGAAAATCCCTCTACAAAACGGCGATAATATCCAGCAAGTCCCAAGAAACTCCGGACTTCTTTCATGTTATTAGGAGCTTCCCATTCCAAGATTGCTTCCACTTTCTTCGGGTCCACCTGAACTCCGTCAGCTGATATCACATGCCCAAGGAAAGTTACTTCCCTAAGCCAGAACTTACATTTAGAAAGCTTCGCATAGAGCTGTTCCTTCCTCAAGGTGCTCAAAACCACACGCAAATGCTCGACATGCTCCTCTGTGTCTTTCGAATAGATCAAGATGTCATCAATGAAAATGACCACAAACTTATCTAGGTATTCTAAGAATACCCGATTCATCAGTTGCATAAATACCACAGGAGCATTGGTAAGTCCGAATGGCATCACCACAAATTCATAGTGCCCGTACCGGGATCTGAAAGCAGATTTCGGTATATCCAATTCCTTAATTCTCAACTGATGATATCCTGATCGCAAGTCAATTTTCGAGAATACCCTTGCTCCTTGCAGTTGATGAAACAAGTCATTGATCCGAGGTAAATGATGCGTGTTCTTGATCGTCACCTTGTTTAGTTCCCTGTAATCAATACATAACCGGAGGGATCCGTCTTTCTTCCGAACAAAGAGAACGGGCGCTCCCCAAGGAGAAACGCTAGGTTGAATATTACCCTTCTGTAATAATTCCTCCAGTTGCTTCTTTAGTTCATACATCTCGGTTGGCGCCATGCGGTATGGTGCTCTGGAAATAGGAGTGGCTCCAGGCTCTAATTCGATAGTGAACTCCACTTCTCTCTGTGGAGGTAACCCAGGTAGTTCGTCAGGGAATACATCTGAAAATTCATTCACAACTGGAATAGATGAGAGTTCTACTCCTTCTTCTTTCTTCATGGCATAGCACCAAAGTCCGTGACATCCTTGCTTCAGTAATTTCACAGCTTTCATCGCTTTGATCAATTTTCCCGAGCTTCCCGGTCTACATCCTCTGAATAAGTGTTCAGATCCGTCATCAGCAATGATAGAAATGACTCTCTTTCGTTAATTCAGAATAGCTCCATAACGGTTGAGCCAATCGTCTCCGAGAATTAAATCGTCACCATGAATGTCAACTACAATAAGATTTGATGGCCAATCTCTCCCTCCTATAGACACTGAAAAATCTCTAGTTTCTAGGGTTCCCACAATTCTCTCTCCACTCGGCAAACCCACAATATATGGTTCACAATCAAATAAACACGAGATTTTCAAGCGATTAACACAGTTCAATGATATGAAAGAATGTGTAGCTCCGGAATCGAATAAGACACTAACTGGTTGCAAAAGGATCTGAATCGTACCTGATGCAACAGCAGTGTTCTGATCGTCAGATTTCCTCATCTCGTACAGGCGCGGAGGAACGGAACCAGCACTGGATGTCTCTCTCTTCCCAACATTCTGCTGCTGAAATCCATTTTGCTGCGTCTGGTTCACACTTATCTCCTTCGGAACTGGCGCTGGAGTGCGAGTACCAAAATATCTAGTAGCAACTCCACAGAAATCCGCACGGTGCCCTTCTTGCCCACAATCGTAACAAGTCACGGAAGATGCGGGTCAATCACGTCGAATATGCCCTGCTCGACCACAATTGTAGCATTTCTTTGATGCGTCCGAAACTACTAACGTTGTCCGGAACTTCTTTCCACCTCTAGAAGGATGTGGAGGTTTCCTAGCTGAATAAAAGGAAGACTGGCCCTTGCGGGGCCCACCACTCTTGTTTTTCGAGAATTTGCCGGTCACCTTCTGCTTCTTTGCATCCATCGATTTCTCCACCGCCGCCTCTTTCATGTCGTAGGCCAACGCTTTGTCTTGATACTGTCGCAACGTAGTACACTCGAATCCGGACATGTACTACTGAATCTCCGGCTTCATTCGCATATCGAAATGAAAAATCTTTTCTGCCTCTGTTCTGACCAAGTGTTGCACACAAGTCAGCTGATGGTTAAAAGTTTTGATTATGTCTGTCACAGTTGCATCCGAACTCTGTGGTGAGAAAAACTCCCAGATTTTTGCCTCCCTAACTGGACGAGGACAATATTGTGCTTCCATCATTAGTTTGAATTCCGTCCAATCCGCATTATGATTCTCGGGTCGAATAGCTTCCCACCAGTCAAAGGCCTCCCCAGTCAGAAAATACTGGGCAATGGGAACCTTTCGGTCCTCGGGACAGTTAATACCCGCGAATATCTTCTTTAACTCCTTTAGCCAATGATCCCAAGTAAGTGCCTCAGCAGATCCGTCAAACTTTGGCGGGTGCAATTTGACCACCTCAGCAAGCCATCTGTCTCCCCGGTTATCCTCGTGGTGCTGCTGTCCCATCGCTGTCTGCATGCAGTCAACTACCTGAGCGAACTGGTTTATCTGAGCCACCACCTGTTGAAGCACTCCCGGCATGTTAGGATTTGTGTCGTCATTCGCCGATCCCTGCTGCCCTCCAGAATAGGAATCGGTTCTACTAGCCGATAATTCTGGGGTAGTTGCGGAATCCTCCTGTCTCATGTTACCACGTTCGCGACCACGACCGCGTCCGCGTCCACGTCCTCCTCTCAACATACTGAAAACACAATTTCTCAATATCCAGGACAAAATTTTCAAAAATAAAGCCCGTCAATACTCATAAAACAGAAATTAAGTAAAACGGTAGTACAAGAGATTAGGAGACTTACAACCACGGTCCACATGACGACTTTTGGCTGAACAGTGATGTTATGAACGACCCATAAATGAATCACGTAAACAGACCCAACTTAAAACCCGACTGCCAAGATATCCATGAATCTTGGCTCCGATACCATAATCTGTAACACCCCGAGATATTCGGAATAATTACAGCGCCGTAAACCCTTTAAGTAAGGATTTACAAGGCTAAATAAAAGAAATGTAAATATAATCCATCAATACCCCGTAAATTCAAATTACAAAACCGGTTCCAACTGGTTCAACAAGATTATTAATACAACCATATCGAAATGATATTAATAAGACACGCGTACTCGAGTACTGAAATTAAACCAAGAAGACAAATCACAAAAAACAACAAACATCACTGAACCCCTTCATCGTCACATCGGTACTGTGGTTGTTTCCCCGCTCCTCGGCTACCTGAACATCAAATCAAATGTCCACCCCCAAAGGGGTTAGCAAAACGATGCTAGTACAAGTATCATTTAAACAAATTGAGTATGCATCAACAATACATAACACGATACACCACACGGACTTCCACTACCGGAATCCGACAATGCGAATCCACAAGATTCCATTAACACAGCATGGGTATTCTAATGATCCAGCGCCCTCAGCATAGATCCCAAGATGATCCCGTCGGACCAACATGAGGTGGAAAAACCCGTCCAATGATCCAGCGCCCTTAGCCTAGATCCCAAGATGATCCCGTCGGACCAACACGAGGTGGACATCCGATCCAGCGCCCTCAGCATAGATCGTACAACATACACAAACACAACTCATGCATACATATATGCAAAATCGCTATGTCCATGAACATACAAACACTGAATAACGAATATCATGATAATTTAATGAAATAAATCCCATGTTCAATAACATGAATAAACCACATGTATACTCAAAATATGAACATTAACAAATTACGATACTTGCCTCAAGGATGGCAACACACTGGAAGGCCGTCTCCTTCGATCAACGTAGCAAGCTCCAACCTTAACAAAAGGAATAATATAGAATTTATCTCAAGTCGTACACTGCCTATCAATCCGGTCAACGGCCAAAAGCTCTAAATATGTAATCTGCCTGAACTACTTTGCGTACACTACGTACTCTACGTAACGTGCGCTAAGTCTGCCTGTTAACGTACGCAAATGACCAAGTCTAGCGTACGCTAGCCATGTACTGACAGTTCTCTCTGATCAGCCGACTGACTCGACTAATAACATAATGTACGTTATGTAATATCCAGAAATTCTAATACTGTTGTTTAATGTTATTTTATCCGAGTTATGTTGTACAGTGTGGAATCTGTACAGTATGGGTAAAATAATTAAAGGACCGAGACATCTGTATTGGTATAATTGTCGTACTTGGTCGACAATTGGATGTAAGAAGTATATGTATTCAGTATGCCGTATGTTCGTATTCTGTATGTTGAGACGTTGGACAAGAATAGCTAAAAATGGCTAAGTGTAACATTATTAGCGCACGCTAATAATCATGAGTAGCGCACGCTATCGTGCAGGTTTAGCGCACGCTACGGATATAAGATAACGCACGCTAATGCAGTCAGATCGGAAAGAATCTGCGTGTGGACCAGGCCACTTTCGACGCACGTTCTGATAAGTCAACGGATGTTGAAATGTAGTGATAGCGCACGCTAATGCATGTCGATTAGCGCACGCTAACTGTATATCGGACAAAAAGGAATCTTATCCTCGTCAGCACTTTCGGCGTGTGGACCTGTCTTCGGAAGCATACAGACAAACGAGTCAACTATGAGTAGCGAACGCTAAGGTAGGACACTTGCGTACGCTAAATAGAGGCATTTACGTACGCTATTGCATGGGCATTACATACGTAAATCATTTCATACAGTAAGACCGTTGCCTCTGGACTTCGATAGCGCACGCTAACAAAGACAGTTATCGCACACTAAGTGTGTAACGTACGTTAACTGAAGATGTTAGCGTACGTTAATAATGTACAGTATATATATAAGTGCAGTTGGCTATTTTTCGTCATTTTCATCCATTTCTTCATGTGAGCCGATAGTGAGAGCCTTGAGAAGTATTTGAGGTTCCAAATACTGGATTAAGGTGGAGTTAATCATCCATAACAACATTTGAAGCTTGAAATCATTAGTGATTCTTGGAAATGGATTCAACCTTGGAAATCAATCCATTCCTTCAAAAAGGTAATTACTCTTCACTTTGAGATTTCATTTTGGATTGTATATGATGTTCTTGAGCTGATGATTATCATATAAACAAGTTGATAAGTATGATTATGAGTTGGATTACCGGATTATGATGATGTTATGGTTGATATGAAGATATTGATATGAATTGGATGGTTTTGAATGTGTTGTTTATCTTCAAAGAGATATGTTGGCTAATGTCTTCCTTCAATTCGGATCTGTGATGTTGTTGTTGTTGGTTTCTTCATATGATGGTGAACATGGCATGATTATGAGTTCTTGGTGTTTAGGTTGTTGATATTAAGGAAGATGAAATATGAATATATGACTTGAATTAAGAGTCGGATGATTACCTATATGTTAAAGGATATTGGATTTCGTTGTTTTGATAGCTATGAACATGGTTCAGAATCACTTAGTGTTCTTGATAATCGCCATATATTGATCGGTATCCGAAATGCATGTAACTGCATGTCATTAGCGCACGCTAAGCCTACTGGAACAACTTAGCGCACGCTACGTTAAGAGATTAACGTGCGCTAAGTCATCAGGCAGGGTAATATATTCTGTTTCGGTTATGAATTTGTGATGGTTTGATTTGGTTTGTTCTGACTGCGTTTATTCGAGGTTGTGTTGAACCGTTGAGTTCGATTGGTTAGTTTTGTCGGTTGTTGATTGTTATCGGATATATGTTATTTGATTACTTCGATAGGTTGAGATTATTGATCGGCGATTATAACCGGATGTTGCGGTCGTGTTCGAGCGTGTTTGTGAATTGCATGGTCAGGGCCGAGGAGCTCGTAGACGAAGGCATTGTGACTGGTGGCAGCTTCATCATCATCGTATCGGTATCGAGGTAAGTTATTACTTGCTCAGTTTGTAATATTTAATAAATGGTTTCAGTTTCATTCGTTTATAATTCGTATAGCAATGTTTATAATCGTAATCACAAGGGATTTGGGATTATAGGTTGTATTCGAGTTTTGGGAATTTAATCATAAGGTATATGATTCACATTTATTGTTGGTATACTTGGTATCGAAGATATGTTGTGGTATAGATGAAGATGTGAATTATCTACCGTTCGTGACATTTTGGATCGTTGAATATTCAGAATAATGGTTCGTGATGGTTTGGACATCGAGATTGCTCTCGAAGGACTCGGAGCAAGTACTCTAATCATTTTTGTCATTTGTGTCGATCATGTCGTGATACATTCGTGTATCGTTGTTGTCATGCATTTGTGCATTGTTGTTGTCGTACATTGTGTACTGTTGTTTTGTGCAGTTGTGCATTGTTATCATATGTCCACCATGCTTTGATCCGACGGGAATCATCATGGGAATCTATAGCTGTGTGCGCTGGATCGTTAGACAGGTAATGCCACCATGCTTTGGTCCGACGGGATCATCATGGGAATCTATAGCTGTGTGCGCTGGATCGTTGGATTACCATATGTATTGTTGTTGTGCATATGTATATTATGGGTTTGCCATAAGTATACATTGTTGTTATTGTTGTGAGCATATTGACGTTGTCATATACGTATGCATTTGTAGGTCTTGTGTTAGGACCATGTCCGTATGTTGTGTTGATCTGATCTCGGATTAGACTGACGTGATGGTAATAGTATTTCGTATCTTGAGGTATGTTCCGTATTTCCTTGGTACTTGTCTTTGATGGACAATCGATTATCGTATTGGAATTGTCGATGTTATCCGATGGATTGAATTGGCCAGAGTTGGTATAATTTCCGTATCGCGAGTTATGATAATGTTTTGAGAACCTTGAGTATTGTTGAGATACCATACAGATATTTCGGTATTATTTTAATGTGTTGTTAAGGATACGAATCGTGGATTCTCGTAAAGTTACGACGGTAAGATTACATTGGTCGTATTCTTACTTAGTATTTCCATTGATATGTAATTATTGACGAGATGTGATGGTTATCATTGTTGGATATTATGGCTGACCCCGTCGTGGTCTTTCTTTTTAGGTTCTTGGATTATCAAGCTTGTAGCGGTCGTGGAGAGATGAACTTCCCGGAGGATACTGGCAAGGGCATGTATTTGTGTTTTGAGTTTCTGATCAGTTGTTGTATTCCGCTGCTAGAGTATTTTAATTGTTTGTCTTTATCCGCTGCGTGAGTATTTTTAAATGGCCTTTTTGGTATCCGGTAACATAGGTTACTTTGGCAATCATTTTCTAAATCTATTCTGTCGGTACATGTAAGCAATAGCTTAATGTATGTTTTTAAACTGTTGAGTTTTGGCATTTTGGGCCTTGTGGTTTCAAATGAGTTTTTACGACGGCTTGATAAACGAGCTTTATAAATCTTCGAATGTTTTTAATAGATAATACCGTCGTTAGCCTCTTGGGCGATTGTAAATGTTTGCGAAAATTTCCTTCAGCCTTGTGGGTTCCATCTCGGGGCCCACGGCGCTGTAATATTCCTGGTCGGATCTGGGGGTGTTACACGTTACGTACCAAACGTAGCGTACGCTAACTTATTCCCGATAGCGCACGTTAATGTACATATGTTAACGTGCGCTAACCGTGCATGGCAGTTTACTATTGGCAGAAAACTTGATCTAATGGTGATGAACTCGTGAATTCTATGGTGATAATACATGTCATCCCTGTGCATATCATGCTCATATGGTTTTGTGAAAGTTCTATACGGATTAAACGACTAGGAGATACAAGGTTGCGCATAACCATCACAACACCATAATTCATCTTGATTTTCAAGGAATATCCTAAGTTCAATCCATTACGTCCCAAAACGTATGATTCCTATTGTGTAAAGACATAAGAACTTGATAATTTCCAAATACTGGTCACAATCGATTTTGAAGATACATGAATATGCTTAGGAGTCCACATACTAAAAAGGTTCAATGGATTATACGATGAATAAGTGCCGAAACGTCAAAATGTCCTTGTAACACATGATGTTCGACTACTAACGAATTTAACTGACTAGATAATCCAAAATCATGATCAAAATGTCCTTCAGAATATTACTAATATTGGTGAAGAATCACCTACCTCAAATTAGTGAAGAACACGAAGGAACTAGAAGGAATCCAACACCGAGAGCTTGAACAACAATCTCCAATGATCTACAATCTTCGACTCGAGCTAGGATGCTGATATGAATGGTTTAGGATGAAGAGAGTAATTCTCTAAGCCCAAGAATTCGGATGTGGGAAGTGAAAAGACTTAAAATACGGAAAAGGATGCTGTCCTATTTATAGAAAGTGGTTATTAACGCGCGCTAGTCCATATTCATAGCGTGCGCTAACGGCTTACTGACTACACTGTACTCAGCGTTTAGCGTGCGCTATCCTCATATTGTTAGCGTGCGCTACCGCGTTGACTTGGCTTTTCCCAAAAGCCGTCCAGGTTTATCCCGACATGATCTGACTGAAATCCTCAGCCGATCTCACCTACCACCCTGTCTTAATCATGCTGACTACGTATAGCGTGCGCTAAGGTTCATGCACAGCGTGTGCTACGGATCCAAATTAGCGTACGCTACACTTAGTCGATAGCGTGCGCTACTTGCGCAGAATCATAATTTAAATCACATTCATGAAATCAGGCGCTCAACAACACCGGCTTATGAAATACAGAGAATAATACTCAGATCAAAATACAACAATTACAATATCACAAGTTCCAAATACATATCAGAAATCTCGGGTATTACATCGATAGCCCCCAGAGAATCGAGCCGAACTACCTCTAGGAATATTCGCAGACTGAGATTCCTGCTGACCTCCACCCTTGTGACCCAAGAAATTTCCGGTGGATTTCTATTTCTTACTCTCCCGAACCGCCGCACTAGCCGTCGCTGACATATCATAGGCAAGACCTCAACTCTGATAATCCTTCAAAGTAGTAGAGACGAGCCCAGACATATAGTCCCGAATTGACAATTTCATCCATCTGGAAAAGTGAAAAATTTTGTCGCTCTCCTCGACAACTTGGGTCTTCACGTATCCCAACTCCTTGTTGAAATCGGCAATAGCTTGAGAGACAGGAATATCCCGCGGTTGAGCATCATAGAAGGCATGTACTCGAGCCTGTCTAACCATCCACGGGCAATACTCAGTCTCCATCAGGTCCTTGAATTCTGCCCACGAAGCAACATGATCCTTAGGCCCAACGGCCTCCCACCAATCAGTAGCGTCCCCAGTGAGAAAATACTGGGCAATAGGGACCTTACGGTCCTTGGGACAGTTGGTGGCAACAAAGACTTTGGATATCTCCTTGATCTACCCTTCCCAGCCAATCGGGTCTGAGGCTCCCGTAAACTGAGGAGGATGCATCTTGATGACATCCTGAAGCCAAGGTTCAGCTCCGTCCCGAGCAGCATGGGCAGGATTCTGAACCGCTTGAGCTATCGCCGCCATTTGGTTCACCATTTGTTGTATAACAGCCGCAACTACAAGGTCGGCGCCATCTTGAAAAGAAGCATGGCTATGACGGTCATCGGTGATGCCGGCTCCCGAAGAATGCAATGTGTCCGCCCCACCGGCTGCCCCACGTCCCCAGACGCGTCCACGACTACGGCCACGACCATGATCACGGCCTCTTCCAGCATCCATACTGGTGTTACGAGGTAGCAAAAGCAACTCGATGATAAGTAAGAGAGGAAAAACATCCACAATTCAAGAAACAGAAATACGTTACGAGAAAACAAAGAATCGAATAAGGAAAACTTACGAGCACTGGAAGTACCGAGATGCTGGCAGCGGCGTGACAATGTGCAACACAAAACACAACTAGACTCAAATAACCGACAAGCCTAGGTATCCATAAACCTTGCCCCGATACCATTTCTGTAACACCCCTGAGATATTCAAGGTATATTACAGTGCCGTGGACCCCTACATGGGACCCACCAGGCTAGACACGAATTACCACAGTAAAATCACACATCATCCAGATGAAAATCAAATAACACGCCCGGTACAACCGGCGGAATAATCCACATCAACAACCATAAATAACTCCAATGAATACGAATCACAATTTGAAGAGAAAAGCCTAAGTACTCGCGATTACAATCTATAAGTTTAGATAATAGGCAACAACCATATCGAATGGAACAACGGAACTAAAAGGTCTCAAATGCACATGTCAACGACCCTCACCAGCATCCTCGTACTATCCCAGTGCCCGCTCGTCCGGATGATCATAACCTGAAATCCATAACAAGAATTTCCCCACAACGGGTCCCCAGAGGGGTTAGCATTTACGCTAGTACAAGTAATCAGGGCAAACCATTCGTTTACACATTTCATAGTACAATGCACCAAATTCATTTCAAAAACCAAAACCAGACATGTCTTTTCTAGAAACAAACAGTCAATCAAAATTTGCCTAGGACTGGGACGAAGCCACAAATCCCACTCGAGGCCTCT
This sequence comes from Orobanche coerulescens, assembly GCA_033398695.1. Taxonomy (NCBI): domain Eukaryota; kingdom Viridiplantae; phylum Streptophyta; class Magnoliopsida; order Lamiales; family Orobanchaceae; genus Orobanche; species Orobanche coerulescens. The sequence continues at coordinate 79,181,349 of CM065804.1, read as the reverse complement.
AAGGACCCTTCCGGGCTGGCCAAATCATAAAACAAATCACGCACAGGCATCACCTATGACTGGGATGAAGCCACAAATCCCACTCGAGGCCTCTAAGGACCTACCGAGCTGGCTAGCGAAACAAACTCGTGAATCCAAAGCGAAGTCATAGATTCCCTTGAGGACTCCACGGACCCTCCCGAGGTGAGCAAAGCACACACAATATACATTACCATTTCGTGTTAAGTATAAAGGTTTCCAAAAATACTTGCCTTGAATAATTGACGACGCAACGAACGGAAAGGAAAATCACCGACAAACGCTAGGAACCAACGAAACCGAACCTAACGATTCAAAGAATATGATCACAAACATTTCCAAACAAATACGGAAAAGGAATACACCCGAAAACCCGCCTACGATTCATGTATATTCGTTTAAAAAGAACAACGAGGGCGGACCACAACCAAACCCTCTCGACTATGCAAAACCATAAAATATACCATGAATCCGTAGGAAAACTAAGGATATCAACAAGATTAATCATATTCATCATGAATTAACCAACAAAACGGAATGAATCAGACGAAACGTGAAAACCCCCATTTCTCCCCCAAAATAGGGTTCTAGAAGATTTACCTTGATTCAAGAGGTAGAAGATGATTAAATGATGATAATCTGGTGTTAGAGACTCAAGATCTTGAATAAATGATGAAAATAACCCCCACTCCAATCGCCCAAGTCGCCCAAATCGCCCAGCTCGCGGTGGAGAAAAGGAAAGAAGAAAAGTGAGCTGTTCCGGGTCAACTCCCTGGTTTTTATAGCCAGGGAGCATTAGCGTTCGCTAACCTTTAAAAGTTAGCGTGCGCTAACGGGCGAAACCCCAGTCCAGAAAGTTAACACCCCAGTCCAGGACTTAAAGTTCTGGACTGTTAGCGTGCGCTATTAATAATTAGCATGCGCTAATGGCCTATCGGTAGCGCGCGCTATCGGGACATAGTGTGCGCTACCTGGATATCAGCCGAGTCTAGGAGTAACCTGCCCAGTACTCATCTGACCGCGTTAGCGTGTACTACCGGCCACTCTGCGTGCGCTAACAGCGGTTCGGTAGCGCGCGCTATCGGTCCATAGCGTGCGTTACCTGGGCACCTAACTGAGTCCAGGAGTAAACTGTCCAGTACTGGACTGACTCGCTAGCGCGCGCTACCAAGAAGCGTAGCATGCGCTACTGAAGGATGCTTAGCGTGCGCTATACAATAATATTAGCGCGCGTTAGGCACAGGATAATAAAGGTCCTAAACACCGAAACACGACCGAAGCATCAAATGAAACCACACAATATGCACGATAACATACAATGGATTCACGACAACCCCGAAATGGCGGTTCCTAACAACAATTACGAGGATCAGATCAATAAGCGACGGAAGAACCAATAAATGCAGAACCGGACGACGTAAGTCTCGAAACGAATATTCTCGAAAATCAATACGGTTACATGATGGATGCTAAAAAAATGGAAAATACACCAAAAATGAAAATACCGAGAAAAAGAAAATGTGGATATACACAACAAATCTTTTATCTTAATAATCTTCTGGATTAATAAGTGTTGTTGAATCGTGTTTCTTCTGGAAACAAATAGAAATATGATTTGATAATAAATTTTGAGATCATCATATATATTATTTATATATGATACACACAAAAATATAAAATTTAGTAACTACATATAATATATTTCCCTCAAAATCATCATATGCAAGAAAGTTTTTGAAGGAGTAAATAGAATTAATACTGTTCACCAATGTAAAAAAAGACTATTTCTACTCAGAGTTTTTTTTATATGCAATACATTTTAGAAGCCGATCTCCACCGTGGAATTTGTAGATCTGCTTGTCAGGAAGATACTACAAAAATTTCATGCTGATCCGACGGTTAATAAAGCAGAAATTGCGATTTTAGCGCGGTCTCGCACTGCAGAAAAGTTGCTCGCTTTTTTTTTTATTTCGAAAATCGGAGAGAAAAATTTTTTTTACTCGTAGAGTATCGTGCTGATTAGGTGTTATAAACTTGAGAGAAAAAGAGAGAAATTGAAAGAGAAAAAGAATAATGTGTGTATTCTTATGAGGGCCAAAAGCCTTTATTTATAGGTACACATCTATGGTTTCAGGAGTATAAAGGTCATTCATTAATAAATACATTAATTACAACACTCTCTATATTTTCTCCTCCCCTTTTCCTCTCAACATCCTCTCCTATTTATACTACTATTTTATAATTTTTTAATTCAACTAAATAATAAATAAACTTACACTAAACAATAAATAAACCTATCACTAATTATTTTAATACAACATTAATCAATAATACACATCCAAACAAACTGAAAATCACCCACAATAATATCATCCGATCTGCCACGTCATCAGCTGACGTGGCGCTTTCTCTGACGCGCGAGTGTGCCACACGCGCCAAATTGGCGATTCTAGACTGGCGCATGTGCAACATGCGCAGGTGGTGCGACTGGCCAAAATTGTCCAGCTGGCCCGGACGTGTGTCAGGCGTGTGTTTTGTTGACGTGTGATGCCACGTGGCGTGTTCTGATTGGCTAGACATTGCTGGTGTGGCACTTTTGTTGATGTGTCAGCTGAATAGGATAACATACATGCTGACGTCATGGATGATGTCACTCTGTGGTTGACTTAGCTTGCCCAATCCGGTTTTGACACGTGCCACATTATCATTGATCCGTGTGTTTAATTGTCCTCCAAACTTCGAACGGCCATAACTTCTTCATACGAACTCGAATTTGGGTGAATTTTATTTCAAAACGATCGTATCGATGAGATGAATAAAATAAGACCACTCATGTCTTTGTTCAAATTCTAAAAAAATTGCCTTTGAACCAATTGATATATTTTGTACCGGCTGGTTAACCTGCAGATATAATATAATTCTAATTAATTATCCAAAAATGACACAAAATTATAGAAAATTCTAACCAAATGAAAGAATATAAATATATGGTAAAATTGATAAATTATCACACAAAACACACATACATAAAATACTAATAAAAATACTACTCAAAATATACCAAACAATAGCTTCTCAAAACTGACGTGCAGCTTGTGGTTAAATCTTATCTCTGGTGGGGAACTAAGTTAAGTGATAAATGGATCTCGTGGAGGATCAGACTCAAATCAAGTGGCTCTTAACCATAAAGCGCGTTGACAAGTGATTGTTTGGATCACACACTGAGTATATACTTGATTTGGAAGACATATGAAACTTTTGCATGTAAAAGGGTTTATAGTGATGTACTCTTATGAGATTAAGAGATTTGGTTGAATGAAAGGATCTTGCGGACACTTGATGATGCGTATTCATCAAATCGGTTTAAGGCAATCTAAGGAACGTTTTTCCTAAGAGACGATAAAGTAATCCTATCTGATTCCCGATAACTAGTCGAAGTCATTATAAGACCTGGGTCACAAAGTGATGATGCAGTGTTAAGAGAAGTTCTCTCTATAAAATATGGTAGTATGTATGTAATCATGTTTGACTCGATAATCTCATTCGTAATAATCAGCTAAATCCACTGTGATGATGGCCTAGGATGCACTCACGCAATGTCTGTGATTGATAAGAAGCTTGAAGCTTGCTCTATCTCGATAAAAGGACACCTGAAAATCCATACCCGAATTTGCCCTGAATGTATTGGTCTACTCCCATATGACCTACAGGGCAGCTCACTTGTTGGAAAATGGTGAAATTGGTACAATTGGAAAGGACTGTGTCTACTTTCCACGAAAATCAACCATTTGATCACATTCATCATGTCGAGTGACATATGATTATTATTGCAAATTAGGACACTGTATGTCTGGTAATTTGCTGAGTCAACTTCGATAGAGCTTTATGATCTGCTCAGGTCGAAATAGGTGATGTACTATATGTGAATGAAAAACTATGGGTCTCTAGTTTTCATAAGTTCCTACAGTTTCGTTGATACCTATTGAATCGAAAAAGTTATGACTGATTTAGTGCATGAAGGTCAAGACCTTGAAAAACTTGATTTTCAGACAAGTCTTTAGCGACTTTTGCATTTTGTATGTCTCGCGCTCTTGTTGTTCTCAGACCAAGCTTTGATCAGGAACACATGTCACAACATGATTGGGTGGTCCAATCATGTTGTGACATGTGTTCCACCTAATACTGATCAGGCCAAAGTAGGACACATGTCACAACATGATTGGACCAAAAATCATTTTAATTATCCTCTTTAATATATATCTAAAATAACTGTAAATGAATATATTTTTTATGAAAAAAACACCAAAATTTTTTATTTTTCATCCTCTATAAATAGAGACTAGTTTGGGATTTTTTAGACACAATCTCAAATACTCTCTTTCTCACTCTAAAAAATAATTTCTTGGTCCAACTTTTTTTTTTGAAATTCTAAAAAAAGTCATGAATCCAAATTTTCAGTTTTTTTTCAAATCCCGAGGAATATGGCAATTCTCAAAACTATCCAAACACAATTTTATTATAACTCTCAGAATTCTGTAAACCCCAAAATATTTTAAATTTCGAAAATGACTCAAACTCTCAAATTTTTCCGAACCACAATTTCTTTCCTACATCTGACAATGTCCAAAGCTCCCAGAATATTTCACGAAATTTATTTCAAGATTTGAAGAAACAAACACAAATACTCAAGCAGACCCAAAGGCTGTGAATTGGCTTGTAAAAGAAGACGTAGCCCTAATGTCGAGTTGGATTTTTGTAAGTGAAGATAGTGTGCGTGGAAATAATCAGAAGAATGCTGTGATATGGGCGCGGGTGGCAAAATTGTTCAAGACGCCGCATGTAGAATCCAGAAGAAATACGCAAAAGAAATTTGCAAATGATTACGAGTCATTTTAGACGACTTAGTGAAAGCGTGAACAAATGAATTGCTGCATATAAGGAAGCATATGGTCGGAGAAGGAGTGGAATGAGCAAGAAAAATATCGACGCAGAAGCTCACATAATTTGTGAGACTGGTGGTAGCAAGTTTACTAATATGCATGTATTTACATAAGTTGTGAGTAAACATCCTAAATGGGAGTTAAATCTGAATCGCAATGCAACACGTGCCCGTTCTGAGTATGAAGAGAGTAATGAAGAAAGTCGTGACAGCTCAAAAAAATCAAGGACTATTGAAGGTGGAGAAAATTCAACCCCTTCAAACCCAGAAATTCCAATCAATGATAGTTCAACAATTTCTCGACCCGAAGGTAGAGATGCAGCTAAAAGGAAAGGAAAAGGTAAGGTATCACAATCATCTCATATTTCTGATGATTTTACAGCAGAAATTCGTGCATTGAGGCTCACAAGAAACAATGAAGTTGATATGATGAACAAATTAGGAAATGAAAGGATTGAATCGAACGTAAAAGGAAGAAAATAAAATTGAAATGAAACGTAGAAATGATGAAAGGAAAGTTACGAAAATGAATGTTACTCTCTTGAATACTCTATTGGGAAATCATCACCTATCACCACAAGATGAAGAAGTGAAACGTCTTCTCATGGAGAAAGTATTTGGGAAATGATCAGTTTGTTTTTATGTGATTTAAGTTTATGTATTTTATGAGTTTCCTTCATGTAATCTAAGTTTATGTATTGTGTGTTTATGTGTATGTTTATGTAATTTAAATTTGTTTTATTTTAATTATTGTCATTTAAATTTATGAAATTGTTTTCTGTTCTCCTTTTAAAATTGCACAAGTTACTTTCAATTTTTTTCCTATAAATTTATTAACGTTTCATGTTATACTTGATTAATTGAATATCGTATGCAAGTAACCATCACTAGTATCATCAACATTATGAAAATAACACAAAATTAGATAACTAACCTCTTGAAAATGAAGAACAACCCTAAAGACTTCGAGAACATACTCAAATCCTCAGATCACTAAGCTTCAATCCAAGTTACGAAGCTCCAAACTAAGATAGAAGGGGATAAATTCGACTTAAAATGGTAGGGGATCAATTTCTGGAGAGGATATTCAAGTTAGGTTCGGGCACAAATGAAATACAAGGCATAACTTTATAATCTGCATTTGTCAAAACATACGCTACCAGCAAAGGTTAATATATGTTAGAATCCATTTACGTATGCTAACACATTCGTGTTACGTACGTAACGATCCTCCAGAAGCTACTGCCTCAAAACACGCACACCCTCACGTACGTTGACAAAATGAAGTACGTAAGATCACCATCATTATGCACACTATAGCATTACCATTGCATATGTAATGCCCGTTGAATTGGCTGAATCAAGCCAAAAATCATTGTCATGCATGGCCCTACACTGCAAAAGTCGAGATGCGATCTGATACCCTCTATTACGTATGCAATCCCTGAGATTTTACGTATGTAACAGCACACACATAACCTATGCTAAGCAACTATAGGAGCATACGTTAAGCACCAAGGACATAGTCAAAAAATGTAATTCTCCACACAGCATCTAACAGTCAAACATAGCGCGAACAACAAATGTGATTAATTTGATTCTAGTATATCTCAACATTATAAACACAACATTAAATCCAAACATTGTATGATGATACCCGAAACATTCGAGTAATATAATAGTAAAGATGAAAGACTACAATCGGATATTACAAAAGTATCGACATCCAATTCCAAGGTTAGACGATATGCTGGATGAATTACGTGGTTCATGTATGTCTAGTAAAATTGATTTAATGAAAGGTTATCACCAAATTCGTATGAAAGAAGGGGATGAGTCGAAAATAGCTTTTAAAACTAAATACAGATTATATGAATGGTTGGTAATGCCTTTTGGTCTTATAAATGCACCGAGCAAGTTTGTGCATCTAATGAATCATGTTTTGAGTGCTTGTATTGGAAAATTTATTGTTGTATACTTTGATGATATTCTCATTTAGAGAAAAAGTATAGACGATTATGCTGAACATTTAAGACTGTTTAGTTACCTTGAAAAAGGAAAAATTATATGTTGGTCTTAAAAAATGTACTTTTTGCATGCATGAGGTAATATTTCGTGGCTATGTCGTTAGTGTTGATGGCACAAAAGTTTATGAAGAAAAGGTAAGGGCCATACGCTAATGGCCTAGACCGACTAATGCGTATGAGATAAGAAGCTTTCATGGTTTAGCAGGGTTTTATCGACGGTTTATGAAGGATTTTAGCACCATTGTCGCCCCATTGAATGAATTGGTTAAATGGCATTTTAAATTTAATTGGGATAAAGATCAAGAACAAGTATTTAACACGTTGAAAGAAATATTATGCACTGCACCCATTTTAGCATTACCCGATTTTTCTAACACTTTCAAAATTGAGTGTGATGGTTCTGAAGTAGGTGTAGGAGCTGCTTTGATGCAGATAAAGAGGCCGCCTATTTCATGAGAAGCTTGGAGGAGCCACTCTTAACTATGCGGTGTATGACAAGAAATTGTATGCTCTGGTTCGAGCACTACACACATGGCAATAGTACATATGGCCAGAAGGAGTTTGTGATCCACACTGATCATGAATATTTGAAGCACTTAAAGGGACAAGGTAAGCTTAACAAACGACATGCTAAGTGTATGGAGTTCATTGAGTCATTTTTTTACACCATCTAGTACAACCAAGGTAAAGAAAATATAGTTGCCGATGCACTATCATGAAGGTACGCATTGTTTAATTTTCTTACAATGAAGTTGTGAGGATTTGATCTCATAAAAGAAGAATACCTGGGGAGATAAAGATTTTGGAAAATTTATGGTGCATGTGAACTGTAATATCCGTAACTTTCTATTTTTAGCAATTTCCATTTTTGGTATATGTGTACTTCTATCGATCGCTTGTAACCGTTTCGACATTTTGAATCTACTTTATTCATGGAGTTTTTCCATTTGGACGAGTTTTGGTGAAGTTTTCACGTGATTTCATTTTATGATATGTTTTGTCGTATGAACGTTCGATTCTCGTAAAACTCGTTCATTTTCGTGGTTTCATGTTTTGTACAAGTTCGTATGATTGAGTTGGTCGTGTTGAGACTTTCGGTTTGCAAATCCGACGTCGTATCATCATTTTCGGACGTTTGGGTCATTTTCGTAATTTCCTATAAGTTTAGGGAATTTCATATTCGTTGTCGTATTTCAGATTCCCGGGTAGTCGGATTGATGTTTTCTTGTGATGGTTAGACTCGTCATCGAATATTCTTCATAGTCGTATTTTTGGTTCGATACAGTCCGGTTTGGGTCGTCGGAATTGTTTGGGCCGGTGCCAAGATCTTCATCCCGGTAGGTGTTACGGCCGTAACACCCAGTGGTTACGGCCGTAAGTTGGCCGTGCTATGTCCGTAAGTGTCCCCTATTACGGCGTAACAGCCCATTGTTTTCAAACAATGGGCAGAGGTCCAATACCTCATTTTCTATCCTTTCTTTCGTTTTTCTTCACGGGGCGACTCCAGAGGCGATTCCTTCAGTTTTGATCGAAGAATTTTTCGTGTTCCATCACCATAGAATCGTAGTAGCATATCACCATCAGCGTAATCATCCTCCATCATCCGAATCCGAGGTATTTTCTTCAGGAACCCTAACTTGTATAAATTGGGGGGTTTTCAGGTTTTTCGTGATTGATTCCGAATTGTTCATGTATGTTGCGAAACTTCTTACCGATTGTTGTTATTGGATGATTCCCAATCCATTTTCTTCGATTTAATCCGTGAATTATCAATACGGGGAGATTTTGCGTAAACCCTCGCCCGTATCGATTGTACGTCTATTGTCGTGAATTGTAATCGGGGTTATGGGAGTATTCCTTTCGTTTATTGATGTCCGTTGGGACTGAGTTATGTTAATTTTTCGTTAGGAACCGTCGTCTTCCACTCGGATCATCCGTAGTCGTTTTTCACTTCCGATTCTTCGAAGATGTCACAAAGGCAAGTACTTTACATTTGTTTACATGTTCTAGTATTTGAATTATGGCTTTATCGTGGTCATTGTGGATGGAAATGTGTATGTTCACCTAGGGACGGTCCGACGGGGCCTCTAGGGATACGTATTGCCGTGAGTGTGCGTATCGTGAACTGTGGTTAGCCACCCAGGGATGTCCGACGGGGCTCTGCAGGGTACGGTGGCCGTGAGTCTCGTAACAATGGTTAACTTTGAATTGTGTTTTGTTGGAGATAATATATTTTGTGATTGTACATTGTAAATATTCCGGAATATAAAACGTTTTCTAAAATGATTTTTGGCGCATATATTCATCTGATTAGAATGTAGTTCAAATGGATTGTACTTGCACTAGCAGTTGTCGCTAACCCCTTAAATGGGGGAAATACTTTTTGTATTTCATGTATTGATCGTGGGGACAAGCGAGCACTCGAGCCGTATGAGGATGATGGGCAAGCATGATATTGTCCAGTAGTTGATAATTTATGTATTTTATGTATGTGTGTTTTGTGTGATAATTTATCAATTTTACCATATATTTATATTCTTTCATTTGGTTAGAATTTTCTATAATTTTGTGTCATTTTTGGATAATTAATTAGAATTATATTATATCTGCAGGTTAACCAGCCGGTACAAAATATATCAATTGGTTCAAAGGCAATTTTTTTCGCATTCCTTACAAGGAAAGACATTAGGTGGAACACATGTCACAACATGATTGGACCAAAAATCATTTTAATTATCCTCTTTAATATATATCTAAAATAACTGTAAATGAATATATTTTTTATGAAAAAAACACCAAAATTTTTTATTTTTCATCCTCTATAAATAGAGACTAGTTTGGGATTTTTTAGACACAATCTCAAATACTCTCTTTCTCACTCTAAAAAATAATTTCTTGGTCCAACTTTTTTTTTTGAAATTCTAAAAAAAATCATGAATCCAAATTTTCAGTTTTTTTTCAAATCCCGAGGAATATGGCAATTCTCAAAACTATCCAAACACAATTTTATTATAACTCTCAGAATTCTGTAAACCCCAAAATATTTTAAATTTCGAAAATGACTCAAACTCTCAAATTTTTCCGAACCACAATTTCTTTCCTACATCTGACAATGTCCAAAGCTCCCAGAATATTTCACGAAATTTATTTCAAGATTTGAAGAAACAAACACAAATACTCAAGCAGACCCAAAGGCTGTGAATTGGCTTGTAAAAGAAGACGTAGCCCTAATGTCGAGTTGGATTTTTGTAAGTGAAGATAGTGTGCGTGGAAATAATCAGAAGAATGCTGTGATATGGGCGCGGGTGGCAAAATTGTTCGAAGACGCTCGCATGTAGAATCCAGAAGAAATACGCAAAAGAAATTTGCAAATGATTACGAGTCATTTTAGACGACTTAGTGAAAGCGTGAACAAATGAATTGCTGCATATAAGGAAGCATATGGTCGGAGAAGGAGTGGAATGAGCAAGAAAGATATCGACGCAGAAGCTCACATAATTTATGAGACTGGTGGTAGCAAGTTTACTAATATGCATGTATTTACATAAGTTGTGAGTAAACATCCTAAATGGGAGTTAAATCTGAATCGCAATGCAACACGTGCCCGTTCTGAGTATGAAGAGAGTAATGAAGAAAGTCGTGACAGCTCAAAAAAATCAAGGACTATTGAAGGTGGAGAAAATTCAACCCCTTCAAACCCAGAAATTCCAATCAATGATAGTTCAACAATTTCTCGACCCGAAGGTAGAGATGCAGCTAAAAGGAAAGGAAAAGGTAAGGTATCACAATCATCTCATATTTCTGATGATTTTACAGCAGAAATTCGTGCATTGAGGCTCACAAGAAACAATGAAGTTGATATGATGAACAAATTAGGAAATGAAAGGATTGAACTGGAACGTAAAAAGGAAGAAAATAAAATTGAAATGAAACGTAGAAATGATGAAAGGAAAGTTACGAAAATGAATGTTACTCTCTTGAATACTCTATTGGGAAATCATCACCTATCACCACAAGATGAAGAAGTGAAACGTCTTCTCATGGAGAAAGTATTTGGGAAATGATCAGTTTGTTTTTATGTGATTTAAGTTTATGTATTTTATGAGTTTCCTTCATGTAATCTAAGTTTATGTATTGTGTGTTTATGTGTATGTTTATGTAATTTAAATTTGTTTTATTTTAATTATTGCCATTTAAATTTATGAAATTGTTTTCTGTTCTCCTTTTAAAATTGCACAAGTTACTTTCAATTTTTTTCCTATAAATTTATTAACGTTTCATGTTATACTTGATTAATTGAATATCGTAAGCAAGTAACCATCACTAGTATCATCAACATTATGAAAATAACACAAAATTAGATAACTAACCTCTTGAAAATGAAGAACAACCCTAAAGACTTCGAGAACATACTCAAATCCTCAGATCACTAAGCTTCAATCCAAGTTACGAAGCTCCAAACTAAGATAGAAGGGGATAAATTCGACTTAAAATGGTAGGGATCAATTTACGGAGAGGATATTCAAGTTATGTTCGGGCACAAATGAAATACAAGGCATAACTTTATAATGCATTTGTCAAAACATACGCTACCAAAGAGGTTAATATATGTTAGAATCCATTTACGTATGCTAACACATTCGTATTACGTACGTAACGATCCTCCGAAGCTCCGCCTCAAAACACGCACACCCTTACGTACGTTGACAAAATGAAGTACGTAAGATCACCATCATTATGCACACTATAGCATTACCGTTGCATATGTAATGCCCGTTGAATTGGCTGAATCAAGCCAAAAATCATCGTCATGCATGGCCCTACACTGCAAAAGTCGAGATGCGATCTGATACCCTCTATTACGTATGCAATCCCTGAGATTTTACGTATGTAACAGCACACACATAACCTATGCTAAGCAACTATAGGAGCATACGTTAAGCACCAAGGACATAGTCAAAAAATGTAATTCTCCACACAGCATCTAACAGTCAAACATAGCGCGAACAACAAATGTGATTAATTTGATTCTAGTATATCTCAACATTATAAACACAACATTAAATCCAAACATTGTATGATGATACCCGAAACATTCGAGTAATATAATAGTAAAGATGAAAGACTACAATCGGATATTACAAAAGTATCGACATCCAATTCCAAGGTTAGACGATATGCTGGATGAATTACGTGGTTCATGTATGTCTAGTAAAATTGATTTAATGAAAGGTTATCACCAAATTCGTATGAAAGAAGGGGATGAGTCGAAAATAGCTTTTAAAACTAAATACAGATTATATGAATGGTTGGTAATGCCTTTTGGTCTTATAAATGCACCGAGCAAGTTTGTGCATCTAACGAATCATGTTTTGAGTGCTTGTATTGGAAAATTTATTGTTGTATACTTTGATGATATTCTCATTTAGAGAAAAAGTATAGACGATTATGCTGAACATTTAAGACTGTTTAGTTACCTTGAAAAAGGAAAAATTATATGCTGGTCTTAAAAAATGTACTTTTTGCATGCATGAGGTTATATTTCGTGGCTATGTCGTTAGTGTTGATGGGACAAAAGTTTATGAAGAAAAGGTAAGGGCCATACGCTAATGGCCTAGACCGACTAATGCGTATGAGATAAGAAGCTTTCATGGTTTAGCAGGGTTTTATCGACGGTTTATGAAGGATTTTAGCACCATTGTCGCCCCATTGAATGAATTGGTTAAAGGGCATTTTAAATTTAATTGGGATAAAGATCAAGAACAAGTATTTAACACGTTGAAAGAAATATTATGCACTGCACCCATTTTAGCATTACCCGATTTTTCTAACACTTTCAAAATTGAGTGTGATGGTTCTGAAGTAGGTGTAGGAGCTGCTTTGATGCAGATAAAGAGGCCGCCTATTTCATGAGAAGCTTGGAGGAGCCACTCTTAACTATGCGGTGTATGACAAGAAATTGTATGCTCTGGTTCGAGCACTACACACATGGCAATAGTACATATGGCCAGAAGGAGTTTGTGATCCACACTGATCATGAATATTTGAAGCACTTAAAGGGACAAGGTAAGCTTAACAAACGACATGCTAAGTGTATGGAGTTCATTGAGTCATTTTTTTACACCATCTAGTACAACCAAGGTAAAGAAAATATAGTTGCCGATGCACTATCATGAAGGTACGCATTGTTTAATTTTCTTACAATGACGTTGTGAGGATTTGATCTCATAAAAGAAGAATACCTGGGGAGATAAAGATTTTGGAAAATTTATGGTGCATGTAAACTGTAATATTTGTAACTTTCTATTTTTAGCAATTTCTATTTTTGGTATATGTGTACTTCTATCGATCGCTTGTAACCGTTTCGACATTTTGAATCTACTTTATTCATGGAGTTTTTCCATTTGGACGAGTTTTGGTGAAGTTTTCACGTGATTTCATTTTATGATATGTTTTGCCGTATGAACGTTCGATTCTCGTAAAACTCGTTCATTTTCGTGGTTTCATGTTTTGTACAAGTTCGTATGATTGAGTTGGTCGTGTTGAGACTTTCGGTTTGCAAATCCGACGTCGTATCATCATTTTCGGACGTTTGGGTCATTTTCGTAATTTCCTATAAGTTTAGGGAATTTCATATTCGTTGTCGTATTTCAGATTCCCGGGTAGTCGGATTGATGTTTTCTTGTGATGGTTAGACTCGTCATCGAATATTCTTCATAGTCGTATTTTTGGTTCGATACCAGGTCCGGGTTTCGGGGTCGTCCGGAATTGTTTGGGCGGAATGCCGATCTTCATCGGTAGGGTGTTACGGCCGTAACACCCAGAAGTTACGGCCGTAAGTTGGCCGTGCTATGTCCGTAAGTGTCCCCTATTACGGCCGTAACAGCCCGCTGTTTTCAAACAGCGGGCAGAGGTCCAATACCTCATTTTCTATCCTTTCTTTCGTTTTTCTTCACGGGGCGACTCCAGAGGCGATTCCTTCAGTTTTGATCGAAGAATTTTTCGTGTTCCATCACCATAGAATCGTAGTAGCATATCACCATCAGCGTAATCATCCTCCATCATCCGAATCCGAGGTATTTTCTTCAGGAACCCTAACTTGTATAAATTGGGGGTTTTTCAGGTTTTTCGTGATTGATTCCGAATTGTTCATGTATGTTGCGAAACTTCTTACCGATTGTTGTTATTGGATGATTCCCAATCCATTTTCTTCGATTTAATCCGTGAATTATCAATACGGGGAGATTTTGTGTAAACCCTCGCCCGTATCGATTGTACGTCTATTGTCGTGAATTGTAATCGGGGTTATGGGAGTATTCCTTTCGTTTATTGATGTCCGTTGGGACTGAGTTATGTTAATTCTTCGTTAGGAACCGTCGTCTTCCACTCGGATCATCCGTAGTCGTTTTTCACTTCCGATTCTTCGAAGATGTCACAAAGGCAAGTACTTTACATTTGTTTACATGTTCTAGTATTTGAATTATGGCTTTATCGTGGTCATTGTGGATGGAAATGTGTATGTTCACCTAGGGACGGTCCGACGGGGCCTCTAGGGATACGTATTGCCGTGAGTGTGCGTATCGTGAACTGTGGTTAGCCACCCAGGGATGTCCGACGGGGCTCTGCAGGGTACGGTGGCCGTGAGTCTCGTAACAATGGTTAACTTTGAATTGTGTTTTGTTGGAGATAATATATTTTGTGATTGTACATTGTAAATATTCCGGAATATAAAACGTTTTCTAAAATGATTTTTGGCGCATATATTCATCTGATTAGAATGTAGTTCAAATGGATTGTACTTGCACTAGCAGTTGTCGCTAACCCCTTAAATGGGGGAAATACTTTTTGTATTTCATGTATTGATCGTGGGGACAAGCGAGCACTCGAGCCGTATGAGGATGATGGGCAAGCATGATATTGTCCAGTAATTGATAATTTATGTATTTTATGTATGTGTGTTTTGTGTGATAATTTATCAATTTTACCATATATTTATATTCTTTCATTTGGTTAGAATTTTCTATAATTTTGTGTCATTTTTGGATAATTAATTAGAATTATATTATATCTGCAGGTTAACCAGCCGGTACAAAATATATCAATTGGTTCAAAGGCAATTTTTTTCGCATTCCTTACAAGGAAAGACATTAGGTGGAACACATGTCACAACATGATTGGACCAAAAATCATTTTAATTATCCTCTTTAATATATATCTAAAATAACTGTAAATGAATATATTTTTTATGAAAAAAACACCAAAATTTTTTATTTTTCATCCTCTATAAATAGAGACTAGTTTGGGATTTTTTAGACACAATCTCAAATACTCTCTTTCTCACTCTAAAAAATAATTTCTTGGTCCAACTTTTTTTTTTGAAATTCTAAAAAAAATCATGAATCCAAATTTTCAGTTTTTTTTCAAATCCCGAGGAATATGGCAATTCTCAAAACTATCCAAACACAATTTTATTATAACTCTCAGAATTCTGTAAACCCCAAAATATTTTAAATTTCGAAAATGACTCAAACTCTCAAATTTTTCCGAACCACAATTTCTTTCCTACATCTGACAATGTCCAAAGCTCCCAGAATATTTCACGAAATTTATTTCAAGATTTGAAGAAACAAACACAAATACTCAAGCAGACCCAAAGGCTGTGAATTGGCTTGTAAAAGAAGACGTAGCCCTAATGTCGAGTTGGATTTTTGTAAGTGAAGATAGTGTGCGTGGAAATAATCAGAAGAATGCTGTGATATGGGCGCGGGTGGCAAAATTGTTCGAAGACGCTCGCATGTAGAATCCAGAAGAAATACGCAAAAGAAATTTGCAAATGATTACGAGTCATTTTAGACGACTTAGTGAAAGCGTGAACAAATGAATTGCTGCATATAAGGAAGCATATGGTCGGAGAAGGAGTGGAATGAGCAAGAAAGATATCGACGCAGAAGCTCACATAATTTATGAGACTGGTGGTAGCAAGTTTACTAATATGCATGTATTTACATAAGTTGTGAGTAAACATCCTAAATGGGAGTTAAATCTGAATCGCAATGCAACACGTGCCCGTTCTGAGTATGAAGAGAGTAATGAAGAAAGTCGTGACAGCTCAAAAAAATCAAGGACTATTGAAGGTGGAGAAAATTCAACCCCTTCAAACCCAGAAATTCCAATCAATGATAGTTCAACAATTTCTCGACCCGAAGGTAGAGATGCGGCTAAAAGGAAAGGAAAAGGTAAGGTATCACAATCATCTCATATTTCGATGATTTTACGGAGAAATTCGTGCATTGAGGCTCACAAGAAACAATGAAGTTGATATGATGAACAAATTAGGAAATGAAAGGATTGAATGGAACGTAAAAAGGAAGAAAATAAAATTGAAATGAAACGTAGAAATGATGAAAGGAAAGTTACGAAAATGAATGTTACTCTCTTGAATACTCTATTGGGAAATCATCACCTATCACCACAAGATGAAGAAGTGAAACGTCTTCTCATGGAGAAAGTATTTGGGAAATGATCAGTTTGTTTTTATGTGATTTAAGTTTATGTATTTTATGAGTTTCCTTCATGTAATCTAAGTTTATGTATTGTGTGTTTATGTGTATGTTTATGTAATTTAAATTTGTTTTATTTTAATTATTGTCATTTAAATTTATGAAATTGTTTTCTGTTCTCCTTTTAAAATTGCACAAGTTACTTTCAATTTTTTTCCTATAAATTTATTAACGTTTCATGTTATACTTGATTAATTGAATATCGTATGCAAGTAACCATCACTAGTATCATCAACATTATGAAAATAACACAAAATTAGATAACTAACCTCTTGAAAATGAAGAACAACCCTAAAGACTTCGAGAACATACTCAAATCCTCAGATCACTAAGCTTCAATCCAAGTTACGAAGCTCCAAACTAAGATAGAAGGGGATAAATTCGACTTAAAATGGTAGGGGATCAATTTCTGGAGAGGATATTCAAGTTAGGTTCGGGCACAAATGAAATACAAGGCATAACTTTATAATCTGCATTTGTCAAAACATACGCTACCAGCAAAGGTTAATATATGTTAGAATCCATTTACGTATGCTAACACATTCGTGTTACGTACGTAACGATCCTCCAGAAGCTACTGCCTCAAAACACGCACACCCTTACGTACGTTGACAAAATGAAGTACGTAAGATCACCATCATTATGCACACTATAGCATTACCGTTGCATATGTAATGCCCGTTGAATTGGCTGAATCAAGCCAAAAATCATTGTCATGCATGGCCCTACACTGCAAAAGTCGAGATGCGATCTGATACCCTCTATTACGTATGCAATCCCTGAGATTTTACGTATGTAACAGCACACACATAACCTATGCTAAGCAACTATAGGAGCATACGTTAAGCACCAAGGACATAGTCAAAAAATGTAATTCTCCACACAGCATCTAACAGTCAAACATAGCGCGAACAACAAATGTGATTAATTTGATTCTAGTATATCTCAACATTATAAACACAACATTAAATCCAAACATTGTATGATGATACCCGAAACATTCGAGTAATATAATAGTAAAGATGAAAGACTACAATCGGATATTACAAAAGTATCGACATCCAATTCCAAGGTTAGACGATATGCTGGATGAATTACGTGGTTCATGTATGTCTAGTAAAATTGATTTAATGAAAGGTTATCACCAAATTCGTATGAAAGAAGGGGATGAGTCGAAAATAGCTTTTAAAACTAAATACAGATTATATGAATGGTTGGTAATGCCTTTTGGTCTTATAAATGCACCGAGCAAGTTTGTGCATCTAACGAATCATGTTTTGAGCGCTTGTATTGGAAAATTTATTGTTGTATACTTTGATGATATTCTCATTTAGAGAAAAAGTATAGACGATTATGCTGAACATTTAAGACTGTTTAGTTACCTTGAAAAAGGAAAAATTATATGCTGGTCTTAAAAAATGTACTTTTTGCATGCATGAGGTTATATTTCGTGGCTATGTCGTTAGTGTTGATGGCACAAAAGTTTATGAAGAAAAGGTAAGGGCCATACGCTAATGGCCTAGACCGACTAATGCGTATGAGATAAGAAGCTTTCATGGTTTAGCAGGGTTTTATCGACGGTTTATGAAGGATTTTAGCACCATTGTCGCCCCATTGAATGAATTGGTTAAAGGGCATTTTAAATTTAATTGGGATAAAGATCAAGAACAAGTATTTAACACGTTGAAAGAAATATTATACCTGCACCCATTTTAGCATTACCCGATTTTTCTAACACTTTCAAAATTGAGTGTGATGGTTACGAAGTAGGTGTAGGAGTGCTTTGATGCAGATAAAGAGGCCGCCTATTTCATGAGAAGCTTGGAGGAGCCACTCTTAACTATGCGGTGTATGACAAGAAATTGTATGCTCTGGTTCGAGCACTACACACATGGCAATAGTACATATGGCCAGAAGGAGTTTGTGATCCACACTGATCATGAATATTTGAAGCACTTAAAGGGACAAGGTAAGCTTAACAAACGACATGCTAAGTGTATGGAGTTCATTGAGTCATTTTTTTACACCATCTAGTACAACCAAGGTAAAGAAAATATAGTTGCCGATGCACTATCATGAAGGTACGCATTGTTTAATTTTCTTACAATGAAGTTGTGAGGATTTGATCTCATAAAAGAAGAATACCTGGGGAGATAAAGATTTTGGAAAATTTATGGTGCATGTGAACTGTAATATCCGTAACTTTCTATTTTTAGCAATTTCCATTTTTGGTATATGTGTACTTCTATCGATCGCTTGTAACCGTTTCGACATTTTGAATCTACTTTATTCATGGAGTTTTTCCATTTGGACGAGTTTTGGTGAAGTTTTCACGTGATTTCATTTTATGATATGTTTTGCCGTATGAACGTTCGATTCTCGTAAAACTCGTTCATTTTCGTGGTTTCATGTTTTGTACAAGTTCGTATGATTGAGTTGGTCGTGTTGAGACTTTCGGTTTGCAAATCCGACGTCGTATCATCATTTTCGGACGTTTGGGTCATTTTCGTAATTTCCTATAAGTTTAGGGAATTTCATATTCGTTGTCGTATTTCAGATTCCCGGGTAGTCGGATTGATGTTTTCTTGTGATGGTTAGACTCGTCATCGAATATTCTTCATAGTCGTATTTTTGGTTCGATACCAGGTCCGGGTTTCGGGGTCGTCCGGAATTGTTTGGGCCGGAATGCCCGATCTTTGTCGGTAGGGTGTTACGGCCGTAACACCCGAAGTTACTGGCGATAAGTTGGCGTGCTATGTCCGTAAGTGTCCCCTATTACGGCCGTAATGACCATTGTTTTCAAGCAATGGCGGAGGTCCAATACCTCATTTTCTATCCTTTCTTTCGTTTTTCTTCACGGGGCGACTCCAGAGGCGATTCCTTCAGTTTTGATCGAAGAATTTTTCGTGTTCCATCACCATAGAATCGTAGTAGCATATCACCATCAGCGTAATCATCCTCCATCATCCGAATCCGAGGTATTTTCTTGGGAACCCTAACTTGTATAAATTGGGGTTTTCTGGTTTTTCGTGATTGATTCCGAATTGTTCATGTATGTTGCGAAACTTCTTACCGATTGTTGTTATTGGATGATTCCCAATCCATTTTCTTCGATTTAATCCGTGAATTATCAATACGGGGAGATTTTGCGTAAACCCTCGCCCGTATCGATTGTACGTCTATTGTCGTGAATTGTAATCGGGGTTATGGGAGTATTCCTTTCGTTTATTGATGTCCGTTGGGACTGAGTTATGTTAATTCTTCGTTAGGAACCGTCGTCTTCCACTCGGATCATCCGTAGTCGTTTTTCACTTCCGATTCTTCGAAGATGTCACAAAGGCAAGTACTTTACATTTGTTTACATGTTCTAGTATTTGAATTATGGCTTTATCGTGGTCATTGTGGATGGAAATGTGTATGTTCACCTAGGGACGGTCCGACGGGGCCTCTAGGGATACGTATTGCCATGAGTGTGCGTATCGTGAACTGTGGTTAGCCACCCAGGGATGTCCGACGGGGCTCTGCAGGGTACGGTGGCCGTGAGTCTCGTAACAATGGTTAACTTTGAATTGTGTTTTGTTGGAGATAATATATTTTGTGATTGTACATTGTAAATATTCCGGAATATAAAACGTTTTCTAAAATGATTTTTGGCGCATATATTCATCTGATTAGAATGTAGTTCAAATGGATTGTACTTGCACTAGCAGTTGTCGCTAACCCCTTAAATGGGGGAAATACTTTTTGTATTTCATGTATTGATCGTGGGGACAAGCGAGCACTCGAGCCGTATGAGGATGATGGGCAAGCATGATATTGTCCAGTAGTTGATTTTCGGTGTTATGTCTGTCGGTTATTATTGATGTCTGATTTTGGGACTTCTGTATTATAAAATTGGTTTATGTACTCGAGTACTTCCTGTTTGAACTTGTTACTGTTGTGTTCCCGTTTTGGGAAATGGATTTGATGTCAGATTTTATTTATCGGTTTGTAGTCTTTTATGCGAATTGTCGTTTCATTAATGATTGTTCGTCGTTGTTGAATGTCTTGTTTGGTACGTTAGCCTGGTGGATTCCACAATGTGGGGTCCACGGCGCTGTAATATGCCCTGAATGTCTTGGGAGTGTTACAGAATATAGTATCAGAGCTTAGGTTATGGATGCCTAGGCTGTCGGTTATTTGGGTCTAGTTAAGTGTCATTTTTGGGACAGTATCGCTGCTATGCCATCATCTCAGTACGCCGGTGCTCGTAAGTTTTCCCTAACTTGACTTGTTTCACCATTCTGTTCTATTCCTGTCTTAGTATCTTGTTGCATTTTGCGTTTGAATTGTACTTACCCGTTACTTCTTCAGAATTCCTGCTGGTAGAGGACGCGGACGCGGTCGCGGACGCGGTAGGGGACGTGGCGCATCCGGTGGGGCAGCCATGTCCGATCACTCAGGAACTGATTCGGCGATGCCTTCTTTGTCGAATAGTGTTCCCCCTAGTTCCGGAGGTCAGCAGGACCAGTCTGCTAGCTCCGGTAATGCACATGAGAATGTTGGAGTGGCCAACATTTTGCAGCAAGTAGCGAACCAGATGACGCTACTGACTCAGGCCGTTCTGGTCGGCCAAGCTAATGCCAACCCGGTTCCGCCTACTGGATCCGGCAATGATAAGTTGCTTCAGGACGTGATTCGTATGCGTCCTCCACAGTTTGATGGTGCTTCCGACCCTTTCAGTTGGGAGAATTGGCTATTCGAGATGGAGAAGGTATTTGAGGCTGCTAATTGTTCTAAGGAGAGGAAAGTACCCATTTCTCAGTACTTCCTCGCCAAGGAGGCAGCGACGTGGTGGCAAGCAGTGAAGCCGCGTGACCGGGCAGCTACGTGGGCAGAGTTTCGGGATTTGATGGAAGATGAATTCTGTCCATGGCCAGTGAAAGAGGGGAGGATCCGAGCCTTCTTTGAGGCTAAGCCCCAAGA
The DNA here is from genome assembly GCA_033398695.1 of Orobanche coerulescens. Lineage (NCBI taxonomy): Eukaryota > Viridiplantae > Streptophyta > Magnoliopsida > Lamiales > Orobanchaceae > Orobanche > Orobanche coerulescens. The sequence goes on along the minus strand of CM065804.1, from coordinate 79,159,840 downwards.
TGTTCCTATTTCTCAAGCTATCAAAGACTACAATCAACAGCTGCATTACGTGAGAAACCAAGTCCGAGATGAACTTGATAAGATCCGCCACTTTGATATGCAGATGAAACCAAGGGTGCGCCACTACATGTCTGGTCTGGGGTGCACGACTTTGAAAGAATATCAGAATAAAGCGATGGCTTATGAGATGTCGTTTTCTGCGACAGAGACGGCAGCTGAAGGAAAGAAGTAGAAGACCTCCGGTCAGTTTTCGGGAGGCAAGTCAGGAGGGTGTCCGAAGGCTCAGTCTTTCGGTGGTATACAGTCTTTCGGGAGACGTCCGAAGGCTCAGTCTGGTTCGCGAGTCTTCGGGAGTCAGTCGCCATCAGTTGGGCGAGGAAACGGTTCTAGGTCTGCTCCTACTGGTTCCGTTCGTGGTCCTACGTTTTTCAACTGTAGTCGTCCGGGCCACATGATGAGTGAGTGTGATAGGCCTCCAATTCAGTGTCTTGCTTGTGGTCGGATGGGTCATCGTGATAAGTTTTGTACGGATGCAGCTCGGGCTCCAGTTACTCAGATATCAGCCCCAGCTGCGGGAGAGCCGAGTGTGAATCAGGCACCGACAGTTCCTCAGCCGCATCAGAGTTTTGGTAGAGGTCGAAGACGTGGGCAGCCTTCTAGAAGGGGAGCCTCTAGTGCGGGGTCTGTTCCGCCCCGAGTGTACGAGATGAGACGAGCAGGAGATCCTGACGCGACAGTGGCTACAGGTACCGTCCACATCCTTGATCATCCTGTTTCCGTATTGTTCGATTCTGGTGCTATGCATTCTTTTATATCTATGGATTGTGTGCATCGTCTGCATGTTGATTGCCTAGTTGCATGTGAGCCTTTTGTTGTTAAACTTCCTAGTGGGGATAACATCGTGGGGGATCGTGAGATTAGAGATTTTTCTGTGAGTATCGCGGGGAGGGATTGGCCTTCTTATCTGATTGTGGTAGATATTAGAGATGAGAATTTGATTCTTGGTGAGGATTGACTGGACCGTCATGGGGCGATCATGAATTATAGAACGAGAACCATTTCGATGTTAGCTTCTGATGGTACCGAGCATTCTTTTGTGGGGCGTAAGCGGAGTAGCCAGAGATTACTGATCAGCGCCTTGAGGGCGGTGAGACTTCTTCGGGGAGGTTGCACGGGTTATTGGTGTTACGCTTTGAGATCGGAAGAAGGGGGAGTCGAGCTCTCGTCTATTCCGGTAGTGTGTGAGTATCCTGATGTCTTTCCAGACGAGTTGCCGGGTTTGCCACCGGACCGAGAAGTTGAGTTTACCGTCGATTTAGAGCCGGGTGCAGCACCGATCTCTAAGATGCCATACCGTATGGCGCCCATTGAGATTCTGGAGCTGAAGAAACAGTTGGGGGAGTTGCTAGACATGGGATATATTCGACCGAGCGCTTCACCTTGGGGCGCACCGGTCCTATTTGTAAAGAAAAAGGATGGGTCACTTCGTTTGTGTATCGACTACCGAGAGTTGAACAAAGTGACCATCAAAAACAAGTATCCGCTCCCGAGGATTGATGATTTGTTTGATCAGTTGCAAGGGACAACTGTGTTTTCGAAGATGGATTTGAGATCGGGGTATTATCATCTCCAAGTGAAGGATACCGATATTCCGAAGACGGCCTTTCGGACGAGATACGGTCACTACGAGTTTGTGGTTATGCCTTTTGGGCTAACCAACGCCCCAGCCGTGTTCATGCAGCTTATGAACAAAGTCTTTATCGAGTACCTCGATAAGTGTGTAGTCGTTTTTATCGATGATTTCCTAATTTACTCGAGGAGCAAGGAGGAGCACGCTCGTCATTTGCATATTGTGTTAGATATTTTGAGAACTCAGCATCTTTTTGCAAAGTTCTCAAAGTGTGAGTTTTGGTTACGAGAGGTTATGTTTCTCGGTCATGTGATCTCGGCCGAGGGTGTTCGTGTGGACCCACATAAGGTAGAGGCAGTATTGGATTGGGCGCCGCCCAAGAACGTGAAGGAGGTCCGCAGTTTTCTGGGATTAGCCGGGTATTACCGTAGATTCGTGGAGGGGTTCTATAAGCTCGCTCGACCGCTGACCCAGTTGTTACAGAAGTCAGAGAAGTTTGTGTGGACCGACGAGAGGCAGAATAGTTTTGAGGAGTTGAAGAAGCGGTTGACGACCGCTCCTGTTTTGGCTTTACCGAGTGGTAATGAGGGTTTCTCGGTTTTCAGTGATGCTTCGGGCCAAGGGCTCGGATGTGTACTCATGCAGCACGGGAGGACGATTGCCTATGCTTCCCGTCAGCTGAAACCGTACGAGTTGAATTACCCTACGCACGATCTTGAGTTGGCCGCAGTTGTATTTGCGCTAAAGATCTGGCGTCATTACTTGTATGGCTCGTCGTGTCAGATTTTCACCGATCATAAGAGCCTGAAGTACATTTTTACGCAGCAAGAGCTTAATATGAGACAGAGGAGATGGTTGGAGTTGATTAAGGACTACGACCTCGAGATTTTATATCATTCGGGTAAGGCAAATGTGGTGGAAGATGCCTTGAGCCGGAAATCGGTAGCGCTTCGGGCGCTTGAGTTGCTTACGGCCCAGTCGGGACTTCAGCGAGAGTTTATGAGGTTGAACATTGAGGTTGTGCTACCAGAGAGTTCCGGACAGTTGCGTACTCTTGAGGTTTCTTCATCTCTGGTCGATGACATTAAATCGGGACAGTTGGGGGACCCGATGTGTATTCAGCTCCGAGAGAGTGTAGGAAAGGGGAAAGCCCCGGGATTCGTTATTCATGAGGACGGTGTGTTGAGATTCCGAGGTCGGTTGTGTGTTCCGAACGACTCGGGATTGAGACAGAGTATTATGCGAGAGGCTCATGCGTCACCTTACTCAGTCCATCCGGGCTCGAGTAAAATGTATAAAGATTTGAGGAAAAATTTCTGGTGGAATGACATGAAGAATGAGGTAGTTCAGTTCGTGGCTAAGTGTTTGACTTGTCAGCAAGTCAAGATTGAGCATCGGCCCGGCATTGTTGAAGCCACTTCCCGTCCCGGAGTGGAAGTGGGAGGATATCTCTATGGATTTTATCACGGGTTTACCGAGGACGAAGACTGGTATGAATATGGTGTGGGTGATTGTAGAAAGACTGACTAAGTCGGCGCATTTTCTGGGCATCAAGGATACTTGGGGCCCAGAAAAATTGGCTCGTATTTTTATCGCACAGATAGTGAGACTTCATGGTACGCCGAAGACCATTATTTCGGACAGAGATGGCCGATTTGTATCGCATTTTTGGCAGGCGGTACATAAGGCATTGGGGACACAGTTACGTTTGAGCACTTCGTTCCATCCCCAGACCGATGGGCAGTCCGAGCGTACTATTCAGATGTTCGAGGATATATTGCGCGCGTGTGCGTTAGATTGGAGTAGTGACTGGGAGGAGCATTTGGCCTTGATTGAGTTTACTTATAATAATAGCTGGCACGCGTCGATTAAGATGGCACCGTATGAGGCACTTTATGGCAGACATTGCCGATCACCGATATGTTGGGATGAGCCGTCCGATTTAGTTGGCACTGAACCAGACCTCGTGTTAGATACGAGGGAGAAAGTTGAGTTGATTAGAAAGAGGATGTTGGCTGCTCAAAGTCGACAAAAGTCTTATGCGGATGTTAGGCGTCGACCTTTGGAGTTCGAGGTGAGAGATCATGTTCTGTTGAGGGTATCCCCGACGAAGGGAGTTTTCCGTTTTGGGAAAAAGGGGAAGCTCAGTCCGAGGTATATTGGGCCCTTCGAGATATTGGAACGAGTCGGTGGGTTGGCATACCGTTTAGCTTTGCCTCCATCGTTGAGTCATGTTCATAGCGTATTTCACGTCTCCCAGCTGAGGAAGTATGTTCCGGACCCGTCCCACATTATTGATTTTGGAGACGTGGAGATCGAGAAGGATGTTACGTTTGAGGAGAGACCCGTCAAGATTTTGGAGCGTCGAGACAAACAGTTAAGGCACAAAACCATTCCTTTGGTTAAGGTGCAATGGTCGAGACACGGAGTAGAAGAAGCGACGTGGGAGTTAGAGGAGGATATGCGTTCGAGGCACCCCGAGCTTTTTGATTCTTAAGTTTCGGGACGAAACTTTATTTTAGAGGGGGAGAATGTAATATCCGTAACTTTCTATTTTTAGCAGTTTCCATTTTTGGTATATGTGTACTTTTATCGACTCGCTTGTAACCGTTTCGACATTTTGAATCTACTTTAGTCATGGAGTTTTTCCATTTGGACGAGTTTTGGTGAAGTTTTCACGTGATTTCATTTTATGATATGTTTTGCCGTATGAACGTTCGATTCTCGCAAAACTCGTTCATTTTCGTGGTTTCATGGTTTGTACAAGTTCGTATGATTGAGTTGGTCGTGTTGAGACTTTCGGTTTGCAAATCCGACGTCGTATCGTGATTTTCGGACGCTTGGGTCATTTTCGTAATTTCCTATAAGTTTAGGGAATTTCATATTCGTTGTCGTATTTCGGATTCCCGGGTAGTCGGATTGATGTTTTCTTGTGATGGTTAGACTCGTCATCGAATATTCTTCGTAGTCGTATTTTTGGTTCGATAGCAGTCGGGTTTCGGTCGTCCGGAATCGTTTGACGGTTTGCAAGATCTTGCTCTCGGTAGGGTGTTACGGCGTAACACCCGGGTCTGACCGTAAGTTGGCCGTGTTACGGCCGTAAGTGTCCCCTGTTACGGCCGTAACAGCTCGCTGTTTTAAAACAGCGGGCAGAGGTCCAATGCCTCATTTTCTATCCTTTCTTTCGTTTTTCTTCACGGGGCGACTCCCAAGGCGATTCCTCTAGTTTTGATCGAAGAATTTTTCGTGTTCCATCACCGTAGAATCGTAGTAGCATATCACCATCAGCGTAATCATCCTCCATCATCCAAATCCGAGGTATTTTCTTCAGGAACCCTAACTTGTATAAATTGGGGGTTTTTCCGGTTTTTCGTGATTGATTCCGAATTGTTCATGTATGTTGCAAAACATCTTACCGATTGTTGTTATTGGATGATTCCCAATCCATTTTCTTCGATTTAATCCGTGAATTATCAATACGGGGAGATTTTGCGTAAACCCTCGCCTGTATCGATTGTACGTCTATTGTCGTGAATTGTAATCGGGGTTATGGGAGTATTCCTTTCGTTTATTGATGTCCGTTGGGACTGAGTTATGTTAATTCATCGTTAGGAACCGTCGTCTTCCACTCGGATCATCCGTAGTCGTTTTTCACTTCCGATTCTTCGAAGATGTCACAAAGTCAAGTACTTTACATTTGTTTACATGTTCTAGTATTTGAATTATGGCTTTATCGTGGTCGTTGTGGATGGAAATGTGTATGTTCACCTAGGGACGGTCCGACGGGGCCTCTAGGGATACGTATTGCCGTGAGTGTGCGTATCGTGAGCTGTGGTTAGCCACCCAGGGATGTCCGACGGGGCTCTGCGGGGTACGGTGGCCGTGAGTCTCGTACCAACGGTTAACTTTGAATTGTGTTTTGTTGGAGATAATGTGTTTTGTGATTGTACATTGTAAATATTCCGGAATATAAAACGTTTTCTAAAATGATGTTTGGCGCATATATTCATCTGATTAGAATGTAGTTCAAATGGATTGTACTTGCACTAGCAGTTGTCGCTAATCCCTTAAATGGGGGAAATACTTTTTGTATTTCAGGTATTGATCATGGGGACAAGCGAGCACTCGAGCCGTATGAGGATGATGGGCAAGCATGATATTGTCCAGTAGTTGATTTTCGTTGTTATGTTTGTCGGTTATTATTGATGTCTGATTTTGGGACTTCGGTATTATAAAATTGGTTTAAGTACTCGAGTACTTTCTGTTTGAACTTGTTACTGTTGTGTTCCCGTTTTGGGAAATGGATTTTATGTCAGATTTTATTTGTCGGTTTGTAGTCTTTTATGCGAATTGTCGTTTCATTAATGATTGTTCGTCGTTGTCGAATGTCTTGTTTGGTACGTTAGCCTGGTGGATTCCACAGTGTGGGGTCCTCGGTGCTGTAATATGCCCTGAATGTCTTGGGGGTGTTACATGAACGTGGAGTTGTCGATATGTTCTATAGAGATAATGAGTTCCTTTTTCGAGAAAATAATCTTTGCATTCTTATATATTCAACTCGTGAACTATTAGTTCGTGAGGCACATAGCGATGGATTGATGGGACATTTTGGAGTTACCAAAAGTTATCATATTTTTCATGAACGTTTCTATTGACCTAAAATGGGGCATGATATGCATAAATGGCCTGCATCACTTGTCGAAAATCAAAGTCAAAAGTAATGCCCCATGGTTTGTACATACCACTTTCAGTTCCGACTGAACCTTGGATAGACATTTCTATAAATCTTGTATAAGGTTTACCTAGGGCAAAATATGGATATGATTCTATATTTGTAGTGGTTGATAGGTTTAATAAAAGTGCACATTTTATTGCATGTCACAAAAACATTTATGACACACACATTGCTAACCTATTTTTTAAAGAAATTTTTCAGTTACATGCATAGTGTCCGATCAGGATACTAAATATCTTAGCCATTTTAGAAAGATTTATGGGCGAAATTATGAACAAGATTGCTTTATTAGATAACTTGTTATCCCCAAACTGATGGCCAAACTGAGGTAATTAACCGAACTCTTGGCCAATTGTTATGAACTGTTGTTAACAAGAATTTGAAAAATTGGGAAACTTCATTACCATTCATTCAATTTGCTTATAATAGAACCGTACATTCTACCACTACATTTTCTCCATTTGAAATTGTGTATAGTTTTAATCTGATAACTCCTTTAGACTTGTTGTCTATTCCTATAAATGACAGGAGCAACATCAATGGCAAGAAAAGGCTGAAATGATCAAACAATGGCATGCAAAGGTTCGAGAACAAATTGAAAAACGGAATGAGGATAATGCACGCATGACGAATAAGGGATGAAAGCAAGTACTCTTTGAACCAGGAGATTTGGTTTGGGTTCACTTGAGGAAGGAGAGGTTTCACGCATAAAGAAAGTCGAAGTTGATGCCAAGGGGAGACGGCCGTTCCAAATTTTACAATGCATCAATAATAATGCCTATAAAGTAGAATTACCTGGTGAGTATAATGTTTCTACAACCTTCAATGTTGCTAACTTAAGTCCTTTTCGATTTTCATATCCGAGGATGAATACTTTTGAGGACGGGGGGACTGATGTGAATCAATATTCAAGTAATCAATCGGAAGAAGAACTGTACATTCCAGTGGGACTGATGACAAGGTCACGAGCAAAGAACCTTGAAAATATATTGTCAATACTTGTCACCAATGAATTCACTAAAAATGAAAAAAATTCCCCGACATAAAATTTATATTTATTATTGAAGTCGCCGAACAATAGGTCACCTTTTATATTTTAGTATTTTAAATTATAATAAATAGAGTTATTGTATTATTTATGTAATTTTGAGTTGTAATTTCTAGTAATAATAAGGCTGCATATGTGAAAGCCAAAACGTGTCTGAAACAAATGAATAAAAATACAAAAACCCGTGCGTAAGGTGAACACGCAGTAGTTCCGTATTTTGGTCATAACTCTCTCGTTTGATGTTCGATTGAGGTCGTTCAAGTGGATACACAAACCTAAGAGACAGAGATACAGCTATATTAAATTATCAAGAATAAATTCTGAAGAAATTGAGCTCAGATTCCATCATATTGAGAGTGGTGATTTTCTAACTTATTTTATTAATTATTACTTTCTAAGTGTTGAATGGACTTTATGGAACATAACTAGGAAGTTCATATTTTGACCATTTTGATGGACATATCTTTCATATTTTATTCTTGTTGATTTTGTTTTATTTTTTTCTTAGATGTTGAATGGTCTTGGTAGGAAAGAATTAGGAGGTTTTATTTCTTTGATTTTTATATTGTAATAGTTGTAGGATTTTTGGCTTAGCCATCATCTTCAATTGTAAAAGCAACTTGATATATATATGAAATTTGAGTGTATGTGTGTTAACAAGACTTTGTGAGTTCCTTTTTATTTTTATGAGTGTGTCTCCGAAACACCATTGTGTTATTCCATTACTTATAAAGTTCCAATCCCTTATTTAGTATTTGAATTCCATCCTTTCTGGGTTGCTACGGCAGGTCGCATAGAGGTTCGGAAGTAAAACTCCTTTTACTTATATTGGAAAAACCATGTGACCTTAATCTATCTAGCAGTGTCGGTTACCACAGTGTGTCTTACGGGGGTCGCATCAAATGCGTCTTGATATATTAGGGGAATATCTCTTGCAAGGAGTAGATCTCATGATCAGAGAGTGTCGGTTAAAGCTACCGCAGCCACCCAGGATCTCGCAACATTCTCTATATGATCCAGTGCCAGACGTAGCTGCTCCATGGTAATTGATCATGTAGCATCGGGAGCGATCGGAATCTCATAGGCCATCTGCTTGCTTCTATTTGGGTCCATCTAAAACAAGTAAAATAACGAAGTCAGTAACTCACATGAATGTTAAAAACATCTATGGGAATCTTAATGGTTAAGCACATATAATCATGAAATAAATAAATCAATTATTCAACAAATACGTTTCGTACGAATCCCAACAACAATACTTCATCTTAAGATTCAATAAAGTTCCACCTTTGAGTTGAATAAGTTAGTAAACTTCATCTATTCCAAATGAATAGTGAAGTGACTCAAATAGATTGGTGAGGTGAAACGAATAATATCCACCTCAGTCCCGGAATTCTTTTTAGAATTTATAATTTAACCTAATTTCTTTGTTTTGTGTCATTTTAGTCCAGACTTATGAAACGAGTTCTGATTCCTACGAAATTTGAAGGTCAGGAAAAAATCAATTTATAGAACTTTATTCTCTTCCCCAAAACAAAAAGTTATGATTTTATCATTTAGGTCCTTATTAATTTGCTAAATTCGAAATTTTTACCCATTTTCTCGATTTAATTTTCTATAGGCCACAACTTAAATATCAAACTATAACAACTCAATAATATAACATCGCATGCACATGATATTGTCTCATGAGTGTAGAAATTCGAATTATTTCAAAATCAGCAAATATTTGCATGCAATTTCATGACTATCCTAAACATGAATTTTACACATAATGTATACATTCCATCGATACTTGGAATATTAAACATAGACCTTATGAAATAACATCATATGATATGTTTATAATTCCATGCATAGCAAGAAAATAAGTTCTCACAACAGACATGCATCACATTATAATTCATACTAGTTTTATTTTTTTGAGTTTTTAAAGATGATTTCACCCGCCTTAGAGTGTGTGTTTGAATGGCGTTCTAAGAGTTGGCTTGATGAAGATGATCTCCTCCTTCCCCTCTTATGGTATGGCCGATTCATCATAGAATTACAAGGATATGATTCCTTTGATGTTGTATGTTAAATATTTAGGTTAGAATGTGTATGATAAAATAGAAAACAAAAGGAAAAATAGTTTTAGTACTGAAACTTAGTTGAAGATTTACCCTTCTTTTTTTAGTGTTGGTGATCAAAACACTAAGGTAAGGAATCTTCCTTCTCCTTTCTCCTCATACTTCCTCTTTTTCTTCTCCGTCTTCCTTCTTCTTTCTCTCTTTTTCTCTTTTTCTCTTTTCTCCTCTCTCTCTCTCTCTCTCTCTCTATCTCTCTCTCTCTCTCTCTCTCTCTCTCTCTATCTCTCTCTCTCTCTGATCATATATATCTTTGCATGTGAAATGAGAAGAAAAGATATTTTCTTATGTATTTAAACATAGTATGGTCAAAGGTGCATATGGGGAAAGGGTGGTCTTGCTTGGGGTGTCGAGACATGCGTGATGGACAAGACACAAGAGTGGTGATTCCCTCATCCTATCTTGTTATGGCCGGCCATTTTTTATTTTATTATTTATTCTTTGTTTTAATTATAATGTGTATAAATTTAGGGCTCGTATGTCACTAGTAGAAAAAACATCAAAGACTTGGTACGTCTCACTTCGGTAATGTATATTAGTGAAGTAAAAACAAACAACAACTTCGCTTTTCAATTTAGGGAAGTAAACTACACACATAGACTTCAGTAAATGGTATCAAATAGAAAGGCAGAAGATAGTTAGAAATTTTAAGTTCCAAAGACTTCGCTAATTGTATAATTACTGAAGTAAAAAGTGTGAATTTTTTTTTTGATGCAATATTTTTACAACAGTGAAGTATATTATTAGGCTGAACACATGTCGCAACTATTCAGACTCCCAAAATTTTTCACCGTCCAAAAAACCCTCCTCCTTCGCCCGCTCATTTCCTCCAATATTTCCTCCCAAAAAATTTTCCCGCTCCAGTAAAAAACCCGCTTCGCCCGCGATTAAGCTTCTTGTGGAGACCGATTATTAGGGTTCTTTCATCGGCCCTTCAAGGTTTTTCAGTTTCATCGAATTTTTTGGGGATATTTTCAATCTAGCTTTTATTATAGTTTTTACTCACACATTTTCTTTTGTTCTTCTCATAATCGAATGTCTGCTGGCGAAATTGCTCATAATCGGACGACTGGTGGTGACATTGTACGAATTGGCTTAGGTAAGGTCTTTCTTTGGGTTTTTATTCTTCACAGTATATGTGTGGTGGGGTTTCTGTATGTGTTTGTTTCTGTATGTATGTGAATATTGTGTTTCTGAGTTTCTCAGGTCTTTCTTTGGGGTTTTTCTTTGCAGTTTCTGAAAAAAGTTTTTTTCTATGGATTGATTTTGGGTTTTGTGGAATATATGTGTATTGTTTGAGTGTATTGTTTGGGCGGTTTTTGTTGGGGGTTCAAGGTATATGTTGTTTCCGCATATATGTTAATTAGGGGCCATGTTTGGGTTATGTTAATTGTGTTTTTATATAGTGTGTTTGAGTGATGTTAGTCTTAATCGGGGTCTGCGTGAGTGATGTTAATTTGTGATCATGTTTCTGTATATTGTCTTTGTTGATAGTGTTGGTGGTGATTCTGTTTGAGTTTGTTTAGTGTGTATGTATGTGAGTATTGTGCAAGATTTGATGCAAGTTTTAGTGTGTTTGTTAATTAGCAAGATTGTTGGCAAGATTTGATGCATGAGTTGTAGAGTGCTTGATTGATGTGATAAAATTTTATATTTGGTTGTCAATGCATGAGCTGAAGAGTATTGCATGATCGATTGAAGAGAATGTATCATTGATTATCATAAATGTGTCCCTTGGAGCTAAGTGGATTATTTACTCATATTAATTTTGGTTCGATCTAGCTGGTTTCAAAATTTATTTATGTAGATTTTCTTCCTTCTTGAAAGAAAGATCTCGACTACTTTGCGAGAAGACAAGATCGGTGGTAAGAGCACGTAATTTGCCGATTTCTTGTTAGAATTCAGTAGTTAGTAATGGATAGATCTTGGATTAAATCAGATAGGAGGAGTGCAGTATATGGGGAAGGTGTCGAAAAGTTCATTAGAGATTGTTTAGAGAATTCAGAAATTGATCAGAACTTCATTCCTTGTCCGTGTTGCAAGTGCAACAATATGAAAAAAGGGTCGGTGAAGATGTTTCGAGAGCATCTTTATATCAACGGTTTTAGTCCAATTTACACCAATTGGATTTGGCATGGGGATCAGAGCCTGAATGATGGTGAGAGTGTCAACCAAGATCCATTTGATGGTGACATGAATGAAGAAGTGGGTGATATGTGTGAGGCAGCCTTTGAGAAGTTCTCAGAAGATCCTGAAGAGTTTGTCAAATTTGTCGAGGAAGCAGAAAAACCCTTGTATAAAGGCTGTCGACAGTATACAAAGTTGAGTGCGCTTGTAAAACTCTACAATACAAAAGCAAGACATAGGATGACAGATGCACTTTTTTCAGATCTACTAGCCGATTTCGGGGATATGTTACCTGAGAACCACAACCTACCATCCTCAATGTACGAAGCTAAGACTTTGAGTTGTTTGGGGTTGAAGCACGAGAAAATACACGCGTGCTCCAACGATTGTATCCTATATAGGAAACAATATGCAGATCATACCCGCTGCCCAAAATGTGATGTGTCCGGGTGGAAACTAACTAAGAACAAGAAGGAGAAGATCGGCGTCCCGGCCAAGGTTGTTTGGTATTTTCCTCCCATTCCAAGATTCAAAAGAATGTTCAAATCTTTGGAGACTTCAAAGTGTAACACCCCCGATATATTCAGGAATATTACAGCGCCGTAAATCCTTTACATAAGGATTTACAAGGCTGAAGAATTTAAACAGGCATTAAAAGATACTAACGAATGGAAATAACGAAATTACGGTACAACAGTTCTGACCCAATACAGAAATAGTACAATTGTTCAACAGAACTCAATAATACATCACCAAATTCAAATCATCACAAATGACTTCATACTCGAGTACTTATTAAAATAACCAATAAATAACAGATGATAAACCGGTCGGAACATCACTCGCACCCTCGTCGTCATGCACCTCCGGTGGTTGTTTTCCGCTCTCCAAGATCCTGAACATACACAAATGTTCACCCCCGAAGGGGTTAGCACAACGATGCTAGTACAAGTACAATAATCATACAACAGTGATATAATCAACAATTATATCATAACAAGTTTCTCCAACGAGAATATCCACAACATATATCATATCATAACGGTTTCAACATACGATGGTATTCCAACGATCCAGTAGCACCTGACTATAGATTCCCATGATGATCCCGTCGGACCAACACATGGTGGAACTACCTGTCCAACGATCCAGCGCACACAGCTATAGATTCCCATGATGATTCCCGTCGGATCAACGCATGGTGGACATATATTCACAATATATTTACACGATACAATCACATCATAATTGTCGTAATATAAACAATTCTAATTAGAGTACTTGCCTCGGTTTGAAGACAAGAACAATACTTCCACAAAACGAACACTCGAAAGTCGTCCTCCTCAATCAATCACGCAACAAGATCAAACCTTAACAAAAGAAATGATATAGGATTTATCTCACGTCGTACGGATGTTTAACAATTCGATCTACGGCCAAAAGTTCATAAAATGCAATCATTTGCTTAGCGCACGCTAAGTACTACGTAGCGTGCGTTAAGTCTACTCGATAGCGCACGCAAACAACAAAGCTAGCGTCGCTAACTATGTATGGTCGATGTACTTCGACCCGGCCAGTGACTTCGTCGATGGTCTAGTGTGCGTTACGTACCAAGCGTAGCGCACGCTAACTAGTGCTCGATAGCGCCGTTAAGCGCATAGCATAGCGTCGCTATCTCACGAATGGCGATTTCTTTTGAACGATAAAGCTGTTCTTGCCATGATCGAAACAATGAAATCTTTCGTGATAATTCATGTTACTTCCATGAATACCAAGTTCATACCCTTATGAATGATTTTACGGATAAAGACAACTCGGATTCAAGGATATGCATACCAATATAAAACCATATTCCATTCCGACTTCAAATCTTCATACGACAATTGAAAAGCTAAGCGGTTGATATCAACACCTTATATCCATCAATATTATCATGTCAAGTTGTTAAACGTTCTATCTATACTAGATAAATCCTTCCATGATCAAACCTTTAGATTTATCTAACAATAAGGATGTTAACGTCTAGTCCAAGATTACTATGAAATCATCTATTAGATTCGGTTTACCAATGATAGAAGCTTCTCTTCACATATTCAGTGTAATAAGATTCGAATCATGATGATTATAATCAAGGTATTTAAGACTTATTCATCTCACCATTCCAACATGATATACTTGGATAATTCATCTATGAAAATCCATATCTTGTTAACATGATCATTCAAATCGTTAAAATCCAACTCTAAGTCTTGAGATAGATTGAACATACCTTAATATGATGAAAATCACTGAACCGTAAGGTAGAATCCAACTCCGGTTGGTTGTATGCCACTCCAAGGTGCTATTCCACTTCCATGAACATTCCCAAGTGATAACCAATGTACAAATACCAACAAGATGTGTTCTAAGTGTATAGAAGTATTACTACAGCTCTCTGAACTCTCAAGGATGAAGAAAGGGCGAAAGAAATGAAAGCCAAAACGGTTGATGTCCCATTTATAATATTCTGCATTATTAACAAGTTAGCGCACGCTACTAAGCATTCCTTAGCGTGCGCTAATAATGGTTGACTTTAGAATTGTCCGGGTGCGTCCGCGGGAATCTTATCCGGACTCATGGCCCGGCTGGCACATGTGCTAGCTGTCCCGCTCAATAATTGAGTCCTTAGCGCACGTTACTCCTACCTGCATAGCGTGCGCTAATAATGGCCCGATAGCGCGCGTTAAGATACATTCTTAGCGTGCGCTATCACGAGGTTGCATGATCAATTTTGCATGATTCTATACTTGTGTATAATGATATTAATGCACGAAATATCATACTCCAATAATCAAAATCACCATTCCGAATAATACATGGTTTGAATACAGATGAAATACACCGTAATAAATCCGAATATTACATACTCTCCTACTAAAAAGGAGTTTCGTCCCGAAACTCAAGACGGAAATAACTCGGGATATCTAGACTTCATATCAGCTTCCGTTTCCCATGTGGCTTCTTCCATTCCGTGACGTGACCACTGAACTTTGACCAAAACGATTGACTTGCTCCTCAGTCGCTTAACTCGACTCTCGAGTATCTTGACTGGTCTTTCGTCAAACGTCCCATTCTGCTCGACTTCGATCTCATCGAAATTAATGATATGACTGGGATCTGGTATATACCTCCGTAACTGGGATACGTGGAACACGTTATGAACATGGCACAATGACGGCGGTAATGCTAATCTGTATGCCAACTCCCCAACTCTCTCGAGGATCTCAAATGGTCCGATATATCTCGGACTCAGCTTTCCTTTCCTTCCGAAACGAAAGATTCCCCGAGTAGGAGAAACCTTCAAAAGTACGTGATCTCGATCGAACTCCAATGGCGGCGGCGTGCGTCCGCATAGGATTCTGGCGACTGCAGGCGGTGTGACCTTTCACGAATCAAGGCTATCATTTCTCGAGTCTGTTCGATCAACTCTGGTTTTGTTCCGATCAAGTCCGATGAATCATCCCAGCATAGGGGCGATCTGCATCTCCTTAAACGGTGCCATCTTAATGGAAGCATGCCAACTATTGTTGTAGGTAAATTCAATCAACGGTAGATGAACTTCCCAATCGTTTGACCAATCTAAGGCACAGGCCCTTAGCATGTCTTCCACCGTTTGTATAGTTCTCTCAGATTGTCCGTCAGTCTGCGGGTGATAAGTTGTACTGAAGTTCAATTCGGTCCCCAAGGCCTTATATGCTTTCCAAAGTGAGACACAAAGCAGCCGTCTCGATCGAAACAATGGTCTTCGGCGTACCATGCAATCGAACTATCTCCGAAATAAATACTCGTGCCAACCTCTACGGTCCCCACGTATCCTTAATACCTAGAAAATGAGCTGATTTGGTTAAACGATCAACTATCACCCAAATCATGTCCATTCTGTCTGGTTTTGGCATATTAGTGATAAAGTCCATCGATATGTCCTCCCACTTCCATTCAGGAATCGGGAGCAGCTTCAACATTCCAGCAGGCCGTTGATGCTCGATCTTAACCTGCTGACAAGTCAAGCATTTCGAAACATAGTCCGCTACGTCTTTCTTCATGTTGCCCCACTAGAAATTCTGCTTCAAGTCCTTATACATTTTACTGGTGCCCGGGTGGATAGAATAGGGCGAACTATGAGCTTCTTTCATAATCGTCTGTTTCAGAACATCAACATCGGGAGCAGTCGTTCTGAAATCTCAAAACTCCATCGTCATGAATTATGAATCCGGGGGCCTTTCCTTTGATCACTTCATCATGTAACCGAATCATCAGAGGATCATCTGCCTGTCTAGATTTGATTTCTTCGGTTAAAAATGAAATTATCTCCATCACGCACAGTTGTCCTTGGACTCTTTGTAACCACACTTCAATCCCTTCACGAATAATCTCTTGTTGAAGGCTAAGTTGGAATGTCAGCGTCTCCAGCATCTGAATAGAGACAGGCTTGCGGCTAAGTGCATCGGCCACTACATTCGCTTTGCCTGGATGATATAAAATCTCCAAGTCATAGTCCTTAATCAGTTCTAACCATCTTCTTTGCCGCATGTTCAACTCTTTCTGACTAAATATGTACTTGAGACTCTTATGATCCGTAAAGATCTGACAGTGAGTCCCGTACAGATAATGCCTCCAGATCTTCAAGGCAAAAACCACTGCTGCTAGCTCTAAATCATGTGTCGGGTAATTCGCTTCATAAGGTTTCAGTTGTCGCGACGCATAAGCGATCACCTTATCATTCTGCATCAACACGCACCCAAGTCCTTGGTTCGAAGCATCACTGTAAAGTATGAATCCTCCAGTTCCCTGCGGAAGTGATAGAATGGGTGTCGTAGTCAATCTCTTCTTCAATTCATTAAAGCTAATCTGACACAATTCATTCCACTCAAACTTTTGAGTTTTTTGCAGGAGTCGAGTAAGTGGGCGGGAGATTTTAGAAAACCCTTCCACGAATCGACGATAGTATCCAGCAAGTCCCAAGAAGCTTCGGACTTCTTTCACGTTCTTAGGAGGCTTCCAATCCATAATTGCTTCGATCTTCTGAGGATCTACTCGGACTCCTTTAGCTGACACCACATGGCCGAGGAACAATACTTCCTTTAGCCAGAATTCACACTTAGAGAGTTTGGCGTACAATTGCTCGTTTCTCAAAAGTTCCAACACAATCCGCAAATGCTGCGCATGTTCCTCCGGGCTCTTAGAATACACCAGAATGTCATCAATGAACACGACCACAAATTTATCCAAAAATTCAATGAACACACGGTTCATTAATTGCATAAATACGCAGTGCGTTAGTGAGACCAAACGGCATCACTACAAACTCATAATGTCCGTAGCGAGTTACGAGCTGATTTGGGCGTCGATTCCTTAATCCTTAGGCGATGATATCACGATCTCGGATCAATTTTAGAAAATACCGTTGCCCCTTGCGGTGGTCAAACAGATCATCAATCCGTAGTAACGGATATTTGTTCTTAATCGTCATCTTGTTCGGCTCTCGATAGTCAATACGGTCGGAGCGATCCATCCTTCTTTCGGACGAAAAGAAGCGGCGCTCCCGGGGTGAAACGCTTGGTGAATATAGCCCTTATCCATTAACTCCTCTAATCGCTTCTTGATTCGTACATCTCAATAGGTGCCATACGATACGGCGCCTTGGAAATTGGTGTAGCTCGGGTTCTAGCTCAATGGTAAATTCCACATCCCTTCGTGGAGGTAGTCCGGTAACTCGTCAGGAAATACATCTGGAAATTCGTTCACAAGGAATGGATGAAAGTTCCACAATTTCGTCTTCTTTCTTCATTGCGTAACACGATTGCGATGCATACTGTTTCAACAATTTGACGGCTTTCATCGCCTTGATCAATTTTCTGAGCTTCGGTTTCCATCCTTGAACAGTGACGGAGCCATCATCGATCGGTGAAATATTCCTCCTTCGGTAGTCTACAATTGCTCCATACCGATTAAGCCAATCGTCTCCGAGTATCAGTCATCTCCTTGCATTTCTATCACGATCGATTTGAGAGCCACGCTCGGCTCCCAAATGTTACAGGGAAATTTCTCGTTACTACATTTCCGACAATCCTCTCTCCACTCGGTAAACCATCCACATAACGTTCACACGCATGAAAACAGGTAATATTATAAAGTTTTACACTAGACAAAGATATGAAAGAATGTGTAGCTCTGTATCGAACAAAACGCTAACTGGCCGGGAAAGGATTTGGGCCGAGTGCACGATGCGGCAAAGACATCACGATCATCTGTCCTCCTCATCTCATACAAACGTGGGGGAACAGATCCGGCACTCGATGTCCCCTTTCGGTCCCATTGTCCTCTGCCTCGCCCGCGGCCAAAATTCCGAGGCATCTGAACACTTTGCTGCGTCTGTTGGACACTGGCTTCCTTCTGAACTGGCTGTGATGAACGGGTTCCATTGTACTTAGTGGCGTCCTTACAAAACGTCGCACGGTGCCCTTCCTGTCCGCACTCAAAACATGTAACCGGAGTGCGCAAACAATCACGCCAAAGGTGGCCTGGGCGACCACAGTTAAAGCACTTCCTAGCTGTATCCGTCGTGGCTGACATTGTTCCGTAATTCTTTCCGCTCTTAGATGGGTGCGGAGGCTTCTTGAAAGAAAAAGAAGACTGGGCCTTGCGGGGCCCACTGCTCTTGTGCTCTGTAAAAGTACCAGAGACTTTCTGTTTCTTCGACTCCATAAACTTCTCCATTGCTGCTTCTTTTATTTCGTACGCCAACGCCTTATCCTGGTATTGGCGGAGAGTGGTACATTCAAAACCGGACATGTACCTCTGGATTTACAGTTTCATCCTCATTTAAAAATGTATCATCATCTCGCATACATTACGACCGGATGTCGAACAAATGCTAACTGCTGGTTAAACGTCTTAATCGTCTGGGATACGAGTTCGTCTGATGGTTGAGCGGAGAAAAATTCCCGAATTTTGGCTTCCCTCACAGGACGAGGGCAATACTGAGCTTCCATCATCATTTTAAATTCCATCCAATCGGCATCATGATCTACAGGTCGGATAGCTTCCCACCACTCGGATGCTTCCCCTATCAGAAAGTACTGGGCAATAGGAGCTCTCCTGTCGTCCGGGCAATTAATTCCAGCAAAAATTTTCTCCAGTTCCTTCAACCAATGGTCCCAAGTGGGAGTCTCGGAAAAGCCGTCAAATTTGGGTGGTTGCATCTTTGCCACTTCTTGTAACCATCGGTCACCTCGATTTCCCATTTCTGGAATCCTTTGTTGTCCATCTCCCTGCTGAATTCCTGCCGCCACTTGCATTCGGTCCACGACTGAGCGAACCGAGTCATCCGGTTCACGACTTGACGAAGGATTTCGGCACACCAGGTTCCGGTTCGTTATTGATGGATTGCTGCGGCTACTTTGAGCTATGACTAGCTTGATTAGAAGGCGACGCCTCCCTTCGGCATTCCTTCGTCGCGTCCACGACCGCGACCACGTCCACGTCCGCCTCTCAACATACCTGTAAGCACAAGTACTTAATACACGAGAAAGCGACATCGTTCTAATATTCAAGTATAAAGAGACACAACATGTAAAGAACGAGATAGAGTTTAGGAACTTACAACCACCGTTCGCATGAAGACGTGGCGGTGCGGTGATGTCATTCACGGCGGTTACCTCAAAAGACGTAAATGACCCCTATTTTAACCCAACGGCCAAGATATCCATAATCTTAGCTCCGATACCATATTCTGTAACACCCCCGATATATTCAGGAATATTACAGCGCCGTAAATCCTTTACATAAGGATTTACAAGGCTGAAGAATTTAAACAGGCATTAAAAGATACTAACGAATGGAAATAACGAAATTACGGTACAACAGTTCTGACCCAATACAGAAATAGTACAATTGTTCAACAGAACTCAATAATACATCACCAAATTCAAATCATCACAAATGACTTCATACTCGAGTACTTATTAAAATAACCAATAAATAACAGACAGTAAACCCGGTCGGAACATCACTCTGCACCCTCGTCGTCATGCACCTCCAGTGGTTGTTTTCCCGCTCTCCAAGATCCTGAACATACACAAATGTTCACCCCCGAAGGGGTTAGCACAACGATGCTAGTACAAGTACAATAATCATACAACAGTGATATAATCAACAATTATATCATAACAAGTTTCTCCAACGAGAATATCCACAACATATATCATATCATAACAGTTTCAACATACTGATGGTATTCCAACGATCCAGCGCACACAGCTATAGATTCCCATGATGATCCCGTCGGACCAACACATGGTGGAACTACCTGTCCAACGATCCAGCGCACACAGCTATAGATTCCCATGATGATTCCCGTCGGATCAACGCATGGTGGACATATATTCACAATATATTTACACGATACAATCACATCATAATTGTCGTAATATAAACAATTCTAATTAGAGTACTTGCCTCGGTTTGAAGACAAGAACAATACTTCCACAAAACGAACACTCGAAAGTCGTCCTCCTCAATCAATCACGCAACAAGATCAAACCTTAACAAAAGAAATGATATAGGATTTATCTCACGTCGTACGGATGTTTAACAATTCAATCTACGGCCAAAAGTTCATAAAATGCAATCTGACTGAACTGCTTAGCGCACGCTAAGTACTCTGTGTAGCGTGCGTTAAGTCTGCTCGATAGCGCACGCAAACAACAAAGCCTAGCGTACGCTAACTATGTATGGTCAGTACTTCACTGACCAGCCAACTGACTCGTCTGATGGTCTAGCGTACGTTACGTACCAAACGTAGCGCACGCTAACTAGTGCTCGATAGCGCACGTTAAACTGCATAGCATAGCGTGCGCTATCTCTGAATGGCAGTTTCTTCTTTGAAGCGATAAGCTTATTCTTGCCATGATCGAAACAATGAAATCTTTCGTGATAATTCATGTTACTTCCATGAATACCAAGTTCATACCCTTATGAATGATTTTACGGATAAAGACAACTTCGGATTCAAGGATATGCATACCAATATAAAACCATATTCCATTCCGACTTCAAATCTTCATACGACAATTCGAAAAGCTAAACGGTTGATATCAACACCTTATATCCATCAATATTATCATGCTGAAGATGTTAAATGTTCTATCTATACTAGATAAATCCTTCCATGATCAAACCTTTAGATTTATCTAACAATAAGGATGTTAACGTCTAGTCCAAGATTACTATGAAATCATCTATTAGATTCGGTTTACCAATGATAGAAGCTTCTCTTCACATATTCAGTGTAATAAGATTCGAATCATGATGATTATAATCAAGGTATTTAAGACTTATTCATCTCACCATTCCAACATGATATACTTGGATAATTCATCTATGAAAATCCATATCTTGTTAACATGATCATCCAAATCGTTAAAATCCAACTCTAAGTCTTGAGATAGATTGAACATACCTTAATATGATGAAAATCACTGAACCGTAAGGTAGAATCCAACTCCGGTTGGTTGTATGCCACTCCAAGGTGCTATTCCACTTCCATGAACATTCCCAAGTGATAACCAATGTACAAATACCAACAAGATGTGTTCTAAGTGTATAGAAGTATTACTACAGCTCTCTGAACTCTCAAGGATAAAGAAAGGGCGAAAGAAATGAAAGCCAAAACGGTTGATGTCCCATTTATAATATTCTGCATTATTAACAAGTTAGCGCACGCTACTAAGCATTCCTTAGCGTGCGCTAATAATGGTTGACTTCAGAATTGTCCGGGTGCGTCCGCGGGAATCTTATCCGGACCCATGGCCCGGCTGGCGCATGTGCTAGCTGTCCCGCTCAATAATTGAGTCCTTAGCGCACGTTACTCCTACCTGCATAGCGTGCGCTAATAATGGCCCGATAGCGCGCGTTAAGATACATTCTTAGCGTGCGCTATCACGAGGTTGCATGATCAATTTTGCATGATTCTATACTTGTGTATAATGATATTAATGCACGAAATATCATACTCCAATAATCAAAATCACCATTCCGAATAATACATGGTTTGAATACAGATGAAATACACCATAATAAATCCGGATATTACACAAAGAACCTAACCTGGCATGCTGATACTCCAAAAGTTGCTGGTCAATTACGACATCCATGCGATTCTCCCGCATGGAAGTTGGTTGACCATAAGTGGAAGGATTTTGAGGAAGAGTCAAGAAATCTTCGTCTGGCGCTCGCTACTGATGGAATTAATCCTCATAGTACTATGAGCAGTAGACACATTTGTTGGCCTGTAATGTTAGTCACGTATAACTTGCCTCCAGAGACGTGCATGAAGAGGAAATTCATCATGTTAACAATGCTTATATCTGGTCCAAAGCAGCCGGGAAATGATATAGATGTCTACCTTGAGTTGTTAGTTGAGGACTTGCAGTTGTTGTGGGAGGGAGTTTATGGTGTGTATGATGCATATAGAGACCAACTTTTCACATTGAGAGCGATTACGCTATGGACAATTAACGACTTCCTGCATACGGAAATCTTAGTGGATGTGCTACACATGGATACTTCGCGTGTCCAATATGTGGAGTAAATACACATGCAAAGCACTTGACCAAGGGGAAGAAAATGTCGTTTGCTGGCCATAGACAGGTTTCTTAAAGAGTCTCATCCATATCGAAGATCGAAGGAGTTTAATGGCATGGAAGAACTTGGAGAAGCACCCAAACCATTATACGGAATAAAATTGTTCGAAAGCGTCGCACATCAACTTTCGGTTTGGTAAGAAGGTCAATGTGGGAGCTAAAAGAAAGAAAAAAGAAGTGAGCGAGATAGAGGAAGGCAGCGAGCGGTGTAGAAGATGCTAAGTTCAAAAATCTTTGGAAGAAGAAGTCTATCTTTTCGATCTTCCTTATTAGAAGCACTTGCACGTGAGGCCTTTGTTTGGATGTTATGCATATTGAGAAGAACGTCTTGGAGTCCTTGATGAATACTCGATGAATATCAAAGGCAAGACTAAAGATAATGTAGAGGCAAGGCTAGACTTTGTGGAGATGGGGATCGGGCGAACTAGCACCCGAAGTTGGGGAGAAGAGAACATTTCTTCCTCTTAGCGCATGCTCGTTCACGAAAAAGAAAAGGCGCAGTGCACATCATTGATGGATATAAAAGTGCCGGAGGGCTTCTCTTCAAACATGAAAAGTATTGTTTGCCTCGATGAGTTGAAGTCATCGGGCCTAAAATCACATGATTGTTATGTGATAATGCAACATTTCTGCCTATACTTATACGTGATGCTCTGCCAAAGCATGTGAGATATGTTGTTATGAGATTTTGCTTCTTCTTCAAAGATCTTTGTTCGAAAGTCGTCGACGTACTCATGCTAGATAAGCTGCAATCTGACTTGATTGAGACCCTTTGCCTGTTGGAGCAATACTTTCCACTCTCTTTCTTCGATATCATGGTTCACCTTACAGTCCACCTTGTTCGAGAAGTCCGGTTATGTGGACCAGTTCACTTTAGGTGGATGTATCCATTCGAAAGGTGCATGAAGGTGTATAAAGGATATGTGGCAAGTCGAAAACACCCCGAAGGCTGCATTGTTCAACGATATGCTGCAGAAGAGGCTGTCGAGTTTTGTTCGGAATACATGAAAGATCTCGATCCTGTTGGGATACCTATTTCAGTTAGAGACCTCAATACCACAACTCCCGGTTTCCTAGACAGACGGGCTGCTCAACTGGTGGAAGAAGTTGACTTGCATAGGGCACACAAAATTGTGTTAGAAAACTGTGAAGAAGTGTCTCCCTTCATCATGTAAGCCTAATTCAATTTTCAAAAATTACACATTCATTGTTTATAATTTTCTATACATACTATATATGGTGTTGCTTTGAACTAATAATGTGATGTATATACACTTCTACAGTGAGCATAAGGCCCATTTGAAAGTGCTGAATCCAAAGAAAGCGAAAGATGACAAGTGGATACAAGATATTCACAACAAGCAGTTCACTGGGTGGTTCAAAAGGAAGGTGGCTGAGGAAATAAATAGTTGCAATGGGGGGACGACGTCAACATTAACATGGTTGGCACATGGGCCACGTGCGCGAGTCATTAAGTACAGTAGCTAGGTTATAAACGGTAGTTTGTACCAAACAAAGGCCCGAGATGATGAAAGAGTTTGTCAAAACAGTGGGGTGTCTCAAGTGGCAAACACGATGCTTGTTAGCAGTGCAAAAGATAAGAACCCCTTGTTTGCAGATATGCGCTCTACTATGGAGTAATCGAGGAGATATAGGAGTTAAACTATCATCAGTTTCAAGTTCCTGTTTTCAAGTGCGCATGGGTTCCAAATGATAAGGGAATAATCACGAACGACGAATGTGGATTCACCTTAGTCAATTTGAACAAACGGGGTCATAGAAAAGAAGAGTTTGTGCTAGCAAGTCAAGTTAGTCAGGTTTTTTACATTGATGACCCGTTAAGAAAAGGATGGTCAGTGGTTCTACCAATTCATAAGAATAATAGTGAGGGGGAGAATGAGGAAGTGACTACCATTCCACTTTCTCGTCCTTTAGATGACTTGGCAACTCATTGTATTCCTACTCATCAACAATATGTTAGGCCGGGTAGTAAGAATGGTAGTAAGGGTGAGGGTGTTTGGGTGGTGAAAAAGAAAAAATGATGTAAGAGTTTGTTATGTATTGCTTAAAGTGATGAACATCAATTTATGTTACTGTCTTTTTCTTGTACATGTTATGATTGTTATGTGTTCCTGTTAAGTTATAATGTTTTATGTGCTTTTTCAGCTTTATTATTTATTTTTATCTGAATTATGAAAAACTTATATGATGTATTTTATGGGTTATTGCAGGAAAAAAGCAGATGTCTCCTAAGAAAACAAAGAAAATGAGTGTTCAGCAAAGCAAGAAGATGGTTAATGCTTCTGGGAAGCGGGCACCTGAACATGAGGAGGCTAAACATCCTGTATCTACAGATGAAGAAGTACCTGTTCACGAGCAAAAAAGAACCAAACGGGGTCCATAATCTATGTGGAAGTTGGTTAAGCTGAGGGCAAGAGGGAATAAGGTTAAGGTCCGTTACGATAGCCTTGGGCGGGCTTTGTATGAGGATAATAAGGCCTTGCAGTCATACATTGGACATGTTGCAAGATCCATGGTTCCATGCAAAATAGACAACTGGAGGTTCGTTCCAAAGGATATCAAAGATAAGATCTGGGAAGAGATACTGGTAAGACTAAATGTTGCAATGTTATATATGTGTTTTATATGATATCAGATATTTGTTGATGGTTTGTTCTAATATTAACAATTTTTTTGATAATTGGCAGAATGTATTTGAATTAGCGCCACAAACTAAGAAGACGGTGTTGGCTTCCGCGAACCAGAAATGGCGTGACTGGAAGACTAAAATGACTAAGAAGTTTGTGTGGCCATTTCGCAAAATCACGTTGCAGTGCGATCTTCTCCACCCACTGAATATCACATCTCAGCTGAAGTTTGGAAAGAGTTTGTGGATAAGAGAATGGACCCTTCGTGGAAGGTATTAAAAGTTGACATTTTTCCATTTAAATCTCTCAAATATGTGCTTATTTGGGAATCATCTAGATTACACACAAGGAGCAGAAGGATAGGACTAAACAGATCAAATATCGTCACAAGGCATCTCGAAATGGTTATTGCGGTCTGGAAGCTGAGCTAGTAAGAAAATTATTTAATCACCGTATTTAGATTTTTATAAAGCTGTTGTCGTGTGACCCTTCCCCGGACTTGCCCTTTTCGTATTCAGATATTTATAAACCTTTGGGTGACGTAATAGTTTTTTATCGTTGAAAAACAGAGAAAGAAGGGATTACTTGGTGAGGATGACGAAATCGATAGATCGCTGCTTTGGATCTTAGCCCGCCAAAATGACAAAGGTCATATAGCAGATGAGGAGACAGTAGCGATGGTAGCGAATATTGTGAGTATTTTTAACTAATTAGGCTCTTTAATTTAAATTCAAATACTTTTGCTCTATTTGTCTTATCTTATTATCTAAACACTTTCTTTTACATGTATGGCGTGTGGATTGTTCTAGGAGAAAGTCTTGAAGAAACAAGCTAAGGGAGATTTTATTCCACAAGGATCTCATGATGCTTTAACTGAAGCGTTGGGAACAAACGAGAAATATGGAAGAGTAAGAGGCATAGGAGGGTTCGTCAAACCACAAGTTTATTTGGAACGCACGAAAGGCAGAGAACCAATTTCAAAGGCCTTGGTTGAGAACCTAAAAGAAAAGATGAAGAAGTGTCTAGTTTGAGGGCTGAAGTGGGAATGATTGAAAGCTGAACTTCTCGCGAAAAGGAAGCAAAAG
This sequence comes from Orobanche coerulescens, assembly GCA_033398695.1. Lineage (NCBI taxonomy): Eukaryota > Viridiplantae > Streptophyta > Magnoliopsida > Lamiales > Orobanchaceae > Orobanche > Orobanche coerulescens. Next base: position 79,133,759 of record CM065804.1, on the reverse strand, counting down.
CGACTACTTCATCAAAGAAATCGTCAAACATGGCGAATCCAGGTCTTGGACACAAACCAAGTGGGATTGGATGACTGTGATGCTCCAAAGCCAATGGTAATTCACCGTTATACCCTTTAGGATGACGATATATTTTGTTAATTTGGTAAAATGGCCTAAAAATTGATCTTAAACAGAATTTTAAGAAGGCAAAAAGCAACTTGATGGAAGACTTTCTCCGTGAAGGAATTTATGGATTGCTGAAGGTTATTTATTTAAAATATTACACCACCGCATTCTGTATGTATGTAGGCACTTGTATACATTCTTTCTTCCTCTTCTGTTTTAATTGCATACATTCTTGACAGAGGAAACAAATCATTGAAGCTGCTTTGAGATATACGTGGGGAAAGATGGAGTGGTTGGCGGTCCAAAGGGGAAGGTTACTTATAATTTTAATTACTTAAAGACTTTCACCATTTCATTCACTTTATAGCATCTACCTGATTTTAATCAACATATTTTTGTCAATAGAAGGGTAGGAAGTCCAAGGTCCTCCCAAAGACAAAAAGATGTTGAAGAAGCGACTCCAGATCCTAAGGTCATTTGACTTTCTTATAAATATTAAGTCGATATATTATTTTCTCATATGTACATCAAAGCTAATTCTTACCTTATTGTTCTTTCAAGGGGAAAAAGAACAAGTGAAAGTAAGACAACCTATTAGCAAATTAGATGAGGTCGATCCACGTGAAATAGAGGTTTTCAACTCTAGAGTTTTCATTATCCATGCCATTTTTATTATATGATCCTATGTTTAATTCTCATCGTATGATAATCTTGTTTAGGGAGATCTTGCACTGCCAAAGGACAAGTTGACCATATTATTGCATATGGGACGGTAGTGTCGGTTGGAGGGCCGCATGTGTTGATCCATCTGTACCAATTGGCAAAGACAAGCTGGAAAGTGTCTATTGACGGTGCCGTCGAGGATGGGTATGATGAGGATCTCCCTGTTCCCATTAAAAATGGTCCACTAACTATTGCGGATGCCCTTGGCGCTATCGTTGCTTGGCCAAAATACATGGTAATTCTAGCCAGTTCAGAGGTAATTCTCTCGTATAATGGGTATATAGATGTTTTGTATATTAAGAATAGATAGTTAGAACATTATGGCTTACATTAATTAAATATTGTGCAGGAGAAGGTTGATTCTCCCCAGAAAGAAGAAGCTGCTCATGCACTCATCGATCTAACTAATGCTCATGAAGATCCACTTGAGTTGAATCAGGTTGGGAAGAAAATCAAGTCAGGAAAGAAGGATGATGATGTTGTTCGATCGAAGTTGAAGGAAATAGAGAGATCATTACCCATGGCTTGCAAGTTTGTATATTCTCACGCTGATATATTCATGACCAATGATACTTCCTTGCGCGTTGTACTTGATGAGGCAATGTTTGGAGGGAAAAAAATAGTCTGGCTGTCGAGAAATCAAATCTTTGACTTCATGGAAATGAAAGCAATTGGTGGTATGCATATATTGGCTTATATGGGGTAAGATCTGTATAAGATAATACAATTGCATCTTATGTGTTTTCCTCTCTTATTATGTATCTCTGGTAGACCTATGGCCTTGATATAATTGTAATCGTATGGCCTAATGCAGTAAGCTCTTCAATAACTTGAATGCGAAAAATCATCCGTATTCTTTTTGCTTCGTGGATCCTGGGTGCGTGGATCATGCTTTAGAGAAGAGTGTGCAGGAAAAACACATCATTGCTCGCTTGATGGCATCACCGAGGGACTGCATTTGCCTTATCCCATATAACAATGGGTAAATAATACTATTTCTGTTATGATAATGCATATCATATTATCATGTGACATTATTAATGCTTCTTTACCAATTACGCAGTAACCATTGGATCCTGAATGTGGTCAATGATGACAAGAACATGGTCTACCTAATTGATCCCCTTGGCAATAGAACTCGATTAGATGGTTGGAAGAATACTGTGATCAGGTGTATATATATATATATATATATATATATAAGTAGTGAGCTAAAGATATATCGATTCTTTTCTTGAAGATTCATTAATGTTCCAAAGGTATAATTCTTCTATTTTTAAATGTAGTACTGTGAAAACCATCAATGCATCCAGAGGATATAATAAGGCTCCGGGTTATAAGCAAATCACTGTAAGTGTATGGAGATATCATTTTGCGAACTATATATATATATATTCATACAAAACCTAAGGGTCTAATTGTAATATTTCTGGATATTTGCTGTAATTACCCTAAACCTCAGGGTTACTTTTTATTATTTTTAATCTTTTCTGAAAAGCAGCCATATAAGGAAAACCCACTTCTGACCTTATTCCGTCAACTGGAAATAACCAGAAAAAAAAAGTTATTTGGATATTATGTTCATTCCAAGTTTGCAGCATATGACATACTCGGAAGAAAAAAAAATGACAATAAAATGCAACTTACACAACTTTTCGCACGAGTGATATATATATATATATAAAAAAAAAATTTGACATCTGATTCATGGCTTTTAAATTTTATAGGGCAATCTGAAACAAGAACTATCCTCCCTTCACTGCGGATTTTGTGTCCTCCGCTACATCAAAGAGATCGTTGAAAGCGAAGATCCACAGCTTGAGAAGATGGTAATTTTCATTCTGTCATCCTTTTCTATTATATGATTTCCAGAAGATGGTAATTTCCACATCTAGTCTGTTTTGGTACTGAAATTTTTTGATGTTGATGCATCTTTTATGAATGTACTTAATCTATTTTTTTTTGTTTCAATGTGATTTGATGAGTATCCTGGTTCAGTCAAAGACCAATACTACACTCAGGAGCAGTATGATGAAGTCAGGAACGAGTGGAGCGAGTTTGTCTACACGTTTGTTGATGGTGCTTAGGCTCGCTTCATTGTCAGGAAGTTCTTTGTCTAGTTTCAGTTCAGTACTATATATGTATGGTCTTGGTTGCAACACTGCTAGTACTAAGGTGATGATGGTGAATGTCTGTTGGTATAGTTAGATCAGAACATGTCGTTTCATCGGGTAAATATGGTGAATGTTTGGTTGATGTATGCAATCTATTATCTAGACCTATGCATGTGTCTCGTAGACATTATAGAAGTTTATTTGATGTTGGCATATTATAGTTATGCCCAATGCAAACTTGTGAATCACGCGAATCTGAATATTTGGCATTTTTGTACGACAATCCGCCGTTTATAGATGAAAGTGTGGTTTATTACTATTATCAATGCTTATAATCTTGTGTTATTGAATTGGGATCTTGTGATTTGAGTTTGTTGGATTTTTAATGAGGTTGATTGATGTATTTGAGGTTGTGTTGTTGAGATCTTGTGAATTGAGGTTTTTTATTGGATGGATCATTTTTTTGTACAACAGGGATTCTATATTTACAAATTGAAAAGAAATATGCAATGTGGTTATTTACTTTGGATAAAAAACGAAGTCAGAGATATATAATTAGCGACACAAAATAGAATAAGCGAAGTAAAAAGGAGTGTAATGCTTCGGCTAAATAAATAAAAGTGAAGTAAATGTGGTATCTTTAACTTCGTTACCTATTAATAAGCGAAGTCGATAACATTATTTCACTTCATCTGTATATATTTTTCCGAAGTGAATAGGAAATATACACTTCAGCGATTATAAAATAAGTGAAGTGGAAGGACCTTTTTTACTTCGCAAACCCCCATATTCGGGTTCTAAAAACCGATATAGACTTCGGTTATTACGATATTAGACTTCGCCTAATCAGCGAAGTCTAAAGTATACCTTTAACTACACGAACATAGACTTCGGTAATTATAACATTTTTACTTCGGATATTATCCGAAGTCTTTGACGTTTATTCTTATAGTGTGTTGAAGTTGAGGTTAAGTGGAAATAAACTTTGATTTTGGGCTTCAATTATGATCAAGTATGGACATTAGATCTATATATATATATATATACATTTAATTTAATAGTGGAATGTTAGGTTGTAAGTCCAATAAATAATTTAGTGATTTATTTAGATTTAATTAGTTTTATTACTTAATAAATATTAAAATATCTAAAATTATGAAATAAATAAATAAATTATGATCATACTGAATTTAGTAATAAGAATAATAACTATTTATGCATTCAATATAACTTGACTGAATTTTGGATTATAAGACAATGATATGTAGGAACATAATTTAGGACCGAATATGTAGGGTTTTACAGTCATGAACAAGAACTCAAGACCACACTATAAATATCTGAAGATAAAAAGAGCCAAGTATGATGCAATAACACATTATACAAACAAGAACGTAAGATACACACTCTGCAATACTATAAGCATCGTGAAGATCTAAGATCAAAGATACAAATTGGAGAAGCTCTTAAGTTGGAGAACTAATACCTTCTACCAAACTGGTTTGAGTTTAGGGTACTTTTTTTATATTCTATAAATTTGAGGTTGTGCGACATCCACGGGTTCTTGATTTGATGGTGATAAATAACTTGAAAAGTTGTGAGGCATCCAAGGTTTTAGATCAACAGGTGACAAGCAACTAAGGGAAGAAGGAGTTACAGCAGCCAAGGGTTTTCACTGGTTGAAAGCTGCAGGAACCTGATTCATCATAACTATTTAAAGTTATAGTGAATCCTGTATTGAAGAAAAATGGACTAGTAGATGATTACCCAACCTCCGAAAACACTATAAGTGTTGTTTATTTATTGATTTGTGCATCATACTTAATTTCTGTATTCATCTTAACTGTTGCATAATTAAACTAAGTGAGCTACAAGACTTCCACATATTAACTAATCTTCAGCTAACATCTAAACTCTCGACAACCGAGCATTTTTATCTTAGCTACTGTATCATTTACACCGGTAATTGAGTTCCTAGAACCTACCTGATGCGTAATTATACAACCAAGTTGTAAAACAGTTCAATAAAGTTTAAAATTTTTTAAGAGTTTATTCACCCCCTCCCCGCTCTAGACTTTTACCTGTCATATTTGGGGCCAACAACCTGATGAATGAAGCCTTGAAGTGAAACGTACCTTATGATAGGCTATCCGAGATTAGATACTTTGACGAGAAACCTAAAAACTCATTGGCAGCTTGTTGTTGCTAAGGTAATGATACAGGAAAGCATTATGTGTCTCTGTCACATTGAACGGTGGCACAAGCAATGCACCTTGAACGAGAAGATAAGTATTATGTATGAGTGGTTCGGAGTTGGTGCTCTTCTAGAGATATTTGTTAAGTTTAGTACCACTACTATAAGGGGGGTTGAACATTACGGTTAAGAGTATTGAACTCTTTTCATTTGTGGAAACGATAGATAAGTGCAGAATATAAATGACATAGAGATTTATAGAGGTCGGACTTAACTAGCTTACGTACTCTCTCTTTCGTTATCTTTTATATAGGTTCACGATAAACCTTTACGCCTTGTATTCAATCGATCCGAGGTAAACCATTACAATCTCATCTCCTATTGGTCTAAGATAAATCATCGCAATCTTGTCTTCAGTCTGTCCAAGATACACCATTTTACTTTTTCTATCGGACCAGGAAACAACCTTTTTTAGCTTTCTATCGATACTAGAAGAACCTCAATAGATTTAGATTGTGATTATAATAAATCCGGATCAACGATCTTAATAACACTGAAGCATATCTACAATCTTTTCTTTCCTCTCGTGTATATACGAGTGAATAAACACTCAAACTCTTACCAGTTAAGCTCAATTACGACAACAATGATGTATATAAGTATCTGAGATGTATAAGAATTATTCTTGAAGTTGTTTTGTGTTGTTGTGTGTAGATACTAAACAAATTGATATTTATAGGCTCCAAGTCTCAAGTAGTCGTTGCTGCTTGATGTATTTAGGGTGCGCTAATTCTTCCCTTGGCATGCACTAACGTCCTTAGTCATGGTATTTTGGAACGTTGTGTTGAAAATCTTGTCCAACGGTCATAATCCGAATCTAGCATGCGTTATTAAGCAGCATTGCATGTGTCAGTGTTAATCAATCCTTAAAGTCCAGATTCGGAAAGATCGTGATCTCCATGTTGAAAAGGTGTTCAACAGATATATGATCTGTAACACTCCCAGAATACGTCTGGGAATATCACATGTCGTAGACCCTTCTCACAAGGATCTACCAGGCTAAACTCCAATAGTCTACTCAATGATTGACCGACCGGGGTCAAAATAATTACAAAACAGACCAACAAGGTCATTCAACAATTCAAAAACCAACATAACACAGCTTAACAACAATAATAAACTTGAACACGGGAAGGAATGATGACTCAATTTAATAAATGAAAACTACACCCATGCAAGGGTGAATACTCAACCAAATGGGAAAATACCGACCAAGATGAAGCAAAAGAAAAAGACTCTGACTCTTGTGTGATTAGCATCGTCGTCTTCCATCTCCTTCCAAGTCAATCCCGTGACTACTCTCGAGCTGCCAAAACCTGAGCGCATAATAGGCACCTACCCCCCGAAAACTCGGGGGTTAGCAAACTGGAATTTTGCTAGTGTAAGTACATAATACACAAGATATACGAACAATATCAACACAAAACTCAACAGCCGCGAAGCCTTAACACAAACCACGCATTCCCATAGTCAACAAAGAAAAGCACTCGCTTACAACAAGGTGAAAGATAATCACATAGCCATATTCTCTTTACGGATCATAACACCCATAATATCCGGATTTATTATTAAGTATTTCATCTATATTTGAACCATGTATTATTCGGAATTTGTGATATCGATAATTGAAGTATGATATTTCTCGTATTTGTATCCTTGTACATGAGTGTGGCAACATGTAAATTTTCCCATGCAAATATGTGATAACATAAGTTAACAAGGAATTCTTAACGTATGCTATCAGTCAGAGTTAGCGTACGCTATGAATGTAGCGTAGCGTGCGTTAACCAGCCAATAATTGAGTTGGGCGGATAGCACATGCGCCAGCCAGACATGTGTCCGGATAAGATTCCTGCGGGTGAATCTGGACAGTTTTGGCGTCAACGCTCATTAGCGTACGCTGAGGGCAGTAAGGTAGCGTACGCTAAACAGTTAACATACAGAAACATTATAAAAGGGACAGCACCCCATTTTATTTTGTTTACGTTCTCTTCACTTGTCCCTCACTTCTTGGTGTCAGAGAGAGCCTCCCCTCTTTCATAAACACATATAAACTATCTCTACATGATCATTGAAGATTGTAGATTACTTATACTTGATCATTGAAGTGGAGAATCATTTTGGATTGACACACAAGCAACTGGAGTTGGATTCTACCTATTGTCTCGGTGTTTTCTTCATCTTAAGGTATGTTCATACTATCTCCAATCTTGGATTCGTGTTATTAAGGATATCATGATCATGCTATGAAGATATTAATTTCCACTGATGAATTATTCAAACAATCATCATGTTTAGAGGTTGGAATGTTTATGCTTAAGATATCGTCATTGAAAACATCATAGTTGGAATCCTATCACGACAAACGATGAGAGAAATATTCTGAGATTGATATTCCGTATGGAATAACATTTCCATATTGATCGTAGACTTGGAGTGGATATCATTTTTATTAAACGGACTTAAGAAAGAATCATCGAAGGTTGTATCCTTTCTTATAAGTTGGATTTATTAGTCATCTTTATAGTGAAATCTGAATGTACTGATGATATTAGAATCTAACGCATCAACCTTAGATCACCGAACTTCGCATGAGATTTTGTAATCCTAATTGGAGTATGATCACCATGATGACATACGTATCCTTGAATTCGAAGCTGTTTGAATCCGTAAGATCATTCGTAATTGTATGAGCATGATATGTATGGAGATAACGTACATTAATCACTGAGGATTTCGTAAGCTTCATCACAGTAAGAACAGTCATCTGCCCAGTGAGGAACTGTCATACATGTTTAGCGTACTCTAAGCTTTGTAGTTAACGTACGCTATCGGGCATAGTTAACATACGCTACGCTTGGTATGTAACATACGTTATATCATCAGACGAGTCAGTCGATTGATCAGTGAGGGACTGACAGTGCATGGTTAGTGTATGCTAGACTTCATATTTTTGCGTGCGCTAACAAGTAGGCTTAACGTACGTTACATAGAGTACGTAGCGTACGTTAAGCAAGTCAGGCAGGTTACGTTTTATGAACTTCCGACCGTAATTTGGATTGTTACGTGTTCGTACGACTTGAGATGAATTCCATATTATTTATTTTATTAAGGTTCGAGCTTAGAAATGTGATTGATCGAAGGGAGCGACCTTCGAGCATTTTGATATTCGTGGGAGTATTATTCTTGTCATCGAATCGAGGCAAGTACTTTAATTGTTCTATGTATTGATATTATATATATTGTTGTGCATATTTGCCGCTGTTGTATGTCCACCTCGTATTAGTCTGATGAGATCATCGGGGGATCTATGCTAGCGTGCGCTGGATCATCGGACGGGTTTTTACACCACGGGTTGGTCTGATGGTATCATCGTGGGTTCTAGGCAGTGAACGCTGGATCGTCGAAATTACCATGTGTATGTTGTGATATCATGTTGTGATTATCATTTGCGTATGTTATTTATGAGTTTCTCGTAGGAGGAGACTCGTTGGTATTTTGTTATTCATGTTGTTATTATTCTATGTGAGATGTTGAATAATATGTTGTGGTACTTGTACTAGCATCGTTGTGCTAACCCCTTCGGGGGTGAATAATTGTTTGTATTCAGGATCAAGGAGAGCATGGAAATAATCACTGTAGCTGCACGACAACGAGGGTGCAGAGTGATGTTCCGGTCTGGTTTATTCATCTGTTGATTGTGTTGTTTTAATAAGTACTCGAGTACATCGTCGTTTGTGATGATTTGGTTTTGGTGATGTATTAATACTCTTCCTTTGGATATTTATATACTCAGTATTGGCCATAACTGTTTGTATTTTATTGCAGTTGCTTTCATACATTGGTGTCTGTTATTGTCTTTTTATTTCTTCAGCCTTGTAAAGGATTTACGACGCTGTAATATTCCTGAATATATCGGGGGTGTTACAGAATATGGTATCGGAGATAAGTTTATGGATATCTTGGCCATTAGGTTAAAATAGGGGTCAGAAATGTCTTTTGAGTTAACCGGCCGCGAATAACATCACTATACTGCCTACGTCTTCGTGCGAGCGGTGGTTGTAAGCTCCTAAACTCTATCTCATCCTTTACATGTTATACTTCTTTATACTTGAACATTAGAACGATATTGTTTCCTGTATATTGAGTATTTATGCTAATAGTATGTTGAGAGGTGGACGTGGACGTGGTCGCGGACGCGGACGAAGGAATGCCGAAAGAGAAGCTTCGCCTTCAAATCAGGCCAGCCACAGCTCAGGCGAGCCACAAAGATCTATTAATAATGAACCAGAACCTGCTGTGCCCGAAATACTTCGTCAGGTGGTGAACCAGATGACTCAGTTCGCCCAAGTCGTGGACCGAATGCAGGTGCCAGTAGGATTACAACAGGGAGATCGACAGCAAGGTATCCTTTACATGGGAAATTAGGGCGACCGATGGCTGCAAGAGGTGGCGAAGATGCAACCACCTAAATTCGACGGTACTTATGAGACTCCCACATGGGATCATTGGTTGAAGGAATTGGAGAAAATATTTGCCGGGATTAATTGCCCTGATGACCGGAGAGCCTCTATTGCTTAGTACTTTATGATAGGGGAAGCGTCCGAGTGGTGGGAAGCCATTCGGCCTGTAGATCATGATGCAGACTCGATAGAATTTAAATTGATGATGGAAGCTCAGTACTGCCCTCGTCCTGTGAGGGAAGCCAAAGTCCGGGAGTTTTTCTCTGCTCAGCCTTCAGATGTGCCAGTATCTCAGGCAATTAATATGTTTAACCGGCAGCTGGCATTTGTTCGACATATGGTCAGAACATATGCAGAAATGATGATCCATTTTGATATGAGAATGAAACCAGAAATCCAGAGGTACATGTACGGTTTTGAAATGTACTACTCTCCTTCAATACCAGGATAAAGCGTTGGCGTATGAAATCAAGGAAGCAGCAATGGAGAAGTTTGCAGAGTCCAAGAAGCATAAAGTCTCCGGTAGTTTCACGGAGCATAAGAGTAGTGGGCCCCGCAAGGCACAATCATGCTTTCATTCTTTCAAGAAACCTCCACACCCATCTAAGAGCAGAAAGAACTTTGGAGCAGCATCAGCCACGACGGATGTAACCAGGAAGTGCTTTAACTATGCCCAGACGGGGAACTATCGACGAAATTTCCCCTTACCTGCCGTGACTTGTTTTAATTGTGGTCGAGAGGGACATCATGCGGTGTTCTATGAAGAGGCGGAAAAGTCTTTTAGAGCCCGTACACCCCATCCAGTTCAGAAGGAAGCCAGTATCCAACAGACACAGCAAAGTGTTCAGATGCCTCAGAATTTTGGTCGCGGACACGGCAGAGGATAGTGGGACCAAAAGGGGACATCGAGTGCCGGATCTATTCCCCCACGTCTGTAAGAGATGAGAAGAACAGACGATCAGGATGCTGCTGTCGCATCAGGTACTATTCAAATCATTTCACAACCAGTTAGCATTTTATTCGATACAGGAGCTACGCATTCATTTATATCCGTGTCTTGTGTAAATCGTTTGGATATTTCTGGTTTTCATAATTGTGAGCCTTATGTTGTGGGTTTATCGAGTGGAGAGAGGATTGTTGGAAACTTAGAAACTAGAGATTTCCCTGTATCATTTGGAGGCAGATAGTGGCCCTCGAATCTGATTATCATAGAAATGCAAGGAGACGACCTGATACTCGGATATGATTGGCTTAATCGATATGGAGCTTTTGTAAACTACCGAAAGAGAAATATCTCAGTGATAGCTGACGATGGTTCTGAAATACTGTTTGAAGGATGGAAACCAGGGAGCTTAGGAAAGATGATCAAGGCGATGAACGCTGTCAAATTGTTGAAACAGGGCTGTACCGGATACTGGTGCTACGCAATGAAGAAAGAAGGCGGAAAAGTAGAACTCTCATACATTCCTGTGGTGAATGAATTTCCGAATGTATTTCCTGACGAATTACCTGGACTACCTCCATGACGGGATGTAGAATTCACCATCGAGCTGGAACCATGAGCTACATTAATTTCTAAGATGCCGTATCGTATGGCACCTACTGGGATGTACGAATTGAAGAAGCAACTGGAAGAGTTACTGGACTAAGGATATATCCAGCGAAGCATTTCGCCCTCGGGAGCACCAGTTCTTTTTGTCCGGAAAAATGATGGATCTCTTCGATTATGTATTGACTATCGAGAACTAAACAAGATGACGATTAAGAACAAGTATCTGTTGCCACGGATTGATGATTTATTTGACCAGCTACAGGGAGCAATGGTGTTTTCGAAGATCGATCTGAGATCAGGATATCATCAGCTGAGGATTATGGAATCCGATGTTCCAAAATCAGTGTTCAGAACTCGCTACGGACACTATGAGTTTGTAGTGATGCCGTTTGGTCTCACTAACGCACCTGTTGTATTCATGCAATTGATGAACCGAGTGTTCATCGAGTATTTGGACAAGTTTGTGGTTGTGTTCATTGATAACATTCTGGTATATTCTAAGAGCCCGGAAGAGCATACACAGCATTTGCGGATTGTTCTAGACCTTCTGAGGAACGAACAATTGTACGCTAAACTTTCTAAGTGCGAATTCTGGCTAAAAGAAGTGATGTTCCTCGGCCATGTGGTATCAGCTGAAGGAGTCCGAGTAGACACTCAGAAAATCAAAGCAGTTATGGATTGGAAGCCTCCTAAGAATGTGAAAGAAGTCCGGAGTTTCTTAGGATTTGCTGGATATTATCGTCGGTTCGTGGAAGAATTTTCCAAAATTACCCGCCCACTTACTCGACTACTGCAAAAAACTCAAAAGTTTGAGTGGAATGAGATGTGCCAGAAGAGCTTTGATGAATTGAAGAAGAGATTAATGACGGCACCGATTTTAACAATTCCACAGGGAACTAGAGGATTCATGGTTTACAGTGACGCTTCGAACCAAGGTCTTGGGTGTGTATTGATGCAAAATGAGAAGGTGATCGCCTATGCTTCACGACAACTAAAACCTTATGAAGTGAATTACGCAACGCATGATTTGGAGCTGGCAGCAGTAGTTTTTGCTTTGAAAATCTGGAGACATTACCTGTACGGGACTCACTATCAAATCTTTACGGATCACAAGAGTCTTAAATACATCTTCAGTCAGAAAGAGTTGAACATGCGGCAAAGGATATGGCTGGAACTGATTAAGGACTACGACCTGGATATTCTTTATCATCCACGCAAAGCAAATGTAGTGGCCGATGCACTTAGCCGCAAGCCTGTTTCTATTCAGATGCTGGAGACTCTGACTTCCAGTCCAGCATTCAATGAGAATTGATTCGCGAAGGAATTGAAGTATGGTTGCGAAGAGTCCAAGGAAAAATGTGTGTGATGGAAATAACTTCGTCGTTAACTGAAGAAATCAAATCTAAGCAAATAGATGATCCTCTGATGATTCGGTTACGTGATGAAGTGATCAAGGGAAAGGCCCCCAGGATTTGTAATTCATGATGATGGAATATTGAGATTCCAGAGCCGACTTTACGTTCCCGATGTCGATGTTTTGAAGCAGACAATTATGAAGGAAGATCACTGCATGCCCTATTCTATCCACCCGGGCACCAGCAAGATGTATAAGGACCTGAAACAAAACTTCTGGTGGGGCAACATGAAGAAAGATGTAGCGGATTTTGTCTCGAAATGTTTGACTTGTCAGCAGATTAAGATCGAGCATCAACGACCTGCCGGAATGCTGAAGCCGTTCCTGATTCTTGAATGGAAATGGGAGGACATATCGATGGACTTTATCACTAATATGCCGAGAACCAAGATAGGAATGAACATGATTTGGGTGATAGTTGATCGTCTAACCAAATCAGCTCATTTTCTAGGCATTAAGGACACGTGGGGACCCGAGACGTTGGCATGAGTATTTATTTCAGAGATAGTCCGATTGCATGGTACGCCAAAGTCCATTATTTCTGACCGAGATGGATGTTTTGTGTCTCATTTTTAGAAAGCAGTTCATAAGGCCTTGGGAACCGAATTAAACTTCAGCACAGCTTATCACTCGCAGACAGACGGACAATCCGAGAGGACTATTCAAACGGTAGAAGACATGTTAAGGGCTTGTGCTTTAGATTGGTTGGCTGATTGGGAAGTTCATATGCCGTTGATTGAATTCACTTACAACAATAGTTGGCATGCTTCCATTAAGATGGCACCGTCTGAGGCATTATACGGGAGGAGATGCAGATCGCCCCTATGTTGGGACGATTCATCAGACTTGATTGGGACGTAATCGGAATTGATCGTACAGACACGAGAGAAGATAGCCTTGATTCGTGAGAGGCTGTTGACCGCCCAGAGTCGACAGAAATCTTATGCAGACGTACTCCGTCGCCCATTGGAGTTCAGTACTGGAGATCACTTACTTTTAAAGGTTTCCCCTACTCGGGGAATCTTTCGTTTCGGAATAAAGGGGAAGTTGAGTCCGAGATATATCGGACCGTTCGAGATTCTTGAGAGAGTTGGAGAGTTAGCATACAAATTGGCATTACTGCCTTCATTGAGCCATGTTCATAACGTGTTCCACATATCCCAGCTACGGAAGTATATACCAGATCCTAGTCATGTCATCGATTTCGGTCAGATCGAAATCGCTCAGGATGCACGTTTGAAGAGAGACCGATCAGGATACTCGAGAGTCGAGTTAAGCAATTGAGAAACAAACCGATCGCTTTGGTTAAGGTTCAGTGGTCACGCCACGGAGTGGAAGAAGCCACTTGGGAAACGGAAGATAGCATGAGGTCCAGATATCCAGAGTTATTTTCGTCCTGAATTTCGGGACAAAACTCCTTTTTAGTAGGAGAGTATGTAATATCCGGATTTATTATTAAGTATTTCATCTGTATTTGAACCCTGTATTATTCGGAATTTGTGATATCGATAATTGAAGTATGATATTTCTCGTATTTGAATCCTTGTACATGAGTGTGGCAACATGTAAATTCTCCCATGCAAATACGTGATAACGTACGTTAACAAGGAATGCTTAACGTACACTATCAGTCGGAGTTAGCGTACGCTACGAATGTAGCGTAGCGTGCATTAACCAACCAATAATTGAGTTGGGCGGCTAGCACATGCGCCAGCCAGACATGGATCCGATAAGATTCCCGCGGGTGAACCTGGACAGTTTTGGAGTCAACGCTTGTTAGCGTATGCTAAGGGCAGTAAGGTAGCGTACGTTAAATAGTTAACGTACAGAAACATTATAAAATGGACAGCACCCCATTTTATTTTGTTTACATTTTCTTCCCTTGTCCCTCATTTCTTGGAGTCAGAGAGAGCCTCCCCTCCTTCATAAACACATATAAACCATCTCTACATGATCATTGAAGATTGGAGATTACTTATACTTGAGCATTGAAGTGGAGAATCATTTTGGATTGACACACAAGCAACCGGAGTTGGATTCTACCTATTGTCTCGGTGTTTTCTTCATCTTAAGGTATGTTCATACTATCTCTAATCTTGGATTCGTGTTATTAAGGATATAACGATCATGCTATCAAGATTTTAATTTCCACTAATGAATTATTCAAACAATCATCATGTTTAGAGGTTGGAATGTTTATGCTTAAGATATCGTCGTTGAAAACATCATAGTTGGAATCCTATCACGACAAATGATGAGAGAAATATTCTGAGATTGATATTCCGTATTGAATAAGATTGCCATATTGATCATAGACTTGGAGTGGATATCATTTTTATTAAACGGACTTAAGAAAGAATCATCGAAGGTTGTATCCTTTCTTATAAGTTGGATTTGTTAGTCATCTTTATAGTCAAATCTGAATGTACTGATGATATTATAATCTAACGCATCAACCTTAGATCACCGAACTTCGCATGAGATTTTTTAATCATAATTGGAGTATGATCACCATGATGACATACGTATCCTTGAATTTGAAGGTGTTTAAATCCGTAAGATCATTCGTAATTGTATGAGCATGATATTATGGAGATAACATACATTAATCACTGAGGATTTCGTAAGCTTCATAACAGTTAGAACAGTCGTCTGCCCAGTGAGGAACTGTCATACATGTTTAGCGTACGCTGAGCTTTGTAGTTAACATACGCTATCGGGCATAGTTAACGTACGCTACGCTTGGTATGTAACGTACGTTATACCATCAGACGAGTCGGTCGAATGATCAGTGAGGGACTGACAGTGCATGGTTAGCGTACGCTACACTTCGTATTTTTGCATGCGCTAACAAGTAGGCTTAGCGTACGTTACATAGAGTACGTAACGTACATTAAGCAAGTCAGGCAGGTTACGTTTTATGAACTTCCGACCGTAATTTGGATTGTTAGGTGTTCGTAAGACTTGAGATGAATTCCATATTATTTCTTTTGTTAAGGTTCGAGCTTAGCAACGTGATTGATCGAAGGGAGCGACCTTCGAGCGTTTTGATATTCGTGGGGGTATTATCCTTGTCATCGAATCAAGGCAAGTACTTTAATTGTTCTATGTATTGATGTTATACATATTGTTGTGCATATTTGTCGTTGTTGTATGTCCACCTCGTATTGGTCCGATGAGATCATCGGGGGATCTATGCTAGCGTGCGCTGGATCATCGGACGGGTTTTTCCACCACGGTTTGGTCTGACGGGATCATCGTGGGTTCTAGGCAGTGAATGCTGGATCGTCGGAATTACTATGTGTATGTTGTGATATCATGTTGTGATTATCATTTGTGTATGTTATTTATGAGTTTCTCGTAGGAGGAGACTCATTGGTATTTTGTTATTGATATTGTTATTATTCTTCGTGAGATGTTGAATAATATGTTGTGGTACTTGTACTAGCATCGTTGTGCTAACCCCTTGGGGGGTGAACATTTGTTTGTGTTCAGGATCCAGTAGAGCACGGAAACAACCACTGGAGCTGCATGACAACGAGGGTGCAGAGTGATGTTCCGGTCGGGTTTATTCGTCTATTGATTGTGTTGTTTTAATAAGTACTCGACTACGTCGTCGTTTGTGATGATTTGGTTTTGGTGATGTATTAATACTCTTCCTTTGGATATTTATATTCTCAGTATTGACCAGAACTGTTTGTATTTTATTCCAGTTGCTTTCATACGTTGGTGTCTGTTATTGTCTTTTTATTTCTTCAGCCTTGTAAATTTTTATGTAAAGGATTTACGGCGCTGTAATATTCCTGAATAAATTCTCTTTACGGATCATAACACCAATGAAACTTTAAACAAGCCCAATGAGTCAAAACATCTAGTTTGAAAAGCCCCTTTTTAAAAAGAAAATATTCTGATAAGATAGTTTGAAAACGTTATTATTGACTCGGGGTGTCTTGGGGTTTTGAAAATCGAATGAGAATAATTTTGGAAAATAACTTCAAAAGCTCTTGGGTTCTTAACCCAGCATATGGAAAACAATTTACAAGAAAACCATTTCAACGTTATTCGTGGTCCTCGACCCAATTAATAGAACACTATCACAAGCGAATCATTACAACATCTCACAAGGTTCTCGACCCAATCCAAAGAATAACACCACAAGATCAAAGATCTCAACATCTTACGGGGTCTTAGACCCAATACACAGAATAACACCACAAGATCAAAGACCTCAACATCTCACGGGGTCCTCAACCCAATACACAGAATATCACCACAGTACAATCAAAGACACAGCTTCTCATTCGACAAATCCTGCTCAAGACCCTTGATTAATTAACCCTCGGAGATCTTGTCAAATATCCTTGCTTAATTAACCCTGATAACAATGTTTAAAACAAGTTTAAACAAACTTTCAGAAACACGAATCGCGGTCTATATCAAGACCAACATTTTAAAGCGAGTTGGAAGAACTTTGAATTTACGAACATCGATCGATAACGGGGTCTTAGCTGTCACTCGAATATCCATAACCAATAAGCCTTCCAGGCGCCTCCCTTGCACACCTGTGCACCGGTGTTCACTCCACTATGTTGGCCGCCCTTTGAACATGTCACCGCGCCGGCATTCACTCTCGCAAGAGCCACCCCTTTCACACGCATTAGGTAACACCGGTGTTCACCAACCATGTGGAGCCGCACATTGCAGCATACACCAGGCCGGAGTACACGCCCCGCCCTCAGAGGCTCCCGGATATGACGTCTCTCACAACAAGTATTCACATTGTTACAATACCAAACACACAGTCAATCGTTGCAAAAATTATCAAATCAGTACACCAATTCACACAATTTATCCGTCAGTCCATGACCACACAAATAAACAACTACACGCACGTTATCAAACAAGACTCAACACAATAAGCCTTCGGCAAAACCAACCAGCGCTACACATATATCCTTATATCGTAACTCGACCGGATACATAAACCTTACTATATTATCTCTATAAATATGGTTCGTACTTTAATCCAAGTTGAGTACGTCAACTAGTATCGGTATTAATCACCCGACATTCACCGACATATGTATATATATATATATATATATATACATATACACATATACATATACATATACATATACATATATATATATATTCGTAAAATGAATTACACACTTTGGCAGCAATAAGGTCACGTAGTTATAATTCGTATAACAAGGTACTTGCCTCAAATCCAAAGCACGCGGAGCAACGGGAAAGCTCGACCGAAAACCCTCGAATCTTCCAACTCGGTCGAAAACACAAGAACAACATAATCACTATAAGGTTGAACGCAAGGAAGATGCAAAACATAGGAAGTTCTCAACAAGAATTCGTAGAAACAAAGGTCGAACACGTGGGGCTCAATATTTACCCAAGAACATCAAGATCATCATCCAAACCCGAATACGTTAAGAAATACCAATCAAATCATGGGGATAGGATCAATACAACCGACTGATGATATACAACTACACGATTCATGAAGAGCAACTCGAATCTTAAAGATTTCTCAAAATACATCAAGGAGGGTTCAAGAGGGATACCTCGAATCAAAGACGAAGAACACGGATTAATGATGTTAGTCAACACCAAGAGCTCATGGATGATGAAAACTTGGAGTTACAAGACTCCAAAATCGCCCCTAGATCGCCCACAAACTGCCACAGCCGCAGAGGGATGAAGAAAGGGTGAAAAATGACGAACACGGTCAACCCTCGGTATTTAAATACCTGCGCCTGCTTAACGTACGTTATGGAAGAAGCTTAACGTATGTTAGCAACATTACGTATGTAAGGCACGCAATATTACGTACGTAATCAATGCCCAGAACCTCCTGTCCGAAATGAAGAAGACCATTACGTACATTGTGGCAAGGACTTAACGTACGTAATGCGCACAGTTAACGCACGTTACGATCACATAGCGTGCGCTAACGATGGACAGAACTCACTGTCCGAACTGAGAAGACCCTTACGTACGTTATGAGCAGGGATCAGCATACGTAAGGCACATGACGATAGCGTACGTTATGCTCATAACATATCTTCCGTAAGTCACTTAGCAGTTCGAAAACTGCTAAGTTCAACTCATCGAGTACGAGCACGATGAAACCGTGAAATGACGACCACAACAATACAAGATGAAGACATGCACACGGAGTGCGCAACGGCGAACTCAAGTTCCAAAATGAAGCACGATTCCGACTACCCGAAGGTTCGGAATACGACAATGGAAGTAATTACCCCTAAACTTTAGGAAATTACAAAATAGCCCAAAACATCCGAAAATCACGATACGACAACGAATAGCCAAACCGAAGCTCACAGTACGTATAACAATGTTAAATGAACTTAAGAGAAACCCAAAACAACCGTTTTGAACTAGATTCGTAGGAATCGAACTCGAGTGCGAAAAAGTCGTTAATAAGCACGGAACTCAACAAAACGATACTGAAACGAACTCAGATGTCAAAAAGTGCAGAATTAATCATTCTCAGAATGATGAAACAGTAACAAAAGAGCCGTTAAAATGGACTCCTGCCCAAAAAAGAAATTTACCGAAAATTGAAATCGCGGATATTACATACTACCCTCCTTAAAAGAAGTTTTGCCCCGAAACTTAAAATAGAGAGCGATGGAACAATAGTTTCAAACAAAATTTGCAAGAATCAAATTCGGATGTGGAAAGGCCACAATAACCCACGGGATTTAGCAAAACAGCTTCGAAATTCGTTCGGAGGATGATAGGCTAAGTAAAGTAAGGTAGTTTAAAATCGCCGAGAGGATCACAATTGAATTACTAACAATGAAAGGTCACACAATACTGAAAATACTAAGAAAAATACGGGTAATACATTCCCCCATACTAAAAAGACAGTACTTACCCGAAACATAGAACAACAAGATTTGGTAACGTAAAGCAATGAAACGAAAAATGATCGAAGTCATGATTGTTGGAAACAGCAACGATTAAGACATAGTACAAAATCTTCATTCTCCCATGCTAGGATCTTCAGAAGGAAACATAGGGTTTCGGGACACTCTCCGGTCACTGGCTCTGCTCTCCAATAGGGTAGCATTCTTTACCAATTCGGAAACTATCTCACAGTGTTTCTCCCGATGCCCTTCACACCCGCACTAGTAACAAGTCAAGAGTGGAAAGGGACAATTTGCACGAACATGTCCTTAACGGTTGCAGTTGAAGCACCTCCTCTTCTTACTGAGAGTCACCGATGCTGGTTTAGGATTCCTGTGCCCACTCCCGACCGCGAAGATGACACGCTCGAACTACGTGAGGGTTTGGGAGCGTTAGTCTCTTCACCGCCCAGAAATTTTCCAGATGTCCTCGGTCTGTTTGCTTCGCTCGTGGGCTAGATCACTGAGGAGATTTAATAGGATATCGTTTGATATTGATACTCCTTCAACGTAGCATGGATAGTTGTCATACGAACCACCTCGCCGCTTCCATTTCCATCATCACACCTACGTCCGCCAAGGCTCGACATGCTAATGCCGATAGTACCGTTCAGCATTATCAAATAATCAATCGTACAGTATACCACAATTATCAACACAAGGTTTAGTAACATCCTTAGAATAACGGTAATATCGTAAAGCACAAAGTTTTATGAAGTCAATTTTGAGCCCTTCGACAAGGACGATCATTATATGTATGCACTTAATGAAAATAAATTTTGAAAAAGAGGGCGAGTCACGTCACGCCCAAAACTTGTAGACACTGTGCTTTATTTTGGAAGAGGAAGTTTATACATCGACTTTAAAAATTATTTTCGAATAATGTGTAAAAGAAATTCTTTTATGAATCGTGACTAATTTGAAATATTTCAAAAGTGTTGAGTTCCAAATACCATAATTTGAAAATCTTTCCTCTTCTACCAAATGCTTAATCGAAAGGATTTTTGACCGAGATACGTGACCATTTGACATGATGACATTAAATCATGGATTTTTTCACAATGTTAGAAAATTTTGAAGCACCACTTTGAAATGTTCGTGATATTACAGCGCCATGGGCCCCGCGCCGGAACCCACCAGGCTAAAACCATTTTTAAAAACATTCAAAACGCCAAAAAGGCCGATGACGGTAATATTTCAAATACTCACAAAATTCATTTATAGCATATCAAATACAGTCATAAGAATACCGTCAAAACGTGCAAGACCAAAATGCCAAAACTCGGTTTAGGGAATCGGTTTTACGAAATAAAACTCAGTTTGCAAGATACCAAAAGCCATTTCAAAATACTCACGCAGTGGATAAAATTAACACTCAAAGATTTATTCTAATGAAATGCAGAAACTGATAAATATGCTCGACTTCCGAAGCATATTACATAACATTTTCACTCGGACCGTATACGTATGTTATATCCTAAAATAATAATATCACCAACAAGTTCCAACCCTTGTTCACATTAAACACATTAGCACGATATAATCAAATACGTATATAAGGGGACTTACGATCGGGAGACTTACCATCACGGATTGCCTGAAGATGATGTCGGAACCACGATACTAATCACAACTCTGATGCGCGCGACTTACACAGGACATGGAATTGACCCAACGGCCTAGGTTTTTCGCAAACCTAAGCTCCGATACCATATCTATAACACCCCCAGAATACATCCAGAAATGTCACTTGCCATAGACCCTTCTCATAAGGATCTACCAGGCTAAACTCCAATAGTATACTCAATGATTGACCGACCGGGGTCAAAATAATTAAAAAACAGACTGACAAGGTCATTAAACAATTCAAAAACCAACATAATTCACAGCTCAATGACAATAATAAACTTGAACACGGGAAGGAATGACGACTCAATTTAATAAATGAAAACTACACCCATGCAAGGGTGAATACTCAACCAAATAAGAAAATACCGACCAAGATGAAACAAAAGAAAAAGACTCTGACTCTTGTGTGATTAGCATCGCCCTCTTCCATCTCTTTCCAAGTCAATCCCATGACTGCTCTCGAGCTGCCAAAACCTGAACGCATAACAGGCACCCACCCCCTGAAAACTCGGGGGTTAGCAAAGTGGAATTTTGCTAGTGCAAGTACATAATATACAAGATATACGAACAATATCAACACAAAACTCAACATCTGCAAAGCCTTAACACAAACAACGCATTCCCATAGTCACACACAGAAAAGCACTCGCTTACAACAAGGTGAAAGATAATCACATAGCCATATTCTCTTTACGGATCATAACACCAATGAAACTTTAAACAAGCCCAATACGTCAAAAGATCTAGTTTTAAAAGCCCCTTTTTAAAAAGAAAATATTCTGATAAGATAGTTTGGAAATGTTATTATTAACTCGGGCTGTCTTGAGGTTTTGAAAAATCGAATGGGAATACTTTTGGAAAATAACTTCAAAAGCTCTCGGGTCCTTGACCCAGCATATGGAAAACAATTTACAAGAAAACCATTTCAACGTTATTTGGGGTCCTCGACCCAATTTATAGGACACTATCACAAGCGAATCATTACAAAATCTCACGGGGTTCTCGACCCAATCCAAAGAATAACACCACAAGATCAAAGATCTCAACATCTCACGCGGTCCTTGACCCAATACATAGAATAACACCACTAGATCAAAGATATCAACATCTCACGGGGTCCTCAACCCAATACATAGAATATCATCACAGTACAATCAAAGACACAACTTCTCATTCGACAAATCCTACTCAAGACCCTTGATTAATTAACCCTCGGAGATCTCGTCAAATATCCTTGGTTAATTTACCCTGATACCAACGTTTAAAACAAGTTGAAACAAACTTTCTGAAACATGAATCGCGGTCTATATCAAGACCAACATTTTAAAGCGAGTTGGAAGAACTTTGAATTTACGAACATCGTTCGGTAATGGGGTCTTAGTTGTCACTCGAATATCTGTAACCAATAAGCCTGCCAGGCGCCTCCCTTGCACACCTGTGCACCGGTGTTCACTCCACTATGTTGGCCACCCCTTGAACATGTCATCGCGCCGGCGTTCACTCCCGCAAGAGCCGCCCCTTGCACATGCATTAGGTAACACCGGTGTTAACCAACCATATGGAACCGCTCACTGCAGCGTACACCAGGCCGGAGTACACGCCCCGCCCTGAGAGGCTCCCGGATATGACGTCTCTCACAACAAGTATTCACATTGTTACAATATCAAGCCCACAGTCAATCGTTGCAACAATTATCAAACAGTACACCAATTCACACAATTTATCCATTAGTCCACGACCACACAAATAAACAACAACACGCACATTATCAATCAAGACTCAACACAATAAGCCTTCGGCAAAACCAACCAACGCTACACATATATCCTTATATCGTAACTCAACCAAATACATAAACCTTACTATATTATCTCTAAAAATAAGGTTCGTACTTTAATCCAAGTTGGGTACGTCAACTAGTATCGGTATTAATCACCCGACATTCACCGATATATGTATATATATATATATACACACTTATATCTATATACATACATATATTTAACATATAAATATAATATATATATATATATATTCGTAAAATGATTCACACACATCGGCAATAATGATTTCACATAGTTATAATTCGTATATCAAGGAACTTGCCTCAAATCCAAAGCACGCGAAGCAACGGGAAAGCTCGACCGGAAACCCTCGAATCTTCCAACTAGGTCGAAAACACAAGAACAACATAATCACTATAAGGTCGATCACAAGGAAGATGCAAAACAAACGAAATTCTCAACAAGAATTCGTAGAAACAAAGGATCAAACACTTGGGGCTCAATATTTCCCCAAGAACATCAAGAACATCATCCGAACCTGAATACGGTTAGAAATACGAATCCAATCATGGGGATAGGATCAATATAACCGATTGATGATATACAACAACACGATTCATGAAGAGCAACTCGAATCTTAAAGATTTCTCAAAATACATCAAGGAGGGTTGAAGAGGGTTACCTCGAATCAAAGACGAAGAACACGGATTAATGATGTTAATAAACAACAAGAGATCATGGAAGATGAAAACTTGGAGTTACAAGACTCCCAGATCTCCCCCAGATCACCCATAAATTGCCACAGCCGCGGAGGGATGAAGAAAGGGTGAAAAATGATGAACACGGTCAACCCTCGGTATATAAATACCTGCGCATGCTTAACGTAAGTTAGGGAAGAAGCTTAACGTACGTTAGCAACATTATGTACGTAAGGCACGCAATATTACATACGTAATCAATGTCCAGAACCTCCTGTCCTAAATGAAGAAGACCATTACGTATGTTATGGCAAGGACATAACGTACGTAATGCACACAGTTAACGCATATTACGATCATCACATAGCATGCGCTAACGATGGACAGAACTCAGTGTCCGAACTGAGAAGACCCTTACGAACGTTATGAGAAGGGCTCAGCGTACGTAAGGCACATGACGATAGCGTACGTTATGCTCATAGCATAGCGTACGTAAGTCACTTAACAGGTCCAAAACTGCTAAGTTCAACTCATCGAGTACGAGAACGATGAAACCGTGAAACAATCCGCAATGACACAAGACGAAGACATGCACTCAAAGAGTGTGCAACTATGAAATCAAGCGCAAAAAGTAAACACGATTCCGACTACCCGAAGGTTTAGAATACGACAACGGAAGTAGTTACCCCCAATCTTTGGGAAATTACAAAACGGCCCAAAACATCCGAAAATCACGATACGACAACGAATAGCTAAACCGAAGCTCACAGTACATATAACAACGTTAAATGAACTTACGAGAAACCCGAAACAACCGTTTCGAATGAGATTCGCAAGAATCGAACTCTAGTGCGAAAAAGTCATTCATAAGCACGGGACACGAACTCAGACGTCAAAAAGTGCAGAATTAATCATTCTCGGAATGATGAAATGGTAACAAGCGAGCCGTTAAAACAGACTCCTGCCCAAAAAAGAAATTTACCGAAAATTGAAATCGCGGATATTACATACTACCCTCCTTAAAAGAAGTTTCGCCCCGAAACTTAAAATAGAGAGCGATGGAACAATAGTTTCAAACAAAATTTGCAAGAATCAAATTCGGATGTGGAAAGGCCACAATAATCCACGGGATTTAGCAAAACAGCTCTGGAATTCGTTCGGAGGACGGTAGGCTAAGTAAAACAAGGTAGTTTAAAATTGCCGAGAGGCTCACAATTGAATTACCAACAATGAAAGGTCACACAATACTTAAAATACTAAGAAAAGTACGGGTACTACATTCCCCCATACTAAAAACACAGTACGACCCCGAAACATAGAACAACAAGAGTTGGAAATGTAAAGCAATGAAACGAAAAACGATCGAAGTCACGATTGTTGGAAACAGCAATGATATATTAAGACATAGTATAAAATCTTCATTCTCCCATGCTAGGATCTTCAGAAGGAAACATAGGGTTTCGGGACACTCTCCGGTCACTTGCTCTCCTCTCCAATAGGGTAGCATTCTTTGCCAATTCGGAGACTATCTCACAGTGTTTCTCCCGATGCTCTTCACACCCACACTGGTAACAAGTCAAGAGTGGAAAGGGACAATTTGCACGAACATGTAAAAGAAATTCTTTTATGAATCGTGACTAATTTGAAATATTTCAAAAGTGTTGAGTTCCAAATACCACAATTTGAAAATCTTTCCTCTTCTACCAAAATGCTTAATCGAAAGGATTTTTCACCGAGATACATGACCATTTGACATGACGACATTAAATCATGGGTTTTCACAATGTTAGAAAATTTCGAAGCACCACTTTAAAATGTCCGTGATATTACAGGCCGTGGGCCCCGCGCCGGAACCCACCAGGCTAAAACCATTTTTAAAAATGTTCAAAACGCCAAAAAGGCCGATGACGGTAATATTTTTAAATACTCACAAAATTCATTTATAACATATCAAATACCGTCATAAGAATACCGTCAAAACGTGCAAGACCAAAATGTCCTAACTCGGTTTAGGGAATCGGTTTTACGAAATAAAATTCAGTTTGCAAGATACCAAAAGCCATTTCGAAATACTCACGCAGCGGATAAAATTAACACTCAAAGATTTATTCTAATGAAATGTTGAAACCGATAAATATGCTCGACTTCTGAAGCATACTACATAACCATTTTCACTCGGACCGTATATGCATGTTATATCCTACAACAATAATATCTCCAACAAGTTCCAACCCTTGTTCACATTACACACATTAGCACGATGTAATCAAATACATATATAAGGGGACTTATGATCGGGAGACTTACCATCACGGATTGCCTGAAGATGATGTCGGAACCACGATACTAATCACAACTCTTATGTGCGCGACTTACACATGACATGGACTTGACCCAACGGCCTAGGTTTTTCGCAAACCTAAGCTCCGATACCATATCGGTAACACCCCCAGAATACGTCCGGGAATGTCACATGTCGTAGACCCTTCTCACAAGGATCTACCAAGCCAAACTCCAATAGTCTACTTAATGATTGACCGACTGGGGTCAAAATAATTACAAAACAGACCGAGAAGGTCATTAAACAATTCAAAAACCAACACAATTCATAGCTCAACGACAATAATAAACTTGAACACGGAAAGAATGACGACTCAATTTAATAAGTGAAAACTACACCCATGCAAGGGTGAATACTCAAACAAATGAGAAAATACCGACCAAGATGAAACAAAAGAAAAAGACTCGGACTCTTGTGTGATTAGCATCGTCCTCTTCCATCTCCTTCCAAGTAAATAACTTGACTGCTCTCGAGCTGCCAAAACCTGAACGCATAACAGGCACCCACCCTCCGAAAACTCGAGGGTTAACAAACTGCAATTTTGCTAGTGCAAGTACATAATATACAAGATATACGAACAATATCAACAAAAAACTCAATAGCTGCGAAGCCTTAACACAAACCACGCATTCCCATAGTCAACACAGAAAAGCACTCGCTTACAACAAGTTGAAAGATAATCACATAGCCATATTCTCTTTACGGATCATAACACCAATGAAACTTTAAACAAGCCCAATGAGACAAAAGATCTAGTTTGAAAAGCCCATTTTTAAAAAGAAAATATTCTGATAAGATAGGATGGAAACGTTATTATTGACTTGGGTTGTCTTGGGGTTTTGAAAATTGAATGGGAATAATTTTGGAAAATAACTTCAAAAGCTCCGGGTCCTTGACCCAGCATATGGAAAACAATTTACAAGAAAACCATTTCAACGTTATTCGTGGTCCACAACCCCATTTATAGAACACTATCACAAGTGAATCATTACAACATCTCACGGGGTTCTCGACCCAATCCAATGAATAACACCACAAGATCAAAGATCTAAACATCTCACGGGGTCCTCGACCCAATACACAGAATAACACCACAAGATCAAAGATCTCAACATCTCACGGGGTCCTCGACCCAATACACAGAATATCATCACAGTACAATCAAAGACACAGGTTCTCATTCGACAAATCCTGCTCAAGACCCTTGATTAATTAACCCTCGTAGATCTCATCAAATATCCTTGGTTAATTAACCCTGATACCAATGTTTAAACCAAGTTTGAACAAACTTTCAGAAACACTAATCGCGGTCTATATCAAGACCAACATTTTAAAGCGAGTTGGAATAACTTTGAATTTACGAACATCGTAACCAATAAGCTTGCCAGGCGCATCCCTTGCACACCTGTGCACCGGCATTCACTCTACTATGTTGGCCGCCCTTTGAACATGTCACCGCGCCGGCGTTCACTCCCGCAAGAGCCGCTCCTTGCACACGCATTAGGTAACACCGGTGTTCACCAACCATATAGAGCCACTCATTGCAGCGTACACCAGTCCGGAGTACACGCCCCGCCCTCAGAGGCTCCCGGATATGACGTCTCTCACATGTAACACCCCCAATTCGCTCAGGGATATTACACGCCATAGAACCTTTCCGCAAGGATCTACCAGGCTGGTAACAACAAACAAACAACTCGACGATGCCTTTAAGGCTACAATAAATCAGTAGACCGACTTGGTCTTTCAATAAGAACATACAACTCAATTACAATTTATGCCCACGCAGGGGTCAAAATACAACAACTCTCGTACAACGGCGAAAAAATATACTGCAGCAGAAATAAAATACAACTAAACCAATACAACAACGTACAGTTCCTCATGTGATTAGTATCGATCATCTTTCATCATCCTTTGCGCCGACCCTGTGTTATGCTCCCAAAACCTGAATGCAAAAAATAGACATCCACCCCCCGAATACTCGGGGGTTAGCAAAACTCCACTGTTTTGCTAGTACAAGTATAAAATACGAAGACAAGCCATACATATCATACTCCAAGGACTTAGAATTCATAAACATACTTCCCGAGGTAAATCACTTGATCAAACTGTTCAAAATGAGAAAGGTGGGAATAAACAAAATATACATCTTACAAAACATTTTACGATCTCGGGAGTTTGTAAAAAAATATTTGGGATTAAAGAATTCTCAAGTCTTTCTAAAACGGTTGGGGACGCGGCCCAAAAATCATCTTTCCCAAAATACAATTACGATAATAAAACACGGGTTCACAATCCAATTCACAAAACACGGGGTCCAAGACCCAAATCACGAAACATAGGGTCCACGACCCAAATCATAAATCACAGGGTCCACGACCCGAATCATAAACCAAAGGGTCCACGACCCAAATCATCAAACACATATTCCCAATGATTATTCGCGTCCCGTGCTAACAAGCCACGAACCTCAAATGCTCCCGCAGAACATACCCGAGTGAATAACCCAATGGGAAGCCATACCAAATCACATGTCACCGTAACAACAGTTACGTGACAACAAGCACAGACACATTCATAACCAAATCACAACCATAAGTTATCCCGGCATCGGGCTAACACGCCACGAACCTTGGAGTCCCCGCAAGACATACACGATGATAACCCCACCAGTTATCTCGGCATCGGGCTAACAAGCCACAAACCTCGGAGTCCCCGTAAGATATATGCGGATTGGATAATCCTACGGTCACGCCCGACCCATACTAGCAAGTATGGATCCCATACATTCAACAATCCTACCCGGAGGCACATCACATACATCAAGAACACAACAATAATCACTTATCAAGCCAAACAACATTAAGCATAACAACCTCCTTTCAAGGAGTAACAACTAATATCACACACATTACGTTCTTACCGAACAAGTACACAATAACAATTCGTAATCCCCGATAAAGGATTACGGTCTATTAAACTCACTCGAAGTGATCATATTATCTTTCAACATACAAAACCAACACACATATTCCGAGAACACATATTCACAAAGTATACGAATTATCGTTGAAAGACAATATTTATCGAGAACATACCGATCCCTTTTTACGTTCATTAAACATTGGATTTCGCATAAAATCATTTATCAAAAATTATGTCAACGAAACATGAAACGTAAGGGCAAGATACTTGCCTTGATACCACGAGCACGGAACCACGAACGGACACGGCTCAACCGAGAAGCTTCGGAACGCCCGATGCTATCGAAACGGAAGACGACGACGAACGGAAGGGTTCGAAGCAGTTTCTTCGCAAGAAACTCGACCCTAACATCATATAATCAATAAATCAACGATCATACGAGGAAGAATAATCGTATAACGTCCGAAAACCCCTCTAAGACATTCTATCGGACACCTTCAAGGCGTCGATCAAGAACTCGACCAAAATAACGAATCGATACGATCCAACCATGGAATAACAAGGGAAATGATATAATACATCTAAATAATCATCAATCCATCACAATCCTAAGTTAAATCGGAGTAAACGGATGAAATCCAAGAAAATCCCCAATTTCCCCAAAACTAGATTATCAAGAAATCTAACCTTGGTTCCGTAGATCGGAGGAGGTTTTGGGATGATTGATTGATGTTAGAAACTCAAGAACTTCGTGGATTGAAAGAACAACATCATGGCTCCATGATATACACACCTACAGCCGCGTAAGGGAAGAAAACGGGTGAGGAAAATGATGAAAAACTCGTCTGCAGGGCCTTAAATAGGCTGCCTGTCGGCCGCCTTACGTACGTAACCGGACATGGCTTACGTACGTAACTGGCCATGGCCGACTCACTGCCTAGAAATGCCGGCAGCGTTACGTACGTAACCGTCCAAGGCTTACGTACCTAACCGGCCTTATGTATGTAACTGCCGATCACTACCGGTCGTAACTCGGCCAGTGCCTGCCCGGCCATGACTCGGCTGGGGCCAACTCCGATGGCTCGAACAACCCCGAAACCCGAACCTGAATACGAATCGAAGATACGGTTACAAAGTACTCGCAAAGACAAATTCGAGCACTAAGATAACACACGATTTCTATCACCCGAAGGCTCGAAATTCGACAATGGAAGGTAATTACCCCAAACTTTGGGAAATTACGAAAACGGCCCAAAACGTCTGAAATACACGATACACGATCGAAACACCAAGCCAAATCTCGAAACATGAATAATAACATTAAATGAACTTACGAGAAACTCGAAACAACAGTTTCGGATGAGATTCGCAAGAATCGAACTCAAGTGCGGAAAAACCGTTTAAGAACACGGAATTCAACAAAACAACACCGAAACGAACTCGGATGACAAAAAGTGCAGAATTAATCATTCTCTAAATGACGAAACGGTCATGAGCGAGTCGTCAAAATGGACTCCCGCCGAAAAAAAAGAAAATCACCGAAATCCGAAATTGTGGGTATTACATCACAACAAGTATTCACATTGTTACAATATCAAGCACACAGTCAATCATTGCAACAGTTATCAAATCAGTACACCAATTCACACAATTTATCCGTCAGTCTGCGACCACACAAATAAACAACAACATGCACGTTATCAATCAAGACTCAACACAATAAGCCTTCGGCAAAATCAACCAACGCTAAACATATATCCTTATATCGTAACTCAACCAAATACTTAAACCTTACTATATTATCTCTATAAATATGGTTCGTACTTTAATCCAAGTTGAGTACGTCAACTAGTATCGGTATTAATCACCCGACATTCACCGATATATGTATATATATATTCGTAAAATGATTCACACACTTCGGCAACAATGATTTCACGTAGTTATAATTCGTATATCAAGGTACTTGCTTCAAAT
Organism: Orobanche coerulescens; assembly: GCA_033398695.1. Taxonomy (NCBI): domain Eukaryota; kingdom Viridiplantae; phylum Streptophyta; class Magnoliopsida; order Lamiales; family Orobanchaceae; genus Orobanche; species Orobanche coerulescens. The sequence goes on along the minus strand of CM065804.1, from coordinate 79,102,818 downwards.
CCAAAGCACGCGAAGCAACAGGAAAGCTCGACCGGAAACCCTCGAATCTTCCAACTAGGTCGAAAACACAAGAACAACATAATCACTATAAGGTCGATCGCAAGGAATATGCAAAACACACGAAATTCTCAACAAGAATTCGTAGAAACAAAGGATCGAACACTTGGGGCTCAATATTTCCCTAAGAACATCAAGAACATCATCCGAACCCGAATACGGTAAGAAATACGAATCAAATCATGGGGATAGTATCAATAAAACCGATTGATGATATACAACAGCACGATTCATGAAGAGCAACTCAAATCTTAAAGATTTCTCAAAATACATCAATGAGGGTTCAAGAAGGTTACCTCAAATCAAAGACGAAGAACATGGACTAATGATGTTAATCAACACCAAGAGCTCATGGAAGATGAAAACTTGGAGTTACAAGACTCCAAAATCGCCCCCAGATCGCCCACAAATCGCCACATCCGCGGAGGGATGAAGAAAGGGTGAAAAATGACGAACACGGTCAACCCTTGGTATATAAATACCTCCGCCTTCTTAACCTACGTTAGGGAAGAAGCTTAACGTACGTTGGCAACATTACGTACGTAAGGCACGCAATATTACGTATGTAATCAATGTACAGAACCTCCTGTCTGAAATGAAGAAGACCATTACGTACGTTATGGCAAGGACTTAACGTACGTAATGCACACAGTTAACACACGTTACGATCATCACATAGTGTGCGCTAACGATGGACGGAACTCACTGTCCGAACTGAGAAGACCCTTACGTACGTTATAAGAAGGGCTCAGCATACATAAGGCACATGACGATAGCGTACGTTATGCTCATAGCATAGCGTATGTAAGTCACTTAGCAGTTCCAAAACTGCCACGTTCAACTCATCAAGTACGAGAACGATGAAACCGCGAAACGACGACCACAACAACACAAGGTGAAGACATGCACGCAAAGAGTGCGCAACGACGAACTCAAGCGCAAAAAGGAAACACGATTCCGACTACCCGAAGGTTCAGAATACAACAACGGAAGTAATTACCCCGAAACTTTGGGAAACTACAAAACGGCCCAAAACATCCGAAAATCATGATACAACAACGAATAGCCAAACCGAAGATCATAGTACATATAACAACGTTAAATGAACTTACAAGAAACCCGAAATAGCCGTTTCGAACGAGGTTCACAAGAATCGAACTCGAGTGCGGAAAAGTTGCTAATAAGCATGGAACTCAACAAAACGACACTGAAACGAACTCAGATGTCAAAAAGTGTAGAATTGATCAGTCTCAGAATGATGAAATGGTAGCAAGAGAGTCGTTAAAACAGACTCCTGCCCAAAAAAGAAATTTACCGAAAATTGAAATCACGGATATTACATGATCCATGGTAGGATTTCAAACCTTGCGTGTGCTAGCTCTGGTATTTAGCGTGCATTAAGTTGACGTATTTAGCGTGCATTAGCTTAATCATGTAGTGTGCGTTATCTGCTTTCATTTGTAGACCTTTCTGTCCTGATTACATAACTTGTACTGATCTCATAGCGTGCCTTTTAATACTTGTAGCGTGTGCTATCTTCAGTATTATAGCATGCACTAAGGATTTCCCATAGCGTGCGCTATGAAAGAGTTCTGCTTTGATTTTCTGTCCAGCTCTTGCATCTCCGAGTGTTGTTGATTAATTGTTGTTTTCTTGATCATCAACTCATCATCAAAATCGTTTTAATATATTTATCTAGAATAAAATATTCTAGCAATCTCCTCTTTTTGATGATGACAAAACAACACTTCTTGATGGGGTATTACCTGCAAAAATGCACGTGAAAAAAACATAGATCAATGTTTTTGACTTTATTATATGAATTAAATCAATGAAACTCATTTGACAAAAAATGGGTATACTCCACTTAAATACTCCCCTTGATTATCGATTGACCGTTATAAGGCAATCGAGGTGTTGAATTGGGATTATCGAAGATAATTCCCATCCATTGTATCCTTGATTATCGATTGACCGTTTTAAGGCAATCGAGGTATTGAATTGGGATTATCTAAGATAATTCCCATCGGTTGTATCATTGTTCATAGATTGGCCATTCCAAGGCAATCGAGGTATTGAATTGGGATTATTGAGGACAATTCCCATCTGTTATATCGTTGTTGTCGATTGACCATTCTAAGGTAATCGATGTATTGAATTGGGACTGTCGAGGATGGATCCCATCCATTTATGTCGTTGTGATCGATTGACGATTCCAAAGACAGTCGGGGTATTTGAATTGGGACAGCCGAGGACGATGCCCATCCATGAGTTATTGTTGTCGTGTTGGCCGAATCAAGGCAGCACACTATTATTCTTGTAATTCGGTAATCTTAGGATCATCGCCGTTTGTGATTAATTGTGTTTGGAGGCTAGTCACGGCTAGTGCTCAATGGGTAAGTTTGGGTCTTAGACCTTCGCGGTTGGTTTCCCAACACATACAGTTCAGTAGGTCACGGTCACTAGGTGATCTCATTATGGGTACGTCTGGGGCTTGAACTTTCGCGGTTGGTTTCCCAGCACCTGCAATTCAGTAGGTCACGGTCATTGGATGACCTCATTATGATACGGCTTTGTGCCGTGGCTTCGGCCCTCATTGTGATACGACTTCATGCCGTGGCTTCGGCCCTCATTGTGTTACGGCTTCGTGTCGTGGCTTCAACCCTCATTGTGATACGGCTTCGTGTCGTGGCTTCGGCCCTCATTGTGATATGGCTTTGTGCCGTGGCTTCGGTCCTCATTGTGATATAGCTTTGTGCCGTGGCTTCGGCCCTCATTGTGATATGGCTTCGTGCCGTGGCTTCGGTCCTCATTGTGATACGGATTCGTGTCGTGGCTTCGGCCCTCAGATGATACAGCTTTGGGTTGTTTGGCTTCGGGCCATTGTGATGATTGGCAGCTTCAGCTGAGTGTTTTTTCAGACCATTGTGATATTATGGCAGCTTCAGCTGAGTGGCTTTCACGCCATTGTGATGTATTTATATTTCTATTGGAGCCTTCGGGCACTGTGATTTGTATCTAGTCAGCGTTGGTTTGGTATACCTTCAGGTAATTTCACTGTTGTGTTCTATATTGATTATTCGCCGTTGGGCAATTGTGTTCTAACCTGTTGAGCAGGTATTGATCGTATGCCGTGGGCATAGTGTTTCACGTATGCTCAGTTCTTACCTTGGTTTGTGAGCATTTCGTACTATTATTATCATTGTACCGTTTCATTCTGCCTTTGGATGCATATCATGATGTACATGTATTTGATATTCATTATCTGGATGACTCACCCCGTGGGGGCGGAACATGTTTTCATGTTTTAGGTGCTTGCGAGGAGAGAGTTGAGATACAGGGGCATGACGATGGCGACGAGGCATTCGAGCGATACTAGTCCGAGATGTTTTGGTGTTCATATCAATCGGTCAGTTTGGAGTACTCCAGTTTGTTCAGTGGTTGTCATTTTGTATTATCCGAGCAAGGCTCGTGGATGTTGTTGTATTTTTATTTTGGCCATGTAGGCCCAGTTTTGTCGTTGAAATTCCATATCGGAATATTTTGTCGGATGTCATAATAGGGACTGAGATTCCCCTTTTTGTCAGTTTGTTGTATTTTTGGTCGTGTTCGCCTGGTGGATCTCATGGTGTGGGGTCCACGACACTATAATGACCCAATGGGATTTAGGGGTGTTACAGAAGATGGTATCAGGGAATTGGGTTGTGAGATACCCTGATATGTGAGTTATGTGACTCTACTGATGCGGTAGTAGTGGGGCTGTTAGGTTATGACAATCTGGACAGTCGGGTTTTGTGAGTCGTGATAGTTGGACGACTGTATGAGTCATTCTGTCATCGAGTCATCATCAGTGAAGACTAGTATCGCAAGACCTCGAAGCTTCATATGACTTGTGTAAGGACTCGATTCTCTTTTATGTTTATACATTCATTAGTACATTGATTATACATGTTTTGTTGAAACCTGTATGTAACATTTGTGTTACGATTCATTCATGATTATTTGTTTTGGAACGTGTGGGCTCAGTATTGGCTACAATTAGCATGTTTGAGGTGATTGTTCATCTGTTGAGTATGTATACTCGTGTTTGGCTATTGACTTAGCATTGTGGATTTGCCGTTAAGGCATATTTAAGATTTGTTCATGACGTTATTCTTTCAGTATGAAAAAAGGAACCCGCGGACGTGGCAGAGGGGGTAAAGGCTGCAGAGCACGCCAAAACCCATAACCTCATGTGTATACGCGTATGGATGCCGAGATGGATCAGAATTTGGCTATAGATGTGACTTATGCGACCGGTTCACCTTCGGGACATCATACTCGAGGAGTCGATCAGACTGACATCGACCTTTTCTTGCTTATGAGGGACATGATGGCCCATATGACTCAGATGACAAAGATAATGAAAACAATGCAGACCTCAGTGGTTAGTGGCACATCGCGGCAGGGACTCCAGGTGCCGTTTTATGGACAGGCCATGAGAGTGAGTCAGATTATCGGCGATATCTCTCATCAGAGACCTCCTATTTTTGAGGGTTCGTCAGAACCAGCTGACATTTTTCAGTGGCTTGAACATTTTGATAAACTCTTTGACATGGTTCAGTGTCCGGAAGAGAGTAAGGTGGCAGTAGAGGCTTACTACTTGAGTAAAGGCGCTTATTCTTGGTGGATTTCTGTGAAGCCCACCGATCATGACTGTGTTTGGAGCGAGTTCAAGACTCTCATGTTAGAGAGGTATTATCCGGCTCCACTTCGTGAAGCCAAGCTGTCGGAGGTATTGAACCCCTAATCCGTTAAGGACGAGGGTGTCATTGTTATTGCTGAGAAGTTTCAAGGACTTCTTCAGTTTGCTTCATCTGTTATCCGTACTGAGGCGGATAAGATCAGGTATTTTAGCAAGAGGCTAAACCCGCAGTTGAGGAAGCAGTTGTTCAATCATAATTGTAACTCACTTGGCGAAATCGAGAAGGCTCTTGGAGCAGAGCTTTTGATCAAGGAGCTTGCTCGGAAGAACCCTTCAGTTTCTTCTGGTGAGAGGACTAGGATGCCGGTTCGTTCAGAGGGACATCAGGCTCCGACGTCCAAGAGGTCGTCTTCTAGTCGTCTTCATGCTGGAAAAGCATCTTCTTCTCAGACGATGAGTTCGACTGTTGTTTGCTTTAAATGTGATTCAACGGGGCATGTTAGCACTCGTTGTACTATGCCAGCTATTGTTTGTTTTATGTGTGGGAGGCAGGGACACCTTCAGAAATACTGCAGGAGTTCTAGTGCCAGTAGGTCTCGAGAGAGCTCACAGGCCTCAAGAGATTTTGTTACTCCAGTCCGTACTTCATCCAAGGGGTCCTATCGGCTTCGGGAGCCAGAGGTAAGGACAACTGAGGAGGAGCAACGTGTTCGGATTTGGGCCTTCCTCGAGTCGATGAGATCGAGGAGCTCGATGATCTGGAGGATGTTGATTTCGGGTACATTTGAGATGTAACCTTGATTTGTATTTTCCTTGTTTTTCGGATTGATGTTTGACTCAGTCTGTACTGTAGTGTTGTGGTTGTGAACCATTTGTTGTTGATCTATCTTGTAATGATAGTATCTAATAATCTTGAGATTTGAGGTCGTTGTGTTTTCTTCCTTTTGGTGTTGTACCTGAGATTTTGTGATAATTTGGGTAATTGTTAATTATGATTCAAGACGTCAAGTCGTGAGGACTTGGGCGTGCGATTGATATGGTCCTTAGGACTATATGTGCATTGTTATTTTCCTTTTCTGGCGGAGAAGTCATGATTCGACAGATCCCGCACTTGGTTGAGTGTTTTTATCACTTGATTTCGCCGTGTTCCGGCAGAGGAGATGCGGGTGTAATATCCGGATTAATTATTGAGTATTTCATCTGTATTTAAACCCTGTATTATTCGGAATTGCGATATCGATAATTGAAGTATGATATTTCTCGTATTTGTATCCTTGTACATGAGTATGGCAACATGTAAATTTCCCCATGCAAATACGTGATAACATACGCTAAGAAGGAAGCTTAACGTATGTTATCCGCCAGAGTTAGCGTACGCTACGAACGTAGCGTAGCGTACGTTAACCAGCCAATAATTGAGCTGAACGGCTAGCACATGCGCCAACCGGACATGGGTCCGTATAAGATTCCTTCGGATGAACCTGGACAGTTTTGAAGTCAATGATTGTTAACGTACTCTAAGGAACATGTCTAGCGTACGCTAAAGGGATTTCTTACGTACGTAACCCGATGGCGTA